>BSYO01000004.1:28074092-29479088 GCA_033239525.1 Nepenthes gracilis
GTGTAACCCTTCTAAATATGCCACATACGTGTATCCTTCAGGCACTCTTCAAGTGCAATATTTACTAAAATTGTGCACAAGCATCCCTCGAGCATATAATAGGTATGCCAAATCTATCCTGAATGTGCACAAGCACCTATCATGAGTTTATTAGGCGCAGATATGTTTGGTTTCCTAAAATGATTTTTACTTGAATGTATCTTACTTGAACCTTCAGTGAATTTTCACTAAATTTCATCTCTTGAGGAATTCCCACACGAATATTGCACAATTCTTTTGTGACATCCCTACTCGAGCATTTCTCAAATGAACATCATGTATTTCCCAAATAACTCATTCTTTAGATGTGAGGCTCACAATTAAATGGCCCAAAAATTTAACAGAATCTACAAAACCTCAACTACAAATATGAGTTTAATTATATAGACCACAAACACCACATTTGGTTCATCTACAACATTTAGTGAACCTTGCAAGGAAATATAAAATAAATAATACCGATAAAACCTTCTAAATAATAACTAAAACAATGTACTTAAATAATGTAACAATTAAAGCAAGATTTTGAGTTCAAACAGTTAGTAAAAATATTATTGTTCTTATTCTTCTCCCTTTCTCTAACCAGTCGGCACCCAAAAGATGTTTTGAATCCTATGCTTAATACCTTAAAATCAAAATGTGGCCTTTTTTATTTGCAACTGGCGTTCAAATCTTAGTTATTGCACTCAAACACTAAGGGGAACAATCAGCATGATGCATGAGTGCCTGATACGAGTGCGTCACGTGCAAAAACCATTACATTCCATGTATGTGCACCCTTTAAAAGTATATCAGGTATGACTTCTTATGGCAAGCTATGCACAGACATCTCTAGAATCCACACACATGTCCCCTTCGTGCGTGTATCAAATGTTGTTTTGTCCACTCATTGAAGAACTCTTCAATCAACAGTGCTTCATGCGATCCTTCTATGAAACTTTATACAACTGGAAATCAATCAAAGAATGAGTGTACAAAGGGTATGAAATTCATAGAAGAGTTGCCAATATCACAAACTTACCTCTTATGACCTTGTGGGGGCCATCAACATTCCGATAATGTCTCGACATATTTTAAACTTTTTTCTTTATACTATCTTTGTTATTATATTCGACTCATTATTATTATTTTGATCTTATTAAGTGTCAATAATTTTGAGTCAATCAAATATATTTTTCACCGAATTATATATCACATCAAGTGTTTCGATCGAGAATAAAATGATGAGTTACGAGGGATTTAGTTACGAGGGATACTAAAAACTATAGCATTCAACGACAATGAATTACTCACTATTCTATGGCCGGTGATCGGGGCTAGATCTTGTGGGCTGGGAGCTCCTTAGTTTTGAAAAATATTTAACATTAGAGGTTAAAAAAGCTCCGAAATTTCTAGTATCCAAGTAGCTGATTGAAAAATCGAGAGTAACCAAGAAGACGATCCCCTTGCAAAGAGCAATTCCTTCTTTGAAAGGTGAGTCTAACAAAAAGCCAATCTTTTCTTGCCGAATACTCCTTGATACCTTTTTGAGTATTAAATATTCAACTTAAAGCCTCTTTATGGTGCCAGAAGCTAAAGCCAATTGACGATCAGTCTTGAGAGCCTTGTCTTTGAGTAAGTTAATTCAGTCTCCAGCAATAGTTGCCTGGTTTGCAAAATCTTGAAGTCTCATATCGACTCGTTCAGCTCACTTTCAAGGTGGTTTAACAAGTCATAAAAGTTTCAGCAGTCATAACTCTAAACGCCAAGTCCTAAACCACGAAAGGATTGATGTAAGATCGAGATAGGTATGTAATTTTTGTATCTTGATCATAAAACCTATCTCTAATTAAACACACTAGATTCTGATATTGTAAAAAGGACAAGTTTCGGGTCAAAATTTAAAGTGGTAAATAATAATTAGAAATTAATGTCACAAATGATACCTTTTTCAGAATGGTATCCCTCTCTAGATATAGAATCTAGTGGTGATCCTCTTGGTTTAGGACTTGGAATTGGCAATGATTTCCAACAACGGAGAGGTAATGTTCTACGATATCATAGGATTTCACAACTTGGGGCACCTTGCGAAGCATTAGAATCCATTGGAACCAAAAGAAGATAACAAAAAATATACTAAAGACTCTTTGGCTACATCGTCATCATTTTATGGAGTGTTGACCTAACTTACAACAAGTACAAAAATTGGTTTATTCGATGCAGGGGAGCTTGGCACAACCAGAATCCCAAATTTAGCAATTATAGGATCATTAGCAGGCTCATTTTCATGTGAGGATTGAGGTCGAGAATCATGCTCCTCTACTGAGTCAATGATGGGAATCCTTTCTTCCAAGTTAAAGGCTAATCTGTCCTCTAAGAGTGGGGTACTTCAAGAAGTGAAAAGTGGAGTGTATCTTTGAGAAGATCCCATAGTATCCTTTTTAATAATCTCAATGCAAGCTGCATCAATAATTTTATAGTCTAAATGAGGTTCTAGGGTAGCCGTTGTTTCAACCTTAGGCTAATTGATATCAACATGTGGATGAGAGTCAACAAAAAGGCCACCCTTTTTCCTTTTCAGGGAGAGACGTGGCATGTCGATGACTACTTCTCCACCCAGAATGGCATACCAATTAACACTACCTAAGACATCTTGAATTATAACAAAAAAAAATTTCCAATCCTACACAACACGGTCGCATTTTTCTTAATGAGGTTCGTCCAAAATTTGGTCATGAATCTATTGCTGTCAAAGACTGCACCAAAAAATATAAGGTTAACATTACTCCAATTATTAGAAAGAATCCATTATTGGGAAACTCAATGAAAAAATATCTATCTATTTAATTTTTAATTATATTAAGATTTTCTCCGGTTATTTTAAATCCTTTTTTAGGAATCAAGAAAATCTAGTTATTTTTCTGGTTAAATTTAAAAACCACCTTGATGGTCCAGATATCTAATCAAAGAATCTATCAGTGAAAAAAGAGATATAATACAATAATATACCTAATAGCATTTGGATGGAGACAGATTATTTGAATTTTTAAAGCCTCCATTATCTTTATAAATTTCCTAACAAAAGAAATTCAAAAACCATTTTTAGATGCACTTCATAAATGTCAATGAAACTATCCATTGGAGAGTAAGCTCTCTGAACAAGTGAAAGAATTCAAAAAAGAATAACAGACGGAATATTATACTGATCGAAAATGCCAAGCACAAATTCCGTGGTGCTAGAGTCTCCAATGCATCAGCCACTCTTCCAAACAAGTGTAAGTAATCTGCTTCTCTATTAGGTTGAGCATCTGCACCAGACTGAGTATTCCTCCTCCGGCTTGACAATTTATACTTCCTATTAATCACATATCAATGGACAGGTTAGTGTTTGTACCTCAAAGCCAATCTAATGTTCAACACACTACATATAGTCTATCCTAATCCTAAACTTTCGCTTTATGATCAATCATCCTAATAAAACATCTCCTTAATATTTTCTTTGATACCACCTGTGACATCTTACGTCCTTACCTCTTATTATGGTTATTATTATTATTTTTCCATTTATACAATTATACATAGGATCTTAATATTAGCCAATAATCATAATGGCTCTAACATCGCATTATTAAATTATAATGTTAGTTTTGTTAAGGACGATACTTATTAAACATCCATAATTCATTTTTTTATATATTTAAGACTTGGCAAAAGCATACATACTTACCCAAAATAGCGGAAGTAATTCTAAGATCATCAAAAACACATGTAATGCATCTCTATTTTACAACATCACTAAGCACATTTTTTATACTAGGTAGAATATTTTACATATTTTCAAAACATCACAAAATGTAGAAAAATTTTAAGCTTTCTTCCTACTCCTGCTTATCATCCATCATCTCCTGTGATTCGTCTGAAGGGAAATAAAAATCATAAGGAGTGAGCAAAATACTCAATAATATACATATTATATAAAGATATGCATCTTATACGGAACATACTTTAGTATATGTAATACGAATCGGATACATGAAATGCAAAGCATTTACTTTCCTTATTTCTATTCTTTACAAAATTTTATTTATTTTTTTCTATCTTAAAGAATCAGGGTTAGTAGGCCTTATCAGCTAACGAAATAAATAAATCGAAGAAAGGATTGTGTTAACCCACACAATCTAAGTCATATATCTTCATATCTTTTATATTTCGAAGATAGGATAGATTGTGCATATTTTCACAATTGAAGACCTTGATCTCCTTTTTACACCCCGAGAGGTGGTACTGCCTATAATCCTAGTAGATAGGACCAAAACGGAACGAAATAAAAATAATTCTTTGATTTTTTTACTGTAATATCTTAAGGCATATTAGAAAATATTACTCCCTGAAAATGGTCCTTGGTATGATTTTTCTTTCAAAACTTAAGGGAAACTCTAAACATATAACTGAACTTAACTAAACTTTTTGATACTTTTATATAACTCCTACTAAACTTTCATGAGTATAGTTTAATATATATATATATATATATATATATATATATATATATATATATATATATATATATATATATATATATATATAAATAAAACAAAACATGCATGCTAAACTTTATTTCATACTTAAAGTATTTTAATTTATTTGGCTCTTGACTTATTTTCTGAACTTAAATAATCTCAATTTAATGTCCATATACGTTAGTCGTCAATTTGGGGTGGGTCTCAAGCCGGTTCAATATTTTATTCATGAGTCGGAAATTTTCAGGTGTGCACAAACTGGTTCAGCTATAGTTTTGGGGGTCCGGTTCACCAAATATTTTGGGCCCAAATTTTTCGGTTAAAATTTTACTATCACCTTGGTTTAATTAATTACTGGTTCGGTCAATTTATTTCTCAAAATAGGGCCGGTTCAATTCTTTTTTAGGACCGCCCAAAATCAGCTTAAGAAGCTGTGTCGGTTCTGGGGTAGATTTAAGGGTCTGGTTTAGTATTGTTTTAAAATAATTTAGGGTGGCCGATCTACCAATAATTAGTTCAACATTAGTACAGCATATGTTGGCCATGTCGGCTATCGATTCAATCAAATTGGGTCTGGTTCAGTCCCTTGTTTCCATTCTGCCAGTTGGACATCAGCATAGATGCCTTGGGGCAGTTTTGGTATTATAAATTTTTGGGACTAATTCGAGACCGATTCGGAAGGTCCTATTATAGCTAAGAGACTCATCTACAATAAATCATTTGGGTTATGGCCGGTCCAAGTTAATTTTTAGGCCGGTTTGGGTCATTTTGTGGTGAAAGATTCTACATCAGCATCCACTTGATGCAGACAGCTTTTGGTCCTGTTTGTGGACCTGGTTCATAGCTAATCCAGTTTTACTTTTTATGAGATGATAATTGAATATCACCACAAGGGTCTTACCTAAACATGGATACCGGTTCAACCCATTTAGAGTCCCGTTTGGGTCCGATTCAGGAGCAAATCCCCAACTGCTCCCTGATATAGTTTAGCAAAACCTCTTGCTGATTATGGGTCCAGTTCAATGACCGGTTCAGGTTTTCTTGAGCCGCTGGTTCACATGGTGATGGCCCACCCTTAATACTTACAAATTGGGTCAGATTAGATACCGGGTAAGCCCATTTGGAGTCTCGTTTGGCGGAATTTCTAACTTACAATTTTCTACATCAGCAAAAATCAACAAGCTAACTTTGTAGGTGATTTTGGTCCTAATTTAAACCAGTTCTTGATTGGTTCAAAAGTCCATTTTTTTTTATATTGTAACATCAACTTGTGAGGTTTAGGCCAGTTCAAACACTAGACAATTTGGCCGGTTCACAGCCGATTCAATGCCAAGTTCAGAACATAGCCATATCAGCAACCAGTTTGGGTGCTATTCTATTTTCTAAGGCCGGTTCACCCTTCTACAAAATTTTTCTTTCAAATTTACTGATGATTTAATAGATAAGAGAGTATATGTAAGTATTGAAATAATAATACTTAAAAAGAATTAGCCAAAAATTCACAATAATCAAAGAAAGTAGGAAGGTATACTTGCCATAATATTTCAGTAAATCCCTTTTTCCTTCCCTGCTGCTCTCGGTTCCTTCTTCTTTTTCACTAAGTTTTCCCTGAACTTTTCACTTAATTTGGTCTCTCATTCCTTCATTCTTCTACTAGTCAACGTCTCTTAAATAGATCTCACAAAAGTGTAATGTGAAACTCATGCCCAGCACTTGTTTTGCATGCTGACATCAGCCTCCAATTTGGACTTAGTGTCTTGATAATTTAACTCCTAAACTTAGGTAATCATAATGCTAATTTTTAGAGTTTCAAATGGTAGAGAGAGCTGCTTACTTGGCTGAAAAATTGGCTACTTATTTGGTGAAAATATTGGCTATTGATGCAACTGTGCAGCAGATCAGCAGCTTTGCTGCTGTTCACACACACACACACACACACATATATATATATATATATATATATATATATCTTGATTTTATCTTGTTTTGATGAGGATATAAATATCTTATTCCTTTAGTCAAAGTCCTCTTTTACTGCTAGTTATACGTGAAGTTGAAAAAAATTATTTCCCTGCTGCTGATTTGTTGTGATCCTTCTACTGCTGAGTAAAAAATGGCTGATGCTGCAGCCGTGTTTCCAGTGGAGCTGCTTCTTACATTTTTTTCCCTAAATTTTTACCGAGTGTGGTGCTCTGTGTGTTAATTTCCTATGAAAAAAATTGGGAATGAAGCTGCCGGGTGGCAGCTGAATTTTGATAAAATGGGGCAGCCTACTTGGGTTGCTGAATTGAGTGATTTGGTGTTGCCAAATTTCAGTTCTAAATTATAAAAATAATTAAGGTGACCGGATGAGTATGTGGAAAAGAAAGCATATAAAAATCAATTCGGTTATCATTTGTCATTTCGGATTCATTTTGATATAAAATCGGATTATATATCACACTTCAAAATAAGCCTTTGACTTTCATTGAAATTGTGATTCTTACAAGGAAAGGTGAGAAGTATTGTTAGCAATACCTTTCGGAGTGCTTCTAGAGCCATTAAAAGCAAGAATTGAATATTTTAGGACCCGGATAAAAGACAAAATGAAGAGAGTAGTTGGGGGTTAAAGTGGGAAGAAAGGGATGTTACAATTTAAAATGGAACGTAAGTTGGAAATGAAGGATTTAAAACACCAAGGCTGATCCAAACGATGCATCCCTTTATCTTTCTCCAAACTTAAATGGCATGTTTTGAAAAACTTTAAAAGGAAATACAATCCTAGAAGCCGTCTGTCAAAGCACTGGTAATACCATAAAATGTTCTTTTCCTTACAAGGCTAATGGTAACGTTAACATCATTATTTTCAAATTAATTATATTAATAATCAAAGGTTTAGTTCACTTTAGGAGACAAATTAGGTTGACCGGAATGATTTGAAGTTATCAAATTAAGCATCTCAAATTATCGAGATCCAAACCGTTCAGAATGTCGAATTGCTAGAAAACTAACTATTAGAAGGCAAATTTGTTGACATGCTGAGGAAGCAACTCTTTTCAAATAATGATCCAAAGATTGTTAATGTATTAAAATCAATAATATAAGAATTTTTTTCGTTCGGATAGTTTTATTAATTTAAACTTTTAGCAAATTGTATTTTTGAGTGAAAAAAATATAAATCTTAGAAAAAGTATAGATTAAGAACTATAACCTGAACGTAAAAATTAAAATTTCTTCTTATTGATACTTTAACATACATGGCATATTCTTATAAGGCAGATAGGTAAATTATTTGGCTCAAAAAAAAATGAGGAAACAATGGGACTATTTGATAATTGAAATCGTATCATGAAACAAAGTTCACTTGAAGCCAATCCCCTCTCTCAAAATGTGCCATCCGGTATATCACCTCTATCGTATAGTATAAAAAGATGTCACAGAACAATGGACGAAAGACGAAGAACCAAATGATCTCCTTTGAGTAGGCTCAACCTATTTGATAAACCATAGAAGAAAAGAAATGGGCATTAGAAAAAGACACTCGGAACGGGAGTCACCCTAGTTTAGAATTATGGGCAAAAGAGGGAAAGTCAAGATAGTTTTTCATATAAGAGAAAACCAAGATAGTCGTCGAAAATGTTTTCACATAGGTGCAAAAGCACTTGTAGAACTCTCCCCTCAAATCCAACAAGCAAAAACCTTGTCAAATGTTGAGTGGTAAAACTTAGGAAAATGTTGAACAAAGTTTCATTTAGAATAGAGATGTGTAGTTTTGCTGCTAATCAAGTAAGGGAAGTCTTCCATTTATAGTCGTAATAGAATGAAGCATCTTAGGGTAACTCAAGACAGTCAAATGGACAAATAATTTCAGTCAATAAAGTAGGAAATTGATTTGATTAAAAAAATCAATTAGTATTGATTGGAAATCTTTCAAAAGGGTGCATATAATCAACTTGTTAGACATACCATCTAGATTTCCATGTTAACATGTTCAAAGTTTGAATTCAATATCCGAGTATGAGGCTAGTGTTGGGTATGGTTTAAAATCAGGTCCATCCAACCCGGTCAAATATGAGACCAATAAATTATAAGCTTATAGAGAACTATCAAATAATTGAGTTGTTCAACCTAGAATGAAAGAGAATCAAAAATTTGTCTAGAAATACAACCTACCAACAAACCAAATGGCCAAATAGTTAAAAATATTAAAGATCTAGATAATTAATAACCCAATAAAAGATTAAATCTAATATTAAATCGTGATAAACGATTATATGAACCTAGGAATAATTGGCCATATTAAACAAAAAATAATAATTAATAAATGATAAATATTAAGTGTCGAATGGTTATAAAATTTAAGTAACTATTGGATATCAACTAATGTAATGTTTTAATTTAACAACCATGCCAATTCTAAAATAATAAGCCGATTAGTATCAAAGTTATAAATATACAAACTTCCTACAATCAAAAGAACCCCAAATCTAGAAGCAAAAAGAGAATCACAAACCTCTTATGCCAACATACTTACATACTTCCAAAATCAAAGAGCTAAGTCCTCCAATTAAATCAATCTCTTACCCTCTAACTGGTCCCCAATTCTAATTTATTTTTCATTTCCGTAGAAAGTATCGGAGGATAAATCAATGAACAAGTTTCATATCTATTTATATTTTGTTACTTGTTATGGTTTACAGAATTTAAATTTAAAGGACCAAAGGTCTGCCTTGACATTATTAAATGACAATTTAGATTTTAAATACTTATCAAAAATTATAAAAATATAGTTATCTAGTTATATTATTTTAAAAGTAGAGTTTTATAATTTTTTTATTCAAAAATCAACAAAATTTGCCATTTAAATTTTTAATAAACCTTGTGGATTTAATAGATAAGAAATAAAACTTTTGTAATTTTACTTCATAGTTTTTCATATATTACCTCCCTATAGCTTTTCATTATTTTTTCATTAAAATTTAAACTGACACTAACCATTTGTCATGTAAGGCAGCTGCCCTAGTGAATTTTTAAGAAAATTAAATCTTGAAATATATATATATATTTATTTATTTATTGTAACTAAAGCATCATTAAATTTCGGATTACAATCTCGATCCATCAAATATGGTCTAATTTATGAGCCATTTGGGCCAGATATCCTTGTGTCCCCGGAATTTTCACTGACGAACACGTTGAAGGATGGAAGAAGGTGACGGAAGCCGTTCATGCGAAAGGCGGTATCATCCTCTGTCAATTGTGGCACGTCGGTCGAGCTTCGCATCATGGTTGGCTCCGTTCATTAACTTCGATCCACGCAGCAGCACATTTGTGGAATCCAACGTTTTCATTTTGGTTGTTGATTTATCTGTTTCTTTAAGACTTTCCACAAAATTGCTTTGTTGTAGCGTATCAGCCGGGAGGGCAAGCGCCGGTTTCTCCGAGCAACAAGCCGATTTCAAGCAGGTGGAAATTGATGATGCCGGATGATTCCATGGCCGAATACCCGCCACCTCGAGCGCTGGAGACCTCTGAAATTCCGGGAATCGTCGAGGAATTCCGCCGAGGAGCAGTGAATGCCATTCGAGCAGGTATCACTGTTTTAAATTCTGAATCTCATGAGTTTTCTGACTAAACGGAACAAAATTTTCTGCATGGTAAATGCTGGTATGCACTGCAGATTTCTCATCTGCAGTCTAATTTGCCAGTCATCCTTATGCTATGATATGAGAGAGAGACGATAGAACAACGAAAACTCGACACAATTCGATCTAATCTTATGGAAAATCACTTGATTTTGTTCACTTTAGTTGAGTTTCAAATAAAACCTGAAATTTTATGATTTGGTTTTTGTTGGGTATTGCAATTATACGTAACATATGCATCTATAAGTTAACAATTGAATGTTACAATCTTGAAGTATCCTACCCATTTCCATCATGGGCTTTGACATCAATCACTTCAAACGCGTGGAACTCAGGATACATATTAGAACACTCATTTAGAAAAGAAATAATAACAATAATATTATTTTATTTTAATTTGAGAAATTACTTAGTTAAGTAATAAAAATAATATGTTAAAACATCAATAAATTTGTATATGAGTGTGGTGTATACTTAAGATTTTTGGATAATTATTCGAGTAAGTTGGGTCAAAATTTTAAACCTTTTAATTCAAATTCTATGCACCAAAAGAATTAATAGTAGATTAAATGATACAAGATTTATTCCACAGTATATTATCTAGTGCTCAAATCAAATAATAATGAGTTAGGGATGTGTGAATGTGAGAAAATTTGTGAATTGAAGGACTTAACTCTATAATTTTTGAAAGATACAGGTATATTGAGCCTAGTGCTCTATACTTTAAGATTTAGGATCATAAATCGGATCTTTTAGTATTATTATCAATTAGTGTGTCTTTTAAAATTGATGTGATTACACATTAATTGAACTATTATAGTAGTTGAAGACCCAACTAGTATATAATTTTATAACCGTTTAGAGTTTAATACTTATTATTTAGTGATTGTAACTATATTTTTAATATGACAGTTTATCCTTCGAATTATTTAACTGTTCGTTAAAATTTAATATCTAATTTAATCTTTGATTGGGTTATCAGGTACCTCAATCTTTTATATTTTTGACAATCTAATTATTTGATCATTTGGAGAGTTGGATGTGTGGACAAATTTCTAGTTTTTTTTATTCTAGGACTAACAATTTGATTGTTTCTCCGAGTATGTAATTTATAGGTTTCATGTTTTATTGGGCAGGATCAATCTTATTTAAATTATACCCAATAGATTGTGTCAATAAATGAAGCTGTTGTTTATTTTATACAATGTTAGATATAAATTTAATGGAAAAATTATAATGGTAAATAAATTAAAATTTAAAATGATTAAGAAAAAAAAAAAAAAAAATACAGAGACATTTGAATTTATATCAAATAGTATAAAATTGAGTTAAATGGAGTATCAGTGAGGTGCAGCCAGGGGACACTCCAGTCCAACTCATTAACTGTAGGACAGGATATGGGAGCCGCTGCAATGCGCCGTCGTTTTTTAAAACGGAGGGATAAAAACCAAATCATGTTGCAGGTTTTGATGGTATCGAAATTCATGGAGCCCAGGGATACATCATCGACCAATTCCTCAAGGACACGATCAACGATCGAACGGACGAGTACGGCGGATCACTCGAAAACCGATGCAGGTTGTTGATGGAGATACTGGAGGCAATAGTTTCGGCCATCGGCATCGAAAGAACTGCTCTCCGAATCTCTCCGGCAATCGATTATCTCGACGCCATCGACACCGATCCGCTCGGCCTCGGCCTCGGCATTATCGACAGGCTAAACAAGTTCCAAGAGAACCACGGCGGCAAGCTCGTACACGTCCACAGCATTCAGCCCAGAATCATGGCCGCAGAAGAGAAGCTGTGGAGTGAGGATGAGGGCGCCCATCTGTTGAAGAAAATCAAGCGTGCTTATCAGGGAACTTTCATAAGCAGCGGCGGCTACACCAAGCAGCTCGGAATGGCGGCGGTGGCGAATGGAGACACCGATCTCGTCTCTTACGGCCGCCTCTTCCTTGCTAACCCGGATCTAGTCAACAGGTTTAAGCTCGACGCACCCCTCAACAAGTACAATAGAGCCTTGTTCTACACCCACGATCCCGTCGTTGGCTACACTGACTATCCTTTTCTCGAGGAGGAAAGTGAAGGCAATGCTTAATTGCGCCATGACGATGATAATTAATTAATGCTCGCGGTTAACGACTTTCCCATGGTACTATTGTTTTTAGTAATGGTGATGATAATAATCGTTAACCGCTTGGATTTGGCTTGGAGTTATGTAATTTCGAATTCGATGCCTTGTTTTATGTTCTATGGATGCATGCCAGTTGAAGATCAAATTATTTGCTTTTCTTAAATTAGATTTTCAAATGGCCAAAACTCTGATTTGCATTTGTTCAGCCACCACACTATACCCGCTACAATCGGCACCAAATATCTTATAAGCTTTGTAGTTTCAATTCTACCCTACTAAATATGCTATAAGAAAAAGCATTAATCTTATTGACATTTGTATTTAAGTTGATATTTATTATAGTTAAAATATTAAATGATATATATACTATAGTAAATATTACTTTGGACATGAAAGCATTAATTTCATTTAACTACTCACTAAATCTCTTTTTAGGTTAATATTTAATTTCATGACAGTGGCAAAATATATTATGATTCTACAACAATTTTAAAAAATAATTTTAGCCCATAATATTTTTATTATACAACATTGCAAATCTAAAATGATTAGAAATACGCCATTAATATAATTGAATTTACATTTAATTTTATATTAATGATCACCCACATAATCATAGAAGAAACTGGTATTTCTCATTTACAAATTTATTTTTATTCGTACTGTTAACTCTAAATTTGGTCCTATTTTTAATGGATTTTGTTAATAAAACTAGAGGAGAAAATTGAGTACAAATGCTTGACAACTCTTTGTAGAGTTTATTTATAATTTCGTGCTGAACCCGGTAAACAAACAATTAAATGGTTTTTTTCCCCCCTAGAAATGTAAAACAAAAGTTTTTTCATTGCAATTTGGTCATTTTTACTTTTTTTTTTTACTCTTATTTTACAATGTTCAGAGTATAATATTTGATAATTTCACAATTGTAACTATTTTCTCATTACTATGAGTCCTTTATTTTTAATTTTTACTGGTATTACTATAATAAGTTTTTAAAAAAATGAATATCATTTTTTAAGCTTCTCATTACAGTAGGAGTCCCACTGCTATTAGCACATTTTTTCAGCATTATTTGAACTAATCTCTTATTGTTTTTGCTCATTAAGCTCTAAAATATATTTAGTTACTAATATGATGGTTGGTCATAATTTAATAAAGATTTTAATTTAGTTTGCTTGGATTGCACTATGTGTGAATGATTTTTTATATTTTATAAGAGATCTTAATTCTTTATTTATAGTTCTTGCATTAATCTATTTAAAATTAGGTATAACTATATTACTAACTCATACTTTTATAACCTTAATCTATATTTACCCGATGGTACTACAAATCTTCATCAAAATTGTAATTTATTTATAACTAAACAAAGCAAGATGTTTCAAAAACCGAATTTACAAAGTGAAGGTAATGTAAATACCTCAGATAAAAAAAAAAAAAAAGATTTCAAGTATATTTAGTCAAAATCTATATTGTTTTCACTACTGAGTCATTTTTATTCATAGATTCTTCAATTTATTTTCTTTTTCATGAAAAAAATAGGAAGTAATATACCATATTTATCTACTTATTAAAACTTCTTCTAATGATATTTGTTAAGTTAAAATAAATTAGGTTAATTCATAATAGATTTGCCTTCTAATGACCTTTCTGTTGGACAATGTTTACATTGGACATAGATATTGGCTTGGAAGCATAGACAATATATATATATATGTATATATGTATGTACAATGTGCTAAGTACTAAATAGACCAAAAAAGATAACCAATTGGCTTGTAAATCTCATGCATTTTAATTTTCTAATGAATTATTCGATATTTTCATTATTGCTTAAAAATTTTAGAAAAAAAAAACATGCCAATATTTGAAAATTTCTACAAAAGTAATTTTTTTTTACTATCATGTTTTGATATATTTTGAAGTTCTAACAAGATTATTTTCGTGACTAATTCATATATGACTACTATAAATATAATTTGTTGAAATAGTGAAATTATGTTAAATAAAAAGCCTTATCCAGTGAAAGATAAAAGTTTACATTTCCTTTGGTTCATCATGAAACTCATCTTTAAATTTGAATTTTTTGTAACTCTTTGGCCATTGTGCGGCTGATTTTCAAAATTTTAGTAAGAATGTTTACATTCTCTTGGATGCGCACCAATTATTGAAATCCCATTGCCAGTGGGCAAGCCTCTATATCATGTCTACCCGAGACATGAGTTGAAAGTAACAAGGCAAAACAAGTCAAAGGAAAAATCACAAAAGAGAATGCGTCGGTATTAACCTATTTGAGTGGACCTAGGTTATTGGCTATAAAATGATGGGTGCAGACCCATGTGGCTGCAATTGGACCAAAAGGGTGTAGTAGGGTAGTTTTTAACTCGTTAGGTCTATACAATTTGTTCGTACCAGCAAATTTATAGCAGGTAATAAATATATGTGAATATTTAGAAGATATCTTTTACGTATTTTTTAGATATATACAAACGATATGACATCTTATTTATTCTATTTTTAATATCATTAGTTTAATTTGTATGCTTGGGAATCTTCGCATGCAGAGACCCATGCAAAAAGGATGATTTTTCAAAATTGCAGCAAAGGCCACAAATTGCAATCTATGCCAAATAATTGCCTTATAAATTGTTTTGAAGCATTATAGTCTTAGTTTTATTAAACTTGTTGGGATCTTATATTTTTCAAACTCGAACAAAAAGAGCCTAACTAAATACCCTATTTGTTGTCACATTCTTAAAAGAAATAGTAACATCATACCCCACATCCATTGGTTATATTAAATAAACTCGATTATAATAAAAGACAAATATGATCAAATAAAAGCTAGAAAATACATCAACATCTGCCTATGAATAAGAATAATTGGTTACTTCTCGGTCCGATATGTGACTATTTTTTATTTAGTATATATGATCATTAATTACATTGAAAAATCACTTGCCATACTTAAAAAATGAGAGCTATAAAATGAAAAATTAATTGAATAATACAATGATGCCTAATGCAAATCAGGGAAAAGATATATTTACTCCCAATTCAGGATATGCAGCCAATTAGGAATAATGTTTCATCTAATGATTCCTTCAAACCCTTTACCTATAAATATATTATCAACCATCTAATGTAAGGATCTAACATAATAATAAACTAAAAAGAAAAAGTAAAGATAATTTATTAAGAAAGAGAGGCAATATTGAGAAATTCAAGTGTCTTGACACAATTAAAGAAAAAGACATTTATATCTTATAAATATGCTATTTGTTCCACAAGTAGAGTCTTATTCTTTCATTGACTAATAGCCGGTATTCAAAGGAAAGCCTATCTCTACACTAAAAGACTAAGAATGCAATGCTACCTTAAGCAACAAAGTACACTACTACTAGTGGCAATTAACTTCCCACATAGCTCACCTTGACTTCCTTTCCTTTTTTTTTTTTTTTTTTAACCAACTAGTATAGCCGAGAGGTAGCCAGTGTCCTTCCTTGACAGTCCCCCTTTTTTTAAAAAAAGAAGTTATATACCTTCATTTAAAATAAAAAAAATTAAATAAAAATGATAATAACAATTTGTTAATTATAAATAGATGTGATTTGGAGAAAGAGAATAATCCTTATCTCTCAATAAAAGAAGCCTCCAAATCGTTGGGAGAGAAAAAAGTTTAACAAGTTACACTAATTTGATTTTATAAATTTATTTATTATTATGATAGTAATACCAAATAATCAAACCCATCCAAAACAAATACTTATAGGGATGACAATAGGTTGAATTTAGATTCAAAAAGTCAAATTTAAATTCAATTTGATATTTTAAATTCATCACCAAAACCATCATTCTTTAAATTGGGCACAATAATTTAGATTATTCTTAAATCCAAATAAAATAATGTTAGTATAGTATCTTTTTAATTAGGATAACAATGTAATTTACTTATAAATATCTACATTCATAATATATTAAACATAATCTATCTTATGGAAAAAAATTAAAAATTTTGCAACAACTTGAATAAGGACGGATGCATTTTTACTCTTAAATTATAATATAGAACAAATCTCCATAGTTTTTCAAAGTGCCAAATAATTCATCAAGCATGTCACTTAACATCCCAACATACATTTTATAAAATAAAACAACCTAATTGTTCAATTTATATTATGAGTATTTGAGTCAAGTTTGGATTAGAACAACTTGATAAACCCAAACCCACTGGCCCATTTATGAAGTTTTTGATTTTTCTAAATGTAAACCTGATCATAACAATTGAAATTCAATCAATTCATATCAGATTATATCAAATTTTGATTGTTATATCATTTCTAAATGCTTATGCAAACCTCCATGCACATATTACAAAAGGACCTCGTGGGTCGAAGAGGAAAACATCAGTACATGCTTCCAATAGATAATAACAACTACCCAAGAAAATGAGCAATTAACAATCTCCACATATTTTTGAATGGCTATCTTTCCAAGTAACAAGAAGGCAGCCAGAGAAACATTTGACTAGTAGTCAAAATGGCTTCTGTAGCTTCATATGCTCATGGACATCCATAGTGACAGCCCAGTTATGAATGCCTTTACCTTTTTAATCGTAAAACTGTATGGGATTCAATTTGATGATAGTACAACAAATGATTGAAAGATACTGCTCCAATGCAAGGAAATATCAGAATTTCAAACAAAAAAGACACTAATTGTCGTCAACTTGCGGTGAGGGCCACATTATCACATGCATCACAGCCCATAGACTGTCCCTTCTCGCTCACACCACCATGGGCATCGCCGGAGCAACCAATCAAATTGGTCCGATATTTTCCATTCTATCCAGACCACCTGGTGCTATATAAAGAGTCAAATTAACTCGGACATACATACCCAAAAGCAAGGCAAAATCAATTCCATCACTAGCTCCATGGAAATGATTCTTCCAATCTTCTTCATCTTCACTCTCCTCTTCTCTTACTCTCAAGCGAGTGTTGTGGACTTCTGTGTTGCAGATTTCACGCTTCCTAATGGACCTGCAGGATACTCTTGCAAGAATCCTGCTGATGTCACCGTGGACGATTTCGTTCACTATGGATTAGAGGCTCCAGGTAACACCTCGAACATTATCAAGGCTGCTGTAACTCCTGCATTTGCTGCTCAATTTCCAGGTGTCAATGGGCTTGACATTTCCTTCGCGAGGTTGGATTTAGATATAAGCGGAGTTGTGCCAATGCACACACACCCGGGGGGATCGGAAATTTTAGTTGTCACACAAGGAACAATCTGTGCCGGCTTCATATCTTCATCTAACAAAGTGTACTTAAAAACACTATATGAGGGGAATATCATGGTTTTCCCACAAGGTCTGCTACATTTCCAACTTAATAGCGGTGGGATTCCAGCTATTGCATTTGTTAGCTTTAGTAGCTCGAGCCCTGGACTCCAAATCCTCGATTTCGCTCTATTTGCAAACGATTTGCCTTCTGAATTGGTAGAGAAGACTACTTTCCTGAGTGATGCTCAGGTGAAGTTGCTGAAGAAGGTGCTTGGGGGCACTGGTTAATGTCTCTAATGATTGTTTCCCACTTTTCTTCCCCCTCATGGTTTTCTGTTTACTTTCTTCACCAAGATAAAGGTCATTTGGTATGGTAGGAGTCTTTTCAGCAAGACAGTTTCCAGTTCAAGTAATAATAAATTGAGTGAGTTTGTTGGTTCATTCTATTGCTCTCGAGCATTTGGTAAGAAGATTGTGGGCCGGCATTCTGATCATTATGAATAAGTAAGCTTTCTGCTGAAAAAGAGGTGTTCCCTTTACTGTCAGAATTCACATATTTGGCAAAAAAAATGTGTGCAACATGTTATTCGTTTATTCATGACCAGCAGAAGAGATAATACGGTATTAATTGATAACTCCATCGACCCACATAACTTAAACCAATAGGATATTAATTGATATCATCATCCTCACAAGACGAATAACAAACACTGAGAACAACATGAATGATGATAAAGGTGCATTCATTGTGGAGTAAGTTGAGATATGGACATATGTACACAGCAGGAAAACGATTGATATATTGTGCCAGAAACAACCTTCACAAGAAAGGCAGTATATTCCTAGAATGCAGATTAACGGTCCCAAAGTGATTCAATTTTGGCAGTATCTGAAATGTTTAAAAAGGAATTTTATATTTACTCTAAACTTATGTGGCTCAAATTTATCACTCCAGTGTTTTAGGGATAATGTCACGCAGATTTCAATGTCATATCAAATCGCCATTAGTTTTGTGCTAGTATTGCTCAATGACATCTTGAAATTAAAAATCTTTTATATTTATTACACCCCAGAAGTCTTTTTCGAAATATTGGAATGATACCTCCAAGTTGTTCAATAATCCTTCCAAAACGCTTTTTTGCAGTGTGTTTAATAGCTGTTGCCAGCCATAGTTGTGCAAAATAGACAAATCCAACAAAATTAGTACAGTATTAAATAAAAGATATGTAGTTTGATTGATGGTGATTTTAGTGGGATTAAGAAACTCATAGGTAATATAATGTCTTATCTAACTATCAACAATAGCAAACCTATATAATAATAAATAAATAAATGAGATATCTTATCACCCAAATGTGACTCAAGGGTGTCCAATAAATGTCCCTTGTACATCTCTCTTTATATATATTAATGGATATATTATTAAAAGGTCGATCAGTATCTAAACAACAAAATCCGTATAATACCAAGTTCAAGAGGTATAGGAATGGCTATGAGAACATAAAGAATATTTGCATTTACATTCATACTAATCGTGATCCTATGAGTTCTAAATTGTGAGCTAAAAAAGGTTTATTGTTGTAGGGCCCCACCCTTTGGCCACACGGTAGGTACCAGTTGGACCACCAAACGCTTTTCTTTTTTTGTTAACATTTATGAGATATTTATTAGAAACTCATATTATAAAATACATTATATCTGTAATATTTTTAAAAAATTAATATGTTATCGTATGATATAATACAATAAATTTAAAGTACCTATCATGGATTTTGTGTACCTTATATAATGCAAAATGCTACAATCATTATAATTGAACCCCAATCAAGATAAATGAGGCTGTTTCTATTTCTTTCATCCCTTCTTGAGATTATTAATCTTGAAAAGTCACTTTTAAAACTATATGAATATATATTTTGGAACAATCTATATATACTTAAATAATTTAGAGAAGCGTATGTTAATCTCCGATAAATCTGTTGAGTTTCAAGATCATATCGATTTTTTTTTTAAATATTGTTTATTTTAGAAAAGGTTTGAGATTATAATCTTAGTCATCACATTTTTATATATTTATCATCACAAATCATCTCAACGGAGGAATAAAGCCTTCCTACTTAAGCATGAGCCCTACTTAAGCATGAGGCTGCCTCTTCTTAACTGGTGTGGTACAACCCCATCTCCACAACAAAACCAAATGTTCCCTATGCAACTCTACTAGTTAATTCTTTTTCTATTATGAAAGTGTTTTTTTTTTTTTATAATGGTGAAGGGGATAAAATATATACAATATATTATTAGTATATATTGTTCCTATGGCACATGTTGGAAAAATTTGCAGTCAAAGATATCGTATAGCAAGGGATAAAAGCAAAAGATTAAAAAAAAAAAAAAAAAGGGAAGTGATATGGATAAAGTTGTGACAAGCATGCTCACAGATGAGATCCACTAGCCGTTAACTAAGACATTTTGCAAGAAATGAAGTTGATCTTGACAAATTTGGCATTTCATTGCCACGGCAAATCCATTGACTGGGCTTTCAACGAGGAGAAACAAAAAGTTGACCTAGTGCATGAAACTTTACGGCAAGACACATGGAGAGGTTGTTATAAAATAATGGCTTCTTTGATCTTCAAGTAAAAACAGAATACCCATATTGACAAATTTTACCCTCAAAAAATTTTACGAAACCTGATATTTAAATTGACAGATTATGAATTATTGGTTGTTATAAGATAACTTTTGATATTAACAAAAACCCATTAAGAGAGGATTAAGAATAAAAGGAAATAGTAAACGATGGCATTATCCCAAAAGGATATTGATAAGCATTTTAAATGTTTTAATTGGATGAATCAATAGAGGAAGAAAAGGAAAAAGAGAAAAAAATTACTAATTTGAAGTTTCAAAATGTAGATATCTAACAACTTAGGAGTGTATTGTTATATTGATGAAGATAGTTTATTTGTCACAAGAATCATCAATTGTTATATATATATCTTAAATAAGTTGTTACCAAAAAAAAAGGACATGGAATTAGACATTTGTGAGGCTAGGATATTCACATAATTTAATAAATTGAATGAAAAATATATCTATAATGTTCATCTAAATTTAAAAACAAAACACATATTCGTATAGTTCTCAACAATTGCACGGTTGAATAATCACCTACAAAATATTACAAATACTCATTGCTACCACAGGATGAAGGGGTATCCAATTGGGGAGATCCTTTTCTGGCGTTAGGGGAATGCCCTTCTTAAACCCATGAGACCCCTTTTCGGACCAAGAAAAGCCTTCGTCCCTCGAAAAGTAGAGGAAAACTAAGCTCTTTTCCTACACAGCTATTTCCCCTCCTCACAAAGTCACTCCCCATTGAGTGCACCACCACTAAGTCACTTGTCAATTGCATTCCCAGTGAGTTACTTATCAAGTGTATCCTTAGTAAACCACCTATCCAGGTGTATCCATAGTGAGTCACTTTAACCAATACATCTCTATTAAGCACTCAATGAGTATAACTTTAGTGAATTACTAACTTTGTTCAACTAGAGAGGAGCCCAATTCTCCTTTCTCTCTAAGCCGGCTCTCGTCAGCGTAAAGTTGGAGTCCGATTCTTCTCTCTCTTTAAGCCACCCCTAATTGGGTGTATAATAGTACTCAGTACTCCTCTCACATTCCCCATTCACATGCAACTCTACATTCTCTTAAATTCTCCTCAAATTTTTCTATTTTATTAAAAATATTTCTAATTTGAGTGTCAGGAGATAAATTAAAAAATGAGTCCCGCTAATCCTTTAAGCTCTCGTTTATAATTTGTGGTGTGTAGGTTTTAGATTAATGGCGACGAAAATTGGACCTACTTCAATTCAACCCACGGTAGAAGATCAAATGACTCCCTAATCTATATCACAATCCGGACACCGGGGATACATCATAATCATTTGCTAATATGATGATCGGTCATAGTTCAATAAAAATTTTAAGTGGGGTTATGTGGATGATGTTATGTATGAATAATCTTTTATATTTTATAGAACATTTTGATCCTTTATTTATAATTCTTGCATTAATCAATCAAAAACTAGGTACAACTATATCATAAGTTCACTTTTTTACAACCTCAATCTATATTTACTTAATCATACTGCATATCTCCATCAAAATTGTTAATTTATTAATAACTAAAAAATGCAAGGTATTTTGAAAACCAAATTTACAAGGTGAAAATATTATAAATGCCCTAGATAAAAAAATTTTTTTTGAACACATTTAGTCAAAATCTATTTTGTATTCATCAGTAGTCATTTTTCTTGATTAAAAAGAATTTGAGTTTTGCTTACATTCATAAATTTTTTAATTAACTTTCTTCTTTATAGAGAAAATTAGTAAGGCAATATTCGAAATTTATTTGCTTATTAAAATAGCCTATGATAAGTCAAACTAAATTTATCTTCTAATATTATATTGGTTAGATAATGTCTATGTTAGACATAGATAATGGCTTGTAAGCATGGACATAATAGATATATATATATATATATATATATAGAAAATTAGGAAGAGAATATACCAAATTTATTTGCTTATTAAAACTTCTTCCAATGACCTATGTTGAGTCAAAATAAATTTACCTTCTAATGACCTGTTGGTTAGATAATGTTTATGTTGGACATAGATATTGACTTGTAAGCATGGACATAATATATATATATATATTTATATGTTTGATACTTGGCTCAAAATTTACAATGTGTTAAATACTAAATAGACCAAAAAAGATAACCAATTGGCCCGGAAACCTCACACATTTCAGTTCCCTAATAAGTTATTCTATATTTTTATTGTTGGTTAAAAATTTTATGATATTTGGGGGGAGAACATGCCAATACTTGACAATTTTTACAAAAGTAATTTTTTTATTATCATGTTTCGATGCATTTTGGGGCTCTAAAAGATTAATTTCATGAATAAACCATATATGACTTCTATGAATGTAATTTGTCAAAATAGTGAAATCATGTTAAATTAAAGCCTCATCTTGCGAAAGATAAAATTATACATTTCCTTTAGTTCATCACGTAATTCATCTTTGAATTTGAATTTTTTGTTGCGCTTTGGCCATTATGTGGCTGGTTTTCAATTGTTTTAGCAAGAATACTGAATTTTTAAATTGTACCCTTCAAAAATAAAAATTAAAAAAGGCTAATTTTTTACATTCTCTTGGATGGGCACTAATTAGTAAAATCCCAGTGTTGCGGGCAAGTCTCCATACCATATGTCTACCTGAGACATAAATTGAAATGAAAAAAGTACTAAGATTTGATAAGTGGAAAGAAAAATTGCAAAAATAATACATTACTATTACCCCATTCGAGTGGTCTTAGATTATTGGCTATAAAATGATGGGTTTAGGGCCATGGCTAAAACTGGACCAAAAGGGTTAAGTAGGATACAAAAAGGTTAAGTAAGATTTTAATCATTTAAGTCCACATAACTTGCTCGTATCAAGAGATTTATAATGAGCGATAAATATATGAGAATATGTAGAAGATACTCATTATATGTTTTTAGATCATATAAATAATGTAACGTCTCATATATTCTAAATTAATAGATCTATATAAATAAATAAGGCATCAATTTATATTTAAATAGTATTCAAAGGAGGATACTATATCATTAGTTTTAATTTATATGCTCAGGAATATCCCTATGCAAAGGCCCATGCAGAAAAGGATGATACTAAAAATTTGTGGCAAAGGCCACTAGTTACAAGCTATGTCAAATTATTGCCTTATAAATTGTTTTGAAGCATTATACTTTTAGTTTTATTAAAGTTGTTGGGATCATGTATTTTTCAAACTCAAACAAAGAAGAATCTAGCCAAAGAGCCTATCGGTTGTCACATTCTCAAAAGGAATAGTAACATCACATCCCGCCTTAGTTAATTACCCTAATAAAGTTAGATTGCGATAAGAGATCAATTTGATCAAGTGAAAGCTAAAATATACAGCTGCATCTGTTTAAAAACAAATATCATTAGTTATTCCTCTATTTAATAGGCACTTTTTCTTGTTTGACACATATTATTACTTGTTACATTGAAAATCATTTGTCATACCTAACAAAGGGGGACTTCAAAACAAAAGCTAATTAGACAATATGACACATGATGCAGATCAAGAAAAAGATGCACCTATCATTGATCTAGAATATACAGTTAATCAGGAATGATATTTTTTTCAATAATTTTTTTTAGCCCTTTATTTATAAATATGTCATTACATCACCAACCATCTAATATAAGAATCTAATGAATAAAGTGATCATGAAGTATAAGCAAAAAGAATTTATTAAAAAATATAGAAAATATTGAGAAACTCAAACATCCCAATACAAAAAAAAAGAAAAACTTATATCTTATAGATATCTCATTTGCTCAACTGGTAGAGTCTTATATTGTCATTGACTAAAAGCCAATATTGAAAGGAAAGCCCATCTCTACACTCAAATACTGAGAATACAGTGCCACCTTAATCAACAAAGTATACTACTACTAGTGGCAATCAACTTCCCACAAAGCTCACCTTGACTTCCTTTCAAGGTTAGTTCAAGCCAACTAGCATAGCCGAAAGGCAATCGGTGCCCTCAGTTGACAGTCCCCTTATTTTAAAAGAAGCTATAGACCTTCATTTAAAATAAAATAAAATAAAATAAAATTAATAGTTATCATTTATTAAAAATAAATAGTCATGATTTAGAGGTTGAGAATAGTCCTTATCTCCCAATAAAAAGAGCCTCCAAATCGATGGGTGAGAGAAAAAGTCCAGCAAGTTACACCAATTTGAGCCTTTTAAATTAGTTCATTGATTATCATAGCAATATCCAGCAGTCTAACCCTTCCAAAACACATCTATAGAGATGACGGTGGATTGAATTTAGATTTAAGAAGTCAAATTTAAACTCAATTTAATATTTTAAATTCATCACCAAAACCATCACTCATCAAATGAGGCACAATAATTTAGATTATTCTTAAATCCTAAACTAATAATATTAGTATAGTTTCTTTTTTTTGGTAATGGTAGTACAGTTTCTTTGTAATTAAGATAACATAATTTACTCATAAATATCTAAGTTTATAATATATTAAACATAGTCTAACTTAAAGAAAAATTTTCAAAAATTATAAAACAATTTAAATAAGAACAAATACATTTTCAATTTTAAATTATAACACAGCTGAAATCTCCATATTTTTTAACAATAAATAATTCTTCAAGCATGTCACTTAACAACAGAACATATATTTTGAAAACTAAAACAACCTAATAGTTCAACTTATATTAGGATTATTTGAATCAAATCCAGATTGGAACAATATAATAAACCCAAACCCACCTGCCCAATTATTAAGTTTTTTATTTTACCTAAATATATATTCAATCAATTCATGTCAGATTATATTAGATTTTGATTGCTATGTCATCCCTAAATACTTATGCAAACCTCCATGTACATGTTATAAAAGGACCTCATGGGTCGAAGAGGGAAACGTCAGTATAGGCTTCCAACAGATAATAACAACTACCCAAGAAAATGGGCAATTAACAATCTCCACACATTTTTTAATGGCTATCTTTCCAAGTAACTAGAAGGCAGCCAAAGAAACATTTGACTAGTAGTCAAAATGGCTCCTGTAGCTTCACATGCTTATGGACATCCATAGAGACAGCCCAGTTATGCATGCCTTTTCCCTTGGAATCACAAAATTGTATAGGACTCAAATTAGGGAAACAGTCTCTTCTTGAATACAAATTGAAGTAATAAGGTTGCAGTTATATATATCTGATACTCCCAATACCCCACCATATAGGAGCCACATGTATTGAGGAGCCCGTTGTATTAGGTTGCCTTATCTGCCCCAATTTGTGTGTAGCCACAGCGACAAATTGCAAGTGTCATGGCATTACATATTAGCATTCCAAAGTAAGGGGTGTGCTCCTTAGAATGCGTTCCTGCAGACAGAAAGACGAGACAAATAATATGATACAATTATATATAAAGGAGAAGCTGAAAGCATAGCAGCCATTATAAGCAGCATCAGAAGAAGCTCCTGTAAGATGATAACTATCTAGTATCTTTGATGAGTGATTTCCATTATATTTCCGAAGCAATCAATTTAGCTGCTTTGGTTTTCATCAAAGCAATAGAAGGAAGAAGTTGTCGTTATACAACAATGAAACCAATATTTGCACAGTACAAAACTAATCGGAGCAACATTGTTTTGAGAAAGACAAATCAAACGGACAGAAATAATAGCAATTATAGAACAAGCATAACAAATAAACTAGAATTTGAGCGTTCAGCTTAACAGCGGCTAAGAAGCTATTGATTATAAAAATAGTGTCCAATTTGATGATAGTGCAACAAATGATTGAAAGATAATGCTGTTCAGATGCAAGGAAATATCTGAATATCAAACAAAAAAGACGGTGATTGTCATCATCTTGCAGTGAGGACCACATAATCACATGCATCACAGCCCATATACTGTCCCTTCTTGCTTGCACCACCACGGGCACATCCGGAGCAACCAATCAAATTGGTCTGATATTTTCCATTCCATCCACAGTATCCAATGTTACATAAAGAGTCAAATGAACTAGGATATACATACCCAAAAGCAAGGCTAAAAACAATTCCATCACTACCTCCATGAAAATGATTCTTCCAATCTTCTTCATCTGCACTCTCCTCTTATCTTCCTCTCGAGCGAATGCCGCGGACTTCTGTGTTGCAGATTTCACACTTCCTGATGGACCTGCAGGATACTCCTGCAAGAATCCTGTTGATGTCACCGTGTCACCGTGGACGATTTTGTTTATAAGGGATTAGGGGCTCCAGGTAACACCTCGAACATTATCAAGGCCGCTGTAACTCCGGCATTCGATGCTCAATTTCCAGGTGTCAATGGGCTTGGCATTTCCTCCGCGAGGTTGGATTTAGAAGTCCGAGGAGTTGTGCCAATGCACACACACCTGGATGGATCAGAAATTTTACATATCACACGGGAAACAATCAGAGCCGGCTTCATAGCTTCAGATGACAAAGTGTACTACAAAACACTAAATAAGGGGAATATCATGGTTTTCCCACAAGGTCTGCTACATTTCCAAGTTAATAGTGGTGAGATTCCAGCTATCGCATTTGTTAGCTTTAGTAGCCCAAGCCCTGGACTCCAAATCCTCGATTTTGCTCTATTTGGAAACGATTTGCTTTCTGAATTGGTAGAGAAGACTACTTTCCTGAGTGATGCTTAGGTGAAAAGGCTGAAGAAGGTGATTGGTGGCACTGGTTAATGTCTCTGATGATTGTTTCCCACTTTTCTTCCTCCTCTTGGTTTCTGTTTCTTCACCAAGATAAAGGTGATTTGGTATGGTAGGAGTCTTTTCAGCAAGACAGTTTCCAGTTCAAGTAATAATAAATTGTGTTTGTTGGTTCATTCTGTTGCTCTTGAGCATTTAGTAAGATGATTGCGGGTCGGCATTCTGATCATTATGAATAAGTAAGCTTTCTGCTAAAAGATAGGTGTTCCCTTTTACTGACAGAATTCACATCATTTGCAAATAAAAAATGCATTCAACATGTTACTCGTTTATCATGACCAGAAGAAGAGATCTTTGGTGCCTGAAAACAGAGGCAAAACGTTATACATAAACAATAAAATGAAAAAAAAAAGTAAAAGAAAAAAATGGCATATGCAGTTTCAAACTCCATCAACCCACATAACAATATTAATTGATATCATCATCTTTACAAGACGAATAACAGACACTGAGAACAACATGAACAATGATACAGGTGAATTCATTGTGGAATAAGTTGAGATATGGAGTCATGTATACAGCAGCAAAAAGGTTAAGATATGGAGGCAGAAACAACCTTCGTAAGAAAGGCAGTATATTCCTAGAATTCAGATTAATAGTCCCAAAGTGATTCAATTTTGACAGTATCTGAAATGCTTACAGAGGAATATTATATTTACTCTAAACTAAGATGGTTCAAATTGATCACTCTAGTGTTTAGGGATAATATCACACAGATTTAATTGTCATATCAAATCGCCATTATTTTTGTGCTAGAATTGCTCAAGGACATCTTGAAATTAAAAATCTTTTACATTTATTATACCCCAGAAGGCCTTTTCGGAATATTGGAATGATACCTCCTAGTTGCTCAATAATCCTTCCAGAACGCTTTTTGGCAGTGTTCAATAGCTGTTGCCAGCCATAGTTGTGCAAAATAGACAAATCCAACAAAATTAGTGCAATAATAATTAAGAGAAATATAGTTTGACTGATGGTGATATTACTGGGATATCTTTAATAAACTTGTAAGTTATGTAGTATCTTATCTAACTATCCATAATAATAGACCTATATAAGAATAAATAAATAAATGAGATATCTTATCACCCAAAGGTTACTCATAGATATTGTATGAATTTCTATACTAATCTTAGTTTCATAGATATTGTATTAATTAAGATATTATCAAGAGGCCTGCCAGTGTCTAAACAACAAAATCCATACAGTACCAAGTACGAGAGGTATATAAAATGGTTATGAGATGATAACAATATTTGCACTTTTGTACTAATCCTGGTCCAAAGAGCTCTAAATTGTGAGCTAAAAAAGCCTGTAGTTGTAGCATCACCCGTTGGCCACATTGTTGCCGCCAACGCTGGGCCACCAAACACATTTCTTTTTCCTAACATTTATAAGATAGCTATTAGAAGCTCATATTAAAAATACAACATATCTATAATCTCACAAAAATTAATATGCTATCACATGATATAATACAATAAGTCTAAATTACCTACTATGAATTTCGTGTACCTTATATAATACAAAATGCTACAATTATCATAATTGACCTCCAGTTAAGATAAATTAGGTTGTTTTGGATCATGAATATTGAAAAGCACTTTTAAGACTGTACGGATATATGTTTTGGAACAATCTATATACACTAGAATAAGTTAGAGAAGCATTTCTTAGTCTCCTGTAAACTTGTTGAGTTTCGAGGTCAAGCGATTCTTTTAAGGTATTGTTCGCTTTGGCTTGTAAGGCATAAGACTATGATTCTAAGTATAACATCTGTACATATTTATCATGAGGCCACCTCTTCTTAACTATTGTTGTACAACCCATCTCCACAACAAAACCAAATGTTCACTATACAACTCTTCCAGTTGATTCTATTTCTATAATAAAAGTGAGTTTTTTTTTAATAATGGTGAAGAAGATAAAATATATACAATATAATATAAGTATATATTGCTCCTCAGTCACATGTTGGAAAAATTTGCAGTCAAAGATATCATATAGCAAGGGATAAAAGCCAAAAAAAAAAAAAAAAGGGAAGTAATATGGATAAAGTTGTGACAATCATCATATGAGATGCACCAGCCTTTAACTAAGACAGTATGCAAGAAATCAAGTTAATCTTGACAAATTTGGCATCTCATTGCCATGGCAAAACCATAGAATGGGCTTTCAATGAGGGAAACAAAAAGTTGACCTAGTGCATGAAACTTTACTACAAGATACATGGAGAGGCTGCCATAAAAGAATAGCCCATTCACCTCCCGGCAAAACTAGAATACCATCATTGTGCTTTCCACGCTCCGTGCTGTAGGTTGATGATAGCCACGTTGAGAGTCAAAGTCGCGGGGTCTTACCGCGTTGTTGTCCTCTGCTTCACGGCCGACAATGAAGTGCGCCCGGAACTCAGTCGAACTCCGGGGCTCGGCTGACCCGTGACCATTGTTGGGATGTCTCACAGCCTGAAATCGTCCTCAGCGGCTGGAGTGCAGTAGCACGACGATCAGATGTATTTGGAAGTAGAGTCATTAGCTGGTCTTTGCATAGAACTGATGCAGCCGTCTTTTCGGCGTGCGGATAACGGGTTTCTGCGTCCGTCGGCACCGGCTCACGTAGTACAGGTTGTTGCTTGCCTTCGTATTCGCCAGCTAACACCGGAGGCGAGGCGGAAGGCACGTTGCAGTAGAGGTAGAGATCTTCTCCTTAGCGCGGTGAGCTCGGGGATGTGTATTTGGAAGATAAGTCTTCAATTCCACGAATGCTTCGTCGCATTTTTCACTCATTCAGACATGCGACTTGGTGCCCCTTAAGCTTGAAGAAAGGCAAGTATTTCTCGGTGACTTGGCGAAAGAATCGTGAGGAGAGCTGCTTGCCTCCATGCTGTCGGCTTACGGACTTGGCACACTACTTGTCTTGGCAGCGGAGGGTTCAAATGGCTCAGTATTGCCTTGATGCTATAGGATTGGCTTCTATTAAGCGGCAGGATCTGATAAGCCTAAATTTTCCCGAGAGGTTACC
Source organism: Nepenthes gracilis (assembly GCA_033239525.1). Lineage (NCBI taxonomy): Eukaryota > Viridiplantae > Streptophyta > Magnoliopsida > Caryophyllales > Nepenthaceae > Nepenthes > Nepenthes gracilis. The sequence continues at coordinate 28,104,089 of BSYO01000004.1, forward strand.
CCGAGCGCGCATTTGGCGGGGTTAAGCTTCATCCCATCTTTGTCGGAGGATGCGGAAGGTCTCGTCCGAGGTCGTTGACGTGGCGCCTTGCTACCTTGCTTTTCTGAGCATATCGTCGCGTACCTCCCGCATTCCGCCCGATTTGAGCTGCGAACATCTTGTTTGGCGAGTCGTTGCGCCCGCATTCTTTGAGACAAAGGGCATCATTTTATGTAATCGTCCGCCCAGTATGCATCGCGAGGCAGTGCTCTCCTCGTCCCTCACGGGTCCATCAGGATACGGTTGTATCCCGATCACCGCGCGTCCATGAAGCTCGGCCCGAGTTCGTGCCGGACGTGGAGTCCACGAGTTGGTCGATCCTTGGGAGCGGAAAGCTATCTTTGGGGCGGAGCCTTATTCGCGTCGAGTGAAGTCGACACACATCGCCACTTACTTGCCATTGCTCTTTTTTACCCGTACGGCGTTGGCGGCCACTCTACGATGCTGAACTTCTCCCGATAAATCCAGCGTCGAAACCTCTTCACTTCTTCCACGATGGCGACGACTTCTCGGCCGGATTTCCTCGCTCTACCTGGGCGGACGTTTTTGACTCGCGTCGAGCCCGACATGGCTATGAAACGTGGACTATGACTTGGTGATATCCGTCAGTGAGCCCCATCGGAGTTGGTCGGAGTAGGAAGGTAGGATTAGTGCATCGCGATCTCAAGGTTGAAGGGATTTCCACTATCTTGTGGCCATCACGGATCGGAGGGATCGGCGGAATCGCCTCGATCTCCTCCCGGCCAGGGCTGTTGGAGCGGCGTCTCGTCGCGGAGGTCGAGGTCTTCACTTGGTCATGAGTGTCGTGGGGGCCGATTTGGGACAAATGGCCACGTCGCCCCCCATTCTTGATCTCTAGAACTTCTCCCCCCCGAGGGTGGGAAATTTCACCAGTGCGGGATGGATGTTGTAGCCGAAGGCGTCGGGAGTAATCTACTGTAGTATGGCATTGTATACTGACGGAAGGTGTTGACGAGGAAACATGACTTCGCGCGTCATCGGCCTTGGTGAGTCCCATCGTGACTTCAGTCGTATAATCCTTACTGGAGCAGGCTCGTTGTCTGGCCAGAGTATATTGGTCCGTTTCTTGCCCTCATTTGGCTACATTTTTAGTTGATTTGGTGAGCGATGAATGCGACAAATTTTGTGAGCTTCCATTGCTCGGTAGAGACCGTTTGGTGGTAGTCATCACCACCGGCGAGGAGCCCGATACAACAAAGTCGTGTATGGGGAGATTACGTGTGCCGTATCTATTTGCTAAAGCTAATGACATCATTTCTAACCCCCAACCGCCCAGCACTCTGGAAGCTATTTCCGTGATCGTGCACAGCGTTCACGGTGTTAGGCGGAAGAGATCATGTGGACTCTGTGACCGCCGTGCGGGCTCTTGGTGGCTTCCTTTGGGTTCTCCGTGTTCGGAGGGCGAGTTCTTGCCACGGCCTTTCGCGAATCTCTTAAGTGTCCTCGCCGGATCGGATCTTGATCTCTGCAGCGGTGCGCGGTTCTCGATTGAGTGCCCAGGAGACGGCGGTGGTGCGGTGGTACTTTGTCGCAGTCGGCGCCTGGACCCTTGGTGTCTTTGGCCGCTTGAAGAATCTTCGTCACGGATTTGCATCGGGATGTTTGTGCGGCTATCATTCGGCGGGGTCAGAGAGGCCACTGTTTGCAATCCTTCTTAGGCCACGTAGCGTCGTCAGCCTGTTCAACCCAGGCGCTCCATCGGCGACGGCTGTTTGTCGCGTCCCTCTTCTTCCTCCGGTGGCTCACGGAGGTCTCAGAGCCGTCCCAGCGCTCGGGCCTGGCTTCGTTAGCCTCTTCGGCGTGATATACGCCGGGCGTGGTCTCATACTCCTGAAAGCGGGCGTGCGTCGGGTGCTTGAAGAAGTCCCCGCCCCACTTGAGTGGCGATGAAGGCTATATGACTTGATTCGTCGGAGTGCGGGATCGTCGCGCCTCGGTGATAAACGGTCGGGCGCTTCGGGCTTTCGTCGAATCCTCGGCGGGGGCGGACTAGGTGCCATGGTTGTCTCTCCTCACTTCTTGGAGGCGGGCGCTCGGAAGCTATCGGCGAGCTCGTCGAAACGGCATATGGAGTTCGGGAGGCCATGGAACCCGGAAGTAGCGCGTCGCCCACAAGGGTGACGGGGGAAGCTCGACACATCGGGGCCTCGCTTGCCCCAGCCTTAAAGTGAGGTGGGTGAGCGGTGAGATGGTCCATGGGATCCTTGCTTAGTCGTATCCCTCCCATGCCAGCATTCTGAACTTGCTCGGTAGCCGGGCGGCAAGCGAGTCCATAGCGAAGAGCGACTGCGCGGAGAGATTGGCGGAGGGCGTGGGCTTCTCCTTGTGCGGGGTGTCCCAACACCTTGACTTTCTCCTCCATCGAAGGATCCAGTAGAGCCCTTGGCGCATTGAGGGCAGCGCGGAGCTCAGGTGTTCCCACAGGGAGTTCGTGTAGCATCGGGGTGGCGGCTCTGCATGGGAGCGCGCTCCCGGTGGAGCCGCGGCCCGGTGGTCTCCGTTGCGCGCGAGTTGCGGAGGAGCGTCGCTGCAGGCTGTCCTCACAGCGTCAATGAAGTGGCCAGGACTTTCCATCTCGTGCAGCCGTTTCAGGTGGGGCGGGGCCGGCTCGCTGCGTGGTCGAGTCGATTGGCTCGCCTCTGCCCGTGGCCTCTCGGCCTTTCTTTCTTGGAAGTTGATGCAGGCCGCTAGAGGCGGCCCCATGGCCTTGAGGTCCCGGTGTTCGCGCGTACGGCGGAGGATCTCCTTCGGGCGTCCCCACTCGCGGCCGGGTGGCGGAGTGCCCGGCTCGGTTGGTTGTTCGCTTGGTTCCGTGGGAGGACTCCATCCTGGACGGTGGTCTCCACCTGGAGCAGCTGCCTCTGGTATTTACCATACTTGTTGTTCGATTCTTTGGGTAGGAAATGACACTTGGCTTCTGTGGTTACAGGCAGGCGCAAATGTGCGTCCCGGGCCCAAAGTTGTTGTACGGATTAAGGAGCGCCCGGATTCCTAAAGCGCGGGGAGCTCACGGAAGAGAAGGATCCGTCTCCGTCTCTCCCGAGGCACGGACTGCCACAGCTAAACAACAAACAAGAGGTGAAGGAGTGCAGCGAGTTTCTCCCACGAGGCCACTCAGGCTCAAATCGACAAATTCCGCGATTAGCGAAATCGCACGCTAAGGTGGTGCGCGTAAAAATCTTTTGTGATGCGTAAGAAGAACTTATGTGGTGATGGTAGAAATCGGTGGCGGCGGTGATGGAAGGCGCAGACCGGCCAGTGTAAATGATGAGTGGTAACTTTCCTAAGCAGCGGGGATGAGAAGAAGGAGAACGATTTGGCCCAATCCGGTCGGAGGATTGGAACCTTCTGGAGAATTTAGTGCTTGGGATCAAGGTAACCCTTAGTCGCAAGGTCGCGAACCAGAAAAACCGTTCTCGGAGTTCGAATCCAAATTCGGAGCCGACCTCCTTCTGGGAGGGTGAGAGCGCTTATATGCCTCCTCCGTTTGGACTCTTGGGCGCCAAGACGCCTGATTTGCACAGTTGCTGACCACGGCCACGCCGTCTCGATAGCGTGTCGACACCTTTTCTTGCGAGCTACGCGATCACGCCGATTTTCTCGAGAGAGGAGTGGTTGGCCGTCAGACAGCCGGGGCGATGGCGTTAGCGTAGTCAAGCTATGCCTCTATTGCTAGCCTTTCCGCCTTTTCACTCCTCCATTCCCGGCGACGATTAATGCGCTGCGGTTTCCGCTTAGCGTGACTTCAAGCACCATTCCCGTTAGGTGGCTGACGCTTTCTCGCGTCTTCCTCCTTTCTCACGCCCATTGACTGCTTTGTGGGCACAGATGCATCTCATGGGCAGGAACATGGGGACAACACTATCCATAATAATAGACCTATATAAGAATAAATAAATAAATGAGATATCTTATCACCCAAAGGTTACTCATAGATATTGTATGAATTTCTATACTAATCTTAGTTTCATAGATATTGTATTAATTAAGATATTATCAAGAGGCCTGCCAGTGTCTAAACAACAAAATCCATACAGTACCAAGTACGAGAGGTATAAAAATGGTTATGAGATGATAACAATATTTGCACTTTTTGTACTAATCCTGGTCCAAAGAGCTCTAAATTGTGAGCTAAAAAAAGCCTGTAGTTGTAGCATCACCCGTTGGCCACATTGTTGCCGCCAACGCTGGGCCACCAAACACATTTCTTTTTTCCTAACATTTATAAGATAGCTATTAGAAGCTCATATTAAAAAATACAACATATCTATAATCTCGTCGAAAAATTAATATGCTATCATATGATATAATACAATAAGTCTAAATTACCTACTATGAATTTCGTGTACCTTATATAATACAAAATGCTACAATTATCATAATTGACCTCCAGTTAAGATAAATTAGGTTGTTTTGGATCATGAATATTGAAAAGTCACTTTTAAGACTGTACGGATATATGTTTTGGAACAATCTATATACACTAGAATAAGTTAGAGAAGCATTTCTTAGTCTCCTGTAAACTTGTTGAGTTTCGAGGTCAAGCCGATTCTTTTTAAGGTATTGTTCGCTTTGGGGAAGGCATAAGACTATGATTCTAAGTATAACATCTGTACATATTTATCATGAGGCCACCTCTTCTTAACTATTGTTGTACAACCCATCTCCACAACAAAACCAAATGTTCACTATACAACTCTTCCAGTTGATTCTATTTCTATAATAAAAGTGAGTTTTTTTTTAATAATGGTGAAGAAGATAAAATATATACAATATAATATAAGTATATATTGCTCCTCAGTCACATGTTGGAAAAATTTGCAGTCAAAGATATCATATAGCAAGGGATAAAAGCCAAAAAAAAAAAAAAAAAGGGAAGTAATATGGATAAAGTTGTGACAATCATCATATGAGATGCACCAGCCTTTAACTAAGACAGTATGCAAGAAATCAAGTTAATCTTGACAAATTTGGCATCTCATTGCCATGGCAAAACCATAGAATGGGCTTTCAATGAGGGAAACAAAAAGTTGACCTAGTGCATGAAACTTTACTACAAGATACATGGAGAGGCTGCCATAAAAGAATAGCCCATTCACCTCCCGGCAAAACTAGAATACCATCATTGACAAGGCTTACCCTACAAAATTTTTAAGAAACCTGATATTTAAACTGTCAGATTACAAATTATTGGTTGTTATAAGATAATTTTTGATATTAACAGAAACCCATTAAAAGAGGATTAAGAATGAACGGAAATAGCAAATGGCGGCAGCATCCCAATTATAATAGGATGTTGATAAGCACTTAAATATTTTAATTGGATGAATGAACAGGAAAAGAAAAGAAAAAAGAGAGAAAATTTGTTGATTTGAAGTCTCAAAATGCGGATATATGCAACAACTTATGAGTGTCTTACTATATTGAAGACAGTGTATTTGTCATGAGAATCATCAATTGCTATATATATTTTAAATAAGTTGTTGCCAAAAACAAGGAAATGGAATTGGACAATTGTGAGGCCAGGATATTCAGATAATTCAATCAGCTGATTGAAACATATATATATATATATATATAATATTCTTCAAAGTATTCTTCTCTCAGCAGCAATTGCATGGTTGAATGATGTAACATGAGAATACTTTTTGATAAACACATAAACTAATAGCCATGTTCATTTTCAAAAATTGAAAATCTTGGTACCTCATAATACTTACCCAGCATAACATTTTTCCTTAATCATACTCGTACTCAAAATTAGATCAAATCTTAGTACCTCAAATAAAACTGATTCAGCCCAACCAATCTTATCTACAGACCCAAGGAAATATCGCAGGCCTCAAGGTAACTAGTATAAAATCCAAGATCCACAAATAAATGAACTCAAGTAATACAAATAGAATATAAATTCGAAATCCCTAGATAACACATACTCTGAAATGTCAAAATTCGAAAATCTTACCTTCTACCACCTCTGTTGAGACCTCAGCCTCCTTTGCAGAGACTGCAAAGCCTTGGCCAGGGCAATTGGTTTGGGCATTGGGGCTCACTTCAATTAAGAGCAGTTTCTTATCATATGCCTCGACTGTCCACAATTGTAACAAAGTTCCAACATCTTAGAACAAGGCTTACCCTCATGCAGCTTTCTGCAATGAGGACACGGGTTGGTCGACACCCTAGAAGTTGATACTGCTTGACCAGACTCCTTCCCCGACTTTGGCTGCTTTGCCTTCTTCGGTGGTCTCTCAGGTCTCACACTGGAATTGGCTCCTGAGTCACTCCTGCTAGACATCCTCTTTTTAAAAAATTCCTCTCTTTCAAGCTCCTTCTCATAAATAATAGCTTCGTCCAACACCTCCCCATAAGTCGACAGCTTCAACGTCGATAGATGTTTCCTAATGTCGTCTCTCAAGCTCTGAGAGAACCTTCTCACCTTCCTATTCTCTTCCTCTACCATATACAGAGCATAACAAAATAATTTCGTAAACTTGGCGTCATACTCGGCCACAGTACGATTGCCCTATCTTAACAGTAAAAACTCATCCTCTTTCTACCCATGGAGACTGTCAGGGAAATATTTTTCCATAAAAGCTGCCTCAAACATGGCCCAAGTAATCTCATTCTTCGATACCTCAAATACTCTTCTCTGCATTTTTCACCAGTGATGAGTCTTTCTCTCCAATTTATAAGTTGTAAATAAGACTCTATCATCCGCCAAACACTTAATAATCGCAAATACCCTCTTAAGCTACTAGATCCACATATCTACTTTTACTGGATCTGGTTCCTCCCAAGAATTCTGAACTCGCTCATTGGTGAAGAGATCATAGGCCGATGTCCCATGACCAACGGGAACAGGAGCCAAACTATGTTATCCCAAAGCTTCCATAACATTGGCCATCCTTCCTAATATATTCAAGTACTTCGCCTCCCAATCCTAAAAATTGAGAGCAATTCGTCTTCCTGTATTTGCCATTCTTTCAGTTGACACTTCAACTCCTAAAACAAGAGCAACTCAATCAGATTATGACATGATACTTCCTAAACACAACATCCTGGTCTTACTTTAGTGCCAGCCTGGTTTACTGGACTAGGATAACTAAGTCTGACCAGTCTAACTTAGTTGTCCCATACCTTCATTTATTCATCTGATCACTCTTAACCTATCCTAAACTTCCTCATAAATTCAGATCAAACCTAAGACATATCTTTTCTCTGATACCATTTGTGATGGAATGGATCATAGTCTACCATATGACCTCCGCCACATAAACATACCCATAGCCAAAATAATCAACTCGGCACAAGTGACATATAATTAGATGGACTTAAAATTTTCATTCGCGTGCACAGGATCGCAAACGACGGTCATCAAGTTGGCCTCATTAAGGTCGGTCACAATGTGACCATCCAAGGTTTAAGGTCAGTCGGTTATAGAACAAAACCAAAGACGTACGAGATGCCACTAGGAACCAAAATTACTCGAACCAAAAAAAATTTAGCGGAAGCATCTAATTATCCTTCTCATTTACATAGCAAAATCATTATATAAGAATTTCTAGAATATCCCAAAAAATACATCAAGGTCGGTCATGCACTGCTACAAAAATCCCGATCAGCCTTCCTGCCTAACTAGACCATCCGACTTCACTCTTTCTTGTCCAACATAAGTTTCGGGTCATCTGAAAGTAAGAAAACAAGAAGTGAACGATTTGCTTAGCAAGGTACAGTTAAACGAAAACATGCAAAAATATAACTTTGAACGAGATTTAAATAAATAGAATGACAGCATTTTACGTACAGAAGCGTAAAACATGGGACAGAGACGTTTTCATGAGAACTGGATGCAAATTCAAAAACCAAATTTTTTTTTCTTTACTGGCTATATTTAAGATCTGCAGCTACTCGACCGTCACAATTGGCTATATTTTAGGCCTGCGACTATTCGGCCATCATATAACGAAACTGGCTTCATTAAAGGTCTGCAACTATTTGACCATCATAACTGGCTACATTTTAAGTCTGTAGCTATTCGATCATCATATAACGAAACTGGCTATATTTAAGGTCTGCAATTACTTGGCTATCATAATTTGTTACATTTTAAGCCTGCAGCTACTCAGCCATCAAAACTGTCTTGAGTTTCAAATGACCGAAGTTCTTAAAACATGCAATCTTACTTTTACAAACAGTGAGCAACATGCAAGATGTTGATATTTTAAACATGCAAACTGATTCGTTAACAGTAATTAAACATGCAATATAACTTTTCTGTGCAGAATTTTCAAACATGAACCATGGAACAAAATCTTAGATCTAAAACATAACACCTGCACTGATCATAAAATTCCTTATGAGAAAGCAATCATCATGATATGCATCACGTAGAAGAAGAGCATTAGAACAAGGAAATCCAAAGGATTTTAGCAAAAACAAAGGGTACACTTGCCTGAAATTCTGATCTATGAACTTCCCTTTCTTAGATCTGGCCGGAAACTCTTCCCCTTCTTCTTCTCCTTCATGCTTCTCTTAGGTTTTCTAGTGTTTTTCCTTGACCCCTAACTCTGGTATTTATAAGCAACAGAGTGGATGCGAGTAGGTAAGAGTAGGATACTAACTTAGTACTTCTTTTTCCACTAAATCTTCATTTTCAGAAGGTCAACGGAGTAGATGGGAATATGGTATGGCTTATACTGATTCTGATGGTCGTCTTACTAACTTCCATTTATACTCAAAGTCCTTGGTCTTTATGAGTCCTCGAACTTTTTATGATATCCTTCTTCTCAAACAACCTTGGCTCTTTTTTCCAAGTTCTCGGGTGTTACTGTTTATTTACAGGCTGCGTTTTTGTGATTATTTTGGTTATCTTCCTGATTACTTTAATTCTGATCAACTATTTTAGTTCGGTCAATTCTCTTATCCGGATAGCGTTTTATTCTTGTTGTCTATCTTCTCCGAAAATCCTCTCTAGAATTTCACTCTGAATTTCCTCTCCAAAAATCCTCTACGGAACTTCACTCTGAATTTCCTCTCTAAAAATTCACTCAATCCTCTCCGAAAATCCTCTCTGAAAATTTTCCATTAAAGCCGATCAACTATACATCAAATCCGGTCAACTTTTCTTAATCGGTCAATTCATTATTTCTGGTCAACTATACTAATTCCAGTCAACTATTCCGGTCAATACACTATCTAGGCTAATTTTTCCATTAAGGCTGAGAGACTAAATCCTAAAAAAAAAAAAAAAACCTGATCCTTACACAAAATCATAGACAATTCAACCACAAACACAACTAAATAACACAAGAACTCCACAACAAAAACTAGGGCAGCTACAAATATAATCACCCACCAATACTCAGATGATATGTCAATTAATGAAACAATAATAAGAGTATGGATGGAAACACCAACGATAGATTATCCGATGAACCATTAAAGGCAAATCATAGAATGACCCTCAATTAGCCTAAGCAATCCCTAGATTAGCATTCAAGAAGAATCAAAGTAATCTTTGAAAATAGAATCATGAAATGACAATAAGCCAATCCAAGTAATTTCATAGCGAAATGCAAAAGAGCTGAAAATATACTTGAAAGGGTCCCAAACTTGAAACCCATTAAGTCTCAAAGACAATTCTCAAAATGACCAAAATATCCCTTTCTCCTCACTAATTCCCTTGCTTATAACTAATCTAACTCTAGCGATGCCTAAAAGACCTAATTACAATAATTCCCTTAATAGTACCATGTCTCAGCTCCTCTGCTTGAGCTCCCGCACACTACTGGAGTAATTGCGTAGATCGGCACTTCTCATAACTCAACATTCCGCAAAGCTTGGCACTCAGAGGTATCCTGACACTGGAAACCCAATTCCTGCCATTGCTGACTATATAAAACACTAATAACTAAATGATAACTAGTTAATTCTTAGGCCTACCAATTGCAGCCCCTGTCTCCCTATGGCACATCAACAACCTTATGACTTCTTCCCATGCCTCGGTGCACCCCTGCCATGCCTCATCAGAGTTGGGTCCTAATCAGGAGGGTGACAGTTGTCCATCATTTAACCATAAATAAGGCCATATCGGATGGCTGACGACTCATAAAATAGTAAAAAATTATCAGGTTCAAGGCTTCCCTGAGTTTTTTTAACTTATGAACTATCTGCACTATCAGGTTTTAAGATCAACATCTTCCAGACTTCTACCAAATTTAATAAGAAAATGTCATACCACCATCATAGTTCTTCACCAATTATCCAAGCTGGAACAAAGGCCATTTTTTTGCAAAAGGATGAAATCACTTTGGTATCTCTTACAGAGTCTTCCTTCTAAACACCCCTGGAAAAAAAATGAATGCTGAATGGCAGTCACTGTAAAGCCAAACATTCTTCACAATCCGCAATGTAGGTCCAGGTGTTGTAAAGAACTACAGAAAAATCTGGAAGCCATTGCAGGTGTTTTTTGCAATATACCCACTTGCAGTTTCCTCATCTTCCATTTCCACAGTTGAGAACAATGCTATCACTTCAACCAAACTAATGCCACAAAACCACACTTGGCATATTTTCTTTATATGGCTTTCCTATCATAGTGTATTTCTAATTCATTTAGCACATTTTTTTTCATCAAATCATAATAAATGTTGGGTAGGAGAACATATTGCCATCGTGGCCCTGATTGTATTCCACTACTAAATTTCAACCCATGTCAGCATTGCCATGAACTCTGCAAGCACCATGGGGAGCATCTCAAATAATAGTATCTGGTATAAACAGCATGAAAGCAATATTTTCCTATGCCTCTTCAAACACGCCTGCGCAGCCAAGCAGATCCACCACAGATGCACAGTTATCAAACTTCATCAATCCAAACAACATGCTTACAAGCAGATTAAACCGCAATGTAAGAGATGTCAGCTGGTGCAATTACTTCAGCTTTCATTTTCTCAGAAATCTGAATTGCTTCCTCATTACGTCCAATTCATAACCAGCACTGAAGCCGTTGCTGTAAATGCAGAAACACTTTTCCTTTGCTGAACTAAACATTTTCATCACCAAAAGATGCTTCCATATTAAGCACACACGTCAAGTAGAGCCTTTGAAAGTATTGAATCCATTAGAAAAAGTAATTTGAAATTACTCATCGGCAGTATGAAGGTTATGAGTTGTCATTTACTCAAGCATTTTGGCGGCATGCGTAGTTGTCATGGGTAGTTGGAAAGTAATTTTATGTCCCTTCGGTTCCTTTTTCCCTCTTCTATATATTGTAATACATTTTCTTTAAAATGTAATGAGCAAAAACTAAGTTAAAAGAAAATTTTCTCCTCTTCCAGTTTTTGCCTCCAACAAATTTGATATTAGAGACAGGTTAACTTCCAATTAGATAACAAACACATTTTTCAAATACACTACATGGCTTCCACAAACACATTTTTCTAATATACTACAAGTCAGATTCCAATTTTTGATAGGGAATATTATGATCATTGGAGCTCTCAAATTGAAACAATTTTTATCTCATAAGATTTGTGGGATATTACTAAGACCGGATACGAAGATCAGCCACAAGCTAAGAACAGTACAGCTTGGACCGATGAGATGGAAAATAAATATAAGAAGAATGTAAAGTTGAATACTACCGCATTGAGGTTAATTCAACAAGGTGTAAGCAAATTTATATATCCCAAAATTTTTGATATTAAAAAGGCCAAAGAAGCATGGGCAATCCTGGAAAATGAATTCAAAGGCTTGAAAAGAGCAATTTTCATCAAGTTACAAAATTTATGGAGAGATTTTGATAGCCTCTCAATGAAGGATAGTGAGAAAATTGGACAATTCTTCTCTAGAGTGGCCAAAATTGTTAATCTTGTCAGAAGTTATGGGGATCCTATTCCTGAGAACAAAATTGTTGAAAAACCTTTTAGAAGTTTACTATAAAAATTTGAGCATATTGTCGCTGTAATTAAGAAAACCAAGAAAATGTTCACTCTCACTGTGCATGAATTAATCGGCTCACTTGAAGCTCATGGACGAAGAGTAAATGAATACTCTAATTAGACAATGGAGCACGTATTTCAAACAAAAATGAATTTCTCCGATTCAACATTCTCATGAATGAATTAAGAACCAATAAAAGAAAATTTTCAGAGAATCGATTTAATCAACTAAGGTCGTGATAAGCCAAGCCCAAGCAGAGATCGAGGCTAAAGCAGAGGAATTTTACTCAAGATTGTTTGATTTGCAAGAAAACTAATCATGAGGCCAAAAATTGTTTCTTTAAGTTCACTTGTGCGAAATTCCTAATCATTCAGAGAGTAATTGCAGGTACAAAGAAGGAAGACAATCCAAATAAAAAAATGCTACAAATTTTACTACAAAGTAGAACAAATATTTTTCTGTGGCGATGCACCTCACTGTGACACGAAAAGCATATAGTACCTAGACAGTGGATATAGCAACTATGTGACTAGTAAGAAGCAAATCTTCCAAGAACTCGATAGTACTTACTCTTCTAAAGTCGAGTTAGGGAATGGAAAGCATGTCAATATTGAAGGAAAATGAGTTGTCTTAATTTATAACAAAATTCATGACATCTTTTATTCTTCTAGAATCACACAAAATTTGTTTAGTGTTAGCCAATTGATGAAGAGTAGCTACAAACTAATTTTTCAAGATGATGCACTTAACATTACTAATAGAAAAACTGACCAATTGGTGATAACTCTCAAGATGAGTCCAAACAAATTGTTTTCTATCAATATGCAGAAGCTTTAGAATTTTACACTAAGAAGCGAGCTAACTAATGAAATTTCTCTTTGACATCTTCGATACTGTCATTTGAACCACAAGCAACAGAAGTACATGATGGTTGTCTTAACTTCAATCAAGCCAGATCATTCTGTTTGTACAGGTTGTGTTTATGGAAAGATACACAAGGTTTCATTTCCAAAGACATCTGGGGAGCCTATGCATCACTTGAACTAGTCATTTGTGGTCCAACTCAAATTCCTTCCCTTAGTTACAAAAGATGTTTCATGATATTTATTGATGATTTCACTATAATGATATGGGTTTATTTCCTTGATCAAAAATTAGATACTTTTTGTATTTCTTGCATTTCCAAGTTCTTGCAGAAAGACAAAGTGGTTACCAATTGAAGGCACTCAGAACTAGTCACGGAGGAGAATTCATTTACAAGCCCTTTCTTGATTATTGGAAAGAAAAAGAAATATAGAGGCAATTTACAGTCAACTACACACCTTAACAAAATGGTGTAGTAAAGAGGAAGAATCGAACAATGGTTGAAATGGCAAGAAGCATGATTAAAGGCAAAGAGCTTCATAATTGTTTGTAGGCCAAAGTAGTTAAAAGTGCTATCTACAATCTCAACAAATCTCCAACTAATGCAGTTAATAACAAAACACTATTTGAAACATGGCGCAATTGAAAACCTGTTGTAAGTCATCTCGAAGTATTTGGTTGTATTACCTATGATTTAATTCGTTCCCAAGACAAGGAGAAATTTGATTTTAAAAAAGGGGGGAGAAAAACTAATCTTTATTGGCTACAAAAATGAATTAAAAGGGTATTGGCTTTACAATCCCCTCATAGAGAAACTTAGACTCTCAAGAGATATTGTGTTTGATGAAGAAGCAACATGGAAATGGAAAACAAATGGTTCTCAAATTTTCACAAATACAGATTTTATTCACTCTCAACCACAGCCCAATTTAATTATTCCCAACTCTTCACTGCAAGTTCCACTTGAGGTAGAACCAAATATTTAGAAGAAAGATCCTAAATCAGAAGCAGAAGACACTCCCCCAAGGAGTTACAGATCCTCGACAAAAATTTATGAAAATTGTAATGTGGCATTTTTTATGGGTGAGCCTCAATGTTTTGAAGAAGCATTAAAAAAGAAAGTACGAAGAAATGCAATGAACGAAGAATTGGGAAGCACAAAGAAAAATCAAACTTAGGAATTGGTATATATTCCCAAAGGAAAAGAAGCTATTGTTAGGTTTGGTTACTTCCTTCTAGGTGACTCAACAAACGGACACGTCATCAAAATTCGAAGTGCTACAAATTGACTGCAACAAATGACCAAAATGACCGTTTGCTGGAGAAGGCAAATTTCGGAGATGACCATTTGTCAAGGAAAGCAAATCTCAAAGAGGGCAAAATGCCCAATTATGCTAAAGTGCCAAGTTGGGGTGAAATTGCCCGGTTACACCAAAGTGCCAGGTTAGGAAAATTTTGCCCGGTTACGCCAAAATGCCCAATTGGGGCAAAATGGTCGGTTGCAACAAAATTGGCCAGTTGGGCAAAAAAAGGCTGGAATGGTTTTGACTAAAATCGTTTTGGTTGGAATAGTTTTAGTTGGAATGGTTTTGGCCGGTTTGCAAGGCAAGAATGGAATTCCGGAATGCAAAGCAAGAATAGAATTTCCGGTTTGCAAGGCAGGAATGGAATTCCGAAATGCAATGCAAGAATGGAATTTCCGGTTTGCAAGGCAGGAATAGAATTCCGGATTAAAAATGCCGATTTGAATTTTCCGGAGTGAAAAATGCCAGTTTGCAGGAAAGGCCGGTTTGGAATTTCGAAATAGAATTCCAACGAGGAAATCCGAAGTGGATTTCCAGAGTCATTATGCAGGAGTGATGCCAAAAGCAGGACGGTAGAGATGGGTTGACCAAAGAGACTAGTGACGACCAAGGACACTAGGTGATGGCCTAGGATAGCTTACATGGAAAGCTGACAGCTGACTGTGCAGAGAAGTTGATTTACTAAAGTTGATCAGTTTTGCAAAGTAAATAGCTGTCATACAGAGCATGCGTCGTGATAAGCAGATGGATTTGGCGCCAGAGTCTTTATAAATAATACATCAAACGCTTCAGGAGATAGACGGAATGAAAAAAAAAAAGGAATAGAGCAGCAGGATAGCAACAGTGCAACGGAGAGTGAAATGGAGCTCTTGGCGTTCATTGTTTGCCACCACACTTGTAAAATCCAAGAGAGTGGAGTGCACCACTAGTGAGAGGAATGAGAGAAGAAAAACAGAGAGATAAGAGTGAATGAGAGTTTCCATACTTTGGGGTTGTTTTTCTAATTTTGTCTCAAGTATATAATGGATACTCTATCTCGAAGTTCTTATAACTAATTTTACATAGTGTAAGCTTATTCAGAGTTTGTCTAGTTGTTTTTCCCTTCGGCTTGTGAAGGGCTTCTGTGATAAAAACGTTGTGCATTTTTGTTCCCTATGCCCTACTAAATTGGAGGCCGACCGATTGCCGAGGGATTCGGGTTTTTCGCTGCACCATTTTGTCCCCTCGGATTTGTCCGATCGGCATTGCCCCTCGAACCCCAACAGCTATCAATTTGAAATGGATCTACAAGACGAAATATATTGACTATAGAAGCATCTAGAGTTCATCTAGTGGTGAAAGGTTATTCTCAACAGTCTAAAATAGATTTTATTAAAACATTCACTTTGTTACTCAAATGGAGACCATAAGATTTATTCTTTCTATAGCAGCCCAACTTAATTTGTAAGTATTTCAACTTGATATAAAATATTCTTTTCTAAACAGAGAGCTTGAAGAAGAGGTTTATGTGTAGCAACCTCAAGGATTTCATAAGAAAGGAAAAAAATAAAGTGTATCGCCTTCAAAAAGCACTTCATAGGTTGAAGCAAGCTCAAAGAGCATTAAACAGTAGAATAGATTGTTATTTTCAGCATCATGGCCTAATTCGAAGCCAAATGAGCTATCTCTATATGTGAAAAACAATTGACATGGAGAATTTTTAATTGTTTGCTTGCATGTGGATGACCTCATCTACACAAGCACTAATTTTCAATGGTGGACAATGACAAGAAGGCTATGATGCAGGAGTTCAAAATGACAGATTTGGATTTTATGAAGCATTTCTTGGGAATTCAAGTCAAACAGATGAAAGTTGAAATTTTCATCTCTTAAAAGAAATATGTGAATGCTTTGCTGAAAACGTTTCACATAGAAAGTTGCAAACCAATACTAAACTCCAATGGAAATAAACGAAAAATTGCAGCTGCTCAATGAGCCAAAGGAAATAGACACTAAGGGCTATAGACATTTGGTCGGTTCATTGATTTATCTCACAAACACTAGACCGGATATTATACAAGCTGTAAGCATGGTTTTAAGATTTATGAGTGACTCAAGCAATATTCATTTGGCAGCGGCAAAGAGGATCCTTCATTACTTAGAAGGAACGAAGAAGTTGGGCATCAAATACAACAAGGAAACTGATTGTGCACTCATTGATAGCGATTAGGCAGGAAGTTTTGATGACCGAAAAAGCACATCTAGTAATTTTGTTGTCTTGGTTGCAATGTGACATCATCGAGAAGTATGAACAAACATCAGTTACGTTATCATCATCCGAAGTTGTATATATAACAGCCAATAAAGCAACATGCGAAGCAGTTTGGCTGAGAAGAATTTTACAAGACTTACAGCAATAAGTTTCAAAAGAAATTGACATTTTTTTTTTTTTATAACATGTCATTATAGCCATGATCAAGAATCCAGGTTTTCATGTTGGGAGTGAGCACATTGAACTTTGCCATCATTTCTTTTGTGATATTGTGGCACAAAAAAGGTTGTGCTAAAATATGTTTACATAACTAATCAACTTGCGGATATTCTTATTAAAACTTTGACAAGAGAAAAGTTTGAAAAGTTTAAGACTCAACTGAGAATTACAAAATAAGAAGAGGAGTTGAAAAAGTAGTTTGTAATTACTCATGAATAATTTAAAAATTATAAGTTGTCACTTATTCAAGCATTTTGGTGGCATGAGCAGTTGTCATAGATGGTTGAAAAGTGATTTGATATCCCTTTGGTTCATTTTTCCCACTTCTATATATTGTAATACATTTTCTTCACAATGTAATGAGCAAAAACTAAGCTAAAACAAAATTTTCTCCTCTTCAAGGTAAAAATTCAACCGCATATGTTTCTTTCCAATGTGAAAATGAACAAAAATTCTCATGGCCCAAAGCTCCCAACTGTGAACATGTGGAAATCATGCTGACATGTGGACAACAAAATTATTTGGGTGGGTCGCTCCCATATGACTCTCACGCTTTTTGCACACATTTTTTTCTGCTTACCGGCGAGTGGGAGAACGCGGGTGCTTGCTGAACGTTCGATGAGAGCTCGAGCAGGATATTGGCCTGAGTGGAGCTTCATGTGCGCTCGACCGAAGCTCGAAGGCAAGATTGGGAGTAGCTATGCGCTTGACTTGCACGTGATGGAACACTCTCACGACTCATTGTTAAAATGATCGCGCACGATAGGCATGCAACGGGGGCTCGGTGGGCAACTAGCAGAATCCGCAAGCACGAGCGGCAGGATAGTTTTCTAACCTGCAATAAAAGCCAAAGGCGGAAGTTTACGGTTTAGTAAGCCAAGACAACATAAGCAAGTTCAAGTGAGCGGGGCACGAGAGAGAAAAGAAAGAAGGAGAAGACGAAGAGCTTCTATTTGTTCGATTGACAAAAATTATTGTCTGCTGTGTGTTGATTTGTGTGCTATTATTTTGCTTCTCACATAATCAAACGAAGGAGAGTGGTATGATTCTGGATGTGTCCAAATTCCTCCCAACAAGAATTTAGGTCCTGAACCAACAATTGCATCCGCCTAAACATCTCCAAAGCTTTCATTGAGTGCCCTTTTTCGTATTATAAGATATCATAACAGCCAAGATACCAAATTTCCCTTTTGAATCTCAGCAAAAAAACCAGTACGCATTGCTTTAACCACCAAACTTGGCGAATATAATTTCAAGAAACCACATCTGATTCAATACTTTCATCGAACTCCCCCTGTTCTTCCTCTAAATCCCCACAAACCAATGATAACATTTTGATATCGTCATCCGCAAACAAGTCCAAATCAAAGATTTGGACACACCTAACCAACGGGGCAAGAAAACATAGTAGCCTGATCTACGGTGGTGAAATAAGATCCAAGGTATTTCATTGATATCTCATGTTGTTTCGTGTCGATCTTGAGTTGTGAGGGATTTCTATGGAAATTTCAAGAGGTTCGTTTATATATGTTTGCAGTATATTAAGACCTTGTTTACATTGGAATTTCTAGAAATCTTATTTGTTTGAGATATTGTGTTCATCCGTTGTGATTATATCCAATTTATTGATATTTTGGTTGATCAAATAGAATATTGTTGATAATAAATTTTAAAATATTTTTTAGTTGTTATATTTTATTTATTATTATATATTATTATATTGTGCTCTTAAATATTTTAATGACAGATAATTTTTATATTATTTTTTAACTTTTATTATTGTCGGCTTTGGTCATGGATTACTTATTAGATGTTAGGCTTGCTTTTTCTCCTTTTAGAGTGGAGCACGTGATCATGGAGATGTATCTTGTAATGGTAATCACCAACTCCAAGCTTTGAGATGGAGATCACTTAGAGGATTGCCTATCAATTTTTATAATTCATATCCTTTATTTCGTTGTTAGACTAGTTAAATCTATACTATTTTACAACGGTTGATAGATCATGGATATTTTGATTTCCAGATTGTATTTTTCTTGTTATTGATATATTTGGAATTTAGAACTTTATAGTTAGATGATTGATTTCATAATTTATAATGATATAGTATTTTGATTTCACATTGATGTTTTCGAATTATAATCAAACAATAAATTGAACTAAGAGTATAAGAGTTTTAAACTTTTCTTAGAAAGGGCAACGGCAACAGTTGTGGATCGAGTTCAAATCCTAACATATTGGTTTTACTAAGATTTGAGAATTTTAGAAATCACCAATATTTAGTAAAATATTTTGCGTTTCAATATGGCTCTAGAATTTAACTTGTATTTTAGTATTTCTAAGTCAATGCTAATTGTTATAAGCTTTGAGACTTGATTTTTTATCTTGATAATTCTAAGTCTACCTTTCTCGTTTTATAGGTTGCAATTCTGTTAAAAGGAGAAATTGTTGATGTAGGAGGATTTGCTGTAGATTCAGGGAGTGCTAGAACCGTGAGCCTTGCTAGAGACTACAGAGCACTACATGAAATGGACTATTTAATGTACCAGCTCATTGGTTTCCAAGTTGGGAGAACCCCCCTACTAGGAAGAAGGGTTATTTTAGATATTTTATGGATTAGAGGCTGTTAGAGTTCCTCTGTAAGCCTAACCCTTCGAATATATAGTGCCAACTTAGGTTTTACTATGATCAAATGTGCCTCTAAGGACGAGGTACGCTTCTTCGTGGACAAGTTCAGTGACGAAGCAAAGCACTGACGGCTTGCAAATGGGAGTTAGGATTAGCTGTGGAGATTTTATCTTGGAAAGGGTTCATCAGAGTGTTTAATGAACAGTTTTACCGAGCTGTGTCTGGATTGCAAAAGAAGCTAAGTTCTTACCGCTAAAACAAAGAGCTATGAGCGTAGCCTAATTTGAGACCGAGTTTACAGAATTATCTCATTACATTCCATATTTGGTTGGTGAAGCGGATAAGAAGGTGAGGCATTTTCTAGCATCACCTAGTTGATGAGATACAATGACAGCTGGTGTTGTTTAATTTGATAGACTATAGAACAGTTTTGAAAAAATGCTCTATCTATGTAGCAAAAGTTTGGGTATAAACCCCCAATTAGTGGAGCAGGTGCTGGTGGTGCTACTAAGCCACGCCAACAGGGCAAAGCAAAAAGTGCAAGGGCTACTTGGAGCATGGAAAATTGGACACAACCCAAAAAAAAATTACTCAACTTCCATCAATAATATAATTAGTTTGTCTCCCGCTGAGGGAATATATAATCTTCACAAATCTCGCTACCTGAAAGTCTTACAATAAAAGTAAAATCTCACGGTTCGCACTGTGCAATCAACTCAATCTAGAACCAAGAAAAACGCAAATGTGAACCAAAACCCAACAAGTGATAATAATAAAAAACGTAATAATAATAATCTCGGATATCAAATTATAAAGATTTCAACATTACTCTAGTAACATACTATATCCGAGACGGATTACAACACATCGTAAATACGACTCTAGGCAAAATAAATCCCACTTGACCTGCATCTCATAAAAATAAAAAGAGTGCCAATAATCAACAGTAATTCCCTAGAATCCAACATCAATGATGAGTGGGGATTCCCTGGTCCCTCTATGTCAACGAGAACGATCGACATAATCGTGATAATAATTAATTTGCATTCTACTGAATTCGGATATCACAGGATTCACACAAGGATACTGCGAATATAACTCATAAGGTACTCACAATCATAAAATATCATAAGGAAACTCCTAGATCTTATTCCGCCACTATGAACCAAAGGCTACATATATCTCCCGACAGCTGGGTACTTGCACGGGCTACCCGATACTCGCAGGTTTTACCTCCGACCAAAATCATGGTCTACAAAGACTCTACCCAACAAAGTACAGACGTCTCCTAAGCACACTCATCATCTGACTCAACCAGGTACATATTATCTCATCTATATGCTCCTCTTCCAACTCTACCAAGTACGGAAGGTATCTCATATGTCAAATTCAACATCTCCCACCATGATACCCCCGATATCATGATCTATGATGATCACATAGCCATAAGTACCTCGCCAAACTAGGTAATGCACCTTAACCTACCAGGACACGAAAATCAGTATCGGATAAGCGTAGACCACATTAAGGTACTGTAACCTCCCATTCGACCAGGTACCTTGACGTTTTCATATACTCTCCTCAACCTTAACCATAGAGGCCAACAATTCAAATACTCACACAATCAAGTATAACGCAAAGAAAACGTTGCAACTACAACAATGGAATTGTCATTTGGTGCTAACATGGACTGTACTCATGCCATCAAATCTAACACAAAGGAATCTATTCTAGAACGAAAAATATATACACTCCACCGAGATATAATTTATTTTGCACATTTTCACTATTTACTATTCTTCTATTATGTTTCGGTGCGATGCCTACAACTAAGGCTAACAATATTTACTTTATTCTCAAATAACTTTGCAAGGTTCCAATTAAATTAATCAGCAATATTAATGTCTTCATACAATCAGCATACAATATATATACATAACTCCAAATACAGGCCAATTTACATTTATAAATACAACATATATATACTATAATTGCCCTCTACTCGCCATTTTATCTTTGCTCTCATGCATACACATATAGTCATATATGAACATACATATATATATTTGTTTCCAGCCCGTGTGTGTGTGTGTGTGTGTGTGTGTGTATATATATATATGCATACACTTGTCGGGTCCAGTGCTAAATGGCAGTGGCAGCCCATTGGCACTTGTTTCCAACCCAACTACACGGGATGCCTACATGGCAGCCCATCAGCAGTAGCAAGCGAGCGCCTCCTGCAACTCATTAATGCAGCTGCCAAAAAACGGCAAAAGAGCAGGAGGAACCACCCAATGAAGAAGCAGTCAACGGTGCTAGCTGGGATTCAGGCGGCCGCCCACAGACGACCCGCAAATCCCAGCTCAAGGGGGAGACCAAGCATGGCCGGCAACACTCGGAAGTCTACCTGCTACCGCAAAAATACAGCTGACATGCCAGCAATCACTGACATCTATCAGCGGCCAACGAACCCTAGCGACAGGAGTTCTCCGCTACCGCAGCTTGCATCGGGGCTTCAACGTCTTCGACCGCCATGGCAACTCGCCAGAGCGAGAAATCCGCCCTCACTGGGCCACGCTCCCACGAGGCGGCAGACCTCTCCGCCCTCTCAAAGCCTGGAGGCGCCCGCGGGGATTGTGCAGGGCCCACGACAGTAGCCTCCGAGTGACCCCCCCTCCGATACGATGACACCCAGGATCTAAAAGCATGGGCCCCTGTTTCGAACCCTCCGAAGGGCTATCCCAATCTGGACGACAAGGACAACTCCTCCATCTGGATTGCAACAAGGGCTGGCGAAAGAAAGACGGATCGCAAGCAACACAAAACTTCACATCGCCAAATAAGCAGCAGAGCGCGTTATCTGAGAAGGGATTTGTGCGTTTAAATAGACAAAATTCTCCCCAAAAACGGCTGCGCTCTGAGAGCAAGGATTGCCAGGACAAGGCCAACAAGCGCGCTCCACGTGAAGAATCCCTGAAGCCTCGCACGTTTCCAAGACAGATCATCATGACGCGGCGCCCCTCGATCTTCTACGCACTTAATGCGCCAAACAAACAAATGGATGTGACCGCCATCAGTAGCGTTGCAGCCTTCGCAGCCTCAAGCGTCAGAGGTCACCCTCAAACCGCGTTGTCCCAACCACGGTCGGTATATAGGCTCAGGGGGCAGAACCAACAAAACCAACCGCGAGCATCCGAAGATCCTCAAGCGCACGCAACAGGATACGACACATCAGAGAAAAGCAATCAGTAAGGAAAAGCACGCGCTACAAGATGGAAGAACAAAGACAAAGGGACTACTTCTTTCATTAATCAAGACTTTCCTTACAAAGTACAAGATTTGTAGCAACGAAGGTACAAGAAAAAGGAAGAAGATATGGCACGAGGCCCCGGCCCCACGTCGACTGCCCCGGATGCCCAAGTAAGCTTGGGGGATGTGATCTACATGAGATCACCACAGTCTCGGCACTGGTTCCCCAACAAGCCACTAGGGGCAGTCGCGCGTTGGCCTGCCCATGGTGGAGACGATCCCAGTGTTATCCACCGAGGCAGAGCCAACGCCCAGCTCAGGAGCCTCCGGGGGGGACCAAAAGGAAAAACCTTGCAGTTCCCTCACCGGGACTCCCCTCTCTGCCTCCTCCACAGCCCGCGCATGAACCAAGTGAAGTAGAGACCACGACCAATGCACTTCACCGGCGGGAAGCATTCCTGGTGAAAGTTCCACCGCGATCCCACAGCGCTCTGGACGAGTCACACCATGAAGGGGAGGCACATGATGACAGCAGAGTGGCCGAGCCACCCTCATTAGCATGAGGAATCGGTCGCAGCGCGAGTGTGAAGGCAGTCTTCTCTGAGAGTTCTGGATCTCCAGTTAATCCATCCAACTCCTTTGCGGATCTCCACTGAAGGTGGAGCAAGCTAGAACCTTCGCATTGTTCCTTCAAAGATAGCTAAAGGATGGACTGCACTCGCTAAGAAGCCCTCCTATTTATGGGCGAAACAGGCATCCTTCTCGCGCTCGGCGAGGCACACCTCCCCGTGGACGTC
Source organism: Nepenthes gracilis (assembly GCA_033239525.1). Taxonomy (NCBI): domain Eukaryota; kingdom Viridiplantae; phylum Streptophyta; class Magnoliopsida; order Caryophyllales; family Nepenthaceae; genus Nepenthes; species Nepenthes gracilis. The sequence goes on from BSYO01000004.1 coordinate 28,127,404, forward strand.
TTTCATAGAATAGGAAATGCCCTCAAATCAGACGCAACCCCGGGCGTGCAAATCCTCCCAGTCCAGGCACCGAATCGCTGTAGCGTCAGAAATGCCTGCGCAGATACCTGGGGAAGGCGCGAGCCCAGAAGACAACAAGTGTTGGAGCATCTCGAGGGAAACCGACGAACTGCGGATTGGACCCAAGGGACATGCCAGGCCCCGACCACTGGTCAGCCCAGGCATGGGGGGCTAGTGTTGGGTCCAGTACTAAAGCCCGAGAAGATTCGGAGCCTAGCCCAACCACACGAGATGCCTACGTGGCAGCCCACCAGCAGCAACCAGCAAATACCTCCTGCAGCTCATTAATGCGGCTGCTGGAAAACGGCAAAAGAGCAAGAGGAACCAGCCAATGAAGAAGCTGTCAACGCTGCCAGCTGCGATTCAAGCGGCCGCCTGGCCGCCCACAGGCGACCCGCCAATCCCAACTCAATGGGGAGACCAAGTGTGGCCGGCAACGCCTAATAGTCTACCTGCTACCGCAAAACGACAGCTAACAGGCCGAAAATCACCGACAGCGATCAGCGGCCAACGAACCTTAGCGACAGGAGTTCTCGCGCCCAAAATCCCCCCATCAGAAGGCCTATAAAATCCCTCTTCTTCAACGAAGAGAGGGAATCAAATCCAAGATAATCGACTCTGCGTCGTAAGCCTTAAGCTTGCCAGCTATCCTCTGAATCCAAACTCCTCAACCTACCCAGGCGACAGGAAGTCAACCACCCGCAGCGGTGCACCTCGGGAGCCAGGCCTCCCACCACCCGCTCATTACTCTCTCTCACATAAACAAACACGCACCATCCACGCATTTTCAACATACTTCTGCGCACCTCTTAGCGTGCGCCCCATTTCCGTTCATTGCGAAAATTTGCTAACTTGAGCATCGGAGTGGCCTTGGTGGGAGAAATATCGCCGGACCTCTGACTTCTTGTTTGTTGATTGTGTTGTGCAGGCCCCAGGTTAACAAAGACAAAGACCGGACCCTTCCACGTACGCTTCAGAAAAGCCAGGAATCCGAAAGCTCCCTAATCCGTACGACAATCGAAGACTCATGATGCAACAACACTCTCTCTACTGCACACATCCATACACACACGGCAGCACCCCCACACACTAATCACATATATACTGCCAACCATCACACTAAAATTGACATCATCACTGCATGCACACGCACACACTCTCACACCCATGCACACATCACCACAGCAGCACCCATTTTTTTATGCTTCTACATACACTTACGGACACACCGCAAGGCACACACTACAGGGCACACTCAATGGGGCACACACCGCAGGGCACACCGCTCAAACACCCAACCCTCACTACCATCACCCACTGCTCACTACAGGGCACACACCGTAGGGCACACTCAGCGTGGCACACACTGCAGGGCACATCGCTCAAACACCCAACCCTCACTACCATCACCCACTTCTCGCCAACACCCACACATGCACTCATAGACACTCACACTGCAGCACTTATTCACATACTGCCAACATCCCATTGGCAGCAGCACATGCACACTGCTCCCCCACATTCTGCCACACGCACACCCACACACACATACACTAATTGAGACATCCACACCCACTAATGGCAGCACACAACTTTACACGCGCAAATAACGCCCACCCACTGCAACAGCACACCGTACTGTTCTCACACACACACACACGGCTTCACACACTCACCCATTACACACACATCCTCACTCGAATACACATACTGCCACAACACACCTCCGCACACACAGCACATATATGTACACACACTTTCCACCTATATATAAATGCCCAAGCATACACACATACCCAACAGCTCTCGGTAGCCTCAGCCTCACTACCAGCACAACCACACACACATAGCATACACAGAAGACCCACGCGCACAGACACTGTTCGAATTACCCTCACACCTCTGCTCACACACCCACACGCAACAACACACACACGGCTACACACCCTGCCATTCACATCCACGCCATCACACACCTTCCCACTACTACATCCACACACGCCAGTCACACACTGATGCACGGTGGAAACACACACACCCACCGCAGCAACACCACACTACTCCCACACAGATAGCTACACATACATATACACACACAGCACATTTAACGTATCATACTGTCCACAATTTCCAAGTTTATATGGTAATACTCGTTATGCACATCGTATACCCAACATCCACGCATATATATACATACATACCTATATTGTAATGCCCGGATATTTTAGCGAGGATTATGAAATTACATTGGATGGACTTAATTTTTTAGCGCGTATTAGTAAAAATATTTATAGAATAATAATAATATAAAGGATAATAATTATATTAATAATATATATATATAGATTTATATATATATATATATGTTTTACGTATATAAATAATAATAATAATAATTGTTATTTTAAAATACCACCTCACCCTTCTCAAGCCTTTTCTCTGCTGCTCCCCTCCAGTCCCCACCTCTTCTCTATGTCTTCCTCTCTTCTTCTCATCTCTTTCCCGTCTGTTTTCTCTCTCTCTTCCTCGCTCTCTCTCCCATAACGGCCTCAGCAAATTTTCCGTCCGAATATTCTGCAAAGGGGCCTCCGTGGCAAAACCGATTGATTCTCTCTGCCTCCACCACCATGTGTCTATTTAGTCTTGAGTCCAGAGAGGTTGCAAAGAGTGTGAGGTATTGGTTTCGCCGGTCTTGCTGCTATGTCCATGGTGTTTGCTGCTGCCGTTGCTGTGACTCGAGGGCCGTCGCCGTCACTGTTGTTGTCGAGTCGAAGCCAACATTGAGACGTCATCGTTCGGGTGGATAGTTGCCGTTGCCATCATTGATCGGAGCCAAAGCCACCATCACAAATCCGAACCGACCCTTCAGTCAAAGCCGTCGCCGCTATTTGCCTAGGCCGCCGTTGACATTGCTGTTGAGCCAAAGCCGAAGCCGCCATCACAAACCCTAGCCGTCGCTCCAGGCAAGTGAATCCCCATCATTTCCTTTCTCCACTCGTTTGCAAGTAAAATCCTCTCACTCTTGCAAGTAATTCTTCTGTATCTTGCTGCAATCCGTTCTTCTCTCTCTATTAATTCGTGATGCTATGTGGAAATTGAAATCGGGAAAAACAGGGTTTCGTGCTCTGTTCTGGCCGAGAGGTTGTGAAGGAGGGATTGGTAAATTTGGGTGATTAAACTGTTTGGTGCATGTGCGTATGTATACACGTATATGGACCGTATCTGTATTCTGTGCGTAGGTGTGCTCTATGTGTGTTCTGTGTGGGTGTAGGTGCGGGAATGAGTGTGTGGTTATGGCTATGTGAAGCCCAGTGTGGTGAGGACAAAGGGGTGTGGTGCTAGTGCGGCGTGATTGTGTACGTGTGTAACCGTGTGTGTATAGTGTGTATTTGTGTGTTCTATGCGTGGGTGTCTACTGCTGTGTGGACGTGTGGTTGTGGGTGCGTGTGTACCGGTGAGTACAGGTGTGGGTGTGGGTGTGGGTGTGGGTGTGGGTGTGGGTGTGGGTGTGGGTGTGGGTACCGGTGAGTGCAGGTGTAGGTGTGGCTGTGTGCAGGTGTGAGTGTGGTTGTGTGAATCGTGGGCGTGGGTGTGTGCTGATGGTTGCGTGGGAGGATGGCGTGAAGCCTGTGAGGGTGTGTGGTGTGTGTGAGTTGGGCAGCATGGCTGCTGGGTGCCGTGTGTGTGCGCATTGGTGTGTGCGGTGTGTGCAGTAGGCGTAGATGGGTGTGTGAGTGTATATATGTATGTATATTTAAATGTTGTGTGTGTATATATATATATATATCAGTTGGAATATGTGAGTGAGGATATGTCTATGGGTATATGTGCTAGTAGGGTGGATGTAAATATTTATAAATGGGTTGTGCATGGAAGAATCCGATAACGTGATCATGAATGTTTAATTTTAGCAGATGGGTAAGTTGTTGATAATAATGATAATAAAATATTATGTTGGAATTAGTTAATTTATATGTTGGCCTTAGTTGTAGGTATTACACCGAAATAGAATGAAAGAATAATTAAATGCTGAGATTATGTTAAATAAATCATATCTCAACTTGTGTTCCATGAGAGATCCTTTGCATTATACTTAATGGCATGAGTGCAATCCTGGTTAGCACCGAACGACATTTCTATTGTTGATATTGCAAAGCTTTTTTTGCGTTATACTCGAGTGTGTGAGTATTTGGATTGTTGACTTCCCACGGTTAAGGTTAAGAAGAGTGTATGAAAATATTAAGGTATCTAGTCGAATAGGAGGTTAAGATACTTTAATGTGGTCTACGCTTATCTGATACTGATTTCCGTATCCAGGTAGGTTGAGGTACGTTGCCAAGTTCGGTGGAATACTTATGGCCGTGTAATCATCGTAAATCATGATATCGTGGGTATCATGGCAAGAGATGTTGGGTTTGACGTGTGAGTTATCTTCCGTATCTAGTAGAGTCAAAAGAAGAGCATGTAGATAAGGTCATCTGTCCTGGTTGAGTGAGATGGTGAGCATGCTCGAGAGACGTCTGTGCTTGGTTGGGCAGAGTCTCTGTGGACCATGGATTTGGTCGAACGTCAAACTTGCGAGCATCGGGTAGCCCGTGCAAGTACCCAGCTGGCGGGGGATATACGCAGCCTTTGGTTCACAGTAGCGGAATAAGATTCAGGAGTTTTCTTAGGATATTCTATAATTATTGAGTACCTCATTAGTTGCGTTGATAGTATCTTTGTGTGGATTCTGAGATATTCGAATTCGGTGAAATCCATATTTGTTGTTATTATAATTATGTTGGTCATTCTCGCTGACATATGGACCAAAAAAATCCCCAATCATCGTTGATGTCAGATTCCAGGGGATCACCATTGATTATTGACACTCTTGTTGTTTTTGGATGTACGGATCAAGTGGAACCTATCTTACCTAGAGTCGTGTTTACGACGTGCTGTAACCTATCTCAAATATAATAGGTTGTTAGAGTATATTGAGACCTTTGTAGTTTAGTGTTCGAGATCGTTATTATTATTAACATTTTTTATTATTATCACTTGTTGGGTTTTAATTTACCCTTACATTTTCTTGGCTTCAGATTGAGTAGATAGCATCTAGCCTGATGGGGAAGACATCCGTATCATAAGAAAAATTTCAAGAGAAAAGAAGGTTCTGGTAGCCGGTTGATGAGTTTAAGTTGTTATGGAGATTTATGTATTTTTCTTTTGTTAAGTTTATTTCTTCTTTAGTATATCCACATGGATGATGGATGAGTTTATCATGATATAGTTAAATTAAGTGAATAAAATAGTCTAAAATATAGAATGGTTATATTTTATTTTAAATTTGTAGTCCGCATGTGCAGTATGAACCATGGTTATAGTTTAGAATTTTTTATTATTATCACTTGTTGGGTTTTGATTTACCTTTACATTTTCTTGGCTTCAAATTGAGTAGATAGCATCTAGCGTGGTGGGAAAGACATCCATATCATAAGAAGAAATTTCAAGAGAAAAGAAGGTTCTGGTAGCCGGTTGATGAGTTTAAGTTGTTATGGAAATTTACGTATTTTTTATTTGTTGAGTTTATTTCTTTTTTAGTATACCTATATGGATGATGGATGAGTTTATCATGATATAGTTATATTTTATTTTAAATTTGTAGTCCGCATGTGCAGTATGAGTCATGTGTCCCCCCCACACACACACATCTTTTAATTAAATTTCCTGAATCCCTCATGACGCCACCGGCCAGAGCACGAAGCTCTGTTTTTTTTTTCCCCCAATTCCAGACATATGTCCACAATTTCCACACAATCTTCACATATACCCAATATCACAGCATCATGAAAATTCGAAGAAGAACAGGAGCAGATTTGCAATAGGAGGACATTTAGTTTGCAAAGAAGAGAATTGACACGAGGAAAATCTCTTGCAAACAGAGTAGAAATGACATTAAAGGGGATTCACTTGCCTAATTACTGCAACCCACGGCTAGGTTAGCAACGGCTTGGCTTCGGCTTCGGCTTCGGCTTCGGCACAACAGCAACGAAAACGGCGGCGACAACAATCACGGCGACGGTAACAACAGCGATGAAGAAACGCCTCGGTGATAACTTTCAGAAGCCCAAATAGCAGAGCTTCTCTCTGTTCTTACCCTCGGCTCGACACCACTCTCTCCCTCACCCTCCACTGAACCGCACTTATATAGAGACTCATGGGAGATGAAAATGGTGGAGAGACAGAAGGAATCGGCCGTTAAAGCTTTCTGGTGGTGAAGATTTGAACGGACTGGCTGTTGCGAGAGAGAGAGAGAGAAGGAAACGGGAGAGAGGGAGAAACCAGACGAAGAGAGGAGGAAGGTTCGAGAATGGATGAGAGAGGTGAGGTGATGGAATATAATAACGTTTATTATTATTTCTTTAAATTATTATTATTATTATTTACATTATTATCTTTCTTTTATATAAATATTTATTATTCTTACAAACACACTAATATTTTATTCTCATGTTTAAAAATTATGTCTATCCAATTTAAAGTTATAAGTTGCCGCTGAAAACACTCGGGTATTACAATTTTCGTCCTCAAAAGCGGTAGCATCCGGATGATTGATAGGACGAAATTTATATTTCTATTGTGGCAGACCATTACATTTTGCAAAAAAGTGCCCGTCATTGAAGAAGTTTTCAACCCCACCGGAGGAATCTGACATTTGGGGTTGTGTTTTTTCATTCGTTAGATATATTTAGATTTTTAGACCTTTATGTTAGATAATTAGTTATAGCATTCACGATGATATATTATTTTGATTTGATATTAATGTTTTTGTATCATGACTAAGCAATAAAAGTTGGACCTGTATTGGGTTACGATAAATATGGTATCAAAATATGAGATTTTTTGGCTTTTTAGTATGATTGTTTGAGTAACGATCATGGATCAAGGTTTAGGTCATCACAATTCTACTATATTAGAGCTTTTTAAACATGTGAAGATCCCATTTTATATAGATGAGGTACTTTTTAGTTTAAAACTTAACGCTCCAACTTTAAAACTTTATCTGATAGTATTTCTGTCACTATTTTAATCTTACAATAATATAAATTTAATAGATTTTTTTAAAAAGATAAATTAATAAAGCATAAACACTTACACTAAAAATAGAAAACTTTGTGTGCCCAATAGCTGATGACTAAATATTGCCACTAAAATATTAAATTAGTCCTTCTCATGATCCTAAAAATCCATAAAATAATTTTAAAATATCGTTATTATATTTAATTATAACCCACAAAAATTTAGCCTTAAATATGTTATCTTGGGAGAAATGTTATTAAATATATATATATAGGTGTCTCATTTGTTAATTTCTGATGTAACAAAGTCTCTTTGTCAATTTAAAATAAAAAAAAAAATTGTAACAATTGTTTTATAAATTCAAAAACTTTGAGTAATAAACTTCTGAAATACATGTCAAGTCTTCTTTTGTTTAAAATTTGAATCAAATATGAATGTTTTGGAATACAAAATCTTGTTTATTAGCCTATGGAAGAATGATCAATTTGAAATTTTAGCACATAATTTTACAAAAATGTCTAATTTTTTAAAGAATTATTAGTTTTGAATATATAAATATGAATTATTCGTGTAGTATATTCATAAAAACAATGTTATGTCTAGTTTTTATTAGAAAAAAAAAAACTATTTTTCAAAATTTAATATGTGGTGAGAATATATACTGAATTTAAACATAGAACATGTTCACATTTTAAGCTCATAATATACTTCTAATCGTATCTTTATATAAGTTTTAATCTACTGTATTACCATTTTTATCCATGTCTAATTTTATATATGTACGTATGGAACGTGGGAGTACCTTAAATTTTTATGCGCCGTACACCCAATTTTACTGTCATAAAATTTTAAAAATAAAACTCTATAACAAAATCGAATATTATTATTCTTTTGTTTAAATTCATAAAAAAATAACAATATTATATACACCAGCACGATAGTAATTAATTTTTATATGAAAATTATTTTTAATAAATAAAAAATTTATAAGTGATAGATATTGTCGAAGTTGGGCTGATTCAAATGGAAGAGCTTAATAGAAAGAAGGTCCAACAGAATGGCCACTCTGACCATAGTATAAAATGGGCCAATCTTGCACCAAGGCCCACGAGTTTATCCTGCCACAGTTGATTCTAGCCTATATTCCCACTGTTGTATTTTGAGAAATATCAACTATAACTGAAAGTCTTTAATGGATCTAAACTATCTTTCCTTATCCAAGATGGTTTCAAAAACGATAAAAAACGGGCAAGTCATGATTAGAACAGCCCCTAGTATTATAAAAAGAAAGGCTCCCAAGTGCAAAAGGGACGAAGAAGAAAAATGGAGATAGTCTAGCAATCAAACATAGTAAAATACAAAAATAAAAATAACATTTCTTTGATTAATATTTTTTATTTTTTCAGGCATCTTTCTATTGATTTCGAAAAAAAATTTTTAATTTGAGCGTCAGATAGTCTATCGAAAAATCATTCCCATCGGTCCTCTAATTTTCTTATTTTTATTTATGGTGTATAAGTTTCAAGTTTTTAAAAACGTTAATCATATCCATGTGATTCAAACCAGTATGATTAATCAGACAAGGAAAATCAAAATTGTGATCTAGATCCGTTTGAAATCAGGATCCTGAAACGTATTAATAAGACATTTCGTCTAAAAAAAATAAGCTCATATATAGTTAAAAAATAATTTAATTTATTTTTATTTATTATTTTTTCACTTTTTTATTGTTAAATTTTTTTCTAAAAAACATGTTTATTTATTTTTTAAAAAATATAAATATTTTAACAAATTAAAATTTATAAATTGTTATTTATAAAATTTTAATCATTCAATATATGATAAAAATTATTAATTGATAAATTACTCGATAAAATTATTAATTTTTTTCATTCATAAAAAATTAATTAATTGAACTCATTTTTTGATAAATTATTTTAAAATTATTTAAAATCATCAAAAAATTTTATACCATATAATAGCAAATTATATACTAAATATAATTCTTAATTATTATATCTATATATTTTATACTTTTGATATACATATTAAATATTTAATCATTAATTATTACTATATTAGAAGTATATGTTTAACTCATTTAAGTTAAATTTAATATATGACGAGTTCTCCTATACCATGGGCTGATCCAAAGTCAAGCTCCGCAAAATGCGAAGCCCAAAAGGCCATGGGATAGGCTCAGCCATAACCAACATATATTAGGTTGCCAAGATAGAGACCTATTAGATCCAACAGGTAGCCCCCTGTGACTTGACTAATTACAGCGTGAAAACCCTCCAACTCAGCAATAATATAGCAAGCGCATACCATTGGTAGCCAGAGTGAATGTTTAGAAGGGAACGTTATACTCGTCTGCCCATAACAAAAAGAATGTTGCCATTGCCACCACCAGTATAGCTTGACGAATCATATGTCGGAATGTTTGACAAATGACGACAAGAACCATCTACGATCACACCACCACTACAAAATGACAGCTGACACCGATGGCTTTTGTCAACGATCGACAACCTATGAATCTCAACATAAAAGCGTTCAAACTTGGCACCAAAGGCATGCTAGACCATCATTTATAAATGTCCCTTCTCCACCGCTAGAGAAGGGAGGAGACCGAAGAGAAAACCTAGAGGCAATCCAACGAGAGAACCAACTTGAGAACCCCTCGAAGCAAACATTTCTAACAAAGAGCTATCTCTTTCTCTCTCTCTCTAAGAGCAAATTCTTTCTCAAAGTTGCTTTCTATCGAACGAACCACCAGAGCCTAACTCTTCGCCATTTGCCAAGCCGCTTCTCATTGAGCGCTTCACTGGAGTTAAGCCCTCTGATATTACTCACTTTTCCACCTAAATACATCTTCGCATCTTACATCATTCTTTTATTTTTTTACTCTCTAAGAAAATTTTTGACATAAGCATCGAATAATAAATTGAATTATGAGTCCCGCCAATCATTTAACATTTTACTAATTGATTGTATTGTATAGAATTTAAATTATTAGAGGCGAAAATAAACCCGCTTCAATTTGATATATTGTAAAAAATTAGGTGACCTTCTAATTCTTATAATAATATGAATCTAGGAACATATTAAAATATATACTAATGAGCATTATTCTTTTTATAACGGCAGTTCTTTAAATTACTACGGTATATTTAATTAATTTTGTTAAATTAACAATATTTAATATTTTATTAAGATATAGAAAATGTTAAACAATTGCTTACATATTATCATTTTAAAATAAATTAAATATTAATAAAAAAATCATATTTTATTTTTTATATCAGTAATTATATTTTTAAATGTACAGATATAATTCATATCAATTCATTAATTTTTACACAAAATATTAACATAAATAAAAAAATTAAGTAAATACAAATTAATTCAATTGTGAATTATATCAAAATTTACAATTTATTAAATGCACTCATTATATATATTATAAACTTTTGAAATAATATTATCATAATTATACAATCTTAAAATGTTTTAATATGAGTAATTTTTTTTAAAAAAAAAGTAAAGAATTTTAATTTATAGCTCGTGAATAATCCTGAAAATTATCATTATTTTTGATATTTTTAAAGTTTTCTAAATTTTAATTTAAAATTAGAAAGCTAAAAAAACTATATTTTCCAATTTTTTAAATAAGAAAGAGATATATTTAAACACATTATTTTTATTTTTAATTTTTATAGAAAATTTCATAAAACAGTCTTAATGTTTTGCTTACTAAGCAGGCACTAACTTTCTCCCCTATAATTATAAATAACTTAATCAACTTAGTTATGCGCAACATGCTACAAGCGTAAGATTAAATTATCAATAAAATCCTATTATCAATAACTTCCTCCAAATTAATTTATTTGCATCGCACTATAGATGTGATGTATGGCTATCATTAGCCATTACTATCTCAATTATACAACCTAAAAATCTGTTTACCACTAATATTAAATATATATCTTGATTGAATAACATCTTCAATCATGAACGACTGCAATAACAAAAGGAATAAAAATAATCAAAAATATGTTATATAATTTGTTGCTTTTGGAACCCGCTGACCTCAGTCGATCCTCGTTGATGAGGGTGTTCCCGAGTCTCGGATTCGAAATTTAACCGAACGTTGTTTCTAGCAACATATATATGTGGTATATTAAAAAATAAATCTTTAATATTATTTTTTTCATTTTGATAATTTTTTGATGTTTGATTAAAAAAATCGATTATTATTATTATTTTTTAAAGTTTTTTCTTTTTTAAAAATATCGCTGGAAGTATTTGCTATGTTGATCTCTTTGGTTTTCCATTTGGGATAATATCCGTTATATAATTAAAACTTAAAATAATATATCTAAATTTGAAAAAAAGACACATGGCGCCCATTCAAATCCTAACTGATTATAGTAACAAATAATATATTGTGTTTGTGTATACGCAAACTTGGCTCTCTAATATCACTTATTGAATAGTATACCAAATTTCATCAACGTGATTGTTTTGATTTGTTGAAAACCAGAAAAAAATTTATTACAATTGGATTTACTATTGGCATTTGTCTTGAATTTGCAAAGGAAGCAATAATAATATATAATTAAATTCAGGTACAATTAAAAAGTAATTTCTATATAAAATTGTTTTTAGCTAAAGAAAAATCAATGGACCAAAACTGTATCTCTATGATAATATTCAATTATAAATAACCAGTTGGGCTTCCAAAGTTCTCGATCTTTTTTGTGTCTGTGTACTCAGATATTGTTAGCGTTGTCCTCGAGCTTTTTTATAAGCGGACGAGACTTTTTGGGCTTCTGCTGTAGTTTTGGTCCCTGGGCCTTTGGCCTCTATTTTGGGCTTCTCGTTTGGGCCTTTCTTCTGAGCCGTATTTTTATGGGCTCTCATATTGGGGCCCAACATAATTAAAATTAAAATAATATATCTAAATTTGATAAAAAAAAATAGACTATGATTCTGTTGCGTCTCGGTTCCCGGGGGTCCGAAGCAACACGAGTGTCGGTGTAAATGATGTGGAGAAGAGAAGTTGAGATCAAGTTTTTACGTGGAAAACTCCCTCTTGAATCGGGAGGAAAAACCACGAGGCTTTGGGCCTTTGAAAAATACTTCACTATATGCGTGAGTCTTACAGAGTACAAATCTTGGGGAGTATTCTCCCTTTTCTCTCCATCCGCTGGGAATCCCTCTTTTTCTCTCTCTTCTTGGTGCCTCAAAGAGCTGGAAGAAGGGATCCAGAAGAAGGTCCTGAGGCAAGAGCCTCTGCTGGATATTTATAGGAGAAATTGTGCCGCTGGGGAGATGAAATGTGGCTGCCACTGTGTGGTCGGGAGACCGCCCACCTGCTTTGCCTACTGTGCATCAGATGTGCCTGCCACATTCCTTGCTGGTACGGCGTGTCAGGGACACCTGTCACCAGCTCATTGGATGGGCGTCTGCCCTGAAGATATCTCGTGCCAGGAACGCCAGTCCTACTGATACGACGTGTCAGGAGCCGTTTGGATCCTTCATGATGGCGCGTGCTTCTTGGTGATGGTGAGGCTGCTTAGCTGGCGTTCTCGGCCGTGTATGAGAGTGTCCTCGTCTCTGAGCGACGCGTCTTGTCTCTTTATGGGTTCGCGGACTCGTTGAAGAAGGCCGCTCCCGGAGATTGTCTTTCGGAGGATCATTGGTCCTTTGTGAAGGCCCCCGGGTCTTTCCCTTCTGGTCATCGTACCTGGATAGCATCTGCCATTTGCCGTGTCATCGAGCTTTTGGGACTTCTCGGACCTTTGTCGTAGCCTCGGCCTTTGGGATACTGGCCTGTGCCTTGGGCTTCTTGGGCCGTCCAGCCCTCTTGGTTAGTAGATAAATTTCTGGGCTTCTCATTTGGACCCTTCTTTTGGGCCGTATTTTATGGGCCCTTATATTGAGACCCAACAGATTCAAATCCTAACTGATTATAATAACAAATAATATATTGTGTTTGTGTATGCGCAAACTTGGCTCTCTCATATCACTTATTGAATAGTATACGAAATTTCATGAACGTGAAAACCCGAAAAAAAAATTTATTATGATTGGATTTACTATTTATTTGTCTAAATTTGTAAGAAAGCAATAATAACATATAATTAAATATCAAGTACAATTAAAAAGTAATTTCTATATAAAAATTGTTTTTAACTAAAGAAAAATCAATGGACCAAAACTGTATCTGCTATGATATTATTCAATTATAAATAACCCCCACCAACTTGACTATATATTATATTATAAATGTGAGAATATGTCACTAACAATCTCTTCAAGTTAACATGTTCATATCATAGTGTAATATTTAATTAGCATCAACCATTCTACCTTGATTATACAGCCTAGCGATTTGGTTACCACTAATTTTAAATATATTTCTTTGTTGTATAACACTTCTTCGTGAATGATTTAAGAGATGAATGAATATAAGGGTAAAACAATAAAATAACATATAATATGCCCTACTATTGAGATTAGAATAACATAATCGATGATGACAAAGATGTTCCATGTTTCAAATCACAACCAATTGGAAATCATTCGTCTTTTGTTTCTCTTTTTTTTTTCTTTTTTCTATTTGTTGATGTAATAGGGTTTAAAATTATATCCCTCAACTAAGATAAAAAACATGACACCAAATTTATGTTGGAAAAAAAGGGGCATCCGAATAGAATGATAAATAGTAAAAGGAAAGAGGAAGAAGAAGCACACACTGTTTTACGTGAAAATCCTTATGAATCAAAGGAAAACCACGGGAGTAAAGTCGACAACAAATCCACTATGTGAAATGGGTTACAAACCTCCAAGATGGAGTATCCGCTACACATCCGAGAATAACAAAGAAAAACCTCATCAGAGTAAATGGGAAATACTCCACTCTTTTACTCACTATTTTTCTTTCTTCTCCTTCTCACTGGTGGTGCACTCCTCTCTTGTTCCTTCACCATTGAATTTTTTCTTCTTGCACTTTATTGTGTTCGGATGCTTTTTTTTACTCTCACCTCTCCACTGCATGCCCAGCATGCGTATATATGGTGGTTTGCCCGGAGACATTCAACCAATAGGCAGGTTAAGTGTAGTCAAATGCCTGCCACCTGTTCTGCAACCTACCAACAGCTTTATCCACCAACTACGCAACCCGCGCTGCATTTGCAGGCGGTGCATATGCAAGGCCAGTGCGCCACTTTCTCTCCAATAACTTGGTGCCAACTATCTACGACGTCCTCAGTCGTTGCTGTAGACAAGTCCCTTGGCCGTCTGTGCCCATTAGCTATCACAAGAGTCTTCCGACGTTCCTTGATTGATTCCATATCAGTAATACCAACTGGTAAATTCTTCATTTCCATCCGGTCAACAAGTTGACCGACAACCCAAAGGCGCTCTAGTATTTTTTACTCCGAAAATACTATCTGGAAATCCTTTCCTAATTTCCTTTTCAGCCTTAGCCGGTCAACCTTCATTGACCGGATCCATCCACATCATCGACCTTTCGTTGACCGGATTGGCCAATCTCCCGTTGATAAATCGCTCTGCTGCCATCCGCCGGTCAATCTCCTTTGACCGTTTTTACCTTCCAACCGGTTAACATTCGTTGACCGGCTAATACACCTCGATAATAAACTAATTTATTGAATCACCCACAAGGGAGTGACCTATTCTAACAATTTATAGATTATGTTGCCACTTGAGCAATAATTACACGGCTCACTTGTGGCCTACTTTTTGAAATTCTTCCTAAACTGGTAGCTCAAGTTGTTATCTCGTGGATTGTCCTAGATGGCCTCCACTAAATCTTTCATGGACATTGAGCAAAAGGCCCTATTAGCATCTAAATTGAAAGCAGCATATCTAATATGTGTGAGACTAAAAAAAAAAAGACTTAAATTTTTATAAATTTTATCATTAGCCAAATTAAGTTGCTTTAAAAGTACTTTCATATATTTATATTGATTTAAGAATATATCTGTTGCCCGAGTTCTCGATTGTCGTGTAGATTAGAGAGCCTTGGATTCCTAACCAGTTTTGAAGCGTTTGTGAAAGGATCCGATCTCCGTCTCTATTAACTTGAGACCTATACAACACTATCAACGAACAAAAGTTCAGAGCCCCAACAGGATTTCTCCCACCAATACCACCAATATCACTCTAACGCTCAAGTCAACAAATTTTCGTAATAACGAAAGTGGGGCGGACGCTAAAAGGTGCGTGGAAGTATGCTGTAAATGCGTTGATGGTGCGTGTTTGTTTATGCAAGAGAGAGTAATGAGCGAGTGGTGGGAAGTCTGTCTTCCTAGGTGCACCGCCACGGGTGGCTAACTTCCTGTCGCTTGAGTAGGCTCAGGAGTTTAGATCCGGTGGATAGCTGGTAAGCTTAGGGCGTGCGACATTGAGTCAATTATCTCGAATCTGATCCTCTCCCTTTCTTCATTGAAGAAGAGGAATTTTATAGGTCCCATGATGATGGGCTTTTGGACGTGAGAACTCCTGTTGTTAGGAATCATTGGCCGCTGATCGCCGCCGATGATTGCCGGCGTGTCGACTATCATTTTGTGGAGGTAGGCAGACTACCGAGTGTTGCCGGCCATGCTTGGTCTCCCCATTGAGTTGGGATTGGCGGGTCACCTGTGGACAGCTGCCTAAATCGCAGCTGGCAGCGCTGACTGTTTCTCCATTGGCTGGTTTCTCTTGCTTATTTACCGTTTTTCAACAGCCGCATTAATGAGTTGTAGGATGTGCTTGTTCGCTACTATTGGTGGTGGGCTGCCACGTAGGCATCACGTGTAATTGGGTTGGGTTCCGAATTTTTTTGGACTTTAGCATTGGACCCAACAATATTATTTTTAAATTATCTAATTTGCAAATTAAGGAAGAAGTCAAGTACAATGAATAAATATTCAATATAATGCTTAGCAATGAAGTATTATTAATTTTTTCCATTGTTTTTGCACATATAATAAATTTATCATATATATTTTTTTGATTTTACATTGATTTTAACAAATATAATTTTATGACTTTTGTCACAAAAAGGGACTTATACTAATTAAACTATATTTTAAGCCATCAACCTGGAAGAAATTATTAGAAAGGGTGAGGCATATTTAACGAAATATTTTATCTTTTAAATTATTTATAGAAGTAAATTATATTTTATCCTTATTTTTTAAAAATATAAAATCATAATATATCACCAATCACAGGTCATGACCATCCACAATCCAATAACTTTTTTTTTTAAATGATAGACCTCAAGTATACCCATAATAAAATCAAATAATTGATTTTGATATTCAATTGATTAAATAATATATCCTTACTTTGTTGACATACTCCATTTTACTTGATGCTCGAAATTCTCCCTGCCTTAGATTGTGGGGATCCGGGAGGTGTCATTCTTCATTGTGGAGAAGAACCGTCCTTCTCTTCATTTAAACCGTTAGATATAAAATCTGACGACTCACACGTTTTGAATGGATAATATAACGTGGACCGTTCGATTTTAAATTTAATCATCCAAAATACGTAATCGTCGGATTTTACATCCGACAGTTCAAATAAGAAGAAGGACGGTCCTTCTCCAAAAGGGAAAAAGGACGCGCCCTCAATCTTTAGATGTGGGGCGTATGTAAGAAAATTTGTATTATTAAACAAATTAATCAACATCAATGAATATTTCCAATCATTAAAGTGATGATATTTTCTGATTAGTGGTAATATCTTACAATAAAAATATTTTTAGAAATTAATAATTAGTTATAAATATAGTAATATTTTTATTTCCATATTTTTGTATTCTTCATCGCGTGCCTATATATATTTTTTAATATGCCGTATCAAATACTCAAAAATTCATAAAAAAAAATTTAATGTAAAATTTAATTAATCCTTCCTGTTTTTCCCTGTCCTCCAATACCAGTTTGCCATTTATGTAACCCGGTCGTCTTTGACGCGTTCACGCGTAGTCTTACCGCTGAAGTTCGAGGGTGCCCACCATCCATAATATAACCTTTCTTCTCTGCCTTAATCCGCTTGCAGGTGCAGGATTATACTAAACCTGAAATTTCTCTGCACCCGTTTAATGTCGTTTGTTCGTATCAATTTTACTCCGTAATTTCAAAATTTTCAATCGAAATTCCCTCTCGTTCTCCATCTGTAACATCCCAAATCTCCAATTCTGTCTCAAACCCCTCAATATGTGATTGATTAGAAGGGAAAAATCGTGTGGAATCAAAAGATCGTGAAGAATAAGATACATCGGAAAAGTGGTATGCAGAAATTGATGAGGGGAACAATGCCTCCGTTAGAAGATGATGAATTGTTCCCATCAACGCCGGGGAAGGTCAAGTTGGAGAGAGCCCTCCCGATTAGCCGACAATTGCAAAGATGCTTCGCCTCCACGAGCACCACGTTCCTTTGGGCCCTCTTCTTCATCGCACTGACGGCGTCGTACCTGAGTTTCCAGACCTTCGTCGACACCGGTAGCCGGTACTTCTCCGCCTCCTGGGGCGGCATCCAGTGGGAGAAGCAGGTCCGCAACTCCGCCCAATTCCACAGATCCGGCGGCATGTCGGTGCTGGTGACAGGCGCGGCCGGTTTCGTCGGGACCCACGTTTCCCTCGCCCTCAGAAAGCGCGGCGACGGCGTCGTCGGGATCGACAACTTCAACAACTATTACGACCCGTCCTTGAAGAAGGCCCGAAAAACCCTCCTCAACGGCCACGGAGTATTCGTTGTCGAGGGAGACGTCAACGACGCGCGCATTCTAGCGAAGCTCTTCGACATCGTGGCCTTTTCTCACGTGATGCACTTTGCTGCGCAGGCGGGCGTGCGATACGCCATGGAGAACCCTCATTCCTACGTCCACAGCAACGTTGCTGGCCTCGTCAACCTCCTGGAGGCGTGCAAGTCCGCCAATCCGCAGCCAGCTTTCGTTTGGGCCTCGTCAAGCTCCGTCTATGGGCTCAACGACAAGGTCCCCTTCACCGAATCCGACCGGACCGACCAGCCGGCCAGCCTCTACGCCGCCACCAAGAAGGCTGGAGAGGAAATCACTCACACCTACAACCACATATACGGGCTCTCTATAACGGGCCTCCGGTTCTTCACCGTCTACGGTCCGTGGGGGAGGCCCGACATGGCTTACTTCTTTTTCACCCGGAATATCCTCCAGGGTAAGCCTATTACGATATACCGGGGCAAGAATCGGGTGGAATTGGCCCGGGACTTCACGTACATCGACGACGTCGTGAAGGGGTGTTTGGGGGCGCTGGATACCGCAGAGAAGAGCACGGGGAGCGGCGGCAAAAAGCGTGGGCCGGCGCCGTACAGAATATACAACTTGGGGAATACGCAGCCGGAGACGGTGCCGACACTGGTCCGTATACTGGAGAAGTACTTGAAGGTAAAGGCGAAGAAGAACGTGGTGGACATGCCCGGAAACGGCGACGTTCCGTTCACGCACGCCAACATAACCTTGGCCCGGAGAGAGCTCGGGTATAAGCCGACGACCGATTTGCAAACCGGGCTGAAGAAATTTGTTAGGTGGTATCTCTCTTACTACGGCTACAACCACGGCAACCCTGTAAATTGAACTTTTTTTTAACAGCAAAATTCTTTATACGTTCAGTCTCGTTTTTAGATAGTATTATTTTATGTGATTTTCTGGGGAATCGTTTCTTCCCCGCCATGAAAATGGAAAATAGAATTGCAGGATAAAAGAGAGAAAGATGGGTGGGGGACAAGGGAGGACTCTTTATTATTATTATTATTTTACATTCTTTAGTCACTGAAGCGTCGAGCTGGAAAGGAGAGTGCTCAGCAACTTCTTCTTCTTTTTCTTTATTATTTTGTTTTATTTTTTCGTGTTTTTGTGTGTGCGTGTGTCAAAACCTCTTGCCTTTGTGGGGTGCAAGTTAATGTGGCACATTCGGTTGAATTTTCTATGTGATTAGCTCTCTCTTATTAATCAATTAATTAATGTTGGCATACATATTCATTGGGGGTGTTGAATTCGGAGATAATAGTACCGAAGGCGCAGTGCCATCGTCGTCGTTATTTTAGTATAATTGACAGCACTGGATAGTTGGACGCGAGGCGTTGCTGTCCGCGATTCCCGCGTATGCAAATAATATATCGGAAACTTCCTGGAAGCTCTGTTTTCGACCAGCAGGCCAGTCGATGGACGAATATTTCGGATTGTTAGGAGGAGAATAATGACTTTAAGAGGTCTCTTTTGTACGCGTGACATTTCGTCAATCGTATACTGACATAAAAAATTACTATGTTTTTTTTTCCCCCCTATTTTAAACAATGAAGTAAAACTTTATGAGTTCCTTATTCTATATCATTTTTACTTGATTTATCATAATATTTTATAAACATTCGTATTATTTTATGATTTTTTAGTTTGGAATTTAGGTGTGGAAGTTATATTAAATATTATTCTATATTTATAGACGTTATTTTTATTTATTTATGAATGTTATCATGTTTAATCTTGTAGCATGTACAGTTGCATGGGAATTATTAGTGTGCAATGCCGTTGGAGGCCAATAACTAATTCCAGCGGTACCCACCCGTGGATGTATATTTGTCGAGATGCCTACCTAAATAGGAGACAATTTTAGATGTAATAACAAAATTTTGTCTTAAAACATTTCATGAAATTCATGAATATACGGTTACGCATTAAACATTATAATTAGTGCTTTATAATCGTGACAATTTTACAATAGATGTAGTATTTATATTATAAATTATGTTTATAGATTATGATATAAGTCACCATCTGCTTTGAAGAATTTTAAATTTATTAAATTTGTTTAACTAATAACTAATTATTTGAATTATGTTTTTTGAGAACTTCAACTATTTCAAGATATTATACCGTCCGATCCATCGAATTGCTCTATTTGTTTCAATTCAATTCTATGGAACTGTTTTAGCCCTTTAGTCTTGCCAAAATAATGATTTTTTATTTGATCATATTGATTTTTTTTAATTTTTTTATTTACATAATACTTAACCTTTTAAACTCCGATTTTATGAATTTCATTGATGGCCGGAGATCAAACAATGGGGGTTAAAAATACATTTTATAGTTTATTTAAATAAATTTTTATAATATTTGTTTTCAAACCTATAAAAAAGTCTTAAAAAATTTTAATAAACCTTACAAGATTTTTCGGTATTTAATTTTTTTTTAACAATTACAGTGGACAAACTAAATAAAATATAATTTATAAGTTCTTATACTTTTTTTTATTGATTCTATAATTATACATAGATTTTTTCCCATGATTTTCCTCTTTAAAATTTAAACAGAATCACAACAAAAATCCACGATTTTATAGTTTTGTCTTATTAACTAAGTTTGATATGATATTTAATATATTTATTTATATTATTAAAATTTGTATAAAAAATGAATAAAACTATTAATATAAATAAATAAAAGAAAAATATCTTATCATTTAAAGAAATTAATAAAAATATCTAAATAATGTAAATCTCATTATAAAAGTGCGGAAGACAGCTAAGGAAAGGACAGGTGGTATACGGCTGCAAGGCATTGGGCCCACAACGAGTTCCCGATAATTTTGTACGATCGGCATCGGTACAGCTGTAAAGTTTTATTTTTTAATAACATTGCAGTCTGCTACGGTCAACGCGATTTGTTTTTGGGATATTTTTTATTCAATTAATTTATTTTTTTATATTATTAGAATTACATAAAATAAATAAAAAAATTAGATATTATATTAAATAAAATAGTAAAAACAAATCCTAAAATCAACCACGTAGCTTCACTCTCATATTCAACACCTTTGATTTTCGGCCTTTTGCGTGCCGTAAGCACCTTGTACAAGCTCAGAGCCATCGGCTAGATGGGCTCTTCTCAATATGGGCTTGGGCTTTTCATCGGCCCTCAGGTTTTATTCTTTTCTATTTATTTTTTAAAAACATAAAAATTATTATTCATACACTTAATTATATAACTATTTATATTAAAATTATTATTTTAATTTTAATTTTTTATTCTCTCTATTTATACTAAAAATAATAATTTGAATATAAAAAATATATAAAAAATATATAAATAATAAAAAAAATATGTGTGATTTTCCCTTTGGTTTGCTTTGAGCTTCGCTTTACATGTCATACTCCATTTGCCTGTTCATAGACATTGATAAAGTAGCACAGAGACATGGGAATCCAATGGCTTTAATTTATGGTATGGACAATGCTGTTTGATTTTTAAATAATATAACTACGCAAGAAAAAATAATATTAGAGTTTTACAGGACCCACTGATGTCATATCATCATCCACCGACACTATGTTTGTTATTTTATTAAACCATTTTTTTTATATATAAAACTTATTTTAATTAATTAATTATTTTTTAAAAAATTTAAATAAATTCTGGGGAGGACAATGAATCCTCTGTTAGTGTAATAGACAGCATAAATAGAAGCAGAGATCAAAACGTCCGTTGAATTTCTCAAAATTATAGAACTACTTTTTAAAATCTAAAGCGTCTCAAGATTTAAAAAGTGATGGACACTTAGAATTTGAATATTTATCCTAAATATTTGTAACATTCGAAAGATATTAGATTTGATTTTTATAATTTTAAATTTAAATTATATATATTACAATAATTAATATGAGATAAAAAAAATATAATAATTACTTTTTAATATATCTTTTAATGTTTAATTTAATCATAAAAAAAATTAAAAGATTAAGAATAAAAGGAAGATGAGTGTGAAATTTAATGGAGTTGGAGAGTTAGGTTCTGTAAATTTGAAAAGCAAAGAAGGGGCGGATTTGTGGGAAAAAATAATCAATCTCTTTTTTTTCCTTTTTGTTCATTTGTTCTTTCCCTTTTGATTGAATATGGGTTTTGGATTTATAATCTAGATGTCAAACAACTTGCCTCTTCGGAATTGGCACTGCGTTGTGTAAGGCATTTTGTTATATTAAGTTTTAACCGTTATATTACTTTTATAATAGTTTAGCAGTTATTTTTAATATTTATTTGACTATTATTGTCTATTTTAATAAGGCTGACCATCAATCAGTTTTATATAACCATTCATTGAAATTTAATATTAGATTTATTATTTTATTGGATCATTAATTAATTGTCTTGATCTTTAATATATTTGGCCATCTGGCCATTCAATTTAATTTAGTTATATTAACTTTATATAAACTAGTTTAGCATAATTTTATTTTTAATATTTGTCAGTTTAGAGTGTATATTTGGACCACAGCAAATAGAAAGTGTTGTGAAACCATAAATCATTATAATACATGTTTAATTACACGACATATGAAAATAAGAAATTTAATGTTAGATTTTTTATTTTATTGGATCATTAATTAATTGTCAAAATCTTTCAATTTAATATTTGGCTTTCTGGCTCATTTAGAAAATGAAAATATTCTCCAGGGTATTTGTTTTTTAAATAATTTTTTTAATTTTATGTGAGAACAATTTTTATATCAAGTTGAGTAACTGTGGCAAGATATAATGAATAATTTTTTATATGTGCTGATATAAAATTAGGTTCTCTTTAATTTTTAAAATATTTAAAAATATCATATATCTGGATATGCCCAAAAAATCCAAATCTATTGCCAAATCATAAATCATTAATAATTATCTGTTTAATTACATTCCATATAAAAAATAAGCTCCAAAAAATCATAATAAATTTTTTAGATAAATCATTTTTAAAAGTCCAATGAAATTTATTATTAAAGTTGAACTTAAATTTATTCTTTTATATTGACAAAAAATATTACAAGAAAAATTTTAATATAAAATTTTATCATCAACTCAACATTAGAAAATGAAAATATTCTCCATACTTGCTTCTGTTTTTTTCTAAATAATTTTTTTTTAATTTTATTGTTGTAAATAATTAGATTTTATATTTAATTAAGTTCAACACAAAGGTGTTGGCAATAAATAATGAATAGTTTCATTTTGCATAAAAATTAACTTCATAGATATAAAGTTTTTGTTCTCAACTACAGAATTAATAAATTTTAAAATTTTTAAAAATATCATAATCGTGTTATATGCCCAAAAAAAAGCTCCAAATCTGTTGCCATTTGAGAGAGAAAATATGAATAATTTGGAGTTCTTTTTGACATTTTCAGTTCATCTTCAACAGGATTAGTTAGACTAACAAAATCAAGGTTGATGTGGGAACTCTACTTTAGAAAATCATAATAATGAACTTTTATTTCGACAAAAGAATATGTACTGTAACTTTTTAATAATCAAATGAATATTGTTTTATTATCTAAGTTTTATTAGTAAATTTTAAATTTATTCTTTTATATTGACATATAAAAAAAAATATTGAAAAGGTATAATTAAAATTTATATAAATAATTTATAAATTTTATCAACTATCTCAACTGTATGTATTCAATGGCATGTAATATTTTCTTGATAGTATGTCCGTATATCAAATTTAACGACAAACAATGCTAGTAATAATATCAATGGTGAAATCAATTAAATTGAAGAAAAAAATTGTTATTAGTCCCGTGATTGTATTTTTGTAAATAATTATAAAGTGCTAGTTTAATTAAAACTAGTTAAAATGTTGTACAAATTAACTATAAAATACAATCAAAGAAGGCTTCTTGATAAATGAGAATTTTCATTTTGATTTGCATATAAAACAACTTACGATCAAGCTATATAGAAATTTTCATTAGTTGCTTATACATATATATCAAAAATATAAACTTTAAGGTATCTGATATCAAAAGTAACTGACTCGGCCGTATTGCTTGAGAACAATGTATAAATTTGTAGGTTTTATGAATTGGATGATTTTTGAGGTTGGTAGGAGAATCTGGAGACTCAAAACACATCATAAAGATAAAATGGATTGGCTTTCATTTTGTCCAAATTTAGTCATGCATGATAATGAAATCCAAATTAGTATTCCAAGTAGGGGTGAACCCATCATAAATGTAATAAAAGTAACATTTGTAGTGACAGAATTTAATCAACTCATTTTTAAGAGATTTTCAAAATTTCATTTTTTCTATTCAATTATATTTGAAAAATGACTTGTAAACAATATTATGACCATCCCTTATTGGCTGTCGGCAAATTCCTATTAAGGAATATTCCATGGCTAAAGTTGCTTCATATTGATATCTAAAAATCAAGGAATCCATATGTTCTTTCTTCAATGATAAATAGTTAGAATTTCATTCAGCTTCAAATTTTGCTCATAGGTCCATTGAGATGATGAACTTTTGAAAAAACAGACATTTCTGACAAAATGAATATGTAAACCTGTGCCCTTTTTTATGATTATAATCAGGAAAATCTCAAAATTAAGGTAGAAATGTTCCATCGATGCCACCTAAGAATGGCACTATACACACCACAGAAAAAAATGAACAGGGGGTAAATATTTAGTTTCGATTATAATCATCTCCCACCGGGGCACTAGATCGCCGGGTGAGCTGATTCTTATGCTATGTGAACTTACTGCGTCCGCAGGCAGCCCAATGTTTATTTGGTTGTCAGGATGACTCCAGCTGATGTTATGCTTAGATGGTGTTCTCCTTAGCTGTCTTCTTGAGAAAGCGCCTTTTCTTCTCGCATGGCAGCATGTTGTTCTAGGTATTCTTTACTATTCATTTCAGTTAATCTGCACAGGCACATTGGCAAAGAGGATATGATGATCTCCGCTTTCAAAAACCAAGGCCAACTGATATACGTATACTAATGAAATGGGAAACTGCTTCGTTTGGTACTTCAAGAGTCACCGGTTTATATGGGATAGTTGTATGTATACCTACTAATGGTGCGTTCCTTAGCAAATCCCAATTCATTGTCCACACAAAGGTCAAGGTCGTCACTTTTCCTTGATCTCGATGAGGTTCTTGGTGCCATATGCTGTGCATCCGCTACAGTCACAATCCTTTCGAATAGCTCATGGGGACTCCCCTCTGCTGAACACAATAATCTGGCCTTGCTTTCATACATGACCTAAATCAAAAACATGTTGACATGCATCAGCTCCTTATCTTCTCTCTCTCTCACTCTGCCTTTGTTTTTTCATTTCAAAATTTGTTTTCTCCTTAAAATAAAGCTTTTATACCAAAAAGCTGCGAACATGAATGCTTGCTGTGAATCTAATGGCTAAAACATGATGGGATACAAGTTGCCAAAGCAAGCCCAAAAGCTAAAGAGCTGCAAACCGAGCTTTGTGAAGCACCGAAAATCAGTTGCATAATGCAGTTAGTGCTTGATCGCTATAGATCTGTACTTGACACAAGTTCAAGTCTGAACCCTGTTCCCCTGTGATGGTTATTAGTCATGCAAACCCCCCAAAAGAAAAAAGCTCTACAAGATCGACTTGCCTATTTAACAAGGGCTAAAAAACCCACAAAAGACAATCGTTGTTAGCATAGGCAACCTGCTAGCCAACATCAGTTGGTTAGCGTTGAATCCTAATCCTGATTCCGGGCCCATATTTGCTTCTTCAGCTATGGCAACACATTATTTTGAAAAATATCACAAGTGAAATCTTAGCGGCTCTAAAACCCGTCAGAACCACTGAAAATATTTTCAAAAATGTCATCCAAAGAGGGCCAAGACTTGCACAGATTTGGCAACAGTAGCCAAATTATATGATGCAATACATAACTCATATGCCAGCACAAGACTAGGATTAACAGGTAGATTTCATTTGGACATTAAAAAAATATTCTAAATATGTTATGTGCCTTAATCGGACTTCATCCAGCTCATAGAATGATCACTATCAAGTTGAAGTAATCATTTCCAAATTTAGCTAACACAATGAAAAGATGGCAACCCAACAAACTGATCTGATCAACAATGGTGCAACAAAGAAATGAGACGAACATCAATTAGTGTGACAAACCGATATGCTGCGGTCCTATTGTGAAGCCCAAAAATCGGTACACCTTCCAATGCCAGAGTATGAAATTTCTCTGCCAAAACAGGAATGGATTCTTTATATTTAATCGAACTATATGTGATAGCATTTCAACATATTTCTCCAAAAGTTCAGTAAAGTGAAGTCAACACACAAACAAATATGAAAGAAAGGAGTCTTATCGTATGATAAAATAAAACTGGTATAGATTGGTTACAAGCAACCAGCCAAAAGAACCACTATGCCTAATCAAAAAATGGCAACTGTTCCCTCCAGCCTCATTGAAATCCATTGCACCAGGTGAAACAAGAAAAAAGGAAAAAGAAATGAATAATTATATTGTTCAGTGATGCTCCGTTGCTGGCCAAAACCAAAGTTAAACCATAGTTCATCAGTTAAGTGAATTTGAAAACCTAAATGTATCCAATTGATTTTAAAATGAAAATGAAACCCCCCAAACTCAGTTCATTTGCCTTAGATCACCAATTTCAATAAACAAACTTGTTATGGCAATGGTTGCTTGAAACCAACTGGATAGTAGAGAAGAGATCCCCATTCCTTTCATCTCATCCCCATAAATTTAACTTCGAAAATGAAAGTGAAACCCCTCAAAAATCAGTTTGGTTTGGTTTGGTCACTCATTTCAATAAGCAAACTCCATATGGCAACAGTGATTTGTAATCAATAGATTGCAGAGAAGAGTTTCCCATTCCTTTCATTCTCATCAACACTTCCTCTGTTTGCATTTTTGCTATTTTGTATGTGCATATTAAGCATAAAATGGTTAATTCATACTAGAAAATAGAATTTCCAAGTTTTTCAATTTTCAAAATAATTAAATCACCTTCTTTGATGGCATTGGATTTCCTAAGTGAATTTGAGATAAATCAGCCAAACATCTTTTAGGACATCATTGAGACTTCGATTTCTTAGTTTCTTTACGCATCAAACAAACACCGGCGAATGAACTCACAAACAAATAACTAACATTGTTTGCGACAAGGAATGTTTTTAGTGCAAGTGTCACTCATGTTTATTAGAAAATGCAGCATATGACATCTTTAAAAACATATCTTTTTTTTTTTTTTTTTGGCTACAAGTAATACCGAGTCTATAAAAACTTCATAATGACAGTGAAGAGATGGAGGACAAAGAAGAATAAAATAGTGAAAAGGATAAAATTTCAGAACACGATAGTATTTCTTTATGTTCTTTTCCATTTTCAAATCACTTACACCACAGCAAAGTGATTTCGGCTGTGTATAATGTCCAAATGGGGCACCTACTGTTCAAGGAGTTCAACTAAAATTAAACAGAACTAACTGAACCAAACAAACATGTAAAAAGAATAAAAGTTTCAAGAAAAAAAAAAGGGGGGAACATCTGACTTACTAAACAATCCAAAATAGTCTGCAGCACCAAGTGGTCTGTCACAGAGTTCCTCAAAAGGGAAATATGCACATCCATTGGCACCTAATGGAACCTATGGACAGAATAAGAAAACGGGTTGTTGGTCCAGGAACATCCTTTTATCACACCTTGAGAAAAGGCTTGTGGGCTTTTACCCTAATCATTAATATATGTAATAAACGCTTACTTCTCATAATTATTTTTTTGGGTTTATAAAAAAAGACATTTATTTGGAATATACCTTTAATGTCCTTCCCATAACTACTTCTACCTCCCCAGGATGAGCTTTACTTTCTCCAATTAGCTGTTGAAACTGAGCCTCAAGAAGA
This sequence comes from Nepenthes gracilis, assembly GCA_033239525.1. NCBI lineage: Eukaryota > Viridiplantae > Streptophyta > Magnoliopsida > Caryophyllales > Nepenthaceae > Nepenthes > Nepenthes gracilis. Next base: position 28,155,272 of record BSYO01000004.1, read on the forward strand.
CTTGACAGATCCTTTCCAATGAAATAAAATCCTTGCTCAGCCTGCAATTAAAATGTAAACATAACAATCACAAATTAGCCAATGATAGTGTATATGTTCCCACAAAATAGACAGCATGATGTACCGAGGTCAATTTCCGGTAGTCCACTGATGAACCAATTTCATGAACAACACATCTCTCCTACATAAAAACTTTCCTGAATTAATATAATACATCAAGAAAATTATACAAAATCTTCTTTGAAGAATGATTATCAAGTAACTATAACAGCAAAAACTTCATATCCCACATCATATGAAATGATGGCTGAACTATTTTACTTGAGAGACGAGATTCATATACAGAACTTATGAAACAATGTTCAAGGAAAGATGCAGCTAAATTCAAGGAAAGTTAAAATAGACTAAGTCACTGTTATCACCTTCAAAGTAGCGATGAAGGGTAAAAACAGATCCCTCTGCAACCCACCTTCATACAAGTTATCTGGAGCACGATTTGAAGTTGCAACAAGAACCTATGCAACACAGCAATCAGATATAGATGACTAATTAGTTTCTCTGCACAGGAGGATAAGTTTTAAAGATCGAGTTTAAATTGAAAATTGAACACTAATATTGCTTACAACACCATTGCTGAATAGGTGTCTAAACAGGCGATTGAGTATCAATGCATCAGCTACATCAGTCACCTAGAGAAGACCATGGAAAGCAAGGATCACAAATTCACAATTGTAAGTATAGAAAAAGTAATCAGCTATAAGGTCATGAAATGTTATGTGGTGGGTAGCACACCATGAATTCATCAAGGCATAACAAAACAGATTCATCTGATATCTCTGATGCTACAACTTCCAGCGGATCTTGCAAACCTTTGTGTCTCTGTAAACAAACAAGATTTGAGCTAGAATCTGGTGCTCGTATTCTACACCACCACCTAAACTAAGATTATCATTCATGAGATGGACTCTGATTATATGAAGTCACATCCTTAGGTGGAAAGGCAAATAAAGAACCCAATAAATAAATAAATAACACAACTCAGGTTATATGAAGTCACATCCTTGGTGGAAAGGCAAATAAAAAACACAACAAATGGTCCTCAGCTAAATAAAACTAATGCATAATGCTTGAAACTATATCAAAATGATGGGTATGCTCAGTGGAAAGTAACCATCCATGCAATAGCACCAAACATCTGCATACACAGTAAATTCCCGCAGAATTTTGTCTTACCAAATGATTTTTCTTTGGGGGGCAGTAACAAATGTGTAAGATGTGTACATTAGCTCAGTATCACTCACCAAAGGCTATGACCTAATTCATGGAAAAAGAGGGATCTCTCACTTACTTGTAAGTGGCTGTGGACATTCAACATGAAATCATGAAAATGAATCCTCTTTTTCCTCCAATTGCAAGGCCTGGACAAGTCGATATTATATTTGTTTTTTAAGAAAAAAACCCAAAAAATAAGGTCACAAGCACAGGAGAAAGCCAAATTTACCCAGTCTGAGTGAAAGAATTTAGGGAAAGTTTCCTACAAATCCCAACTATATTTATATTCCTGAACAGATAAAACAATTGAATATCAAACTTACAATTGCTCAAAGAATAAGTCCATCAACATAGTTTTCCCAGTTCCAACTCCTCCATAAAGGTATAATCCTTTTACTGGGGCATAGAAAGATTGTGGTATGAAATGGGACCATAACCACCTACTTCTGTAATAAAACAATAAACAGTGAGTAGCAGACTAAAAGTAAAATGTAAACAACCACCAATTTGGTCGTTTGGTAGAGGGTAAGGAAACTAACTAGCCAGAAACAAGAAGAAAAAGACCTTTGTACCTCTCCTCTTTTTTAGAGGTTGCATAGCGATCCAATCTGCATTTGTCAGCATTCTCAACGAGCTCATCATAGAGCCTTTGAAGCTCCCTCAAGGTGACTAGCTGCAATAAAAAATTCAGGATATCACTTAATCATAATAACACTTCAGACAGAATATTTGATATAACAATAGGCTTAAGGACAATATTCCAATTTCCTTTTTAGTAATTATAATACAAGATCTATTTAGTAAGCATTGAGGACAATATTCCAATTTCCGTTTTAACAGTTGAACATACTTTCAATACAATATGATATAAAAAGTGAAGAACCTTATTTTCAAAGAATGTTCCCCAGATTATATGGCTGCATTACATCTACCAGACGATTGATGCATAAAATATTGATTGCTTATGATCAAAGAAGGAACTTCATCAGTTCTTATACCGATATAACAATACGCTTTACACTCTGGAATCAGAATACCTAACAGTTACTACATGTTTCAAGACACACAAATCAGAACAAGCACATCTTACAAAATACAGAAATTATTGGAGTTACGAGAAGTGACCAACTGGGTTGATATAGCTACAAACGTTCAATACACATGCAGCAGTATGGATCTCATCAGTTACTCACACCTGACGGCTATCACCATCCAAGAGTTCACCAGCAGCAATCCTTCTGTCATACTCCAAAAAGGGTCCTGCTTTATTCATATCTGTCATGAAACCACAGCACAAGAACCTATAAAACATAATAAAAATATCAAGAAGAAGTCTGGTTCTCTTGTGCATAGATAGGTATAAATATCAGTCTTCAACTATCGATTGCTCTGTTTCCAACAGCAATGAAGAAAACCAGTAAGGCCACGAAAACCAGATTGGAAAGACAAACCTCCATTAGATACTCGTGCCACATCTAGCAACAGAGCCTTTAAAAACATGGAAGACATATGATTAAATCTACCAATTGGCACATTGTTGATGGGATTGTGTCCATAACCCAATGCTTCATTTACCAAATGATTCCTCCATCCAAATCCACTGGCATATATATCTCTCCAACGCCTTAAACTTGGTTGAATTTGATGTACAGATCGAGCAACTGTTCTCATTTTCAACCCAAAAGCTTAATACAATATGCTGAAACCAACCCAGTAAAATAGAAGCTCAAGTGTGGTTCAATGAATCCCAACCATGCCAAGTTCTGAAATCAGCAAAACAGTGTAAATTGATACTAGAACATATGCTCTATTAACCCAAAGTAACGTATTCTAAACAAAAATTTACCATTTCACAGTCAAGAAAGTAAAATAACAAGAATTTAAAAGAAAAAAGTGGACTTGAAAATGTACAATGACAGTGGAATTTTGCACGAGTTTCAAAAGTATCAAATGAACAGCAGATGATGATATGAATCACAGTATCATACACTTTATTTCATATTTTTGTCAAGGAAACAGTCCACAAGTTCCAGTAATATTCAGTGATTGTTGGATAAATCAAAATTTCTACGATAAAAAGGGCTAATTTCTTCTTTCAAAATTTCACATGCTCTGATAAATAGTACAGCAGAACTTTCAAAACCAAATAGGAATTAATAGCAGTAAGTATAAAAGGAAGCTACATTTATTTACAGTTCGAGTTATTTGTTCCCGGAAAAGGGGACAGAAAATTCAACAACATAAAAATGCTTGAAGCAAAAAACAAAAAAATTTAAGGGAAAAGGATGAATAGTTCCTACATGGACTTCGATATAGCCTTGAAATAGCAGAACACAAAACTCACTAAGAGTTGGATAAAACAAGACAAATTATAGAATAAAAATTGGTAATCCGTTTAATCCCACAAAACTGGGGACAGGGTATTGAAAATGCACCACAAAATAAAAAATTGTGCATACAGTGATAAAACCAGAAAATTACAAATCAAGGAGCCTGATCCAGTAGAATCTCCTGAATTGTGAACCGAGCCCAGATAAGAAACAATCTTATTTTCACCAGAGTCTGAGTAACAAATCATCGAATATAAATTTACTTACCGAAAAAGTTATAAGTAAGCGATGAGCTTTTTTCCTAATGGGTTTTCCTCAATCTCCGCGAAAGCTCCACAAATAGAACCAACCCCACGTTGCAGGAAAGACGCAGAACAAAGGACAGAGAATCGAAGTCTGGGAGAAAGAGATCTGAAACGTTTTATGACATACAATCATAAAAAAAATGGTTGTGCTGTTTGACTCGGAAGCCGATTAGTAATCCGTCAAGTGGAACCACGGTAAATAATTTTCTCCTCCATTATAGTTTATCTGCCGTTTCCTTTATTGTTGGCAATTTTTGTACGACATGATACTGATAGCTCGTAAGTCGGCTCCGATCAAACGAAAGAGAATTGGATAAGCAGGCTGAAACCGCCGGTGTTCAGTGACAACGAGGGTAGACCCTGTTGCTCGTGAATCGCACCACGGCCGATCGCGACATGCAATGGTGCAGGTGCAGCGACTCTCTGACCCTTCTAATTGAATATTTTGTCGGCTATTTAATTGGCTAAACTGTCTTTTGACATTATTTCAAGCGATTGGAGATCAAATTTAATTTGATAAGATAATTTTAAATTTCTATTTTCATAGTTATTGAGATTTATCATATAGTATAAATGATTAAAATTAATATAATATATTAAAATATTATTTTAACACCTACTTTTTATTAATTTTAAATTTATATAAAAAAAAAAATAATGACAACTTATACTTATCCATTACATATGAAAGACTTTGATGAACATTCTTTGATTACTTTGTATTATTAGCTTTTTAATAATTTGACATATTTGATTAACCTTTGAATATATGTACCCATGGAGAATAAATATAATATTTCTTTTTAATTCAAATTTCTCTAATCTAAATTGCTATTTTTTTCAAAGGCATATTCTATATATCATCATTGACCATAGTATGTACATTAAAATAGCTATCACTAACTTTGAAATTTTGCAAAGCATTAATGGTATCATTAATGTAAATTTTACATCAAATGTCTTATAAGGTATGAATTAATAGTCCATTCATCACATTTTTTTATTGATCGTTTACCATCGATTATTATTAAGATATATCATAACACTTTCTCTTTCCTAAAAAAATATATCATTTTTTATAATCATTATCAAATTGATTTTAGATTAGACAAATATAATATCTATATCGTGTTCAAACATTTTATTTCTTTTTTTCTCAAAATAGCTAGGATCTCAAGCTTAGCTTATGACAAGTTTAATAGATAGATGATAAACTTTACCTTAGACACTAAGCTAAACTATAAAATATCGTAAACTAATCTTAATTATTTATCAAATGGGTCATTAGTGTGTGACCAAATCTCAACTGCTCATGGTATGATTATCTTGTGCATACTCATTCAATAACATTTTTATACTTTCTTATATATGACATAACATTTAAAATCCTTGGTAAAAGATAATAATGTGCATGGCATGATAACGCAATAGTTCTAAAAAAAGGCTTTTAATTATAATTTATACAATTCCAAAAATTTAGCAAGTCTAAAAAATTTGCCTAACTTAATATCCATTGTGTTTATATATATAGTTTTACAATGTTATTCAGGATATCTTTCATAGCAATAATAGTCTTATTATCATAATAAAGAATGTAATTTTCATGTTATTATTTAAAATTTTTAGATGTAGCAAAAACTTCCTTAAACAAATGATCTTCTTATACTATAATTAAATAATTCTTGAGTAAATGTTTTTTAAATTTCTCAAACTAGTTAAACTAAATTCACTAAGAAAGTTAATTTACTGATTAGGTGATGTAAATATGTTAACTTTTAGTTGACATAATTCTGACAAATAATCTTTACTAAAAAACTCATCAAATTTGTATTATAATAACAAAACCGAATATCTTTCGGATTTTTTATAGACTTTACTCCATTATTTTGAGAATGTTCAACACTCATAGAACTCTAATATCTAAGCTATTAATGAAACTCCAAATGCTTACTAGTTGGAATAAGTGTTTAATTACAATAAAAGGATTTTGAGACGAGAAAATTAGACTTTTAGATCACACACGATTTCTTTCTCCACACACTTCTCTGGCTCGCTTTTTCTTCAATAATTTCCAAGGTTATGGCTAGATTATGAGAAAGAAATGTATTTACATATGCCACTAAAAACTAGAGTTTAAATTACAAAATTAATAAATAACTCACACTAGCGTTCAAATAATAATTCGAACATCAATACAAGTAAACATGATTCATGCACGTTTTATATATGGATCCACTATTAACTGTGCATGTGCACATTTTATGCGTGGATTCATTATATTGTGTATATGTGCATTGTCGATGTGTTTCTTATTTGTGGAGCTAGAGCTCTAAATGTGAATGTGCAAACTTTATGTGTTCGATCATTTGCTTCTTGAAAGAGCATATCTTGTAGTCAAGTTTAAACACGATAAATGAATAGATTTAAGTATAATTCAATTTAAACAAAATTTTATCACAAAAATAAATTAATATTATAAACCTTACAAGCCCCATCATGAAAAAATGCTAGGGACAATACACATAATTACATAAATCTCAAGCTTTGCTTATGACAAGTTTAATAGATAGATGGTAAACTTTACCTTAGACACTAAGCTAAACTCTAAAATATAGTAAACTCATCTTAATTATTTATCAAATGGGTCATTAGTGTGTGACCAAATCTCAACTGCTCATGGTATGATTATCTTGTGTGCATACTCATTCAATAACATTTTTATACTTTCTTATATATGACATAACATTTAAAATCCTTGGTAAAAGATAATAATGTGCATGGCATGATAACGCAATAGTTCTAAAAAAAGGCTTTTAATTATAATTTATACAATTCCAAAAATTTAGCAAGTCTAAAAATTTGCCTAACTTAATATCCATTGTGTTTATATATATAGTTTTACAATGTTATTCAGGATATCTTTCATAGCAATAATAGTCTTATTATCATAATAAAGAATGTAATTTTCATGTTATTATTTAAAATTTTTAGATGTAGCAAAAACTTCCTTAAACAAATGATCTTCTTATACTATAATTAAATAATTCTTGAGTAAATGTTTTTTAAATTTCTCAAACTAGTTAAACTAAATTCACTAAGAAAGTTAATTTACTGATTAGGTGATGTAAATATGTTAACTTTTAGTTGACATAATTCTGACAAATAATCTTTACTAAAAACTCATCAAATTTGTATTATAATAACAAAACCGAATATCTTTCGGATTTTTTATAGACTTTACTCCATTATTTTGAGAATGTTCAACACTCATAGAACTCTAATATCTAAGCTATTAATGAAACTCCAAATGCTTACTAGTTGGAATAAGTGTTTAATTACAATAAAAGGATTTTGAGACGAGAAAATTAGACTTTTAGATCACACACGATTTCTTTCTCCACACACTTCTCTGGCTCGCTTTTTCTTCAATAATTTCCAAGGTTATGGCTAGATTATGAGAAAGAAATGTATTTACATATGCCACTAAAAACTAGAGTTTAAATTACAAAATTAATAAATAACTCACACTAGCGTTCAAATAATAATTCGAACATCAATACAAGTAAACATGATTCATGCACGTTTTATATATGGATCCACTATTAACTGTGCATGTGCACATTTTATGCGTGGATTCATTATATTGTGTATATGTGCATTGTCGATGTGTTTCTTATTTGTGGAGCTAGAGCTCTAAATGTGAATGTGCAAACTTTATGTGTTCGATCATTTGCTTCTTGAAAGAGCATATCTTGTAGTCAAGTTTAAACACGATAAATGAATAGATTTAAGTATAATTCAATTTAAACAAAATTTTATCACAAAAATAAATTAATATTATAAACCTTACAAGCCCCATCATGAAAAAAATGCTAGGGACAATACACATAATTACATAAATCAAGCTACCAACAATAATAAAATAAGAAACAGTTGATTTATCTTCTCCTTCTTTGTCTTTTGACATTTACTTATTTTGGTAATATTCTTTGGACGCTTATTTACGTTTAGGAGGTTACATTTCATAATAAGAGCTCAATATTGTTACAATTTACTTTCCCATATACCAAATCTAATAAAAAGGGAGAAGCATTTTTGATTGATTTCTGTCAATTTTGTCACAAATTTAAATCAAATAGGTCAAATTAATAAATAAATAAAATTTAAATAATTAATAAATAATAAATCTTAAACTCGAGCATGACAAACCAACATATATAAGACCCAAACATAACCCCATAGAACCTCATTGGATGACCATTTAGACAATATAAAAATGACCTACTTCAAACAGTAATAAAATTAAAATAAAAATCAGAAGACTGGAATATTCAAATATACTTTTATGCATTATGTTAGGTATCGGAAGTAATAAAATGACAACAACCACTCATCTATATAAACAACATATCCGATAATTCAGAATATTATATTCCAAAGGCCTACATTCAACCAATTCTTAATAACCAAAATATAATTCGATATAAAAGAACCAAAATACAACCAACGCCATCTATCTAAATAGATACGATACTCACAAGAAAAAAATGATGCCATGCCGAATCTCGACCAGCTCTTGCTCAACATGTACAAGTCCTCTACTATGAAGGGATAAAACAAAAAACGTGAATATAAAATTTATTAGATATCATCATATACATGTATAAGACAATACATAAAAATCAGAGGGATGGTGATGCCACGTAATAAATCATATAAAACAAATCATTAGGTTCATATCTCATATACATATCCATCGGCTACATTTTAGACCTACAACTCTCAACCATATCATATTATTGGCTCTTGGCTCAATTATATTTTATATCTACAACTCTTGACTATCTCATAATATTGGATCCTGATTATATTTTAAGTCTACAACTCTCGATTTGGCTAGATTTTAAACTTACAACTCTCAGTAATCCCATAATATTGAATCCTGACTATATTTTAGGTTTATAACTCTCAACTATCTTATATCATCGCCTTTCGACCTGACAATATTTTAGGCCTGTAACTCTCGACCCACTATATTTTAAGCCTACAACTCCCGATATCTCATATCATTGGATTCTGACTACATTTTAGGCTTGCAACTCTCAATCAGACTATATTTTAAACCTGCAACTCTTGACCATCTCATAACATTGGATCCTATCTATATTTTAGTCCTATAATTTTCGATCATCTCATATCATCGATTCTCAACCCAACTATATTTTAGGCTAGTATCTCTCAACCTAATTATATTTTAGGCCTGTAATTTTTAATCATTTCATATTATTGGCTCTCATATCGACCAACCAGGGTCTCGATAGTGTGCATGCAAAAATGTAAGGCCCATTACAAGTTTCACACTCATTCTCATATGGACATATTGATATAGAAATTTACAGTACCAACTAATTACCTATTCTTTTTGGAAATAATAAAATCCTCAAATATTAGCAAAAATAAAACAAAGCTCTCAATCAATTGGTAAAATATCATGCATGCTCAGAGAGAATATGTGGGCTAAGTAAAAATAGCATGCACGAAGTCAAACTTCCACAATGAATGCAAAACATATGAGATACTGAAATAGACTAATAATATGGTTAGAAAATACTTATCTCGGCCTTATAAACAGATCTGATAAAAAAATATTTCGATATACCCGAACTTTGCTTCCTCTCTCTTCCTCCTACACATACTCTTTCTCCTCTCTACTTTAACTGTGCACAAAAATGACATGCATGGTGCGTGCGCCCTTATATAATAAAATTGGCGCTCGAACACACCTCAGGTGTGACTCGGGTGCCTAGTCCCTCGAATCGATGCTCAAAAATTCCTCAGGCATGCTTCAGGTGCAATGATGTTAAACTGAGCATCCCTTAAAATTTCATAATACATAATTGTTTCAAAACACATGCAATTAACTCAAAATCATAATTAATATCCAAGTAATCCAATTGGGGATCCGAGTATTACATTCTTCACTCCTTATAAAAATTTCATCCTTAAAATTTACGTACCCCAATCCTCAAATAAATAAGGAAACTTCTCCTAGACTTTATCTTCACGCTCCCAAGTCGCCTCCTCGATCGAATGATGTCCCCAAAGCACTTTGATCAGCGGAATTAACTTGTTTCTCAATACCCGATCTATTCGATCCAAAATCTAAATGAAAACCTCAATATTCAATAAATTCTCATCTATCTCTAAATGTTTAAATTCAATCACATGAAAAAAAATCATACACATATTTTCTTAATATTGAAATATAAAAACATCATGAAAATCGATCAAATTTGGAGGCAAAGCCAATCTATGATCACTTCTCTGATCCGCTCAAAAATTTCTAAGGGTTCGATGAACCTCGACCTCAACTTACCCTTAACTCCAAACCTCAAAATTTCTTTCATCAGAAATACCTTCAAAAACATACGGTCATCAATATTAAACTCTAAATCGGATCTTCTCCTATCAGTGTAATTCTTTTGGCAACTCTGAATATGGATCAGCCAATCTCTAATAATTCTAATCTTCTCGAAAACATCTTGAATAATGTCAGGGTCTAACAATCTATGATCACTGATCTCTTTTCAATTAATAGGAGACCTGCATCTCCGCCCATACAAAGTCTTGAAAAGAACCATTTTGATACTTGATTGTTAACTGTTATTATATGCAAGCTCAATAAGTAGCAACTAGTTATCCCAAGAGCCTCTTTATCTCCAAAACCGATGCTTTTAATATATCTTCCAAAATTTGAATACTCCTTTCGGATTGGCCGTCTGTTTGTAGATGAAACACTAAACTGAATTGAAACTTGGTACCCAACTTTTTGTGCAAACTCTCCAAAAATTTCGACACAAACCTCAAATCTCGATCAAACACAATCAAAGTCAGAATAACATGCAACTTTACGATCTCATTGATATATAGACAAGCCAACTTATCTCTCAAATAAGTCATCCGAAATATGGAAAATGAACAAGCTTTGTTAATCTATCTACAATCACCTAAATGGCGTTCATATTCTTCACTGTCATAGGCAACCCCGAGACAAAATCTATTGTCATGCGCTCCCATTTCCAACTAGGAATCGGCAAATGATGCAAAAATCCTGGAGGCTTCTTATATTCTATTTTTACATGTTGACACAATGCACCTGGCCACATAAGCCGTAACCTCACACTTCATATTCCGTCGCTAGAAAGTCTTCTTCGTGCCTTGGTACATTTTATTCTTGCCAGGATGAATCATATATCTTGATCTGTGAGTTTCATTTAGAATTTGTTCCTTTAACTCCTCAACATTTGATACATAAATTCGACCTAAAAAATAAAGAATCCCATCAAACCGAAAACAAAAATTTGTTCGCGACTCACTGTCCAAATCTTTCGCAATTTTCATCAAATACAAGTCACTCATCTGATTCTCATTAATCTTTTCCAAAATCTCTGGCTGCACCTGGATATACGTTAACATCATCCTCGATCTGTGAGAATGTAACCAAGTCGTGCAACTCTTCATTTCGTCCAACATCTCTCATTCCTCGATCATCAAATGAGCCATTAAACATGAAGACTCCCTATTTAAAGCGTCAGCAACGATATTAGCCTTCCCTAACTGATACGAGATTTTACAATTATAATTTTTTAACAAATCTGTCCACTACCGCTGCCGTATATTTAACTCCTTTTATAAAAATAGATACTTCAAACTCTCATAATTAGAATAAATCATAAATTTCTCCTCATACAAAAAATGTCTTCAAATTTTTAAAGTAAAGATCACAACTGCAAACCCTAAATCGTGGATGAGGTAATTTTGCTCGTGAACCTTCAATTACCTAGACCCATAAGCCACTACCCGGCCATACTGTATCAAGACACAACCTAGACGTATTTTGAAAGTATCACAATACATAACAAATTAACCTGATCCAATAGAGATTGACAAAATAGCGTTGATGTCAATCTCCTCTTTAACTCCTGAAAACTCTCTTCACAATTATCATCCCAAATAAACACCATCTTTTTCTGCATCAAACGGGTCAAAGGCACAACAGTCCTTGAAAAATTTTTAATAAACCACTTGTAATACCCAGCCGAACCAAACTCCGCACCTCCGCAATATTCTTCAGTCTCTTCCAATTTGTTATCATTTTGACCTTTTTTAGATCTATCGATACACTGCCATTTGAAATGATATAACCCAAGAATGTTACCTCCTTCAACTAGAATTCACACCTCCTCAACTTAGCAAACAATTGCTTCTCTCTCAAAATCTACAGTACCGTCCTCAAATAGACCTCATGCTCTTTAATACTCCTCAAATAAATCAGGATGTTATTAATAAAAAGCACCACAAATTGATCAAAATATGGGTAGAAGACTCGATTCATCAAATTTATAAACAATATCGGCATATTTGTTAACCCAAAAGGTATTATCAAAAACTCGTAATGGCTATACCACATCCTGAAAGTATTTTCCCGCTAAATTTTCTACATATGGTATCCTAAATGTAGATCAATCTTTGAGAAAACTCGAGCTCCTTACAGCTAATCAAACAAATCGTCAATTCTAGGGAGGGAATACTTATTCTTAATCGTAATCTTATTCAACTCCTGATAGTCTACGTGCAACATTATCGATCTGTCTTTCTTCTTTACAAACAGTACAGAAGTGCCCCATGGCGAAACACTAGGCCCAATAGATTCCTTCTCTAGCAAACCTTGTAACTATTGCTTCAATTCCTTCAACTCAGATGAGGCCATCTTATATGGAGCCCTTGAGATCAGCGCAAACCTAGGCACAACATTGATAGCAAACTCGATCTTTCGATTTGGAGGCAATCCAAATAAATTCTCTGAAAAAACATCCTCAAACTTGTGAACGACCAGAATGTCCTCAATGTACACATAATGACTCTCAGATGTGACTATATATGCCAAATAAGCTAGACATCTATCTCTCATCAGATGACTCGAATGCCATATCGAAATCAATCCCAAAATCTTTTTACCAATCCTTCCTTGACATTCAAAGGAACATATTGCGGAATACAAAACAAAACTGTCTTACTGAAATAATCTATGGTAGCACGATAACATGCCAGTCAATTCATCTCCAAAATCATATAAAAGTTTCGTATATCAAGTAGAATCAAATCCGCCAATAATTATAACTATAGATCCAAACCGGACAACAAGAGTACACGATCTTAGCAAATAGGGACTTACCCACTGGGGTAAATACCATCAACGCACATTTCAAATATTAAGGAGGCATATACAACTTACACACAAATTTAGGAGATATAAAATAGTGTGTAACCCTGTGATCAACCAAAACATGCGCTAAGGAATCGAAGATTTGTAAATTGCCTTTCACAATTGAGGGATCTGCTCTAACATCAGGAGTTGTGGTTGCAAATGCCCTGCCAGGAGTTGTCGGCCTCCTCTCCAGATGCCCACATATCAGAGACTGACAATTCCTCTCATGATGGCACACCTGATCACATCTATTACAGGCCCCACTCTAATGGAAATAAGTTAGTCCTGTTTGATTCATCCTATAAAACTTGCAAACAGACCTCATGAATTGGAACTTCGTAAGAAAAGATTTTGCTTCGTTTAACTTTCCCTTATCTTGATCTCTAGATATCAAACGAGATATCTAATGAGAGACTCTACCATTTGAGCTCGGGCCTCGATACTCTGATTTCGTATAGAAATGTTCCTCTCGGAGCTGCTCCAACTGGATCAATAGGGCCCAGTCCAACATCTTACTATAAGCCCGTAATCGGAGTGGCACAAATTGCTTTTAGATTAAGTCTTGCAGTCTTTGTAGAAATTTTTGAGCTCTTAGAAACTCATTTGTGACTGAATGGGGAGTAAATCGAGACAGCTCTAAAAATTACGTGTCGTACTCAGCTACCATCCTGCTTTCATGCCGTATCCTACTGAACTTAACTCCTTTCATTTTTCGGATGCTTGATAGAAAGAATTTCTCCACAAATGAATACATCCTAAGTTATCTCTTCATTCTCCTGGCCTAAGTCATGGCGCTTGGAGTCCCACAATCTAATAGACTCACCATTCAACCTGTATGCGGTAAACCTTATTTTTCTTCATCGGGGCAATCAATAACCTCGAACACTCTTTCTACTTTCTTCAACCATTTTTTTGCTTTAATCGGGTTAGACTCCCCTAAAAACTTTAAAATATGCTCACCTTTGAATCAATCGAAGGGCATTTAGCCTTAACCCTTCTCGGCCATTCTCCTTAGAGCAACCATATCATGATCTTGCCGCAGGATCATTCTATCCATCACGTCGCTCATGTGACCCATCATAGCCACAAAATCTCCTTCATGACTTGAGGCTGATCCCCTGCCTCTAATATCCTCCCAAATTACAATTAATCTTCTACCCCTAATATTTTCTCGACTTGAGACTGACCTTCTGCTCCTAATCTCGTCTTTTCAACTTGAGAATGATCTCCTACTCCTAAAATTTCTATGATTTGCCATAATATTCACCTATCATATAAAAAAATTCAATCAACAACCTTCCCAAAAGAGATCCAAAATCGTCCCAAAACACTTCCCATTATAACTCTCTCTAATACTATTTCTATCACGAATTCGGACCAAGCAGATCAAATCAATAAATAATTAAATTTAAATAATTAATAAATCCTAAACTCGGGCGTGACAAAACAACATATATGGAACCTAAATAAATCCCCATAGGACCTCATCAGATGACCGTTTGGACAATATAAATATGATATATTCCAAACAATCGTAAGGAAAATAATCAAATAACAACAACCACTCATCTATACAAACAACATATCTGATAATTCAGAATATTATATTCCAATGTCCTACATTCGGCTGATTCGTAATAACCAAAATACAATCCAATCTAAACGAACCAAAATATAACCAACACCATCTATCTAAATTGATATGATACTCGCCAGAAAATACAATGCCACACCGAATCTCAACCAACTCCTACTCAATATATCTAAATCATCTACTCTGAAGGAATAAAATAAAAAACGTGAACCTAAAATTTAGCAAATATCATATAACGATCCGAGTTCAAGTCCTCGAACCCAACCTGAGCCGTCCAAATGAAAGTCTCGGATCATCCAAAATTATCAATTACACGTCATAAAATATAATATCAAACAACTGAAATGAACATAATATCATTGCATCACAATCATCTAAAACACCCTCAATGGTCATCATAAATGCATCATTAAGCAAATATCTATAATAGTAATAAATAACTTCAATAAATGACATAGATATCCAAAATATCAATCCTCATAAAAAAAATCTAATAAAAGTCGAACAGTAACTGAACCAATAATAAAAAAAAAAAAATTCTACGTCTCTATCTTGGAATTCTCAATCTCTGATATCACATCTACCTAGAATCTACACAATAACACGATTTCTTTTATGTTGATATTAACCTATTTACTCTGGAGTCAATAAAATATAAGAGTGAGTCGAATGCCCAATAAGTAAAAATAAATAATAACAGAGGAGTACAATTAAGCATCTCGGATGATAAAATAATGAATAAAATTAATAATGGCATGTAATATATCAACCACTGTCCAAAACTCAATAACATATCGTATTCACAACCCGAAAGCTATGTGAACAACTGGATATCAAGAAGGCAACATGGATTCCACTGAATCCGATCATCAGTTTAATGCGAGGTCACAACCGCACGAATGATCAAAAGTTTCCATAGACCTTATTCTATCATAGTGAACCAAAGGTCGGGTATTTACACTCCCAACGACTGGGTAAATCTCACGAGATTATTCAAAATTTATGTTATCCTCACTACCCCTACAATCTTCTCAGAGGCTGTACCCGTAGCATGCTCATACCATCTTCGTTACCCCTCATCAATAATATCCCTGATATCATCTTCTACGATTGTCACTAGGTTATAAGTATTTCTCCTTAATATCAATGACTTCTACCCTCGGAATGGAATCGGTATTGAAAAAGTATAGACTACTCTAAGGTCTTACGAATTTCCATTCATCCGGATACCGTAGAGTCTTCGTACACTCTCATTTACTTTTTCATAGAGTGCCAATAAAATATACACACGCCAATAAGGTTAGCACGAAAAATAATTTTATCGAAATTCTTCAATGAGATACAGGAATAATCACTTAACCGGCTATTATTATTTCAAGCACACCAAACTCACATGAATAGGTTCATGTAAACATACTCTACCATCAATATATATCAATATACATATACCATCCCTTATACGTGTGTGTGTGTGTGTGTGTATACACACACACACACACCCACTGCGCACAGCATACACACTGCCTCACGCACACACCCACCACACACTGTGCACACAGCAACACACGTACATTTCTACACACACATCCTTACTCAATTACACATACTCCTAGACGCACACATAGCAGCCCACGCTTCTTATCCTCACACACGCACACAGTGCAAACACTGCTAGCAACACTCGCACAGCCCAGTAGCACACATGCTGCATCAAGCACACGCACTCAAGTTGCCACTCAACCTCTCACCATCTCCATCACAGATTCGCACCACAGAGCAAGAGGCTCTGTTCTCTCGAACATATCTCGATTCTTATGCATAATAAGAAAAAAGTCCAAACTTTCATAATTCAATAAGTAAATCAATAGTTTTTATAGCATAAACCCATCAGCTATTGTGTTCTCATTTAGCCTAAGCCCCTGAAACAATTTCGTCTCCATCGTCTAGAGCCAAGGCTTTGTTTTTCCACCAAATTTCAATTTACCAGAGTAAGCCACCATTTCCACATAATCGAGACATAAAACGATTTGCTTGCAACAAAAGGGATATTTGATTGCAAAGTAACGGGGTCTAACTCTTCTTGCCACTATCGAGTCACTGGACCCGAATGGAAATTGAAAACAAAGCACGGTGCTCTATTTCCACGACCGTACTGAATCCCGAAAATCAAGGGGGTGAAACAAATAAAATCGATACTTTAGAACTCCATTGGGCATATTACTAACTCCCAATTCATCCTCAAGCCCAAGAGGTTGGACGTTTCCTCACAAGACCATGGCCCTGCATTCAGGTTCCCAATTGGTAACCATTGATTCTCACCGGTTTATCCCCGAATCAAAACATGAAATCGGAGACTCGACATTAACAAGAATGAAGAGTTTATTTTGCAATGTAGAAATTTTACTTGCCTCAATTTTCCTCTTTACTCTTCGGCGTCGACGTCGGCAACTGCAGAGCAGCCTTCCCTCTTCGATTCATCCCCCCCTTCCTTAACCCTATTGCTGCTTAAATAATGAGAAGAGTCGGTTAGGGTTTCCTCCTAATTTCCATATGAGCCAGATCCTGCCGCTGCCCATACGCGTCTTTCTCTTTCTTTCCTCCCTTTCCTTCTTCTCCTTCTCTTCCTTTCCTTTCCTCTCTTCTCTTTTCCTTTTCTTTTCTTTCCTTCTTTTTCCTTTTTCTTTCCTTTCCTCCATTGGATTCTATCCTTATTATTATTATTATTATTATTATTATTATTATTATTATATACTTATTATTTATTATTATCATTATCACCTTTATTATTTATTATTATTATTATATTTTTCGTCAACACGTTAGCTCGCATTCTAATTTAGTCAGCTTGGTTCGTAATTAAATTCACTAATTAATCTAAATTTAAATTCAGTGGCCCAATTATTAATTTCTAAATCCCTTGATCCAATTACTCTAACTTATTGGACCCATGTATCAGTCCAATTATATAAATTTTTAGCTCAAGGGTGATTAAAAATTATTAAATAATTATATATAAAATATTCATAGCGTTACATATCATCATATATACGCATAAGATAATACATAAAAATCAGATGGAGGATGACACCACATAACAAATCGTATAAAATAAATCACCAGGTTTGTATCTCATATGCATATCCATCAACTATAGTTTATGCATACAACTTTCAGCCATCTCATATCATCGGTTCTTGGCCCAATTACACTTTAAACTTACAACTCTCGATCATCTCATAATATTGGATCCCGACTATATTTTAGACCTACAACTCTCGACCTGGATACATTTTAGGCTTGTAACTCTCGGTAATTTTATAACATTGGATCCCGACTATATTTTAGACTTATAACTCTCGATCATCTTATGCCATCGGCTCTCAACCCAATTACATTTTAGGCCTGTAACTTTCGACTATCTCATATAATTGGATCTCAGCCACATTTTAGATATGCAATTTTTAACCTGGCTACATTTTTGGCTTACAATTTTCAACCATCTCATAACATTAGATCCTAACTATATTTTAGACTGCAGGTTCTCAACTATCTTATATCATCAACACTTGATTTGGCTACATTTTAGACCTGTAATTTTCGGTCATCTTATATCATTGGCTATCATATCGACCCACCGAGTCTCAACAGGTGTGCATTTAAAAATGTAAGGCCCAGTGCAAATTTTATGCTTATTTCCATAGAGACATATTGATATAGAAATTTACAATACTAGATAATTATCCTTTTTTTAGAAATAATAAAATCCTAAAATATTAACAAAAATAGAATAAAGCCCGCAATCAACTGATAAAATGTTCTGCATGCTTAGAGAAAATTTATGAGCAAAGTTAAAATAACATGCACGAAGTCAAACCTCCATAACGAATGCAAAACATATTAGATGCTAAAATAGACCGAGGATAGGACAAGATAATACTTGTATCAATCTTATACCAAATAAATCTGACAAAAAGATATTTTGAAGTGCTCGAACTCTGCTTATTCTCTCTTCCTCCCGTACTCTCTCTCCTTTTTGCCTCAACTACGTACAAAAATGACATGCACAGTGCAAGCGCGCCCTTATATAATAAAACTAACACTCGAGTGCACCTTAAGTGCAGCTCAGGCCCTGCTCCCTTGGAATCGACACTCAAGGCGCCTGAGCGCGCCTCATGCGTGTTTCAGGCACCACGCTATTGAATCGAATATCCTTCAAAATTTTTCAATATATAATTATTTCAAAATAGATCCAATTAAGCCAAAATTATAATTAATGTTAAAATAATCTAATTGGGGATCCAGAGTGTAACAAATTTTGACTCTAATAAATAAATTTAGTTTACCCATTTTTTATTTCAAAATTAAAGAATAGCCTTGTATTAATGGCCTTGTGATCTGAACCCTAATCACTTGACTCAATTCAAACCAACAATATAGAAAACTTAAATTATAAATAATTTTTATAAATTCATTACAAATAAAATAATCATAATAAATATTAAAATTTTTAAAATATGAAATAATATAAATGTCTATAATATTAAAAATTCATAGGAATATAATCTCAATAAAATATCAAAATAACTAATAAAATAATAAAGAAGTCTCACAATCTTTCATCATGAAACTTCTAATCTCTAAGATTATTTTTACCTAAAATATCGACAGCAAATACATGATTTTATCTAACTCGCTATTGATCTCATCTACTCTAGTGTTAAGAAAATAAAGGGTGAGTTGAATACTCAATAAATGAATAAAATCAATAATATTAGAATATAATAAAGCATTTTGGATAATTACATTAAACGTATAAGAAATCAATAATAACATGTAATAAATTAATAATTATTCAAGATTTAACGTCATGCCGTAACCATGATTTAAGAGTTTCAAGACAACTAAACATTAGGAATAGAATTATAATACCACCAGATCTAAATAATAATAATAATAATAATAATAATAATAATAATAATAATAATAATAATAATAATAATATATGTTCTATCGAATCTATCTTAATAATGATCCTAACTATACAAAATATATCAATAATTTTCTCAAGTCTTATATGTTGCTGTAAATAAATGATTACGTGCTCATCACTAACGGTCAAGTATAATCCATGAGATATCGATACTTGTAAATTTGATATGTTACAAACTATATATTCTTATGATATATTATCACCCGTATTACATAATTATCGAACTTAATTCAGACGATTAAAAATCCTGAAAAGCCAATAATAATAATTTTTAAATAGATTACGCTGGATCCGTATAGTCATGATCAAACATGCCTAAATCATATGGTTATATAAATCATGCTAAAATCATGTTAATATATACAAGACTTGGGATCAATGATAAACTCACTAATAAATGATGAATATCTTTATTTGAGTTATAATTGTTTCCATATGGCTAAATGTTGTACGTCATTATTCATGATCCATGAATAAATTGAATACAGATAATTCCTATAGTTAAAGTTGAACGTCATTTTTTTAACTCGTAGATGATAAAATTGACTTTTGATATACTAATAATACATCAACATATATCCGAATATATTTCATTAATTTTTTATAATAATTTATATTTAATTAAACTGAAAATTCTATTCAAATATAAAAACATTCTTATTTTTTCATATCAGAGAAAACAATTTCTTTATTAAAACAAATGTGGAGCTTTCTTTCATGTTTCTTTAAATATATTTGTATCACAAATAATCATTGTAATACCTTATTCTTGCTAAAGAAGGTCAGTAGGGTTACTCATAGCAACTTAGCTATCAAATCCCCACCTAAATTCCTTACTTTATGATAAATCTTTCAAAAGATGATATTTAGTGTCATTTATAAATGATTTGGAATCATCAAAAATTATTTTTCCCAATTTTTGTTTCTAATATTCGAACGGTACTCCAATGCCGTTCAATACAAATCATCATAAAAAGTCACCTAAATGAAAATCCATATAATTAATATGCTCATCTCTTTACATTTTGATTTTAGCTTCATAAAATAATCACTTCCTATGAATTCCAGCTTCATAAAATGCCACTTGGTTTAGTCCGGGCTTTGAACTCTAGCTCAAACGTGAAGCTTTGGCCCCTGCCAGTTAAACAACATTCAAACATTGCTCAAACTTTGTAAGTCCCAAGTTTGTCATACTGTCTTTGTTTTTCTTAATTTACCTAAATTCAATTTATTTACTAATATTTTATGCAAGAGGTTTATTGAAATCATTATATATAATCACTATAAATCTATCGGATATAACTTATGAATCATAGAGAGACATTAGATTACAAAACCAAGTGAAGATCATAGAATCACTCACCTTGATCTTCACACGAATTCATTCCCTTTCTTTTCTTCTCTTTCCTTCTAACATAATACAACAATTAATTTAACGAGCTCTCTAAGAATTGCTAAAACTTATCACAAAACTATCATCAAATTATTTAATCTTCTCAAATGAAATAATTATACCCAAAATAAGACAATTAGTTACTCCAAAATAACACTAAAAAGTTGCATTTCTCATAATGTGTGATTTACCTACGTTAAGAAAATCCTATTTAGCTGACTGTATATTATTGATATTTTAAGTTTGCCCACTTCATTTTTTGTCCTGTTGGCCATATTGATCTGGATATGAATATCTTCTATTGGCAGACTGGTCTTTGATATTCCAGCCACGAGGATCAGATCAGATAAGTTAGGAGATTCTCGATGCACCTGAAATGATCGGGGATAAGGCTGTGGCATCATGGGATCTCACTGCGGCCTTTATTCAGCACAACTGGGCACCGTGAGGAAGAGCAATTTCCATTTTGTCCCATTCAGCATTTTGTTTTTCAAATTACAGGGCACCCTATCTTTCTTAAGTACAGGCCAAATAGGTAAAAATGAGGTTCTACAGTAATGAGCCAGCAAAGTCATTAACACTACGTATAAATATCAAATATCAAGAGATTTTAGGTGCGTGCAATGTGGGTTCATCACTGGAATGTTTTTGGATCTGCTGCTACTGATAAAATATAAAGATTCATAAGTCAGAAACTATTGGCTTCTAAGAAAATTTGGAGAAAAAAATAGTAATAAATCATAAAAAATAAAATAACTAAAAAAAATATTTACCTTTTCTTGCTTGGATGCTTATGAAATATTATACAAATTTTTAATAAAAGTATTTTCTTTATTTGATTATTAACGAAAAAAAACCTCCCTTTCTCTTCCCTTCCATCTTTCCCATTCCCCGGCTCTGTTGGCCTGAAACTGGAAAGAATATTGAAAATTTTTTCTATGCAGCAGAGCTGACAAATCATATGAGTTCTCTGTATGGAGCATTCTTCCTGTCGCCCATGTTTCTGAATCAGCCTTCAGGAAAATATTTCTTTGGAAACATGCAATGCAAGGATGTGAGGTTTTCTCAAGTTTTATTAACTCCGAACCGGGTTTTTGATCATTCCGTTTGCTCTGTTCAGATAAACAGATTGGTGGTTTTGTGTTGGAAGATGAATTTCCTAATGAATTCAGACACGTAGAAAACCCAGAATGCTAAATTTGCAGATTCTTTTGAATGTATCCCCTGGTTTGGAGTCCTGTTCAACTGAGGCAAATTGGGCATATGAAGAGGCTTTCCATGAACTTCAGCAGCTATTCATCCTACTCAACACAGTTCAAATAAAGGGGCATCCTCGAGTGTAAAACTCCAGATCTGGAGAAGAGTTAGACAACATCGGGTCTTTATATAAATTTTATTTTAGATTATACAGCAGGTTGTTTTCAGATCTTAAACCGATGACTTATAGATCACAAAACTGACAATTCTACCTATTGCACCGTGGTTCACCCAAGGGTTCAAATGAGCTTGGATAAAGATCAAGGCAGATGGAACCTGGAAAAAAAATGGCTGATTCTCCGTGGCTTGGGAATGTTTAAGGGAAGGCTGGTGCTCCCCCTAAGAGACCCGAGTGAAATCTCAAACCAAAAAAATTCTTCAGAAAAAAGTCATTAGTCTTGCAAACTGCTGTGTGCTTCACCAAAAATGGCAGGAATCAGTGAACCATCTTTTCCCCCATTGTGGGGTCCCTATAACTGCTTGAGTGTTAGATTGGAGATTGAGATTGACTCTGCCATATGACTTTCAAAGACAAGACTAGTTCTATTATTCCTCTGACTACTATTTGGTATGCATGGGAAGTGAAGAATGATATTGTATCCACAGAAAGGGAACAGAAGTTCTCAAAACTTTCAGCTGACTTCACTCAATATGTACATTATGAGTTAATTCTTGTTTACCTTTCTCACTTGCAGAAGTAGCCGCCTTGCCTAGCTAGTTGTTTCTGGTAGAAATTTCTGACTGAACTCTCCCACCAAAAAAAAAAAAAAAAAAGGCATTTTGAGCTGATTGTGTCGTGAAAATTAAGGACATCTAATGTGCCTATTAGGTGTGCCGAGAGCTTCGAAGAGGCTTATTTTAGTTGCAGCAGAGGAAGACTAAAAATTAGTTTGAAGGAAATCATCGGACATGACCTTGCACATTCGGAGTTAACAGTAGAAATGACTTACAGCATAGCAAAATTGAAGTGCAGAATCCATGTAACTAAACATGCAGTCGGAAAAGGATTAGCTTTGTTTGGTTTGTTTGGTCTGTAATTGTTCCCTATGGTGCTTACTCAGCGGCTAGTAACCACTCAAATAAAGCAAAGCAACATGAAGGGGAGGGAGAAGCCTAGACAAACTCAAAAGTTAGGTAATGAATAAACTTTTAAGGATGCTTCAACTTTTAGAGAAAGTTGATCTAAACCAACACAAATGGCAGAAGAAGATTCATACAATCAACCCCACAAAGCTTTGTAGTTGCCATTTTTTTCTCCCTTGCGCCAGGGGTGGGGGGTTTCATGTGGCCTGATTCTTTGCAGCAAGAGCTCCAGCCACTATGTAACAAAGTTGTAAAAAGTAAATCAAGTAGTAAAAGTAACTCAACCACAATCTTGTAATGTTTTTACGGCAATGATGATC
The DNA here is from genome assembly GCA_033239525.1 of Nepenthes gracilis. Taxonomy (NCBI): domain Eukaryota; kingdom Viridiplantae; phylum Streptophyta; class Magnoliopsida; order Caryophyllales; family Nepenthaceae; genus Nepenthes; species Nepenthes gracilis. The sequence goes on from BSYO01000004.1 coordinate 28,179,084, forward strand.
CAAAGTAAAAAGTAAATCAAGTAGTAAAAGTGACTCAACCACAATCTCATAATGTTTTTACGGCAATGATGATCCAAAAAGTAAAATGCCCTCTCTAATGTTTTGCTACCTTTGAACAACAGCAAATATATAACAAAATGCTAAGTGACCTTGATAGAAAGATGACATATATAAACAGCACAGAATCCACAAGATTTGATCATGAGCCACTGGCAATATCAGGGATTGCTGTCAATAGGTTAAACTCGCGCTCCAAACTCCATGAAGTCTGGTTTTGATGATTGATGCTTAAGCTATACTCCCAAAAGTATCCATTATAGGCAATAATGGATATGGTTGCCCTGTAATTTTCAAAAGATCAAAAGAGAACAGAAAATCATCTATAAATTATCAAGACACACATCTTTAAATTTGGTAGTTTCCTTAATCATATTGTAATATAACTCAAGTCAGTAGGGCATATCACAAGGAAATGAGAAGAAGAAATGATCAAGAAGATCGAGGAGAAGAGAAGGAGAATAAAAGAAATTGAAGAGAGATGAGATTAATTGGGGGATTTGGGTAAACTCCAACTTCGAATCTGTTGTCATTCAAGCGTGCAACCTATTATAAGTTTGCTGTTTATATAGCACAGCTTACACACTCCTAAATCGGTTTATTTGCAAATACACATACATTGATTACAACTGCAATCATCTAACAAAGTAACTAACTTCCAGCTACTTGACTTCCTTCACATTGGTAATGGTTGCTCCTTGCTGTACTTACTGCTTTTACTGATCCTGGCAATGCTTCAGTACCTCGTGTTTAGGACTTCAGTAAATGATCGGGATGGACATGACATATCTTGAATAAGAAAAATAAAAAATTAAGTTCCACACTCCAATCATTCACTATCAGCAGTGTGCCCATACTTCTAGGTTCATCACAATCAGACCATGAAATATCAAACACGATGTGGCAAATATACATACTTTCTCCACCATAAAGTGTTTGGTGCTTATTTTTCCTTCATAAAAAGATCATGTGATACCTCTACCCCTAAGGAAAAGGATTGCAAATATCTGCTCCTTTACAACAAGCTACAAGCACAGTATTTTACCAAAGGATCCATACCTGGCATTAACAGCCACATTCTCAGAGACTGAGCAATTCTCTCTAAATTCATAAAATGTCCAATCCTTACATGGTGAGAGCGTATGACTGGTAAAACTAACTGAATATCTAAGCCTAAGGACAAGCAACAGTATATTTTTCATTTTCACCCTGGTATAAGAGAAACTTATTAAGGAGAGAAATCAAGACAATGATTGGAAAGGAAAAGAGACAATGTCCTGTCTTAGTGGAACATATAAACGTTACAAAGAAAATGAAGCCAACATTCTTCAATCCTGCAATGTCAGCAAAGGCACCCTTTGAAAGCCCTAAAGCAGAACTACAAGCAAGTCAGGGGAACAAAAAACAGAATTCTCCCACAAATTAGTGCAAAAGCAACAGAAGAGCGGTGAAAAGAGGATGAACGAGCCCTTTTTCTATTTGTTAGAAGCGCTCTTCTTATTCAAAAAGGCAAACTCTTTCTCACTTCTTGGAGGCATCTAGGGCATTAGGGAAAAAATAAACTTCCAATATTTGAGAATGGAAATAAGGCCATTCGATATTTATAAGTGAAGATTGGATGGCTGCCCACTTCATGAGTATGCTTTCAAAAGGGTTGTTTTCATGTGTGCTGCTGTACGTGGTCTATTGTTTTTAATGTTTTTGAGGGGGGTGGCAGGATTGGGGCATCTGCCCAAACTCATTGGGTAAACTGAACCAAGAACTTGGCTTTAGAGCCCCATCATGTAAGGGAGAAGATAGACTTTATGTGTAAAGCATATAGTTAAGAAGAAAACTTCTTCCCCTGAATTAGAGCAAAAAGCTCGGATTCTGCTTCATTTTAGTTGGAAATTGTAGTTCCTCTCCAAGCAAAATACACCAGTTGACTGCCAACAGGAAAAAAAAAAAAAACACTAAATTGAACAGAACTAAATCCTTTAAGCTTATTATAGAGTCTCATTTTCATTGGCAAGTCCTTTGAGATTAACATGCAAACCTAATGCAATCAAAAAGAACAGAAAGCCCGTTCCAAATGGAGCAAGAAGAGGGATTTTTTTCTCTTCAAGAGAAAGACAACCTGAGACACACAACTCTTATCAGCTTAAATGCATCTGGAGATAAAGCATTCATTGTTCAACATTATTTGCGTTAATCATATTGATGAACAGACCATGAAATGCTAGCTTTTGATGGAATCTGACTCTTTGAATCAGAAGAGCATAATGTGTAAGATGTGCATTACCCAAGATGGTCAGTCAACAGAAAGGAGGTGCATTAGGCCAATGGGTACAAAAAACATCCAGAATACCCAACCTGATCTGGGAGGAAGGTTCAACCAATAGTTCCAAGAAACAAAGAACCTTGCTCTTTACTCCGAAGTAATAAGGATCCCAACTACCTCGCAAACTGTAATAATGTACCAGGTTACCAGATTGCAATACTTTGCTTTCCATATCACAATGTTATCCAGCTTGCCTAAATTGGTGAATCAATGTAGTCGGTGACCCAAAACATCGTGTCATTAAGCCTAACACCCTACAACATATCAAAGTCATCAACTGCATTCCGTATTGTACCACAACTGGAATGTAGGGTTCTGTAAATAACTATTCCATATCCTCAGCATTCTTGAAGAGAATAAAATATGAATGTATCAAATCTGCACTAACACTGACAAAGCTAGGAATTGGTGCGCTATGGAGGGTGATAATAAACACAAGGAGAAACAAAAAGATAGGTCACCCTTTTTGCACAAGTTTTTAAAGAAGCAAATATGGACATCTGAACCAACATTGTCATCAACAGAAACAAAAAATTATATACCTTGAGACAAACTTGTCTGCTAGAAGTGGTAATTAGCTAGGTCTATTTAAATCCAAGTCACTTAATGCTAAAAACGGAGTACTGCTCTAAGTAGAATGGCAATAACTACTTTCCACCAAAGAAATATTTTCAAACACTACATCTATGCTTAGAAGCTTCATAAACAAGATTGGTCATGAGAAAAACCACCATAACCACTTCCAGCCAAAGAAAGGCTTTCAAATGCCAAACTACCGACACCTTAGACTTAGGCTTGAAAACTGCTTCCCAGCTAACCACAAAAAGGGAGACCCATTTCATGATGCTCCAACAACATTGGGTTTGAAGAGAGTCAAATACACTCAACCACACCATAAAATTGCAGAGAGATTAGTTTCAAGGTTTGAAATTATGCTCCATCTAATCAAGAAACTGGTTAGATCCAAACCACCCAAACTTCCTCATATGATTCAATTATAAGATTTCCCAGGGATACAATTAAGTCAACGACCATTTTGAATCATGCGATTTCCACAGAAGCTAAATTAAGCATGGAAACAAGACACCAATTGACATCATAAACAAGCAGCTTTCAGAGATAAATCTAGACAATAAAGATCACAATATCAGTGAAGCTAGCATTGACATCATATGATAAGAACATAGATTGCAAAATAAGAAAACTGCAAGTAAGAGATAATAAGCTTTTCAAGTACCACTCCAATGCAGTGAAACGAGCCTGCCGGTGATAATCCAAGTTAGGATCCTACTAGAAACATCAAACAATGAAGGAAAAAAATGGCAATTCATATAAGTTGCAATCAAGCAGAATATCCTACCAATGTTATAGTAGGGGCATCAATAATGCACCTAATAAAAATGGGGAACATACAAACTACTCCATCAAGAAAATAGCAGAAAAGACAACAATTGCCCATATCTTGGTGGTGGTCTTGAGCCTGATTACCTCTTCGTTTGTAATATCTTTTGGACAATAAATAGAGCAGACGAAAAAATGTCAACACAAACACTCCTACATACATTTCCAAAGCCCTCATTTTCAGCAACCTCATCCATTAACCAATAGCTCAAAAGGCGGCAGACCTACTAGCAATTCAGTTTAAGAACAGCATTCTCCCTATCTTCACCTAGGGGATCCAATACTTTGTTAGCCACCTGAAGCATCTTAAGTTTGACACCTTTTGTTGACACCAGTCACAATAGAAGAAATTGTATCACTCAAAACTTAGACAAATTTATCAAGACCTAGAAAGAATCGTCTACAAAATACCAAACACACTAATAAGTTTTACATCTTTTAAATCGATTGGAAAGCCTGCCAAGAATGATGATATTGGAAGTTGGTGAAAGCAACACGTCAGTTTGGATGTTGGGTCTATTATTTTCACTTGTCACCCCAACTTGCCCATAAAGCAATACTATGAATTATCTCTATCTATATCCATTCATTGGGTTGGGTACTGATCAGTGATAACAATGAGTTTTCTTTTTTCAAAAATAAAATAATAAGAAGGCAGGCCTGCCAAAGGTTTTCAGGCATTTGTCGAAGAAACTCAAGACAAACTGAAATAATTCCAAGCTCTAATAGTTAGATGATCTTCCTACCTTACAACACTTTAATTATCTTTTTCTGGTGAAACATTCCATTAAGTGATTTGAGCTTCTCCCTCTTCAATTTATCTGATTGGTTGTCAGAAGTGCACTTTCATACCATCAAGGTAACATGTCATGTTTTCATAATATCCACCTAAACACAATTTCATTGAGAAGAACATAGTACAAGGTTTTATGTTGATATGATTTATAAAAATTAATCAACTAGGACAGAGTAAGAAACTTCATAGAGCTACAAATAAAGTAAATAGCAATTTCAACAGAGCAACTCACCTAACAGAAACCATCACAGATGACTCGGCAGTTTTATCCACTTTGCGTATTACTGCATAACTGCATTAAAATACTTATTTACAGGCTACTGTACACAACATGATTGTCGTCATTTAAAATGGAGAAAAGATACATGGATTGCATGTATAGATGACATGGGCTTGAGTCAATCAAAGTTCAAGTCTTACAATATATGATTTGTTTCTGTACTCCCTCCCAGACCAAAAAGAAAAAAGGGAGTACAAGGAAAAGAACATTTTTACAAAATTGAGCAGAAATTCAATTTGAAGAATTCGAGCAAATTCCACTTAAACCCACCATATCTAGAAAGAGAAAGGTCAAACCATCATTATCTTTATTTCGAGTTGGATGTTCCATTAGGCAGTTGAACCATGAAAAATGGACCCAAAAAAAAAAAAGATTATTAAAAGGCTTCAAAGACTGCAATCCAACATATTCAACGACCATAAGAGGCAATGAAAAAATAAAGGTATAATGCTAAATAAGATTCTAAAAGTACGCATCTCCCATGTGAAGATGTATACATTTACGTTATCATTTATGCAGCAACATTAGGTATCTACATCAGATGAATCGAATGCTTCACCTTTTAACTCCTTCTGGAACAGCATTATGAAGTACATGATGATGAGCTGGATCTAGAACATCACCTATGGATACAGGCATCACTGAGCTGAGAAAACTACTCGATCTTCCACTTCTGGAAAAACATATAAATAGGGAAGATAAATGGCAACAAGAGTCCAAGGAGCTAAGGACAAAAAATGTGGTGCTATTACTATCCCCTACCTTTGATTTATGGCAGATTCTAACATGAAAACATGAAGTGAACCTGAGGAGCTTGTGGCTACAAGAACATCAGGAAGTTGAACAGAGGGCCCAAATGACAGGGAGAATATAGTTGATGGATATGCCCCCCTTCGGACACTGTAAGACTGGTAAAGAAAGGATAAATAGATTCAGAACAGAAATAATAGATTAACATTGAAGCCACATTATCTTCATTGAATCAAGTAAATCATGAGCCAGCTCATAAAAATCATAAAGAAGCCAAAGTTAATAAATTAGAACTTCATCTTCTATGTCAGGACCCAGAATGGCATCAAGGTGCTCAACAACTTAGGGTCTGATTATGAGAGAGTTTTGGCACCATAGATTAATCTTGAATTCACACACGACAGCACTAGACCAGCAGGTCCTTCACAAGTATCACCAGCAACTTCTTTATTACTAGCCCCATAAATACAGTAAGTAGTACAATTACCTTAATCCCGTCCGAGATCATATGTACTCTAATTATGGTTCCCTGCTCCGATGCTGTTGCCAGGTATGCCCCATTTGAGGAAAGAACCATTGCAGCCAACGGTGAATGATGCGCATCTATCTGAAATTCAGTAATTATAATTAACTTAAAGCATGGCTCATTCAGCATATGATCTACTCTTCTATTTTTTAACTCACACGTAAGCAAATGATGATGCACAAATGCTCCAAAGAAACTCTTTTTTTAATGCCAATCACAGGAGGTCACCATGCCCAACTCTACTAGGTTGAAATAACCCATGGAAAAGCAACAGAACAGATTAAAAATATTATAGAGGAAATGCTTCCCCAATCCACTTTGTTCACATTGTCCCAATTAAGCATTTGGATTCTGGACTCGGGCACAATTTCTTTAACAGCATCGTGTGAAAAAGCACTAGCTGCATCTGATTATTGGGTTCATTAAAATATCTGTGGCAAGATTTTTAACTCTATGAGCTTTTACTTTTTAGCAATTGTACTCCATCGTTGCATTTCTTTACAATTAGATTCAAATAGTGATGGGTCATGAGGTGCTTCCATACTCTGTATGGGGGTTCATCCTTATAATTGACTCAAATGTCATAGTCCTGAAGCTCAATTTTTGTCATGTTGGCCCAACCGTACATGGTTGAACAATTTGAATTCTGGACTATATAATGGAGCATCCATAGCTTGCCTACACAAGAATCGTCTGTACTGCAAGCCAAACATACCAGAGTAAAGAAGAATTTTTTAGTCTAAGAGAAAGTGTCCATAACAATTGATCTACTCCGTTTAAACAAATATGAGTCTTTAGCTATCAAGTGTGGAATCACAATTCCTAAAATCTAGATGCTATTTCTAGGCTTAAAATAATTCTCATGGAGTAATTATTTGGGAATATTTAGGAGTTCAATCAGTCTATGTAGTAAGATAATATGCTTGAAAAGTGAAGCTTTGAGTTAATTTTAGGGGGTTATCTTTTCTTCAAGCAAGTTAGCCCTAGTTATTAAGGGGATCTCACAATTAGTCATGCTAGAAGCGGATTGATTTTGGAGTGGTGATCACTTCTACACAAAACAACTGGAAATAACCAGCCAACTAAAACAAAAACTATGGATTTCCAAGCCAATCACCACAAAGACCCATAAGAACAAGAGTTGCTCAGATAAAAAATTGCTAACAAATATAACATTGCAACAAAGAACTCTCAACAAACCAAACAATTGTAAGGGTTTGACCACTCTTCAATCTAGGCTTCCACAAATATGAAATATACAAATAATGAACTTTCACAATGTGAACAAAGGCCTCCGTTCAGTCAAAATATCTCCAGTGTCTCTACTTCCAAATGCACAATGAAAAAGCTACAGGAATTATCCTTGGCATATCTAACAAGGTATACATCCATATACAAAATTGTCTTAAGAGGTAATCTATTTCAAAATTTACACTACATTTCGTCAACAATCAAATTCTTTATTGGAGATGGATGAACAATTATGTTTATGCTCTCAATGCAGGATTTGGGTGCTTTGGGATAAGGACTACCACAATGTTTTCTATAGTTCTGATAGTGATCAAGTTGTACATTGCAAGGTTAAGGCTCTTGATGGTTCAATTCCAATGCTTTCTCTTTGCTGGGCATGCTCAATATTCTCCTCAGAGAGGCTGCATTTGTGGAAAGACATGAGACTTCTTGCTAGCACTCGCAATGAAGCCTGGGTTGTTGGGAATTTATTTACTTTTCTCTTTTGAGAAAGGATGAGAAAGAATGGTACCAACTTCAGGCTGGATATTCATCCTAGTGAAGAGATGGCTCAACGTTTCATTAAATCTAATCAGGATAAGAATCTGCATTGCAAAGGACTGCACTTTAATTGGTCCAATGATCAAGAAATAAGCTGAAGGATTAGTTGTAAATGGGATAGGGCACAGGGCAATGGTCACTGGTTCATGAAGAATGGTGCAGCTGTTTCAATTTTTTGTGCTATCTGGGTCTCAGAGCATAGCCTAGTGGCAGTATCAGTTAATTACAAGGTTGTCAAAGGTGTGCCTAGGAGTAAGGTGCACGGCTGTGTACCTAGAAGATGCCAAGCGAGGCGCAGACCATGAGGTGCACCCCTGGGTGCAAGGTGCGTGCCTGTTGGGCTTGGGAGCAAAGCCCGAATTTTATTTAAAAAATTAAATTAAATCTAAATTTAAAAGAAAATACTCATTTGCTGCATCTTGGCTTTCTCTGGGTCAAAGTTGGGAGGCATGCTGCTCTCTCTCTCTCTCTCTCTATCTGGGACTCTGTCTCACTTGCACGCATTCTCTCAAGGTCTCTCTCACAAGGTCACTCTCTCACTTGCATGCTACTCCCTCTCTTGTGCGGTCACTCTCTCACCTGCACACTGCTCTCTTTCTTGCACACCCGCTGTGCTTGTGTGTGTCTCTCTCTGTTGCCCGCACACACAGCTCCCCTCTTCTCTCATTCACTCACACTCTCTCTCTCTCCCTCACACGGCTCTTTTCTTATTTTTTATAATTATTCCTTTTATTATTTTTTTCTATTGTTCCTTTTTCCAATTTTATAACTTATGACTATAATATTAGTTTCAACTTTCTAATATAGATAGAATTGATGAAATCCCAAAATAGCTACTAGAATAGAAAAGATCCTGCATGAAAGTGAGGCTAATAATATAAATAATTTTGACTCTAAGTTTTTGTGAAAAAATTACCAAGGGAGGAGTTCCAAGAGTAAAACAACATATCATCAGCAGTTTTAAAAATATAACAAAATGAATTAAATGTCCAAAACATGTTCATAATGAGATTAAAGAATACATGAATAGAAAAGCAGTGAAAAAAGCCAACAACAAATTGTTGCATAATTTTAATGAGATTGATGGTTAGGGGAAAGGCAAAGAAGATAAATTTGATGAAATTAATTCTGATATTAAAAGAGATTTAAGTAGTGGAAGTGGTAACAAAACTATTCAATTAATCCCACAAAAGAAGCCAAAGGAAAAGGGTTCCATAAATGTCTACTTTAAATCTAATGTAGAAAAAGTAGGTCAAAAACGAAAGGAGGAAAAGTTCAAACAAACAACTATTAACAACGCATGTAATGAAGATTTAAGGGAGAAAGCCCATAGAGATATAGCTAGGTGAATGAATAATGCCCAAGTATCATTTAATGCGGTAAATTATGAGAGTTTTGCGGAAGCTATTGAACCCACATGATAATATGACCCTAGTTTGAAACCACCTAGTTACTATGAAGTGAGAGTTCCTTTACTTAGAAAGGAAGTTGATCAAACTAAAAACGTGATGAAAGCCCATAAGGAAGAATAGGCAATACGTTCAATTCAATTGGATGGATGGCATGATTTAGTGATACAGAGAGATATAATAAACTTTTTCATAGATTCTTTAATAGGGTAATTGTTCATCAAATCCATTGGTACTTCTCATATTGTGAAGAGTTGAGAGCTATTGTTTAAAATGCTTGATGATATTGTGGAGTAAATAAAAGAAGCAAATGTGGTTCAAGTGACAACAAATAATACCTCCAATTACATTGCAGCAGATTACTGTTTTCAAAAAAAGTTATACAATAATATAATATGCACATAATAGTATTATACACTAACACCATGATTTTTTTTTTTTTTTTTATAAGAAAATTATTAGAAGCAAAGAGACATCATTTATATTGGACACTATGCGTTGCCCATTGCATTGATTTAATATTGGAGGATATTATAAAGATGCCTAGAATTCAATCAATATTGGGAAAGACAGTATTCTTGAATAATTTTATCTATAATCGTATGGGAATAATTAACATAATAAGGCAGTTCGTAGGGCAAAAAGAATTTATTAAGCTGACTATTACAAGATTCGCAACTGCCTTTATCACTCTTTGATAATACATCCACAACAAAACAATTTAAAAAAAAAATCTACTTCAGAAGAGTAAACGAATGCAAATGGGCAAAATGACAAGTAGGAAAGTTATTCAACCACTTGTTTTTATAATATTTCAACCAACATTGTCTTAATACTTTCCTTTAATAAAAATATTATCCACACCTTGAATTTAATTGGTCCTCTAGTTAATGTTCTTCGATTGATCGATGGAGAGAAGAAGCTTATTATAGGATACATATATGAAGCAATACATAGGACGAAAGTAGCCATTAGTAAGTTCTTTAATGAGAGTGAAACAATATCCGAAAGCTTTTGAAATGATTGCTAAAAGATTAGATCATCAATGACATCGCCTTTTCCATGTGGTTGGCCATATTTTGAACTCAGAATTTTTTTATTTAAAAATATGAACATTAAGCAAGATGAAGAGATCATGACGTGCTTATACAAATATATACAAAGGCTTCTTCCAAGTGTGAAATACAAGATAAAATCACTGAAGAGTTGACAATTTGATACAGGGAAGGGGGAAAGTAGGGAAGGAAAGGAGAACAGAAGGAAAAGAGACAGAGGAAGAATAGAAATCAGAGAGGGGTAGAGACCAAAAAGAGTGGAGACCAAGAAGGAAGGGAGAAGGAAAGCACAATCATTTAATATTTCATTCAATTTATCAAGTAACTTCAAACAATAGAGTTTATGATTCTTATATGGAGAAACCTTATTCCTAAAAAAATTTAAAAATAAATATAACTTTCTAACTAAATATAATATAAGCAACTAAAATAAAAAGAAAATTTCAATATAATAAAATCATGCAAATAAAATAAAATAAAATAAAATAAAAATCCTTCAAATGAAATAAAATCAAGTGAAATAAAAGCAAATCTCTTCTAATTTTGAAATATTTTTGATGTCTGTATCAATTCTCATACGGTGGTTGGGACTCAACCCCGTCGAGTAAAACTTTTGTAGTCGATTTCCCAACCATAAGTTGAGCGGCTATGCAATCTTCCACCGATGTTGATAGACACGTGTGAGCGGGGCTAAAATTGACCGAACCACCAATGCCTCCCAGAAGGAAAAAGACTTAGGCCTACAGATGGGCAATTCTGTTGACTCGGATAGAATGCCAAAATACTAGGGTCGAACTGATGATGTGTCTCTCTAGAAATCAAAGTAGTCGCAAACTCGGGCCAGCCAATCCAACGGACAAGGAAGCCCTGAACCGCTCCATTCCTAAGAAACATAATCTGCTCATTTAAAATAGCATCAAGTTTATCGTTGTGTGCCGAGAGGGTGAGAATGGTGTACCAATGGGTGGAAATGCAATATGTAGCGCATCTAGGGGCATGTCAAAGGAATCAACCAGTGGTGTAAGACTACCTTTATAAGCGCGGAAATTTTCAATATATAAAGTATCATGAAAATCAAACGGAGATGGAATATCAATAACATATACATTTGATCCAATCTGCTGTAAAATTTCAAATAGACCAGCACAATGGGTCTACAATTTAGAAAAAGGCTCATGTAGGCACCACTCTGACCTGATCCGAATCATAATAGAACCTCCAACATGAAAGGCAACATGTCTTTTATGCATATAAACTCGAAATTTATAAGAGGCATTAATTGTTTCTAAATATTTATTGATCTCGATGTATAAGTCATAAAAATGTGATGCAAAAGTTTCGGCGATCATGGACATAATAATATGTGGAGAGAACGGAATATAAGTCTAATGGTTGTCAAGGTTTGTAACTATGCACAGCTAAGAACAAAAAGGCATCGTGAAAGTTTTGAAAGACTGGATAGGCCTCATTAGGAATCAATACGAAACAATTTCAAAAAGCCTTGAGAACAATAAACACAATAGACTCGCTTGTAGATACACATTCAAATGTTGTGAGACAAATGATATGTAATCATTTAGTCTCTACCACAACCCTTTCTTTATTGAAAGTCATTCGTTTTGGGGGTAAATGATAGATGTGAATTTTTTTACTCTTGTGAACAAAAGAACAAGAATTAGAACAATATTTGATTGTGACATCTAAGTCGTATAGCCAAAGGTGCTCGAGAATGACATGACCCACATCCATTGGTATAACATCACACCAAATATGATCTTTATATTCTAAGAACTAAATGGGTACGAGATAGCGTTCTTTGACGGCTATAAAAGATGTGTCAATCCACGAAATGCTATATGGATTAAGATGCGGGGTAGCTTTCAATTCCAAACGAGAAATAGTATTAACTAAGACCACATTGATGCAACTACCGCTATCCACAATAATCTTATAAGCCTTCTCATTCATTTTGATATACGTGTGAAAGATGGCATGACGACGCTACTCATCAACCGCTTTGGATTGCGTTAAGGTGCATCACACAACACTCAGGAATGGCGTATTAGAGGAGGAAGAACGAGAGCCTAGAATAGGGGAATTAGTCCCGATGCAGCCCACAAATATGTCACTGTCATTACCATTTAAATCATCAAACAACTCTAACTTGGGCTCATATACTTATTCTTCAGGGGGTTCCTCATTTATTCCATCTTGTCCATCAATTAACAAGGCTTTATTTAGATATTTGGAAGAAATATGTCTAAAACATTTACATTTGAACCACTATAACTAAGAATTTCTAATCGGGGTTTCAACACTCTTTTCTCGAACTTTCCTTACAGGGAAAATGGTGGATGAAGGAGGTCCTAAGACAGACTTAAAATTTACAATGGGAGTATGATATGTTGATTAACAATACGGTATCTTAGTAACTAATTCAAAGTTTTGATCCAAGTTATACACATGATCCAAAGTAGTAACTCAATGAATAACAAGTTCTCTCTTAAAGTCTTCATGTAGTCCTTGGCGAAACCTACTTAACGTTATGGCCTCGTCCTCAATGATATGGTATCTCATCCAAAAATCATTGAATTGAGTCACACACTCGGTTACAAATTGATTACCTTGTCGAAGGGCATTCCATTAGTTTAACAAATTGCTACTGTATGAGTGGGGTAAGTATTTCTCTTGAAGGCATTGTTTTATTTCGGCCCACTCCTAACAGGGACTATCTGATGCCTAACAAGGAGGTTCTCAATAGTTTTTCAAAATAATTAAGTATTTCTAGTCAACTTGAGGTTAGCAAACTAAACCCTCCTATCTTTTGACATGCTAAATCATTATAAGAAACGATTCATATCCCGAACCCATTGAGTGAAAACTAGAGGGTCCAAGCAGCTGTCAAAAATAGGGATATCCAGTTTGATATATTTAAAAAGGTGGTCATCCGAGTCCCGCTCTTGATCATAGTGTCGGGGCCTGTAATCACATCTAAGAGGGGCTCAACTGTCTTGTCTTCGTCGGTGAGTCTTATTATTGGATACGTCAGAATTGTCAGCATCCGATGAGTGAGGCCCTAATTCTAAAGTAGCAACTTGACTTGCAAAATCTAAATTTGCATGACGAGTAGTGGGTAGGTCAGTTTGAATCACGCGGTTTTGTAATTTTTGTTGATTGGAAGTTAATTAGGCTAACTGTTGACTTAGAATTTCAAATTGACTAGAGTCCATGATTAGGTTAGAGATGTTATGGGAAATAATGCGACTACTTCGCAAGTGCATGTAACACTAATATAACTAATAAGATTGAGATCAATAAATAATTAAGGCAACCCAAGCCAATATAATTTTTTTTTTTTGGTGAGGTTTCATATGGCTCAGATCATGCAAGTAAGTATTGCTAATCTATTAAAATAATAAAGTAGGAATCAAGTGCCAAGCAATTGTATTCACTATTAATATAGGAGGATAAGAAAGCAATGAATGCCTTTTTTTTTTTTAATAACACACGCAAATAAAATAATATACTATTAAAGAAAAACAAAAATATACTACCCAAAATAAAATGAAACGAACACATTTGAATATGAGAAACGAATCGAACCGGTTGGATAATGTCGCCATGAACTGTCTACAGCCTTCTTTCTTACTTTTTTTTCTCTGCCCCTTTTTTTGCTCTCCTTTTTTTTCTCTTTTTTTTGTTGTTTCCTTTTATTTTGCTGCTTTTTTTCTTTTCTATTTTTCTTTCTTTTTTTTTTGTTTTTTTTAACCTCACTCGGATCTCAAAACCCCCACACATAGAGGAAAGAGATGCGGATGCTCAAGCGGCAACGGCGACGGCGACGATGATGAAGACAACGGCGACGGCAACAACGACAACGATGAAGGCGACGATGAAGACGAAGATGAGAATGTTGACAACGAAGACGACAACGAAGACGATAACAAAGACGAAAACAGAGACAAATAAGACGAAGACGAAGAATCGGCACAGCCCAATTCATGACTTCTCCCTCTATTATTATTTTTTTTTCCTCTTTCTTTGAAAAAGGGTGGCGGCTAGGGTTTGATGGGGGTGCGGCATGGGCAGCCAGGTCTAGGGCTTGATTGTGATTTGGCAGTTTAGGGTTTAGCGGTGGTAGAACTTGGGCACTAAGCCTTGGGGTGAGGAGTCAATTAGGGTTTTGGGTGAAGGGTCAATTAGGGCTGTCAAGTGGTTTGGATGGGTGTCTTGAGAGTAATTTGGCTTGGCTTGGCGGCGACCGGAGAGGTGGTGGTTATGGTGGTCAATAGGTGGCGTGGAGAATGGTGTCGGAGAGTTGAAGGGGTGGAAGACAATGTATAGTGCTTGCGGTGAGTGCGGCTATCTGTAGTGCTCTCTTGCCGTCGGCTGTTGCTGCTTCGTCGAATGCGGTTGTTGCATTGTGCCTCTTCTTTCTTTCTTTTTTTCGCAATTTTTTTTTATTTTTTTCACAAACTCTCTCTCTCTCTTTTCAACAACATTTTTTTTTGCTTTGTTGTTGGGTGCTCTTTACAAAATCATTCCTTTTTTTTTTGGCAATATAAAGAGGAGGCAAAATTGGCTGAAACTTTGCTTGCTAGAAAAGGGCTAAACTGTTTGCTGTAGTGTAGCGGTAGGCAGTCATAATGATAAGACTGTTGCTGGAGGTGGTATTAGGGTTGGAGGCCATGGGCCAAAGAGTTGGCGATGGCACTAATGGTGTTGGTTGCACAAAAAGACAGTATAGAAAAATAGATGATTAGTCTCTGATACCAAATTTGATACAGGGAAGGAAGAAAATAGGGGACGGGAATGAGAACAAAAGGAAGAGACAGAGGAAGAATAGAAATCAGAGAGGGGGTAGAGATCAAAAAGAGTAGAAACCAAGGAGGAGAGAAGGAAAGCACAATAACTAAATATTTCATTCAATTCATCAATCATCCTCAAACAATAGAGTTTAAGGTCATTATACCGAAAAATCCTAATCCTAAAATAATTTTAAAACAAATATACTTTCTTTACTAAAAAAAACATAAGTTCTTAAAATAAAAAGAAAATCTCAACACAATAAAAATTCAACACAATAAAATCATACAAATAAAATAAAATCAAAATCTTTCTAATAAAATAAAATCAAGTGAAATAATAACAAATCTCTTCTAATTTTAGAATATTTTTTTATGTCCGCATCACAATTTATAAGAGAGCTAACATATCTTTGGGACGAATATGGTTATAAGACAAAGGAAGACAAAAGCACCGGATAAATGAGTTATTTTTATTTAACTGGTTTACTTTAATTGTCTTTTTCATCAATTAAAGGCATCTATTAATTTTTCAATGAACAGTTGGGTGGTAGAGTTTATATGAATCTTCAAGACCGAACTTGCAAAAAATTACCATAAGAGTTCTTAGTCTCATATTTAATGCCACTAGTGAGAGAAACTGGAGTGTGTTCTAATAAGTAAGTAATTACTAATTAGCTATTTGAAATTGACATTCAATTGAAACAATTAATTATAAAATAATTCATATATTTTCTTATTGATTTACTTCTTACAGCTTCATAGCAAAAGGAGAAATAAATTTATGCAATAATGTTTAAATGATCACTATTTGTGAAATACAATCGAGCATTGATGTGCCGATACAATAGGCATAATCGTATTAGCCCAATTCTTTTGAATGACATTGATGAAAGTAATGAGTGGCTAATTGGAAGAATAGACAGAAACTCTAATGAAGATAATGAATTTATATTTGAAGATGGTTCTTTAACATAGAGTTCTATTACTACTGTTGTTAGGATAAATAATTCTACACACCACATTAGATTAAGAATTAGTACAAATGTCTCATCAAGAGGGAAAGTTTCATCATTTTTGACAAATGTTTCTAAAAGTGTTTCATTAGAGCTTATAGACGAAGAAGCAGACTTAGAGGAAACCAATGAAAAGGATTATTACATTAGATGTCATAAGTCTAATGAAAATAAAGAAAATGAACTTCTATTTGATAATGATAATAAGTATTAGTTAGATACCATAAGTTATGACTAGCTTATAAATATTACGTTAAATTTATTAATTAATTATACTTTTGTCTGCTTATAGTAAGATACACTGACAATAATGATGAGTATTGGATGCCATAAGTTATGACTAACTTATAAACATTAAGTAGAATTTATTAATTAATTATACTTTTATCTGCTTATAGTAAGATATACTTATTAATTACTAAATATTTATATTACTAAGCTCAATTAAATTAGGAGTCTATAATTATTGTCTAGTATGTGCTTTAGTACTTAACTATTTATTCTATCATTAATTTGAACAATTAGAATTATATCACAAAAGAATTTTATGCACATATTTTATAAATGTGTACCTCAATTCTATCAACTTCACACCTATGCCTTGCGCCTAGACTCCAGGGGCCTTTTGAGCCTCGTGCCTTTAATAACATTGGTTAATAAAGAGGAGAAGGTTGTCTCATCATCGTTTAAATTTCACAATACATCGGCTAATCATTCTGACTTCTTTCATATAACTTCAAATGATGGCAGAGGCAAGTTGCAGGGTTTAGAATGCACCGTGTACTGAAAATGCAATAGTTGTAGAAGGATATCCTTCAGCTTCACAAAGCTCATTTCTCATATAAGTCAAAGGGTTTTGGGGGCTAGGTGAGAGCTCTCTGATATGCAGAGGAAGCTCCATGATAATCCTAATCAGGAGAACAACATGGCACCAAAAACACTGTTGCAACAGCTTAAAAGGCTACTCATGCAGAGGATTGTCACCTTAGGCAGAAAGCTAGAAATAGATCAATACTGGGGGCTTGAACACAAGGTTATTTCATGCTCAAATGAAGGACAACATAGGAGGTAAATTATACATAGAATATACAATGTCTGGGGAAAAGATTGCAGATAAGAAGTTAATAGCAAAGAGATTGTCGGTTTCTACCACCAGCTTCTCGGAGATTCTGATGAAGTTGAACAACTTGACGCTCAAAACATTGCAAAGCCTATTTTAGCTGTGCAGCAGCAGCTGTACCTTGACAGACCAGTTACAAAACAAGAAGTCAAGTTGGCATTCTCCCCCTTGAGAAAGCTGCAGTGCCAGATGGTTATTCAGCATGTTTATATTAGAAAGCTTGGCACATCGCGGGGCATGCCATCTCAGCAGCCATCATTGAATTATCATCCAATGGTAAACTCTTGAAGCAACTTAATTCTGTCTCCTTAAAACTAGTTCCCAAATGTCCAAATCACATAAAAGTGATGACAGGCTCATTGCCTGCTACAATGCCTTGTACAAGGCTCTTTCCAAAGTGATAACCAATAGACTTCAGGAGGTAGAGCTCAATCGGCAATTGTAAAATCGCTCACTGTTATTGATAATGACATATTCTGTGTTGTGAGCCAGGTACGAGTTGTTTATGGAAATATATCTACCCCTGGTGCTTGATAAAAGTGGACCTTAGTAAAGTATATGACTCAGCTGGAACATCTTGATGCAACTATTGCCATTGTTGGGTGTCTAGCAGTCTAGCTAAATTTTAGGGCTGGTTGTAGTTACTTGCTTTACTTATCCAATGTTTTCAGTTGTGACAAAAGGAGGTTTATATGGCTTCTTCAAGGGAAGAGAGGGTATAAGGAAAGGACCCAATGTCCCCCTACCTAGTTATTTTTGTAAAGGAATATCTTGCTCGGATACTAAATCACTTGAAAACTCCTCCAGACCTCCCAATTTTCATAGTAGTTGGAAGTGTAGAAACATAAAGCTAACATGCTTATGCTTCGTTGATGATCTCTTAAAAGTGTGTAAGGTTTAGGAGAAATTTCTTAGAGTATCACAGACTCTGTGGACTCATTTTATCTTTGGTGGAGTTGGCGCACACCAGAGCAGGAAGTTCGCTGAAGTTCTTAGATTGTTGACAGGAGTTTCACAATCAATTATATACTACTTCTTGCTCATTAATTTAAACACCTGATTGACAAAGTGACAGGAAGAATCAATAGTTGGTATCCCAAGATTCTCACTTATTAAGCAACACCAACTTATCCAAGCTGTATTGATGAGTCAACAGATATATTGGTGCCAGATCTTTCTCATTTCTAAGTGTGTTTTTCAGGAGATTGAAGCCAAGTACAGGTCCTTTTTCTGGTCTGGTCTCTCATGAACAAGATAAGCAATCTTGTGGTTGGGAAGACATCAGCAGACCAAAGAAGGAAGCTGATTTGAGAGTGAAACAACTTCTTTCTTGGAACAACTTCCTTCTTCCAAAGACAATATAGGTTATTGCAAAAGAAAAGCAGATCATGAAGGTCAAATGGACTCATGAGTACTACATGAAAGGCTCTAATATTTTTGAGTTGAAGGTAAAGCAAGGTGATTGTTAAATGTGGAGGCACTGATGCATAGCAGAAATGCTGTGCCATAAAATAGTCAGAATTCTTCATGAAACACACTGATAATGGCACTTTCTCCCTTAGTACTAATGAACATCATGTTCAGCATTAGGAAACTGTTGTTTAACATAGAATGGTTTAGGGAAAGAGCAATATCTCAAAGCACTCTTTTGTTATGTGGCTTGCAGCAAGAGACACACTACTTACAAAAGATTTTTTGATGAACAGGGTGTGATTCATGAGGACTAGTGTGTCCTGTGTACAGAAGGAAAAAGAAGAGTTGGCCTCTCTTTTATTAGTGAGTTCACATCTGAGATACTAGTGGGGGTGATGAAGATGAAAGAACTTAGATCCTCTATTAAGGAAGGGGATAACTGGAT
Organism: Nepenthes gracilis; assembly: GCA_033239525.1. Lineage (NCBI taxonomy): Eukaryota > Viridiplantae > Streptophyta > Magnoliopsida > Caryophyllales > Nepenthaceae > Nepenthes > Nepenthes gracilis. Next base: position 28,198,268 of record BSYO01000004.1, read on the forward strand.
TCCCTCATACCTTAATGCTGTCAGACAGAAGAAACTAGTCAATAACCAAAGAAGGGCAGCACTAGCAGCAGCTGTCAACCACATTTGAAAGGAAAGAAGCATGAGGATTTTCAAGGAAGAAGCAACAGCCTGAAGCCATCCTAGTTCAGATCAGAACTAAAGTACTCTGTCATTTCTTTCTCCATCTTGGCATGAGCATCAAGATAATTGAGTAATGGATAGCTTTTGTTTGTTTTTTACTTTTAGTTCAAACCTATATCATAATTGGGTTTGTACTTTGTTGTTATAGTTGCTTAAATATTATCTTTGAACCCCCCCCAAAAAAAAAAAAACAAATTGAGCGTTAACACAACAGTAGTGTTGCTTTATTAACATAGAGATTACAGGCTCAAACCATTAAAAAAAGCATCTGAGCAATGCAAAAATAAGGCTGTGAGCATCTAATTCCAACCCTTCCCAAAAATCCAGACCCACGATGAGGAATTCTCGTACACTGCACAACCTTTTTTACACATTTACATTCAGATTACCTTTTAATACAGTTTTTCATTCATAAAATAAGTAAAAGGACCTCATCTAGTGGGTCAAGACCTATTTTAGTTTGATTTGATATTTAAAAAATAAGTAAAAAGGACCTCCATATGATTACAGTCTACAAAGGGTGGTAGGTGATCATAATGTGACTGGAAAATAAAAATTTTAACAGTTTTGGTCCAGCTAGTTCTTCCCTCAAACATAATCTATTTTACATTTTTAAAAATATGAACCAGCCATCTATTATCTGCCTATTCTAGCCATCCATTTTTTTTCTGGAATGTCAGTGTAAAATTGCATAGAACGTAGAATAATAGCACATGCTAACATATTGCTACAAATCGAAAACAAACTAAACCGAACTCATCTTTTCTGCTCTGCTACTTAAATTATTCACCCCCATTTAGCTCTAGTATAGGCCCTTTCCATGCTAGCAATAATCTGCTACAAATCGTTCCAACCAAATACATGTTTTCTACCTTCCATTCTGCACTTCTCCACGTGCCTGCTTCATAGTTTTAGAGAAGAAAGGAAGAGAAGAGAATGGAGGGATGGGAGTAAGGGATGTGGATATCTTCACCTTTTTGGGAGCTTTTTTCATCAGTAGGAGAGAGGAACAGTTATCAATGAAATGCCAAGTCAGCACCAACAAAGTGCAGAAGGAAAGAAAAAATTAAAAGAAAACAAAATTTATAATTAAAAGACGCAATATGTTGACGGCATGTTAACTAAAATTTAAAATTTATTCATAGGTATGAGAATATAATTGAACAACAATGCTATTTTATATTAAGTTGCCAATACAAATGCATACATCCCATTCATTATCTAAAAAAATTCACAGGAAGATCTATATACAAGTAAGTCAATATAAAAGAATTGTACTAAAACATACATTACATAATGAAGAAAATAAGACAATAGGGGCTTTGGCTTTTTATTATTTCAAAATTACCAAACGGCTCCACTTTTTTAGATTTATATTATAAATCCCATAGTTACACAAATTATAAAATAACCTAACATGTCCAAAATATTTAGGAGCATGTCAAAGTAAAAAAAATATATATATCAAAATATTCTGATGTGTGTTGGATAGTTTCCAGCTAATTGTCATTGTCTAACATGGGAAGGATACAAATATGCTGTCCCGAGAGAAGTGACAGTGCTCTTAGCTCAAAAGTGTGTGTTGAACAAAGTTACATTCTAAAAAATAAGCGAGGATGTAAACAGGGATAGTAACCTCACAATGAGAATGTAGCTCCATAACATTGTACACCAACACAGATCCTCTTGTAATACTAGCTGGAACAGCCAAAAAACAACCATCCAAACTGTAGGAGAATGCACAGAGTCCTGAAGAACAGGAAGAAAAAATAGGTAAACATGGAAAACTCATAGAAGGGTTCCAGAGGAGGGCATTGCTGGTGTCAGAAACCTGAGGAGAAAGGAAACAACATAGTTAACTATTTTTCAGTTGTCCTAATACAGTGACATATCTGCAATAACAGGATTTTGGAACTATTACACTATACCTTAGCAACAAAACACAATAACATAGATTGAACTCTAATAATGAACGTTCAGCCAACATGAAACCAATGGATTTTGTTAGAATATGCTAGCATATATTTTTGTAAGGGTATTATATTCTTTAAGCTATATTGTAAAACAACATTATACATACATGAATAGATCCAAACCCTACGTAAGTGTGGTTTTCCATAGAGCTTCTTCCTCTTTCCGATTACTTTCTGCATAGTACCAGAAAAATTAATCAACACTTCATCGGCAGCCACTGCCAGAGATTCCTCTCCGGCAATCAATGTGCCTAACCTTGTTGACAAAGCCCCATATCAGCTTCATTAATTGAAGCTGATTAAACCTTTGTTTTGTTGATATTGGGCTTTTGTTCAAAACCCTAGATCTTGTTCTTTCTTGCTTGATTCGACAAATTGAGAGTTCTTCAGTCTGATATCTTGTGTGATTGGTGATCTCCATCACTTGAAAGGCTTCTCCGATGATGAAATGAAGCATATTTATTGTGTCTATCATGTTTTGGTCTCGTTTCCCAAGCAAAAATTTTGCGCCATGTTCTTTGCCAGATTTGGAAATTTTTTGTTAAAATTGTGGAAGATAATCCTTTGATTTCACATGTGGGAGATTATTTTTTTGTTGATTCTTGCTTGTGGAAGCCATTTTTGTGGTTTGATGTTCAATTTGGTGTTTCCTTCTAGTTGCCCTTTGAGGAAGGGCTTTGTTCCTCCATTTCTTTGATTTAGTGTCTCTATAGTAACATCTTAGAGCTGCATTTAGTTGCAGTAAGACGATGTTTGGTTACATCATCTTCAGGCAATAGTGTTTTATGCTATTCCTTTGTTGTAGTCTTTTGGTATTATTTCAATACTGGACTCATTGTCATGATGGTAAAGTGAGTTATGAAAAAATGATTTGCTTCCATTGCAGTGAAATTGGCATACACAAGTGCTTAAACCTCATAGTAAAACCTGCTACCATTTAAACCACTCTATCACCATATCTAAGAAGAAACATTCACTCTTGCTCATCAAAATTTGTCTACATCTACTGTTGTTCAGATGGTTATTCCCACCACCTATTTTTGGCATCTCATCGAAATTGATTAATTGATTCCAATGGTTTGGGTTACATGACTGGAATAGTAGGTATTTTATTTAAATTTAAATTATGCTCTCATGCACCCAACATATTGTAGCTGATAGAACTTCTACAAAAGTTAAAGGAACTGGTTCTATTTATTTGACCCATATATTACATATTTTCAATTCTATACTAGCCAAATTTTCCACTTAATCTGTCATCTATAAGCAAGTTCACTCAAGAGTATAATTTTTGTGCAGTGTTGTTCCCCACGCATTGTGAATTTCAAGTATCTTATCTGATTTCAAATTATTTTCTCATGCAACTGCGTAATTGTGGCAGATGGATCTTCTACAAAAGTCAAAGGAATCAGTTCTGTTTATTTTACCCCGATATTACATCTTTAAGGCTCTATACTTGCCAAATTTTCTATTTAATATGCCATCTATGAGCAAGTTCACTCAAGAGTATAATTCTTGTGCAACGCTTTCCCTCACTCATTATGAATTTCAGGTTCTTGTGACAAAGGTTTATTATGTGCCATTATGTGTCAAAAATTCTCTACAGGTTGCAAGAAGAACCAACTCACACTGTCTGTTCTAGTGTTACTACCACACTTTGCCAACTCATCGTTAGTTGGGTCATTATTCCCTCTCTAGTATGACAAGACTAAATCCAAATCTTGATTCTAGTACTAATTTTTTTGGGAATTATGTAAGTTTGCTAAACACCATCGCAAGTATATTACCTTTGCATTAATAAGCATGCATTTGCTTCTTTTGAGTTAATTCACCCAAATGTTTAGGAACCCTGTCCTATTTCATCTAAGTTAAGACTTTGTTATTTTATAAGCCTAAATAATGATCATTTGTGAGTCACCTAGTTATATATGATAAAACTATATCCTATTTTCTATGCATTCTATGCTGAAATTAGAACTCGGTTTTCTACATATGTCCATATCTTGGAAGTACTAATGCCCGTGAATATTTTCCATGCCTTTTTTATCATTCATGTCCCATTATGGGATTCTTTATAAGTTATCCTCTCACAATACCCCTCAACCGAATGGAGTGGTTGAAAGGGAAAAAAATACATTAATGAAAGTTACTAGAGCTCTCTTACTCCAAATGGGAGTTCCAAAAATATTTTGAAGAGAGACAACATCAACAGCTTGTTACCTTATTAATCAAATTCCCTCAATTGTCCTTAAGAGGAAGATTCCTTAGCATGCTTTGGTCCTAGAAAGCCATTACATCTTCCATAAAATTTTTTACATGAGTAGTTATGTTCATGATCTTTGGCCTCTAGTGAATAAGATTGGTCACAAATCCTTATTTTTTCTTGGGTATAGTCCTTACTTAAAAGGGATATCAACATGAATGAAAATATCGGTAATGGTATTGGTATTCGTCGTAGCCATCGATATTAAGCAATTGGACAATATACATTGGTATCAAACATATTAGATGAAAAAATTTTAAAAAATAGTAAACTAATAGGATCATATCTTCTGACATATTGACCGATATATCGCAATATATTGACTATACGAAATTATCGAGATATTGAAAAATATTGGCACCGGGAGCTTCAATACTGATACATATCAGTCGATATTATAAATATCTATTGATATTTACATTAGTGGGTATCAGTGTTTTTCTTTAGAGTTAAGAAATTTTCTAGTATCCACTTATGTCACATTTCATGAGTCTCAACCCTTTTATACCAAGTGTTAGGTCCATCACCAAATATATCTCCTAATGATGATATTCTGTTTATATGATTGTTTGTGAGGTGGTCATCTTCTGTTGCACCTTCACCACAGGTGCATCTTTGTCCACTTGTCTCTTAAACTATGTTTGTGGTTCTTGTGAGGTGTTCAATTCCTCTCCTGAAGCAAATTCAAAGCTAGGCCCTATCAAGCCAATTCCTCCGTCTATATATTCTATTGGTCATAATCAAGAGGCCAATTCAGACCTTCCAATTATATTGCAGAAGGGTCATCGTGGTTATATTCAGTGTCCATTGTTTGCAACATTATCACATATTTGTGTTTCATCTTCTCAATGCACTTTTGTGTTTGCCTTGGACTCTATCTATATACCTTGATTTGATATCTGAAACTATTTCTCATCTTTAACGGTGGGCAATTATGGAGGACAAAATGGCTACATTTGAGCATAATCATACATGGGATCTAGTCTCTTTGCTTATAAGGATGAAACCTATCGGCTACAATAGGTCTACACAATGAAAGCTAATTTGGATAAGTCTCTAGTTCAATTAAAAACCTGTGTAATGACTAAAGGGCATACTCAAACATATGAAGTTGACTACCCTTATACATTATCTATTGTTGCCAATTTTAGTTCTATTAGGTTTCTCATTTTTGGCTACTAGTCATCAATCTTCACGTCAATTGAACCTCAACAATGTTTTCTTCCATGGTTATCTTTAGGAGAAGGTTTATTTAGAACAACCACTAGGATTTATTGCTCAAAGGGAGTGTGGTTCTTTTTGTCGATTAAAGAAGTCTTTGTATGGTTTAAAACAATCTTCATTAGAGCAGTTTAGCAAGTTTAGTGAAGTTGTGTTTAAGTTTGGGCTCTCCCAATATAACAAAGATCATTCTTTATCCTATTATCATTCTAGTGTTGAGTGTATTCTTCTCATTATATATATGAATAATGTCATGATTACTGAAAATGATTTATAAATCTATAATTGTTCTTCTAAATCAACTTCAAACTAAAAGTCTCGGATATTCGTAATATTTTCTTTGCATTGACACTACTAGCTGTCATTGTGGCATCTTTCTTTCATAAAGAGACTACATTGTAGATTTATTTTGAGAGACTAGTGTGTCAAATTCAAAACCTTGTGGCATGTGATGCTTCCATAAATCTAAGAAATAAGTTATCTCCAAATAATAATGATATATTTACCAAAATGGAAAGGTATAGGTGACTGGTTGGTAAATTTAATTACCAAATCATAACTTGTCCAGATATTACTTTCTGAACTAGTTTTATGTCCAATTTTTGTCTTCACCTCATGTTTCCAATGGAAAGTTGTAATATGTATTATGAAATATCTTAACCGTACATCAAGACAAGGTTTACTTTAAGTAATCATGGCCATAATCGGATCGAGGAGTTTCTAATGCTGATAGGTTGAGTTAGCGTATGATTAAAAGAAAACAACTAGCTATTGTGTCGTTGGAGGCAACCTTATGTCATTGACAAGTAAGAAACAAAATGTGTTAGTCAGGTTAAATATAAAATCAGAATATCATGCACGAAGACATGTTACAAGTGAAGTGATGAGACTTTGTCGATCACTTAATTCACTTGCTTATAAGAATTTTAGGCCAGTTGCAACATGATAATCAAGTAGCTATCCACATTGTATCAAATCTAGTATTTCACAATTGCATAAAGCATATAGAGATAGATTGTCATTTTGTTCCTAATGTTCGTTATGTTAGGACTAAAGATCAGTTAGTAAATATTTTTATATCCATGACTAAGTTTGAGTAGCGTATATTTGTAACAGGTTGAGCATGACTAGCATCTATATTCAACTTGAAAGGGGGTATTAGAAAATACTTTGTTAAATTATGCTTTTAGGATATACTTAGGATATATGCTAATATATGCCTTTGTAAGGATATTATAGTCTTTGTAATTTGTATTATGTCATAAAATAAGCCTCTGTGTGTGTGGGTGTGTGTGTGTGTGTGTGTGTGTGTATGTCTTTCAGTTTACTTTCTACAGATTCCAATGGTCTAGCTAAAACCGTGCATTTGAAGTAAGAGAACAATGTGATGACTTAGGTGGCATTGCTTTTTTCTTTGAGAAGCATCATGATTTACTAGCAATAGAAACGTACATGGCATTGTGTTAGCAGGTATACACTTCTATTTCAAGAAAAAGACACATGCAATAACAAGGTATACTCGACCTAGTGTAGTTCCACCAAACATTAGGTTCATTCTTTCACATAGCTCTGGAGATGGGAAGTATGATAGTCTCTTTATCTGTTAACCAAATTATGCTTCTCTTCATCACAATGGTCCTCACCCTTTGTTCAGGTCCAAAATTTTCCTGGGCTTGAGTACACCCTCAAATCTCCATGAAATCAATTGGTTTGAAGGATAAGTTTGGTAATGCTAATGTGAGTTTATATCATAAAACACTCTGTTGTAGCTTCAAATGGACCAATGAAACAGGGCTGGGCTGATAACTCAGCAGAAGGTTTCCCTTACAAGCAGGGTCCTATTCATGGTGATTTTACTAGGCTGGGTGGTGAAATCCGGACATAACACATGGGTTCCCAACATGGCTAAGCAGCATCAAGCTTGTATTATCAGCAGCTACAACCCTCTTATAGTCTTCAGCAGTGAATCAGTTGCATATTTGCAAAGGTTGGAAGTATGGAGACAAAGATGGACATGTACAGCACATAGCAGCATTGAAGTCAAGATTCATTTGCAGTCAGATGAAGTTTCTTGGCTCAAGTCTGTCTCTTAAATGAAGCTTTATTAATCAGGTGTTGAGATGCAAAGATCATTAGAACCAAAAATCAATTGGTTAGTCCTGTTCCCCAGGCCCTTGAAAGGAAGAATGAAGAATGCTCTACAATTGTTGATACAACCCATTGCAGGAAGTCGCACTTCTTCCAGGGAAGCAAAGGAGAACCATAAGAGTAGTAGTAGGATGACAAGTCTGAAGAGAGTAGGCAAAAGGAGAGGATGCTTTTATACAATAAATATCTATTAGTAAATGAATAAAGAAAGCAACATAGGATGATACAGACTTTTTCTAGGTGGAGCTGCACATGTTATAGAACTAAAGATTGATTTTCAAAGGTTCATAAATTTAAGAGAGTTCTGGATACAGGATGCATGGTAGCAATTTGAGGGTAACTAGGGTGACAGATTATTACAACTCCAGGAGATTCTGATCCAGGAGGTTCATAGTGAAAACAGTAGACTATAAAGATGACCATGCTCAAGAGAAAGGTCTGAAGTTGGTTGTTCCTGCCAGTCAAGAAATAAGATTCTTAATCTGTGAATAAATATAAAAGAAAATTTGGCAGCTAAGTTGGATAATTCAAAAAGCTTGAGATATTATAATGGACGGACTTAGAAAAGAGGAACCCTAGGTTAGTGATCCTTAAACCTGTTTTCTTTCAATAGAGGATATCTAGTGCTCTTTCAACACGTATAGCTCTTTCTTCATAAAGCATCCTTTTCTATCCAAAAATAAACTGGAATGAATTCGCAGCAAATACTCCAACAAATTTGCAGCCACACCCACAGTAAACAATGTGACAATAAGACAGTTGAACTTTATGCTTTGCTTTATTCATCGAATAGAGAAGGCACAGAAAAAAATCAAACATGCAGGCAAGAGCAAGGACTAATATTCTTCAATTCTTGAAAGGTCTGATGCAGAAATAACTTGTCTATGGTACTCCCAATCATACACCATTCACAGCAAGCATGCTGAATGAATACCATTTCTCAAGAATGTAAACATTTAAGCAAGTGTGCATGAATTGCATAAATACCAAAAAAATTTTCCAACCTCACCTTTTGGATTTGGAACAGTATCAATTGTGCTTAATATAGCAAGACTGTCTATCTCATAAATAAATATCTTGTCTTGCAATATGACAATAAGTCTGCAAGTCAGAATGGAGTTATCAAAACAAATATTCCTAGAACAATGTATACAGCAGAACAAAGTATCATGCTTTGATGGTTGAAACATCCAGATATGATAAAAATCCTCAATTTCTCAACTGCTTACTTATGATCGCATAACAAACATACAAAACTGAAACTTGTCAAGTATCACTCAGGTAAGAGTAGAGAGAGCAAGAGTGATATACAGAACCCAGTTAGAACAGAAAAGAGAGATTAATATGAGTAATTGGACAAAGGTTGTATTCAGAAAATTGTCGTTATATTGTGGTTGTGCTAGAGCTGCAGCAAGACATATTGTGGCAATGCCAAGAAGCTTGAAAGTATTTGTTGAAGTTATGTTGTAGATTTGCTATGAGCAAGAATTGAGTTTGGGAAGACAGTTTTGGACTTCTTTAGCAAGATTGTCTCTTATAGTAGAACAGCTTTGAGAAGCTCACCCCACAGCTTCCAATTTTTGGCAAAAGCAACTTCTGCCAACATCCAGAAAAAGATGGGTTCTCAAACAACAGTCAACAATTTTGTGAAAAAACAATAGCAGCTTCTTGCAAAAGCTGCCTAAAAGCATGTTCACAATACAACCAAATTTCAGTAAGAATTGAGAAAGGGATTAAAAGCAAAGGAGAAAAAGAAGATTGAGAAATGAGTATCCAATATTCTATCTGTAATCAAAACTTAATAATCAAACCATGATTAATAAGAATATGAAGCCCATAATTATGGACTCCATTTGATACAGAGAATCTGACACACAAAATCATCCTGGTAAATGAGCAAACAATATGCTACTTAAAATCAACTATTTCTTAGTAAAATTCTCCAGTATTACATAAATAACGGCATAGAGAAACACACTACTATAAACAACACAAAAAATACACAAAATATTAAAAAAAAATAGAACAGTCTTAAATTCTGGTTGCCAGCTTAGACTTGCATTGTCCACCAAAGAGAAAAGGAGGTTCTTAAAAACAAAATGTTGATAGTGACTTTGGTGCCCTTTCTCTTTTCTTTTCTTTTCTTTTTTTTTGGAGGGGGGGGGGGGTTTCTCGTGTTTTTGGAACTCTATCAATGGGGGAGTAACCTACACTATGGGCTTCTGATGCTATAATCAACTATTGCCTAATTATATGCGATATATATTAGAATTATCTCACATAACGTGACATATAATTAATAAATTATTAAAATGATTAAAAGATTACGATTCTGAAAGGTTTTGTTATATTTTATTAGATGACTTATTTCCTTAATTAGAACGATGTTTGATAAAAAGAAGAATATTTCTATTATTAAATAATCGATCATCTTCCTATACTATAAAAGGTAAAATTAGCCATCTTATTTGTGTAGATATATGAGATTGTTTTTCTGGATAATGAAAGGGCAATTTTTTCCTAATTCAATTTTCAAAAAAAGGAAGTTTCAACTTCCATCTTCTTTTTCTATTTTATAAAAACTCTAGCTCTCTAGAAAACTATAGTGGTATGAACCTCCTTCACAAAGATTCTACAATTCCCATAATGATTGAGAGAGAATGGAGAAGGAAGAGAAAATTGATTCCATAATTCTTTGTGACAAACTAAGTATAGATTCAGGTATATTTGACATTTTATTTTGCATTTAATATTGTGATAAAGTAATAATTTGATTATTCTTAAAAAAATTTCTTCTCATTAAGTCTTACAACATGATGCATTACATTTTTTATGATGTGACTATTCCTTAGTGCTTAGTGAAGATTTCATCTTTTCAAGGAGAGCGGGGAACAAGCACGCAAGTGGGCACAGAAGCAACTCAATTATATGACTCCTGAATACATTACAAGCCTTGCACAATCTATTAGACACCATAACAATAATATGGGCTTTACACAACAAGGATAAGATAAGCATGAGTCTACAACAGACTCACAACGAATATTTCAGAACAAACATTTATAAACTATCACAAATGACAAGATACCACACACTATCCCAAACACAACAGTGACATTGGAACTACAAGTTGGGGTTAATCTAGGCAGTACTTGATCCCTGGACATCAGTACATGTAGGAGTATTTTGTAACAGGAGAAACATCATAAAAATGTACTGCAGCTAGTGAATTGAGATCCTCCTGAGTTAGGCGGTTGCTGGACACTGTCTAATTACTGTAATCTCTACCGCCCATTTCTCATTTAACAACCGTGACAATGCCACACATCATCAATTTGTGCACAATGATTTAGTCATCAAAACCACCTACCTAAAACCAAGATAATTGATCAACGTATCCTGAACAGTTGGATTTCAAAAGAATGATTATAATTAGGGTAATTGGATAATTTTGAATGATCACCAAATTGGAGAGAATCTTACTCTGCAGCAATAAAACATGTTAGGCATATTTTGTCAAAGGGGGAGATTGTTAGACATATTTTTAGTTGGCATATTCCGTGACCGTGTCGGGTTGCTTCCTTAGTCTCTTGTCGGGCATTCAATTATCTGTAACATTACACTTGCTTGGAAGACGTTCATCTGCCTCATGCTAGAAGATCGTTGTCGTCTCTTCTCAGCGTTCACGCCGCATTATCCTCTGTTCCGGCCCTTCCCAGGAGTGGCTCCCACTGGGCGCCCGAGGCGCAAACTAGGTGCGCTCCCATGGAGCGTGCACTCAATGCGCGCCCGAGGCGCACAGTGAGCGCATTTAACAGAATCGAGCGTTCGCTGTGTGCCCAGTTCGCGCTCAAGCATTCGCGCGCCCGCACCCAAAATCTCCTAAACCTAACCCTCGCTCGCCGCGCGCTCGAGCAGCACGGATCTTTGTGTCTAATGGCTCCTTATTTTTCAAATCATTTTTGGCTCTATATATATATATGTCTTATGTTTTTTAAAACCCTAACTCTTCCAGCAGAATTTGAGGAGCTTTTCTCTCTTGCAAAGCTATCTTTCTTATACTTCATTATTGAGAAAACTTGATACCAACACTCGTACTCCATTGACAAAGTTTTCTCTTCTCATCGTAGTCTCCTATTTACATCTTTTTTTTGTTGTGCAACCTTCGTGACTACGTCGATGGCGTGAACACCGAGATCCGGTGAGTTCGGCAATTCAAGTGGCACGAAAGGGGAGATTGACGTGAAAGCCGGAAGGTGTCCAATTCCGTTGTCGTAGGCAAATTTAAGAAGTTCCTTGGTAGGGATTATAAGACGGGAGTAAGTCGACTAGGTTAGCGCGTCGTTACCACCCGATCTGTAAGTTGATTTTCATAGTGCATTTCTTCTCTGGCCGTTGAAACCTAAAGGATTTTTCTCGATTACCATGAGTATCGAATTTTCCCTTCGTTGCCAAAAGGTGTCTTTTTAGTATTGTTGTTACTTTATTTTTATGCTCTTATCGCTCGTATTATCTAAATATGAATATTCTTTACGTGTATTGAATATTTAATTTTGTACTGTTTCTGCTAATTTATTGTGGAGGTCGAAACATTTATTGTGCGATTAAAGAGTGAAAATGTTCTTTTCAAAATGAAACAGAAAACAACCATCTGACTAGTGATACCATTTTGGTTTAGGTACCCTGCTGAAAATTGCTCCAAGGAACTCAGGTGTGCTCTCATATAGGGCAACACAAGATTTTTCATTGCACCAGACCAAAGACTCGGTCATTTTTAATGTGCAAGTGCAAAAAGGCAGTAAATTAGTTGAGTCTAGTGGTACATGCATGTTTGCATTGTCTCCCACTTTTTATGCTGGAGGGGGCAAATAACTACAACATTATCTTGGAACTAAAGGAGTATAATTAACCCATGTTTAGGGGCCTCTTAAAACTCAAGCCTTAAACGGGAGCAGATACAGAAAAGGAAGCAAATTTGCCTCACATTGGAATTAATTTGATTGGAAGAAAAGGAGTGCATAACATATTCATGTTGCATGAGAGAGAGAGAGAGTATACGGCAAGCACTTTTGCTGAACCAAAAACTAATTATCATAAGGGAATTAATCAAACACACTATTCCCATAACGAAATAGATAACCAAGTCAATCTAAGCTTTTCCCACTAAGTGTTGTCAGTAACATAGATTATTCACCTCCATTCAACTCAGTTTTAGGTAGCATCCTCTACCAAGTCCAAATATGCAAAGTAGTTTATTATGAACTTTATTTGATTTTACTTTGACTCTTTTACAATGAATTTCTTTCCAGCTCTCACATCTCTTCACAGGTGCATTAGATAGTCTTCACTTTCATGACAAAATCACCTCAAACTGTCTCTTACATTTATAGATCCACATAGCACCGTCAGCATAACCCTAAAAGCCTATCATTAAAAAGGCATGAGCCATTGTTAGCACATTGTTAAGTTAATTTCCACCAAGAATCTAATTGTCAGGTTTCTTCTGGGGATGTCATAACATCATTTTGAATCCAAACTGTTCTTGGATGGTCACATTTTCCTTAACAATTTCATCTCCACTACCACCACTTTTTTACATGTCGGCATCAAACAGACCAACACTATTCCCGAAAAAGAAAAACTCACCAACTAATCACCTTATAGCATTTACCTTTACGTTTGAATGGTATTTTCTGATCACAATGGATCTATGAATCATTTCTCCGCTTAAATTACCTTGATTTAAACAGAAAAATTACATCCTCATCGATACCCCATCTTTCTAATCGTTTAATCCAAGACTTTTGAAGTAATACCTTATTGGTCAGCTTTCAGTCCCTATTCTCACTTCCCCACAATCTACTTATTACTAACGCTTTATATAATCACTTTTTGTTATACTAATTATAAAACAATTAGATTTCTAAAGTCAACCAAACTTTGAACTTAGCATTAACAACCTCTTTTGTCTCATCTACCAAAAATATTTCATCTACAAAAAGCATCACTAAGTACATCATCTAGAATGTGTTTACTATATTCTTCCATATCCAATGCAAATAGATATAGGTTTAAAGTAACTTAGTGTAAATAAATAAGGATTGGGAAAGCCTTTGCCTCTCATGTGTATGTCCTTATCAGTTATTGCTCCATTGCAAATATTTTATTAGTTCTTGGATGTACACAATGGAACGCTCTTTTTTAAAAATTATCTATTATACTCCTAAAAATATATGATATCCTTTTTCAAAATCAATAAACAACATGTGAAGACCAAGAGATTCATTCATGCCTAAAATGTTTGATTACAATAGGATATACCTCTCTAGGATATGTTCTAGGAAAGATTTCACATCGCTAAGATTAGTGGTCATCACCAAAGATGTGTGGTCCTCTACATTAATCACTTCCTTCTATGGAAAAAATATTTTGAGAAACATAATCCCTTATTTTGGGGAACAATTGTCAACACTCCTCATCAATCTGGTCCACAAATATTCTTTATTCGCAATCAGCCTAGAATAGATTGAAATATAGGATTTGGCAACAGTTTCATGAGAAAAAATTGCAAGTTGGCTTTTTGAAGTGGCATAGGGAAAACATATCTCACTTTCTAATTTTTCATTGATGAAATGCCTATCAATCTCCAAGTGTTTAGTTCAATGATGATGAACTAGAGTATAGGAAATGATTATGGATAATTTGTTGTCGCAATACAACTTTTATGGGCCCTTTAATTTTTTTCGGATATCCTAAATCAGATAAGATGATCTTTATTCCAAGTAATTCACAAATGCCTCAAGGGACTGATTAGAATTCAGGTTCTGCACTAAACCTAGCCAAATATTTGTTCTTACCTCTCCACGTAGCCAGAAGCCTCAAAGTGCACCATCAACAAGAAGATTTCTGGACAACAACAGGCCTAGCCCAATCTCAATTAGTATAGAATCCTACCCCCAAATTCTCATATTTTCTAAACAAATTTCCTTTTAATAGTGCTGACTTTAAGCACCATTCGATTTTAGTAGGTTTCTTCCATATGTTTCTCAGGTGGCGCATGCATAAAATTGATCACGCGTGCCACGTAATCAATATCCAGACAAAATAGATTAACCTGACAAAAAGCCTTTTGATGCCTTTTTTTGGCAAGTGTTAGGTTCTTTAATGCATTTACCATCTTATGATTTGGCCCAAAACGATTGTCCACTGGTTTGCATCCAAGCATTCCTTTGTCTTTAAGTAGATCAAGTATACTTGGGTTACAATAGAAATAAGCCTACCCTTGAATATGCCACCTCTATCCAAGAAAGTATTTAAGTCTTCTCAATTCCCTGATATCAAATTCTCTGGCCTAGTATCATCTCAAATCTTCAATTTCTTTTTGATCATTTCCTTGTTACAATTATATCAAACACGTACACAATTGTAGAAACTAATTTATTTAGAGATCTTTTCTTGACAAGGTAAGCATTAATCATCTTGATTTTGTTTATACTTGAACCTCACAATGACTCCTGAAATCTGTCGAACCAAGCTAAAGAGGATTTTTAAGTCCATAGAGAGATTTCTTGAGATGACAAACTTTCCCTTCATTCTTGTCCGTGGATATAGGTGGGATCTCTGTGTAGGCTTTCTCTTCCAGTTCTCCACATAGGAAGGCAATTTTACATCAAAAAGCTGCAATGTCATAATTCAAATTAGTTGTAAGAGAAACCAAATTTGAATACTAATCATTCTTGCCATAGGAAAAGTGACTTGGTAATCTATCCCATAGGTTTAAATGAATCTTTTAACTACCAACCTAACTTTGTATCTTTCCAATGACCTGTAAATCCCATAGGTTTGAATGAATCCTCTTTATGTTTGGTACTGAAAATCCAATTGGAACATACAGCCTTCTCTACTTTCGGTCAATCAATTATCTCCCAAGTTTTGTCATTCCTTAAAGCTCTAATTTCTTTCATCGTAACTTATTTCTAATTTGGACTACTAATGACCTTACTGACAATTGGAGATAAAGGAATTATAACTAGGAGATTAATTATGAGTTGACACTAAATTAGATATGTGATATTCAATGCACCCCCTTCTCCCTTTCCTAAGTGCAATAGGAAGAAGCAAATCATCATTAGAGTTACTTGAACTGATAGAGATAGAATCAATTTACCTGGGTCCAATTGTAACACTTGGGCATGTATGAGGTCCATGATGAGCTTTGTCTTCCTTAACTATACCTTGACTAGAGATGACTGGTCTTGATCTTCAGGTCACAAGTCTTCCTTTGCAACAATAAGCATATGTCCTAGTTTTGGACTGTGAGGTGGAATGGGCTTTTAACACAGGTATCAATCCAAAAAACAGGACTCTAAATGAGGTTAGAACATATTAAAAATTCTTACTGTCATCAACGTTCTCCCATAGAAGATAAGTGCAGAAATTATGTTTGTCTTTGTTGGAGTATGACAGCATTTATACACCTCAAGTGGAGGAGAATAGCAAAGAAGGTTTTGGACATTGTATTTGCTCTCTAGAATGAGGTATTGTTCGCTATAGGCTATGAACATGAATAGCATTTACACATCCAAACCCTTAGAAGAAATATTCCCCAAGTTATGGAATGAATGAAAGGTTTGACTTAGATGCTCCAATGAATCTAGGACAGTAGAGGGCAGTCTATCTATTAGATGAGTCATATTTGGCTTCCCCCAATATGCTTTTGGTACTCATTTCGAAAAGAATTCCCTAGCAGCTTCAAGTGTTGGGACCTGGGACGCCGAACTTTTTAATCAAAGAGAGAACAAATCTCGACGTGGATCAAAATATCGAACCCATTATTTGGACCCGTAAGGAGAAGTTGTGACAATTCAATAACAATTACAATAACAAAACAATAACAAGCAAAAACAAGGGACACGATATTTCTCGTGGAAATCCCTTCAACGTAGGCTAAAGCCACGGGACCTCAAGTCCATATAATTCCACTATAAATTATGAGTATGAATCCACCAATCACAAACACGTCCATTGGTTTTACCACAATATTGGTAAACTAAAGTTAACACAACAATAGAAGAAAAATAAAAGATGACCACCGGCAAAATATCCACAATAACAAAGAGGACAATGTGCCCCACGGGTGGTGAATGTCAAAACAAAAATCAAAGCCCGAAAAGATCGCAAGAATCTTCTCCTTCTTCCCTTACTATGTCCCAAGTTGGTTGCCATGTAACAAATAACCTAAATTTAAACAGGGTATTTATACCTCACACGGGCCACTTAAGCGGCCAACTTGCGATCAACAAGTGGATAGCTACTAAAAAAAAAATACTCTAGACCACCACTCAAGCCATTAGCTCATGAACGTCATGCAAAGGCATCACCCTATAACTTTGCTCAAGCAAACATCGTGTAGACATCGCTCAACCACCCTTACTTCCAGAAATCAAGCAAATGAAATAGTCAGTATTTACAAAGCTTATGGGAATCACAAGGAGTAACTTATGCTAACAAACTTTCCCTCGCGACCTTCTAAGAGCCATCACCATCTCGGCTATCACTCTGCATGCTTCAACCTTTCATCTTTGTACCACCTTTAATATCATATCTGGTCCACTATCGTTTCTCAATTTTATTAAGCATTAGAAACTCTGAGTCAATAGTATTCCTCACCCAATGATACCTTACATCGGTATACTTCAATTTGGGATAAAATAACAAGTTTTTGCAAAAATGAATAAAGCTTTGGTTGTTACAAAGTAACATATATCATTCTTGCTTAAAGTCAAGTTCCCGAATGAATTTCTTTATCAACATTTCCTATTTGCTTTTGTCACCACAATGAAATCCGCTTCGATAATAGACAGCGCAATATATTTTTGCAACCTCGACTACCAAAACATAGC
The DNA here is from genome assembly GCA_033239525.1 of Nepenthes gracilis. Classification (NCBI taxonomy): domain Eukaryota; kingdom Viridiplantae; phylum Streptophyta; class Magnoliopsida; order Caryophyllales; family Nepenthaceae; genus Nepenthes; species Nepenthes gracilis. Next base: position 28,215,916 of record BSYO01000004.1, read on the forward strand.
TCCTCCTACAAATATAACCAAATATCCCAATGTGGACTTTTGAGAGACCATGTCGCCCACCATGTTAGTGTCTGTGAACCCAACCAAGAACAGCTTACCGTTGTCCATACACACACATATCTTGGAAGAACTCCGAGAATATGAGTAACCACTTTACCACAGACTGATACTCCTTTTTGGGATTGCAAAGGAATCGACTAATGGTTCCAACCGCATAAGCTATGTCCAACCTCGGACACAACATCGCATATTCAAACTCCCAATGACTAAAAAAAAAGGAACATATTTCATGCCGGCTTTCTCATCCTTCATAAGACTTTGCCAAGTGCTCAACTTAAAATGATTGGCAAGCAGAGTGCTCATTGGTTTATACTTTTCCATGTTGAAATATTGAAGCACATCTTTAATGTAGCCTTCTTGGGGCATCCAAAACATTTTCACTTTCCAGTTGTAAAAATTTTTACGCCAAGAATTTGCTTTGCCAACTCTAAATCTTCCATAGCAAATGACTTCCCAAGTTGCTTCTTCAACTCACCAATCTAGAATGAATTTTCCCTCACATCAAGCATATCATCTACATAGAATAAGAGGATAACAAAGTCTGCTTCCAATAACCTTTAGACAAACCCTCAATGGTCCAAAGTAGTTTTCCGATATTCTTACTCCATCACCAACACGAACTTCTTATATCATTATCTCAGGGATTACTTTAACCTATAAAGGCTCTTCTTCAAGCGACATACCAGATACTCTTTCTCCTTAACTTGAAACCATTTAAATTACTCCGTATAAATTTTCTCGTCAAAATCATCGTAAAGGTAAGTCGTCCACATATCTAATTGTTCAACTTCTAGATCAAGGCTCGTGGCTAGTCCAAGAAAACTCAAATGGAAGACATCTGCATAACGGGAGAAGAAATCTCCTCAAAATCGATGCCCTTTTGTTAGCCAAACCCCTTCACAACCATTCTCACATTTTATCTTAGTTGAGGGTTGTTCTCTTTAACTACAAGCGAAAAACCCACTTGTTCTTCAATGTGCTCTTGCCCTTAGATAATTTAGTGAGCTCAAAAGTATAATTTTCATACAAAGTTTTCATCTCATCTTGCATAACATCTATTAACACCCTTTGGTGGTCATCCTCTAAAATTTCATTGAAACATTAGAGCTCTCTACTATCAATAGATAACATATACTCATCGACCGATAGGCATGTGGAAGAACATAGATCTCTCATGGATTGTAGGAGTGGGGTGGTTGGTGTAGTCTCTAGAGCTTCATAATGAGCATCATCATGAGTATCATCATCCACCTCATCAAATGTGGGAATATCACAATCTCCATCATTTACATGATCACCCTGAGCATCATCATCAACTTAGATTAGCATTGGTGACAAAGGAATAGGATCTATATTGCAAAAATGGTTATCATCACAAGCAATCACCTTCTCCGCTTTGCCAACATCCTTAATGGTTTCGTTTTTCAACGAACATCACATCTCTAGACCTTATATTTTTTTTCTCTATTAGATTATAAAACTAATAGCCAAATTCATCTCATACCCGAGAAAAATGTACCGTTGTGTCTTCACATCAAATGCATTGCTGTGTCTTCACATCAAACTTGGACCTTTTGTCCCTTGGAATATGGACAAATGACTTGCACCCAAATACGTGCAAGTGATCATAAAATGACTTTTTTTCAAACCACACCTTGTCAGGCATATTACCATTTCGGGACCATGGTAGAAGGATCAATTACATAAGTCACGGCATTCAAGGCTCCCCCTAAAACAATTCAACGAATTTCGCCTCTAAAAGTACACATTGAACTCTCTCAATCAACATCTGATTTATTCTCTCAACAATACATTTAGTTGTGGTGTATACAATGGGATCTTTGATGCCTTGTCCCATGCGAACATTAATGTGTCAAATAGCCCAGCATACTCTCCTCTATTGTCACTATGGATGCAATTTATCTTCTTTCCTATTTGCCTTTCGACCAAGGAATGAAATTGTTTGAAGACATCAAATTCTTGATCCTTCATCTTTAAGGAATATAACTACAATTTCCGAGAGTAATCATTAATGAAAGTTATGAAAAAAAGCATACCAATAATTTTTACCTTGAGAGGACCGCATGTGCCGATATACACAAGCTTAAGGAATTCTCCTTCTTTGTAAATGAGTTTCTATGGAATAAAACTCTTTATTATTTCCCAACCATACAATGAGGACATATCTTTAACTTTTTCTCCTTTACACCCAAAAAAAGATTCTTCTTTGCTAAACAATTCAGCCCTTTTTCACTCTAGTGGCTAAGCTTTCGAGCTAAAAAGTTTCTTCTCTCATGCTACCACTACAGAACCTCTAGTGAGCTTCGATGAGCTCTCGTAGAAAGTATTGCAAAACCCCACATCATCAAACTTACCAGCTGAAGCAAGATTTAACCGAATATCCGGAATGAGTCGTACATCCTTCAAGACCAACTTCATGCCGTTGCCGGTAGTCAAACGCACGTCACCACAACCAAATATCCAAGATAGTCTGTCATTGCCCATCTTCAATACTTGAAAATTACTGAGAGTATAAAATGTGAAGAATTCCCTCGTAGGCATTATGTGGAGTAATGCACCATTATCAATCACCCAGCTTATGCTACAATCAACCACGTCGATCACATCTTCTTCACACACAATGAGAAGATCAAACTTGGCAGCAACTGATGCTCGCTCATCTTCTCGGGTCTTCTTAGTCTTCTTTTCATCACCATCTCCATTTTCTCATTTTCACTTGCAGCAATTCTTCCTGATATGGCCTTTCTTTTCGAAGTTGTGGAATTCAAGGTTTTGATACCTCAACTTGATTTGTTTTTGCTTTTTTCACGATTTGGGACCTCTCCTATTGTCACTTTCCCACAACTCCAAGATAAGTGCTTCAAAATGTGATGACGTGAAGTCTTACGATCTCCTCCTCATCTCCTCGTTAAGGATCGCACCCTTGGTTATCTCTAAGATCACTATACCGTTTGGAGCCTTATTGACAATAGTGATCCGAACAACCTCCCACGAATCTAGTAATGTGGTCAATAACCATAAGCCTAACAATTCATCATTAAATTTTATACCCATGTCACTCAATCGATCAACGCTACCTTGAAACTTGTTGACATGATTGGCCATAGATTTCCCTTCCTAGTACTTCACTTGTATCAATTTCATCAAGTAATAAAATTTGTTATTACCAGTTTTTGAAGAATGAAGTACTTCAAACTTCTCTCATGGTGCACTTGCGTGCTTTCTATTACGAATGTGATTATAGGCATTTTTATCAACAAATAGCCAAATGTATCTACAAGCCTGTTGATATTCAAAAGCCCAATCTTACCAAATTTGATTCAAACTTTTGGACAGCAAACACTAGAAGATACATTATTTTAATAAATAATAAAGCTTTCATCTTGTTCCTTCAAATATCAAAATTCAAGCCATTCAAGTAAATTATTTTATTACCACCATCTACTAATCCAAAAATAAGTTAACACAATAATCCGAATACTCTTATACCATTTGTTCGGACTCGAGGACACCAAACTTCTTAATCAAGTCAAGAATAAATCTCTATGAGAATTGAAATACCGAGCCCATTTGGAACTGTGACGAGATGTAGTGACAATTCAAAAATAATCACAATAATAATGCAATAACAAGCAAAAGCAAGGTACACAATATTTTTAGTAGGAACCCCTTCAATGTAGGATAAAACACGGGACCTTAGGTCCATATAGCTTCACTATAAATTATGGGTATGGACACACTAACCACAAACACGTTCTTTAGTTTCACCACAATATTGGTAAATTGAAGTTAACACTACAAGAGATTAAAAATGAAAGAGAAGTACCGGTAAAAATGTCCAAAACAACAAAGAGGACAACATATCCAGAATGGTGAATGTTGAAACAACAATTAGAGCCTAGAAAGATGGTAATAATCTTCTTATTTGTCCCTCACTTTCTCTTTTGAGTTAGCCGCAAAAAAGATGCAAATGTTGGTAATAAATGGCCTAAATCTAAAATAGGTTATTTATACCTTACGCAAGTCACTTAAGGGGTCAGTTCGAGATCAGCAAACAAATAGCTATTAAAAAATCTCCTAACTGCTCGTAAATTTCAAGCGGAGGCATCACCCCACAGCTTCACTCTAGAAAACAATCAAACGAAATAGTAAATATTTATAGTGGACGTAGGACTTAAAAAGGGAGTTATTCATCCCAACATCAAGTAAGTGCCAGTTTTCCTCTTACAAACCCCAACATTTTGAGGAGTATCAAGGCATAAAGACCGTTGAAATGATCTCGTCCTTTTGATAATAGCATGTCAACTCATCAAAATACTCCATCCATTATTTGAAAGAAGAATACACACTTTGGTTCCAAACTAATTGCAAATTAACTTCTGGAAAATAAGAAAGATTTGATTTACCTTGCATGTCTATGAAGATAAATTCATGCACCATAGTACATTCATCAATGAATGACGCTAACTAATTTGCAACAGAGATATTAGAAATTTTAGATTTTCCCCGAACATTAGAATGAATAAGATAGGCATCAAAGATCTTTCATTTACTGGCTGAAAGGTAGTTTGATAATGTTTTGTCAATCTGAAAATTTCACAATGGAATACATTAATTAGAAAAAAAAAAAAAGGCAATGACTTTTCATGGTATCAAACAAAGGATGACCAAGCTTTTTGTACCAAAGTACTATATCTTCTTCCTTCAGTGAACAAACATGCTCAAAATGTTGCCATTTCCACAGAGGTATCAAGGTATAGAGCCCACCATTTTCCTTATCATGCCTAATCATCTTCCCCTTCACCCAGTACTATATGACACAATGAAGGGAAAAGAAAGTCAATGAACAATTTAGATCTTTGGTGAGCTTTGTTGTAGAAACTAGATTACATGCAAGTAACATGTAGTGTCGATTCAAGAATGCAGGTCTGGTCAAGGGAATCAATCCTTGGCCAGCAATGGTACATTTATTACCATCAACTGTAGAGGTCTTTTGGTTCCCTTGTCTTGCACAGTGCATACAATTGGAGAAAAAATGGGAAGAATCAATCATAGGATTTGAAGCCCTTAACTGAATGATCTACGCTAAGAAAAACAATTTAACAGTCATTAGAAAAGTCTACAGATATCACCTTTGCTGAACAAAGGAACTGATAACCGGTTGTTTATGATTTAAGTAACTGATAACCATAGGCTAAATATATCATGGAGTTTGAAGTAGCTAAACAATATGGAAAATTTTAAGATTAAGAGAGGACAATAATAATGAAGGCCACAAGATGAGAAGCAGCAAGCAAGGCCAGATAAGAATAAACAAAGGAGGACAGTAATATAAGTTGATATAGAAAAAATAATTATCACCAAGAAAATTATGCAAAAAAAAATAACGCTATGAAATTAGTATGTAAAAAAGTTTTGAAAATAAAAAATCACATCAAGAAAATTTTGCAAAAGAAAAATATCACATCCAAAAACTTCTAACTATGACATTATATAGCTCTGAACGTCTTACACCAAAACATATACACCATAATAGGATCTACTGTATAAAAAATTTTGAATCACCAAGATTAATGTCATCTCAAAGATGGTAGGAATTTGCATCAACCATTTCCATCTATGTTGCAAAATAATTTTAGAAAACAAAATTCCCTATTTTAGTGAGCAATTGTCAACATGCTCCATCATATGTCCTAAATAATATATAGCTTCCATTGAACCTACAAAAGATGCTACAAAATTGATTATCTAATACACTCGTATCTTTACGAAACCTCCTTTCAATCACCTTTTTCCACATCATCATCAATTCATCAAATTTAATATCTATGAAGTTGGCACAACTTTGTATATCCCCATTGTTCTCGAATATGGGTACCAATGTGCTCTTTCTCAACTAATCTAGCATCTTCTTGCTACTCAAGAGTTTGTCAAATAATCTCATCAAATTCCCTCTTCCCTGTGTATTTTCAAGCCTTCACTGGGACATCATCCTGTCTATCTATCTTCCCTAACTCCATCATCTGCAATTCCTCTTTAGCATCATCTATTCCAACTCAGAATAATAGGAGCAATTAAGATTTACATTAGTCACTAAGCTTGCCAAGCACTGTAGTGTTGTCCTTACCTCCATTAAAAGGATGTGCAAATAGCTCCTCCAATCCATCTTTGACATATTTGCAACAATTAGTTCTGCAATCCATATCCAAGATTAAACTAAAGTATTGTGATGGTTACCGGCTATCTAGTGTGCAAAATTTCTTTATTCAAGATTTGGACCAGCAGCCAAGTGACAAAATGCCCAACTCAGGTGGAGTTTCCCTCACCAAAACAGATAATCTTTATGAGCCATAATGCAAATCAAGAATACCATGATTGAATTAAGTAGCCATATATCTTTTGAGTTGTATTTCAATCCACTCCAGTCCTACTTTTTCATGGAAACAAGAATATTCATTAATAGAAAGTCATGCATCATATTCAATGAAATTGTTTTTCAAGTACAGAAAAATCCACAACATCAAATTAACTTAGCATCCAAAACCACCACAAATACTCATACTAAAAATAGGCTCCAACTTCATATCTTCACTCCATCATCTTCCATTCAAATGATATCCCACGTCACATGATATAGCTTTTTGAAAAGTAAACTTCATCTTATACTCTAGATCAACAACACCCATCAAAGAAAAACCAAAATTTCATTAACAAACAGAAAAAAAAAAAAAAAAATCACTTGCTTACGGACAGAAACTCTATTTTAACAAATAATTTATTCCTAAACAGAATAAGAAAAAGAGCTTTTCAATGAAAATTGGAGCTGAGCACTGATAATTATAATCAATAGAAACTCCAAGAAGGCTTGAAGAAGATGTCCTATAGAGAGGGAGAGAGCAGCCAGGGTTTTGGCATTTCAACGATACTCTAATATGTCCACAAAACTTCCCAATAGGCACTAAACCCAAGAAAAAAAAAAGAAAAATAACATTCAAATTTACTTTCAAGGCTACCATCTTCTACAAAGCTATGTAGAGTTCAAGATATCCTTTGGTGAATTTTCCATATTATTTACAAATAATATATGTTATGCAAAATAATCACACTGAGCTAATTCAACAACGATAGAGACAAAACTGTCTCTTCATTGTATCATATAACTAGAGACTAAGGCATTGTACGGGTTGGCTATTAGAGGCCTGTCATTGGATATTGGGCCTCTAACAGCCAACTTCAATGCTTAGTAATAAAACGAATTTCATCTTATCTTCTTACATATGTATTTATAATTCTAATTCAAAAATATTGAATTCAAAAAATACAGCCTTTAGCTTTTGCATCAGTATTTTTCTACATTTACCAAGAATCCCAATCTTTACTAAAAATATCTCTTGAAAGTTGAATCAGATTAGTTAGAAATCCTTTAGGAATGTGTAAGAAAATTATATAGGTTTGCACTTTTATCCAATATGATGTTTATTTATTGAATTTAAACAAAAAACGAGAAAAGAAAGAGCAAAAGAAGAAATGATCAAAAAAAGATGAAGGAAAAAATGTAAATTATCATAGACATATATATATATATATATATATATATATATATATATTATGTAGAAAGCTAAATAAGTTCATTATTTAGAATCACATTTCCTTGCGCCTATTTTATACTATCCTCACTTAGATATGATTAGTGTAATTATATAGAATTCTAATTCCCATTAAGATATTTTTATAACAATGCGGTCAAGGAAAGCTCAAATTTGACACTTTTCTACAGTTTTTTTGTTACTGTTATTCGTAATCAATAATTCAAAAGCAATAACTAACAGCAGTTTAACCAAGAACTTTTTATTCTAATAAGTAATAGAAGCAACAAAATCTCAACAGCAAAAAGGCAGCAACTACAGCAAATTCCCAAACAACCAAACTAAACAAGGCCTAATTACAGCACTGTTGTGCTAACAGACAATTTTCTACCTACAGGCCCCAATTTGAAGTTAACAAAGGTGGGTGAGTCAGTCAGTCAGGAATCAAGATAGTAGCTGGCAGAAATCCCTTAGCCCTGAACTTGATTGAGCAGTGGCATACCAATATCAACAGGAGAAACAGTTGAAGACAAGATGAGGGAAAGCAAATTGAAATTGTTTTAGAAGCACTCCTTAGTAAGAATAACATGATTCAATTCAAAGATTCAATATCACAGGGAGGAAGACTGTTAAGAAAGAGGCACAGCTTCTAACCGAGGATATTATCCTAATACAAGTACAGTGATCCAAAAATTAAATTTAATCTGGGAGATTAGGCTTGATGTTGATTTTGAGTAGCCAGCAACAAAGCCCAATAACCCTCCATGGATGCAGGAAATTAAAACCAAAAAGTGAAGAGGGATGAAAGGAGATCATCACAACATCAACAAGTTCCCAAGAAAATAACTCGAACAAGCAATATTGGGACCTCCAGAACCTTATATGATAAAATATCAATGAATGATACACTAAGTGTATCCATAAATATGCCATTTCATGATGGAAGATTAATCATGCAGAAACAATTCCAACAAGCTAACAACAGAAATATACAATAGCTCATTCACCTCAACTTATTAAGGCGGACAACAAGCACTGAAGTCAAGAAGTTAAGTTCTTGGAGAGCAGTTCCAGTTGTAGTGTTGAACAGACAAAGACGACGTGGGGATAGAGCAGGCTGAGGCATTCATATAAGACCAATTTAAGGAACTAATCAAACCATTGAAACACAAAAAACTGTAGTCACTCCAATGAAACAGCTATGCCAACATAGAGGAAGAAAGCAGCAGCAGAGCACCTGCTCACCAGCTCCAACAATAGCAAGAAGACTTGAACAGAAGCGCATTTCAACGACACTGAAAGCACCTATATCTGGATAAAATATAATAATTAAATGAGAGATTTAACCCATTAGCTGCAGTGAAATGTCGCACCTACAACTCAATTCTTTTGTGCACTTTGTATGGTCAAAAGTTGAATCATTGAAGCTAATAATATCTCCATCACATTGAGACAAAAATTAGAACTACAGAAGCAGACCAGGATATAAGCAGTGATCTCAATTTTAATCCCTGGATCATGATTGTAAAAAGAGACAGCCATGGACCATTATGGTGTGAACAAAAAATAGAAATTTACGAAAGAAAATAAACAATTTGACCTCTTCCCTTATGTTCATTTTTATAAAAAATCCTGATATAGATAAATAAAAGCACTTATTGGCTTCGCAATTAGGGAAGACCTAAAGGTCAAGATATTATGAAGAAAAAGGTGACAACGGCCCACTTGTCAATGAAGCAATTAGCAGCTCCAAGACAGCACTACCCTTTAGCATTTGTAAAGCCATCATGCTCAGAAACAACCCTTTTACAATGTAAAGATAAAATTGCCTTTATCTGACCCTCTCTAACCCCAAATGTGGGAGCCTTGTACAGTATACCACACTTTTTAAAGTCATGCATGCTTCAAAAACTCCGAGGAGGAAAGATTAGCCCAGTAACTTCAGTCCATCCCTATCTTCAGTATTGGGTACACACATAAAGCATTTACCCTATCAACATATACCCAAGCAGAACAAAGTCATGAGTCTGTCCACCCACCGACCCACCACCCACTAACACCACTTCCAGCAGCCAGACCTCTGGTGACCAGCCACCAAATCTTGCCAACCCAGTCCCCCCGCAACAACCAGCCCACTAGTGGCTATCAATGGCCGATGAAAACACCAAGAACAAGTGAGTAGTTGCTCTCTTATGGTTCCACGCTCATTTTACTAAAGTCTTGCAATGCCACACTTATTGTTAAAATCACATGTCTTGGCAGAAGCATCCCTTCATAACTTTATTATAGTCCTCTTTGCTCTATGGGCTCAAACCATTGTAAACAGTGGGGATCAAAAACAAGATCTCGGTTGCTTGCACCTTTCTCCCCAAAGCAGTTTGGTAGCTTTTTTGAGTTGCATATACTACTTCTTGAGCACACTTGAGGGCCACCACAGCCCATATCTTTGGTATGATTGAAGAGAATATTATGCATAGGTTCCCATAAGATTTGTTATTAGCAAGAATATTAGGTGAAGACGTATGAGTATAATTATACCACTGAGCCTCCAATTCTCTCTTCTCCACTCTATCTTCTCCCTTTCAACAAGGTATCAAAAATACAATTGTGACACAAACCCTAGAAACAGCCGCTGAACAGCAGTAGTGCACAGGACCAAATAGTCACTTCCATATCATCTATATCAAGAAACCTTAGAACTAAAGCAAACTACAAAGCCGATCAAAGATCTGGAAGTACCAGAGTGGTCTCCCCAGAGATTTAAGTAGGGAATGAATACCTACAGAACACCGACCACCCTACACACTGCCACATGTGGCTTGTCGCTGAGGTGTGAATCCCACATGCCACCTCGGAAATGGTTTTTCTGACCCTGCTGCTTTGTTTGAATTAGTCTGCACCTCTGTTATGCTATTCTGTACTGTTTGGAAGCCTTTCAGGCCCTATTTCTCTCCTGAGTTATTGTTACATATTTAAACCCTAAGAGAGGGTTTTACAATGAAAGCAAAGGGTTGCTCCATAGTTAATAATTACTACAGATTGTCCGTGCATTTTGAGAGTGGATACACTAGTAATTAGTGCTTGTTTGATAGTGTTTGGGTATGTATAGGAGGATGGAACTCCTACTGACAATTCCAATGCTCTTCTTGATACTGCAATCACTGGAATGGAAACAGTTATTGCCACTGATTTTTCAGAAAGTTTTCGAAGTACAATGGCCAATCTATGTGGCCACGATTAGCCTCGCTGACGACCACTATCAACTCTGTGAAGAATTTTTCCTAAACTGGTTTCCTCCTACTGAAAAAGTATGGAAGCTTGTCGATAGTTGAGCTTGTTATATCAATCCAATGATAATGAATTGCAACAGCTTTTCTGGATTTGTCGATCTTGAAAATTAGTACGGCCTACCTCCAAGGACATGTATAACAATGACGTCACTCATATATAATGAGTTGTATCAGTTACATCTTAATGATCATGAGCTGATTTTGTTTGGACAGATTAGCTGCTGATTGCTTAGGGTAATAAGGTCCTCCAACTCAACATTGACATCCACACATAACAGACACTACACGCATCTCTTTACTATTCATTTGTTCTATGCCCTTCCTTCTGAGTACAAGCCTGTCATTCTTATATGTGGTTCTGCCATCCCTACTATTAATGAGGCCTTTTTTTGGGTTAAGCATGCTCACCCTCTTACTATACCAGTACATCCACTTAATAACTGGTCCGTCCTTGTGACAAAATTTTCTGACCTTGATGAAATTAGTTCTAGTGGAGGTTGTGGCCAAGGCCAAGGTGATAAAAGGATGTCTTGGAGACAGGGGAATTGGTGGCAGCACTTGAAGTTCTTTTTGCAACAAGGTAGATCATGTTAAAGACACTTGTTGGACACTCCATGGTCGACCACGACGTTCAGCTAATGCTGCCAATCTTAATCCCGTGGGGATCACTTATTCACCCCTTAACTTATATCTCATATCATGATTTTTGTATGAGGAGAAATATACTAAGTCTAGTAGTTTCAGGCTATTCAGCAAGTTACTCATAATTATGCCGCCCCATATATCGACATTCTTATAACTTCTTGTCATCCAGCTATTCTATTTTTATTGCTTCTTTATTTTCAGCCTGTGTGCCCATATGGGTCGGCAAGCAACCATGCTAGATGAAATGTTGGCCCAGCACTATAATGGTACATGGACTTAGTGATCTTTGTCCTAATAAGGCCATTGTAATTTTTCATTAGATATATATTACCAAGGTTTCTTTGAATTGCACATTGGATGGTCTAAAGGATCACTAAGTCACAAAGAGGAATACCCAAATTTATGAGCTTGATTATGGTAACACCATTTCTCCAGCTACTAAGATGTCTTCTAACCATGTATTTTTTGGTATTTGTGGCTATGAATAGTTAGCTATTGCACAAGTCAGACAACAAAAATGCTTTTCAAATGGTAATTTGCAAGAAGCAGCTTATGTGGAGCAACCACATTGGTTTGTTTCTCAATGGGAATCTGGCAAACTTTGTTGACTTAAAAGAGTCTTAGGGCTTGAAGCAGTCCCCCTAAGCACAGTTTGGTCAGTTCAGCAAGGCAACAATGGAGTTTGGATTGATACAGTGTTTTATTCATCATTCTATTTTTTATTGGCTTTTTTCGAATAGGAAATGTCTATGGATGGTTGTCTATGTTGATGATATAATCATCACTAGGATGGTGTGAAATGTATAAAAGAGTTAAAAGTTATTTCCGCAACAACTCCTCAGACTAAAGGCCTAGCGCACTTAAGGTACTTCTTAGATATTGAAGTTGCAACATCTAAACAATAGGTGTTTATTTCTTAGCACAAGTATGCACTTGACACCTTGAGTACGCAACTTTGTTGAGCTCTCAACTATCTAACTCAATAATGAAGCCTAATGCGAAACTTTTACTAGAGGGGGGAGACTAATACCAAATCTAGGATAATATAGGAAATTGGTTCAGAAACTTAACTATTTCACTGTAACACATTTAAATATCTCATTCGTTTCAATGTATTTAGTCATTTTTTTATACTCCATGAGAATGTTGTCAGAGAGTTGTTAGTCTTTGCCACTACATCAAAGAAGCTCCTACTAGATATTTGTCTATGGGAATAGGAAACAAATTGATGTTATAGGTTTTTCAAATGCCAATAGGGATCACCAATTGACTGTTATTCTACATCGGAGTATTATCTCTTTGTAGGCAAAAACACTGTATTCTGGAAAAGTAAAAAATAAACATGGTAGCATGCTCTAATTCAGAATCAGAGTATAGCTCTATTGCACTGACTAGATGTGAGAATGCAAACAAATGTGAGTAGATTGTTTACCTATTAAATTATTGTGAGACAAGCTGCTTAGCACATTGCATCTAACCATATGTTTCATAAGTGAGCTAAGCAGAATAAGGTTAATAGTCATTTCATATGAGAGATGCTATTAGTAAATGAAATTGTTACTTCTTATGTTAGTCAGAGTGATCAACTTGTTAATATTCACTAAGTCCTCGAAAAACCACTAGTCGAATACATCCATAACAAGCTTGGCATATATTACATATGTCCACTAGTTTGAGGAAGTCTCCGTGGTGAAAATTTAACTTAGGAGTGTGAATATAATTGTATAACTGAGCTTTTATTACAAATACATTCTTAGAAATTGTCACAGCCTTAAAAAGTTTCTTCTAACTCTCTTTTTCACCATTCTTTCTTCTCTCTTTCAACAACATTCAATCACCATATATTAAATGAACCAAACCCTTTGGTTTCTTTTGAGCAGCAAAACCAGAGAACTACTCTAGTATAACATTTAAACAACTCTCCTCAAGGACTTATCTAATCTGATATCTAAACAAGTCCCCTCAGGCCCTAGCTGATCTGATAGCTAATAATATCAAAGAGAATGAAATGTACAATGTGGATTTTATATTGGATCGATGGATCCTCACGATCCTAGAAAGCATGTGAGAAAAAACTGCGACAAAACAGCCGAACAAGGGAAAAAAATATAACAAATAAATACATAATTTCTAGTCCTCAATAACAAAATCCCTTTCCCCATAGATCTACCACAAGTTGGTGAATCTCAATGATATTTCTGTATAATTATGTACTTCATACTGACCATGCACACAAGGCTAGAAAATGTGGCATTGCTATACGAGGAATCTTTCAGTACTATAATCCTTTCCTAGTGACTGTAAGTGAAATGATTTTGAAAATTCCTGGAAAAATCAAATTTTTTTATGTACATCTTTTCTATCTCTATCTAGAAGCAAGTGTTTTTTATAATCCACTAGACTGACAGAAAAATCATTATGTTTGACGGTGTTGTCAGACCTGCACACAAAGACATGGATGGCAAGGGTTCATCCATCAAGACCACAGACCAAAAAACAAAAAAGAACATGGCAATGGCCTTTGGGACCATATCAAAAGGTTAACAAGGTCTCAGAACAAGAATTAGACAAGACAAAACAAATTATCATTAAAACAAAAGATTCTTGGCATGATACAAGCAATACTAAATCACTAACACTGATCTAGTTGGTAAAATCTTGCATTGAGTCACAAAACTTACTTTGATAATTCATTCATAAATCTATGCAAAACATACTATATTTCATGAATGAGGAAGAAGGTTTTTGTTGAGATGCATTCTACGACCTGCCTGGATGCAGTCCACAGAAGAATAAACTACAGGGGTGACCTTGGATGAAGATTCACAGTTAGAATTTGAGAATAATGAGGGATATAAAAGTCTATATAATGTTCCTGCCAGGACTCTGTTTCCAAAACAGCACTCAGGAATTAGAGTCCCCCCTCATCGGAATGCAAAGAATATCAGTATAATTTTGAAGGACTTGAATAATGAATATGAGATTAGTTTAAAAGGACCAAAGTGAACTTTCTCCCAGAAAGAAAAGTTCTTCCTTTCGGTCTTAGTTGAGTACAAAGGACAGAACAGGGATTGGATTCTAGGACAGTAACCCAGTCCACTTATTATAAATGGTGTAAGAGCTAACTCAAGACCATAACCAAGTGAGCCTGCAATCATTTCGCTTCTGAAGCATGCCACTGTTTACACGTTGACATTTACCAACTAGGACTTCCAATCTATTATTTGGGATATTGAGACACCACAATAGACACCTACTGGGAAAGTTATGGGATCAATTTATAGCAAGGGGGAGGAATTTGAGATATTAGGACTCCACAATAGTCGCCACTGGAAAGTCATGGGATTGTCATAACGGACTTGCATGTTTTACTGGAGGAAAGTATGATGATCGCATCCTTAGTCAAATATGTCAAGAACATGAGTTCATTTTGCAAAAACCCAAAAATTCTTTACTGCTATAAACAAAAGCTCATCTTTTTTTCTGGCCCTAAGTAGGGAGCATGGGCCCAAGGAAATGCTGTGCCAGTAATACACTTGAGCGGTCATTGCCATCCATACATTAAAACTGTCATGATCAGATAGCTCATATCAAACTTTTTAAGTTCCCAAGTGGTAACTAGAGACGAATATGTGGCCACCATATTCATTACATGCCATCTAAATTGGTGCCCTTTCTAGAATTTTCCCATAGATCATACATTGCTTCTTAAGCCTACCCACAGGTATATTTCTAAGAGAACTATACCAGCAAACTGATTTCAGACAATCAAAAACAACATAAACATCCCCCTCAGCAATCTCATCTGGTTGACATGATACAGAAGTCCTCCCCCACCCCCTCATAAGCTATCTATGTTTCTACTTTTAGTCCATCTCAAGTTTAACCGGCTCATAGTAGCTCATACAATTTAAATCTTTGAGAAATTTAAACCCATGACTGGTCTATAGCAGATGTATGTGGTAAATTTCAAAGACCGACCGTGAGCACATTGAACTGAAGACAACTGGGCAATAAATATAAATACCCAACAAATTGGTCACTAATCCCACACAAAAACAACACGAGTGCAATAAATGAAAACAGTCCAGGATATCTTTAGACATGGCCATTTTTTCCTAAAATATCAATGTTTATTAAGAAACTTTCTCTTCCAATTGAGGTCTGGAAGTCAGCTTCATCTACATTCCATCATGATAGCAAGATAAAGCTAGTCTAAATTTCATAAGTAGCGACTACTTAGTCATAGTACTTATTACAATAATGTATTTTCCCCCAGACAACACTACAGATATAATCCGTGGCCAAAAAGTATTTCGGATGAGTAAAAACTTGCCCTTTTGGTAACATAGTCTGCCGGTATTAGCCTCAAATAGTTTGAACCCAAGCCTCGTTCCTATTGCAAAATAACTGCAGATTGGAAAATTAACAAGCAATTCTTTACAGCCAGTTCTTATTCGTTTTATTGGAAATCAAATATGAACAACAGGTGCAAATCTATAACTATGAATTAGACGAAGGAGTGGTAAATAGAGAACAAAGTTACAAAGACCTGGCATCTTGATTGAAAGAAGCGCAGAGAATCGAGTACGAAGAAGGCTGCTTTGCCATTTCAGATATTTGCGATTACCCTCTGCAGCATAAAATCAAAATTCTAGTTACCGATCCCAAAAAGATAATTTGTTGTTCAGGTAAGGAATTTAATGTGGGAGAAGTAAACGCCAGCCAAAATTTTGGTGGCATAACATGACGTTGATGGATTCGAAGTGACGGAAACTGATCCTTTGCACAGAAGAATAAAAATATTTAATTTTAATTTAAAATAAAAGGATATAAATTTTACTAATAATAAATAAACGAATGATTAATTTTGAACTCAGCATTGATATTTAATACCAATAAAAAAAAAATGAATTTCTCTGCATTTTCAGTATTTTTTTTTTTTTTCTGAATCGGAAAATGCTTAACCCAGCGTTGTAATATATTATTCTAAAATGATCTCTTTTGTTCTAAGTGAATGTATTATAAAACATGTCACGTTTTCTTCTAAAATTTGCTAATAAATTTTTAAGCACACGCATCATGTGTGAAAATTTTGTTAGATGACATATTTTTTATATTTTGGACAAAATCAAAATAAAATTTTTATTTTTAGTTTAAAATTTGAGAGAGTTATTTCACTAAAGATGAGACAATATTTAATTAGTACAATTTAAATTATTGAATTGTATCTAATATTTATGGTATTTGTTTATAAAATTAAACTTTAAAAATTTTTAATTTTAAATGACCGTTTCCTACTATCAATCCAATGGCTCCTATTAAATTTTTTAATAGATAAATTATAATCGTTCATATTGACAATATAGACAGCCGAGATATGACTCCTTGTATATCTTTTCCTATTACTTCTATCTTTCTCTTGCCTTTTTCTTTAAGAAATCAAATCTCAAATAAGAAGAAAAAATATCGTCATCAAATTTAAACTGTAAAATTTTTTTATTTTATTTTATCTATTGGGATAATAAAAAATCTTATTTTTTTTGTAATTAATAGAATTTTATATTTATCATGTTTAATTTTTTTTATATTTTTTTGTGTGATGAAAGTGTTATTTCATTTCTTAATACTATGTTATTTAATATTTTGTTTCAATTTTTGGCACATTTTATGCCATTTTAAGATTCGATGTTTGATTAAATGTACTAATGTCACCTCATTTTAAACATATTGCCGCCACGTGTTCATCAAAATATAGTCTTCTTTTTTTTTTTTTTGGGTTTGTGATGTTTTACCTTGTGATTTTGTTTTATGTTAATAATGATGGGGACTTCCTTGATTGAAAATCAAGTAAGCTGATTTCAAAATATTTGGGTAAAAAGTGAAAATATTTCCAATGTTTGTGTTCTATACAACAGGATATATTTGTTCTCTAATTTAAATATTTATTTTATTTTAAATAAACGTATTAAATTTATATTTTGACGAATATAGGGCCAACATTTCAATGCGTTATTTTAAATTGTACCAGCTAAATTGTTACTGTCTAAAATTTTCAATCTCTTTTTTGTAGAAGCTGGATCCACATTTCATTCTTATAAGACTTATCTCAAAAGAGTTTGTTCCTATTTGTCATAATTATAATTAGGCTTGTCATATAAGCCTTTACTATAATAAATCTATACTAAAATATGTCGATATAAAAATCAGAAGTATTCGAAAGTGTTTTATTACTATTAGACCTAGACCCACATATTATTTCTTTAATAAGTTTAATCACACACATCTCCATTGTATGAAACTAAAGTCTACTATAAATTGTCCAAAGGCTATGACAGTTTCATTTTCTTTTTAACTTTAAATAAATTTAAACACATAATTCTTTTCTTAACACTTAATAAATCATCCCTAGAATCGCACCCGCTTTAGAAATTCTTATTAGAAGGCTAGAATTGTTCCTATATATCACTATTGTGTACGATGTGGCTATATTCATCCTAATTGCCTTAGATCTAATTCTAGGATTTGTTATTCTAATCTTTATTAGATTCATGAACTTTGTTAAGTTAGTTGATCAGAGTATATAGTATCAAACTTCACTAAAAGGGTTAAGACTGGGAGGTAAATTTAGGTGAAGAAAAAGAAAGACTTTACAAATAGAGCCAATGTGAATTGTGCTACTTATTGAGTAGCTTTTCATTTTCACGTAGCTTAGGTTGCATTTTGCATTAGGCTAATTACATTCTTTATTAGATTAGTGAGCATACATGCATTAACCCATGTATTTTTTACTATTTTGTGTAATATTTTATAAAAATATTATTGAAATGTCAAATCTGTTAAAAAAAATATGTTTATTAAAATAATTATGTTTCCATAAATCTCGCACTTTCATTAACCTAACTTGTGATAGTACAAAAATATTATTTATATTCTATATTGTATAATTTACATAATTATACACTATATTTCATTGTGAAAATTTGACCAAGAATGTATATTTTGTGACAGCAATCTAAAGTATGTAAGATTAATATTAAATTTGAATTTATCTCAAACTATTTAAATATTATCTCATGTAAAACTTTTAAAAAATTAAAAAAAAAAGAAAACAAAAATAAAGTGTAAAAATGTAAAAGTTTATCAAAAAATTTTAAAAGTGAAAATGAAATTGAGGACATTTATTGTGATATAAAGCACCCTAAATGAAGATCTCATAGAAAGGGAAAAGAAAAGTAAGAAATGAAGGTCCCAGTAAAATTGAGTTTAACTTTCTTATCTAAGAAATATATCAAAGTATATTAAATGATACTAGACCTTATATATTATTTGAAATATTGAATTTCTCCTATAGAATACAGTACATTTACCATGCATATAATTTCTTATATATTTTGTACATTAACTTAATCTTTTGTGTGTTATACCTTAAATATGATTTTACATTAATGTCAAAAGGTTTTGGGAAAGGCATAATTATTTGATTTTTTTGATGATTTTTATCTTTTGATACAAATATTTAATTTTATATGTGCGAATATCGTATTTGTATTAATATTTTTAGATGTATCATTTTGGAAGTGCTTTGCATTAGTTTATATCTAAGTTACTTATATTCATATCTTAAGTGCATTTTTACTTATCCTACTCTAGACTCTATTAAAAAGATGTGGTTCTAAAGCCAGGTTTCTTCAATTGGTTGCCCTTTCATGTGATAGAATGAAGTTTTGCTCATTTTATATTTCACTCTAAGTCATGCTTCAACCAAAGCTTTGTGCTCACAAATGTTATGCAACATTAATATTATTTTGCTAAATTCCTTTTTTGTCATCATGGTATCATGTCTTTATTTATACTTTCATATTCTAGATTTTCACCAGACATTATTATTCTTTTCTTATAATCCATTCAGATTGAAATGAAATTATTTTGTTATTTATTGTACAATTTTGTCTTAACTATTAATATTTCAGTAACTATTGTCTTACTTTATAATTCTCAAATAGCCTTTTATAAGTTATCCTTTGTCTATATTTGACAAAAGGGGGAGATATGTATTGATTAAGGGGGAGTAAAGTGTTGATTAAGGGGAAGTTACATTATTTGTTCATTTATTTTATGGAGAGATATGTTATACTATTATATTAGATAACATATGTTATATAAATGTTGGACATTTTATTTTTGGTGTTGTAATATTTATTTTAATAATATATTACTCTTTAACTCGTATGGTTTTGTTGATTAATACTTATAGAGGATATTGTGTTCAACATTCAGAATTTAGGATGCCAAAAAATTCTGATTTGGTGGTTCTCAAAATCCATGTTTTCATATACCATAAAAGTGTTTTGTCATAAAAATTGTCAAAATAAAAAATTGTTAAGTTGGCCTATAATGTTGACAAATTTTATATCTTGAAATATACATTGACTCTATTGTTTTATTTATTATGCCTTTTGTGTTTGAGTACTAAATAGGAGTTTGATAACGGCTCAAACTATTTTATATCTTCATGCTAGATAAAAGCTAAATAACAACTTTTTTTAATGTTTTAAAATTAGATAGAAGCTAATTAATAACATAAGCTAAGTTGCTCAAAAAGCATTTCGCAGGTTAACTACTTAAGCTGCCTATATATAGTAAAATTTTCAAATCCAAGTTGCAAGTCGGTCGCAAGTTGAGCAATCAAGCCATGGACTTCTAGAGGGAAACCACATGTCTACCATGAGATGACCACTCAAGGGGGATTCAATTTATACCTACTATCTACTAGTTGAAACTATTTGATTAGAGGTTCTTCCAGATTTTTTTAAAGGACAAATCTCCTAGAACTTCCAGAATGCAGGAAAAATCTTAATTGAAGAGATAGATAGCATTTTTTGTGTGACTATATGCAATCATAAGATTTAAAAAAATTACATCTTTTTTGAAAAATCCTTCCTTTTTTAGTTGAAATGAGAGCATTTTTGTCTTGAAATATCTCACTTGCTATGGTTCTAAATCTTACCATTGTTTGCTTGTAAACTACGAAGTTTCGGTATGTGGTGCTTGTGTAAATTTTAACCATGTTTTGGCCGGAAGAGTTCGATGAACCAAAGATCCAATTGATGATACTAGAAAATATTTCGATAGCCACAAATTTATAGATTTAAAGAGGGTTATGGATAGTCATGTGTATAATGTCAGTCGGTTAGAGGATTTGGCATGTATCTTCATTAATCTGTAAAATAACTCTTTTCATTTAGTAGACTTTTAGCTAGTGAGTCAAAATTTGAAGGATTTTCTCTATAAATGAATTGTTCAATAGTATTTTTTTTGTCATCAAATAGTATATTTTATTGATTTTTGTATTTTATTTTATCCTATATGTATGAAAATAGTGATGATTAATATTTAAACAACTACATATGTATATAATTTATTTATATGTATTAAAATCATATTTTTTATTTTATATTTGCGTGAAGAAACACTTATTCATCACTCTGAGTGTTTGCATGTTTCAATGTCATTTTTTTCAGCAATAATGATGTCCATTGAAGATGGTATTGATGTTCATTAAAGGTTATACGGCATATGTAGTTTACGTCACAAGTAGGTTTTATACTACTTGAGAAATATCTCCACTTTAAAAATATAAAAGTATTCAACTTTTAGAAAATCTTAATAGTAATTTAAATCACGAAAACATGATAGACTTTCATCATTTTGATACGCTACTTAATAAAAATATATATAAATAATTGATGAAGAGTTTTAAATGTAAACAAAAGATATCAAATATAATTATGGCATATAGTCCTTTCATAATTCAAGATTCAAAAATTTATATACTCCAAATGTTTTTAACATAGTTCAAAAAGAGTTGCTTGAGATAGTGTGTTGTACCCGATGAAGAAAATTAGAGTTCTTTTTTATTTAATACAAATAATGTCCAATGTGATTGTTGGCTATTTCAAATTATAAGAATATTTTGTGTGCATGTTCTCAAAGTTTTCAACGCTCGTGAGTGTCATTCCCAATACTTATATCGTATCTAGATGATCCAGAAGACTAGGTATTTCCAATTGGAGTGATAGTACACCAAATGTGCAAAAAAAATGGATGACGTGTATATCTGATCGGGCTGATTAGCTATGAATTTCATACGGAATCATATACGCATGAAATCTACTTCAAGTGGGAAAGAAAAGATAGATGAGACTGTCATTAGAATTTGATGGGTCGTTTTATCATAAGTCGATAACTCTATACCCAATCATCTTGATAACATTTAAGCACACCGACCTCTCAAAAAAGGTTGAATTCAACCTAACTCAAGCACCATTACAGCAGCTAAAATAAGGCCTAAGAGACAATGGGCTGGAAGGACAAGCATTAACGGTCCAATTGGCAACGCAACCAAGCGGATCAATCCGGAAGGCTCTCAAACAAACAACCAGTAGAGCGATCAGAGTATGCGCCTGCGGCGATCAAAACATGCGCATGTAGAACACCGCCTAAAACTTCTTGACGACTAGATCAGGGGACCACTCACGGCCCCCTCACCGTAGTGAGGCGACGCCTGATAAAGACGGCTCCCATCAATGCCCCAACAATCAGTAAACCCAGAAGTGATACCTATCGTAGACCTTGGCGCCAAATCTTCCCCCATGAAACATTACAAATATTCCTCACCACCGCAGGGCGAGGAAGAGGCTCCTCTGATATCAAGGAGGAACCAAGATCTCTCCCTCGGAAATAGCCTTTCTTCCTTCATCCATTGTGAGCCACTCCACAAGTATAGCATTAGTGAGCCACTCCATAAGTACAGCCTTAGTGAGCCACTAAACGAGTGCAACCAGACAAGAGCCCAAGTCTCCGCCTCTCTAAACCGTCCCCCATCGAGTGAATGACAGGAGTTCAATCCTACTTTCGCATCCCCCATTTACATGTATTCACTCGCATCCTCCTTATATCTTTCTATCTCTTGGGAAAGATTTCTGACTTAAGCGTCGGAGGCTAAATTAGGGAGCCAGCCCAACTAATCATTTAACCTCTTATTTGTAGTTTATGGTACGCAAGTTTCATATTAGCAACAACGAAAATCGGACCCTCTCTAATTCGACCCGCAGTGAAAGATTGAATGGTTCCCTAATTCGTACTACAACCCGAACACTGGAGATGTTTCATAATTGATAAGATCATGAACCAATTTTGTGACCATAATTTTGAAGAAGAGATGAACCAAGTGGTGATAGGTGTTATAAATATCCCAAAGTAAATTGACAGTGAACTTGTTAAAGGTATGAACCATTAAGGAGGAAGGAAGACTACAAAAAGACCAAAAAAAATTGTTAGAAAAAACTAAAAATAAGAAGTGGGTATGTCCACAAATACGAAAATTGAAATCTATTTTGAAATGTGAAAGCTGAAACTATATTAACACAAACTATTAAGGTGTTTTAAAATCTGAAAATTAAACACAAGAACCGAACAAACGTCAAATCTGTATTGAAACTATCGTGGCATGGAACTATCCCCTTTTCTAGTTTGGGGTTGGGATTTAAAGTGAAAATTCCTTCAGCCGTTGGGTTTTATGATTGTGTATGAGATTGTAAAAACTGCAATGTTACTGATATCTAATTATTTTTACCGATAGTAATGTTCTTTAATGTTATATGATTTAAGTAGTGTTGGGATTTGATCAAAATACACACAACCCAATGTAATGAAATAAACTCGAACCTCCTATCAAACATTTACCATTAAATTTATGAATATAAGAAATATAATAATATATAATATTTTTAACGTGAAAACTATTTTTAACAAAGAAAAAAATTACAGGATAACTTTTAAATAAATTTACTATAATAATAGTACGGTTACAAATAACCCCCTCCAAAATCTTTTCACCATAATCTCGAACAAATAATGGTTGATTATATCCTCCTTAACTTACTTTTTTTTTTGGTAAGTTTATATCCTCCTTAACTTACAAGAGAAAGTACAATAAAAAAATAGCAACCAAAAACAAAATACGTTCTAGAAATTCACTATAGAACAATATATCCGACCTTGCGAAGAACGAAATTCAAATCGGATTCAATCGGATGTCGAATATCTTCCTCTTCTCTCATTTTCTCTTTTCTCTCTTTGTGCGACACTCCTTGTGTGAGAAAAATAATTTCAGATTACTCTAAAATCGCGTCAAACGTAACTTTATATCAGAAGAGGCTCTCGAGCACCCATTAGGCACGAATGCCATTAGAATCGATGTATATGTTGGGTCTGGTCACTCCCTTGTGGGTAACCCAACAAACTGGTTTGTCATCGGAGGATTTCCGGAGAGCAAATGACGAAGTTCATTTGGTGAAAATCTGGAGAACTGTTTCCGGTCAACGGGACGTTGACCGGAGGAGAACGGACGGCGTGTGGTCAATCCGGCTTGGCTTGCGGGAATACCGCTAGATTCAAGGAGGTTGACCAGGATGGCTATGAAGAACTAAGTTCTCTCTTACGGCGGGAGACGGTCAGTGTGAAAGTTGGCCGAGCAACTAACCTTGGAGATGTGGAAGATGGCATGGCGGAAAATTTGTCGAATTGGCAGTTAGTAGAGTTAGTGGGCAAGTTGCGGGGCTAGTGGGCGCGAGTTAGTGGGCAAAGTTGTGGGCGACGTTGTCGGACCACATGTAACCTACCTATTGGTTGAAGGCAGGAAGCTCGGGGAGGTGACGACGTGGCACCTATTATCCGACAAATGGGATTAGAATGGAGCCATGTCTATAAATGGGCACCAAGAGCTTAGTGTGAGAGGTGGTCAAGTCCTGTGAAGGCCTTGAGAGCACCATGGGCGAGCATTCACCGGGCTTGTGTTGTGCGGCCTCCTTGTGCGGGGGTGAAATGGCGGGCTGCCGTTTCACCAACACTTGTAAAATATAGAGAGGAATGCACCACCAGTGAGAGAGAGAAGAGAGAAAAACAGAGAGTAAAAGAGTGGAGAGTGTTTTCCGTTTACTCTGGTGAGGTTTTTTCTTGGTTATTCTTGGGTGTGTAGCGGATACTCCATCTTGGAGGTTTGTAACCCATTTTACGTAGTGGATTTACTGGTGGACTATGTGTCCCGTGATTTTTCCTCTTCGGTTTGGGAAGGGGTTTCCACGTAAAAAATGTGTGCATATCTTGTTCATTGTTCCTACTAAATGGTGGCTGTCGATGACGGGGGGTTCGGGTTTTATTTTTGCCGGATGTGGATCCGGGTCTTCCGGTCGATAAGTGCCCCCGTTTCGGTATTCATCGTCTGGCGGGCATTTGTCGCATGCCACTCTGCTGACCTTTAACCAATCATCGACCGACTCTCGCACGAATATCGCGCTACCCTTCCACATATTTTACCGCTTGGATGATTCTCGATTGATTTTCGATTGACCCTTGCATGAATATCATGCGCTCTTCCGATAACTATCTATTTATTGTGGCCCTTCAAAGAAAGTGATTAAAATCCAATAAATAGTGCATCCAAAGTAGATGACGGCCCACCTGTACTATATCAGCACACCATTTAATATCCACCAGCAACACCTATATGTTCTGCTAATGGTAATATTATAAGACATACTGCAATGCAATTCATTATTTTTTTGAGAAGAATATAATGGAAATGAATAATTTGTTTTCTATTCGGTGGCAACATACTACCATGTATGGACATGCATATTCCCAGTCATCAAACTACAATAATCACTCCGAACGATACATACTGACACCTCACGAGTACTCAGTAGTGTTAGCAATTATCCTCTATCAATCCTTGAAACATATTCAGTCAACCTTGATTGGAGTGGGACCAAGGATATGTATACATAAATAAATAGCAACTAAATAGATAAAAATCAACCTCTTATATAACTATGTTAATAATCATCTTAAAATTTATGCCAATAAACTTGATCAGTATTATCATTTATCTATATCAAACAAATTTATATAATTCCCTTTATATATGGTAACACTTTTTTGGAAGGATATTTACCTTTTGAAGATATCTTAATAATGAATAGTTTACAAATTTTAATGGAAACTTTACCGTTATGTTAAAAGATATATTTTTTTGTTTCCAAATTTTGTGCCAAAACAAAATAAAATTACAATACAAATTACCCACCAACAAATAAGCTCTTTCTCTTCGAATTTCTTTTCTGAATTTCATGTAATTTGTCACTCTCAATCTCCAATTGCATGCAAAGCTTCATGACTTCAAAATGTAATTAGCTTTTACCACATTAAGTCTAATGTTCGCAATATCACACGTCCCCTTAGCTGCCCGACAACACGATAGTAACAATGCCATTTGTCATACAACCTGAAAAAGTAACAATCACTTTTGTAGTTTTCACAGCACCAAATCCGCCTCCTTGGATTCGCATTGGCCGTGAATGTCCTCAAAATTGCCAAATGTCAAGAGTTACAATTTGGGCAATCGTAGCATACTCATGAAGTTCCACTGTCTATGCCATTGTCACATATCTTTCCCTGACATCCCCCAAAAAAAAAAAAAAAAAAGACGATGTTTCAGAATTTAAAGTCCTATTTAAAAAATGATGCATGCGTTAGAACACAATTTTTCACTCAGTTTAAGTTCCTTTGACATAATTTTGACGGGGCAACATTTACATTATTATTATTACTTTACTAAAATCTGACATATTCAAATCCAAAGCTTTACAATCAAAACAAAATAAAAAATCACAGAACATAATCAAATTCAATCTACATTTCGTTGAACAGTCGCTCCGTATTCATTAAATGTAGTATTATTTACAGTTACAATCCAATAGACATCTACACTTCCAAACCCTCAAATTTACTGCCAAATAAAACAACTCAAAAGAATAAAATAACACAAAATAATTCATCGGACAACGAAACTTTGCAAACAAAATGAAATTCAAGTTACGTTCTTCTGAACAATTGTGAGATATTCATTAAATGTGGCAATATTAAGACTTCTCATTTCTAAATCCAACATCATACCGACGATGAGAAACCAACGTCTTGGTAGATCGTGTAAAATTATGAAATCCCTACAAATTCTGGAAAAAGCGTATTGCAAAATGAAATGTGGACAAATGAGAACGCAAAGGTTACCTCAGTTGAATCTCTTTGCTCTAGCCTCCCTGCTTCGTCGCTTCAAGCTGAATCGTGTTCATCTCCGTGAGGTTAGGTGTTACCTCAGTTGAATCTCCTTACTCGAGCCTCCCGGTGTTAGATTTTGATTACTTTCTTATAGGTGCTATAATATTTTTGACTTTTTAAATTAGAAAAAATTTAATTCTCTTTAATTAAATAATCTTACGGACATTATTGATTTCTCAAATCAGAAGAGATTTGATTCTCTTTGATTAGAAAATCATACGGACATTATAAACTTTTTAAATTAGGCGAGATTTGATTATTTTTTATTAGAAAATATTTTATTTAAAAGATATTTTGTGAGATTATTTTCTAATTTAGGTATCGTTAATTAGGAAATTATATTTATTTCCTAATTTACCTATAATGAATACTTTATATAAAAGACCCTAATGCTGGATATATATATTCAAGCTATCAAGTAATCATTCATGAATTGAATAAAAAAGTAAAAAAGAGAAAAAATGGAGAAGATGAAGGTTCATACATTCGATTGAGTTTTGAATCGTATTTTAATTTCCACCGACCTTAGGTACGCTATTCTTGAATTTACGAAAACGTCTTTCTCAATATATTTCTACTATTTCATCTTATACTTAATATTATGTGTTCTATTTGTTATAAGATGTCTAATCCTTACATTTGCTAAGTTTGTGTAATCGTTGTTATAATGTGTCTAATCATTATAGTTGTGAGGTTTGTGTAATCATTGTTATAAGGTGTTTAATATTTGTACTTATGTGATTTATGTAACCGTTGTTATAAGTTGTCTAATCATTATATTTATCGAGTTTGTATAACCATTATTATAATGTGTCTAATCTTGTATTTATAGAGTTTATATAATCAGCACTTTTATAGTGAATTTGTTCGAACGTATCGTCCCATGATTTTTTCTCTCATTTTTAAAAGGATTTTTCATATAAAAATTACATCTTATTTTATTATTAATAATTATTGTGTACTTATCACAAATTGTTAATTATTTTCTCACGGTTTGTGTCCCAAATAAGTGATATCAGAGATCTTGCTAATCCTACTTTGACGCTTCAAGTCGAATCGTCTTCTTCTCCGTGAGGTTAAGCTTTACCTCAATTGAATCTCCTTGCTCGAGCCTCCCAGCTACATTTCTTCATTCTGAATGTCTTCACCTCTATGAGAGTCGAGAGGGAGAGAGAGAGAGATGAGCGGCACGTACAACCATGATTAGAAATTAGAGTTGGCTGGATATGATAATCCGTTTTATTTAAATGACTGGATGTGATCCTAGTTTCATCTTTTGATAGCAACCATTGGATTGAAAATAGAAACAAACGGCTGAAGTTTTAAATAACATAAAATCCGGGCATATCATATTTTTTTGTTATTTACAGTAAAAAATATATTTTGGATATTTTTAACCTTTTATAGTGTAAAATTAAGATATAATGGATGAAAAAAATGATGAATTTGGGATCCCTATCCCTCTAACAGATAGGTTAAATCAACCCCTCTAAATCAGTACCGTTCGACTAATGTTAAACGGTTATAGCTTTATTTTTTAAAAAAATTAATATAATTATTTAATTAATATTAAATAGTTATTATTAAAAGAAATTAAATCTATCCGCCTTTTAAAAGATAGGCTCACCAATTATGAAATATGACTAGATAAAAGTACGGAATACAAATAACAATTTTTCATTTTTTTTATGTTTTAAATATTTACAAAAAAAAAGATTGAAAGTATTTACTTTTTCTTTTAATTTCTAATAAATTTTGCTTGAAAGAAAACACTCTCAATAAATATCATTCATATATCAAATCAACTAATACGGATGGCTTTGGGAGATATGATTATCTCTATAATCACAAGTATAATTAGGTCATTATAAATTTAGATTTCATTTGATATATAGTTTTTATAATTAAGATAGTGCATTTAAAAGTTTAAACCTTCTTTTTATATAAATAATCATAATTATTGACATGTCATTAATTTTTTTTTTTGGTAACTTTTAATATTTAATATTTCTTATTCACTTTTGAAATTAAAATTTTGTTTATAAAAAATTTTGTAAATCCACTTTAATATAAAAACGTGCATACCTTATTTCGTTTTATTATAACAATCGTTCAATCGATATTGATAACTTTATATATCTTTTTTTTAATCCTCGTAAGGAGCGACATATTAAAAATAATAATGTTAAGCATAGAAAAATAAACCTAAAATTTTAAACCTATTGATTATATATATTTTTTTAAGGATGGGTTTACCCGTAGTTATAAATTTCATAATTTATCTTCCTTTGGTATTGAAAATATTAGATTTCCGTCCATTTTTGTCTCTCAATTATAAGAGGACGAGGAATACGGCATGCACGTAGGTTTTAGGTTTGTGACAGTGGGCAAGTAGCACTGTCTTATGTTTCAGAAGCAGAGCCGTATCACTCTCAACAATAATAAATGTTTTTTTTTTTTTTTGGTTATCGTATATTATTATTTCTATTATCGTGCCCTGTCACGTACAAAACAACCATACTACTTTTATTATTTCATTACTCATAAAAATGGATCTTTATTATTTTATTATTTCCCCTTTAAAAATTTCATCAATAGAATAATTTTTAAGGAATTGAAAGTATTTAGATACCGTCCGCATTTTAAATGAAACTTTTATTCTTCTTGATTAAGATCCATATAAAATTACGTTATATTCTTTCTTAAATATAACTTAGAATTAAATCTTTATTATTTAAATAAATCCGAAACATATTATTAAAAAGTGATTTGGTAATTAAACCCATATGGATTATTTTCTCCTCTTTTGTTTTAAGTAAAATTTTCATGAAGTATCAACTAATAAAAAATAAGTGATATTATAAAACCCATCTTCTATACTAAAAACTTCAATATGGTAGCAGATAGCACTTTTTTCCCTCCAAGCTGCTATATGTTGCTTTGGAAGGCAATCCATTTTTGTGACAAACTTTAAAAGCAAATATGCTCAAATAAAATTCCTCTTAAACTACACATGGTTCCAAATGTTCATTTTGATTATAAAAAATCATGTATATCTGATGTGTAAATTGGATAATCCCTAGAAGGTATAAAAACTATATATTATAATGAGTAGTTCACATTATCTGTAAAAATTCAACTAATGTATTTATCACAGATAAATAAAAGTCAATATTAATGTCTAATTACTTAAATTCTAATTTTATGAAAATTTTATTTCAAAGTGTACTTGGATGTAAATTAAACCTAAATGACTATTGCACATGTCTAAATACTATCGGAATCATAAGCACTAGAAAGGAAGCAAAAGGTGAATGTGAATAATTTGGGAAGATTATATATCTCTTATACTATCATCAATTAACAAAGTAAAACAAGTTAGTCCACAAAGATGACAAAATACTAAGTATGATGAGACTTAGTGGGTTCATAAAAAGATTAAACTGATATGAGGTAAACTCAATATTTTAAAGAAAAATAATTCATAAAATAAGACAGAAATCATTCAATAAAATAAGAAATTTGAGAAAATCAACGAACGGAAGAGAAGAAAATGATCCATAATCTTAGGAAGCGACTAAAGAAAAGCAATTTGGCTGGATTCTTGATCTTCTAGAATAGTCTAACTTTGAAAAATAGACAATAATGATCGTCGAGAAGAAGCATAGTGTGCCGGATGATTGGAATCCTCTGAGATCAGTTGAACAGGTTAACAATAGGCAAAAGATATTAGCCTAAAAAGTGAGGCTGATCCATAACATCAATTGTAGAAAAATAAAGTTCAGTTGGAGCCTCTCCATATTATAATGTCCCTTTTGGAGGGAGTGGGAATGGATAGCTGGGAGAACTAGCTTTAAGCTTCAATGGGTGCTATGAAAGGATAATGACTACATGGACCAAAGCAAGTCTTCAATCAAATTGTTGTAGAGGTGAAGAAGGCCAAAAAAATTTTCAACACCTTAGCATATGAACATCTATAAGGCACATATTATGAGAATCAATTAGGCATATATACTACTTAATCAAAGAATGTGCATAAATCATGAGTGCATCATTCACTAGTATGCTATAATTTGTACAAGTGCATTCATTATATGCCCAATAGGCACAGATATACTATATTCTACATAAGTGTATCTATCATACGCATATTAGAAGTATTCAATTAATTATGAAAAAGGACATTTTGTCCCAACTTATACAATAATGTTTCAACCCCGTGCAAGATTAGCGGAAGCGATACAAAATTAAATATTCAATACACATAAAGAATATTTGTATCTAAATGATACGAGCAATATGAATATAAAAATAAAGTAATAATAATAATAATAGACAATCTTTTTGATGACGAAGAAAAAACTCAATACTCAAGATAATCGAGAAAAACCCTCCAAGTTTCAACTGTCATGAGAGAAATGCACTATGAAAATTAACTTATAGATCGGATGGTAACGACGTGTTAACATAATTGACTTACACCCGTCTTATGATCCTTATCAAGAAACTCATTGAATTTACGTATGACAATGGAACCGGACGCCTTCCAGTTTTCACCGTCAATATTCCTCTTGAGCCACTTGAATTGTCAAACACGATTAAATCCACTTCTTCAACATATCGACATCACCAATGAAGGTAGAAGGATAGAAGTGATGAATCGATAAAAAGAAAGTGGTGAGAAAACCGCTAGCACATGAAACGCAATTATAAAAGATCGGTTTTCTCAATTGAAATACGTTTATTGGAGAAAATGATGAATATTTCTCAAGGGGAGGTGCTCTAAAATCATTAATCAAGTCTTAGGGATAATAATTAATGTGCATATATATAGATGGCTTGAAAAACAAATTTAAAAACTCTGCCCGTTGCCGCGGTGCTTGAGCCCGCAGTAGGCACACGGAGGGTTTCGTGAGAAACCCTACATGCACTCGAATGAGTAGGAGGTGAGTAGCAAGCGGGGTGTTTCGAAAATTTGCGCTCGAGCGCGTGGAGAACCCACGACGAGTGCAGGGCTTCAGGATTTTGGACTCAAGTGGGTGGAGAGGTCACGGCAGATGCGGTACACCTAGAAGCCGAAACGGACAGTTACGGAAATATGTTGATACAGCACTTCAACGAAATACAACCCGATATCGACACATAATTATATATGGTTACGAAATATACCAATCATAAAAACAATCCTAACAAATCAAAATCTTACACGTGCACATCATGAGTACATAAAAAATACTCAAACTATTAAAACTGATAGAATATAAAATAATATCAAAAAATGAGATTAAAGATCCATATAGCATAATCCACTCTCAAAATGAAGAGATTTAACATGAAAATTTAGAATTTATAATTGATGTATGAAAAATTGAAGAAATTAAAAACAAAATATGTTCATACAAGATAATTATGTATCTTAAAAATCAAAATGATAATCATGAGATTATTTAGAATAAAAATAATATGATAATTTATACCACTCTCTAATACCATGTATAAGAGTTTTATGATATTAAAATATTAATACGTGTTGGGACCCAACCTACTATTTGAATCGCGAGGAAATGCACAATAATACAAGACAAATACATAAAAGTATATATGATGAATAAATGTATGATTTTTACATAAAAAACTCTCTTTTAAATAAGGAAAAAAATTATGAATTTAAGGTTCAAAAAATCTCCATTATGCAATATCTTAGTTACACAAATCTCAAATATAAAGTCAAATTATCTTATCTTAAAACAAATTTGCACAATAAAAATATAATATGAAAGAGAAAAAATAGAACCTAATAAACATTCTTCTCAATAGTAAGAATAACATATGCACAGTTGACGGAGATTGAAACTCAATTTAGAATACAAATAGATGCACAAATGTTCCTCTTCTTCATTTTCTTTCTTTAGTTAAACCCTAACATGCGTCAACCATATTTTTATCCTCCGGGTAGGCGCAGTAAGAGCGTGATGCTTTTGAAATTAACATTTGAGTGCCTAATAGGCACGGGTTGAGTACAAAGCTTTTGGAAATAGCGCTCAAGATCCTAAAAAATGCAGATCGAGCGTGAGGCTTCTAGAAATAGCGCCCAAGGAGCAGCTAAGGTGTAATGCTACTAGAATCAACACCTTATACTTTCGTAGCGTGCGTGAAAATATTCATCATTCGGTACCATTTATTAGCACATTAAATGGATATAGGTTTACATGGGAGTGACCTATAACCCAATAATTTCTCTCTATTATTATCTCTCTTCAATTATGAGAAAATATAAAATTTGTTAAAAAGAGTTTCAATTATAAAATTTCTTAGGAGACCTTTTAAAATTAGAGAATAGAAGTTAACATCCTCTATTTTTTAACTTGAAAATGGCAATATTATTCAAAAAAATTGCTTGTTATTGTCTTCAACTAACATTGGATAATTTTGTTATTTATAGAATAAGAAAATATTGATCTATTTATCATAAAAATATAGTTCTTTCAATCAAAAATCAAATTAATTAATAAGATAATTTTTTAATAAAATATAACTAAATCTTATAAAATTATAATATAAAATTATTTTAATAAATTATTAAATATGTGTCACGTTTTAAGTTTATTCTTACATATTAATCTTTAGAAAATGTAAGGCATGTTCCTAATTATGCTGGGTAAGACACTAAGACTTCAATTTCTTTGTGATATGACTCATTGAAATATCCTTCCAAGAGGAAGAAATATGTAAGTTGGAAAAGTGATAGTGGATTCTGATTGAAGAAAATAAAATGTTTAACAAATTTGCATGGGCACATTAACTGAACAAAAATCTTAAACTATTTTTCAACCCAGTTGAAAGAGTGATATATTGTTGGGCCTTAATTATAATTTTTTAATAAAATATAATTAAATTTTATAAAATTATAACATATAATTATTTTAATAAATTATTAAATATATATCACATTTTATTATTATTCTTGCATATTAATCATTAGAAAATGTAAGACATGTTCCTAATTATGTTTGGTAAGACACTGAGACTTTAATTTCTTGGGATATGACTCATTGAAATATTCCCCCGAGAGGAAGAAATATGTAAGTTGGAAAAGTGACAGTCAATTCTGATTGAAGAAAATAAAATATTTAACAAATTTGTGTGGGCACATTAACCGAACAAAAATCTTAAACTATTTTCCACCCCAGTTGAAAGAGTGATAAATAGTTGGGTCTTAATCACTTTTTTATAGATATATTAATAAATAGAAGGTTATCAGAAGGTTACATAAGATTTGTGCGAGAATTAGAATGTTTGTGCGCTCGGAGAACAGCCGAGGGACGATTAGATATAGAGGCTGGAGGGTAGACCAGATGCCAAGGTTGAAAGACAGACCAGATGTTGAGGCCGGTAAGCGGACCGGATGCAAAGGCTAGAGGGCAGACCGGATTGAGAAATTGAAGAGGCAATTGGGCAGATGTTGAGTCTAAAAGGTGACTGGGCGCTAATACCGAAGGATACCTGGAAGACGAATCCGGAATAAATGTGCGAGAAATGTGCTTTAGGGCTTATAAAAGGGGAGCGATAGTGAGAAAATTTTGATTTTTTATTTTTGCCAAATACTTATAAAATTAGGGAGTAGAGAGCGTCGTCAGTGATAGAAAAGAAAAGAGAAGAGAGAAAGAAAAAATGGTGAAGATAAAGGATTGAAATTTAACTTACACCTTTTATTTTTTTGCCACTAAATACTGAATCAAAAGATTACATAAAACCTCCGTTAGTGAGAGGACGAGCGAGTCCCCCTGAATTCACCCAACTCAAAATTTGAATTTCAGCGTTTTATAACGGTAAATTGGGGAGCTAAGAGTAGCTTCAGAGTGACAAATGAAATCGGGGCAGAAAGTGGCGTCTGGGCAACTGACGACGCATGCACCTCTACAATGACAACTGAAAACGACGCCCCCTTGCCCCGCTCGATGCCAAATCCCCGTATTTGTGTAGACTTTAAAATGTTTATTATTATTATTGTTGATTATTTACTATTAACTTATTATTGCTGTTTATTATTATTATAATATTTTAATATTTAAAGTAAGATGTGTTACGTCCTGGTTCTTCCGGCCGTCAATCGATTAAGGTCCGAGCGGAATCACGTGTTTAATACGGACAAAAAAAGCGCAACACAAAATAGAATGCGAAAGAAAGATGAGGACGAGGGCTCTGAATACGGCGAGGTCTTTTACGTGAAAAACATTTTTAACTAAAAAGGAGAAAAACCACAATGACGGATGGGCGTCCGTGAGATTTCACTATTACAAATGAGAAATACAATTGGGCTCTTGGTGGTGCGATTTGTCACCCCTGAGAATTACAAGTGTAAGGAACTTTATCTTTCTCTCTACTTTTCTCCTTTTCTCTTTGAAAATTGCTCTCTATATGAGCTCAGAAAATAATTTTGTAGAATCCTCTCTCCATTGCCTGAAGGAGGTATTTATAGGAAAAAATTGTACCGTTGAAAAAGGACACGTGGCAATGGCGTGTCAGGGACGCCTGCCACTTGCCCTGCTGGTGCGGCGTGTCAGGGACACCTGTCACCAGCTTTGTGGATGCGGTGCCTGCTCTGCAGATATGGCGTGTCAGGGACGCCAACTTTGCGTATTCGGCGTGTCAGGAGCCGTTGGATTTTCATGATGGTGCGTGCTTCTTTGTCATAGTGAACCATCTGAGTTGGCATGCTCGGTCATCTTGGCTTCTTGTACGGAGGTGCCCAGGATGTCCTCGTCTGTTGGTAGTCCTCTGGATCTTTTTCTAATCCTCGGATTCATTGGGTTAGGGTTCTTGGACGTTTCTCGAATTTTCCTGATGGCTTCAACACCTTGCGGCGTCCTCGTGCTCTTTTGGGTCAAATTGGCCTCTCAGACCTTTGCTGCTACTTGGGCTTCTGGGGCACTTAGTCCATGTTCTCGGGCTCAGTGGTTGTGACTTTGGGCCTTCTTTTTCGGCCATATTTTATGGGCCCTATTATTGGGACTCAACAAGATGTGTTGAATTGATATTAGTATAAGTCATTAATTATAAATTTTAATTATGGAGATGAAGCTCTTAAAAATTAATATTGTATAGTTGTGCCCAAACTAATTTTTTAGAGCGTCCGGATAAAATACAAACGTACAATCTTTCAAAAAAATGAATTAGCAATCTGAATTTAACTGACTTTTATCACTCAATTTAATAAGAAACTCTCACAATTTTTGGTTATTTCAATAACAATGTTGAGACCATGACTCTATTTTTTTCCGATTTGACCTCTCAATAAAATAATATTAATATTATCCAAATCACGACGCACAAGTAAAAAAATTTAACCTTTATAAGAAAAAAAAAAAAAAAAAAAAAGGGACTTGATTTGCAAAAGAACAGTGAAATGCTAGTAGAAGAGCACGGGATTACTTGCCTGTACTGCACGAGGCATGCTTATGGGCCATGGTGTACCATATCATGGCCGTTATTTAAAAATATATATATAAGAATATTTAACAAAATAAAATTATATAAAATATTTTAAAAAATAAATTATATTTTATTTATTTTATCAAATATTTCTTATATAATAATTTTAAAAAATTAAAAATATATTTAATAATAACTTGATTATTTATTTACATTTCTATTATTACTATTTCTAAAATCATCCTACTTACTAAAATTAAAAATACTGTAATCTTTAATATTTAACTAATTCTTAAAAAATAATACACATTTTTACGGTCTTTAATATTATAGTGTCTCGTTTTCATCAATTATTTGACCTCAAAATTGAAGACTAAGTCCAATAACACAATACTTGTTTGTGAGATTAAGAGGTCTTATATTATTGATGCAAGTATAAAAAATATATACTCGTTAACATTCTACCAATTCAAATTTTAGAACTCTAAGCTGTTACTTCTAATGTTGAAAATGTTATCCAACTACAATAAGTGAATAAGTTTAGTTTGTATTATATTTTTACTAATTGGTTATATTTGATATTGAACTCGTACCAACAAAAATAAATATCATTGGCCACCTCCACTGTTATTTGCTTATGCTATTGAAGTGGATGGTTTCATTATTAATTTTAGTGCATATAAGTTACACATTATTTACAAATTATGATAGATATAAACCTTTATTTTTTCATACTATCGATCATCCTCATATTGTTACAATATATACATTCTAAAAGAATTCATGCGATGTCCACAAAGCGAGGCGGACTAATATTGGAGGATTTTTTTAATATTTTAAAATATTTTTTAAAAATATAATTAAATATAATATCTTTAAATATATTATTTTTAATAAATTAATATTTACTTAATATTATTTATTAAAATTTTATATAATATACTAATCTCCATTGAAATCATAATCTTTCCAAAAAAAAGATCAATTATATCAGTAAATGATAATATATCCTTAGTATAAATATTAATAATATGATATATGTATTATATATGAAATAATTATCATTTAAAATAAAAAATATGATTTAAATAAAAAAGTAAAATTATTATTTAAAATATTGTTAAAAGTAATAAAAAATATTATTAAATGTTTTTAAATTTATTTATTATAGTATTAATTGATTTAAAAATTACTAAAATAGTATATAGGTGTTGAAAATTTTAAAAATAATAATTTTTTTATATTTTTTAAATTTTTTCAATACAATATTCAATAACATAAATATAAAATAAGTTATTACATAGTAGCTATATATCAATAGTTAAAGAAATATTAAATTTTACATATATTAATTTAAAAGTTAATTTTTATTTAAATTGTAAAAAATAATAGCCTCACATTTAACAATTTATTAAAATATTTTTACATATTTGGATTATAATTATTTCTACACATATCTTTTAAACATGGAATCTTCCGTCAAGAGAAAATGGCTATTTGGTAAATTATATATTCTGTCAATTTTTTTGATTTGTACTATTAAAATATTAAAAAAATTTTTAAAAATAATTATTATCTAAAATATTTTTTTATGTTTCTTTAAAAATAATTTTATCTCATAAAAACTAAGTTAACAAGTATAATTTTTTTTATATCTTTTTTTTTATAAATGGCTTATATATGATTGTTAATTAATTTAATTTTAAAAATTATTATCCATTATTAAAATATTTTTTGAGAAACTACTAGAACTAAGAGCAGCAATAATATCTGAGCCAAAATTATGTTATAATTCTAATAATTTAAAAACACTATCAATATGTGTATATAATATAATTAATATAATAATATCAAATTAATTTTTTTATATTTCTTTATTATTAAATTTTTAAAAAAAAAAATTATATTTTGTAAATAATATACTTATTGAATAATAATATTAATATATAAATTATAAATAAATATTAATAAAATTAATATAGATATACCAATAATAAAAAAAGTACGTCCTATCTGTGTGCTAAAAAAAAGGTACATATAATTTTTTTAATATATTAAACTTTTTCGAATTTTTTGAGGGGCGATGGCATGACCATTAGCCCCCCTCACACTCCTCCCACCATACCAACGGCCACATGACCATTCACGAGTAAAAACAAAAAATTGAACCTTGCCTAACACAGCTTGACTATGCCACAAGCCAACAAAACCCACGGACCGACTGCCATACGACAGGATACAATCCAAAGTATTAAATAATATTATATACAACCCAATACTATTTATTATGAGTTATATCGTGCCATAAATGGCACAACTCATTTAATGCCTATACTTACTAAGATCTACTGACCCCATTGTTGCACTCTTGCACGTGAAGCATCTTATCATTCTTTCTTCATCTTTCAACAAGGCAAACACACACAAAAATGAATGAATAGCCACCATTTTTTTTTTCCTCTGAGAAAAAAAAAAGGAAAATTAGAATATTTACAGCACAAACCCAAGCACAGAAGAAGATTCACGTCTGAGCCCTGAATACTTAGTACATAGCAGCTGAATTTCCCTTTTCAAAACTCAACAACATATTTACTTGAAAGAATTCAAGAATTCTTTTCTCCATCCACATTTCACAGCTTGTTTCCAAACTGTATTCTTTAACACCATTTCCTTCCTCCTATCTGGGACCAGAGAGCTCCATCGCAAAGGAATTGATCGACTGTCCCTCATCATCATCATCATAATCATCTACATTAGCACTGAACATGGTGGCATGATCACGAGAGTTCTTGGGATTCATAGCAACTCCTGAAGAGGGCTGCTTGCTGCTGGTGCTGCTGGACTGCGGCAGGCTTGTGTTGAGAGTATTGTGACCTTGTGCTGCTGCCCATTTCTCAGCTAGGCCATCGCCTTCCAACATGCGGACAACCTCCGACATCTTCGGCCGGTGGGCTGGCAAATATTGCGTGCAGAGAAGAGCCACCTGCACCATCTCCCCTACGTCTATCCGGTCATAGTTGGTGCCTAGCTCCCTATCCACCAACACTTCCACTTTCTTCTCCTGCTGTATTTTCTTCACCTGCCAGGCCAGCCATTTTATAAGGTGTTTTCCCCCAATTAGCTTTAATACAATTTCAAAGTAGCACCAAAATTTCGGATGTTATCAACAGTTGCATAGAGCAAAAATGCATGAATTCATGTATATCAAGCCATATCATGCAATACCTGCCAAATGCAAATTTTTTTACAAATTGGGATCTGGGGAAATGGCGGCCCATATATTGTGGCCAATAGGCAACATTATCTAAATTTTGTCACGGTATAATGATATTTCAAGATGCCTGCACATGTGCATAGACAAAGAAGGCGTTTGCATGCTTACAGGCAACACTACTATTGCTGCACCGAGTTCTTTTTTCTTGGCACGGCAATGCACTACTGTCCTTAGCTTAGAGACATTATAAAGAATAGAAAAGGGGAAAGAAAATAAACTAGTAAAAGGAAACACACACACACACACAGTCCATTCCTTTACACCAGAAAATCCATTTACTTATTATCCATGGATAATTAATACTTTGATCAGTGATAACACTATGCAACACAATGACTGAGCACTATTTATTCAGTGATATGCTGTTCTGTATTACAAGGGACGGGCAATCCACCACTAGTTAATTATCTTAACACAAGGGACAAAAAAGAGACCAAAGACGTGCAACCATTCTTCATGTTCCAATTAGTGCACACACCAAAAAGGTTTATAGGTCACATATCCTACGGAAGGGAGATCTACCTGTGAGAATTCGGATAATCTTATTTAAGCTATAATTTCACATGCTAATGTGATTCTACTAAAATGACCACAAAAAAATATAGATGTGATAAATTACAATGGAACGCGATTCAATTTCTCCATAATCACATCGGAGCAGGATTCCAAGCATACCCTTTATCACAGGTTTGGCTATCCCACAAACATAATTGAATAAATGAAGAACAGAAGTTACCCAGTCAAGGATGGCTCCTTTCTGATTGATTGTCTTGCCAAACTCAAAGGCTCTCATTCCAGTAATTAGCTCTAACAAAAGGATGCCAAATCCAAACACATCGGTCTTTTCAGATGATTGGCCGGTGGAGAGATACTCAGGCGCAATGTGCCCAACCGTGCCCCGAACTGCAGTGGTAACATGGGAATCAGCATGGTCGAGCAGCTTTGCAAGGCCAAAGTCGCCCACCACAGCCTCATAGTAGTCATCAAGCAGCACATTAGCAGCCTTCACATCTCTGTGAATTATTTTAGGATCGCATTGCTCATGGAGATAAAGAAGACCTCTAGCAGCTCCAATTGCTATCCTTTTCCTTGTGTTCCAGTCCAATGGTGGTTTTCCTGACAAAGCATGAAAAAAATTCCTCAGAACTTCACATCCGTCAAATTTACACGGACGAAACATCGTGCAATAGCTCATATAAACACTAACCTCTAAGCCTCGATGCCACGCTGCCATTAGACATGTAGGGATAAACCAAAAGCCGCTCATTATAAGTAGCACAGTAACCAATCAGCCGAAGCAAATTGCGATGAACAGCAAGGCTAATCAGTTCCAATTCCATCTGAAATTGTGATTCCCCAGAAGTCCCATTCACATCCTTCAAGCGCTTTACTGCTACCATAGTCCCATCCAACAACTTGCCCCTATAGACATTTCCAAACCCTCCACAGCCAAGTATGTTCTTGGAGCTAAAACCATCAGTCGCGATTTGAAGCTCTTTGAAAGTGAAGTTCCTTAGGTTTCCTAAACCTAGACCTAATTGACCCTCTTCTGGCTTGTCTGCTGTAAAATTCACAAAATACCCGTAAGAGATTTCCTACTACAATTTTGTAGTGCACCAAAAAGTTTACTCAAGATACAGTTATGATATACAAACCATTGATCTTCTGCATAAATCTACTGCGGCTCTGCCTTCTCCTATACAGGCTTCCCAAGGATATGATGACTATAAGGACAAAGCTCAGGGTCAATCCAAGTGCAATTGCTAATTTCTTAGGCTTTTGTCTTCCTGAAGTGGGTTGGACTGAAAGTAAGATAGAAAGTAATGGTGCCTACAAGACTAAGCAAAAATAACCGTCGTTACATAGAAAATTACCAGGTGAAGAACTGAGGGAGAAAGACAAAGGAACAGGGACAGCTGAACTAGAACAACCATCAGCTGGTTTGCTTTCACATATCAGAGGATTCCCCACAACACTAAAGACGCAAAAGGTTAGCATGATTAACCACCAAAAAAAAGGAAGAAAGAAAACCATGTGAAACAAGCTAGCATTTGAAGATAAAACAAGCTCACCTGAAAGTTCTAGCCGGGAATTTAGGCACAGGTCCGCTTAAATTGTTATATGATAG
Source organism: Nepenthes gracilis (assembly GCA_033239525.1). Taxonomy (NCBI): domain Eukaryota; kingdom Viridiplantae; phylum Streptophyta; class Magnoliopsida; order Caryophyllales; family Nepenthaceae; genus Nepenthes; species Nepenthes gracilis. The sequence continues at coordinate 28,257,532 of BSYO01000004.1, forward strand.
ATCGCTATAACCCCCAACAAAGATAGATAGCATTAATATTTGTCAATAACTTTAGCGGGCGAAAACATTTTGTAAGGGCTTGAGACAGAAGAAAACAAACAAGAAGAAAACAAAATTGGTTAAATAGCCATTTAAAACAAACTACATACAGGAAAGTAAGCTGAGACAACAAGGCTAAAGATGCAGGAAGAGCTCCACTCAAGCTATTATTGTTCAGCCTCCTAATATATCAATCAACCCAAAAATATAAAACAGAGTCAAATAAAAACAGAGTAATCCCTTTCTACAGAAAGTAACAGAGAGAGAGGGAGGGAGGGAAAAGAAACATACAGGTATTGAAGGCTGTTTAACAGACCCAAAGATTCAGGGATACTACCAGAAAACTGGTTATTGGAGAGATCTAATGTCTGAAGTTTGGACAGTGAACCGAGCTCAGTGGATATCTTCCCAGAGATATTGTTATTCTGCAGTAACCTGCAATTTCCCAAATACCGAAACAAACAAAAATTTATAAAAAAACTCACATAGAAGTTCAACTATGAAAGCACCCATAAGGAATTGAGGGCGCCGGGGGAAGAGAGAGAGAGAGAGGACTGCTCTTCTGAATTGTTAAACCAAAAGCCACATGAAAATTAAGAAAATGCTTACACTTCCCTAAGATTAGTAAGGTTGGCAATCGACCCAGATAAAGTTCCAGAGAGAGATTGGCTTGGAGCCCCACTGCAAATGGAAACAAACAAGGGAACGGCAGGAAACATTTAAATCATGAATGTTAAAACATTCACCGGGCTAAAAAATTGGAGAAACAAAGGTCGATGAACTGAAACAGGAAAGAGAGAAATACAGAGTCTGTGTGTGTGTGTGAGAGAGAGAGAGAGAGAGAGAGAGAGAAAGCGAGAGTGAATAATAATTACAAGCCAATGACGGAGTTATCAGCGCAACAAGTGATCATAGCCCAGCTACATGGGTCTACAGAAAATTCATCCCAATTGTTCAGCACTCCATGAGGATCGTTCAATGCCTTCTTTATGCCAATCAACGCTTCAACTTTAGTCAACACCACCCAAAAACAAAAACCCAAAAAATAGAAAAAATCAGATGCCATAAAGCAGCGTGTAAGCAAAGAAAATTAGAATCAGCTGAGATAGTAGTACCTTCAGGATTGCGGGGCTCGTAGGATAGAGAAACAGAGACATAGCAGAAGACAAGAATGGAGAAGCGAAGGAAGAGGTTAATGAGCTTGGAAGCCATGCCTAGTGAGCAACCACAAACAGAGCTCTAAAAACAAAGAACTGGGTTTCTAATTTAGCAGCTCGTTTTCTTGTGGTTGTTCACCCTTTATTCTGAGTCACCGCCAAGGATGAGTTGCACGAAGAGGCATGAGAGAGAGAAGATCAAAACCGAGGATACGGGCAGTATTGTCAGGAGGACTGACGAGTGCCTAGAGAGAGGTGAAGGGAGCAGGAAATGGCGTACAGAGTCACCTAAAACCTAACCAGCATGCGTCCAGTGCCTGCTTTACTTGTTGTAGCCATTACAACAACTCGGAGAAAGGATGGCCTTTTGCCCAAAGCCTGCAAATGGGTTTTTCATGTCAGCCATTCTGTTGATTTGATTTAGGCGCCACCCTTTGGCTTTATTTTATCCCCTGTGCTTTTTCTGGTCGTGGTAATTATTGAGGCCATTATCTCATGTTAGATTCCATTAATATTTCAGTAATTTGGTGGCATGTACTGTTTTTTTTTTTTTTAACTTGTAAGTTTAATATTTTAATTTTTTTATCTGTTTTTTTTTTTATTTTTTCAGACTTATTACTAATTTTTCACCACTAATTTTTTATAAATTTTCAGCTTTTAGATTTCAGTATATTTTATGGGTTTTATATGTCAAAACTATATTTTATAAGCCTTGTAATAAATCAATAATTGTGTTTTTGACAATAATATAATTTCAAGTTGTTAATTTTTTTGTCATTCTTATTTTTCACCCTCTTTTAGATTTTCAGTAGTATATATATATATATTTCCTCTTGAATAATTGTAAGACAATTTCCTTTGTGCTTTAGTCTATCAAAACATAACTGATATGTCTCTTTCTTAGAACTACACTTTAAAGCTTTATAACAGAGCAAGAATTATGTTTTCAATATAAATTTCTTAATGTTTCATCCCCTCCACTTTCAGATCTTGAAATTTCAATAAGAAAAGCACATTAAATGAATTTGTTTCTTCAGCAAAATATGAAAGGAAAAGGCTTATAGGATACATAAAGACTAATACAGAATATGCTGTTTGATAGAAGCAGCTTTAACCACATTATTTGATATCTAGATAATTTTGTCTTGAATTTTAACATTTATATTTACAATTGTTAAAATTTTCGTTATACTTTTTCTAGCATGCTTATTTTATAACATAATATCAAAAAAAAAAAAACTTATTAATGATGTGGTCTTAATTTTAACTCTAAAATATTATTTTTATAATTATTCTTTAGGATAATATATGAATTGACATGTACTCAATCAACATATCAAAAATATATATGTATACTTACATAAAAGTTATATTAAATAATAATATTATTGTTAAACTCTCTCTAAACAGCTTAAAATGAAAGGAACATCAGTAGTTAACCTCTTTTTTAAAAAAATTGAGAACAACTTTAAGTACATGTTACTAATAATGAAATATTTCCTTCATAGTTAGCCCTTTATTAAGGTCCATAACCCTTTCATTAATCAATTATTATGGAGTATATAAATATTATGTGTTAAAATTATAATTAGGAGAAGTATATATATTAAAAGATTTATATATTTTATATTTATTGATCAAATCTAAAAAAAAATACAAAAAGCAACCCAAATAACAATTTGACCAAAGTTTCTATGTCCAAGTGAAAAATTAGATCATAAGATTCTTGGGATCGACCAATGGAAACCAACTTTGGGAGACTAAGCCGTTAAAGTCAAATTCCTAACAGCAAGGATAAACTTATAAAGTAAAACCTCGTATGATTAGATCATTTAGATTGAAACCAATGGTATAACTAGAATTTAAGACAAATTTCTTTAATATTGGCATTATTTCGTATCATTATAATATAATAATCACCATATTAATGTAAATGCAAATCATAAAAGTTATAATCAATAATGTAATATATTAGCCATGATTTGCTTAAATCTTTAACAGCCATAAAAGGCATTTCGATTATAGACATTGATTGAATAGCACTCCAAGTTCCTCTACAAAAATTAGAGTGCTCTACAACTATAATTATTGACAATTATTTAAGAAATCGTTACCACATAATTTTCAATTTGAGATATCGTTTTATTTATAGAAAGAAGAAAAAAACTCACCACTCATCACCGCTAGAGCTTGGGGCATATTTAGGTCCATTCAACTTGTTACAATCCCTATTAATGACTATTTTAATTATAAAATTAGCATTTCTAATATTATTAGTTCATGTTCTTTTAAAGAGGGCCATCACAATTCTTACATCCAAATATCACCGTAAAATAATTATTTTTACTTTTTTTAAATATTAAGTAAAATCTTAATATAAAAAACAAAAAACTATTTAAAATTTTATTTTTAAGTCCTAAATATTATCTAATAAATGAAAGAGAAGCAACTGGTGCCATGACTTCCGTAGACATCACAGCACCCCCTGATTCGATACTGCCAAATTTAGTATTAGTCGGCATTTTAAATTAACTTGATCAACAAATAAAAAAAAAACCTGATTTTATCTTAAATTAATGATATCTTTGTGGGGACATAGTTAGCTTGTGACTGAAAAAGGGGAAAAATTCCACCTAAATCATGTTTGTTCTTAAAATGACCAAACACTTGAAGTCACCATCAAATTAAAAGTTGACATGCACCTTATCAATGACACTGATACTATTTCTTTTCGTCAAATATCTTTATGTTTGGACTAAGTGGATGTGTGTGGGAAATTTATTCTAATATTTTTACCAGTATCATTAATATTTTTTCACAATTTTTTTTTAGTAGCATGAACTCTTCTTTGTTAAAAATCATCTTAAACGAAAATATTAAGTGTCATTTAAATAAAGAGATAATATACAGCTTATTAGTAATGGCGAATACCTTAATTCTTTGTAAGGTTTTTTTTTCTCAATAATGAAATTGTGTGGTTTAACGTAATCCTTAAATATGAAGATGACTACCTAAAAAGGGTAATTACACATGTTAGGCATGTTTATATCTCAATACTAAATATTGATGTCATTCCATGGACTCGTATTAGGTTTGAATCATTTACTTATAAGTCTCAAACCGATTAAAAGTATTATATTTCACTTTAGAAACTTTAGATAGGGTCACACGAAATTCGCATAAGAGTTGCTCGAGTAATAATATTTATTAGATGTTTCGCACGAGACTTGTTCGAATGATAGGTATTTTAGTGCATAAAATGGGTAGTGCTAGTACACAAATGACATAATGGGTTTTGCACTTACACATCTGACGGGTGTTTGTGCATTAGTGCTATTATGAATGCCTTATGTGATTTCATGGCACTGATTTGTGATCATTTTCATTGCAAAGAGCATTACACAAAAAAAAAAGTTAAAAGACAAATGATAAAAATTTTCAACATTCGATTAAAGTTTAGTTTAAGTATTATTCTTTACTAATATCAGGTACATTACTCTAATATTGAATTTGAGACATATTTTGATTTACTGTCATATTTTATCAATGTATTATTATCTCATGAATATAAGGGGCATTTAAGGTTGTATTTAACCATCATTCACCCACGGTGCAGTGAATAGACATCGAAGATAATTATATTTATAACTTTGTCATATTTTTTTGATTGAGAATGATTTTTTGTATTAAATATTATTATGTAATTTATATACTTAGTTACGTGATTTCATTTTTTTTACTCTTATGGTGTTTGTTGTCCTATGGTTGATAGGAGATTTTGAGGTTTGTTTTTATAGCACCAGTTATGTACATGTCATTATTCCTAAGGAATCCAATAACCCTGTATAATTGTGTCCCAATATTTTTAATAGAGATTACTCAACCAATTTAAGATAATTGGTCCTACAATGTAGTCCCCATTTAAGAGGCAACTGTGTTACAACCCTGTTAGATACATGTTCCACTTTCATTAAATGATAATAATTTTTTACGCCCGATAAGATTAAGTGTGCTTAAAAATGAAAAAGGCCCCCAGAGAAATTAATATATATAGCAAATTTCAAGAAATATTACACAATACTCCCTGTCTGCTATACTGTACAGAAAAACATATTAAAAATTATATAATTTAAATTTTAGTTTAATTATATAGATATTTCAAAAATAATTACAAATTCTTAAGTAATTAATTAATAGTCGAAATAAAGAATAAATGTATTGCATAAATTTCCGGCTTTCATAGAGACGACGAACGAGGAACGGAGAATAATCAATTCCCACCGTGCAAACCTTTCGAAGCGCGTTTATTCTTCCTTGGGGCGGAAAATGGAATTGATTCTTCCACGTTCGGCACCGTTGATGATTTTTTTATAAAGTTACTATTTATATTTATTTGCTATATATATTAATTATATATGTAGTAGTTATCATCGTATTTATTTATCACTAAAAAAATTTTATAAAAAACAACTATTTTTTTTTATTTATGAAAACAACCTTTTTTCCTGTATATATATATATATATTTTTATAAAATAAAATCATATAAAATAAGAATACTATTTCCTAATATTTTATGATAAAATTAACCGCGTAGAATCGTTTTACTTTTACAAATTATGCTTTCTCTTCTAATATTATCTTATGTGTTCGCTTATCTACCCATTGGGACCTTGGAATTTTATTTTTTGATGAGATGTATCATTTTATTTTTTTTAATTAGAGCCATTAAATTAAAAAAATTTGACAACTAGAATTTAAATATTAAATAATATTCTGTAAATATTTATTTTTATTAATTTTTTTTTATATTGGATTGAATATCCAATAGTGTTAATATTCTAAAAAAATATAAATATTTTTAATAATTTTATTTTAAAAACTTAACCATTAAATTTTAATCAAATAATCAACTAAGAAAAATAAAATTTTAATTTTTTCACAAATTGGCAATTAAAAATAGAAATGTTTTAGAAAATTTGAAAATCAAGTAAGGACAATATCTAATGGATAAAACGCAATGCTCAGGGCCTCTAACTATGTAATTTAATTTATCTTTTAAAGATAAATCATCGTTACTTAAAGTATTCCTTTCAATTGCCTTATATTTATAAGATTTAGAATTTTTACCTTCTCATTTAATATTTAAATTTTTATATTTTTTTATCGGCTAAATGGTTTGAGCTATATTTAAATTTAGGTCCAATCCTAATCAATAAATTTTGAAATATTTCACGTTGGGTTTAATTTAAGATTTTAAAGTATTATGTTAGATTTAAATATGTTACGTTCCGAGTTTTCGGTTATTGTACGGATTAGGAAGTCTTCCAATTTTTCGCTACTGGTCTATCTGGATCGGGTCCGATCTCTGTCGCTGATAACTAAGAACCTGCACAATACGAACCACAAACAATATGTCAGAGGACAACGGGGGGCTATCCCCCGTTGACATTCCGACACTCAAGTTAAAAATATTCCATAATAAATGGAGGAATGTACGTTTAAAGGTAAACGCGGTGAGAATGTAAAGATATAGCGATGAGGGAGTATAAGAGGGATGTATTTGGAGGCTTGAGCTTCATGAATGCGCTCGGCAGAGGGGCAGCTTACCTACTCCCGCGGAGGGCGGCTAGAAGGTGCGCCCGGTAGAGGGTAACTTATAGGTGCACCCGGACGGCGATTTGGAGGTATAGAGGGGCTTATAGACAAAGGAAGGGCGCTTATAGGTGCCATCACGGAGGGTATAGAGTGCACTCGGCGGAGAGTCTTATAGGTGGGCCAACGATGAGTGGCTTTGAGTGCGCACAGCGAGGCGCGATTTATAAATGCGCCGGGCCAAACAAATGGGCATCTTAAGATGCGCCCGGTATAGGGTGGCTTATAGGTGGGCTGTGGAGGGTAGTGCTCCCGATAGAGTTATAAGTGCCCCGTGGAGGGCGACTTCAAGTGCGTCCTGTAAAGGCGCGGCTTATAGTGTGCCCAGTAAATGCGCCCGCTTATAGGTATCCCGGACATAAGGGCGGCTTATATATGTGCCCACGAGGGATGGTTTGGAGTGCACTCGGCAGAGGGACGGTTTAGAGGTGTGCTCGAAAGAGGGGTGGCTTAGAGTATGCCCAACAGAGGGCAGCTTATAGGTGCACCTATTGAGAGCGGCTTATAAGTACACCCGTGGAGGACGGCTTGTAGGTGCGCCGGGAAGAGGGGCAGTTTATAGGTGCGCTCGACAGAGGGGAGGCTTGTAGTTGCGCCCGTGGAGGGAGGCTTGTAGTTGCACTCGTGGAGGGAGGCTTATAGGTACTTCCATGAAGAGCGGCTTGGAGGTGTGCCCGGTAGAGTAGCGGTTTATAGGTGCGCCCGGTAGAGGGGCGGCTTATAGGTGTGCTCACGGATGGCAGTTTGGAGTGCACCCGGTAGAGGGACGATTTATAGGTGTGCCCGGCAAAGGGGCGGCTTATAGGTGTGCTCACGGAGGATGATTTGGAGTGCACCCGGCAGAGGGGCGACTTAGAGGAGAAGGATTAGGCTGTATTAGTGAGTAAACATTCTAATTACCTGAGTAGAGGATTAATTTTTGGATAGCAAGCTCCCAACTCCAGGATGGAGTCATCGTGACTCGAAGACGAATGGCTAAAGGCCTCCTAGTTGGCGGAGGGTTGAGGGCCTCCGGACAGCGGAGGGTTGATGGCTTCTGGACGGGAGGAAGGCTGAGGGCCTCCTGGTGGCGGAGGACCAATGGCCTTCGTGCCTCCTGGAAGGAGGAGAGCTCTGCGGCTCTTGGATGGAGGACTGAGGGTCTCCGGATAGGAGAAGGGTTGAGAGCCTCCTAATGGCGTAAGGCCGAGGGCCTCCTGGCAGGTGGAGGGCTGAAGGCCTCCTGGCAGGTGGAGGGTTGAGGGCTTCTAGGATTGGAGGAGGGCCGAGAGCCTCCAGATGGAATAAGGGTTGAGAGCCCCATTGCGGCAGAGGACCGAGAGCCTCCGAACTGGAGCAGGGATGAAGGCCTCCTGGCAAGCAGATGGCTGAGGGCCTCCTAACTAACAAAAGGCTGATGGCCTCTGGACGGGAGGAGGGTTGATGGCCTCCTGGCGGCAAAGATCCAACGGCCTCCAAACGATATGACTAAAAGCTTCAAGAATTGGAGGTGGCCGAAGGGCCCCGGATGTGCAGAGAGCCGAGGGGCCTCCTGGATGAGAGGAGAGTTGAGGGATGTCTTGGACGCCAGTTTTTTCTCATTAAAGATAGGCTAGCAACGGTTATGCCATTCTCCAAGCCATATGGAGCTTTTTCAAGATTCACCAACTTTTCTTTCAATGTTTGATGATGCTTGTTTTTATAGTAAGATTTGTAGATGCACTATTCTTCCAAAAGCAATGTATGATTTTTACTTGGAAATAATTATATTGAATTATGGGCTTTTGCGAGGTTTGGCCCATTGTTATTAGACCTATCAAAATGTTACTCCCCCAACACATTGCCACCCTTTTTGAAATGTGATTGATCTTATCTTAATGTTATACCTAAAGTATAATTCATATTTAAATAAAAATTCCAAATATAATAATATAATTGCGATCCTCATTTAACCGTAGAACGCCATGCACTTTATAAAATATAAATAATAAATTCCTCAAAAGTGAAAAGTAAACGGAGGAGAATGATAAAGCATGGACGGGATAAAAGCTAAAGCAACCCGTGCCCCATGTCTTTATTATTATTATTATTATTATTTTGGGTGCAACTGCCTCGATACTTTACTGCACCGGGGGCCAGGTGTCATCCACTACTATGACTGTTTATATATTAGCGAAATCTATGATTACATTTGAGATTATTTTAAATCCTACAATTATTTTACAATATTGGTTTATTAATCATGTTTGTTAAATATTTATGTCGTGTTAGTTCCGTATTTAATCTTTATATAACAAAAAAATATAATTATTTCTTTTAAATAACATCCAAAATTAATTATTTAATTATATTAATTAATAAATATGTTTGGATCTTATTTTAATTAATTCTTTATTTATTTATATTTTGTAAAGATTAGATTCACTGTGAATTAATATCGTTTATGCACTAATAATTTTTTTTTCTATTTTGTCAAATTTAATTAGTGCATTACTTATAATATTGTGAGGCAATAAGACACTAGAATTAATCGTCTCTCGGGTTAATACATCACGAGTCCAAAAAGCAAATAGAATCTGTTGCATACTAGGAAATGTTAGACTTGAAAAACTATAAGCCTATGAAGGAGAACATTTACAATTATATAATGTAAATAATGCATGCTACAATAGGAAAATAAAAGTCAAATTATTGATGTATGTTTTAATTATGAAACTTTTTTGATATTTAAATCAACATATAATATTAGTAAAGTTGAAAAGCAAACTAATACGTTAAAAATAAATATATAAAATAGATAAGTCATAATATATTTGATGCCTAAAAATGACATAAAAAAGATAAAGCCTTGTATGAAGGCTATCAACCTTATGAGGAAAGAGCAGTGGATAGAGCCGTAAACTGTTTTAAGATTCCTTCGTCAAAAGAAGCGAATGGCCCTAGGAAGGTTTTACACCAAGTCCATGGTAGTCTAGTTGGGACTATTTTTGTCACTTGAATTATCAAACGAGTTGATAAAAAGATATTTTTCAGATAATAATAATGACAATCTTTCAAAAACAAAATAAAGCTTAAAAGCCATACGTGCATCATGAGTATTCTCTACTATTAAAAAAATTGTATGTTCTTAGGGGTCAAAATTTTTTGATACAAGTAACAGCATGTTAATATTGTTATCTATGAATCATTATATATATATATATATGTATATCATTAAACGATTTTTCTTTATGTGGCGCATCTATCATATTTCCTGTAATACAATTTAATTTTTTATCTGACATTATTTATCAAATTTAATACAATTGTTGTAAGACACTCCTGTAATTTCGATTCCCTTTTAGCATTTACAATATTTTTTTCATTTACTAAATAGATTTTTTCATCCTTTTTATAATTTTGACATAAATTAGTTAACATCTCAATTGTTTAGTCTATTTCGACCCAAATTACCAGGAACACGGTATTCCTAGTGATCTCGAGGCTCTTGATTAATTTTGTTAACTTTGATACTATGAGAGTCCCATTCACGGTCCTAGATCCCATGCAACATCGACCATTCAATTCCAAAACAACCAACTTTACTCAAGCATCAATATCTTCTCATTGGGGCTTCACAGTCTATTTAGAATCTCGACAACAAATCTTTTAGACCCTTTAGAATTGATGCTCAGATGCTTTATATTGACAAAGACTGCAGCCAAATAATTCATTTATTTAATATCGTGTATATTGCATGCCATAAAAACGCGGTATAATTATGAACAAATTCCTACACTTGACGTGCTTGAAGTTTGCATCGTATCTAAGCGTTGGTTTTTACCCATCAAAAGGGCAATCGAAGGAAAAAGTTTAAACGGTTGGATTTCAAATTTGCCCACGGTGAAAGTTACTGAATAGTATAATTTCATAGTTTTCTACGCTTAGTTATCTATACTTTAATATTTTTAGCATATAATGTCACTTGTTATGTTTAATTTTATTTTCAAAATATTTTTACCTTTTTAATTAAATAGATAGTTCTTCTTCCTACGCGTATTAACACGCCTGCGTCATTTTAATTATTTCGCCACAATAATTAAAAGATTAATAAAAAAGAATGATGTAATAAAAGATAAACAAAAATTGATTAATGAGAGAAAAAAATTTATACGATTAAAATGTTTATATAAATCGTTAGAATCATATAGTATTACTTTATAATATTTATAGTGTGAAAATAAATATTATAGACATATTTAAATTTATACTTAAAAGCTTTTTTTTTAAAGAACATAAAATCAGCCTTCTTTCCATTCACTCTTTTCATTCTACCTTCATGAGAGTGATAGATTTTTTTGGAAGGAAAGTGTTCATTGGTTAGTTTTTCTGAAGGGCCACATTCAATTTCGTATATTATGAAAAATTTTAAAATATCATTTGAATTTAGATATGAGAAAAAAGCTGTCAACTCATAATAAAAAAAAATTCAAAAATATTATATTAATTAATGATGGACAACTCTATCATTTATAAAATAGAAAGATAACCGATATCTAAATTATTATCTCCATTAAAGATCTAACTAATTAATAAAATAATTTTTTTAATAAGATATAAGAAAATCATATAAGATCATAACTTATAATTATCTTAATAGATCAATAAATACAAATTATATGCCAACAAAAAATAATATTTACAGCAAAAACACTAAAAAAAATATGGATCTGGAAGCATAGAAGACCCTAATTTGATTTATTTTACAATAGACGGCAAAGAATCCTGCAATGATTCAAAAAAAATATCATATATTATCTTATATTACATTTTATTCAAATGTTCAAATTTTTGGGGTAGATTTCATACATTTAATAAATTTAAACATATAATAATATAAGCTAAACTCGTGAATATATATTTAAATCATCCTAATTAATTATAATAACATGGTTAATTTATATGGGCCAACTACTGCCAAGCTTAAGTATACAGAATTTTAACTTTGGGAAAGGCTTCTGGATTCTCATATCCTCTTCTTTCATTGTTGGGGGTAGAAAGAGGGTTGTGACATGTTCGGCTTTGCAAAAAGGCTTTCAACTTCATCTTTTAAAAAAAAGCAAACCCACCAATTTCATGGGATTCTCTTATGGCCATTTTAATTACAGGGCTACTTAATTTGTTTAAGGACCGTGACCGTTTTATAAGTGATTAAGTATAAATATTTAAAAAAATATTTTAATATATAATTTTAATTATTATTTAAATTATAAGAATAAATCTAAACAAGTAATGAAATTAAAAATATCTTTTATAATGAAATCCATTTTGATGGTTCGGTGAGCTAATTAGATAAGCGCCTTCTAACGTATGTTACTGCCAATTTGTTTCGAAACCACTAGCAAAAATAACAATAAAGTTATATTTAATTTCGGCTAAGACTAAAGTTGAAGTTTATTTCGAATTCTCATGTTGATTGATAGGAATAATGAGAAAATTTACATCCATTGAGCTAAAAATAGAGTTTATTTCGAATGCTTTTGGGGCCAAAATTGATGGATTAAATTAGGATGATACTTTGGGCCAAATGAATTGAAATTGTCATATATTTAGTGGGCCGTTTGCACGAGGAGACAATTTGGTATTGCCTTGAAGAATTACTCTTATTGGGTGGCCGATTTTCATAGGATTTATGGTGGAATTAATTTGGGAAAAATACTAGAAAAAATTTGAGGTAATTATTGATAAATTATTGCTTGGATATTTACACCCTTGGCTCCACTGAATAGGCGATGAGGATCAAATATAATTGGTAACTTGCTTGTACAATGACTAAATGGGGATTCAAAATCTTGCATTACCTCTAAGCATATTTGAAGGCTGTTGACTCGGAAGGGAGGCATTTCTGACTCGGTTGGCTGGAGGAATTGTGGGCAGCTGTCAAGGTGTGATATTATTCAAGATTGAATTAAATCAATTGGGGGAAAATCAAACCCTAGCTGGGCCAAATGTTATGAGAAATTAGGTTTTACCTATTGTCTATATAATATCCGTTATAACATTAAAGATAAGTTAAACTAAACTTTTGGAAAGACAAAAAAAAAAAAAAAAAAAGGCTTAGGACAAGTAACTATAACCTTCTTGCATTTTCTACATTCTCTATTCTTTGTATATTTGAATTGGCTCTTGATACATATTAGAATAAAGATAATATTTTAGATTATGATATAATATAATTTTATAAATTTTATTTATATGCTGGAGGATATTTGAATGTCATTTGGAGGCCAGATGGTCAAGGTGTGATATTAATCAAGATTGAAAAAAATAAATTAGGACAAGTAATTATAACCTTCTTGCTAGTGATTTTTCAACATTCTCAAGTTATTCTATGTATTATTGTGTTTTTTATTGAGAGATCTTAGATACATATTAGAATAAAGATAATATATATGTTAGAGTCAGATATAATATAATTTTATAAATTTTATTTACATGCCTGAGGTGATATTTGAATGCCATTTGGAGGCCAGATGGTAAGAGGAAAAAATGAAGAAGAAAAAGAAGGCAAAATGAAAGACAAAAAAAAAAGGTTTAGGACAAGTAACTATAACTTTCTTGCTAGTGATTTTTCTACATTCTCAAGTTATTCTTTGTATTATTGTGTTTTTTATTGAGGGATCTTAGATACATATTAGAATAAAGATAATATATATGTTAGATTCAGATATAATATAATTTTATAAATTTTATTTACATGCCTGAGGTGATATTTGAATGTCATTTAAATGTCATTCTTTAGTCAGTTTTAGTTATAATATGATTTCATAAATTTTATTCATATATTTGAGGTGACACTTAAATGTCATTTGAATATTACTCCTTAGGGTGTCAGTGTTTGAGTGTCGTGCAGAGTAAATATATTTCATGTGTTGCCCATAAAGAATGAGATATTTAAACCATTATATTGTTGATATTATAATAAATTCTAATTTCGATCTATCATAGATCTATAAATGTTCTAATTGATTCATTATAGAAATTATTTTTTGACGCCAAAGTTGATGTTTGAACTCCGTTCAAATACCAAGCCAATGTAGTGAAAGTTATGCGTAACTTAAGGATTGCATAAGATTAACTTGTTAAGCAATGGCATGCTATGTTATTTTGAGACCTTAATTCATAAAAATAAGGATTTTTATATGATTTTATATTCGTTTTCACATAGATTTGTTATTAGCGTTTGAATATTGTTCAAATGCCAAATATGATATTTGAATGCCAAGAGGTTAAATTGGGGATGTGAGCAAAAATGTTAGTTTTGAAATCTAGAGACTCTTAGTTTAGTATTATGATAAATTTAAAGGACTTTGTAGGCTACAATAAGAGGTGATCATATGGAATACTTAAGTACTTGAACTTGAATTCCTTTCCTCTCTCATTTTGTCAATTCAATAGATTTTATATTTAATTTGTTCTAAGTATATTTCATCTATATTTTATAACAAAATAAATAAGAGTATATAAAAATATAAAAACATCTGAGTAAATGATAGTTCATAAAAATTTATTATAGTTTACACTATTTTAATACCTATTTCGCATTTGATTGTTTGACGTTGCTAGATTTTATAATATGATATTTATGATTTTGTGATCATTGTATTAAATATTTGAAATATCTAAATAAGGGGTATTAAAAATGATATGGTCATGCTATGGGTGCTATCCTTTGGGAGGTGTAGCGAAGGTAGTTACATGTCATGATGTCAGCTAACTCGTATAATTTATTCAACTGATGAGGATATAAATATATTAGTGTTTAGTTCACAAAGAATTGCATCTCATATTGTTTGCATCTTGTGATGAGTTGGATTTATGAAAAATTTAGTGGAGGACCTTTGGCATCTTTAGATATACTAAGACCTCACTATGCTTGCATTTGTTGGAATCCAGTTGTGAATAAATTGTTGATATCATATATTAAGCATTTGACATTATTAATATTCAATATTGATATCGTTGTTTTATTTTATTGTGATTGAGATATTGGAAAACTATAATTACTTTTTATATACACTTGCTATATTGTGCTTTGAGTAGCTTGTTGATAGATGAGTTTTTTGGATCATCTTTAACTTTTACTGTAAATTAATTTTGATTATAAGTTACTTGTTGGGTATTTAACTCATCTTTATTATTATCTTTTTTTTGAAAATAGAGCAAGTAGTTATGAGAGGTTATCTTAGAGCTAATGTTTCAAATTGATTGTTGGAGATGGCTTTTTGACGTGTTCAAAAAAGTTCATTTAATCTTTCTTAATTATACTAGCCTTACTATGGAAGTTTTTCATTTATATCATAAACTTCATACTATAATGCCAACAATTGTTTTTGGCTATATCAATTTACTTATTATGTTAAATTGGTTTGACATTATAATTTTAATGGCGTTGGAGTCACCCGGGGGCGCATGATGTGCATGCGCCCCTATTTGTGTAGTTTTTATTTATTTTATTCTCACATATTATTGAAAGATTATTTTTAATAACTTAAAATATTTATTCGATCACTTAAAAATTTTATTTTATATTTTCTTTGTAAATCTATTCAATATTATAAAAATACTTTCAGGAAATGAAAAAAATTTGTATTTTTTCAGTGACTTATATGGCACATGACAATGATTGACAAGTCTTAGTGACAGATATTTGGACAATCTTTTTATGTTTTATTTTATGTTATTTTAAAAAATGCAGATATATTTATGTATGTATTTTTTTTTATTTAGAGATGTATACTATTCGGTTCAAAATTGTAAATATAATGTATTTATAATAAAATTGTGAATAAATACATGAATTATGATATGGAAACCTTTGAAAAGCTTATTTGTTTCTATCATATTTATTCAATGCATTATTAAAAAAGTAAAACTCTTAATTAAGTGTCATACTCAAGACTATAAGATGATTTCTTGAATTATTGGACCTTTACCTAGTGGATTGGCTGATGTGATTTTTAAAATTTGGTTGCATCTTAATATTATTCCTTCTGATAATATGATAAATCAACTTAGTCTTGCATGACATTATCGTATAATGGGTCCTATCAAGTGTTCTGCCAAGTTATCATTTGTCCTAATCTTTCCAGTGCATGCCACTTTCATGGAAAAATTTCTTGTCATGAGAATCATTAGAAAGGACTGTATATGAAATCATAAAGTGCTATGCACTGGATCTCAAGTGTTCTATCATAACTCCATGTTCTATCATAAGAGATGCTTGGATGCACAATAATGACTAAATTTAGATAATATCTAAAAAAAAACTTAATCATACTACAAGATAACATTTTAAAAAGATGTCATATACTGTTGGAGAATTTAAGTCAACTGGCTATTCTCATTGACAAATAATAAGCATAAGTTGTTATTTAATATATTTTTTGACAATTGGAAGCATATGAAGATTAATTTGAACCATAATAATAGAATACATTCTTTTAAGGATGCTGCTTGCCATATTTGGACAGGAGGATGAGTGCCTGATCCCTACAAAACTGTCCGAACAAGCTTATATTGCTGAAACAAGTAATTGTAAAGCCTTATGCTTTAAATGAAAGTAAACTAGAATAAAATTAAAAAGAAAGGAACACCAAGGAGGGATCATTGAATCGTACGTGTTATTTTTGATAATCATATAAGGTAAGACCAAGATGAAGGTAGAAAATAAGTTTATTATTTTTCATAATGTATATATTTTTAGTATTATTTTGCTCGTTAAAGACAGAAGAGTATCGGAGAGTATTATAGAGTGCTAGCAAAAAGTAAATGGATACGTGTCTACAATAACAGTTGTGTTATGTAAAAGAAATTGATATATGTAAATTAATATTATGTGGCGGTAGAACCTTACTCCTACATGATGTCCTGTATGTACTTAAGATTCAATGCAATATCATCTTTGTTATCATTTTTCTAGATCAAGGTTATATCTTGATTTTTCATAATATTAGTATTGATGTGTCTTATGATGATGCTTATCAAGGTTTTAGGCATATTTCAAACGGTTTTGTGATTTTAGGTATTAAATATAGTATGCATGGTTATGATGGCAATAGTTTCTCGTATGATGCTTTTTGGAGCACTATGAATGTTGATAATAATATATGACAAGCTAGATTAGTCATAATAAGTAAGACATATTATACATACTGTCACAACAAGGTTTATTAGACTCCCTCACTAGAATCAAGTTGCCCACATTTGATTGTTGTCTAGCAGGAAAACAACTAAAAAATCATTCGAAAAAAGCAACGAGTGTTAAGCTTCTGTTGCATCAATTCATACTGACATTGTGGTTTAATGAGTGTGAGGTTTAGACATGGAGCTTCCCCATTCATTATATTCATAGATGATTCCGCACATTTTGGCAATAATTATTTGATGTTCCATAAATCAGAGGCACCAGAGTATTTCAAACTATGTCTAAACATAGTGAAAATCAAACTGAAAACAATGTAAAATAATTTAGAACAGGCCACAGACGTAAATATTTATCTAAACATTTCAAATGCCTATGTAATGAGAAAGAAATAATCCAACAACTAGCTATTTCTAAGACCTCAATGAAATGGAGCTAATAAAAGAAGGAATAAAACACTTGGAAATGGTATCATCTCTGACTGTGCAAGTTAATTTATCAGAGGTCTAATAGGAGGATGATTTATTAACTACAAACCGCGTGTTTAACGTATTCATTCACAATCAATTAGCTCCACACCTTACGAGTTGTGAACAAGTAGAAAGCCTAATGTAAGCCACTTGAGACCATGGAGTCAGCAGCATATGTTGACAACCATGCCCATATATATGGATAAATGGGTCAAAAAAGAATGCATCTTTATCAGATATTGCAAACATTTAAAATGATTTGTGCTTATTGGTGAACATATCGATGGCTGTATAACTTGAATTGAACCACTAGGTGCCATTTTCCTAGACAATGGTCATCTGAGTATGAGCCATATGACACCTAATAAATTTGTTTCTTAATTACGTAAAAGCACTAGGAAAAATATCCCTCGTCATTGAATTGATATCAAATGGTATGGGTGAAGGAAATGTTCAAGAAAACTCCTAGCTATGGCTAAAGAGCCATACATTTTGGAAAAAATTTCAATTATTTAAAATAAAAGGTTACAACTATATTGACACTGTTACAGTAAAGGTAAAATCATGAGTCTTAAAATGCGTCCTAGAAAAAAAATGTTTAGAGTATCAGATCTTAGTTTTGTTGGTAGTGTTGTATTGTATACTTGCCCTAACATTTGTCATGCCATGGGTGTTATCTGCGGGTATTAATCAAATCTAGTACAAGGAAATTGGAAAGCGATTACAAAGTATACTGAGATAATTGAAGGATACTACAGATTGATCTCTTTATAATTAGGAAACTCATTTGCCTTTAAAAGGTAATTTTGATGACGGTCAGGTAGAGACCTTAAAGAGTACAAATCGACCTGGGATAATGCATTTTTGCATTATAATGATGAAATAGCTTGGAGTATCAAGAAGCAAATATGCATATTCTTATCGACTATGGATGCAGATTTTGTCACCTATACGACTATAATACAAGAAGCTGCCAGCTTAAAATGTCATCTAATTGTTTGGGCATTTAAGTGATTGTATGGATAAAAAATCATTCATTATAATAGTTAAGCGATCATTACTTATAAAAAAAAAAATCTCAAATGTCACTATAAAAGCAAACCTATTTATTTTAAATATAATTTTGTAAAGACATTTGATACATCCCTGTTATCCGGATTGCGGAATGAATTAAGGAATCACTCGATCTTCCATTGTGGGTCGAATTGGAGCGAGTTCAATCTTCATCTCTACTAACTTAGAACTTGCGCACCATGAACTACAAATAAGAAATTAGATAATTGGTGAGACTAACTACCCGATTTATTCTCTAACGTTCAACTCAAAAATTTTTCTAAGAGATAGAAAGATGTAAGGAAAATGTGAGAGAATATGAAGTTGCACGTATGTAGGGGATGTGAGAGAAGGACTAGGTCTCTGTAATGCGCTTGAGGGGGCGGCTTAGAGAGGTTTGGGCTCCTATTTGATGCATGCGATCGGTGGCTCACTAAGATCGTATTTGGTGAGTAGCTCACTAAGGGGTGCATTTGGTAAGTCGCTCATTAAGGGTATACTAGTGGAATATCTCACTACGAATAGAGAGGGGAGAAGCTATATTTGAGGGAGAGCTAGCTTCTCCCATTACACCCCTGGGGGTTGAAGGCTTTTTCCTGAATCGAAGAGGGCCTTGAGGGCTTGAGTAGTGCTCTTTTACGTTGCTTGAGCAGGAAAACCCCCTTACCTTGTAGTGGTGAGGTATTTGTAATACTTCATGGGAAAGGATTTGATGCCAGGGCCAGCGACATTGACGGGATCCACCTTCGTTAGGCGTCACTTTACTTCGAAGTGGAGGCTGTGTGCGCCCCCCGATCTAGTCGTTAGAAAGCTTCAAGCGGCACAGAGCATACGTGTGCTTTGACTTCGTAGGTGCATGCTTTGATTGTTCTGTTGACTACTTAGCCAAGAGCCTTTCAGATTGGTCCATCTGACTGCATTGTCACTTGGGCCATTGATACTTGTCCCTTTGGCCCATTGCCTCCTGGACCTTATCTTGGTTGCTGCAATGGTGTTTGGGTTGGGTCAGATTGATTTCCTTCTTGAGACTTCGTCCGTTGCTTATTGGGCCCCTTGTTGCAATGATGATTGTGCCTGTGGTTAGACAGATCCATGGTATTACCAGACCCATCTTTAACCCCTCTTATTAAGTGACTGTGCTTCACCAATTCCTTGTATGTACAGTGATGGGACATATCTGTGTGGGCCAGCTTGCATGCTCGTTTCCAATACGCTTCCTTTCGAGACTTTCCTTTTTGGTGTTTCTCACTTCTTTTCGTGTCGGGTGTCATATGAGCTAAGCCTTGCCTGGAAAGATTCTGAGTAGCTTGGACCCTTAGCACTAATCTCTTGTTGATGGTATTGTGGACGTAACTCTTCGTATTAATGGCCCTGTCCACTTTTGCTCTGGCTATAAATAGGGGCAGCCTCCGTGCTTCACACTGTGGATTGTCCTTCCCTTAACCAAATGATGCCAATGATTGAGTATGGAGAGGGTCCTAGGTTGCCATGGTGGAGGACCAGTGTAAGTCCTCTGGGGTTCAGGGTTGTGCTCAGAGCATACCTGGACTCTATGTCACCTTTGTTTGAGATCGGTGGAAGTCCTTGAAGGCTTGTCGTTATAGTTGGAGCTTGTCGTTATATTCGTCCTAGGGTTGATCCCTTGTCATGATGGGGGTGGCTCGATTTTCGAGCCACTACCATTCCCTCCTCCATGTTGGCATCGGCGGTGGAGCCTTTGGAGGAACTTTGAGGCGCAAGCGTTCTGCTTTGCCACCTCGGCTCGAGGGGGAGTGCTTGGTCCTTAGTTCTTTCTATTAGAGGGTTGTTTGCGGAGTTTGTTGGAGGGGATGCTTTTGAAGTTTCACTATGGTCAAACTGTCATCGCTGTTATAGGTCGGACTTTACCCTCATAGGCTACGGTCGGTCTTGACAGAGGATCTCCTAGCGGGAGCCCTTCCCTGTGAGGGTGGTGGCATTTCGCTCCTCCCCTTGTCCGGGAATGGCGTCCCTCTCTTCCGTTGCGGCACTCGGCCCTTGGTCTAGGTGTCTAATAAATGGCGAATAGCCGTTGGGTGCTTCAGCTATTGCTACCTTGCTCGAGCTTGTCCTCCTAAAGATTTTCAAGCTGGTGCTATCGGGCACTTGTCCCATTTGTTCCTTTTTTCTTCTTTGTCAAGTACATCCACCAATGTAAGTTTTATACTTTGTAAAGGAAATTAATGAATAAAATTTTGAAACTTTGCTCTTTCTCTTTCTTTCTGTTTCTTTACTTCTAATTTTGTTGCATGATTTTTGCGTGGTTATAATGCTTACGTATAGTCGTGACCTATTGGCCATCGGGTGACTTGGTAGTTCAATTTTGTGGGGATCCAATGCGTGGCGGTCCGCCTTGACACCTAATTAGGGGATGACCAGTTGGATTCGACCAAGAGTTGCCAAGTTGTATACGATTGGTAGATTACATCTGGGGAGCAGCGTGCCTGGGGGGTGCCATGCTTGCCTAGATAATGAAGTTGCTCGTGTCCTCTAGGTTAGTGTTGTTTTTAGGGCAATGGAGTGCCGATCTGACATTGCTATGGTTGAGGTGACTCTGGGTTCAATAGGGGTTGGCTCCATCGACCGAGGGTTGTCTAAGAGTGAAATGGGGTCTCAAGAGCTTTCAAAGGCTTCGAATCGAATTGCGTCACTCTGAAACATGCCTCGAGAGAATTGGCAGTGGCTAGCTGACCTGTCAACCATGTGCTCAAGATTAGGGGGTAAACCGAAGGCCGGGTTCCAATCGATTTGTAGTCCTCCATATCGGTCTCTACTGAAGAGTAATCTTTTTAGAGGCTCAAGGTTTTCGTGCTGGCCTTTCAGCTTTCAAAATGTTTGTGTCCACGCCTGCTAGGCGGCTCGAGCACCACTACACAGTGTGGCTGGTGGGAGTACTTCATTTTTCCATTTTCTGCGGTTTTGATCTCTATTGTCATGACAAGAGGAGTCTTGGATGCCTTGGTCTTAGTTCGGCCTTCGACCCCTCATCATAGTGCCTGGCTAGGGAGGTTTTGGCGGACCTAGGTTCAAAGTCATATAGTTCATGGGCCATCGTCATGTGGCACTCCCGTTGTGATGCCTTCAAGAACTGTCGCTTGTTGGTTGGCAAGTTGAGGTTGGCGCGTTTGGGAGCCGTCTTTGGGGGTTGCATAGCCGTCACGTCAATCAAAGAGTTTAAGCCCTTTTATTGTGGAGGCAACGTGACAGCCGCCACAATGGCCCATAATGACGTATGCGAAAGGATGTGTTGCAACGTGTTGGGGTGAGTGCATGTGTCGCATATCATTATGACAATAGGGTCCTTCAATTTCCCGGGGACTGGCTGCATTGCACCAATTCCTTGCTTCATCGACCCTTTTGCCTTGTGTGTGTATTCGCTTTTTTCTTTGCAAGTGTTTTTTGGCCTTTGCTCCATCGCTTTTCTCAGTGTTCTTATAGATGGCTCATCATGATATTGCGATTTTCCCATTCTTATTACTTCCTTGTCAGAGGTGCCACCTTCCTTCGCCTCTGTGCCTTTGACAAAAGGGATTAGTGATGATGACCGATCATTAAAGGGGACGAAAGCTGCCATTTCAGAGAGCACCATTGCTAGTAGCGCCGAGTTTTGCCCAGGTGTTCGTGCTTTGGAGCATCAGGAAGTTCTAAGGGGACCTCCTGGCCTTAAGTCCGTTGGACCTTTTCATCCTCCTAGTTATGAGGTATGATTCTACGAATTCTTGCACTTAGCGGTTGTGCTTCTCAGTGGCTCTCTCGCCTGATTGATTGGTTTCTCTCTTTGGTTGTCACAGGGGATGGTCCGTAGATTGGAAGAGAACATCCACTTTCTGGAGTAGGAAGTTGCTCGCCTTCTACAGGACCACGCCGTTAGAGAGAAGATGGAGTAGAGAGTCAATGCTGCCGTTTGCGAGGCGCTTCAAAGTTAGGAGCAAGCCAACTACATTAACAGGCTCTGTTCTAATCTGAGGCTAGAGCAGAAGGTCTCTCGAACACCCAGGTCTAGGCCCTAGCTTGGATTGCTATGCTCGAGGATGAGTCTTGGGCGAGCCAGTGGTGACTCCTTGACCTTATGGGTGCGAGTGCTGAAGGGGAGAGGGAGCTGATGTCTAGATTGTGTTTTGAGAAGGTAGCCCCGTTGCTGAGGGTGCGATTTCAGGAGGGCGTCCGTCTCGGCTGATATATAGTCTCCCTGACTACTCCAGACTTCCCTGAGGGCTATCTTGACGTGACAAATGCCGGAGCCAAACGTTGGGAGGATCTCATTATTTTCTTGAAGGAGGGACCGCGTTCTTCGGGGGTTGATCACTTCGGATAGCCTGTAGGAGCATGTAGTTCTTTCATTTTGTTCCGAGTTTGCTGGACGCCGCCATTGTATAACGTAACATTTAATAAAAGGATCTAACACTGTCGGCCTCAACGTTGTCTCTTTGTTGCTCGACCGCTGTCATCCGAACCGTACGAGTCGTCAGGTCTCTAGTGAAGAGTTTAAGGGCCTCGCTAAAGCAGTTGTGGGGTCCCACTCTGAGCCCCCGACGTCAAAGGCTTTTGGGGCCGAAAGAATTGTCAAATCCACAGGGACCACTGGGGCATCTCCTTTGACGTTCCTCGAGCTAGGGCCTCGGGCTCAGGTTGGGTCTGTCTCATTTGGCAGGCAATCTGACTGGTTACGCCAGACCTTCAGTTGCTATTTCTCATTTGACCGGTGTTGGTGTCGGTGGAAGTCGGAGCCAAAGAGCTTCATTAGGAGGGCCGCCTGACCTTTGTCTTGTTCTGAGGGGAGACCTCGGGCGGAAAGTGGCATTCCTTCGGATCGGCAGGTGGCTGCTTCATCTTGGATGGCTAGCCCACCTTGCACACATTTGGTTTACAATGGGGCAGGTTGGCCGTGGTGATCATCTTTGCTGGTACTGTTACTTCTTAGGGTGATTTTTGCTTCATTTCTTTTTTTTTTCTAGGCGTCTTGGCCCTCTTATACTCGTCCTCACTGGAGAATGCCGTGGTACAAAAGTGGGTGAGCCTCGCTCAGGGTAACGAGCTTTTAGGCCATGACCACCGGGCTTTGGTGGGATCATAGGTCGTTACCTACATGCTACCACTTTTGTGCTCTATCCTGTCCAGAGAACGTCATTGCACGCATGCGTCTGAGCCTAGCCCGTCGACTATGGTTGGCTGATGGTGCTCGTCTTGTTGGAAGTCGCCACATGTATACTCGAAGAAGCTCCATAATGTTTTGATGGCCGCTTGATGATAGATTCGATGCTTGGTCTGCTTAGCCCCTGGGTCGTGTGATTTCAACCACTGTTGGGCCATTCGACTGCCAAAGCGGGGTTTCTTTAACTGTTTGTAGGTCGATTTTCTGAGCAAGTCGCAACTCGTCCGATTTAGAGGCAGTCTAGGTTGTTTGATTTCATACGATGTTATGCAAGTATTCATGCAAACACATGCGTGATGAACACAGAAGCTACTTTATTAATCCAAATGTAACACACATTACAAGCATGCTTAGTGATGCATGTTAAGCGTATCTGGACTTGACACATGGTAGCGGGTGGTGCCCTCCGAGGAGGGTGGCGCTTGGCGTCTTTAAGACAAGTCATTGCTTCGGGCGTGTAGCTCTTATGCATCATGTCAGAGGATTGTCGAGACAAGGTACAACCCTTCTTGTTTTGAAGGGGGAGGCCTGTGCTTGATGGCGGTCTTGGCGGTTGTCTCTCCTCTCTTCGGGGCTAAGTCTCCCAGCTCAGATTATTAGGAAGGTGTTCTTGAGTCGTAACTTTGTGAGGCCCGTTTTTTATGGTCCGTTGCGTGTCCTGGTCTCATCCTGATTGTCCATTGGACATCTCTGTTGTTAGGGGCTGCCGAGTGGACAAAGACCTTCAATTTTGAGACCATGCCATCCGTTCCTTACAGGGTCAAGGTCGTAGCATGGGGGAGACCTCCTAGTTTGGGGATTCCCATGGTTCCCTCGCTCTGCCTTTGCCCTATTGCGTCGGGGGTCTGCAGTGTCCTTTCTGGATTAGTTTCCCGATCTCTTTTTGTAACTTTTAATAGTTTTTGGTGTTGCGGCCCGGAGACCAGTGGTAGTTACAATACTTCGAAGGGTCTCTTGCGTTCGGGTTCTTGATGGGATTTGGCCATTTCAAAAACTCCTCTTCTTGGATCCTCTCAAGGATGTCGGTTCAGGTGTTCTTTGGGAGGTTCCGTCTTCAAATTTTGGTCACCTAGCAGGTTCTTGCTGCCTTCCCCTGTCGCTAGTGGAGGCATCGAGTTTTGACGTGGTTCACCTTTCTCTTCTCCGGGATAGTTGCAAAATGTAACACAAAATTATCATAGAGCTTCTAGAATGTCCAGATAGAGCCTGAGTAGAGGTGATAGAACTAGACTCGAGCATCTCCATGGAGCTTCATGGGGAAACTCAAGCACACAATGGCCTAGTTTAGGCCCTAGGAGCCTACCAGGGCTTGAAAATGATGCAGATGATTGACTGGGTCGGAGCCCTTGCTATACGGCTCCATGGGCGGTATTTGGAGCTTGTGGGCTAGCGCCTGAGATCGGATCTCTCTTGTAAACGACAAACTTCCTAGGTTGGTGGTGTCTCTGTCGGCATCATCCTCGAATCTGCACAATTGTGCCTCCTTCGATTCCTCCTCTACCCGTGGGGAGGTCGTGCCGTTTAAGATATTAAGGGGGGTCTTCACCTCCGGGCGCTTCGACGAGGGGAGCGAATCAGTTCAGCCATCCTCCCGTGGCCGTCGGACATCGCAAGGGACTTCTTCACGGCTTGTGGGTCGTCGATCGTGGCAGTGGCGATGCAGATCTTTCCTTGGTCTTTGTTTTGGTGTTTCAAAAGCAAACTGGACCTTCAGGCCGGCCACGTTTTCTTTAGATCCAGTTCTCTGAGTGTGAGCGTTGTGTGGCAGGAGGAGCCCCCAGTTGTAAGCACGCTGGGTGTAGGTTACACGTCTCCTTGACTACCCTTGGGGGTCATCAGAAGTGGTGTCGCTTTTAGTCGAAGTGTGCGTTGGAGTATTGGCGTTAGTCATACTTGTCTGGTTGGTGAGTGGTGGTCAGACTTTTAGTTGTTTCTCACAAACGGTACCAATGATGCATCCCTGATGTTTGGATTGTGATACAAATTAGGGAACCATTCGATCTTTCGCTGTGAGTCGAATTAAAGTGGGTCCATTCTTACCTCTACTAACCTAAAACCTGTGCACCATAAATTACAAATAAGAGGTAAGAGGATTGGTGGGACTCGTTCCTCGATTTATCTTCTAATAGTCAAGTCAGAAATATTTTTCAAGAGGTAGAAAAATGAAAGAAAGATGTGAGAGAATGTAGAGTTGCACGTATGTAAGGGATATGAGAGAAAAACTGAGCCCCCATAATACGTCCTAATGGGAGGGGACATAGAGAGATGGAGGTTTGGGCTCTCACTTGGATGCACGCGATCGATGGCTTACTAAGATCACACTCAGTGAATGGCTCACTAGGGGTGCACTCATTGAGTGGCTTGTTAGGGGTACACTTGGTAAGTAGCTCATTAGGGGTGTACTCATGGAGTAGCTCACTATGGATAGAGAGGGAAGAAGCTATATTGAGGGAGAGCTGGGTTCTCTGTTTACACCATTCGGGGTCAAAGGCTTTTTTTTGGATTGAAGAGGGCCTTGAGGGCTTGAGTGGTGCTCTTTTATGTTGCCCGAGCAGGAAAACCTCCCTTGCCTTTGCCTTATAGTAATGAGAGGTATTTGTAATGCTTTGCAGGGAAGGATTTGGCGCCAAGGCCCATGACAAATGTTATTTCTAGGTTTGCTGGCCATTGGGGTGTTGACGGGAGCTGTCTTTATTAGGCGTCGCCTTGCTCCAGAGTGGAGGCGGTGTGCAGTCTCCTTGATCAAGTCATCAGAAGGTTTTAGGCAACGCAGAGCATATGCTTGCTCTGACTACCGTAGGTGCATACACTGATTGTTTTATTGGCTACCTAGTCAAGAGCATTCCGAATTGATACGTCTGACTGTGTTGTTGTTTGGGCTGTTGATACTTGTCCTTTTGGCCTATCGCTTCCCGAGCCTTATCTTGGTTGCTGCAATGGCGTTTGAATTGAGTTGGTTCGATCTCCTTCCTAAGACTTTGTTCGTTACTTGTTAGGCCCCTTGTCACAATGATGATTGGACCTGGGTAGGGCCAGTTCATGGTATTATCGGATCCATCGACATTGTAGCACAAAAAAATGTGCTATTAGAGTATAAGTAGAAATCTATCCATCAAGGTGGCAGATCCTTTTGGAAAGCGTGCACCCAGAGATGTATTTAAGTGATTTGGAAGATCTCTATGGCTGCAGAGATTGTAAAGCACTTTCGAATGTACTAATAACTTCATTTTTCCTCACTTAACACTCCTTTGAAGAATGATGTGCTTTTCTATACATTTGATTGATTCCCTTAACTTATTTAGCATACATTTGTTTTATATGTTCTAATCAAATATTAGAAAACATATTAGACAGACTTATATTGATCTTTTAATACAGACAATGGCCTCTAATGATTGTAGGCATCTAGATATGAGGCAATTTTCATAAAAGGAATGATTTTATAGTATAATTAGACAGATTTTAAAACACGTGTTGCCTTACTAAAAGATAAAAATTAAGCTCATTTTTCATCATAAGACAATAAATATATTTACCTAATTGAAGATGAATTTTTCCATCATTCATCTACCTTTTTTAGAAGCAAGATGTGAGTTATCAAATGATATTCAATTTAGCAAAACATTTTTGAGAACTTAAGTCAGATGCTAGAAAGTGTTTGAACCAGAATTTATATAATATATATACAGACACACATTAGATCCAATTGATGTTATAATAACCTCAATCATTGCACCAATATTGACTTTTGACTTTTTTCAAAAATTTTAATTCACTATTTGTTGCTTTAACATGTTACCAATGAAAAGAGAATTTCAATTTTACAAAACACAGTGGTGGAAATGCAAATATGATGAGTGCTCACTTATAACAAAAAGTACAGGAAAATGTACGTGAAGTAGTCTCAACTATTCATGTTAATTATGAACTTCATTCTTACCCTTTTCTCTATTAAAACTTATTTAAACGAATATCTTGAAAGATGTAGGAGTATAGTAAGATATAAGAATACAAATCAGTTCAACTATTTTAGTTATTTATTTTATTGAAGTATTATTAATTCAGTCAACTGTTTAACCGATTATAAAAGGTTATCATTGTCTTAATTTTCTTACATATCTATCCACTACTCCTTTCTCCAAGCTGTTGATCAACTACAACACATAACTATGGACTATCCAATTTCTTGACCACATTGAAAGAAGTTGTGGATTTATTTATATTAGGGTAATCTTAATTTTGTTGCTCTCAAAAAGTGTCTAAATTATCTATGGCTTACCATGAACAAACTTTCTTTAATCAGTAGAGGCAAAGCAATCCTAGGATGAGCATATTCCTCGTGATATATTGATAATTTAATGTTAGAGTAATCTATCCAATTGGTATATCTATTTGCCAAATTTACAAATTCTTTATTTTGAAGATGTCAAATCAATACTTCTATCAAGAATTAAACACCTCAAATATTCATCAAAATCTTATTATTATTTTTTAGTCTATACCAATTTTTCTAAAGCGTACCTCTTTTTATATTTGAAATATTTCTTAGAAAATCTAGAATGCCTATTATTTCTAAGAAAATTTAAAATTAACTTATCTTATTCTTTTAAATTTTTAAATAAAGAGGCATACCTTTCTACTTAAGGTAATCATATGACATCCTATCCTCCTATAGCATTAGTTGATAGCCTAGATTAGCTTTTGCTCTCTAAGAAATAAAATCAACCCTCTTAGAGAGGAAATACTTTTAAGATTGTTTGAGTCTTAGTCTTAAATTTCTATCCTTCTCATTCAAAAAACAAAAGATTGAAATCAAATAATATTGAAATCATTTTATAGCAATTATTTTATTTTGTGAAAATCGAGAGAAAAATTATTGAGCTTACATAGTGATGGGTACACCAATAATGGGCTGGCCCAAAGAAAGGTCAACGGAAGCCCCATTAAGGCCATCAACGTTTCTAACGGCCCAATAAGAGGATGGGCCTAGGAAGGCGAGAGGCTCGGGGCGGTCAACGTCGGCGTTGACCCGGGCTGACATGACCAACCTACTCACAAACGGTCAATCGGGCGTTGACCGGTTTTGTTGGGCCTTGAAGCTTTGCAACACTAATGGGCCTATTCCATACAGGCCACACCCCATCACTGGCCGCCCGCCGCACTCTTTCGTTCTCCACGGCGGCCAACAAGCTGACGGTCAACCTAGATGTTGACCGTCTGCTCCCTACATACTGGGCCCAAACAAGGCCCTTCTACAGTAATAGGCCTGACTCACTCAGGCCCGTAGCCCAAATGGAGTCCAACGACGG
This sequence comes from Nepenthes gracilis, assembly GCA_033239525.1. Classification (NCBI taxonomy): domain Eukaryota; kingdom Viridiplantae; phylum Streptophyta; class Magnoliopsida; order Caryophyllales; family Nepenthaceae; genus Nepenthes; species Nepenthes gracilis. Next base: position 28,286,546 of record BSYO01000004.1, read on the forward strand.
ACGCCTTCCATGAGGGCGGCCAACACTCACGCAGGCGGTCAACCCCTGGCGTTGACCGTCCGCTCTCTGCACATTGGGCCCCGAAAAGCTTTCTAACAGTAACGGGCCTGACCCGTTTAGGCCCATCAGTCATAACAAAGCCAGCCACGATCTTCCAAGGATATTCCACGGTCTTAAAGGGAATATCAGCAAGATTGGCGCCCTTCAAATAAGGAAGGCGCCAGATCCTTCCAACTCCTTGCCGGCCCAAGGAACCTCAACAAGAAGGAAGGAAGTTGGAAAGTGGTTGGCGCCTCGCCGAAGGAAACAATCCACCACAATTGGGCAACAGGCATCAGCCTCCAGAAGGAAGGCCGGCCACAGATCACAATGGGGATGATTCCTTCCAAAGAAGGAAGATCACCATCTTTGCCATAAAAGAGGCCCTGGATCCAGCATCCAGGGCACGCTCTCTTAGATACTTTCAGTAACGCGTTCTTGAGGAAGGGACGGACGCTTCCATTGAAACCCAGACTCACGCTCTCTCTCTTCAAGCTGAGACTGAGACAGAAAACCCTAAGTGCTTTGAGAAATAACTTCTGATTCCCAGCAGCCAAGCCCTAAAACACTCAAACACAATCCAACTCAAAGGCAACGAACGGTCCTTACACACGTTCTCTGCCTTCCCACCACCCAGATACCAGAAAGGACTGGCGCCTTTCTGCCATCTGGAGCAAGACACTCTTTACCTCCCTTTTATCGCTTTCTCTTACTTTCAGTTCCTTCCATTGAAGGCTGATTTACTGACTTGAGCGTTGGAGTGTTATCGGTGGGATTACATCCCGCCGTTAACGCTGACCTCTCGTTTGTTTAGTGGTGTGCAGGATTTGTACTCAGTGAACGGAGCCGATTCAAACCATCCAGAAGAAATCCGAATCCGTTCAAAGTCGGATCCAGGTACGCATCATTGGCGCTGTCTGTGGGAAGCGCTTACGAAAAGCCTACCACCAAGAATCTGCAAAAACTCTCTCTGCCACCTTCCGCTGCAACAATGGTGAACACGAGAGCGCAGGCTAGCGACCCCGCTAGAGACACTGCTATCCCCGACTGTGGCCATGCCGCCACGTCCTGGTCAACGGGGCCACAGGCGAAGTTCCACCGCCTTACATCCAGCAACTGGTGGAGCAGATGCAGGCTAACAATCGCCTGCTTCAACTGCTTTGTGAGCAGAAGGAGCAACAACAACAAGCTGCTCCACCAGCGGTGATCCGCTCCTGCCACCAAGAAAGGTGGCCAGAGGAAGAAGAAGCCGGCCAAGAGGCCTGGAAAAACTGTGCACAATTTGGCTCCAGCATCCTCCCACGTTCCTGGCCAGAACAGGCCAATGGAACGCTCTGGGAGCACTTCCCCGACAGAGAGCCCAGAACGGAGAAATCCTAGATACTCTCGGGCAGAAGACCGCCGCACAGTCCAGGAGCGAGTCTCCAGGGCTGCCAGATCCACAGGAGGCAGCAGCCGACCGGCTGCTGAAAACAAGACGGAGTTGAGGAATTTTCTCAACTCCAAGAGATCTCGCAAACGCCACTCGTGCCGATCCACGAGTGGACCAAATCTGGAACCACGTGTTCCAGAATGACGAGCGCGCCATCGACTTGGACAGGTCACCCTTCACTGCTGAGATCCTGAACCGTCCACTGCCGTCCAAGTTTAAGATGCCGTCCCTTGACTTGTACGATGGGGGCAGTGATCCGGTTGACCACCTGGATCACTTCCGCACCCATCTGAGTCTACAAGGGCTAGAAGACTCAGCGATGTGCCGCTGCTTTCCACTGACACTGAAGGGAGACGCCAGGATCTGGTTCCACCACCTCCCTTCAGGTTCTGTCAGCAGCTTCCGTGAACTCACGGACCTCTTCCTGGCTCAGTATGCATCGAGCCGACGGGAAGAGAAACAGCCATGGCACCTCTCCCACATAAAGCAGAAACCGGGAGAGAACCCACGGTGCTTCGGGATCGCCCGTGGGCGAGGCCGGAAGGATCCCAGATCACCGAGGAGATGAAGTTGGGGCGCCTTCATCTCGGCCTCCGACTTACGGTGACTTTTTCAAGCATCTTGCCCACAAAAACCCTCAGACTTTCCGCGAGGCGGAATCCATCACCAGGGCCTATGCTGCTGCAGAAGAGGCCAACGAGGCAAAAACGCCCAGTAGGCGGATCGGCCTCGACCATTCCACAGTGATGGGAAAAGAAAGTTTGCCATGAGAACATCCCGCCAAAAACAAATACGGACCGGGCCTCGAGCAGGGACAACGGGCCCACCACCTTCACACCCTTGACGGACACGCGTTCCAATGTTACGTGCGGTCATCCGTGGGGAGAAGTTCCCAAGTGGCCAAAACGCCGAAGAAGGACTCGAAATCGAGACCAAGGCACCGTGACTTCCACCGCTCTGCTGGCCACTCAACCGAAGACTGCAAGACCCTGCAGAGGGAAATAGAAGATCTGATTCGCAGGAGACACCTTACTCGGTTCGTCAAGGGACCTGGACAGAACCCAGGGACAGCTGATGAAGAGGGGCAGGAGCAGACGCCTCCCCGGAACAGGATCGCGGCAGGAGTAGTCAATATGATCACCAGCCGACCTGTCAGGAGCCTGGAAGACAGCAAGGAGCAGCAGAGTGGGAGGAAGAAGCAGCACGTAGTAGATAACATCATTAGCTTTAGTGACTGTGACTCGAATCATGTAATCTCCCCCCATGCTGACCCCCTTGTAATTTACTTTTCGTTTTACGGTGCTTGGACTACCAACCAAACGAATCTTTATTGATAATGGTAGCTCGAAGGACTTGCTTTATTTGGATGCTTCTTTAGATTAGGCCTAAAAAGAACCAACTAAAACCTCTTGAAGGACTTTGTACGGCCTTGATAACGAATCCGTGCCCGTCCCAAGGGACAATCCAATTGGAAGTCACCCCCAGGCACCTACCCAAAAACAAAGAAGTCGAACGCTAACCTTTCTAGTGGTTGACCTGCCCTCTGTATACAATGCGATACTAGGCAGACCGTGCCTAACAGCGTTTGGGGCAGTCACGTCAATTCCGCATCTGAAAATGAAATTCCCAACACCCTACGGCGTTGGAGAAGTCCTGGGAGATCAGGTCACTGGGCGGACCTGTTACATGGCCCAGATTGCCCCTGGTGGCAGAACTGGCTCGGTGGGAGAACTCGACCATCGGGACGAGACCACCCTGCAGCAGGCGCAGCCTGGTGAATCCACCGATCTGGTTCCACTGGGCCCAGGGGAACCGGCTAAGTGTGTCCAGATTGGCGGCTCACTCACCGGGCCACTGCGTGATGAACTAATCACGTTTCTACAAAGGAACGCAGACCTTTTTGCCTGGACTCCCGCAGACATGCCTGGGATTTTGGCTGAGGTAATGGTCCACAAATTAGGCCTTGATCCAGACCGCGAGCCGGTCAGACAGAAACGGAGGAACTACTCCATCGAAAAACTGATCGCCATCCGGGAGGAGGTGAAGAAGCTGCTGGACGCAGGCTTCATTAGGGAAGTCCAGTACCCGGATTGGCTCTCAAACGTCGTCCTGGTTAAGAAGAGCAACGGAAAATGGCGGATGTGCGTCGACTTTACCGACGTCAACAAGGCTGCGCCTAAAGGACGACTTTTCCCTTGCCCGGATTGACTGCTTGGTTGACTCCACGGCGAGGCACGAGTTCTTAAGCTTCATGGACGCTTATTCAGCAAACCAGATCGAGAATGAGTCCAAGACGAGGAGCATACCTCGTTCATGACGGACCCGGGCACCTATTGCTATAGGGTCATGCCCTTCGGGTTAAAGAACGGGAGCCACCTACCCGCTAGTGTGACCAAGATGTTCGAAAAGCAAATTGGTCGCAACATGGAGGTCTACGTCGACGACATACTCGTTAGAGCAGAGTCACGGGCCACCACATACGCGACTTGGAAGAGTCATTTGGGGTGCTCCGCCAGCACCAAATGAAGTTAAATTCAGCCAAGTGTGTCTTCGGGGTAGCCTCAGGAAAGTTCTTGGGTTTCATCGTCTCTCAGCGAGGGATCGAGGTAAACCCAGAAAAGATCAAGGCACTGGCTGACATGGCTCCCCCGAGAAATGTAAAGGACGTCCAACGACCGACCGACGGCCAATTTGCCGCTCTGTCCCTTCTTCGCGAAGTCGAGACAAGTACCAGCCCTTCTTTAAAGCTTTAAGAGGGACAAAGTCTAACGGATTCCAGTGGACGGCTGACTGCCAGACCGCCTTCGATGAATTGAAGCAGTATCTGGCCAGCCCACCGTTGTTAGCGTCGCCCAGAGATGGAGAGGAGCTGTACCTTTACCTAGCAGTATCGGAAGTGTCCCTCAGCTCCGTCCTTGTGCGCCAGGAATCTGATATCCAGCAGCCGGTCTATTATGTGAGCAAGACGTTGACCGCCCCGAAAACCGCTACCCGCTAAAAAAATGGCACCGGCACTTATCTTCGCAAAGACGAAGTTAAGGCCATACTTTCAGCGCATCGCGTAGTGGTCCTTACGGACCCCACCAAAAAGGCATACTCTAAAAGCCCGACGCGTTTGGGCGATTGGTAAAGTGGGCCATTGAATTGGGTGAGTTCGACATCGAGTTCGAGCCCGGACCGCCATAAAGGCACAGAGCTCGCCGACTTCATCGTTTAGACCACAACACCCATTCAAGAGGAACAACCCACGTAAAACGAAGAACAGCCCCGGTGGGGCCCCCGAGATGGGCACTCCACGTGGACGGATCGTCCCACACGAGGCGATGGTTGCGCGGAGCGAGGGTGATCTTAACGACCCACGACGGATTTGAGATCAAGTATTCCCGAGACTTGATTTCCGTGACAACAACGTCGCCGAGTATGAATCCCTGCTGGCGGCCGGCTTTACGATTGACAAGGAGTGCTCGCGAGAGGTTGGCGATCCACAAAAGCGACTCGAATTAATCGTCAACCAGGTCAATGGGGCTTCGAGGCAAACAACCCTTCCTTGGCCGTGCACTGGGCGAAGGCAAAGGAGACCATCCAGGCTTCGACAAGCCGACCCCCGGTCACGTTCCTCGAGAGAAAAATTAGAAGGCGACCAGCCGGCTAGAGCATTTCTTCAGAGCCCAGAGCAATATTCGAGGGACATGCGGGAGGTCCTGAACGCTCCTAGCATAGAAAAACAGGAGGCCATGCAGATTTTCGAGGCGGAAAACTGGATGACTCCTTACCTTGAATACTTGGCTGACGGATCACTTCCAGAGGACACTGAAAAGGCCAAGCAGATCAAAAAGACAGCTGGTTGGTACACGGCAGTTGATGGGCGGCTGTATCGCCGCGGATACTCAACTCCGTATCTTCGCTGTCTATCTCCCGAGGAGGCAGACTACGCGTTGGGCGAAGTTCACCTCGGGATCTGTGGATAACACGTAGGCGGGAAAAACCTAGCCTTCAAAATCATGCGGCAGGGCTACTATTGGCCCTCAATGAAAAAGGACGCACTAGAATTTGTTAAGAAATGCGAGAGCTTCCAGCTTCATGGCAACCTCCATCACCGGCCATCCGCTGATTTAAAGTCCCTTCAGGCCCCGTGGCCCTTCGCGCAATGGGGGCTCGACATTCTCGGCCCATTTTCCATTGCCATGGGACAAAGGAAATTCATCATAGCTGGCATCGACTACTTCACTAAGTGGGTCGAAGCTGCCCACAAAAGATTACGAACACAATGCTATGGAGTTCCTTCGCCAAAGCATTGTCTGCGGATCAGCGTCCGGAGGTCGTGGTGACCGACAACGGGACCCGATTTTTGGGAAACGCTTCACCAAGTATTGCACCGACCTTGGAATCAAGCTGGTCCACACTTCGCAGTATACCCCCCCGGCCAACGGACGAGTGGAGGTCACGAACCGTGACGCTACTCCACGGGTTAAAAACTAAGTTGGAGGACGCTGGGGGCTCCTGGGCTGATGAGCTCCCATCCGTCCTCTGGTCTTATCGTACAACCCCGAAGGAACCAACGCGAGAGACGCCCTTCAGCCTACGCTACGGGACTGAAGCGGTAATACCTGTCGAAATCGGGCTCCCAAGTCTCAGGGTGGAGTCCTTCGACCCACAGACCAACTCCCAGAAAATCAGGGAGCACTTGGACTTGCTAGGGGAAGCCCGCGACGCCGCCAGGGTACGGACAGCAGCGTACCAACACCGAGTTGCCCGATACTACAATAAAAAGGTAAAAGCCCGGCAATTCGACGTTGGAGACTTGGTCCTACGAGGCATCGAGGCCACAGGCAAGCTGGCCGGCCGAAACAAGCTCTCTCCTAACTGGGAGGGACATTTCCTCGTCTCCGTCGTCCTACGCAACGGAGCGTACAAGCTCCGAAAACAGGACGGAAAGTTGGTCCCACGAACGTGGAACGCAACCCACCTGAAGCGCTACTACCAATAGAGAACCCAGGTACGCCCTTACTTGAGCCTGTGCATTCATTCGTGTGCATGTTTTTACTTTGGGAAAAATGAGAGTTTACTTAGCATGTAGAATTCTAGGGCCTATGAATTGTGTTTGCCTTGCAGGTATCCATCCGACCTAGACTGTAACGTCCCCGGAGCATCCGCACTGACGATATTGTCCGCTTTGGACCGTCCCCTGTCGCCAAGGCCGTCACAGGGCGCCTCACGATTTTGTTCCTGGCAGACCCTTACAGGCCCCCAAAACGCGTCGCCAATGGAAGAGGTATCCACACCCTTTATCAGGCATGCTTCGTTTCCCTCTCCATCCGATGTGGGACTCTACATAGACTGCCCCTAAGTCGGGAGGGTCTTCACCCTCTCGTTAAACCCTAGTCATCTAGGTGGCCCAAAAAGTGGTCTGAAACCCTGGTCATCCAGGTGGCCCATAGTGGTCTTAAACCCTAGTCATCTAGGTGGCCCATGAGCGGCCTGAAACCCTGGTCATCCAGGTGGCCCATGAGCGGTCTTAAACCTCGGTCATCCAAGTGGCCCATGAGCGGTCTGAAACCTCGGTCATCCGAGCGGCCCAATAGTGGTCGTACTAAACCTTGGTCATCCAAGTGGCCCATAGCGGTCTAAAAACCTTAGGGGCAAGAATGGCACACGCGACGACCTCTTTTCTGGGAGCAAGAACGTCGCATCAACGACGGTCGAAGGGAGAAGCATTTCTTCTCCAACATTGGCAGCCCAAGTCTTCACTTGAACGGCGCCACCAGGCTGGTTCTTACAACCGCCTGCCTGACTTAAGGACCTCACTCCTTAAGCAGCCAGCCAACCAAGTTGGCAACCCCACGCACCGACCTTCTCCATGAAAAGGGCAGCGTGGTTAAACGATAACGGGAAGCGCTCCTTCTCTAACACTAACTGTCCAAGTTCTCGCTTGGGCAGTACCGCAAGGTTGGTTAATGCAACCACCTTCTAAGCCTGGGGGCTCAGCTCCTTAGGCCATCGAGTAACGGTCGCCGGCCAACTAAGTTGGCCGCCCCATGCACAGACCCATGCAAACAGCAAGCACAAAGCAATAAAAAGCAATGGATACTGAGCTGAAAAAAGATTTCCATTTCATTAAGTATTTTGCGGTTTACATGCTATCCGAAAAACAATAATACAAGGCTACAAGTCTGGCGGACCACCCTGGCTGTCTCGGGGCTCTCCCACCAAATCTTCTTTGTAGTGCGCTGCGCGGTTTCTTTGATTGATGAACTCCACTGGGAAGTCAGGAATGATCAACCGCGCAACGCGACGTCCAATGTTGAGCCCCTCCAACAACCGAGCGTGTAGTGCGCCCCCAACCTCAAGAGGGGTCATCCGTGAGGCCAACTCGTTCTCCGCAACGGCGGCTCGACGATCAAGGCGTTTATTGCTCGCTCTCAGGCGATCATCCTCTTCCTTTAGACGAGCGACTTCCGCCTTCAACACGGCGTTCTCTGCCTCCACGCCCGCCATAACGACCTCGAGCGGCCGTTTGCTCACGAAGCTCCCCTCCCGAGGCGGCCCGGCAGCGTCCGGCCCAGGCTATCTCGCCTCCTTCTCGGCTAGAGCCTCGTCACGCTGCACCATTGCCTTAAAAAGTGCGAAGCGACCTTCAACGGCCGCCTGAACAACAACAAAAGACAGGTTAGAAACCTTGAAAGGGCAAAGCACGGGAAATTAACCATCAAGAACCATACCTCCATAAATTTCCTCGTGGGTCCCTTAGGCACAGCCTCCGCACCCGAGGCTCAGGTGGTGGAGGGACGGGAGCATCCTCTCGTGCCGAGCACACTGCTGCTTCCTCCAGGATTCTTTCCAAGGATTCGTCATCTTCAACGGCAGCAGCAGGCTCCTCTCTGGCAGTCTCTGGAGCAGCTACAGCAGGCTCCTCTCCTGCAGCCTCTGGAGCAGCTGCAGCAGGCTCCTCTCTTGCAGCCTCTGGAGCAGCGACGGCAGGCTCCTCTCTTGCAGCCTCTAGAATAGCGGCGGCAAGTTTCTTTCTTCTGGCTGCCTTTGGGACAGCAGCGGGTGAAACAACTCGGGACGACGGCTCTATAATGTAAACACGTGAACCTTCGAGCACGTCGCGAGCTGGCTCCTCTGCGGATCCCATCCAGGCAGCGCCCGGAGTCAGCGTCGCCGCAGGCTGCGCCAGGATGACTCCTCCGGCACCCTCCAACCTACCCTTAACGGACCTCTCCGTTCCAGAAGTGCTACCGGGACCACCGCAAATCCCGGCAGCCACAAGGTCAATCTGTGAAGAGGAAGATGAGGACGTGGCAATCGCCCTCGCAGCAGCCTCCTCCGAAGACACCGGACGGATGAGCAACTTCTTCGAATCATCCGGCTTCAACATTTTAATTGGAGGGTGCGGCTTTTGGATCGGGCGATGGCGGTCCCCATTCAACTTTTTGGTTTCCTCCGCAAAAAACAGAAAGTCCCTCTTGAACGCATCGTGTTACGCCAATCGCCTTGGTCAACCGAGCACAAAGCGGCATTCTCCGCCGCGAGACGGCGTACCCAAGTGTACTTCCGGACCTTACCCCCACTCCAGCGATAGGCCACTTGTCTCCCACCTTTACAAAGAAGAACCGATTTTTCCGGTTCTTGGGAGTCATGGATGGCCGTACTAATTTTTATTCTCGTACGGGGTGAGAGATCCACTCCGCCCCCGGGATATCTTAAAGACGACCTTAAGGCCGGACATCCTAAACTTCCGATCGAGCTTCCGCGAAAATACCTGAAGTACAAATATACCTCAATGCGTTGGCGTGAAGGTGAGCAATGGGAACATGGAGGGCCGCTATGATTGATTCGAGCTCCTCCCGGCATCGGCAGACGAGCCACTCCTCGGGTGAGCCTCGTAACAAGTGAAGTAGCCTTCCGGTGGGCGAGAGGCTATTTCTGCCATAGGAACCCTCCAGGCCATCTCTTTCGAATATTGAATTCAACGCACAAGGCCTTGATGTCACTCTCCTCAAGTCGGATGAGAAGTCCGCAGCGGATGCCATGGTTGGAAAAGGTTCTAGGGTTTCTTGAGAGGTTTGTCTCGAAATGAAAATGAGGAAGACGAAAGGCTGGGAAGCGTAACTGATTTCGAACAAAACGGAAGGAAAACTTAGGCGCCAAGCTTGCAAAGGACGCCGTCAGAATTGCCACGTGTCAACTCCTCATTCGATCCAGCCAAGCGACGGGACTCCCGCACGAAACCCCTCATTAATGGCTCCGTCAGAATTGCCACGTGTCGCCACTCCACTTGACCTGCAAAAGGACGGATCTCTGGCATATTAATGACCCAGATCTCCTTCCAACCAAAGGAGGACACGTGTCGCGTTCTGCCTTGCAATCCACCACAATTGGGCAAAAGCTGGCAGAAATCATTCCCAGAATTGGCCAGGACGGTCAACAATTCTGGAACTCCAAAATTGGCCAGGACGGTCAACAATTCTGGAACTCCGGAATTGACCAGGACGGTCAACAATTCTAGAACTCGGGAACTGGCCAGGACGGTCAACAATTCTGGTACTCCGGAATTGACCAAAACGGTCAACGATTCCGATCAAGCCCTCCTTCATGCTTTTGTAAGTTTCCACAGGATTCTCAAAGCAAGGAAAAACGTCCCATCATGAACATACTGGAGGCCAGAAATCTGACCACCAGCACGGGGGGCTAGTGATGGGTACACCAATAATGGGCTGGCCCAAAGAAAGGTCAACGGAAGCCCATTAAGGCCAGTCAACGTTTCTAACGGCCCAATAAGAGGATGGGCCTAGGAATTGAGAGGCTCGGGGATCAGTCAACGCTCGGCGTTGGCCGTCAGGGCGGCCAACCTGCTCCTGGCTTGACAAACGGCCAACCGGCGTTGACTAGTTTGTCGGGCCTTGAAGCTTTTGCAACACTAATGGGCCTATTCCATACAGGCCCACAGCCCATCAGTTGGCCGCCCGCCGCACTCTTCGTTCTCCACGAAGGCGGCCAACAAGCTGACGGTCAACCCAGATGTTGACCGTCTGCTCCCTACATACTGGGCCCAAACAAGGCCCTTCTACAGTAATAGGCCTGACTCACTCAGGCCCATAGCCCAAATGGAGTCCAACGACGGACGCCTTCCATGAGGGCGGCCAACACTCACGCAGGCGGTCAACCCCTGGCGTTGACCGTCCGCTCTCGCATACATTGGGCCCCGAAAAGCTTTCTAAGAATCTGGGCCCGACCCGTTTAGGCCCATCGATCATAACAAAGCCAGCCCACGATCTTCCAAGGATATTCCACGGTCTTAAAGGGAATATCACAGATTGGCGCCCTTCAAATAAGGAAGGCGCCGTATCCTTCCAACTCCTTGCCGGCCAAGGAACCTCAAGCGGTAAGGAAGGAAGTTAACTTGGAAAGTGGTTGATCGCCTCGGAGGAAACAATCCACCACAATTGGGCAACGAGCATCACCTCCCGGAAGGAAGGCCGGCCATAGATCACAATGGGGATGATTCCTTCCAAAGAAGGAAGATCATCATCTTTGCCATAAAAGAGGCCCTGGATCCAGCATCCAGGGCACGCTCTCTTAGATACTTTCAGTAACGCGTTCTTGAGGAAGGGGATGGACGCTTCCATTGAAACCCAGACTCATGCTCTCTCTCTTCAAGCTGAGACTGAGACAGAAAACCCTAAGTGCTTTGAGAAATAACTTCTGATTCCCAGTAGCCAAGCCCTAAAACACTCAAACACAATCCAACTCAAAGGCAACGAACGGTCCTTACACACGTTCTCTGCCTTCCCACCACCCAGATACCAGAAAGGACTGGCGCCTTTCTGCCATCTGGAGCAAGACACTCTTTACCTCCCTTTCATCGCTTTCTCTTACTTTCAGTTCCTTCCATTGAAGCCTGATTTACTGACTTGAGCGTCGGAGTGTTATTGGTGGGATTACATCCCGCCGTTAACGCTGACCTCTCGTTTGTTTAGTGGTGTACAGGATTTGTACTCAGTGAACGGAGCCGATTCAAACCATCCAGAAGAAATCCGAATCCGTTCGAAGTCGGATCCAGGTACGCATCACATACATATTTTTTCTAACTTACTCAAGATACATTGTGCTTGAATTGTTTTTCCCAACATTTATTCTTGGGTACTATGATTGTGCTCATATTGCCAACTAAGCTTTCGATTTTTTGTGCAGATTAATTATTTTATACTATGATTTTTTAGGGTTGCAATACTTGACATGATTAGGTTTTTATACTCTACTGTTGTTAGGATAGTGTTACTAATGCTGTTTTTGATAGGATTATCATCCCCACCTTCTGTCATGGTAAAGAAGATTGATTATTGGATTATTAATCCTTAAAGATCTTGGGGGTGGCGTAGAAGTAGGATATTTGAACTACATTGAATCACCGTGCTCGATTCTCTCTATCTGTTCTTCATATTACATTTCACTATTCTGCCAATTTGCACAAATTCATTATTTATTTACCAATTTGTATGTTAAAAAAAATAAAATTAGGTCTACTCACTCTATTATTAAAATTAGTAAATTAACTTGGTTTGTTACTTATTATTGTATTTAATTTTAGTATTCAGCTATCTTAAAGTCTATTTTTAAATTTTCGCTACATTACCATAATCATTCCTTCTAAGGCACTTATTTGTGCATTTTGAAGCTCATCATCAATTCTTTAAAATCAAAAAAAAAAAAAAAAATTGTATTAGTTTTCATCCAGTCTACTCTCAATATCATGTGGTGAGATCCCAACTCGAAGATCCTTATGACAAGAAGGAAGGAATACCCTGCATCTTCAAAAAAGAGTTGCAGCATTTGGCTTTTCTAATAACATTGCTTCCGTCATCCATAGATACTGATAATGAAGTAGTCTCCATTACTCCACATTCCATCCCCTTTACTGCTCTTGCATCAATGAAGCTAGAAACACTTCCAACCAATTTGATGATGTTTCATTTTCTTGTTTCTTCTTTAATCTAAATAGTATTTTATAGAGAAGTATTTGATAGTGTTTGAATAAATATCTCATGTAGTTTTTCCATCTCCTCTTCCTCTACCTATGCAAACTTGTCCTCTTGACCATTTTTATGGTCTGCAGTCATGACAATGAGCAACTCTTCCTTGCTTCTTTTGTTTGAAAAATAGCGCTAACACTTTATTTTGGTATCAACTCAAACTTGTATCCACATTATTGTGGTTGATAGTCTACTTTCGTATTTTGGTAGTTGGTTATGTGTTTCAAGGTAGATTTAGAATTTTTTGGTTAAAATTTAGAGTGATTATTCTTGAAGTTTTGTTAGTTCAAAGGAATGAAAAATGGTGGTGGGTTTGTAGATTTTCCCCAAAGGTTTGATTTCTTGATTTAAGGCCACTATGAAAGTTTAATAAAATGATAATAAGACTTCTAATCAATTTTATTGAGTTTTTCAAACTGAACTTGATACTCTTCCACTTCTATTTTCTAGTGTAAAACTTATTAGATTCTACATTATGCAATAAGAAATTGATTTTCAAACATTATTCACACATCTTTCTTGAAAGTATTCCAATTCAAAGAATGACCTAAACTCAATAACACTTAAAACCATATATAAGCCTTGTCCTCCCAGAACATGGACATAAGATCTATTCCCTAGTCTTTTGTACCTTGTAAATTGAAAGTACTAGCTGCACCTCATTATCCATCCTCTCTGGTTATCTCCATCAAAAGAAGGAAACTCTATCCTTGGATTAGGCACTTTGTGATTGCTTATGTTATCTCCTCCCATGATATCAAAAGAAGGAAACTCTATCCCCCTATCCCCTACTAATTAAATTACAGTTGAAGGTGAAAATTGTTCATCAATGGAGGGACTGTTGTTCCTTATATAGTTATATTACTTTATGTATTTTAGTTTTTCTATTAAAAAGAGTCAATTTTTTAAAATATTTTTATACATTTTTCCTCTATTGTTACAAATTATTATTTATATCTAACAATTACTGTTTTATTTTACTAGTTCTTATAACTACATCTTTATTAAATTCATTATATTGTTCTTTGTGTTGAAGTATAACATGATGATCACTTCCTAGTGTTACAAGAATTTTTTTTTTGTATTTATTTTGAAAAAAATTTAATAAAATTTGTGTTATACCTTTAATTTTTATTAAAAATTATTTATATAGAAGCCTTGCAAGATACAAAATGTATCAAAATACAAGAATGGATAGTAATATAAACAACAAAATACAAATCAGTTCAACTGTTAAAAATAATCATTACACCTAGATATTATTGATTCAACCAATTGTTTAGTTCTGTTGAGCCCCAGTACGAAGGCCCATAAGAGCACAGCCCAAATAAAGAAGCCCAGAGACACTCTCACGAGTAGAAGAAATCAGATGGCCCAAACGAGAAGCCCAATGGCCGAGAGCCCAAGAGGTTTCACAGCTGCCCGAGCGGTCAGGAAGAATCTCTCGGACTTTTCCCCAGAGGGCCCCACACGAACTGCTCAGCCTCACAAGCCCGCGAGCCAACAAGGAGGCTCACAACCAGACGAGAACCGTTCGTTCATGGTCGGAAATGCCAGCTAGCCTATTTCGCGGTTTCAGAGAAAGCTCTCAACTGCTAGTCGCCAGATTAGGCAGGGCACGCCTAGTCAAATCAAGGCGCTGGAGATCAGGATCTCTTGTCACATCCGACACACTCGGATCTGCGCAGCGGGCGCCCCCGCATGCTACTCTCACACGCGTCCGGTGCATTAAAGGAAGCCGGTGGACCAACTCATCAACCATTGGATGGACGCCACGTGTCTACTCCCCAACGGCTCGGTTTCCACTGTAAATACACAACAAGACCCCTTTCAAAAGGAAGGGCTTTCCAGACTCAACAACTCTGAGCCCCAAAGCTTCAATCGGGCTCTCTCCCTCTCCACACTCAATTTCTCAAAGAAGAGTAAAAAGGCTCCCAGTGAGCATAGCTTCCTTAGGAGAGAAACACAAAACGTGAGATAGGGAAGGGGTTAACCTCACAATCATTGTCTTTCTCCAAATCTCCAGGCCAATAGTGAAGTTAACATAGGGCTCTGGCGCCGTGGTTTTTCCTCCCCATTCAAGAGGAGGTTTTTCACGTAAAATATCTGGTCTCAATCCTCATCTCGTGTCCAACACATCATTCACTTGTGTTGCCTGACTCCACGGACCGGTCGGGACGCGCCTCTGCATCTCTCGGCCGCGTTGGACCTCTCGGATTCGACACCCCTCATCAACGGGCCTTCCTAAGAGATCCGGCTGGGACGTCCCCAACCTTTGCGTCTCTCGGACCCGCGGAGCCAGAACGCAACAAGTTCATTACAAAAATTGTTGCTATTATAACTATTTTGAATAAATGTACATTACTTATTTTATTGGATTGCTGATTAGTCATAATTTTAGGATAAAAATTAAAAAAAATATAATTTATAGATGATTAAATGAAGAAAATTCAAAAATAATGATTATGTAACTTTAAGTACAAATAAAGATAAATAACATAAAAACCCAATAAAATAAGTTAATAGATTGTTTTGTTCATCGACCAATATATATGGAATGAATTTGAAAAGGATTCTATTGCTCTTTTGTTTTTTTACAAAATTCATTATTTTTGGATAAATTTTAAAGATTAAAATATTTGATTTTTATAAGTTAAAGTATATATTCTGAATAATTCATACAAAAATATGCATTATACTGTAAAAAATGAACAATTAGGTTAGATATATTTTAAAATAATATGTGACAATAAAATAATATACAAGTTAATAAGAAATTTTAGAATATTTATCTATATATATCTTATTTTTTTTCCAGCATACCCATTTTCTCTTGGGGTTTCGCCTCTGTCTCTCTCTCTCTCTCTTTCTGTGTTTCTCTCCCTCTCTTCTCGTCTCTCGCTGCCTCTCTTACCTCTCTCTCTTTCTATCTTCTGCCGCTTTCTATGGTCGAAGCATCGGATGTGTATGCATCCCCCATCGTATCCCTCCTCTCCCAGGTAGCTTGAACCTTCCGTTTTCTGAATCAATATTCTTTTCGTTATTTTCGCGTTCGTCGCCAGCGCTTTCGCTTTTTTTTTTTTTTTTTTCTGATTTATTGTTTTTGGAGATTTTGTCTTCACTGTTTTCTCAGTTTCTCGAAGTAGAGAAGTCGAGATAAAATGGCTGCCTTACGACCGAGTTTACCGTCCAGGCTACGGCAGCTCTTTTCAAGCGAGGGATCCTTCGGTCCTTCTCTCCAACTTGACTCTGAGCCCGTAAGTGCTAGCTTATTGACTGATTTGAAATTCTCTTTGCTGTTGATCGGGATGGTCTCCCTATTCTACTGTTTGCTATTGGATTAGGGTTTAGGAGAATCAATGACTCGTTGCTTGGTAGTTTTTTTTTCCCGCATCGTCTTCTGATATATGGGTTTTGCTTGTTAGATTCAGGAATAGAGTTCTAAGGGTATGTTAGAATTTGACTTGTTTTCCGAAGCTCCCTAGTTTGGAATGATAAATATTGATTCAAATGCTTGGTGATGGAGGATTACTATTGCAAAGTGTGTTACCCATGACAGACGCTGAAGAGAGTTGAATTATATTTCTATTATGGGCTCATTAAGAACCTAACTGGTGCAGCTGTTTTTTCCTGCTCAAACCTATATGACTGTGTCAAGTGTTTGTGAGTATCCGTAAGGAAGAACTCTGCGGGGCTAGTCATTGCAATCCCAGCTGAGGCCTGACAGTATCAGCCAGAATCTTTTGTTACCTTGTAGATGTTCAACGTTTTGTTTGAAAACTTCTCCTACTGACAAATAAAAAGACAATGAGGTGGTCAATGCTGCTCGTAAAACTTAGTTATACCTTCGGTGTGAAATAGTGTTGCGATGTGTTTTTTTGTTTTATTTTCCCTACTGAAACACCCCAATAAGAGGGGGGAAATATTTTCCAGTTATGTCCACACTTTTGCTGTTCTGAATGGGCTTTGAAGACACTGCATTCCCCAGGTTCTAGCCTTATAGTTATCAAATCAATATATGATGGGATGACAGCTTGTTTAAACTTATGGTGTTCTAAGGGGCAAGGTAACCTGAAACTTAAGACTACTTGCGTAAATTTATTCTGCTTTAAGAGGGAAGGTACCCTAAAAAAGTCAAGTAAAAAGGTTTGAGAGAGTTGGAATCGTTTCTTGCACATTTTCCTTTTACTTGCGGTTGAGGAACAAGAAGATAGCTTATCAGTTGATACTAAGAGGATTTTTGTGCATATACACTAAAAATACTTTAAAAGACAGCTTATAATGTAAGAAATCATTCATGAAACCATTTAAAAGGCTCTAATTGCAAGCAGAGCCATAGAAGACTATCTAAATTGAGAAATCCTGCTCAAAATTGCAAAAGTTATAAGTGCTTGTAATAGAATTCTAACTAATTGACTATCTAAATTGCGCGGATTGCTCAAAAGAGGGACAAAGAGAGGAGTTTGTGATATTTATTCTACTAGATAAGTGTATCCTACAAATTACGTGCACAGGTTGTTTAGTATTTGTGTTTTCTTTAGAGCTTCTTGAATGATTACGATGCTACAAAGAAGGATGCTTGTTAACTTGTCATATGTCAAGAAATATGGCAATTTAGACTAAAGTTTTGAGCATTTAGCAAATAAGGTTAGCTGCTTATGCTAGCAAATCTCTTATGTTTCATCACTTAAAAGCACTTGTCAGCCCTGTTATTTTTGAGAAACTCTTTTTTACTTTTTGTCCATCTCTTCTGAAATAATTTCTTTCTTATCTCAAGTAAACACTTTCATATGGCCATGACTTATTTTTTAGCACTAGTACACTCTAGACTTATTTTTCTGCATGAGTAAGCACCTCTGTTTGTTAGGATGGAGGGAGGATTGAGTTGTATTAAGAAATATTTTCTGACCCTCCAAGTGGGGTGTTGGCCTAAATTCTACATGAGAAGTAAGGCAGATAATGGCAATGCTTGAAGCCTTTTAGGTATGATGGGTTTGGTATTACTCACCTCTAGTGAAAGAAAATTAATTACTATTAACCCGGTGCAATCTTGGTCAAGGTAGAATATTGGCATAGTGGGACGGCTGATTTCTCCTCCTTTTGAAGAGAGGTCTCCTTAGAAACCTTCATAATTTTGTTATAATTGATTTTTCATTTTTAATGGGATTACCTACCTTTCAAGCATGTATTTCCTTCCTTCCTCTCTTTTACTATCTCAGACTAATAGGGAGGGAAGTTTTGAAGTACTCATCTCATAAAGGCTTCCCAAGATGGCCCTTCTCTAGTTCTCACCAGCTTTGGTTGCCCTATGCCACAGTATGCCTTTAGCCTTTGGGGACTTTCCCTTAGACTAATACAAAGTGTAACTTGTCCTGAATGTACACCGAGTATAGTAACCTCCGGCCTAACACCTATATACACTATGGGACCCTTCGGCCCACACTTGACTATGTCCATTCTGCTTAGGCTCCGTGGAGATCCTAGGCTATTCACTCGACATGCCTTAAAACTCAACCCTTATCACAGGTGGCGTACTTAGGCATTATCAAGTGCCTGAACACTATACAACACTTGAGGTGGTGGAGTGCTTGACACTACGGTTCCCCCATAGAGGATTTTAAGCATTTTGGAAGTTTTAGGAGTAGACAATGAAAACCCGCAACTTTCACTATGGCATGTCTCCATCAACCGTTTGTTGCCTGGTTCCGAATTTGTTTCGGCTGAATGTTCTCACTATGACACACTTCACTCCCTTATGTGCCCCGGGAAAAAAAATCTCTTTGACACTTCATTAACTATCCATCAGTGCATACACCAACATCATCAATGGCCATGCCTATAGTGTCGCAACAGTCTTGACATTTTTGTGACTTCCCATGGCATTGACATCCATCCAATGATGCATCAAAGTTGACATATTAAAGCAACAAGCACATGCCCTAGTGCTCTTTCAGATACCCCTGACAAACACAACTCCGCAAGTGTCATGAACTGTGACACTACTTGTGCACTGTGGCACCTTGCATCTCCTTGCTAGGGCTTGCCTGTATTGGAAGACAAAATTGATACTAATTCGAATTTGTCATGTGACATATGTATGCACGATCAAGTTGTCAACAATTTGGGTTACTTCTTGCTGTAGGGAATATTATAATTAATATTGCCACTCAAATGCACTATATTTTGTTTGTCTTGACTTGCAGCCTCCTAAAGTCAAAGCATTCATCGACAAGGTTATCCAAAGTCCATTACAAGATATAGCAATTCCCCTTTCCGGTTTCCGGTGGGAGTATAATAAGGTAGTGGCTGTATTACAGTAGCATATGTTTTAGCTGCATGCTATTTCATCCCTCTGCTCACTTTGTTATTGTTGTTTTTTCCCCTGTTTTTGGTTTTTCTTCCAGGGGAATTTCCATCACTGGAGGCCACTGTTTCATCACCTGGATTCATACTTCAAGACATACTTGTCTTATAGGGATGACCTCCTCCTCTCTGATAACATGGTGGAAAATGATCCATTTCCCAAGCATGCAGTTATGCAGATCTTACGGGTGATGCAAATAATTTTGGAGAACTGTCATAATAAAAGTTCATTTGATTGCTTAGAGGTATGCTGGAGAGGAAGATTTTGATCAATTTTTTTAATACTAAGTCATTGTTGTAGCCATTACGACTTGTTTTCCCACTGTTTTCCTTGTTGTGTAAGCATCTGAAATACAGCTTTAAACTCAAACATGTCCTTGTTTTATTTATGTTTATTTTTAAATTTGGCCAGCATTTCAAGGTCCTGCTTGCATCAACAGATCCTGAGGTTATTTTGGCAACATTAGAGACTCTTTCTGCTCTGGTGAAAATACCTCCCTCAAAGCTGCATGTGAGTGGGAAGCTAATTGGACTTGGTTCCATCAATAGTTGTCTTCTGTCTCTAGCACAGGGGTGGGGAAGCAAGGAGGAGGGATTGGGTTTGCATTCATGTGTTGTGGCTAATGAAAAAAGTCAAGAAGAGGGACTATCCTTGTTTCCATCAGATTTGCAGGAAAGTGATGAAAAGTCTCAATATCGTTTAGGGTCTACACTGTATTTTGAATTGCATGGAGTTGGTCCCCACAGAAGTGGGGAAAACAGTAGCATTGCAGAATCTTCTAGTTTGACCGTTATACAAATTCCAGATTTGCATTTACGGAATGAGGAAGATCTGCAGCTTATGAAGCAGTGCATTGACCAATATGGCGTACCTATTGAGCAGAGATTCTCATTGCTGACAAGAATTAGATATGCACATGCTTTCCGGTCTCCCAAAACAGGCAGATTGTACAGTAGAATTTGCCTTCTTGCCTTTATCGTGCTTGTGCAGTCTAATGATGCTAACGATGAGCTTGTTTCTTTCTTTGCTAATGAGCCGGAATATACGAATGAGCTTATAAAAATTGTTCGCTCTGAAGAATCAGTTTCTGGAATCATTAGAACACTTGCTATGCTTGCATTGGGTGCTCAGTTGGCTGCATACTCGGCATCTCATGACCGAGGTCGAATATTGAGTGGATCGAGTGTTAATTTTGCTGGGGGAAACCGGATGATACTCCTGAATGTGCTTCAAAAGGCAATTATGTCCCTTAACAATTCCAGTGATCCATCATCTCTGGCCTTTATTGAGGCTCTTCTACAGTTCTATCTTCTCCATGTCATATCTTCCTCGAGTTCAGGGAGTATTATCAGGGGCTCAGGAATGGTTCCAATCTTTTTACCTCTTCTGGAGGATTCTGATCCTCGTCACATGCACCTTGTCTGTTATGCTGTGAAAACTCTTCAGAAGCTCATGGATTACAGTAATGCAGCTGTGACTCTTTTTAAAGATTTGGGTGGAGTGGAGCTTTTGGCATGCAGGCTTCAGATTGAAGTACAAAGAGTAATAAGTTTGACTGGATCAAATGATAAGTCAGTGTTCCTCGGTGAGTGCACTAGTGATGGTCATTTCTACACCCAGAAGAGGCTTATCAGGGCTTTGTTGAAGGCCCTTGGATCAGCTACTTATGCTCCTACAAACTCCAGTAGATCTCAGAGTTCTAATGACAGTTCTTTGCCTGCCACGCTGTCATTGATATTTGGTAATGTTGGTAAATTTGGAGGAGACATTTATTGCTCAGCTGTCACCGTTATGAGTGAAATTCTTCACAAAGACCCTACCTGTTTTCCTGTTTTGCATGAGTTGGGTCTTCCAGATGCATTTTTATCTTCTGTGGTTGCTGGAATACTTCCTTCCTCCAAGGCCCTCACATGTGTTCCAAGTGGACTTGGTGCAATTTGCCTCAATACAAAGGGTTTGGAAGCAGTCAAAGAAGCTTTTGCTTTGCGTTTCCTTGTTGACATATTTACCACCAAGAAGTATATATTTGCTATGAATGAAGGTATTGTTCCTTTGGCAAATGCTGTGGAAGAGCTTTTGCGCCATGCTTCTTCCCTAAGAAGCTCTGGTGTTGATGTGATCATTGAAATTATCAATAAACTTGCTTCCCTAGGAGATGGAATGTCTGCTGGGTACACAGAGAAGGTTTACGGGAGTGTGGCTATGGAAATGGATTCTGGTGAGCGAGGAAGTGAAAGCAGTTCCACTCTGAGTAGTGCAACAGACTCAGCTGTGGAGGGTATGACAGACGAACAATTTATACATTTAAGCATCTTCCATGTGATGGTATTGGTTCATAGGACAATGGAAAACTCTGAAACATGTCGGCTATTTGTGGAGAGATCTGGAATTGATGCTTCGCTGAAGCTCTTGTTGCGGCCCAGTATTGCCCAGTCATCAGAAGGAATGGCTATTGCTCTGTACAGTACTATGGTTTTTAAGGGTTTTACTCAGCATCACTCAGCTCCACTAGCACGGGCTTTTTGCTCCTCTCTTAGGGACTATTTGAAGAAAGCTTTGACTGGATTTAATGTGGTGTCTGGTTCCTTTTTGTTGGATCCTAGGACAAAACCAGATGGAGAAATTTTCTCTTCCCTGTTCCTTGTTGAATTCCTCCTCTTTCTGGCTGCATCAAAGGATAACCGCTGGGTTACCGCATTGCTTACAGAATTTGGTGGTGATAGCAAGGATGTTTTGGTAGATATTGGTTGTGTCCACCGTGAGATTTTATGGCAGATTGCTCTCCTTGAAGATGCAAAAGTTGAGGCTGAAGATGACACTTCCGTTTCATCAGCAGAGTCACCACAACTGGCATCAAGTGCCAGTGAAACAGAAGAGCAGAGATTTAGTTCCTTTAGACAATTTATTGATCCATTACTGAGGAGGAGGATGTCAGGGTGGAGTGTGGAGTCTCAGTTTTTCGATCTCATTAACCTTCACAGAGATCTTGGCCGTGCTTCTGGAGTTCAACTCAGACATAGTTCTGACAGTTCGAACCGGCGGCTTGGAAATAGCCATCAGTTGCATCAGTCACCTAGTTTGGATGCCACTGGGGGTACCAAGAGGGAAGAGGACAAGCAGAGAACATATTATACTTGTTGTGACATGGTGAGGTCGCTCTCATTTCATGTTACACATCTATTTCAAGAATTAGGGAAAGCAATGTTGCTACCTTCTCGCCGCCGGGATGATACTCTCAACGTATCCCCCTCTTCAAAATCAGTGGTGTCCACTTTTGCCTCCATTGCCCTGGAACACATGAACTTTGGGGGTCACGCAAGTGCTTCTGGATCAGAGGTATCTGTGTCAAGCAAGTGCCGTTACTTTGGAAAGGTTATTGATTTCATTGATGGCATATTAATGGACAGACATGATTCCTGTAATCCTGTTCTATTAAACTGCTTATATGGGCAAGGGGTTATACAGTTAGTTTTGACTACATTTGAAGCTACCAGCCAGTTGCTATTTGCTGTTAATAGGACTCCTGCATCCCCTATGGAGACCGATGATGGAAATTTGAAGCAGGATGAAGAGGAACACACTGAGCATTCTTGGATATATGGTCCTTTGGCTAGTTATGGTAAGCTTATGGATCATTTGGTGACATCCTCATACATATTATCTCCCTTTACAAAGCATTTGCTTGTGCAACCTATATCAAATGGGCATATTAAATTCCCTCAAGATGCTGAGACTTTAGTGAAAGTTCTGCAATCCATGGTGTTGAAGGCTGTGCTTCCAGTGTGGACCCACACACAGTTTGTCGATTGCAGTTATGATTTCATCACGAAAATTATCTCTATCATTCGACATATTTATTCTGGTGTTGAAGTGAAAAATGATAATAGTACCAGCAGCACCCGTAGTTCAGGTCCTCCTCCAAATGAATCATCAATTTCAACAATTGTTGAAATGGGATTTTCAAGGTCTAGGGCAGAGGAAGCTCTGAGGCAAGTTGGAGCTAATAGTGTGGAGTTGGCTATGGATTGGTTGTTCTCGCATCCGGAGGAAGCCCAAGAAGATGATGAATTATCTCGTGCGCTTGCTATGTCTCTTGGAAATTCTGGATCAGACTTGAAAGAAGAAGCTGCGAATGAAAATTGCCGGCATTTTGAAGAAGAAATGGCCCAACTTCCTCCTATGGATGAATTGTTGTCAACTTGTGTGAAACTTCTGCAGATGAAGGAATCTCTTGCCTTTCCGGTTCGGAACCTACTTTTGACAATGTGCTCTGAAAATGGTGGTCTAGCTAGATCTAATGTTATTTCATTTATCATTGACCAGATGAAGCGCTTTAGTTCAGTTACTGACAGTGGAAATAGTAATGTTCTTTCTGCTCTGTTTCATGTGATTGCTTTAATTCTACATGAAGATGCTGCATCCCGAGAATTTGCCCTCAAGGGCAGTTTCATAGAACTTGCCTCAGATCTGCTATGGCAGTGGGATCTTGCATCATCTGATGGGAAGAAAGCACATTTCCCAAAATGGGTGACAACCGCTTTTCTTGCCCTTGATTGCCTCTTAAAAGTGGACCAAAAACTCAGCTCTGAGGTTGTAGAGCTATTGAAGAAGTCTGATAGCAGCCGACAGGCATCAATCGTTATTGACGAGGAGAGACAAAATAAGCCACAGTCAACACTGGAATCATCGTGCCAACATATAGATTTGAACCAAGAGAAGAGACTCATTGAGGTTGCCTGTAATTGTATAAGGAAGCAACTCCCTGCGGAGACTATGCATGCTGCTCTGCAGCTATGTGCAACTATCACCAGAACTCATCCTGTCGCCATTACTTTTCTCGAAGCTGGGGGTCTACCTTTGCTTCTCAATCTACCAACAAACAGTCTTTTCTCTGGATTTGACAATATTGCTGCTACTATAATTCGTCATATTCTTGAAGATCCCCAGACTCTCCAACAAGCTATGGAATCCGAGATAAGGCACAATGTTGTGGTTGCAACTAACAGACATTCTAGTGGAAGGCTTACTCCTCGTAATTTCCTGTTGAATTTGTCTTCTGTGATTTCACGTGACCCTGTGGTTTTCATGCGGGCTGCTCAGTCTGTGTGTCAAGTGGAGATGGTTGGTGACAGACCATACATTGTCTTGCTGAAAGACCGTGAAAAAGACAAATGCAAAGAGAGAGAAAAGGAGAAAGAAAAAGCAGCTGAAAAAGACAAAGGGCAGTCTGCAGATGGGAAGTCTGCTTCTGCTAATGTAGTACCTTTGGGTTCAGGTGGTGGGCATGGAAAACTTCAGGACCCTAATAGCAAAAATTCCAAGTCACATCGTAAACCTCCTCCTAGCTTCATAAATGTAGTTGAACATCTCTTGGATTCAGTAATCACATTTGAACCTCCCTTCAAAGATGAAGCTGTCACCAGTGGGATCTCTGGCACACAGTCAGTTGCTGATATGGACATTGATATTGCTGCAAGTAAGGGGAAAGGTAAGGCTGTTGCCAGTGTGTTGGAAGAAAGCAAAGATAATAGCCGGGATGGTTCTGCCTTGATGGCCAAGATTGTGTTTATTCTAAAGCTTCTCACAGAAATTCTGATGACACATGCTGCCTCTGTTCACATTTTGTTACGAAGGGATGTCGAAGTGAGTAGTTGGAGGGGTCCTCCACAGCGAGGTCCTTCGGGATGTTGCTCAGGTGGAATATTCCACAATATTCTGCACAAATTTGTTCCGTTTTCAAGGAACTCCAAGAAGGAGAAGAAATTAGATGGAGATTGGAAGCATAAACTTGCAACGGGGGCTGCTCAATTTTTGGTGGCATCTTGTGTACGCTCTGCAGAGGCAAGGAGACGAGTCTTCACAGAGATTAATTCTGTTCTCAATGACTTTGTTGAATCAGCCAATGGTTTCAAGTCGGCAGGCAGTGATATACAGTCGTTTATTGACCTGCTCAACGATGTGCTGGGTGCGCGATCGCCAACAGGTTCAAATATCTCAGCTGAAGCGTCTTCTACATTTGTAGATGTTGGTTTGGTTAGGTTTCTGACACGGACTCTCCAAGTTCTGGATCTGGACCACACAGACTCATCCAAGGCTGTGACAGGGATTATCAAGGCATTGGAAGTGGTTACCAAGGAGCATGCTCATTCTGGTGGTAACAATTCTGGGAAGGGTGATAGTTTAACGAAACCATCTGGTCATGATCAGCATGAACGAATTGATGACGGTGGTGATGTGACCCAATCCATGGAAGCTGTATCTCAAGAAAATAACACTTCTGCAGCTGCTAATCGCACTGAATCTTTTAGTACAGTTCAGACCTTCGGTGGATCTGAGGCTGTGACAGATGATATGGAACATGACCAGGATCTTGATGGAGGTTTTGCTCCCTCTAATGGAGATGACTATATGCATGACACTCCAGAGGATGCAAGCGGCCTTGAGAATAGTGTTGATGTTGTTGGAATAAGATTTGGTATCCAACCCAGCAGACAAGATAATCTTGTTGATGAAGATGATGATGAGGAGATGTCTGGTGATGATGGAGATGAAGATGAAGACGAGGAGGATGAACACGAGCACAATGATCTGGAAGAAGATGAAGATCATCATCTTCCACATCCTGACACAGATCAGGATGATCATGAGATCGATGAGGACGAGTTTGATGAAGAGGTGTTGGAGGAAGATGAAGAGGATGATGAGGATGACGAAGATGGTGTTATACTCCGGCTGGAGGAGGGCATTAACGGAATTAATGTATTCGATCATATTGAGGTTTTTGGTAGAGATCATAGTTTCCCAAATGAAACTTTGCATGTGATGCCGGTCGAAGTTTTTGGCTCTAGACGTCAAAGCCGTTCGACATCCATCTACAATCTTCTTGGTAGAAATGGTGATAATCCTCCTGCTCCTTTGCATCCACTCTTAGTTGAATCACATACCTCCCCATCTTCCGCGCCTCCTAGATCTTCAGGTGAGTTGGTCTGGTGACTTTGATTAGCTTTGCATTTTTCATATATTTATTCTGTCCTGAAGCAAATTTTCCTGATTTATGACTAGTTATTTTCGGGTCATATTCCTCTCTAATTATATTCTGACAGATGGTGCTTTGTTTTGTTGACTTTCCCAGAAAATGCCCGTGATATAATATTTTCTGATAGGAACTTGGAAAGTGCATCATCACGGCTCGATACCATTTTCCGCTCTTTGAGAAATGTACGCCAGGGACACCAGTTTGGTTTATGGCTTGATGATAACCAGCAAAGCACTGGATCAAGTGCACCCGTAGTGCCCCAAGGCCTGGAAGATTTCCTTGTATCTCACTTGAGGTTGCCTAGCCCTGAGAAAACATCTGATCAGAACAAAACAACGCCGGACTCTCAGGATAAAAGTAATGCTGGTCTGTTACCAGAATCAGAAACAATCACAAGACAAGAAAATGCTGCTGAAATCAATGCTAATAATCAAAGTGATCATGGGTCTACCCCATCACCTGCTGCAATGGATGGCTCCAGTAATTCTGAAAACAGGCCAGGAGCAAGCCTAGCTCTATTAGGAACTGATGCATCAAATTTGCAGTCACAAGATGTTGATATGCAGTTTGAACAAAATGATGCCACTGTTCGGGATGTTGAAGCAGTAAGCCAAGAAAGTGGTGGAAGTGGAGCAACACTAGGGGAGAGTCTCCGAAGCTTAGATGTTGAAATTGGGAGCGCTGATGGGCATGATGATGGTGGAGACAGGCAAGGTTCTGCTGATAGAATACCTTGGGGTGAGCCACAAGGGACTCGAACAAGAAGGACGAGTGTGTCCTTTGGGGGCTCTACTTCTATTGGCGGGAGGGAGACATCCCTCCACAGTGTTAGTGAGGTTGCAGAAAATCCTAGCCAAGAGGCTGATGATCAAGGTACCCCAGCAGAGGGGCAGCAGAACAATAATGATGCTGAGTCTGGGTCCATTGATCCTGCCTTCCTCGATGCCCTTCCGGAGGAGTTGCGAGCTGAAGTTCTCTCAGCTCAGCAGGGTCAGGTTGTGCAGCCGTCAAATGCTGAACAACAGAACACTGGAGATATTGATCCTGAATTTCTTGCAGCCCTTCCCTCAGATATTCGAGCTGAAGTTCTGGCGCAGCAGCAAGCACAGAGGCTACACCAATCTCAGGAATTGGAAGGACAACCAGTTGAAATGGATACTGTGTCAATAATTGCTACATTTCCTTCTGATCTGAGAGAAGAGGTATGGGACAGAATTCTGGAAAAGTTTGATGTAGTTTTGTGCAGTCTTCATTTTAATAGACCAACTATCTTTATAATTTCAGGTCCTGTTAACTTCATCTGATGCTGTTCTTGCTAATCTTACACCTGCTCTTGTTGCTGAGGCAAATATGCTGCGGGAAAGATTCGCACATCGCTACCGTAATCGCACTCTATTTGGCATGCACCCAAGAAGCAGAAGAGGTGAGTCTTCTCGATTGGGTGAAGGATCAAACTTGGACAGAGCTGGTGGAAGTATTGCTTCCCGAAGGTCTGTCAGTAATAAGCTGCTTGAAGCTGGCGGTACTCCATTGGTTGATAAAGATGCTTTGAAGGGCATGATTCGGTTGCTTCGCATAGTTCAGGTCAGTCATTGTACATAAGAACATCTTTATGGTACATTTCTTATGCTGATTTATTATTGGAAATTATTTTGCAGCCACTGTATAAAGGCCAACTCCAGAGACTTCTGTTAAATCTTTGTGCTCATAGCGAAACCAGAACTTCTCTTGTTAAAATTTTGATGGAAATGCTAATGCTTGACATACGCAAGCCCTTCAATCAGAATTCTGCTGAGCCTTCATATCGGCTATATGGTTGCCAGAGTCATGTCATGTATTCTCGTCCTCAATTGTTCGATGGTAAGGCATGGGTTTGTGTGCTTATATGTTATTTGTGTCTGCGTACATGTACATGCACTTACCTCCCTCCTGGTGGTGAACATTATTGCCTTTATATCATTTGGCTCTATTTGCATTTGAGCTCATAATTTTGGTAAATCATGACAGATAATAAATTAATGCAATAGTATCCTGTGCTTAGAACTTGGGATTTTGGATATTACCAACATGCTACCATCCCCATTGAGAGATCTTTAGCAAGCATATAAAACTTATAAGATCTTCTAGTTGTCGTTTTTTCCCCCAAATTGCTTTTCATTGTCAGAGTAGTCCTACAAATTGTGATGATGGCTGTCGACCTAGGTTGTATTATGAGTTGCAAGGTCCATCATGGGATGGTCTGACATCTTGCTTCTTTGTGATAATTATGACAATGTGATGTAGTGCACCTAACAAATATCTCTTTTGTCTTCATGCCTCAATCCAACTCAAAGGTAAAGAATATTGTTTAACTTTATGCATTTGAAAATGCACGTGTTTGTGGTATTGTGATAGAATTTCTGGTCTTCTAGCCAATTATCTTTGTTTGATGTGGTCATCTTGCATTTTTGTATGGAATGAGGTATGAGAATTGGGAAGTGCTAAAGCAATTTTTACTCTTATAGCTTGGACTAGCAGCTGGAATGCCTGAATCTGTGTGACTTCCAAAGCAAAATTTGGTTTCAAACTTGCTCTTTTGCTTTTAATTTGAATGCCGGTGAACTGAACAGTATGTCTCAATCTGCATCTTTATATTGAATTTGTGGTGTTTTTTGATTAACCAGGTTAATTGTACTGCCCAAAGTGAAAAAGCACAAAATGAATGCTGGGAGTATGGCACAGCGCTATTAAAATGCACTATTCTTTGGATGAATTATGATTTGATCCATCCTTCCTGATTAAGGAACTCCAATGGTTTGGAGTGCTATATTCAGCATTCCAACCATGCATTCAGGAAGATATAGTGATTTCATTGCCATTGTCATATATGCCTGATGCAAATAACTGGATTGCAAGATAATAAGTCAATCATATAAGAAAAACAGGAACCAAAAAGCAAAGTCTTCTAATATTATCATTCATCTTCAACCTTAAGATATTTCATTCAGCTGTTAGTTGCATCTTATAAATAATATTGTGTTGAAAGACTTCAATGTTCCATTTCCTTACTCTTCCACACATCCAAATGTTCCATGAGTAACTTTGATTTGGAGGACATGCTTTTTTCTTGGATGTGTAATTTCCTAAAATGGAAGAAATGTGTTTCTTGTGACAAGTTAACTGCTGGTCAATATATTCTCTCATTTTAGGAGTCCCTCCCTTGGTTTCCCGGCGTGTTCTTGAAACATTGACCTACTTGGCAAGGAATCATCCTGCTGTGGCAAAGATTTTGGTTGAGTTCAGACTGCCTGTTGAACTGTATGATGAATCTGAGAATTTACAGCATGCCCATGGTAAAGCCTTGATGGTGGTTGAAGATGAGTATGTCAAAAGAAGGCAACATCAGGAAGAGAAACTATCCATTGCATTGCTATTGCATCTATTAAACCAACCACTTTACCTGAGAAGCATAGCACACCTAGAACAGGTAAATGTACATTTGCTGTGTTGTAGATTAGTCCTTTATTCTCTTGTTATCAGATTATATCCAGCTCTGATGTTACTACCTTTTCTTTTTCTCCTAGCTTCTGAACTTATTGGAGGTTATCATTGACCATGCTGAAAGCAAGTCTGGTTCATCCAGTGGATCTGGGTTGTCTACTAATGAACAGCAATCAGGGCCCCAGATGGAAACAGATGCTGAGATGAATTCTGACTCAGGGCCCATTTCTTCTCAGATTGATGCAGCTGCTAAGGCAGATGAATCTATGAAACCTTCAACTTCTGGTGTCAATGGAGGGTGTGATGCTCAGACCATCTTGCTTGGCTTGCCACAAGCAGAACTCAGACTACTATGTTCATTACTAGCAAAAGAAGGGTATGATGGCCTTTATTTCCTGAATGATCCTACTCATTTATTCTCTTATTATTGTTTGTGGTATTAGCAGCAGCAGTTACTCTTTATGCTTGCATTGCTTGATATAATCAAGATATTCTTCTTCTTGTGCTGTCTGAACATTGTTTAAGGATCAGATTGTGTTTTGCATATTTTTTTACAGCTTAGAATTTAGATCCTTCATGTTTGATCTGTAGCATTGTGCAAAAGTATATGTCTTTATTCTTTTCTTTCCGTTCTTTCTTTAATGGGATGGAACAATTCTTGAGAAGTTGGCAGTTGTATGACAGTGTAGTTCCTCTTAGTGTATCCTGTATTTTATTGCCTTTGCCAGTGTTTCTTTTTTTTTTTTTCCCGGCAAGTAAGTGTCATGTTAATGGTAGGAATTTGTTTTACGTGTTCTACACC
This sequence comes from Nepenthes gracilis, assembly GCA_033239525.1. Classification (NCBI taxonomy): domain Eukaryota; kingdom Viridiplantae; phylum Streptophyta; class Magnoliopsida; order Caryophyllales; family Nepenthaceae; genus Nepenthes; species Nepenthes gracilis. The sequence goes on from BSYO01000004.1 coordinate 28,316,732, forward strand.
ATGCTGATTGTTTTGATGCTTGTTGTGATTGTGTATAGACATTTTATGTAGTGATGCTTTTAAAGTACACTTGCGCCTGAAGGACATGTGCCATTAATCTGTTGCAACCTTTTACTGATTGTTGATGATACCTAATTTTTTCGGCAACATGTGTTGCTTACTGAATAATGTGGCTCACATATATCTTGTGCCAGTTTGTCAGATAATGCATACACGCTTGTAGCTGAGATAATGAAGAAATTGGTTGCTATTGCCCCTGCTCATTGTCATTTGTTTATCACCGAGTTATCAAATTCTGTGCAAAAGTTGACAAAATCTGCAATGGAAGAGTTGCGCATATTTGGAGAGGCTGAAGAGGCCCTCCTTCGTTCCACTTCTTCAGATGGAGCAGCAATACTAAGAGTGTTGCAGGCACTTAGCTCTCTTGTCACTTCATTGAGAGAGAGAGAAAAGGGTCAGCAGGATCTTACTGAATTGGATCTTAGTGCTGCTATTTTGCTGGTTAGGGATATCAATGTTTCTATGGAACCATTGTGGCGGGAATTAGGTGCTTGCATAGGCAGAGTCGAGAGTTACTCAGACTCTGCCCCTGATCTGCCTTCTTCATCTTCAGCTATTAGATCTAAACCTTCTAGCGCAATGCCTCCCCTCCCTGCGGGTACTCAAAACATCTTGCCTTATATAGAGTCCTTCTTTGTCACTTGTGAAAAAATTCATCATGTGCCGCCTGGAACGAGTCAGGAGTTCACTGTTGCTGCTGTACCGGATGTTGATGATGCTAGTACTTCTACTGGCAAGCAGAAAACATCAGGTCCTATTTTGAAGGCTGATGAAAAGAATGTTGCTTTTGTTAAGTTCTCAGAGAAGCATAGAAAGCTGCTAAATGCTTTTATCCGTCAGAACCCTGGATTGCTTGAGAAGTCTTTCTCACTAATGCTAAAGGTTCCGCGCTTTATAGATTTTGACAACAAACGTTCCTACTTCAGGTCAAAGATAAAGCACCAACACGATCATCATCATAGCCCCTTAAGAATTTCTGTTAGGAGAGCTTACATACTTGAAGATTCGTATAACCAATTACGGATCCGATCTACTCATGAGTTGAAGGGAAGGTTGACTGTTCACTTTCAAGGGGAGGAAGGAATTGATGCTGGAGGACTGACAAGGGAATGGTATCAATTGTTGTCCAGGGTTATTTTTGACAAAGGAGCATTACTATTTACTACAGTTGGAAATGATTCAACATTTCAGCCGAATCCCAATTCTGTTTTCCAAACAGAGCATCTTTCATACTTCAAAATTGTGGGCCGAGTGGTGAGTATATTCAGTTGTGGTTGTAGTGTTGATTGTTGATCATGTAGTTCTGCTGACCCTCATGTTTACTTCCAGGTTGGAAAAGCTGTTTATGATGGCCAGTTGTTGGATGTTCATTTCACTCGGTCATTCTACAAGCACATCCTTGGGGCAAAAGTCACTTATCATGATATAGAAGCTATTGATCCTGCTTACTACAGGAATCTGAAATGGATGCTTGAGGTTGTTGCCTTACTATGGATGTGCATATACTTGCCCATTCTTTGCTGTCTGTTGAGTGTTCATATTTGTGTTGAGAGCAGTTTGTCTTACTTTGTGATGCTTTTGCAGAATGATATCAGTGATGTTCTAGACCTTACTTTTAGCATTGATGCTGATGAGGAGAAGCTCATATTATGTGAAAAGACTGAAGTAATGACCTTTCCAAGTCACTCCATTCTTTCGTTTGCAAGAGATGAGAAGATACTCACTTTTTTGTTGAAAAATCCAGGTGACTGATTGTGAGCTATGTCCTGACGGACGGAACACTAAAGTCACTGAGGAGAACAAACATCAGTTTGTTGATTTAGTCGCTGAGCATAGGTTAACGACTGCAATCCGTCCTCAAATTACTGCTTTTTTGGAAGGCTTTAATGAGTTAATTCCAAGAGAGTTGATATCCATATTTAATGACAAGGAACTTGAATTATTAATTAGTGGGCTTCCTGATATTGATTGTAAGTCCTGCATACTTTAGCCCTTTCCCATTTGTGTTTCTTTGCTTTCCTTGGATTGGTAAACCTCTGTTGGATGGATGTCTTCCAGTTGATGATATGAGGGCAAACACCGAGTATTCTGGATACAGTCCTGCATCTCCGGTCATTCAATGGTTTTGGGAGGTTGTTCATGGTTTCAGCAAGGAGGATAAGGCTCGGCTTCTGCAGTTTGTTACAGGCACCTCAAAGGTATGCTTTTGTTCTTGTATCGTTGAACTTCTTTGTTTTTTCTTTCTTTCTTTTTTGTTTTTCTTTTGTTTGGGTTGGGTTTTGTGACTGTAGTTGTATCCCATGAACTCGAACTTGATTTTGGCTATAGTCTGCCTTCACATATGTGCAAGAAACTGTAATGGGATATTATGTGGTGATCCTCTGGGTAGTTCTGTCTGTTTCTGGTTTATTATCGAATTGTTGTGGCTTTTATAATGTGATCAATGGCTTTGATTTCCTGCCTCTCTATGGGCCATGGTCATCTACTTGCATCATCCATTGTTTTGGATTGGTTGGTTCAGCTGTTCTTTTAATGAAACTTTGCTTGTATGAATAGATACTTTTGTTGGGCGCAAGGCCCTATCAGATTCCCTTATTCCAGAAATGGCTTTAATTTATGCAATCTTGAGAGTTCAAAGCGTTGACAAATGAATCAAATTGTCACCTTCGTATGTTTGTAGGTGCCTCTGGAAGGTTTCAGTGCACTTCAAGGAATTTCAGGCTCACAGAAGTTCCAAATTCACAAGGCATATGGCAGCCCTGATCATTTGCCATCTGCACATACCTGGTAAAATTCTTTAGGCTCGCCCATTTGGCTTTTTTCATTACTATATTCTCTGTGCAAATCCAAATCGCCCGGGGAGTCCCATTACTAAGAAACATCTAAGCAGCTGAATTTGGGCCAGCCAGTTCGGCCGAAGACACTTGTGCCTAGTCACCTAGCTCTTAAAGGATGACCTAGTGTATGAGGCTTCCCACGTTGCTTGCTCCTAGTAAACGATTACAGATGTCCTTTTCCATAATCGATTTCAGATGTTACTGTCTCCTACTGCTTTGTTTTTGCGCTCATAAGCACTCACTTTTGGGTAAACTAAGAACCTTGTGTGTGTGTGTTTTTGGTCTGACAGCTTCAATCAGCTGGACCTTCCCGAGTATCCTTCGAAACAGCATCTAGAGGAGAGGCTGCTGCTTGCCATTCATGAAGGCAATGAGGGGTTTGGATTTGGTTAAAGTCTGCCTGTCCTGCTCACACTGATGATCGTGTAGATAAAATATTCGTTGAGGTCATCTAATCTAATCGAGAAATTGGTTGGGGAAGTTGGGATAAGTGAGTTTGCAGCTGATGTTCTCGATATATATGGCACTGTACAGTATTTAAATTTTACAAAATTAATTACCAAATTATAATGATTTTTGGCTTTTTTTTTTTTTTGCTCCTCCTCCTCCTTGTTGTGCAACTGTGTGTTGTTTTGTTCATCTTGTTCTTGCTTCCGGCATTTCACCATTTTAAGATAATAAATCCTAGCTCTTTTACCATTTGAATCTGATTGTAGATTTTGTGTATTTGATTGAGACGACTTTTATTAATAAAAAGGATCAGATGATTCTTGTATTAATTAATAGGACTTGCAATCCTAACCTAATAGGGTTTTCTAGTGCCTTGCACAATCTGTTATTTACTTTAGGAGGAATTTTCCAACCTTGAATTTGTGAGTTTGTAATGAGCTTCAAGCAGATCAACTTGCCGTAGGCATCCTTGTTTGATTTGAGGAATCGTAGGTGATGCCTGTACTCATTCTTGCAATGAGCATCCTTGTTTTTGGAATAATTTTGATTGTCATAAGTTTCTAGAAATCAATATTGATGTTGGTCATTGTCAGTGCGTTAGAGACCCATGACATACATATAAATCAACCACGACGCTAAATATCTTGTCCGAGACAGATATGACTTAAATATATATATATATAATTAAATTGCAAAAATAATTTCAATTTTAGGTTATTGTACTCTATAATCGCAGTCTTCTTGTTGAATTTCTAAAAGAATTTATCATTTGTTTAAAGAAAATAAATGACATATATATATATATATATTTTTTTTTCTTCTGTGAAAATATTTGTCAAAAAATTTCTTTTAATGCCAACATCTAGCATGTATTAAAAATATAAATTATCATAAATTGATCAGCGATAGTGGACATTTGTCATTATTGATGGTGTCGATATTTTCACTAGTAGCCAGCGGTCACACAAGCAACTCGAGGTGTCACTAGTCGATATATGATGAGATCGGGGACGTCAAAGGCATGTGGCAACAAGAGATAATGCCATTCGGTTAAGCATGTTGTTCTTCGACAAGTAATGTGGGCAATCAAAGTTTATGTGAATTAGTGGTCAATGGTAAGTATCAGATGATATTCAAAAAATGACTTCGTAATATCCGATTGTTGATATTAGAATAATGATGTTTGAGTTAAAATAATTGAATAAATTATCGAGAATAGCCACAGGTTTGGATAAGGTCCTTAATATTAGACCGTTTATAAGTGACGCTAATGGGTAAACATGTACTGTTTATAGATTGATTGCGGCTGTTATATGCATGAAAAGGGTGGGCATATATTGGTTGACAAGGCTTCGGTGCATGATAGGCATATATGACTGATGCACGCATACCAGTCTGCATATATATAATGGACATTTTCAACTCATTCTTTTGATATTTTTGAGAAGAGGTGGAATAGGAAAGAGAAGAAAGAATGATCAAGTGAAGATATTTACCTAAAAACAGAAAAAGTTCAAATTTTGCTTTCGATTTAAGCTAAGGCAACTAGATTTTAAGCCTAATTTTTTACCAAATATTTTAAATTTCTTCTCTACATCTGAGATTTATAGCCCCATGCTCAATGTACGCGTTCTTCTATGTTTATTTTAAAGTTTAGTCTATATGCATGCCTTTTATTCTTTAAATTTATCAGATTTTTTAGCAAATTATTCTTGTTAATGTTAAATGTTGAGAAATGTTGAAATTTGCTGAGGAAACCGCTTGCACGTCCAGTACAACTACGTCAAATCTCTGCTTTTAAGCCATTAAAGTTTATAATGTTTTCAAATTTTGATAAAAAAGATTATTTTATAAAAATTTTCTTATATTTTTTAAAAAAGGTCTTTATTAAAAATCAAATACAACATTTCAAAATAGCAAATTTGGATTTCTTAGGCAATTGAACCGTTTGATTTCTGACATGTAACAACAATTGAAATATATATATATATAATTTTTTTTTTTTAAAAAAGGTTATTCCGTGGTCACGGAACAACGAAAAATAAAACAAAAATATTTTCCAATAGTTTATTCTCTTTCAAACAGCCGTACTTTTTGGTATCCTAATGTTCATGCCAGACAAGTAATAAGCTGGTGCAAATTCTAGACATTGTAAGAAAATGATGATATACATGCAGATAATACTATGTCGTATGCTCCTGCAAATACCTACAATCCACAAAAATAATTTACACCAGAACTTAGTAAAATCAACACAGCCATATAATAACTTAAATCACCATTACTTACACCATATAACTAGAATCAAGTATCACCATAACCCAAGTATCAAATACCTTTAATCCACAAGAATAATAGCTTTTGCACCATATAAATAACTAAAATTCCACAGAAAGCAAGGGCAATTTACACAAGTTTAATAGCTTGATAGACCATTAGCATCTTTAATGTAAGTCTGAAGGGCGAAACAATTACCAGGTTTGGGTCGGATGAAACTGCCATTTCGTATCCACCCCTCTGCTCTGACCCTCCAAAAATCTGTCCAAACAGCATGGATGCCACAGTATAACTGTCATACCTGAAATTACCAATTCTTAAAGCCTGAACGAATTGAAGTACTTCATGTTTCAAGCCACGCCAAGCTTCCAATTATCAAGATTCTGTTTGGCAGTTCCCCAGCCGATGGTGCAAGGTAAGTAATTTTCCTCCTGCAAATTATTGATTTCAAAAAAAAAAAAAAAAAAAAAAACGTCAAATAGAATCTCTCTCTCTCTCTCTCTATTCAGAAACAACAGATTCCAACAGTTGACAAAAGCTCAAGAGTTCAAACCTCTGGACATCAACGTCCGTGATATATATAAACCCGGCAACATTACTGCACCGAAAGAGTTAATGCTTCAGCAACATCATCAAAAGGTACAGCATGATATATATAGCCTCCCAGCTCGATGATCATGTAGGAGAAACAAAAAAAGTCAAGTCGTTGAGGCTCATTGCATTCTGCTTTTGTTTATAGTACTGTTAAGGTACCCAATTCTCTCGTATGTGATGAACTAATTATTCATTTCCATGTGTATGAAGTCTTACTTCCTTTCTTAGAGGGGTCAACTCAAGTCCCACCTATTCGCAGCGACTAATCACAATAATTATTTGATAGGATTACCTAATACCTTGAATTTCCACTAACAGCACATGCTTTCTTATTCGAACTTCAATGGATTACCTTGAAATAATTTGATCTGGCTCCTTGGCAAATGAAACGGCAAGAACTAGATGGAGCATGTCCTGGCTAATGTTTACAGGAACCACCCTCGTAGGGTCAGCAGCAGGCTCTGCACCTATAGGCAGAGCTGACCGTGGTGCCTGTGGTCCACCACCAATTCGATATACCGACAAATCACTGAAATTTGCAACATTGGAATGAGGAGAAAGATCGTTTGCTAGGCCATAGAAATATTCCTGAAAGCAACATACAATAGCATAAATCAGTCATGCAATTTGCACCCAGTGCACAAGGCTCCCCATATCATGGGGTCTGGGAACGATATGTGCAGCCTTACCCGTATGTTGGATATAGTTCATTTCCGTGGCTTAAACCCATGAACTCCCTGATTGTCTAGTCACAATCGATAAAATATCAAACCCATTTTTTATGTTTTCACTTCGTTTTTTCTTGTAAGCATGTAAAATAGGACCAAATTCCAAGCTTCTGTGGCCCATTACAACTTACAAAAATTATATACTAATAAAAACGAGTCGAACAATTTTTATTATTTTTCATTATAGCCAAACCACAACAACAAACGCTTTCAATGTGTAGGTGTGGCAACATGCATCTGACCTTCCTAATTTTGTGAAATGAAATTTTTTTACACTAGGCCGTCCTTTTAAGTATAGTTAAATAATAATAAAACAAAATTAGCAGCACCTAAATCAAGCCGTAGAAGACAAAATGAATCAGTTCAAGAATAAATACACAGCATAGAAGAAAATCCTAGAACAACCCAAATTTGGAGCAAGATACATCAGGACAGTGACAATTAGATTGCAATGACAGACCTATAATACAATTAGAAGTTTGTATTGATCCAAATACAAGGACAAAAGGTGGGCCAGGGTCAAGACAATCACAATTAGATAGCAAAGACGGACAAATTTTATCCAAATACAAGGCAGACCTATAATACGAGAAGTTTGTACTGTTCTAAATACAGGACCTATGATGCTTAGTTGATTTGTATGAATACTGCAAGATATTCCTTTAAATAAAAACTTCTACAATCACTTCCGAAGATGAAACATGGGTAAAAAAGGAAGGGATAGCTTGAAGTCTGGGATGGAAGTCCCTGGAGGACAATTATTGTCCTCTCATGCAAAGATCTGAGGTGGACTAAGAGGAAACTAATGTTTCCTAAAAAAAAGTAGACGGATTTGTTGTCAGAAGTAAAAGACGTCTACCAGCATGGGCACTTTGATGACTGTACAACTATTGTCCAATACATCCGATACTGATATAATCATGACCGATATCGATACTTGTATTTTCATCCATGGTTAAAATGGTTTAATAGAATAACTCTGAAAGATCAAGAAGAAACATAGGATTTGTAATACTTGGAGCGAGATACTGAAGAAGGATTTGGAATAGCTTCTACGTAGTGGGGGATGTTGCATGAAATTGATTAGAATGGTAGAAGAAAATTTATATAATCAATCCCACTTAAAATGACTTAACATTATCCTATAAAGCAAGAGATCCTATTGCACATTTTAAGAAGATTTATGTGTCATTTGGGAGTATCAAAGGATGAAATAAGCAGATCATCAAGCATCTTGCTCTTCAGAAGGGTAGTTTTCCTATCATGTACCCAGGAATATCTTTAATTATCAGTAAGATCTCAAGAAAGCCTGCCAGCCTCCGCAAGAGAGAACATTAGCAGATAACAGTAAGATCTCAAGAAAGCCTGGCAGCCTCAAGAAAGCATGTATTGATAAACATCTTAGCTGTGCTGGTAGATTACAACTTGTACAGGCTTTCTTCAGCACCCAGCTCTCCTGGAGCCAGATAATCATTCTACCAAAAGAGGCTATTAGGAAGTAAGTTTAATCAATTTAGACAGCATTTCTATGGTTTTCCTCAACTTTAAAATAACTATGAATTCCGTGGATTTGAAGTGAAGATCATATACCAAAATTAAACAGCAGTTGGGTTCGGGAAATCTATACTGGAGAACAGCTGCTATATATAAACAGCGATGGCAAATCCTCAAAATACACGGAGTGACTTGGGTGTACACGCTCACCTTAAAGAAGGTAAGGTGATATGGGAAGCTACTAAGAAAATTAGAGGCTCATAACTTAGAAAAGCTTTTGGAGGTACAGGACATTTTGTCACTGACGTTTCCCGCAAGTAGAAGCACCTCTATAATATGGTGATTTATACAAGGCGCATATGCTTTTGTAAATGAGCACTTGGAGAAAGTATCATGCTAAAAATTGGAAGATTAAGTTAGCATAGATAAATTTGCTTTTATTTACTAGTCAGAAATGCTAAATAGAATTCACAGAAGAGATTAATTGCTTGAATTGGGGTGCCTTACTGATGACGGTTGCCTACTCTATTTGGAAGCCATGAATTCCATGCATATCTATTTCTCATTCATGATTCATCAGTGCTGAGGAATCTATATCTCAGCAGGATCAAGACGAGAACAAGAGCTTGTTCATGGCCTGATTTCAAAGCTTTGCCTATTATTATTAGTTGTGAAGCCAGATAACATTAGAATGGATGTCATAAATGGAGAAGTTTACTTCACTTTGATTGAGAGGAAGAAAATGGTCTTTGGAACTCAAGCAAGAATTGGGTCAAATGTTTGGGTTGTTTGAGGTCAGGTGAGTCTCAATACAAAATACAGTATTTACTTTTGTACTGATCAACAAAGATATAATAAGACATGATTACGCTCCTTCCCGTGGTGGAGCAAGTTGTCCCCTGCTTTAAGCAAACCGATAAGGCTGTTTTCTTGTTAGAACCAATGTAGAAGGTAAGGGGTAGTTTTGCATTCGAAGTATGATGTCTCCTTCGGGTATGCCAAAGGCAACTCAACATATTTTATTTAGTGCAATGCAGTCACTATCATCAGAACAAAATTGGAAGAAAGAACAATAATGCTAAAAACTTTCACATATTAGAATATTTAGTGTCTACCCGAATCCTATAGCTCCTGGACTTCTGCCGATATTTAGCATTCCTAGACACAACACCACCTGATCTCTGAAGTTTCACAACATCAACCGTAGGCTTCCTCTTTAGCACCTCTTTCAGCATGCTGCAAAGTTTTTCCTGCAGAATTTACAACCATTAATTACGAACAATATATAGACCAAGAAACAACAAAAACAGCAACAATACATGCCATATACACAGGCTGCACACAATTGTGTTCCATTGGAAAGTAGGTCTCAACATAATGTGCTAGTGCAGGCAGACAACTCAAGACTCACATTAAGCAGGGGTTGCATTCAAACAAAAACAAATAAATTACATAGAATACACATAAGCCAATGATGAACTCAAAGTGAAGAAAACAATACATACATAAGCCAATGATGCAACTCAAAGGGAAGAAAATAAGAGGAAGAAATCACTTCTTCTGCATGACAGTTATGAGGAGATTATTACATTCAATCCAGACAGCTCAAAAAGCTTCCTAGATGAGGAAAAAAAACTGAATGGCAAATTTAGGTACACAAACGCACTATCACACCCAAGTAAGTGATGGAAACATGAACAATTTTTCAAATATGTGCCTGTGTGCATGTTTGATGTGTGTCTGTGCACGCGTGCGTGTGTGTGTCTCACTGAGGAAACATTATCTTTTAAAAAAATAGAAGTTCTTTTTTTTGGATCGGTAATAACGAAATCAGCATCACAAATAAAAAAAAAAGGGGTCCCAAACTACAAAACAATAATTTACATTGCATTCAAGTATTACAGTTTGCTATCTTTCCTCCCACTATTCACAACTTTGTTCCTATTTAGTATATTCAAACTCTCTAAGCCTCCAGGCTTTGAAGAATCATGTTGTCATTGACAAGAGCGAAACAAGATCTTTATATTGCTAAATGGTCCAGACAACATTGACTCGTTACATAGAAAATAAAGAAACCCAGAATTCATGATTGTTGAACCGTTAATCTCCCAGTTTAACAGTCTGCAAATATAAATCTGAAATTGAAAAGAGATGCTTAAATTTCCAAATATTCAGTATGCCCACAAGTTTGAATTCTCCTTTCTCTTTCCTTCTGCATAAGTATAAAATTCAGTATCATCCTACAATAATCTCTCTAAGATGTTGCCTTTTCTTTTATTTGTTTAAGAGGAGCAGGGGTAGGCCTCTAACATGTTATTTTACTGCTGCTTCCATTGACAATGATAAGAGAAGCAAATATAGATAAAGAACGATAACGAACATGTCCTAAAAGAAATAGTAGCTATTATCTGCTGTAAAGGAAATTATTGGATTCCAATGACAGCAATTGAAGTTGTCAAAAAATAACTTTGTTACTTTATCAAATATTTTAGTAAGCAAAGGGGGGATACTAAAGTAATTACACATTTTGCTAACACTAGTCCTAATAATTTAACCATTTCCAGAGTTTTTTTCTTTCAAAATAAGCAATGGGAAAAACCACTATCTTACCATAAGCCAACCTCTGTGGATCAATCAGCTGTATGGAAATACACAGAAATCAAATTATAAGTTATTTATTTCATCACTCCAAACAATATTTGTTAATTATCTCGGTTGCCTTCTGAGGCACAATGCCAATAGCACATGTTATCAAAAAATGATTTAATTACCGGATGTGTAATATATATGCATTAATCAGTTCCATAACTATTTTCATTGATACCGATACTGCTTAGTCTTTATGTATATATCTACTCAATATGCATGTGCAAGGCAACATGTTGACAAACTTCTATAAACATATCTGCAATAATACAAAAACATTTTCCAGGATTTTAGCCCGCCGAGACTAATTATATATACAAGCAAATGGGGCAAACATCAAATAAATAAATTTCAAAATGAAATTAATAGAGCAATCAATGAAAAAAGAGATGAAAAATTGTTTTGTGTTCAATGGGGAAAAAAAAAAACACTCACAAAGTACCGCAGCTAAAAGGTAAGAATGCCTTTTCTTTTAGTTAATTTTTCCTTTTTTTTTTTCCCCCTTTTGGCTGAGTGCATGACAATGGCATTCCATTTTAAGAGAAGTATGCCAGGTTGGCCTAAGACAAATTTTGGAGGAGGATTCCAAAATCCCATGCATGACACAATCTAGTACATTAATAGCTGAAAACAGAGAAACTATTGAACTGATTATACAAGATTGACATTCTTTGTGGGAATTCCAAAGAGAAATTGTGAGAGAAAACAAAAAAAGAAACAGAAGAAACATCTAATGGAAAGACCTCATGTACATTATGACATAACATAGCACGTAACAAACAAAATAAAAAGGGAATGCAAAGACATGCACATTAGGTGGCAAAAAGATGACACTCATTGCAACAATAAAACAAACAGTGCTGTTAGATGAAGCCATTTACCTGGCCCAAAACTAATATAACATCAGCATTAAATGCATCAATGGCGTGGAGTAGCAGCTGTAAGAAGATGCACAGGGATAAGTGGCCATTAAATTTTAAATTTGGACTGAAGTTAGGAATTCTTAATATTCATAAAAACTCATCAGTGGAACATGGAGTGTCAACCACCTCATAGCCTGTTCCTTCTATCCAACCCATGGTATTGATCACCATACCTGCTGCTCGAGACTCAGAATTACCAACAAACTGTCTCTCCAGCATCTGAGAAAGCTCTTTCACTAGTACTTTGTACAACTCCACATTGACACTAGAATGGATCGAATCAAAGTATAATAAGAGAACAGAACAGATCACCATCCAATAAGTAGCTATAAAACTATGAAAAATATGTGGAAGTCAATATTAGACCAACATTAATGAAAAATGCAAGGCTTTTACCTGGGAGTCGTGTGCCCATAGTAGTAAACAAGGGGCATATCAAGAGAAATGCCTTCCACAGGGTCAATGGGCATTTCAATTGGGGTTGCAGCAATGCATCCAGGAATAGTTATAGATCCCTGGCCAATATCCAAATCCACAAAAGTAGGTTTCCAACCTTGTTTAGCTGCCCAACTAAGAAGCATTCTTGACACTGTACTTTTTCCTGAATCAGTGGGACCCACAACAATAACCCTAGGCCCCTGAAAAACCAAATAGTATTGGAAAAAGCTTGTGAACAAAACTACACTAAATCTAATTGGAATTGTTTAAACATACAGAAATTAGCAAAGAATTACAAAAGCATCTGCGCACAACTAGAATAGTCAAAAAAAGTTGAACAATAAGAGCAGCAGTTCAATAATATAGAGACAGGTTTAACCAGAAAATACATTTTAATAAGAAGTATCACATTTTACAATTACAACATCCCGATCTTTATCCCCAAGATTACTTGATAAGGTGATGCATCCAATCAATAATATCTGTCCTCCAGGCCATAGTTGGTAAAACTTGTCATGATTGGAAGGATACAACTTCACACAACTGTACCAAAATTTTGTAAGCTAATACCATAAACAATGTCCTAAGCTCAAGTGATTATATTTCTAAATTATTTTAGGGGGAGGGGAGAAGGTCCAAAGATTATTCCACATTTGCGGTGAAGATAATGTTGATACTAATGAGGCTCCTCGAGCTTCATTCTGTCAACCAGTGGTAAAAAACAAGTCCAAACTCATGAATTACACGGTAACATGCATATATCATTTTGACTTCGCATTTTCTACCTCTCCATGCATACATGCATACATCATTGGAGGATGGTGGTTAGCTACATAAAGAGGATGACAACTAAGAATAAAGTACTAGACCTTTCCTAGACATAAGAAAATACAATATCCGAAGCAAAGACAAAGATGTTTCTAAACATCCTGTATTGAACTGATAAGATCTGCACCTTGAAGAATTGGCATAGCTGAAAAGATTGCTACACTGCCTCAAAAGGGTGCATTTCATACAATAATCGTGATCTCCACAATTAGTCTGCAAAATTGATGAGAGTTTCTAAACCAACAACAAAATTCATAGCCGTGGTAGCATTTGTATCATATTGACAAGACATGAAAATATAAATATTTCTGAGGCAAACATAAATAGAAAATCACAAATGTCATAATTTCAAGAAGTTGACTGGTCTGCAGAAAATGGAACCATCTCCAAGAAATAAAATTTGGAAATATGCTACATGTAATACAGATCTTAGCAATCCAAGATTACTATTCCAATAGCCAGTTATAGAATTGAGTAAAATTACCTAGGGTAAAATAAAGGTTCATTTATGGGGAAGCTATGGGAAAAGGACAATGAAATAAAAAGAGCAATCTTGCTAGTCACACAAACTTAAACATTCTTCACTTATGCTTCATGATAACATTTCCTCAGATATTAATTAAAAGATAATGATTTCACAGGATATTGAAAAGGGAGTTACTAACAACGGCATTTTCACACAATGGTCAACAAACATCAGAAACTGTAATAGTGAACAAACCTTAGGGATAATAAAAACCAATACCTGAGAAGAATCAGGGTTGCTTGAAGATGATGCTTTAGCACGATTCCTCCGTGCCTCTAGTACAGCATGCACATTTACGTAACTGATCATTGGTGTCTGAATCAAGGATTACACATCATCTTTTATCAAAGAAGCTTAGAGATCACATTTTCCCATGACATGGTTGTAAAACTTACTCAGCAAAAAGAACATTCAAATCAAGGAGCAGAAGATACCTCATCTGCCGTATAATCAGTTTCAGTGGCACCATCCATTTCTATAGTGGCTCCGTACCAAGTAAAGACCTGGCAAACAAGTTGAATCTCAGCTCGAGACAACTAAGCAGAAAATTCCTAGTGCAAGGTACATTATTATGTTCCCAACATCTTTTAGCATCTCGCATTGTCCTGCTAAAAGATTGAGAGTACAGATCATCAACGAAAAAGATCATTTCATTCAAGGCTTTTCTAAGGGTGGGAGGATTTTCTCTTGGCACGTGTTAAGAGGATATAGCTATGCCCAGAAAGAAGCCAAAGGAGGGTGGGTTCAGAGGTGTCAATAGCTAAGGAAACTCTGCAGGTAATAGTTACACTTGAAGATAACTGTCAGAAAGCTCAGAACAAAGAAGGCAATGGAACATTAACTTTAGGTTCAGGTCTAGCAAAGACAAAATCTGATATAGATAGTCCTAATCAGAAGAGAAAATCTGCCTCTACTTAAATCATCCTCCAAAAGTTAAAAAAAGAAAAAAGACTCTGATAGAAGGGTAAATTCACAAAAAAAAAAGAAAAAAAGAAAGAAGCGAGAGAAGTAGATAGAAAGAAAAAGAAGTGGAGCAAGTTCTTTCAGAAATGAGAAATTGTTAATCATATTAAATTCATCTATGCAGTTGCAGCTTCAGAAGAAGATGTAGTGGAAGCCAGTAAAGTTGAAAATGAATTGAAGTACTGAAAAAAGCCCTAACTTATATTGTGCTAGGAGGAATAATCAATTTAGCATCAACACAACAAATGGGGAAAGCTGAGTGAAAGAGGTCACTATTCCAAAAATATTATTACATGATCGAGATTATTTTTCAATTTGGCCCTAATCTTTGGTGTGGTTTTTGTTGAGGGTAACAAAAAGCTAAGCTCTAATCAGAGGATAGTGCCAAACCAGTAACATGGTCCTTATTTCGTTTAGGTAAGGCCATTAGTTTAGACTTTTGAGGATTTGGTTGAATGATTTTGTATTTGATGTGTAAGATGGATAACACAACCTATGTAACACAACTGCCTAATCAGAAATCATGCTGGTGAATTTATGTTGTGATAAATAAGAATAGTGGGACGGGAAACGCATATGCACAGTTAAGTGCTCTGAGAGAAGACCAAAATTTACTATGCTAGGAATTTTAGTTGGTATCGATGTTACGAAACCTTGGCTGAACAAATCAAAGTGCAAAATATGAAATGAAATGTGACCAGCAAAGTGAAATCTATGAATGGAGGACCAGGTTATGTCGTAATTGCATGAAATCTATGAGGTTATGCTTTAATTGCAAGAAACTGAGGCACAAAGACACTGAATGTAGAGGCCCTAAGACAAAGATCATATGCTTCTCTATTATTAATGTTGCAGAAGCAAAATCTTTGATTGAGAAGGGAGAATTAACTCCTATAGCTACGCATACAAGAGAAGAAGAAAGAGCAAAATTGGCAAACAACACCTACAAAGAGAACAGCTTGATTTGATGATAGGTCAAAAGGTCCTAAGATAATCACCAGAATTTATTTCAGCCTTCAGGTATTAAATGCGACAGGCAACAGCTATAGAAGCCATGAATGCTGGCTCAACTAAAGAAGATGAAACTAAACCTAATCAAGAATTGGACAGTGGAATGCTAAATGCTTTAGAAAGATTTTGAAGCAGAATGAAGCTAGGAGTATATTGAGAGAAATATGCTGTCTATTAGTTGTGCTGGAGACAATGGTCAAAGCAAATTGTTTTCACAATTTTCTAGGCAATATATGATGGAATGGCAAAGAGTGAAATTTAGAATTATGCAGTCAAAGGGAGAATTTTGCATAAAAGTTGAAGGTAATCAGATACTAGTAAAAGAAGATGATGACATAAAAGTATGGCAATATTATTTTAATCTATTGCTTGAAAGTAGAGCAGAATGTCAAAATCTAAAAGTGAGTGAGGAGGAAAAGGCTAAGTATTTCAGGTCAAGAAGTCAAATATGCTGAAAGAGACAAGTGGCATATTGACTGGACTAGATGGCATTCGAAAGTACTTGGGGGTAATAGGATAGTTTGGTTAACCAGTTTATTTAATGTGATTTCAAGAACTAGAAGAATATCAAACTAATGGAGAAGCTGCACTGTAGTACCATAGTATACAATGAAATTTGGATAAGAGTAAATAAAAAAAGCTGAACGCAATAAAAGGACATGCATGAAAATCAATTTGGTTCATGCTAATATGCTCAACCAATGAAACTATACATCTATTGAGGAGGTTGATGAACAAATTTAGAAAAAGAACCATATAGATTTGGAGTGGAAGCGGAAGCTCAGTTATAACTATAGATAGAAGCTCTAGAAGCAAAGGGGTCATGATAGGCAGGAATAGAATGGATGTTGAACTTTAAAAAAAATACAGAAAAAGCAAGTGTTCCTGAGATGATAGAGTAAAAATGATTGGTGGGATAACTCTATAAGGAAATAAAAGAGTAAGGCAAGCCACCTAAAAGTCACACCTATAAAAAGAAAAGATGAGAAAATCAGGTTTAATATGATTTACACTCTTGAAATATAAACCAAATGAAATGCTGTAAGATGTAATTGAGGTTAGAAACAAGAAAAAAATGAATGATACTCCCAGAAAAACATAGAGTAAAGTAAAAAAAAGAATATGAAATTGCATCTACTCTTGATGGATGTAGTGCTAAACCAAGCAAAATGGCGAACCAAATTCATATAGTCAACCCCGCTAAATGAGACTTAAAGCTTTGATTATGGTGTGAATGGGAAGAATGGCTCACAAGGGGCCCAAATGTTCTAACAATCAACTTAATTGAGGGATCAGACAGATACTTGAATTGCAAAGTTGAAGAAACATGCAGAACAATTGAAGTATTGGTCATAGATATTTATGCTGCAAACCAACCAAACATCAGACTGAACCTTTGGAAGGACCTCCAATGTACAGCTACGATGGTTAACATGGGTAGCTTTAAGAGACTTCAATGTTATTCTAAATGCTAACGAGAAGAAGAGTCAGAAAGATTTTCAGGAGGGATCCTGAAGAGATTTTGCAAACTGCTTAAATGAAATTTGTCCAACAGGTATCATACACATGCTGCTAGTTCATGTGCACTAACAGACAAGATTTGGGCCAAATAGAAATGTAAACTGGATAGGGTTTTGGGCAATGCAGATTGCTTCATATAGTAAGATTCAATTCGAGTAGATTCACAAGAAGCATGCAGATCTAACCCTGCACCAATGGTTCTTACCTTTCAAAATAATGAAAAGACGAGTTTCTCAACAAATGGAATAAGCAAGAGCCGGAAGTAGAGAGTTCAAAAGGCCAAGCTAAAGAATATTGAAGGAACTGAAATGTTCAAACTGTTGTAGAAATTCAAAGGGTTGAAGAAGAATACAAGACAGCTTAATAATTCTCATTGCTTGATATTACCATATGAGAGCAGAGGGCCAGAGAAGAGCAGCATGCATTACAAAGTCGGTTCATGTTTGCCCCCAACACAAAACTTGAGGTGAATCTGCTGGCGGCCTGGCAGACATTGCAGAGGCAGAGGAGCAGTTCAACCAACAAAAATCCAAGTTAGATTGGTTTTCTCTTGGTGATTCAAACACCAAAGCATTTTTTTTTTTGTTTTTTTTGAAAGCATGAAGCCGAAAAAAAGCAACAATGAAACTGGTATGATTTATAACAGCCAGGGGCTAAACCTGACAGATTCAGAAGGTATAAGAGAGGAGACAGTTCAATATTTACAGCAAATGTTGGGGATTCCAGCAAAAGTTACCGAGAAGATAGAACAAGAAACATTGCATAGGGATTATTGCCTCAACTGAGAAGATGTGGAATTCTGAATTCCCTAAGGTCATGTTTGGTTGTTGGAATAAGGTGGGAATAGAATTTCTATTCCCAGGGAATAGATATTCCTCCGTTTGGTTACAAATTTAGCTGGAAATAAATATTTCCGAAGAATATTTATTCCCACATGAAAGGTGGGAATAGCTATTCCCACTATTATTATTATTATTATTATTACATTTTATAATAATTATTATATTTTGTAATAATAATAATTATTATTATTTGTAATTATTATTATTACATTTTATAATAATAATAATAATTATATGTTATTATTATTATTATATTTTTTATTATTATTTGCAATTACTATTATTATTATTATTATTATATTTTGTAATTATTATTATTATAATATTTTGTAAAAATAATAATAATTATTATTATGTGTTATTATTATTATTATTATATTTTACTATTATTATTAAATTTTATAATTATAATTATTATTATATTTTGTAATTATTATTATTATTATGTTTTGTAATTATTATTATTATTATTATTATTATTTGTAATAATAATAATTATTATTATTATTTGTTGTTATTATTACTATTATCATTATTATCATTATCACTATTCCCACCTTATTCCTCATACTATTCTACAAACCAAACAAAAGAATATTAATTCCCACTTTATTCTATTCTAACAACTAAACATGGGAATAACAATTCCAACTATATTCTCATCCTATTCTATTCCCTGGAATAACTATTCTATTCCCACCTTATTCCATTTCAGCAACCAAATATACCGTAATAGTTGTAGAGAGATTAAAAAGGCCTTCATGTCAATCCCTAATGAAAAAGGTCCTGGTTCTGATGATTACAGTAACCAATTTTTTTGAGCAGGCTTGGCACACAGTAAAGGAAGATAACTGCTAAGCTGGGAATAATTTCAAGGGAGAAAGAGATCAATGCATTAACCATTCATGCCGTGCCTAAGATGCCCAGTCCCACCAAAGTAGGGATTTTAGGCCCATAGCTTGCTGTACAGTCTATTACAAATCTTTCATAGCTCCTTTCAGCAGTGGCTCCTAAAATTGTTGATAGGGCTCGGTCAGCATCCATTCAAGGTAGACCTATAGCTGACAATGTGATATTAAGCCATAAGCTACTTGGGGGATATCAAAGGAGCAGTGTCTCTGGAATCAGAATGCTTGACCTCATCCAGCTTTTTCAAAAAAAATAATGCTGGCTTAGCTAGTTATTGATGCAAGGTTTAATATAGAAATAGATCACGCATCTCCTAATAACTTTGTTCTTGTGATTATCTTGCTAGAAGCATCAAATGACTGCACAAATAGAGATTTCACTACCACACAAAATGAACTAAGTTTGGAATTTCATCTAAGCTATCTTGATGATCAACTTCTGTTCTGTAGAGGGACTTCAGCAGCTCACCTAATCAGTAAGTTCCTCCATTTGTCTACACTATTGGTTTAGTGGTTAATCCTAATAAATGCAAGGAGTTCTTTGGAAATATCAATGAAATTAAAAAGCAGCAGAATATTCAATTCCTGTAATTTGAAGGGGGAAATGTAGGGTATCATGGGGTTCCTCTTGTAGCCTTGAATATAAAGAAGTGTCATGGTATGATCCATAAGATTCTCGCTACAGTGAGGATCATTTTAGTTATTTAGAAGGAGGAAGTCTAACAAACAACCACAACCTTACCACAAGTGAAGGAAGCAAACAAAGCGGTGGCCAGATCCAAAGCAGCAGCAGTGACTAAAGATCCACAAAGAAATGATTCAATTGATCAATATGCACAACAAGGATTGTATCATTTTTGTATCTAATTAATACATCATTGGATTAGGATCTTGTATCACAAATGGAAGATGCCCTTCCAACGTGGATTCACGTAGAACATCACACCACCATACAAACATGGTATATAGAATAAGTGAGGCTCAAAAGATGGTTAACGGATAGGTTTTTCCCTTTTGTCTGGCTGGGCATAGTCAGAGCTAGTAATAATTATCTTAGCCTTACTTCCTAGCCCCAGTGGGAGTAGTGACTAGCGTTACAAGTCATTGGGTGGCTGGAAGATTGCCACAAGTAAGTCCCACCATCTCACTAGCCGACTTTGACCCCTGTTATTTGGAGGTTATTTCTAGTATTCGGAGCTTGCCTCAATTATTTTTAGCATAAACATATACAGGTCTCAAAGGTACACATAGCCAAAGGAAGTTATTTATGAGACATGCCATATGCAGATCTTTTGCGGCAGCTCTTGATAGGAAGTCTTATGACTTGGCATCAATGAAAGCAGGAGGATTAGAATCAAAATTGCACTAGTTCGGAATAATGCAGCCATGTGCAAGACGGCATGGGACTTGGTAGGAAAGGCTAACAAGTTGTCAACAAATGTGTCCATATCTACCACATTCATAAAGGTTCATCTGTAGAAATTTCAGAAGAAATCAGGGGACTCCTAGTGGTGAAATGAATTACTTGATGTCCGATGCCACTTTGTCATTTTAGGGTGTTAGCAAATAACGACAAATGGAACTTAGAAAGAAGGGATTTTCTACTATCTCCTCGACTTATGACTAAGGAAGAAATCAGCCAAATTAGGTTAGATGGATAAGACTAGTATGTGATGAATTTATCAGCCAGAGGCATCATTTATTATGTGGTTGGCTATACAAGATAGACAGCTCACTATGGAATGACTCTACAACCTATAGTGTTAAATCATGTTGCCATGTTGTAGTATCATGGTCATATCGTCCGCAAACATATTGCAGCATCATGACCGTATTGTAATGGTCACGGTACATGACACAGACTGCATTTAAATCTATGCTTTATAGACTCGAACAATTGTGTTTTCTGCAGCGAAGATGGGGACAGCATAAGCACTTATTCTCTTGTCCTTAAAGTAAAAAATGTGAGAGGTGTTCAGCAGAAAGCTGGAATGCAAAACATCAGTTCTGCCTGGCAATGATTCCCTGAATCCGATGACAGAGTAGTAAAACACAGAAAGAGAAAAGAACAAACGAGCATGTTTTGCAGCAAAAACAACGGCTGGTGGCTGGAAAGAAATAGATGAATCCTTCAACAAGTACAACAGAAAGAAGAAGACTAAATAGCTATCATCACACAGAATATTCACATACGAATTAACAAAATTCTCAGTAGATGAACAGCCTTGATGTTGAATTCTAATTTCTTACATCGCCTAGTGCTATATTTGCACCATAGCAAATGCCCAAGGAGGATATTTTGGCCTGAACTATGCGTATGCCCTCGTCATTTTCACATATTCCATATATAGAGTGAGATGCTTACACTTGCCCATAAAAATGTTTTTTACGCTACACCACCTACATTTTTTTGTAATCTTTTGACCAATAACGGCAACTTCCATTTTTTGCTTTGACTTAACCACCTACAATTAGTATTTATTTTCAATTACTACATGTTGCTAAAGTTTGTTAATATTTAAGCAAAATGATTAAAATGTCCCTATTTATTTCCAAGTACGTAAATTCATGTGCTAAACATGCCAGAACAAATTTTATTCACTTTAAAGTGTGATTAAATAGGGAAAATTATGTGAAGGTAAAAAAACAAATCAAAGGTGGTTAAATAAAGGTAAAAACATAAGCGGTGGTGATGTTAAAAATACAAAGAAAGGCATGTAATTGAGTGCAAAAGGCCAAAAGGTCAATCACAACAGAACAGTTCTATTACACTGGAACTAAACGATGCAACATTTAACAAATTTTCACATATGAGATCCAATACGTGGATGACTACTAATACTTCCCTTGGAAAAATATGTGCAAATATAAGCTATGCTAGTTGTCCCAGTGTAATGCTGAACATTCAGTAAATAGCCAAACATACAATCTTAATTTGACTTTAAAGTGATAAACAGTATGATTTCTTCACCTATGACTAATTCTATGTTCTCCTTTACTATTTGTTTTAGTGGAGGAACATTCAAATATATAATACTAAAGTTGAAGGAATACAGAAATACTACAAGTTAATGACAGTATCCAATATTGAGGACATCACAGAGAAGTTAACATCTAAATACCCAGTCCGTCAATGAATCATAGCATGAGCTAGCAAACACCATATATCGCATGTCGAAATAGAAGGAACACAGAAATTACTTTTCAACCAAAAAACAAAAAAAAAAAAGAAGACATTAACATGCCCCATCAGGCAAACAAAATTTTCATTCATTAAAGTATCCAACCAAATTTTATCAAAAAAAAAAAAAAAAAACCATAATCACAGCATCAATATAAACATGAGTAACAAATATTAGAGTTATTTACAGCGAATTTAACGCGTGGAGGAACTGTGAGCCATATTTCTGGAGGAATTTCGGTCCCAAAAATCTCAGCTGAACCGGTTAACAGGCGAAGACGAAGGGGTGAGTTTTCAGCAACTTCAATCCGTAGCTCACTCTCTTTGTCCAGTTTTACTTGTTTTGCTGAAGGCAACGCATTTCCCACCCCTGGTGGACGCACAGCTGCAGCGACTCCGTATCCCATTTTCAGTCCCGAGCTACCTGTAGATTAGAAAAGAAACAATTCAATCGAACGGAAATAAATAACTAAATTCAGAAACCATTTGCTGATTGAAATAAACAGAAAATATATTTGGCTGGAAAATCCATCTTATTTATATTCTATCCTTATCTATTTTTTCAAATTCCCCAGCCAACTCTAAATTTCTCTCATTCTTTCCCTCGCCATCGCCACCCACCACCATTAACTCAAGCCCCATCGCGGCCTAACAAAACCCATTAATAAAAATAAAAAAGAAAGACCCTCATAACCGAAACACTAGCCAAAAACCCCTTTCCTAAAACCTCACCTTTGATTTTTTTTTTTAAATTATCCAAGACGGAGAAAGTGAAAATATATAGATCAAGGGAAGAGTCGCGATTTTGAAAGCCTCGCGTGTTGAGATAGGAAGAGCAACCTTCACTTCCCTGAGTTTTTTTGTGCGAGAGCCAGAGAAGGCTAAGAAGCACGAGAGGGAGAGCGAAAACTAAAGAGGGAGCGCGTCTTGGAGGAAAAAAAAAAACAGAAAGAAAAGAAACACACGCACACAGTAGCAACGATCGACTGATCGAGTGATTGAGAGAGTTCGGAGAAGACGATCGATCCAGAGAGTGATTTGTAGTCCGGCGCGAATTCTGCAGCCCTGTTCTGTAGTTGGCCCGGCAGCAAGATGCGCATGAAGTCTGCGCCCATTCAAAGCCTAAAGCTGGACCCCCAGCGCCGAGCCCAGTTCAACGAAAGAGCCCAAGTTAACATTAAGCAACTATATGCCCAATTTGTCCGGGTGCCTTTTGGTAACAGTTTTACTTCTTTTAATAATATTTATTACTTTGACATATTTCTTTTATCGCTGCCAAAAAAAAAACACAAAAAAATCATCATTTATCTTTTTTTTTTTTTGATATCTTACCATTGTAGTGGACATCTAATAGTATTGTGTTTGATGTTTGCTTTATTATTTTGATAGATTAGTAATATTTATCTAAATTATTTGAATCATATTAATTCTCATTAAAAAAATTTTTGTATTTGGCTTATATTTTTATACTCATTTGATTATACTTGTTTTTCATTAATTTAAACCATATTTAATCATATTAGTATTGCATGCATTTGCACAGCAATCATATCATTTCTCATGCCACCATTTGACCTAAGCATGGATCATAAGTAGTTCTAATTTTGAGTCAAAAATCAATCCAATTAACCATAACTCAACAATAAATTACAAGAATGACATTATTACCATTCAAGTTTACATAACCACTACATATGAGACAAATTTAAACCTAACTAATTGGATACTCACTTTAAAAATAGGACTTTAATTTTTATATTATAACAATTCTAATATCTCTTACAATAGGAATGACTATATTATAAAGTTTATCACAATATTTCATAGGCATGACCATAAGTTTATCCATCGAGATATTATTTTTACTAGTTTGAACCACTTTGATTTTTGCTTAATATTGGTTTGACTTTTTGCTCGGATGAATATTATCTGATAACCTAATGACAACATTTGAATATCAGGTTAAATGAAAAATATTTTAAAATAAAAGGCTTTTCGGTCCATTTAAATCCCATTTTGCTGATCAAAATCAAAAGGTCCATGTCAACTAGTATAGTATGTTAGCATCAATCAAAATGCATTATTTCAAAAGCTCATCATGGGGCAAATAGTTCATAAACTTCCCACTAAGCCCTCGATTATAAAATCCGGTAGTTTGGTCCCCAAAATTATAGAAATATGGCATTACATTAGAATCTCATTTAGATAGTCAATGAAACTGTCACTATGACCCCACTAAATCTTGTGGATGCGCCAACATGGGAACACAATTAGGTTAGCATAGTATTGGTTGGTCAGGGAAAGAATGGCAAGTCTCATTTGTTAGGAGAAAATTCATTACTCCTAAATAACTATAGTTTAAATCTTTTACGATGCGTAAGCACCAATTATTAAATTTGTATAAAGAATACTTGCTTTTAAATCTACAAATATAAAATGATATGCCTATTGATTTAACATTACTAACACTAGTAATAATTAAATTGTAGATAAAAAATTAACATATAATATATTGATGAAAGAAAATTTTAAAAATTAAATAATTCTTAAATAATGATGGATCCCGGCACCCAAGGCCCAGAAAGGAAGGCCCAAAAGCCAGGCCCACAGACCAAGAGACTTACGATAACAATTTGGCCCAAAAGGCCCAAAGGCAGTCACTCATATTCCAGGAGGTCTAAGAAGCCTAACTTAGCCCAAGAGGTTAAGTTAGCTTTAGGAACCCGAGGACCTGAGCCAGCGTCCTAAGAAACTCAAATGGCGACAATGGTACGAGAGACTAATTTCACCCAAGAGGCCAAAGGACGCCATGAGAGGCTAACGTCACCAATGAAATCCCGAGGACATGAAGTTAAAAATATAACACTGAAATCCCAAGAGCCTTTTGTAAGCGAAACGTCCGAGACTTTAACTCAATAAGCCCGAGGATTCGGCAAAGACCCCGAAGGTTTTCTAGGTACGAGGACAATCTCTTCATCTCTGAATCATCAGATCAATGGAAAAGGGGGCCCAAAATGACCGAGCACGCCAGCTCCGATGATTCACTATTACCAATGGGCGCGCGTTCTCTACAACACGCCACCTCAGCAGGAAATTATGACTCTCGGAGCACGCGCAATCATTATGGGGCTAACAGCACCTGACACGCCGAATCAGCAGAGTTGGTGGCAGGCGTCCTTACACACGCCAACGCCACGTGTCCCCCTTTTCAACGGTATGATCCCCTACTATAAATACCTCATTCAAGCAATAGAAGAGAGGATTCCAAGAGTTGACATTTGTATACACACTGTGAACAGCAACTAAGCGAAAAAAAAAAAGAAAGCAAAAGAGGATGAGGCACAGAGAAAGAAAGTTAGAAAAGAAAAGAAAGAACGAGATTTCTTGCCTTGTAACTTTGTGTGGCAACAAAATGTGCCACTGTGAACAGTTGTATTCCATTCTAAAGGTAGTGGAATCTTTCGGACCTAGCGTCCATCACCGTGGTTTTTTTCCCTTTCATTCAAAAAGGGGTTTTCCACGTAAAATCCTCGTGCATTGTGCCCTTGTCCCATTTTCCTTCACAAAACGTCATTCTCGTCGAACTTAACAATTTCTTTTGTGTTGTACGATTCCGTTCGTCCCAGGGCATCAAAAGAGCGCAAAGAGCGAACTCGAACTCTCATTATGCGACGGCCGAAACTAGAGGACGCAACAAATAAAATTCTTTTAATTTACTTATAAATCAAGTAGTATAGACTCACTAATTTTTAGCCGATTTATTTTTAATAAATAATTTTTACAAAAAAACTTCTCAGATTTGCTTTCTAGTAACAAAATTGAGTACCTTCTAAACATCTCTTAAACTTTAATTTACTATTTTGAAAATGTTAAGTGCTTTTGAAACTCTAGATTCCAAGCCACTAAGGAACTTCAAAGACTTACATATTTTAAAACAAGTATTTGATGATGGTAAAAAGATTTTAAGATTATAAAACCAAACATTTTGGATCACATACAATAGTTGATGTTTTCTCATTTTTTTCTACACTTTTTATCTCTCTTATGTTTAATAATAACCAAGTTATTGGCTAGGTTAAAAGAAAGAGATGTATTTATATGGGTGGCTGAACATCAGAGTTCAAAATGCATAATTGCTGAAATTTTTCATTGATGTTTAAACATTAGCTTGAACATTAACATGATTCATGCGCGGGGCTATTGTTAGTTGCGCACGAGTACCTTTATACATGCTTTATGCGTAGGGCTATTGATAAATACATATATACACCCCTTATAAATTCTTCATAAGTAGTTAAAAAGTTCTTATGAGCGTCCTTCAAGTATCCCTTTTGTGTGGAGTTTTATCATAACTTAATTAGGATTGAAATCAGTTTCAAAAATAAATCAATAGAATAGATATAATAATCTCTCAATTTGACAATTTCATAACAAAACCATTAAAATAACCTTATATATTGGTCCTGATTGTCAACCCTATGCTCAAGGCAGGCTATCCTGGTCTAGAGATCTTTAACACAAAACTAGAGGTATGCTTGAGAGGCATAAACCTACTCCATTTGGTGCTACAAGATTGTCGAAAACTCTGAGACGTGGACATCTACTACATCTGGAATTGCAAACTCATTTGAAATTCCAACTTAGATGAGGACATAGGCCTCATTTGAAGGAGCATATGGTGCAGAAGTCCATAACAAAATCAGAAGAGATAGATTTAGTATAGGAGGAACTTCTAGATAACTTACCGACAGAAGATGAGGCACAAAGACCTCATAAGGAGGAATGTAGCTAGGTTTGTGTGACCAACTGTGGATATAAGTGACAATATTTGTCACGTTTTAATACTCAATTATCTTATAATAATTAATGCGATCATCCCATTAACAAACAATAAGTCCAAATTAGCGAGGGACGTGACTTTCATTTTAATATTACAATCGATCCAAATAAATATTTGTTAATAAATCCAGTCATAGTACCTAACTAATACCGCACCTGAAAGTGGTTACGAAACTCCGACTATATTAGAATATCAAATTGTACGTAAGAAGATACGTCTAAATAATATAAATCAGAATTAACCCATCCATAACAACTTATACAACCCATTGTCTAGAAAACATAAATATTGAGTTACTACTCTGGAGCTAAATGCACCATCACATTCTTATAAAATCCTAACTAATTTGTCCTTAAATATGCTCTTCCTTCAAATCCTCACCTGCAAATATCCGAACCTCTAATCTGAAGAGGGTTAGTAAAAAATAAAAGTATAAGTGTGATAAAAACTCAACAAAGTATATAATTTATATAATTTATTATATAATTTGTATTAAAACAAGCTATAAAGACAATAGATCAAATTTTAATGTAATACCATGAATTTTCATAACAAATATGCACAACATTTAAATTCATCTTTTTCACATCTAATCAAAAAGTGCCAGGTAACCTTATATTTAAACATGATATTCTTATAGACCAGGGTTAATAAAGCTTTACCGACTAAGAAGTGGATAATTAAAATTTGAATTATATTTATTTTTATACAATTAAAAATTTTACATTACTATTTAAGACATGTAGTCATACATATTACCCTAAAGATGGGGCCGAACGCCCCTTTTACTAGTAGATAATAGATTTAAAATTCGATCATCACTATAATATACTAAGACATATTATAATATACCACCGCTGAATTTTTTACAATGATTTGATACTTAAATAAATAAAAATTCTACACTATTTCATATAATTCTTGTATTTTTCAATTTAGAAAAAATATTCTTAATCATTTAACAAATTATAAAGCTTGCATTTAATTTTCTTATCATATAATACTTTAAATTCTGTAAAAACTTGAACATACTTATATCTAAAACATATAATGTCACATTATCAAATTTCTCAACAAAAATGTAGAAAAATCAGAAAAAATAAATAACATTGTTAAATTTTAACATTTTATTTTAAATAATATGCATGTAAGGATAATTTATAAAATTTTGAAACATTCAAAATATATACTTAGTAAATTTAAATATGTCGAAATATTATGTACTAATTTAAAGTATATATAAGTCATTTAACCATGAATTTCACAAATGCATGAACATAATTTCAGAAATTAACTTCACAATACTAAATGTGTAAGATTGAATGTATGAATTTTATAAAAATTATATCGAATGTGAATAAGACTTCATGCATGTAAAGTACAATCATCTTAATTACAAAAATATATCATGTATGAACATATAAAATAATAAATATTTAAAAAGTTGAAGAAATAAGTAACAAATTAAAGATGATTTAGAATGCACTTATCTTAATTTTAAATTATCAAAATATTAATTTGATTCACTTGAATTTGGCTTATCTATTTTCTTCTCTCTTTTTCTCTCTATTAAACTCTAACAAAAAATGACCGAAAATCAATTAGATATAGCATATATAGTAAATTGATATACGAGCGCGTATCAAATGAAATGGCCAAACATGGTGGCACATAAGAGTTGCTTCAGGCGTGTCAGGTACTGGCATTCTGCCTCAATGGGCTTGAACAACTCTTGGGTATGCATCAAGCATGAAGATACTAGAAAGTATGCTCCGGCTCCATTTAAGTATCCGTCATGCACAACCTTTCTACACAGAATATGTATATGTACACATCAGGCGCTCATCAAATACCAATCAATTGGATATGACCAAATCTAAAATTTAACTTTAACCAAAATTTCTTCCTTTGACCTAAACTTGTTTTTCTTTAATTTAAGTAATTATGGTTAAATTTAAAATTTAAAACTCATTCTTTACAATATTAATAGGTTGCCTGATAGACTCAAAAGGTGCAATCGATAGGCAAATAAAGACAGATGATAGAAGACGCTGAAATATGACAGAATGTGCAACCATAAGACAACTAGATCATAGGTCAAATATCTTCAAATGTGTCCATAAATTGGTACATATAATGGTCAAGATGTCATAGCATCATTGTCAGGGTCCGACATCCCAATCCCCAAAACTTGTAATTTAACATATCAAAAATCAGAGTATAACTTAGACCAACAAATAAATATTTAATCAACGTACTTAAAAACAATTCTAGTATTGGGATACGATCCTATAACAAATATCATTAAATAGTATGATAGTATATAAAAATCAAAATACTGATTCTAAAGGTAATATTTAAAAATGATTCTGATAAATCATCTTTTGATCAACTTAAATCATAAGTAAAAAAAGTATTACAAATTCAAAATTGAACCAATCAATAATATATCCAGTGTTGTACTAAAGTAAACAACTCTTGGCTAGTGGCCATAATAGGAATATTCTAAAAACCAAATTTAATAAACTCTTAATTGAAAATGTCAAAAACAACTAAAACATGTTAAAGACTTTTTCCCAAAAGACTCTCCAGTGCCCAAAACCCTTGCAAGTATAACCAAGCCAACTAATATAAAAAGTTAGCAAATATGTGATAAGAGTAAGTCCAATACTTATTAAGGTATTTATAAATTTTATATATAATAAGATAGTAAACGAACATATAAATAGCAATACACACAATCGAAAACCAAAATATTGATAATATTGACAAAAAATATGCTAAATTCGTGTAAATATATACGAACATAAAACCTATAAAAATTATTCAAACAGATAAAACAAATAAGCGTAAAATATGCAAAATTTATACAAATGCATACAATTGTTTATCATATAAAAATTGTTCAAACATCTAAAAATATAAAATATATAAAAATTTTTCAAACATATAAAAACTAATAATTGGCGATGATCTCGCCAATAAATGTCAAATATCAAAGTTTGTGTTATGATTATTTTCACATAATTAAAGATCATATACTATTATTTATGATCCATAGGTGAATTGACTACATATTGTTTTTCATAGTCAGAGTTTAACATTATTTTTTTAATTTATGGATATCATGGTCGACCTTTATTTTACAAATAATATATTATGATATTTTAAATTATATTATGACAATTCTCCATAATGATTCTTACTTGATTAAATTTAAAAACTCACGTTTATCAAAATTGAAATAGAGTTTTCGTCAATTTATTGGTAAAGTGAAGACATGTAAAAACATATTTATAAAGATTTTAGAATATCACTATAACATATATGAATTTATGATACAAGCTTTCAAAAATTTTATAAAAAGAAATCAATTGACTTACATGTAAGATATAACAAAGAACATATATAAATATTTAAATAAAAATACTTAGAGATTTTAAAAAGATTCAGTAATAAAGGAACAAATGGGCTTAAATGTACTCTTCTACACTTAAAATTCACAAAGACTTGTTTGTATTATGTCAGGTCCTAAATTTTGATTACATAAATAATAATTATCTAATAATATTAAATATCTAATTAATAACCCAATTAACATGTATGTGATCTTCAAATCAATACCTCGACTGACCAAATAAAATAACATGACATAATACATGATTCAAAATGCCATATCATCATGTGGCTCTGATACAAACTACCATGACGACGAAAATTACGTAATAAATTATATCTAACCCAAAACATAATTAGAGTAAACAGCTCAATATGTCTGAATATCAAAGAAGTCCAACTCTCTGACATACCAACATTCCATTGCACAACAAATCTAAAAATAATATAACAACATCCATGATCTTATGTCAACTTTTATATATAACCATTAACTAAATAACAACATTAACTATTGTTTCAGAATTTAAAATACGGTAGTAAACATTTTATAAATTTAATTCTAAACTTTTCAAACAGTTTCTTCTTCAATTTTGATCATCATATAAGTGCATGAACCTTTCATTGGAAGTGGTTAGGAAAAAACAAAAAATAATAATGAGTCAAAAAGTCAATATAATGTACAATTTTATAATTTAACATATAATTTACCTTAAAAATACATTAGAATGAATAATGTATCAGATTTCAGTGCAATACTATAGAATTTTATAAAATATGCATACAGCTTTTTAATTTCACTTGTAAGTTCTTATTCAAATTCATATCGTATAATTCATACTCAAATATGACTTTCTTAGTAATCAAGGGCCAATAATGCCTCATTAACTAAATGAGCGAATAATCAAAATACGATTTATATTTATTTTTATACAATCAAAGGCTGTACGCTACTATTTAAAATTTATAGGTGAATAGTCATATATATAAAACCATATAAATAGGGTCAAATACCATTTTCACCCACGCATGATAGGTTTAAATTTTGATTACCACTATAATATAGTAAGACATTCTATAATGTATTACCTAATGAACTATAACTATGGTCCGATAGTTATATTTATGAAAACTCAACACTATACTTGTTAATTTTTATATTTTTTTTAATATGGAGAAAATATTCTTAATTCTTAATATAATTGTAGAGTTTTTTCTTTAAAGCTCTATCAATTATTAACATATAATACTTAAACTTTCTATAAAGATTTAGCGATGATAAATTTAAAAATATGGAATACTAAATTAGTAAGATAGTGCAAAAAAATTTAGTAACAGTATAAAAATTAACAATTTAAAGATATTATAGTAATTTTATTTCTATAAATAAACATACAAAAACTTTAATTAAGTTTTCAGAATATACAATATATATTTTTAACAAATTTCAACATGCATAAACTTATAAATAAAAATTAAATATTAAAAAAATTATATCATAAATTAAGGATATATGTAAAGTTATTGTAAAAAACAGCTAAACTATATGATGAGTATATACTTAGACATGAATATCATACATTTTTACGATAAAAATGAGAACAATTTCACATATATGTTAAATATAAATATTTTAGTTATGAAATCGTACCATGTATGAACATTTAAAATAAAAAATACTCAAAAAATTAAAGAAAGAACAGTAATAAAAAAAAAGGCTTAAAATACACTTATTTTAACTCCAAATTACTCAAAATCTTGTTTGAATTCAATTAATTTGAGTCTCTCTAGCTTGATTTAAGGTATACTAGAAAATGCGCTTAGGCGCCGATCAAGTATTCATCAGGCATTACCTCCTTACCCATCCCACGCATGAGGACATGTCAAGCGCTGGTCAAGTTTTCATTAATTCATTGTGACCAAATCTAATGTTGACTTTGACCTAATTTTTATCCTCATTGACCTTAATTTTAATTATTTTAATTTAATAAATTACAATTATGATAAAATTTAGACTTAAATTTTACATATTCACTTGGATTTCACCTCAAGTTTACCTTCAACTTGTTTTCTATCTCTTATTCTTTTTCTCTCTCTTCTTTTAAAAAAATTTAGAAAAAAATAAATAGAATTGGTTAGAATCCTCTTTAAATAGCAGAGTGGCTCTAATGCATCCATTAGTCATGGATCAATTGTGATATCTAAATAAAGCTTGCATATGAGCACTCATTAGGTATCAAGATTCTTAAAAAAAAAACGTATAAGCACACATTATGTGCATATTATACACCGTGATTCTACGTTAAACACATTCATATGGGACTTAATTGCACATTAGACACCACTCAAGTCTAAATTACTTCAATCCAACGCTAATTTTTGTATTTAATTTAAAATTAATTTTGATAATTTATCAATTTATTAAAATTTTACATCTTTTATGAAAAAACAAAAAATGAGATTAATGAACGCTCTCACATATCAATAAATTTTATCACCAAATGAATTTTAAATCAATCACCAATTGTTAAAAAATAATATAAATTCTTAAATTTTTATTTTTTATTTCTTTTTTAAATATGCATAGTTTTTATTTTTTTATTCTTTTTTTTTTTAAATATGTATACATACTCTTACTTTAAATACACACTAATCTATATGCAAAATATATGAGAGAGTTACTCATAAGTAATACGCAATATATTACTCAGAAACCAAGTCCTCCTTATTTATGCAGGCTCATTTCTCCATGGAATGGATTGGCCTTATAGAGCATATATGAATTGAACTACACCCATTTATTTTAAGATTGCATTTCACCGTCATAGCTAAATTCAATAAAATCCCTCTAAAATATTGCATATTGTGTGCAAGTTTTACTTCTTTAGAAGATTTACTTTAAAACTTTCTAAAAGAAGGCATATTGCAATAGGACCGAATGTGGCCACAGTAGCATTAATAACATGTAGGAACAAATCTTGAAAGAGGATGATGTTGGAGCAAAATGCGCGGAAGGCACGGTAACCGAGCGGACAAGGTTCTCGGACGGCTATACAGAGCTGAGCTCTCGGACGGACACAAAAAGTAGAGATAGAGAACGAAAGAGAACACACAAATTTAACGTGGAAAACCCTTCTTTCAACAAGGAAAAAACCACGAAAGAATGCGCTATAAAGGATTGTTTACAAGTGTTAGCTACACAAACTCAAACGAAAGAAAACAATCTCAAGTGTGCAATTTCTCTCACTAAAGTGTTTCTCTCTCTATCTTTACAAAACTTGCCCACAGCTCTCTCTCTCAAAGCTCTTCCTACAAAATGTCTCAGCTCTCTATTACAAACAAGGGCACAAGCTCTTTATATACACAGAGGCAGGGTGGACAGCCAGCCACCCTATTGGTCGTAGGTTACAGAACCTACGCCCCTAGGCCTTCCATGATAGGCGCACGCCTGGCGTGCCAGATGGCAGGCCTGGCACCTGGGAAGTTGTGGCCGCCACAACTTCCAAGCAGAGTAGGTGACCAACCCACTTGTAAAAAAAAAAACGGACGCAGCAAGCCTAGAGGATAGAGTCAACGCCCACACTTTAGGAGTCCTCGTCCACGTCCTCTCAGACATGACGCTTCAAACAAAGTCCTCGTCCAGTCTGCCAATGGAGTCCGCGGACTACTGCCACTCGGGAGTGACCCCAACAAACTTTCCCTCACGACCGAGTGGGAGTGAAGTTAGTCAAACTGGCAATGTCACAACAAGCTTCTAGCTTTCCCTTCGGCAAAACCTTTGTCAACATATCTGACCCATTATCGTTCGAGCGGACCTTTCCAATTGATAGCTGCCCATCATCAAAAACATCTCTCACCCAATGATATCGCACGTCAATGTGTTTTGACCGAGAATGGAATGAGGAGTTTTTACATAAGTGAATGGCACTTTCACTATCACAAAGGATCTCGTCGTCTCCGCCTCTTAGACCCACCTCTTGGACAAACCTCTTCATCCAAAGCATTTCCTTACAGGCCTCGGTCACGTGAATAAACTCTACTCACGTAGTTGAGAGCGACGCACTTTTACAACTTGACCGCCAGAGACCGCCTCCCGCAAACTTCACCAAGTATCCCGACGTTGATTTCGAGAGTCAACGTCCCCGCCATGTCTGCGTCCTGTACTCAATCGGGCCGAGGCTCCCCTTTTCCAAACCGCAAACCCGTCTTGGATGTCCCGCGAGATATCTCAAAATCCACTTCACTTTGCAAACCAATGCTCCATACCGGGTTTGAGAGGAATCTACTCACAAGGCCAACCGCATGAGTAATGTCCTACGTACACACACGGCCGCGTACATCAAGCTGCCAATGGCCGAGGAGTAAGGAATCTTACTCATTCGTGCCTTCTCAGTGTCCGAAGACGGACACTGCTGTTTACTCAGCCTAAAGTGATTGGCCAAAGGGGTACTGACAGGTTTGGACCCTTCCATGTTGAATCTTTGAAGCACTTTTTCAACATAGCCTTCCTGGGACAACCAAAGCTTCTTGCCCTCTCGGTCGCGAGAAATTCTGATCCCCAGAATCTGTTTTGTCGGTCCGAGGTCTTTCATGGCGAAAGACTGCCCCAATTGCTTCTTCAGCTCCATGATCCGAGCACTCTTCCGTCCGACCACCAGCATGTCATCCACATAAAGGAGAAGGATGACAAAGTCATTTTCTGAGAACTTCTGCACAAAGACACAGTGGTCCAAAGAAGTCTTCTGGTACCCTTGTCCGACCATAACAGACTCAAACTTCCGATACCACTGTCTCGGAGCTTGTTTCAGCCCATACAAGCTCTTCTTCAAACGACAGACAAGTCATTCCTTTCCTTTGACCGCAAACCCTTCTGGTTGCTCCATATAGATTTCTTCCCCTAAATCTCCATGAAGAAATGCTGTTCGGACGTTCAATTGCTCTATCTCCAGATCCAAAGCTGCTGCCAGTCCGAGCACTACACGGACCGAGGACATCTTCACAACGGGTGCGAAGATTTCATCAAAGTCAACACCCTTTCGTTGACCAAAGCCCTTCACCACAAGTCGTGCCTTGTGTCTTGGCTTACTCGTGTCCTCAGTCGCCTTCAGGCGAAAGACTCATTTGTTCTTCAGAGCCTTCTTTCCCTTGGGCAATTTAGCCAGCTCAAAGGTATGGCTTTTATGAAGAGAAACCATTTCTTCCTTCATGGCTTCAAACCATTCATCCTTCTGAGCGATACTCATGGCCTCGTCAAAAATCTTACGGTTCTCTCGGCAAAGACGCGAGGAGGACAAACTCACTTGCTGGAAGACGGACGGACGGACGCCTCACCTTGGACGACCGTCTTGCTGGGGCCACCTCGGCCTGAGGAGGTGTTGCCTGCCACACCTGAACCGCCGACATCGGACTCAGAAGTCACTAGACGGACAACATCAGTATCAACTCTGTCCGTCCGGGAAGTAGTGGGAGGAGACTTCTGCTCCTTCCCAATGTCCTCGATGGTCTCGTCCTCAACGAAGACCACGTCGCGGGACCGCACCAGCTTCTTTCCCTTTGGGTCATAGAACCTATACCCAAATTCATCCTCGCCATAGCCCAGAAAGACACAATGCATTATCTTTGGCTCCAGCTTGGTCCTTTCATCTCTCGAAACATGAACAAAGGCTTTGCAGCCGAAAGTCCGAAGATGGCTGTACACTGGTTCCTTTCCAGTCCAAATCTGCTCTGGAACTTCCCCGTCCAGAGGCTTACAGGGCGACCGGTTGATCACGTGGGCGGCCGTCCTCAAGGCCTCAACCCAAAAAGATCCTGGTAGCCTGGCCTCGAATAACATGCACCTGACCCTTTCCATCAGGGTGCGATTCATCCTTTCTGCCACGCCATTCAACTGTGGCGTCTTAGGTGGAGTTTTCTGATGTCTGATGCTGTGAGCTCTACAATAGGCATCAAACGTCCCAATATACTCTCCGCCGTTATCGCTCTGAACGGCCTTTAGCCTCCTCCCGGTCTCCCGCTCAACGAGGACATGGAACTGCTGAAAGGTTCCCGCAACCTGATCTTTCGTCTTCAAAGGGAACACCCACAGCTTCCTCGAGCAATCATCAATAAAAGAGACAAAATATTGTGCTCCCCAAATGACTTCTCCGGGAGGGGACCACACACATCAGTGTGGACGAGCTCCAAAACTTCGGACCTCTTAGAAGACACATCTCCTGAAAAGGAGACTCTGCGTTGCTTCCCCGCCATGCAGTGAGGGCAAGACCTCGGCATGTCTCCATCCATCTCTGGAATGAGACCCTTATTTGCAGATGACTCATGCCACGCTCACTCATGTGTCCGAGTCTTTTATGCCACATGCCCGAGGACTCCACACTCCCTGCAGCATTCACATCTGCTACCTCGGCTTGGGCTTTCACTACGTAAAGGCTTGAAGGCTTTACTCCTCGGGCAACCACCATGGAGCCCTTTTTCAACTTGAAACTGCCGTCACAGAAGACGCTGCAGTAGTCTTCATCGTCAAGCTGTCCTGCTGAAATGATATTCATACGAATATCTGGGACGTGTCGGACGTCCTTCAAGGTCAATCGAGCTCCAGTGCTTATTAGCAAGGTGATGTCACCACGTCCAATGAACTCGGACGTCTCCTTATTGCCCATTCTTAATACTCCTAGGGCGCACGGAGTGTAAGTGGAGAACAATTCTCTCCTGGAGGTAACGTGGATTGAGGCGCCAGAATCCACTACCCAATCCGAGGATTACTCAGCCACGGCCACTAAGTCCTCAGACTCACAAGCCGAAAGGAGATCTTCTCCTGTCACAACAGAGACCGAGGACTCTTCCTTGCCAAGTCTCTTCTCGCCCATTTGCTTGGTAGCGTTTTCACGCTTCCACTTGTAACAAAACTTCTTGATGTGGCCTTTCTTGCCACAATGGTGGCACTCCATGTCTTGATACCGGGAGCGTATCTTACTCCGCCCTTTGTCTTCAGACTTTGGGCCACGTCCTCGGCTCCTTCCCTTGCATTCGGTAATAAGGACTTTAGAGTGCTGAGAGGTGGATGTGCCTTGAGAACATCGTCGCACTTCTTCGTTCAGCACAGCTCCTTTGACCATCTCTAAAGTCACCACGCCATTTGGAGCTGTATTGGTAATGGTGATCCTCATAACCTCCCACGAGTTCGGGAGGGTTGCTAGCAACCATAGTCCGAGGACATCATCCTCGAACTTGATCCCCACGCCATTCAGCCTGTCCACGCAGCCGTGAAACTCATTCAGGTGATCGGCGACAGATGACCCGTCCTTGTACCGTACTTGCATCAGCCGCATCAAGTGAAAAATTTTGTTATTTCCGGATTTGGAGGTAAAGAGCTTTTCCAGCTTCTCCCAAAGCGTCTTGGCATTGGACTCACCCCGAACGTGGTTGTACACGTTGTCGTCCACAAACTGCCGTATATAGCTGCACACTTGCTTGTGCTCCAACGTCCACTGCTCGTCCATTTTATCCGCCGGCTTTGCTCCGGCAAAAACGGGATTATGTATGGACTTTACGAAAAGTAAATCTGACATCTTGCTTTGCCAAGTGTCAAAGTTTGATCCGTTCAAACAGATCATCTTACTTCCAACCTCCATCAGCAACAAGATCACCGTTCAAAGAACCAAATCTCTGATACCATTTGTTGGAGCAAAACGCGCGGAAGGCACGGTGACCGAGCGGACAAGGTTCTCGGACGGCTATACAGAGCTGAGCTCTCGGACGGACACAAAAAGTAGATATAGAGAACGAAAGAGAACACATAAATTTAACGTGAAAAACCCTTCTTTCAACAAGGAAAAAATCACGAAAGAATGCACTATAAAGGATTGTTTACAAGTGTTAGCTACACAAACTCAAACGAAAGAAAGCAATCTCAAGTGTGCAACTTCTCTCACTAAAGTGTTTCTCTCTCTATCTTTACAAAGCTTGCCCACAACTCTCACTCTCAAAGCTCTTCCTACAAAATATCTCAGCTCTCTATTACAAGCAAGGGCACAAGCTCTTTATATACACAAAGGCAGGGTGGACAGCCAGCCACCCTACTGGCCGTAGGTTACAGAACCTACGCCCCTAGGCCTGCCATGACAGGCGCACGCCTGGCGTGCTAGATGGCAGGCCTGGCACCTGGAAAGTTGTGGCCGCCACAACTTCCAAGCAGAGTAGGTGACTAACCCACCTGCAAAAAAAAACGGCCGCAGCAGGCCTACGAGGATAGAGTCAACGCCTACACTTTAGGAGTCCTCGTCCACGTCCACGTCCTCTCGGACATAACGCTTCAAACAAAGTCCTCGTCCATTCTGCCAATGGAGTCCGCGGACTACTGCCACTCGGGAGTGACCCCAACAGATGAGGCATAAAAGAAAATGATCTACATATCGTCCTATAGAAAACAATACATTATTTTCTAGTTTGACATTCAGATGTTTATGATATTCTCATAGGTTTTATAGAAAATGTTATCATCTTTTAATCACATTCACTCATCTAAGTCCTTGCACTCACATTATATCTAAGTTATTGGGATCAAGTGAAGGATAGTGGGAAAGGATGTGACCAAGGACACCACATTGGTGACACATTATTCCCAATCTAATAGAGGCAAAAGAATTAAACTTAGACGCTCTACTAGGCCTAATGGGGTGGTGACTCCACGTGAACTCATCACAGTTTTGTTGAATATGCCCTCTCTTACAGCATCCAATACGCATGAAAACAAACTTCTTAGAGGAGAGGGGCTTTTTTCGTGTGAGTTAGGTTGTGTTTTAGGAGAGACTTACTTGGGCTTCTTTTCATGAAATGTTATAGTGTCCACCTTGTTTTCTTTGATGCTATTGTTAGTTGATATAAATACAATTTTCACCGAGTAATTCACTTGAAAGTTGATTGTTTGAAAAGCAAGCCCTCTTTTGTTATCGGCCACCTTATCTAGACCAAACAAATGGTCATTTTTTTTGTATTCTATGTAAACTTAAGCAACTAGGCCATATATTTCTCAACTTCAATTTCTAAATATTTTACATTCTCCCTGATAGCAAAACAAGATTCTTATCACACACTGTTTTTAGTGCCTCTACTTTTTTGAATAATCAATTTTTTTAAAATTATATCTTCAAACCCTAATTCTTTAACTCTCTTTAAAATAGTTTTATTTATTTGTCTAGCTATAAGAATATCATGATATGATTTGTTAAAATCCTCTTGTAAACTATCCAAACTATTTTTTGATTCATATTGTAAATAATCAGAATCATCCAATTGCTTATTATGTCTCAAGGCAAGCTCGTCATCACTCTCAACATGGGACACAAATGACATATAATTGAAACATTTTTCAGAAACAAAGTATCTTACCATTACTCTCATTGACCTCCTTATTAGAAAGGATGGAATACAAAGATTTGTCCTTGTTATGTTTAGAGAAATGAATTTAGTATCAATGAGTTCAAACCCCCAGCATCCATGACAT
Source organism: Nepenthes gracilis (assembly GCA_033239525.1). Taxonomy (NCBI): domain Eukaryota; kingdom Viridiplantae; phylum Streptophyta; class Magnoliopsida; order Caryophyllales; family Nepenthaceae; genus Nepenthes; species Nepenthes gracilis. The sequence continues at coordinate 28,356,694 of BSYO01000004.1, forward strand.
TCAATGTCTTTGAATTTTCTACCTTTAGACTCATTTTCTTTATTCCTCTTTCTTTTATAATTGGATGAGTTTTTAGATTTTTTACGAAATTTTTTATTACCCTTCAAAAATAATTTAAATTATTTAGCGAAGAAAGAAAATTTTTCATTGTCCATAGACTCATCCCCCAGTTATTACATGATTTTCTATGGTAGATTTAAAGATGATAAATTTGACATTTTTTTATTTATGAGAGAGATAATTCATATGTTTAAAGGGATATAACCAACTAATTGATTTTTTATTTATCAAAGTCTTTACTCTTATTAATAGTTATGACCTTTGGTTGAAGTTGCTCGGATAAGAACCTTACTAATTTTTAGATAATTCTTTTTTCAATAATTTTTTTTCTCTTAGGTTGAATGGCGTAGAACTCGTCAAATGTTTAATTGTCTTTCATTCTTAATTGTTCAAACTTATTAGCTAGCTTTTGCGGTTTTACATTTTTAATTATTGTTGTCCCTTCATGCATGCTTTGTAGAATCTCCCAATTTTTTTAATAATTTTACATATAGACACCGATCTAAATTTATTAGGCATACTTAATATGAAAATAGTATGGATGCCTTTATTATTTCTGTTGTTACTATTTGATTTATTGGTAGACGACATGGTCGGGTTACATGACCCCATTCTCAATTGAAGTGGGAGGAGTCCATCCTTTCTCCTCGCTTAGTTAGGTGCGTTCATCCAACAATTTTAGAAAGGATCTAATATGAACATTCAAGTAGGCATGATTATTTCGATCAAAATATAAAAAAATAAATAAGAAATGACTAATAATCATCTAAATAGAAATGAGTCAACAACTGAGGTTAGCTTTGATACCAATTGGAAAAAGTGGATGATCCTAAATGATTATAGTTTAAATCTTTTACAATGCGAAAGTACTATTTATATAAATATTTGACATATATAAATAATATTTATTTTTAAATACTATTAATATAAAACAACAAGTCCATTCACTCAATATCATCGGTATTAGCAATAAACAAAGTGTATAAAATAAACTATTACACTATATGATAATGAAAGAAAATATTAAGAACCAAATATTTTAATAGTAAAATCCTTTAAATTTTTTAAATTAGTCAAAATAAATCTACTTTAATAAAATTAATTTACAAATTAGGTGGTATAGATCACTAATATTTAACCAAACTATTCTTAATAAGTGACGCCCTACCAAAAAACTTCTAAGATTTTCCCCCCAATAAGAATGTTAGATACAGTTCGATCTTCTTTCAAACTATACTTCACTATCTTAAGAACCCCCAATATTTCTAGAACTCTAAGATCCAAGTCATTAACAAAACTCCTAAGACTTACATTTTCAAAATAAATGTTTGACTAGGAAGAAGAATTTTGGGTTAAGAAAACCATACCTTTTGGAACACATATAATTGAAAAGATTTTTTTTCTTTTTCTCCATACTTATCTAACTCTCATTTCCTTCAATATTAGCGAAGGTGTTGACTATACTAAGAGAAATAAGCGTATTTATAAATGTAGTAAAAAATTTCGTCACTAGCATTTAACACTGTTGTACATGAAAAGATTAATGCGCGCTTAATGAGTGAAGTTACTATTATTTACACCATGCTTAGCGACGTTGGTAAATGTTTTTGTACACTATTCATATATGTTTCATGTGTAAAGCTGTTGGAAAGTGTGTCTAAGCATTTTTTAGGCGTTCCTCCTATGTGATGCCATATTCTTAAATGTGTATGTGAGTCTTTTATATATTTAATTTTTATCATCATTGAAGAGTTTATTTGAAATCATGATTATAATTAATAAATTAAAAGATTTAAACATAACTCATGAACTCAACACGCTAGAAAAATTATATTTTCACCAAATGATCTCCTTTTGAGTGGTTACTTATCCAAAGTAATAACTTAAGAAGTCACATAATCATTTCTATGATAAGCATATTGCTTTAATAAATTTCAAGCCTCTTTAGAGAAAGAGACGTCTTTGGCTTCAGCCAGAATCATTTACAATTGTTCAAATATAGTATCACAACACTTAAACCAGCAAATTTCAAGATTAGATTGATCTAACTCATCTGATCGCCCTCTCCGCCATGAAAATTTTCAAAGTTGTAGGTTTGCCTTCTAAAAGCCAATCCTGAAATATTTTCAGATGAATTTTTTTACGACACGTATACCAAAATTAAATCAACCTACACATTAACAACTAGTCTCAATTAAGAATCTGATTCAATTTAATATAAATATGAGCTATAATATGTGATTTGTCTGTAAATATCATCCAAACCATATGAAATTTATCAGTATTTAGCCCCATTTGCGTATATCATGCGTAAAAAAAGCATTCAAAAAGAAAAAGTTCCCTTAAACACTTCATTACTTCCGGCATCGTCTTACCGAACACAATCCTGGCAATGAACCCACCATCGCATCGGTGAACAGCGATTCCACATTCATGATGGCGGCTGTATGGTCAGTCTACACTTCGTTGGACAATATGTGTTGAAATGATGAATAAAATACGCTAAAATGTATTATAGATTTAATTTTCTAAGACCATATTCCCTCATTAACAAAAGTAAATTGGTTAATTAAAGTGCCGATAGGATGTAATGACACATGATTTAATTATAATTTACATTAATAAATTCAAACTCCATGGCCTTTAATGACAAATAAGATTATCTAAAGCTTGAAATTATTTTTATATGTATTTAAAAAATTACTTTGTTGTTATACCCTTAAGTATATGAAAATTTATCCAACAAGTAATCATTTAACAATTAAAAATGATTTAAGTTGTTCTTTAAAAATCTGGCTATTTATGAATGTACGTGCTATTATAAAAAAAATAATAGACAGCCCAAATTATTTTAAATAGTTACTTCTCTTTGTATGCATCGCTTTTAAATGACTAATTGTTTAATTCATATAAACTATATTCGAGCAGTCACGTCTGTTTAAATTGTCATGTCAGTAAGAATAGTCACTCACAGTTACACATTTCTTTTTCTTTTCGTAATATTTTACAAAGTGAATAGCTTTTTTTTAATTCTATATTTGATTCAAAAAACGTTATTTTCAAGTTAAAATGGAATTATTTTCAGAAAAGATCCGCTGTAATTGACTTGCTAAGGAGACGTTTGCTTATTATTCTCAAATAAAGTTGTAGAAAAATATATGTAATCCTTAGATTTAATCAAAAGCATTTTGATATGTCACAATTTAGAATTATAAGATACTTATCTATATACGAATTTTTACGTAAATCCATTTAAATATAATAAATAAAATGATATATTAATCCTTAAATTTAAAACCTAAACTCTGTCAAATGAATTAAAAAGATGGTTAAAGGTATTACCTAACGCAATTGTAACCTTGAAGCAACTAGACACTCAAAAGAACTCGTGTTGGAAACTACTAAATTTTGATTCCAAAAGCGTGTCTTGTACTTAAGTCATACCTTTCCTTTCAATTTCAAAGAGACTGCTGGTTTCCTCTCAGCTTCTGTTCATCTTCTTTGCATTACGCTCCGTCATTTTACGTTTATTTCTTTCCCCAAATGGCCTTTTTTAATTTTGAGAAATATTTTTGACAACTCAATGCATAGGTTTGGTACACCTTCTGATAATATTTTATTAATCTATCTATTTTAAATAAGTTAATTTCTACTATTATAGATAAATAGCTAAGACATTCTATTGTACATATTAGCTTTTGAAGCATTCTCTTGTGAGTCTCAAAATTAATGGACAAATCATTTAAATGATACACGATATTCCCGTATAATATACTCAGATAAAGAAATCAAACAATGACACATGAGCTTCGTATGAAAGTTCAGCGAAGGTAAGTGAAGGGTTGGTTAAACAATAAAGGTTGTTAGAAGTTCATGCAAAATCTATGCAAGGGTTAGCTGAAAGTCATTTAAGCAATTAAGTCCGCTAGAAGTTTGTGTGATGTTTGTGCGAGATCAACCAAGATTTAACCTAACGGCAAAATACGTAAAAATTTTATGCGATATTCATTCGAGGTCAAACGAGGGTCAATCAAGGACCATCCGAATGACGTAGTACACTGAAAGTTTGTGCAAAATTCGTACGATGAGTAATTAAGTAAATAGTATTTTTAATAAACAAATGGTATATAAGCCTAGTAAATATATGATAAACAGTTGTGCGTAATTGGGGCAAAATGGGTACATGTGATGCACATCAATGAGTTTCAATGGGATCATTGATTGAAGGGTACGTGTATGGATTACTCAGATGGATCACGATTGACTCACATGATGAACACATTTGCACCAAGACTACCATAAAATTGAGTTTGATACAATTTTATGGTTAAACAACATATTGGCAGTGTGGACAAGAAGACAACACAATAAGACACATGAAAGAGTTTTTAGAATAATTTCAATATAAGGAACGCCACACAAAAAAGATGAGAAAAATGAGAAAAATATTCACATTTGATTGAAGTTCGATTCAAGTTTTGTTTTTAGATATTTGTTTCGTAATTTTTTCATTGAGTGGAATAATTTTTTATGTTAAATTTTTTTTGTCATGTTACATATTTTGTACTTAAATGGTTGGTAAATGATATTCAATAAAAAATTTAAATTTGTTCCATTATTCTAATTGTGCATATTTTTGATAGAATTCCAACAATGGAAACATCTCTAAAAATTACACTCTCAACGTCACACCTTTCCTTTTGCCCACTCGATTACTATTCAAAAGGGCTCCGCGGCTGAGTGCATGCATGTCCCCTTTCCACTACTGCAGAAAATTATGCGTACGTGCAGCCTTGAAATCTCTTGAGTATGTGGTTGATCAGTAAAACTTTGCTACTTGCTATTTTTAAGAATAAGGATATATATATATATATAATTAATAATGTATAAAGAATTTTTTATTCAAGAGGGCAATAGCGGAGATAAGCTAGCAACATTTCTCATGGAGAATTTGTTCATAATTCTATCAAACTCATTCAGTTAATTTAAAAATAAATAATTGAAATTTAATCATTATTAAATAGTTAATTTTAATTATTTTTTAATTTTTTAAGAATAATTAAATTATAATAGTTTATATTTATGTTAACAATTAAGATTAAAAAAAGTAAGAACTGCTTTTCTAAAAATAAAATTAGCTTCTTGATCTGGTTAAATCTTGTATAAACAACTGATCATGGCACTCAAAATTTCATATCAGTTCTTAATGCAATTATAAAAAATTACTATATATAATATATGAACAAACTGATATGTCTGTTTTTATAGAAATAAAATTTCAATAGAAAACTACTCTATTGCTGAATATTTGAAATAGTAGTGCTAAGCCATTGAAAAACAAATCAAATCATACTAGCAGGTCTACTTTTATTGTAATAACTAACCGCTAATAATATTTTTTTCATGAGTCTAAAAAATGGTAATCATCACATCAATTTGATTTACATAAGGAAATAGTTCAAAATAATATGATATAACCCATCATTTATCATGAATTATAAGTTAAATTTAATTGAATGATTGTAGTTGTTGCACCTTGATTAAAAATATAAAGGAATTAATTATTTAAAAATTTTAAATTGTTAGATAAAAAATTAAAACACAAAACACTTTGAGGAGAGTCTTCCTATCTACGCGTTTCTGGAATTTCTACATAGAATATTGTCGTACGTTTCTGTCATGCATGCCAACGAAGAAATTTATAGAATACCTGTTCAGAGGGAAACTTCTAACTTCTTGGTAATTTTATTATTAAAGTTATTAACTCTTATAATTTTAAGACTTATTCTTAACCATTTCACTTTTATTTTTTCTAAAATTTTTTTATAGTTTTATCTTTTAACATCGTGTGTTATTATTATATGACCCAACAAATATGATAAATTCGGCATGCAACTTAATTTTATTTAATATTAAATACCATTACCATAAAACTCAAGAAATGAAATTTTCAGAAAACACAAACTAGTGTCAAACTATACACAACTCATACTCCTCTCCCTTCTTATATTTCTCACTTGTGCCGTTCTCTATTATTTCTTTGAAAATTTATTTAATATCCTTAACTTTCCATTTCTTTTATTATCGAGTCATAAACTATTGCAAGTCTGCTACTTGAGAGCCCAAATCGAGCACACTTCTTGTGCTCAAGCTCCAAAAAAGTATAAATTAAGTGCTTACATTCTATCAATTTCATTCAAATTCTGCTTAAATAGGAATCATATACCAAAACTAATGCCAATGAAATAAGAGCCAACAGTTAAGGAACTTATATACATTGACTCACTCTAATATAAACAAATATAATAATTCTCTGAAATAGGTGTTCATATTATTTTTAAATAAAAAAGGAAAATTGGGTGTCATTAATTTAGAGAGATATAATATGGACCCAAATGAATAATGGTTTTCATTGTTTTTTTGTGGCTTTTACTAGTCAGCTAATGGAGGCGACCAAGAATATCAACTATTATCCTTCAACATGCATGCTTGACCCTAATTTAACGAATTAATGTAATTGTTTTATCAAATGTGAAACTGCAGTTTGAATGCTTTGGTCGAGTCTCTTAGTATGCATTTTGTTAGTTAGAGGGAGTGTTCACACCAATAGAAAATCACTGAATTCTGGAATAATCTGCCCTTAACTTTTGAGATATAGCTATGTGCTTGAATATATAAACAAATAAAAAAAATATATATATATATATAGAGAGAGAGAGAGAGAGAGAGAGAGAGTAAAAAATAATGTATAAAAATTTCTAATGTTAATTTATTTTGTAATAAAGCATGTATTATTTGTGGAGTGATGGAAATAATCCAAAACGAGCAATAAAGAGAATGATAATACGTAAAACGAAAAAGAATTTATCAAAGGTTCTCACACATGTAAAACTTTTCGTAAACAAGTAAAATATTTAGGATATTATTATAACAAAATATTAAATGAAATTTAGAGAACTATCACAATAATTAGTTAAATATGGAGAACAGTAACGATATTTAGCGAAAATGAGAAACACGATATACGCCCCCCCAAAAGATAAGTGAAAAATACAATTTGTTAGGATCTTGTACGCCTTAAATTTTAAGAAGTCGGAGACGAAGTCGAGGTATCACCTGGAATCGTACTAAATAATGAGGATTTGACTCTAAGGAGGGTTGGTTACCTAAGTGTATAATGTATTTTGTGTTGAGAAATAGGCGTCGGACGGACAGTGAAATCGAAAAAAGAAACGATGGTAACAATAATACACAATAGGGAGAGAGAACAATACACAATTTTTACGTAAAATCCTTTTTTGAATAAGAGGGAGAAAACTACGAGACATTAAGTCAACAAAAATCTCACTAAGTAAAATTTTGATTATAAAAATCATTGGTTATAAAAATCCTCGAAGAATAAAGTACAAAAATAAAACACGACTCCTTATATATTCTATTTCTTACACTTTACAAATCACAGTGATATACATATATACAAGTATTCCTTCTCACCGAGCGGCGCTTGCTCAGTAAGTTAGTCGCATATCCTACAAAATCTGCTACATACTCTATAAAGTCGTCTTTCTGTTTTGAACTTTACAAGTCTATTTTATAAAGTCAACTACCAATTCTAAAAGTCAACTACTTGTACCGGATTTTATAAGTGACCAACTTTCTAGATAGGTCGCCTTGGCCCATCAATTAGGCTGTTCTCGGCCTTGGCCTTGTATTGGTCCACCCTCAGCCTGCCTTTACATTATTATGAATCAAATTGGCCTCATCACTCCGGCCCAATGGTACCACTTTGGCCAATACTTCACTCGACCAAGTATTACCGTTCCGACCCAAACTTTAATCTAGCCAAGTATCACCACTCTGGCTAATACTTAGTCATCAGGCTATATCGTTGCGCGTGTAAGTACGCACGATGAATATAACAATATTTTGCCTTAATATTGTACTTATACGTATTCGCCAAACTTATCATTCTTGTCAATCGAATATGAGCCCATATTGAAATGACCCATATTCCAATATTTTGTTCAGTCGACTCAATAGTTAATTCTCTTAATAAAATAAAAAATCCATATAAAAGACTCTTAAGACACAAGCAAAAAGAATTTTCAGGTAGATGGCCAATAGAAAATCGTTTATGTTTGGAACTTTAGCTGATATCATTTTACAATAAGTCTAGGCTTCACAGCATGTCAAACACTAGCATCCTTATCTAAAAAGGATTATAAGTGGTATGCTCATTGGCTGCACCCATTGTGCCTCCGGGGACCATGAACATCTATATCAACTGTCTATATATGGCCAATTAGGCATCACTTAAGTGACCTAACAGTTACATAAAATCATTACCTATAAATGTAACTATTTATATTATTTGAAGTGATTTGATTCTTGAGAGTGAAATTGTCATTTCTTTATCAACTTACAAACACATTCCACATTTAAATAAATTTACTTCTACGCTTGGGTATCGAGTATCTAACTTGAGAAGTGTATTATATTCTTTTTAAGTAGTTTACTTTATTTGAGATCACTCCACCTCATGATAAAGATCCTATAGTCACTCTCCTAAGTATCACACAATATTTATGTTGTCCTATGTTCAAAAGGAAGCATTATAATACTATTTCTACTTTTTAACCGAGCTCTATTCAATAGCTCTATAATTTATCATTACCTGAAAATAGTAGTCTTACCGTTAAATTTAAATAAGTAACTCTCTCTATCTCTTTTATTGACTCGAGCCCATCTAACTTAAATATTAGTGGGGCTTTCTGAGAATATAATTAGGGACCCATTATTGTTATTGTGCAAAACCAATGAAGTAGATTATTTGGATTAAACTTCCTTGTCTAGTTGTCTTTATTTTAAATTCAATCCTTAATTTAAGTTTATACTACTACTCTTTAAAAGGTTAATATAATATATTAATGTATAAATTTTATATGAATAAATACATAAATAAATATCGAGTTCAAATGATCATCCAAACACAATATAGAAATGATGATGTGTGGGGTTTAATTGGGGAACCAGACAAGTTCCCAATGCAATATTTCAATTGCTAACTCAAGCCCCACTCACAATATTTTAAATTGGATAAATTCTCAAATAATTGAGTTATGTATAAACACAATCCTAACCTAAAACTACTTTTTTCCTTCGAAAGAAACAAATTAAAAATTTAATATTATTAATATAGTTTATAGCCAATAAAATTAACAATATTCCAACTATGACATTTCATTATTAATTTAGCTATAAATAAAGGTTAATTTTTTTCAACTATCATGCAAAAAATAGGTAGTTTAATAAAATATCCAGAAGATAAAATAAATCTTCTCATCTCTTCTAAATATTAAACAATTTATCAATCAAGTAATTTCACTTAAAACTAGAATACTTCAGAAATTATATATATATACAATTCTGAAGTCTCTGGTATTACCCAAACCTAACACAAAATTCTATGAAAAGAAATAAAAACAGGTCAATTTGCTTTGGCGGGTTGGTTTTTTCCTTTTTTTTTTTTCCCCAAATTACAACGTGATTTTTCAGATTCCCCTTTTAAGAGAGTGACACTTATATCTATCAAATAAAAAACATCATATATCTTTTCTAAAGTTAAGGATATATCGTAGAAAATTACACAAAATTTTGGAAAAGGTCAATTACATAATGGTCATTGTGTAAGGCTACCTGAATATCCGTAATAATAACAATATAACTATCATTATATATATATATGGATTAATTATATATAACTTGAAGTTTCTATGAAATTCGACACCCAATTTTCTGAAAATCAAAGGAATGAAGCCTCGGAACGGGAATTCAAAACGATTCTAACTTTTAAGTTCTAACAAATTAAGCTGATCCACTAGACAAAAACGTGGGGGGGAATTCAAAACAATTCTGACTTTTAAGTTCTAACAAATTAAGCTGATCCACTAGACAAAAACGTGGTTCATCCCCTATAAATATGTATCCCCATGATAGTCTGTTTCATATCAGCCACATTCACAAATATATTTGACTACACCCAGCTACGTACGCACCAATCTCAGACTTTCAATACCACCCAAAAACAAAAATGGCTGTTTTTCAGTCAAAAATTGCCATCATCGGAGCTGGAATAAGTGGTATCGCCGCCGCTAAACAGCTCTCGACGTTCAGTCCAGTGGTTTTTGAGGCATCAGACTCAATCGGAGGGGTGTGGAGGCATGCCTCTATTCGTTCTACAAAGCTTCAGACTCCTCGTTGTGATTACGAGTTCTCAGATTTTCCATGGCCTGACAGAGATAATTCGAGTTTTCCTTCTCATATTGAGATAGTAGACTACTTGCATGCATATGCTAAGCACTTTGATGTGCTCCAGTTTGTGAGGTTTAACTCAAAGGTGGTGGAACTCCGGTTTGTCGGAGAACCGGGAACCCTTGTCCAATTCGGGCAGGAGAGGGACTATGGACCACTGTTGACAGGGTCGCCGGCTTGGGAGGTGGCGGTGCAGACCACTGGTTGCGATACTATTCAGGTGAACCTATATTTATGTCATTAATTAAGTTAATTACTGTCGATATAGTATGAAAGCAGGACTCTCCATTTCAAAAATTATATTATTTTATATTATGAAGCCAAAACATGACAACCTACTTACAATTTGTCATCGTTTCATACCATTTGGTTTAATTATTTGTGCACATTAAGAAAATGAATTAATCTTTTATAAGTAATTTGAATAAAAGAGTTTATTTGATATACAATAATTCTAAAAAAATTTCGGTCCTATATAATTTCTTCTAAAAATTGTAATAGCTAAAACCTCATAAATCAGGGTGTCCAATTACACACACTATGGAAATTTTATTTTTTAATTTTTTGTTTTAAAAAAATGATATTTTGAAAGTTCGTAAATATGAATTGCTTGAATGTTAAAAGATTTGAAGATTCATCAAATTAACATAAATGTTCACAACTGGCCTAAACAAATCAAACTAACAATGTACTGGATGGAAATATTTGCATATTAATTACACATTTATACTAGCAGAAAATAAAAATTTGAAAAAAAAAAATAATGAAAAGTGTCATACCATGCAATTATATAAACACATACTAGCGGAAATTATGTTTAAATATTATAAGTTAGACTCCAATCTCATTTTCTTTTATATTTAATGCAAAATTGTGAATTTTTTGACGATTCTCGATGCATCTTCCACCCATTAAAATAGATTACAAATAAATATTTTAAATAGATTCTAATATTAAAGTCGTCTTCATTATTTCCAATTTTATGCAAAGTTTGATTGATCATAATTTATAAATTTGTTTGAATTTTCAGTGGTATGAGTTTGAGTTTGTGGTGGTTTGTATCGGAAAATACGGTGACATTCCAAGAATCCCAAACTTGCCAAACGATAAAGGGCCTGAAATATTTGAAGGCAAAGTGCTGCATACTCTTGACTATTGCAAGCTAAACCCGCAAGAAGCTTCCCTGCTGCTCAGAGGGAAGAAGGTTGCCGTCGTCGGCTACAAGAAATCAGCTATAGACATCGCCGTTGAATGTGCCGAAGCAAATAAAGGTAATTAATTAATTGATTCATTCACTAATAAAGTTTATCTCCAATCAACTCGCTAATTAAGCCTCCACTTGATTGAAGGAGCTCTTGATCTTTGTTTATATTTATTATCTCACCAGCAAAATAGAAATTGTAATAACTCCATATACAAAAAATTAACACTAACCATTCTAAATATATAAAGAGATTTAAATATTTCACTTTTTGGAGAACATGAAGGGCCATCTCATTATAATTAACTAACAATGTTTATAGTTAACTTTAAAGTAAACAAAATAAAATATTGTATGTCAAATAAGTCTACGCCAATTTTCACATAATTTATATAAACATCTTGTAGATTTATTTTGGTCACGACTTTTAATAAATTTGAATATACTTAATTGAGAAGATAGTTTTTTTTTTTTTTTTAACATACTGAATTCCTAACGAGATATCATTTAAATAAAATTAAATCAATCTTTAAAAAGTAATTTTACAAATTTTTAAGGAATTAAAAAAAAAAAAAAGAAGTCAATCGAAATTGTAATGTGGACAGATTAGTATGACTGATTAGCAAATTATCCTCATAATTTGTATGGTTCAAATGGAACAGATGATCAACCATGCAATCTCAACGTTCATATTGACCACGTAAACCATCTTCAATCATGGTAGTTGATGATGTGCTTAGCTCGACTGACGACCATAATTTACACTTGAAAATTGCAACAAGCTGTTCCTAAAAGATTAATTAAATTGTTAATCTTTGATATGTTTTCTTCGTCAATATCAGTAAGCTTAAAGATTAGCAATATACTTAGATGATTGAAGATCCAATAGATAAAAATTTATTGGAAATAGAAAATAGTGAAAGCATAATCGTTATATTTTTTGACTATGGAAAGAAAATAAAAATATTTATTTTAATATTAAAATTTATTAATAACGCTTTTATTATTATCAATAAACAAATTATTATAAAATTTTTACTCTTAGAAAATGGTTAAAAATATAACATTATATTTTAACATGCATAAATTAGATATCAATTTCATCAAAATTATATTAATACGTATTTTTTCAAAATAATGAACAATGTCAACTCCTATTTTGTGAGTTTGAACACCACACTCTAGAGGCATTTTCTCCATTTGTAAAATCATGTATTAGTTAAATTTGGATATGCAATAGAAATAACTGAACTCATGACATGAACTACTATAATGCATAAATTTGTCTTGATCAATTATACAAATATTGATGATAATATAATTATATAATATAAGATGAGTACAATTTGAATTCATAACTATTTGATCTACGATAACAGAAGTGTTGTTGGATCAACACACCCCTTCCATAAAGAAAGGAAAACAAGTGCGGTCAAAACTAAACGATGGACATGGACAAGCATTTCATGTGTAACTAACGAATATGAATGCAGGAGCAGATGGGGAAGCATGCACTATGGTGATAAGGACTTTACATTGGACCGTTCCTCATTACTCGATCTGGGGCTTGCCATTCTACCTCTTCTACTCAACAAGATCTTCCCAAATCATCCATGAAAGCCCTAATCAAAACTTCTTGAGGAGGACCCTCACATGCCTTCTCTTATATCCAATGGCAAGTTCTTACACCGCTTTCGAAACTCATCTAAAACTATCATGTAGCAGATAAAATTTTACCCAAATTTTGGGTGATCAATCACTCGTTTGCATTTATCCGCAGAGGCGGCTCGTTTCCAGGATCATTGAGGGCTATTTGCTTTGGCGGCTGCCTTTTGAAAAGCACGGTTTAAAGCCAGATCACCCGTTCGAGGAGGACTACGCAAGCTGTCAAATGGCTATACTGCCTGAGAATTTCTTCTCCGAGGCTGACCATGGAAGGATCAAGTTTAAAAAGACGTCGAAATGGTGGTTTTGGGAAAAGGGACTCCAATTCGACGACGACTCTAGACTGGAGGCTGACGTTGTCATCCTTGCTACCGGTTACGACGGGAAGCAGAAGCTAAAAGCAATACTGCCACAGCCCTTTAGCAGTTTCTTAGAGTATGTTTCTGGTGTCATGCCATTATACAGGTACCTTAATTCTTCTGAGTGTTTCTGGATTATCAAATACATACGTAGCTAAATAAATATTTTATATTTGAGGGGTCCGGGGAATGGTTCGACTGGGCCATGTGACGACCGCCAAAGCACTCTCTTCTTTACGTTGAGGGGGGGGGGAAGCTTTTGAAAAACAGAGGTCCAAGATGCAGAAGCTGATCTTAGTCCTCGCTTGCAGGAGCACAATCAATCCTATGATTCCAAACATGGCTTTTGTGGGTTATGTGGAGACTGTGTCGAACCTTCAAGCAGCTGAGCTACGGTGCAGATGGCTCGCTCAACTTTTGGCTAATGAATTTAAGCTCCCGAGTGTGGAGAAGATGCTGGAGAAAATTGCTGGAGAGGTGGAAATCATGAAGAGGGCAACCAGGTTCTACAAAAGGCACTGCATTTCTACTTTTAGCATCAACCACAACGACGAAATTTGTGAAGACATGGGATGGAAGCCGTGGAGGAAGAACAATTGGTTCTCCGAAGCATTCAGCCCTTACACAAGCCAAGATTACGAGGAAGAGCGACTCGAAACGAAAAAATCAGCACCCTGATTAATTGGTTTACTTACATTTTTACTATTAATTGGTCACACCGACTGTGATTAAGATAATCTATCTAATGTGATCGAGGCAACTGTCATTGGAATAAGTCCCGTTTTATTTTATGGAAGAACTGGATCAATGTAACAATAAGCGTATCCGATTTCAGAGCAGAAAGGGATCAAATAACATGCTGATTAGATCTGCCAAAATGTTTCAAAATCTAGTACAGCCTCTGTTAATTACTCCAGGCATCAATCACCGTTGTTAACTGTTTATATCAGATGTTTTGAGATACCGAGAGGCAAAAGTAACGCAGCAAGCAGCACACTGACTCTTATTTGTTTAATTACAAGGAAAAACCTGCACTTGATTATTCAAGTTCAGGAGAGAATTCAAGAACTTTAGTCTAACTAATTCACGGCGGCTGAATTCTACAAACACTAACTACTTTCACATGCTACGAAGTAACAAGAAAAAGGCAAGAACGAGGAAATCAAGCAGGTTGACTGTTCATAATTCATAAGCGTAAAATGTTCGAACTCCCTATATTTAATATTTAAATTTTATTTTGAAATCCTATAAAATCATTTGGTTTATAAACTAATTGTTTTATAATTTTAACTAAGGTCCTGCATTTAGTGTTTTATACAGATGGGGTATAATTTATTATTATTTGATATTTAATATAATGGGTGCACCTATGACAGGTCAACCCGTCCTAATTCATAATTATCTATATTAAATGAAAATTAATTAATTTTTATTGGGGTCAAAAGCTACTCTCTCCATTTTTAGGGCCGAGGATCCTGCTCGCGGAGTAGGATTTTTATCTTGTAAATAAGTTTTTTTTATTTTTGTATTTAAATTTTATAAATAAATAAATAAATAAATTTTATTTATTGGGTAAAATTCTCCTCCGAAAAATAGGATGTCCTGTCCACTCCATTTTCTAAATCCTGACTTCCTCCAAACTCACGTCTCTCACTTCTCTAGCTCCATCATTCTGTCTTCTGGTGTCTGCTGGGGCGGTTGACTTACTTTGGATGGGGCAGAAAACGAGACGCAGAGAGAAGGGAATTGGAACTTGAATCATTTAGGTCACGTTTGGCTATTAGAATTAAAAAAAATAAAATTTTTATTTTTATGAGAATAAAATTTTTTTATTTGATTAAGAGTTGAATAAAAATTATTATTCTCTAAAAATTATTATTCTCATACATATAAAAATAATAATTCACATATATATATTTTTAATTTTATTATTATTATTATTATTATTACATATTATTATTATATTTATTATTTATTAGATATTATTATTATTATTAGATATTATTATTATTATTTGGTATTATTATTATTATATTTATTATTATTTTTTATAAGGTATTATTATTATTATTACATATTATTATTATTATTATTATCACATTCTTCATCATATTATTTTATAAATCAAATCATGGAATACTAATTTCCACCTTATTCTATTCCAACAACCAAACATAATAATAACAATTTCAATTATATTCACATCCTTTTTTATTCTCTAGAATAACTATTATATTCTCACCTTATTCTATTCAAACAACCTAACGTACCGTTAAAGTGAGACGAGGAACGGGGAGGACGTGCAGTATGTTAAAATGACTCGGCTAATTGTTGTTCTCTTCCAATTACTCAAAACATAGCATATTTAGGTTGTGGATAATCAAATATTTTTTGTTTATAGTCATATCCTAAATCTAAAGTAAGTTATCACCGATAATATAATCTATTCTAATATTTTCAGAGTTACTTATAATAAATATGTTAGTCTAATTTGAAAAAGTACGTTGTGTGCTAACGTGTTTCGACCCCGTTAAAAGTATAGCGGAAGCAGTGAATAATAATAAATATCAAATACACGTAAAAGATATTTGATACTAGATACTAACAAGTTTAACAATCATGCACGATATAAGTACTTATAAGCAATAAAGATAAATACTCAATTTTTTGGTGACGAAGTAAAAACTCGATACCCACGGTATCGAGAAAAACACTCCGAGCTTCAACGGCCAGGGAAGCAATGTACTATGAAAATCAACTTACGACCGGGGTGATAACGACGCGATAACCTAGCCGATTTACTCCCGTCACGTGATCCCTACTAAGGAACTCCTTAGATTTGCCCGCGGCAACGGAACCGGACACCTTCCGGTCTTCACGTCAATCTTCCCTCGAACCACTTGAATTTCCAATCACGAACGAGTCTCCTTCTTCACGAACCAAAGTCTCCAACGATGGTAGAAGGTAAAGTTTCAATGGTTGAATAAAGTGGGTGAGAAAACTAGTTTGAACATGTAGAGCAATATTGTAGTGTTAGTTTTCTCAAGAGGAGTAACAATAACTTTGAAGCCTGAGAGGCTTTTCTTCTCAAAGAGGCACGCAAATCAACTCTGTAGAATACTTAGGGTTTCAAAACATAAGGCTAGTATTTATAGTGGAGCCAAAAACGCGTTCAAAAAATCTGCCCGTTGCACCGGCGCTTGAGCGGGGCTCGAGCGCGCGGCGGGCGGCCAGGGGGCGAGTATCGAGCGGGCGACCTACTAGTTTTTGGGCTCGAGTGGCTAGCGAGCGAGAGTCGAGCGGCCACCCTACTGGTTTTTGCGCTCGAGCGGGAATCGAGCTCATGGCGAGCGGGCAGTCTTTGGATGGGCTGGAGCGACTGGAGGGCGGACCGAACGGACTTTAACCCGACAACCCACAACTCAATATCAATACAATAATACATATGGTCACGAAATATGCCAATTAGATAAATGTCTCTAACATAATTTTTTATTTTTCATAATATTTGTGACCATCTTTATTGGTATTAGAGACTATAACAATTGTCTCCCTACAGCTTTTGTGTTTTTGGATATATAACAATTTTAGTATTTAAACAATTTTAGTGTTTCTATTATGTTGCCATTTTTATATTTAATTTCCATAAATGTGAAATAGTACTTAATGCAATATTATTTCATGCCATCTTTTTAATTTTTTATAGAAGTATGTAACCCCGATTGATAATTCCAAAATTCTGGGAGGCTATGCCTTTCTGCTAATAAATTTTTAAGTGATGAAGTTTAAATGTCTATGTGATACGTTCCTGAATTTGAGTTATTAAACGAATAAGAGAGTCATCAAATTCAGATGTTTGATTGGAAGTCGATTCGGTTTTCATTGTTTTGAATTTGGGTTCTGCCAAACAACAAATGACAAATAAGAGGTCAGAAGATGGCGGGACTCACTTCTCGATATGACTCTGATATTCAAATTAATAATCTTTCTTAATTGAATAAAAAGATGAGATGATGAGAGAGTGTAATACGTAAATACAAGTGTGAGGGGATTATGTATTTGATAAAAAGTTAGGCCCCGTTTAGGGCACTCGAAAGGTGAGCGGCTTAGAGGACTTTGCACTCATGGAAAGAGTAGCTTTGAAAATGAGAATTGCACTATTAGGAGAGTGGCTTTTTGAGAAGGGTACACTTGTTGGAAAGTAGCTTTGGGTCTGAGAATTGCAGTCGCAGGATAGTGACTTTTATGTAAGGTAGAGAGGGTAGTACCTAGGATGTTAAGATATTTAGGCGCTTCATTGCTCTTGAATACTTAATCTCTAGATCGATTTGCGTATCGAGGTTAAGAGTTGGATTGGAATTCAAATCCCTTTTATGCAGTGGAATTGATGTATTTCTAGTGTGAGTGCTCAATAACTAGCCTTGTGGTCCCGTGACTCTACGGCTTGTGAGTGACTGACACCATGTAGCTGCGGTTATAGGTTGTAGACGTAACGACTCTGTGTCTCTAGGAAAGCTGCCATCATGCTGCCACCTCTGATACTTTGAACCGTCGTAATCCTCATGGCAACAGATTAGCAGTTTTCACTCACGATTTGTACTCCTGCAGGCGTAAAACACCACATAATGACACTGTCAGTTTGGAATCATTTACTGAATTGCAACAGGCTAAGATGTGCTTGTGGAAACCATCTAACGGCCAACCCTATTGGACAATATATTGTTGGACAATCTTGGGTCATGACGATTGGTTCCATCATTGCGAACTTTTGATATTGAGCTTGGAGAGGCTCTTGTTCGGTTGCGACTTCTTGACCTAATATTTTCTCTGTAGGTTGGGTTTTGGGTCGGCTCATGAACTACCGGACCCATTACCGTATAGTGATGCAGAGCACACGGCATCAAATATCAGAGGACTCCACCGAATACGTCACACTGAACGGCATGGCCGAGAGGATGAATCGCACTCTGATGGAATGGGTCAGGTGCTTGTTGTCCAAGGCCAAGCTTCCGAAATCATTTTGGGCCGAGGCCTTGAAGACGGCAGCCCACGTAATCAACCGGTTGCCCAGTAATACTTTGCACGGGGAAGTCCCAAAAAGAATCTGGACCGAAAAGGAGCCAACTTCCAACCATCTTCGGACATTTAGTTGCAAGGCTTTTGTTCATGTTTCGAGCGATGAGAGGAGCAAGTTAGAGCCAAAGACGAAGTAATGCGTCTTTCTTGGCTACGACGAGGATGAACTTGGGTATAGATTCTATGACCCAATGAAAAGAAAGTTGGTCCAGTCTTGAGACATGGTCTTTGTTGAAGAAGAGACCATTGAAGACATTGGAAAAGAGAAGAAATCTCAACCCAATACTTTCCGGACGAACAGAGTTGTCGTTGAAGCTGTCCGTTCAGTACCTCTTGAGTCCGAGGACGGCGGACCAATAATGGCTGGCAACAATGATGAGGCGGTTCCAACCCTTCAGGAGAATCAGGTTGAAGATCAGGCAACTCAACAGGCCGAGGTGGCCCCTATGAGACGGTCGTCCAGGGAGAGACGTCCGTCCATCCGCCTGCCAGCAAGTGAGTACGTCCTGCTCACTGATGCTGGAGAACCTAAAGATTTTGGCGAGACTATGTGTAGCACTCAGAAGGACAAATGGTTCGAGGCAATGAAGGAAGAAATGACCTCCCTTCATGAGAACCATACCTTTGAGCTGGCCAAGCTACCCAAGGGAAAGAAGGCCCTGAAGAACAAGTAGGTCTTCCGGCTGAAGACGACCGAGAACGCTTGGAAGCTAAGACACAAGGCATGGCTTGTGGTTAAGGGTTTTAGTCAACGCAAGGGCGTTGACTTTGATGAAATATTTGCATTAGTTGTCAAGATGTCCTCGGTCCGTGTAGTGCTCGGACTGGCAGCAGCTCTGGATCTGGAGATAGAGCAACTGGACATCTGGACAACATTTCTTCATGGTGATCTTGAGGAAGAGCTCTACATGAAGCAACCAGAAGGGTTCGAGGTTGAGGAGAAGGAAGGACTGGTCTGTCATTTAATGAAGAGCTTGTGCAGGTTAATGCAAGCTCCGAAACAGTGGTACCAAAAGTTTGAGTCTGTCATAGTCGGACGATGATACCATAAGACTACTTCCAACCACTGTGTCTTTGTCGAGAGATTTTTCAAGAACGACTTCGTCATTCTCCTTCTTTATGTGGATGATATGCTGGTTGTCGAACAGAATAGTGCTCGGATCAAGGAGCTGAAAGAGCAACTGGAACAGTCCTTTGCTATGAAGGACTTTGGACCGGAGAAACAGATTCTGGGGATCAGAATATTTTGCGACTGAAAGGACAAGAGCTCTGGCAGTCCCAGAAAGGCTACGTTGAAAAGGTGTTTCAGCGATTCAACATAGAAAACTCCAAGCCTGTCAGTACCTCTCTTGCCAACCACTTTAGGCTGAGTAAGCAGCAGTATTCATCCTCGGACATAGAGAAAGCACGCATGAGTAAGATTTCTTACCCCACGGCCGTTGGTAGTCTGATGTACGCAACCGGACATTACTCATGCGGTTGGTCTTGTCAGCCGGTTTCTCTCAAACTCAGGGATGGAGCATTGGTCCACGGTGAAGTGAATTTTCAGATATCTCCGTGGGACTTCAAAGATGGATTTGTATTTTAGAGGGGAGAAGCTTCAGCTGGTTGGGTACATGGACGCAGACATGGCCGGGGACGTTGACTCTCGGAAATCAACGTCCGGGTACTTGGTGAAATTTACGGGAGGGGCAGTCTCCTGGTAGTCCAAGTTGTAGAAGTGCATTGCCCTCTCGACTACGGAGGCAGAGTTCATTGCCGTAACCGAAGCCTGCAAGGAAATGCTGGGGATGAAAAGGTTCGTCCAAGAATTGGGTGAAAGGCAAGAAGAATACGAGGTCCTTTGTGATAGCAAAAGTGCCATTTACTTGTGCAAAAACTGCTCATTCCATTCCAGGTCAAAGCACATTGATATGCGATATCATTGGGTGAGAAATATTTTTGATGATAGGCAGCTATCAATTGGAAAGGTCCGGACGGATGGGGATGGCTCAGACATGTTGACCAAAGTTTTGCCAAAGGGAAAGCTGGAAACTTGCTGTGACATTGTCGGTCTGACTAACTTCGCTCCCACTCGGTCGGGAGGGGAAGTTTGTTGGAGTCACTCATTTTGTGGTATTTTGTCCGCGGACAGGTGGAAGAAAATGGACGTGGACTTTTGGAGAGGTTCGAGAACATTAGTCCAAGAAGTCTGTCAAAATGGACGATGATCAGTTGGAGGAGTCATGTCCGAAAGGTAGCTGAAGACATAGACGAAGACTCTGAAAGCCTAAGCGTTGACTCTCTCTCCGTGGGTGCTCTTTCTGTTGCATCTGCGGGGTGGGCGATTAGCCACCCTGATTGGAAGTTTGAGGCGGCTACAACTTCAAATGGGCAACAAGCTTGTCACTCTGCACACCAGGCGTGTATCTGCTATGGCAAGTCTAAGAGGCGTGGTCCTACCACCCTACTGCTAGAGTTGCTGGCCGCCCACTAGCTTCCTTGTGTATATATATATATAGTTGTGCTCTTTCTTTGAGGGTATCACTTGAGCGTGCATAGGGAGAATTGTGGGCAAGCTTTTGCGGTGAAGATAGAAAGAGAGAGACACTTTTTTAGAGAGATTGAGAGATATACACTTGTGATTATTTTTTTTATTTGGGCTTGTGTAACTAACATTTTTGTAAACAATCAATTGTTTATAGTGTATTCTTTTGTAATTTTTTTCTTAGTTGAGAAGGGTTTTTTCACGTTAAAATCTCATGTGTGTTTTCTCTCTTATTCTATCTCTACTGTTGCTCGTCCGTCTGAGCGCTCATCTCTGTTGGCGTCCAAGCGGTCTGTCCGACCGGTCACCGTGTTTTCCGTTTTGAGCCAACAGATGGCCCATAACACTTATCAAAGAATAATTATGCCGATGATAACCAAGTTGGTGAAATTAAGATGTGGGTGATAAATTCTATTGAGATTTTTCTTATTTGGTTTATTTAATGGCAGGAGGTATATATTTATGATTGTCCCTTCCATCCTTGGGAGGAAATGAGATAATAATGGTTGATTTTCTGCATCTCCAACAAAAAATTACTATAAGCAAGATAAATCCAATTATGATCTGGAATAGAAACGCTAATTGGAAAACTCAATTCATTTGTGGGCTTGTTCTGTGCAATGTATTTCGGAGGTGTCTTTGTTTAAATCTAAAGGATTCCAAGGGACATAATATTTTAGTCCCTTTTGGCTGTGGTCTTGTGCTATGGATGCCTGATTTTCCTGTTCTGATTCTGTTAATATGTTCTTCCAATATTAGCAATTTCTTGGAAGAAGGTTAACCAGCATAAATGCGTGCTGTGCTTTTGAGAGCTGTTATCCAACTGTATGACTAGAGGCTGTTGACATGGTAGAACTTCAATGAGTTCACCTATCTTGCATCTTATTGCCTAAAACGATAATTATGGTGCATTTTGAAATTGGAATATCCTATGAAATGTGATTTGCAACATGATTGAACCCTTTAATTCCTTTGATTTATATCGGTATGTTTAAATTTGTGTGTAATGGTTTCTATGCACCCAGTTGTAGCTTAGGTCGGCTGTTTCATTTTTGCGTGCTGAGATAATAATGGGCTGTGCTGTTGGTAATGCACCATTGGAGAGGACTAAGGAAGAGATACTATCGAAAAACACTGAAAAGATTAGATGTTGAAGACAATAAACAACAATTTAAGATTGATGATTATCCTCTGTTGCTGTTGTAATGTACATTCAGTGGAAGAAGATCTGGCCAGTCTTTCCATTTGGAACTGAACCCTCTGAAGTCAACCAAGGAGTTGACTCTGTTGTAAGCAATGCTGTTCAATTTCCCATCTGCCTAGTGGGGTTTTCCAGCATTATGAAATGTAATAGTTTAGTTACCATTTTCAGTAAGATTATTGCTGTTGGTGATGTTTGTACTGATTTATAGACTACTTGGTGATCTTGCAGCTGAAGAACCATCTTGTACTGAAGACTAGAGGGCCCTTCCCAAGTTTTTTTGACTCTTTATAGAGATTGGAGTCTTGGGCTGATTTTCAATTGGGAAGTAAGCTCCCATTTGTAAGCATAATTTTCTTTTCTTCCTTTTCCTTCATTTTTTTTCTAATGTTTGTTTGTATTCTTTACTAAAATGTAAAAGAAAAGAAGGCTAACACGTGATTTTGGAGAGACAACAATGTTTACTTTCTGTTGTATGTGACATTGTACCAGTCAATACGTTAGCCCAACTAACGAATGATAAACTCTCAATCAATTTGATCAAATTTTGAGGAGCCGGTGAGAAGGAATTTTCTTTTGTGTGCGTGCGCGCGCATGCATGTGGATAAGACATCGTAGCCGCCGGTACTGCTAAAATGTCTTGTCCTTTGATGTGCGGTTGTTCACGTTTTTGAACTGAATTGGAAGAGGAAAATGATGTCAAACACACATGTTCTCGTGTTGAAGTGCTGCTTATGGCCATTGAATTTGCATCGAGAATAATATGCATGATCTCGATGTAAATACAATGGTGGACGCCGGCAGTCTCACCTCCATGGAGCTCTTGTGTAGCTAATTTTCGCATTCTGTCTTCTCAAGTAGCTTTCTTTTTTCTTCTCTGTTTTTTCAACCGAACCCAACCCGCTATCTGCTGTAATAATACTGGGTGAAAATAATTGAAAATTTAATAAATGAAAATCCCAAAAGCATTAATAATTTTCTGGATTTGAAAAATCCCTCTAGTCATCGTTGGAACCTATAAAGTAAATTATTAACCCATTATATCACCGATGGAACGAAAAATAAGCCCAGAGGGGGGAGCAAAAAAATAACTGAAATAATTATTTTTAATACTTATAGCATAAAAGTCAACTGGGATTTTTTGTAGTAACTATATTGCTATTTATATTTTTTTAAAAAAATTATCGTGGGCCGATTATATGCTTAATGTAGGACGACGAATGCATGAGGATGATACAAAGATTTTTGAAATAAAAATAAAAATTGACTAGTTTTTATAGTAACTTATACTACTATATTTTATGTTGAAAGCCCTTTTATTTTATTATTTTAATTGATGCATGTCATGAATTAGGATAAGATCTGATAGATTTTGAATCGGGTTATAAAAATTCCTACCCATATTTTGCATATCCCAAACAATAATAACAATTCAAATGTACCAAATTTGCTTTCAATTTATTTTTTGACCCTAAAATTAGTATCACACTAAACAAACTAAAATACCAAAAAATAAAAATAGGGGAAGTAAGATTTTTGGAGGACAAGCTTAAACCATAAAATCTTTATTTGAGCTTATCCAAAGGATGAACATCCAATATTTATATACTAGTTTAAGTGTTGTGGGGCTTATATCTAATAAGTATTTTTGAAATTCTTTAGGGTAGAAAGATTTTTTTTTTCCCAACAAAAGAAAATCCTTTTTTATACTAAAAAAGCCTATATTTATAGAGGCATTAGACTTGTTAAAATAATAATTCAATACCTTCGTAGCCCTAATTAAATGGCTCAATGTAATTACTGAGTAAATGTTAAATTTAAATTATCCGAATTGATTTATAATATTATCTAAAGATTTAGCTAGTCTTCTTAATCATCTAAGTAAATGGGATCGTTTATGAGCTGTGATGGTGATTTATGGGTATAATGGACCATTGTTAACATATTACCATCTGTATGACTTTCAAGAACGATAGTGTTTTACTAGTTGCTGATATGAAATGTTAATTGGTTGTGCTACTTTAATTTTGTTTGATAACTGATATCAATTATATTATTTTTTTAAAAATTATATTACAGTTCTTTGATAATATATTCCTTTTTGGCAACACGACGCCTTGAAAAAGCTGATATTAGACGGCTAGTCCCCTAACAATATGTCTAATATGACAAAATTGATGTTTTGATGGCTTACTTTTGACAACGAAGCAATCTTATGAGACTCACAGCTAGCGTCTTCTGATAAGGCGGCCTTTTGGTTCACCTTTCCGTCCTTCTAATTAGTCAAAACCCGACCCGGAAAAGAAAATAAACGACCCTTTTTCGGGTGGTGTGGCCTGCTCATTTTTGGGCTTCGATTTTGGAATTCATGGGCCCAGATGAAGATCCAATTACCAAGGCCCAATGAAGATTGGACCAGCAGACTTGATTCGTGTTCGAAATTCGGACAAATTGCGTTAGGGGTTTCGAGGGCTAAATATCTAAACGAATTTGCAAATTGGACAATTCTGTGTTTTTGTTGTTAGCCGTTGGCAAAGTATCAATTATTCCATTTATGATTAAAATTATTGATTTCAGAAATTTATTTTAGAGATCGATTTAATTTAATTTAATTATAGGAAAGCACAGAGAACAATAAAAAATAAATTTAATTTAGTTTAATTTAATTCAAATAGCTTATATAAAATTATTAGATAATTCTAAATGGAAAAGGAGTAAAATTTAACAAAAAATTAATTATCAAATTAAATCAAATTTTTGTTCATTATTTAAAATATTATTTTAAATTCGGAAAGCATTTATATCCATAAGCTTATAAAATGCTAATTTCATAATTATAAATTCTCAAAACATTTTTGTATAAGTTAGATTTATAAAATTCTAAACAAATATTTATTTATATCAATGTTATTATATATATATGTATAGTAAAATACTTTTTATACCAGTAAGTTACTTATCCTGCCCTCGTACAATTTTATTTTTTATTCTTAGTATTATATTCGTATTCATTAGCTTAACAAATTTGTAACAGTACTTATAAAAACAAAATCAATGTAAAATTTTTTAACCTTAAATTTTTTTTTAGAAAAAAAAACTTACTTTCATATAAAATTTTACCTTAAATTAAACGTATATAAACTATTTTTTAATACTTAATCATTGTAAATTTTCTTGAATCAGATTCAAAAATTTTTTATTTTTTAAAAATAACTTTTAATGAAGGTTGAATGATTGGATTGGATATATAATACTACTCATATATATAATAATCAAAATCGAAATATAATCAAACCAATTTTCTATATTCGGTAGAATATTTTCCATTATTTTCTAAATTAAAAATAACACATCCGGACATGGGACTATTAATTTAGTATTTTCTGAATTTTTTTCATAAATAATAATAAAAAATTTACAATGTTTGAATAAAACAAGAACACAATAAAATCAAAATGGACAAATTAAACACATTTCATTCCACCTATATCTACATCTTACGTATAGAAATATTTACGTAATTAATAACAATAAATCTATAAGTCTTTGTTAATAAAAATAATTGATAACATAATATTCTGCAGGTAAAAATACCGAGTATGTGTTTTAATAGAATTATAATAGGCCTCGCAATATTATATTGTTGTTCTTCGTGTAATTTAAATATAAGTTTGTATTCTATAAAAATCATATTAATAAATTTTCAATAAATTAAGGAAATATCTATTAGGTGAGGGTGCACCAATCGAAAGGTTTGGTGGGATGGTCCTGGTCAAGTGAACTAACTTCTCTGTTTTTATTTTATTTAAATACCCAATAATAGATGTTGGGTGGAAGGTAATAAACAGATTATGAATATATATACCAAGAAAATAAGCATAAAATTAAATAAAAGGTTAAAATATACTTATACAATTTCACTCTTCCAATATTATTTATTGGATAATCATGCACGCAATTTATAGTGAAAATTATATGATAAGAGTAACTTTTGATTACGTAAACAGTGCAATAGCTTAACTGGAAGATACACCTAAATTTATTCAATTATAATTAAATAATATTAAAGTGGTGATATTGGAAGAGTCCAAGGAGCAAGTACCCCCAGCTGCTTACGTAAAAACCAGCATGCAGGGTCGCCCGCACATGCACTCAGTTGGCATTTTGCTGATCAAACACTCCCCCGCCCCGCCACCGAAACGCTTCCTTTTCTTTGACCACCGCCACCGCCTAACAGCCACAGCCAAAATAGGAAAAACTGGCCGCGGCCCCCCCGGCTCCCGGCCCGCTGCTCCCACCAAGGCATCACATGGAATGCTTTGGTAGCCCTTGGCGTCTTCTGCCTGCAAGACCGGTCCAAATCAACAGTAGGGAACGAAGTGAATTTAAGACAAAACCAAGCAAATAATAAGTCATTTTACGATTAGGCTATTTTTATTCAATTTTTTTTCTTTTTATAAAAAAACTACCGGTTTCAAAATAATAATAAACAATTAAATCCTGTGAATACATGTCTTTCATGTTAAATTTTTTCGTATTCATTTATTACATATTTTTGTTTTTTATAGCTGTAATTTGAAGGAAATAATTATTTTCTCCCACAATTTCAGCAATAAAATGTTATGCAACTGGCTTTTCCATGGAACCAGTTACATCATAATCGCAATAAGTCATGGGATAAATTTTTAAATTTAAATTAATACTATTTAATAAATATTTACCCAGTTAATCTCGTTAAAAAAAAAAACAACATTAAAGCTGAAATTCGTTTTGAATTTTTAAGCTTAAAAAATTTTCTGCCATTATATTTATGTTAGTAACGACAGGAAATATTATCAGTTTAATTTTAATTTTAATTTCTCGGTTAAAGTATTAAATAAAAATTAAGAATAGGGAAAAAAGGGTAAAAAGTTGGCAATACTTTTAATATTTTTTCTTTGTTGGTCAATTAAAATAACTTTTGGCTATTTATTTTCTGAGACTCATATCTATCAAAACGATCAAACTAAGTAAATATTTATTTATTGGTAAATTATTAAGTATTTATTAGCAATTTTAATCAACTTCTTTAACATAATACTTTTTCGTTACCAAAAAGACATAATACTTTTTGTGTGTTATAATATTATCAAATTATATAAATTTTATTATAAAGCAAAGGGGAAACGCCCACGATGGGACATGCAGATGGAAGAAACCTTCGTTTTCATGAATAAAGCCGCAAACAGCGGTTGTCTTCTTCGAACTTGGCTTTTCATTCCTCCTAATCATCAATTTTTTTTCTCACAATTTTATTCATTAGAAAAGAACAAAGCTAAGTTTCATAATTCAAGCCCCATGCACATCTTGAAAAGATTCAATTCTAGACATGAACTGAAATCTTGAATCAACTTTGAATTATTATGCACCTTAAAGTATTTTCACGACAATAAATAAGTTGGTTATACATTTTAATTAATTAAATAATAATAATATTATTATAACATAATTAAATAAATAATAATTTGTTAGACTTGAATAGATGATAATGAGCCGAGATTATAACCCATCCAGGATGCATGATCTCCTATTTGACAAATCTGATTAGCCTTGTCTAAAATATTGACAAATCATGTAATCTCTTTATACATTTTGTAGGGCTGTCCCACTACACCATTTATAGTGATGATTTCCACCGGTTGGTATGTTAGCTTTCAAATGATCGTTGGCCTCTATGGGCCCCAGTCCATGTGGGGGCTTTGGACTTGCATAGTGGCTTGGTCACAAGGTGCATCGGCCCCCTGAGCCTTGTCCATGAGAGAATCAACCATTCTTTCCTGATCATGGAGCTTACATGGGGCCGATGAAGACATGCTATATGCTCCTTAGAGATTCAGCCCCCGGATACCTCAGTCATTCAAGAGCTCTGACTCCCTAGGGTACACCATGCTCCCTTGGAGATTTGGCCTTCCTTGAAGTTCCAGCCTCCTGGGTAATTTTGCATCTTGGATCTATTTTGATTTAAATAGAAATTTTTTTGAGCCGACAATGTCTTTAGGTACAAGTGTGGTGGACCATGGCACAGATGAATTGTTGTAGAAGAGTAATAATGCCGACTGAATGTACAAAATAAAGTTTCAAAATTTATTGTGACTTGGCCCAATACAAAATATCCATATATGCTTTCTATTTGGTTTTATATTATTCTCTTATAAATTTTATATATATTGGATGTATCATCTAGCAGTTTATTTTATATATATATATATGAGAATTTATTAAAATAATGGATTTTAGTGGTATAAGAAATCTGTTAATGATAAATTATTTAAAAAAAATAAGGAGAATATGATACATTCATAATGAGTACTTTATATAAAAAATAGTAACAATTTTTTTTATTACGCATGATGGGAGTATGAGAACTTGGGTAATATTTATTTTGACATTGAATGCTAGTCTTGAGTATAAGTACCCATATTTTGATTTTAGAATTAATTATGAGACCCATTTGGCAGAAAAAGAACCACACAAAGGAAGAGAAATGAGAAATGAGAAAAAGTGAAAGATTTGGGTACCGTTTAAAAGTTTAACTCAATTTTTATCGTTTATTAAATTTTTTATTGTAAAATATATTACTATTTAATTATTGATTATCAGATTAATAGAAGAAATTATAATTTTATCCTAATTTATTGTTATTTTCAAATAAATTGAGCTGTTTTTATCATTTTGTCTATTTATTTTAATTTTATATTGTTATAGGTTTAAAATTTTAAATAGAAGGCTGCGTTTTTTTTTTTAAAAAGGAACAAATTAACGTTTATTTTTGTGGGAACTTATGCACTAAAATAAAATAAATATAAATCAAGGATCAAACTCTCACAAAAGGAAAGGAGCCAGCCAAATAAAGTATAAGGAAGATATTTTATTTCTTAATTTATTTTATCAAACAAAAAAGAAAAAAATTAATCAAATAAAGAAGGTGATTATAATTTTTATATTTTTATTTTAATATTTAACTATTAAAAATTTTATTTTTTTATAACTGCAATTACATCACTTTTACTTTATGTCAAAGATTTTGATTATTTATTCAAATTTCGCTGGATAATACACAAATTAGGTAAATTTGTTGTTATGCAATTTGTTTATTCATTCTTAATTGAAAGTAATTTTTTTTTTTTATTATTGCTCATAAGTTGATATTTTTTCTGTTTATTTAGTCATCCTTTTTGTTGTCTCATAAGTTTATTTTTGTGGGTGATGAAAGATGTGAGAGAAACGAGGATGGACACCCAAGTTTTTACGTGGAAACCTTCTTATGGAAAGATTCTTCACTATTTTGTTGGTGAATACAAAGTATAATGTTTGAAGTACAGAGTAGATTTTGGCTTTTCCCTTGTTTCAAAATAAAAAAGGCGCAAAAAGGCATCCGTTGGTTTTTTTTATATCAAATAATATTTTTTTAATTTATTTTTATGTCACGCACTATAATTTTGATATTAAGTTTTTATCTTTTGTAAATTTTGATTTAAGTTTTTATTTATTCTTGATTTTATTTTTCATTTTATTTTATATGTTTTTTATTTATCATTATTAATTTTTAATATTAATTTATAAAAATTTTTAATTTTTTTTATTTATCATTATTTTTATTTTATTTTATTTCGAAAAAGAAAGGAAAGAAATACATTAATTGAATTATTAGAAATTGTAGAATTACGATCAAGTACTTTTTAGTTATTCGCAAATTTCAAACGTAAAATACAATTTTTTTTAATAAAATTACACTGCATTCTGATAGTTATTTTACAAATTGGAGGAGAAGTTCAAAAAATAAAAATTACATATATATGCATCTTGAGGCCTTTCCCGATCCTTCTCGGCCCGGGAATTCTCCCGGGGCCTTACGGACCACCCGACTTGGCTCAAGTTTTATTTTTACTAATATGAATTTCTACATATGTCTTTCCATTTTCCTTTTTAATTTTATATGCACAACAAAATTTAACAAAATGCATTCCATTCATTTATTTATTATTAAAATTTTATTTTAAAATGTAAAAAAATTTATTATTTTTTAGATTTAGAAAAAAATTTAAGAAATATAAATATAAAATTTTTTTATTATTATTTTTTCAATAACGTGGATTAAAATATAAATAATGCAAAAGATAAAATTTCTTCCATCGGTGAGGTTTCTTAAGTACGTGGTCATCCGGGTATCGCTTAGTGGGACAACTGGCATTCTTATTATTATTTTTTTTAATGTGGATTAAATAATAATATATATTTTTATAAAAATAATTCCCCAAATGAAAATTTCTCCTTCTTGATCTGAATTTTTTAGTAAAAATTTAATTTCTTTTATCAAATCCAAATTTTCAAAGATTATTTCCGATTAAATTTATCTTACAAAAAAATAAAAAAAAATTATTCATTAAATTAAACAATATTTTAAGAAAAAATTTACCGAAATTTATTTATTTTTTATTAAATTAGAAAAATTTTTCAAAACAAAACAATAAAAAATTAGTAAAAAAACGAAAAAATTTTTACAACACTATAAAAAAGGTTCACCCGAAAAAATATTCTTTTTCCTAAATTTATTTTACTTCGCATGTTGATTTATATTTTATAAAATATTAAAAAATATAAAAAAATATTAAAAACCTAAAAATATTCTGTACTTTTTATGTTGATTTATATTTTATAAAAAAAAGAAAATATTAGTACATTTGTGCGCGTGTCGTTCGAGGCCAGGTTAATTTTTATTTCCTCGACATTCAAAAATATTCTCACGTTTTTTTATTTATTTAAATTTTTATCAAGAAAATTTTATTTGAAAAGAGAAAATAAAATAAAATTTTCATTTTCACTTGATTGATAGGCTTAGAATAAAAGTCTTTTTCGTATTGATGTGAGAAAACCAGGATGGACACCCAGGTTTTGAAACCTTCTTAAGCGTGGGAAAGATTCTTCACTATTTTGTTGGTGAATACAAGAGTATATTTGACATTAAAAGGCGCAAAAGGCATCCGTTGGAAAATTTTCACAAGGCCTATGACACCTCTGTTTTTTTAACTTTGACAAAATAAAAAGAAATGGTAACTCCTAACAATAAAAGGTCTCAGATTTAAAAACTGAAACCTCTCGGGCCAAATCTCCACACTAATTTTAGGACCCATGGGTTTTCCCAACACTAAAAAGGTTCAAGTCCTCGACCGTTTGGTATTTTAAATTCTTCAAAAAGGATAATAATGGAGTGATTGCGCTTGATGGTTTCAAGCTAAAATGTTCTCGGAATCAAACAAAGGCCTAGGGGTTTTCATTTATTGAACGTTGACAGGCGTCTCGGGAATACAGGCGTCACATTGATGGCGCCTTTTAAGTTTTCAAAAAATTCATTCTCCTTCCTTACCACTTCTATCCTTGTCCGCCTTTCTTCCTCATTCGACGTTTCCCTTTGTTTCTCCCCGAGTTTTCGCTCCCTACTTTCCATGGCTCCCGGAGTCGCCGATTTGCTAAGAGGTTAACGAGATCCGGCGTGAGATGCCATTCCTGATAATCATCCCAAAGCCCACCGAAAGTGCTCGTGAAAAAGTTATCATATTACGAAGTCCACCTTAAGGGTGGGCTTCGATTCCAGTAGGAGCTCCACACGATTTAAAATCTCTTTGTGTCTTTCTTCGATGTCATGGGAAGCGTCTAAGTGCGCAAGTTGTCAAGATCATGTTTAGGTTTACGCAATCTTGATGACTCCACCAAAAGGTGGAAAGACAAATTTTTCTTTTTCTCGGGGCTACCCCCAAGGATCGGCGCGTTCCTAATGGATGGGGAATGTAGCCGGCCATTCTTTGTTTCCGATCCTCAAAAGAGGAGAGGGATGCCGTCCGGGGAGCTCCTAGAGTTGATTACGGCCAACTTGGGGAGTTTCCATGAAAATAAGCGGACGCTTGGTTGTTACCCGAAACCTTGATTCCTCCCCACTTCTCTGCAAATCCGGCCAGAGGATAAAATCGAAGCCTTCGTTGTCAAAGCCCCCGGCCAAGAGCTCTAGGCCCAAGGCGGTCCTCGTCCGATGAGGGCAAGAACCTATTTGTTGTAATTATAAATATTGTGGAGGTTTGGACGTCCAATCTCCTGGCGATGAGCCAATACGGACGTTCATGAATATCTCGGATTCTAGAATCGGGCTCCTGTGTTGAAGGAGAAGGTGAAGCCGGTTGAAGTGGAAGCAAGGGTGCCCTTAGGCCCTTGCCGAGGAAGGAGCCCCCGGGATTTTGGCGTCACCGGGGAGGGGACACTTTTAAGATTCTAGTGGCTCATGTACTTTCGTTTTTCTAAGTGTCCGAAATTCCTGTTCTCATGGTTTTCGCCCTTTTGATACTGACTTCAAGATATCATTTGGAAAGATTGCCTCCAAGATGGAGGTCTAGATCGCCAACTTCACAGGGTCGGTGAGAGGAGCTTGCCGAGGCTAAAAGTAAGATAGCCATGTTGGAGGAAACCGTAAAGCTCGCCTAAAGATGGCTCTATCACTTGGAGGAGAAGTTGAGGTCTTCCATACCGGGTCATGCGGAGATTATTGGCAAGTTGGGATGGCGTTAACATGTCGTCGAGTGATGCGCGTGATTCAACCGCGGTTCCCGATTCTTCTTCTCGAATGCCAATGCCTTAACGATGTGACTTATACGGGGTTGCCGAGAGGCCCTTTCCCGAAGCATTCTCCGGGGCCTTCGGAGAAAAAAAAAAATTTATTTGTTTTTCCTTAAATTAGATTTTACGAACAAAAGAAAAAAAGGATCATAGTAAATAAAAAAAATCTGAAAAAAAGATATTAAAAACCTAAAATTGTAAAAAAAATTCGTTACTTCGCATGTTGATTTGTATTTTATAATATATTAAAAAAATTAAAAAAAATGAAACACGAAAAAATATTCTGTTTTTTTTATGTTGTCAGCGTCAAGAAAAGAAAAGGAAAAAAATAAAATTTTCATTTTATTTTACTCACGTTGATTATTTATTTATTCTTTTTATAGGATTTTATTTTATTTGACATTAATCTACAAATAGTTTTACGTCACTTATGACACAAATAAATGAACAGGGTAGCATAAAAGGTCTTGCATTAGAACCTATGAACCTGATCATAGTAACACTAAGCTTGTCGTATTGACTAAAAAGTTGGAAGATTTAAAAATGAAAAAGTTGGTGCAATCGTGTTGATGGTTTAAAAGTTTTCAACATTTACATCAGATAATAATATTGTTTTAAGGATTATCTCACCACTGACACACTTTATAAAAAGTATATTTTAAATAGATAGTTACTGAAAAGTCATATAATATTCATACAATAATCGAATAAATGTCGGTTGATAGTCAACCAAACAACAAATAATGTCAAAGAGTTGTGCGACATTCGTACGAGGGTCGATCGAAGATCGGTCAAAGGTCAATAGAGTGGCACACAGCATATTTGTTGTAGACATGAATATTGATTCTAGAATCGGGCCACTCAAGGTGCCCAAGGGTGCTTGTGCACTGATTCTAGTGGCTCATGTGTGATGCACATTTAACGGGCGGTCGAGTATCACTTCTAATATAAAGTTACGCCTAACATGATTTAGGATAATCCGAAATCATTTTCTCATCTAAGGAGCGTCATACAGAGAAAGAAGAGAAAATGGTAAAAAAATTAAGATATTTGATATCCGATTGAGATTCGATTTGAATTTTGCTTCTCGTCAAGGTCGGGACATTACTCTGGAATGATTTTTTATGACACATTTTTTTTAGTTGTATTTATTTCTCATTGTACTTTCTTTTGTGAGTTATTGTGTGTATTGAAAAAATTATCATTAACCATTATTTACTCAGGATTATGGTGAATGGATTTTGAATGCTCTTATTTATAACCAACGCCGTTATTATAGTGAATTTGTTTAGAATTTGTTATATAATTTTTTTTTTCGTTAAAAAAAATTTTATATTAAAAATATTATACATTATTATAATTTTTACGCTTATGAATTTGATAGTTAACATTAATTAGGAGATTTGGATTTATTTTATTGTGTCGAATTGCATGTATTTTGATCAAATTTCAATAATTATTAGTCCAATTAAATTTCAATTCAAATACACGAATCTAAAATAATGTCCAATGATTTTATATAATGTACGTAACGTCAAGGGACTGAAGAAAAATTTCTCCATGTGATAAGACAGTATGACAACCAGCTCTAGCTGGGTCACTGCCGTTACTTACGACTACAATACTGGTTCTGGTTGGAGGGAGTAAATTTTATAAAATTAAATGGATGTTATCGAAGAATAAAATTAGATGAAAATATTTTAGGATAATTATTACTTTATATAATTTACGTTAAAAATAATCAATTTTCTTTTACTGACGCTAACTGACCATTCATTTTGATGCTGGTGTGGCCATTGAGCCGCAGGTGGCGGCGGCGGGAGTAGTTAGGGCCAATGAATAATATCTCCGCATAATTAGTTATAAACAAATATATATTTAATGTAGAATCAATAATTTTATGTTTTTGAATAATAAATATTTATGATGCATTTTTTTTATAATTATTATCTTTTGATAAAATAATAGAATAAAAGTAAAGCAATAATAAACTTTGCTTTTCCATCCTTTTAATTCTAATTAATCGTATTCATAGGTAGAAAATTATATGATATTATAAATATAATATCATCTAATTTTATATTAACATTATAAATATAATATTAACGTGATATTATATCATATTTGACCTGGATGAGGGCTATATCTCTCGAGTAAATATGATATTATAAATATAATATTAACATTTCTAAATTTTAATTATTTATTTTTTAAATAAATAATTATAATTTAATTATTATAGTTTAGCAGTTATATATTATGTGTATTACTTTAAACTTAGCTTATTATTATTATTATTATTATTATGAGTTTATAAATTAATATTTTCATCATTACATATTCTCAAAAATAATTATACATGAGTGATATTTAAAAATCGTAAAAAAAAAAAAATCACTTTATGGCAATGTGAAAAATAAAGTTTTCTAAAATTTAACGTAAAATTAACATTAAATATATTTAAATGTTTCTCGAAAAAGTTTTTTTTTTTTTTTTTTTAAGAAAACAGAGTCAATTTTTTTGCCCTCTTAAGTTTTACTAAAAGAAATGAAGAAGACAGAGAATGAACGGCACAAGGGAGAAGAATATTCAAAGATTACATGCGTTGTAGTTAAAATACAACGAAGAACAATAAGCAATACGCAGCGATTACATTATACAACGTCAACAATGAATCCGCATTTGCTTCTCAATCTCTAATTTGCTATTAGGCAACTGAAATTGAGGTCAAATAGCTCTCAAATTATTACTTGAGAGAATTTCCCCTATCTTGTCTGCAATTCAACTAATTAACAATTTATTCCCCATCAAAGAATTTACAGCTATTGCAACTAAGATCGGTCATTACCGTGTGAACTCAATTGACCGATCGACGATCACACGTAGAATTCGACGAGCTCGTCCAACGATTCGGGCTGCGGATCGGCATTGTCCAGCATCCACAGCAAATGCTCGAACAGAACCACCTCGCAGCCGACGGAGAGACCGTCGAATTGGTCCGACGACGATCTCCCGACGAGCTCGCGGAACAGCGGGTTTTGGATCACCTCCGAGCTTATGAGGTACTGCCGCCTGGACTTCCCGACGTAAACCGGTTGGAGGTCGCCTGAGATTTTGTCGCACGGGGCGGCGGATGAGAAGCAAGCGTCCGATTTGTCGGCATGTGAGGCCGTGACTGCTGAAGTGTTGCGAGGCCAGCCGCCATTTCTTCCGATAGACTGCATTTTTCTGAGGAGTTTCGTCAGCTTTCCTCCCTTCGCCATCGCAATTGCTAACAAATCAATGGCTCAGCGAGGGAGAAAGAGTGGTCGGGGAAAAATGGTGGGGGAAGTTCTCAATGTTTATAGTGTGAGGCAAGTTGGCCAAGGGAGAGATACGTAAATCGCCTAATTCTTATCATTTATAAGGGCTATTTTTGTAATTTCAATTTACTATCCGTAATAATTCATTATAATATAATAAAATTAGCACATATTTATAATCCTATGGGATAATTAATATATGGTATAAATGTACTATAAATGAAATATTTAAATATGTTTCTTTTATATTCTATGAGAATTTTCTATATATATTCAAACACTCTATATTAAATCAGTATATATATATTGATCGTACTAAATTCGTTATAAATATACTTTATACTTAAATTGGAGAGATAATTAGTAAAAAATTAGACTCTTTGCTCACTAATTCTAACATGTTATAACCAAAATAAAGTCTTATTGAAACTTCTCACTAACAAAATAACAATTAACCTCCACATATTTGACACATTGATAGAATACTGAATCTAACACAATATATGTATTTGTGTCAATTGTGTTCCTTTGTTTCTTACGGTGCTATCTTCCTTTCAAAAAATACACAATACCCTATGGTATATTTTTTATCATAATGTAACTTAATTCGATCAGAGTTAAAAAATTCCTTCATTAAAGTGTGACGATAAATATTATAATGCAAGTATCAATAGCTCAAGGTAAATCTTGAGTGTACTTCCATTGTGAGAGAATGATGCATCACCAATACATCACAACCTCTAGTACCAATAAAATATTGTAAGTTTTCTAAATCCTTAGTTTGAAAATGATTTTGAAAAAATACTTTGAGGTTCGTAATATCAACACTATTATTATTAATAATCATAATATTATTCACATAAATAACTAGCAGTTTAATATCTCGAATATTTTTATTTAACTATTTTCGGTATGATATTTGCATAGTTATTTAGAAGTAATTCAATTTAGAGAATTAAAATAATCAGTAAATAATAATTTGGGCCTGATGGCCATGTGCTTTGAAATTTTATCCAACTAGTTAATGGAAACCTAATATATTCAGCAACTCATTTTAGCCTAAAATTCTGAAGACCGTTTCAACAGAAATATGCAGATGGAGCGGCTGATCTGGGATTATCTTCGGGCTGGAATTATTTTACTTTCCAAAATGAAAATTGTTCAAGATTGATTAAAATAAATTAGGGATAGCTAAGGACAAAGCATGCATATTTTGCTAGAAGCTTTAAAATGGGAAATTCTTCATTGACTACTCAGCTAATTGAAAGCTAGTAGGGCAAGGTTATTCTTCTAACGGTACTTGTGATTATTGGAATAAAATAAGGTAGAAATAAAATAATTAATTTTAAATAATCGAATAATTTGAGAATAGAAAAATTTTTTATTCCTATATCTGGTTAATAGAATAGAATAAGTTGAGAATTAGTATTCTAATATTTAGTATATAGTAATAGTATGAGGAATATATTAAAAATTTATAGCAATAATAATAATAATAATAGTAATGTGGGAATAACTATTTTTAACATTAATAAATAAGGTGGGAATAAAAAATACCTAAGAGTATGTGATATTTTTTATTCTCAAAATAAAAAAAAATAAATATTTTTTTAAAAATATTTATTTCATATAAAAAGTAACCAAATAATAAAATAAATATTTCACTAATAATAAGGTGGGAATAAAATTTTTATTTTTATCAACCAAATATGCACTAGTAGTTAAAAAAGAACATTCAAAATTATATATCAAATTGAGAGGGATAGTTTTTATAATCCCTAGCTCCCACTTAGGATAATAAAATAGAGCCACAATGTTCGAACACCGTTTGAACATTTAGCTGTATTTATGTTGTACACGCTTTAGATGCAAGATTTCTTAATGATATGTCAAATATATGTTAAAGTTATACTTTCTCTAAATCTATTAATTTGTAGTGTGGACTTGTATAAGGTTATATACGTAGTTTTATGCGCAGACATAGATCTGAAATAAGATTTGTGCATGATATTCAATTGTTCAACAAGGCAATGCTCAAATACTAAAATGTGTTTGGCCAGATTTCATGGATTTGAATGATCCAACTGAATTCACGATATGTGAACATTTGTGTTCAATAATATGACGTATAATAGATCTACTAAGTAGTATTATAGATTATGTATATATCATGTAGAAATTCATGCTTGATTTTTATGGCCAAATAGAGGTTGAAAACTTTGCATTTGAATTTCGTTCGTGGTGACTTTCAAATGCTAGGCATTAATTTTAGAGATTTTGTAGATCTGAGATATCCAAGCCAATTTCTTTGAGGACGAACAATTTAATAAGTTATTATAAGAATTTAATGGTCAGAATGGCAACTTCAATGTGGTTTAGCTTCGTTTTTAGGGGCAAGTGCTCTGTGTTTGAGCATCGTGCAAGCTCACTATTGATGCTAAGGGGTAGTTTCAAAATGAGAGTTAAATCATGAATTTGGGACCTAGGATCGAGACTCTAGATTGGTATTGAGTTCTAAAAGATGTTGTCAATTTTTTTAAAAAATGGTGACTATGTGGAGTACTTGTGTTGCAACCCCAACCCAAACATGAAGCATTAGTGACATAAATATAGAATAATTATCCATAATTAGTTTTGATCCAAGCTCCTAAAATTGGGTCAGATATTTTATACTAATACCAAAAATAACATAATTAAACATAAATTATAGTGGTAATAAGATTTGCTAGATTAATCTTGTCTGATATTAAAATAATATAATACCTGCTCAATTAGTAAATTTTTATAAGAAAAAAGCATTTAACCAAAATATGAAAATATATTACAATATAAAACTATACATGAAATACATTTAGTTTGCCGGCCAAAAAATTTAAGCTACAACTCAAAATGTATATATTTAATACAATACATAAAATCATACAATCCATAATATTCCAAATACAATTAAACAAATCTTCCTCAGTACTCATGACTTATCCTGAAAAAATCTATCTCCTACTAATCTAGAAGGGTTCCAAATAGTCATAAGTCATGAGCTAGCACTCAATATAGTATATATACCTAAAATATTCAATCATGTGTTATTAAATCAGATAGAAGGAGAGAAAATCAATAAATTCCATGTAAATTGCCAATTTGTCATTAAATAGGTTCAAATTCTTGATTATGTACAAACAGTGCAAAGAATACAATATTTGAAACATTTGTATTGTATGAAATATCTGAGTACTAAACATATAATCATTCATAGAGTTCGAAGAACAGTATGGGAAACATGTAAAAATTTCTAAAGGCTAAAATGTTTCAAAACCTAAGATGCGAACCTAATCAAAGCATGATAATCCAAATCATGTCAAAACATAATCATCAAAGACCAATGACTTGTATATCGACAATTAAAGGTCAACTATAAAAAAAATAGGATACTCATAATTTCGATTACCATGGTCCAATATACTACTATTTAAAATATATAGGCAAGCCGTTTATACTATTCAATAGATATGGTTAAATGACACTTTTATTTAGACATAAATAATAGATATATTTTAAAGTACGCTAATATATTAGAATATATCTAAATATAAGTTATTTGTTCACTTATAATTATTCTCAATTGTTGAACAGAGAACTCCATTATAAATATATAAAACTTTTTTACTGTCTGAAAAAGTACAAAGTCAGGTTATATTATAAAATAGAATCTTCTTCAAAAGTTTATATGAAAATAGCTTATAAGGTCCAACACACAAATATTTCATTATTTTTCTTTATAATATTTTGATATAAAAATATAACTCTTTAAACTATCAAAATATTTGGTTAAAACAAATAAAATCTTAAAATATTTGATAAAACTTAACAAAAAAATTAAAATATTATGTGAAATACACATATATGTAACAATAATTAAAAAATAAGTATAAAAGATTATACATATACATATATATATATATATATATATAAACATGAATCAGAAGTGAAATTAAATAATTTAAAAAATATATAAAAAAAATAAATCTAAATATATTTACTTTATATCTTAGATTTGGTGTATCTTATACAGAATGACTCTAAAATATCTTTTACTCTCTTACTCCCTCTTCGTTTTCATCTTTCTCTGTTCCATTTCTCTCTCTTGTCCACTTTTTCCCAACCTGAAAGAACCAAATCGAGCAAAGCAACTTTTTAAAACTTTAATCAACACATAAATGCTGGAAAGATGCTCATTAAATGTCATTTTCACAGACATGCACATACAGATATTGTATAAGGCACATAATAAGCGCGATATATTCTAACCAAATTACAAATAAATCTCTTTTAGGTGCCTATAAAGTATAAATATTTTATTTTAAATACATACGACTCCCTTTTTGTGTCCCTCAAGCATGAAATTTTCATCAGAAACCTGCATAAGTGTGTGATAAGCATCTATTAGGCGCTAATCTAGACTTTATCAAAATTTAAAATTTCTTAAAATTTTCATTATATAATTCATTTTTATATTAATCTATTATATAATGATTATAATGTTGTAATATAAATTAGGAATCGAGTGTTACAACTTTGGCCTTCAAGTAGCTTTGCTTAATTTGTTATTATTATTTAATTCGTTGGTGTTCTCAATCTATTTGTGTGCATGTGCTTTATTGAAATTCCATCCGAAGTAGAAATAATGCATAAAGACTTCAATGTATCCGGATAAATAAAAGTTTATGAGATCTTAAAATAGCCTACCCCTTTTTGATACTTAATCTATTTCCAGCGGTTGATGTCGATTGATCTTGATATTAGATGTTTATAGCCTTAACAAAATGAGAAAAAAGGGGATGGCCTATTTATTCAAAAACACTACAAAAAGGTTGGTAAATAGCAAAGCTAACCCTCATAGGGTGTAGTATCTAGGATATCACCGGTAAGGGACATCACTAGTGGTGTCTGACGTGCTATAGGTGCAACGTCTTAGCACATCGTAGGGTTAGATGTATACCATGGATGTTGCTGACCTCGTGTCACTTATCTAGAGATGAGAACATAAATAAAATCCTGTGACATTTTATTTATAGTAGTAGAACAAAATCTACGATAATTGTTGTTATCTTATATGGTTTTGATCTCGTATTGCATTAAATTTTTGAAAAACCCATGTGAAGGCTTTAGTATCTAAAATATTTTAAAGTATAATAATTAGGATTCAATTGAATTTAGTGGATATCTTTTGAGATATTGTGATTATTTCTTCAATTAATATTGAGGATGTTATTTATTGATGTTAGTTGTTGCACTTGTCATTATTGTTATTTATTGGCATAATTTAATTATAATTATTCTTATTCAGAAACTATTCTTACTTTATAAACACCGAATATTGTACTTTTACTTAAGCTTCGAACATGGACACCTAAATCTCTGATGAACTATCTAAATAGCATGGGAGATAATATTCTACCAGTTTTAATAATTTTTTATCAAAACATTGATCGATAATTTATAAAAACGTGGAAGAAACAGTATCCAAGACAGTATTATAGGATACACATATTTACTATGCATTTAATAGCTGTTAAATAATAATCAAAATACAAGACACCCTCCATTGAGATCTAATATAATACAGGAAGACCTAATACAAGGCCTTGAAGATTTTTCTTCCATCCGTCATGGTTACGCGAAATCAAACTACTCTTCAACTTCAAATGAGAGAGAGGTTGATAGACCACAAAT
The DNA here is from genome assembly GCA_033239525.1 of Nepenthes gracilis. NCBI lineage: Eukaryota > Viridiplantae > Streptophyta > Magnoliopsida > Caryophyllales > Nepenthaceae > Nepenthes > Nepenthes gracilis. The sequence goes on from BSYO01000004.1 coordinate 28,398,767, forward strand.
CTGATATCCTAGAAGAGCAACCATGGCAAGTGTACGGATTGTGAGAGGAGCACCGAGACAGAGTTCCATCAGTGCCGAGTACGAAAAACAAACGTAATAGATTTGGTATGATTTGTTGTCGACCAAGCCCTATCATGCAACGACTTTTGATCGTACACAAAATGAGCATAAAATCTCCTAGATTCTTCGAATTGAACAAGGTAGGGCCAGATCTAGGTTTTTGGACAAAACGTTAGATAAGAAAAATAAGATAACATTATTTTTCATACATGAAATCAATATGTATTCGCTCAACTCGATCCGACAGTGGGGACAATAGCTATTAATACTCTGATACCATATAAATGTATAAGTAAAGAGAAAAATTAGCGAGAACCCATGAATTAGAATTATTCTATTAACACTTATAAATAGTTGTTTGCCATATAGTTTAAATTACAACACTACTCTTATAGTAAATATACCATCAGAGGCATCTTCAAACATATTCTCCTTAGATTCTCATAATGTTTTAATAGGATATTTTTCTTGTATTTTAGCATATGTGTTTTATATGGTGATAAATAAAGCAAACATATGGTAGAAATAGTGCACGGATTGGTCATTGGCCAGCAACGGCAAGCGATGTCGATGGCCACCAATGGGTGAACGATACAATGAAGTTATTGTTGAGATATGGATCACTCTTGTATAGGCCTATATCCGATTAATAGGACGATTGGAGGTGTGGCCGAATACTCGTATATGTATAATATTGAAATGGAGTATTGTGACATTTTAGTGCATGCAGTGAAGTGACTAATGGCAACCAGGGTTAAAGGGCGTCTAGTCAGACTATTGGACTGAAGGACAACGATGATGGAGCCAATGATGAAGGGCGACCAGTCAGTGCCAAGTACAGAGGCTGACCGAATGAACCGGAGAAACGAAGGCGACCGACCTGACTGTATAGTCCGAGATGTGATCAGAGTGTTAAAGTTTGAAGGAATACCGGACTGCTTGAATGATGACCGATTGCCGGATATCTTTAGGGTTTATGAAAAGCACGCTAAGACTCCTTTTTGGGTTTATAAAAGGGGAGTGCGTCTAAAAGAGACAATGACCAATCACTTTGTAAATTCAGAAAGACCAGTGAGCACCGCTAATATGGAAAAGCGAAAACATGAGAGAAAAAAAAGAGAAAAAGATTTTCTTACTCTTATTCTAAAGTTTTCTACTACTGCTCGAGTCCATTAATATGAGACGTCAGGTTGTTATATTGAAATTTGTGTAACTAAATTTTACATAGTAAAAATTTGTGATTTTAAAATTTCGTGATTTTTCCTTCTTATTCAGAAGATTTTAAGATTTCGTGAAATTTTACATTTTGTTTTATTTTGCGGTTGTCTTCCTGTATACTTTATTTCGTTGCTATCGTCATTCATCTTTCTTTATCGATTCATCTAAGTCGGTAACGGTTACTCCCAACAATTGTAGCTATTGTTGGATGATTGAAAGTTATAATTTTTTAAATTTAAAGAAAAAAATATTATTCCCTTACCCTAATAATAATTATTTTAACTAATGGAAGAAAAATATTTCATAAAATAATTTTTTTATAAATTTAATAAATTATAAAAAATTAAATACTTTTAAAGAAATAATATTTATAACTGAATTTTATCCAATAAAATGGCCTGATATACTATCAGTTTTAGGACCGTATTCACGCATTTGCATCCCGATTGGAGATCGTTGCGCCGTCAATTCGCCATTTTGGATTTATACGCGTTTAATGTTGACGAAAGCGACGGCCACGTTCAAGCAACTGCCGTGGTCTCCAATTACTTGGCCGGCGTCGATGTCTCTCCAACCCCATCTCATTTCCACGGATTGCGGGGTCCACATAGTTCGTAGAGACTTTTTTTATTAATTTTTTTTTTATTTTAAATAATCTATTTTTATGTAGGCAAATATAATTCATATAAATATAATTACTTTAAAATAATAAAATTAAAATTAAAAATTGAGCTATCATGCTATATAGGATCTATTAAATCAAATCCAATATATCACAAATAAAAATAAGAGGTTGTATATATAGAAATTGATGTGTCATGAATCCAAATTTTGAATAAATTTGGGTCAAATCGTTTGTCTGAAACCGACTCTATCCACTAAGTCTGAAACTGCACACCACAACTGCGAACAATAGGTCAGGTGTCGGCGAGATGTTATCTTATCGAAAATATTTCGATACTTAAATTAATAAATAGCCTTCAAAATAAGAAAGTGAATACGAAGGGATGCAATATGTACGCGATGAGTGTTTGTGGGAGTGGGATTGCCCTCGTAAGTAAGGAGGCTTCGGTTGCTCGTGAGGAGCAAGATCTCTAAATATTGAGTTCATTGGGAACGTAGTAGTAGAGAGAGAGAAAGCGTAGATGTGCACAAGTACAGAAAGTGCAGATGTGCACAAGTACAGAAAGCGTGAGAGCTTTGCAAGATAAGACTTTTGCAGGCTAGTGAGAATGTGCCTCAAGAGTGAAAACTCCACGACCTTTTATAGTCGTCATGCTGGACTGCTTTACTTGTGCAGAAGGGCTTGATGCTCGCATTTTGTTGGGATCGTTGCTTTTTCTTGCGTGCAGCCTTTATGACTGTAACAGTCGTTAGATTGATTACTTTCTTTCTACGTTCTGTAACCGCTAGGGTTTCCAATAAATAGGGAAAGAATTCTGACGCCTACCTTTAGGGATGCACATTGATTCTGGAAGTGACCATTGTAGCTATTGTTGCCTTCTTGGAGACACAGAAAATTAGGACGGAAAACCGTTGTGGCTCTGAGATAAATATGTTGACCAATTAGCGCTTGGGTTGCGTGCGTCCCGGGTACCAGCCCATCTACTGGCCAACTTTTCGGTCAACGGAAGCACTGACCGTTATGGGCTTTAGTGGGCCGTCAGCTCTTGGGCTTTCACTTGCTCATCAACCTTTCGTCCGGTCAACAGTTGGCATTGACCGTCCAAACGTGAATGGGCCTCTGTGAATCTTGGCTGTTCCTCCTTCGTGAGCCAGCCTGTTACTAGCGGACCTATCACTAGCCCCTTATACTTGTGGTCTGAGATTTCGGCCTTCAGTATGTTCACGATGTGATGTGTTTGACTGGGACACCTTCGTGAGGAAGCTAGTAATGACTCTTGGTCTTTTGATCGAGTTATTTGGAGTTGTTGACCGCTAAGTCAAGATCTGGAGAGCTGGTTGAAGAGAAACTTTGACCAGATTTATTAACCGTCTAAGCCAGAATCTGAAGAATTGGTGTAGGACGTGTTGACTGGATTCGTTGACCGCTAAGGCTGAAATCCGGAGAACTAGTGAAAGAAGCGTTGACTGCCAATGCTGAAATCCGGAGAACATTTGGGAATTGAAATGACATGCAATTATATAGCCGGAATGTCAGTCAAAAAGTTTGCCACTTGTTAACATACAGTGAATTTACAATCCTAGTAAATAATGCGTCGGAGGATCTGATTCGATTGCATCCTCTTCGGAAGCAACACGTGTCAATAATAATGGGCATGCCTTTTTGATGCACAACCTTTCTCCAACGTTTGCTACCTTTAACTATTCCAGCCGTCTTGTTTCAAACTTCCCATGCTTTCTTTCTAAAAAAATATTCTAAGTGTTCTGCTTTGTTCATTTTTTCATTCCCATGACATCGTTTGTAACTCAGATCGTTTCAGTGATCAAGGCCAAAGAAGTGAGGGAGTTATACGTTGAGTACTACATCCGTTAACAGATCATCTTTCGGATGCCCAACGAGGAGGACAGGGCGTGATCCCCTCCTGAGGGCTGCATCACCGTATACGAGGCTCATTTGAGGAGTGGGCTTCGCATCCCAATTCCGATGGAGTTGCTGGACATATTCGCCTTGCTCAGGGTTCCCATCACCCGGCTCTATACTAATGCCGTGCGATACCTCTGCACGTTGTGCATTTTTCTCCGCCATCATTCACAGTTGTTAACGAAGAAGGCGATCAGGGTGATGTTTTGGTTCATCCAAAGTGGGGATATGATCCCTCTATCCCCCAGAGATTTTCCTGTCAGTAAAGCCAACTATGACTCGTTGAAGTATTAGAAGGACCGTTACTTCTATGTGCATGTTGATGAGTCATGGCCACTGTCTAGGGATTGGGGTAGGGTCCCTAGTTTTTTCATCGGGTCGTCCAAGGAGGCTGTGGTGGAGGTTGTGGAGCCATTGTTGGCGCTGGTGAGGAAGTTCTCTAATGAGTTTAGGAGGGAACATGTGATTTCCAAGGAAAAAGCCAAGAAAGCTCATTGGGGAACTCCTTATTCGGTCTAGAAGATGAGGGTTCATCCTCAAAAGAGGAAGGTTGACGCCATCACAATTGCGTGGGATAGTGCTGGAGGGATCAGGGTCCACCACCGCCTCCTCCTGGGAGTTCTGCTTCACCACAGACCTTTGTACCCTTGCGCTTTTTGTATGTAGTTGAAAATGTACAGACACATTCAATAAAATAGTTGCTTTAATGACGTTCTGTGTCTTTGCCTTTGTTGTTGTCTTTCAACTACTCGTTCTTGTATTGGCCGGCCGACTTGGTGTATTGTATGCAAGTTGGCCATCTGCCTTACAGTGCTTGAGACGTTTGTGGCTCTCTGATGAACTTAAGTTTTGAAGAAGATATCGAGAAAAATCCTGATATCGTATCAAGCCTGTTCTATACTTATGCGTGAGTAGAGGCTTGGTAGTACACAGAGGGTGTGAACTTGGGCGGTTGACTTTTTGGACGGAGCACTTTGCTCTTGTCGACCGTCGTTGACTAATCACGCTATCTTCTTGCGAATGGGGTTGTTGCGCGTATTGTTTAAACCCCATAAGATTTTGACTGCAGACAGGCTACTTGAATGACCAAAGTTTAATTTGACCGTCAATGGACCACCTGGATGATTAGGGTTAAATTTGATCGCTCATGAGTCACCTAGATGACTAGAATTTAGTTTAACCGACAATGGACTGCTTGTATAATCAGTTTTTAAATTGACCGCTCATGGGCCACCTGGATGACCAATATTTAGTTACGGACGGGTGAAAATTTGCCCGACTTATAGAAAGTCAATGTCGTTTATATAATTCTGTAAACATATACACATGCACATAGAATCGAAAAAGAAAAGAGAGAAACATGTCACAATGGCAGAAGACTTTTTCTTTTATTAATAACAATATATACATTACATGCATACACGTACAATATGGATGACCTACTCGTGCCCTTACTGGAAGTAGTGCTTGAAATGGATCGCGTTTCACGTTCGTGGGACCAATTTGACGTTTTGGGTTCGGAGTTTGTATGCCCCATTCCATAGAACGGTTGAGACTAGAAAAAGACCTTTCTAATTTGGAAAAAGTTTATTCCAGTTGGTGGTCTTACCCGTAACTTCGATATTTCGCAAGACCAAGTCTCCAACTTTGAACCATCGCGCTTTTACCTTCTTGTTGTAATAGCGGACGACTCGTTATTGATAGTCTGTTGTTCGCATTCTGACTACATTGCGAGCTTCTTCCAACAAGTTTAGGAATTTCCTAATTTTCTAGGAGTTACCTTGTGGGTCGAATGACTCAACCCTAAAAGTTAGAAGTCTGATCTCAACCGAAATTATTGTTTCAATCCTATAGCTGAGACTGAAGGGCTTCTCACGAGTTAGTTCCTTTGGAGTCGTCAGATATGATCACAGGATGGAGGGAAGCTCGTCGACCCATGAGCCCCCTGGTCATCTAGCTTGGTATTCAGACTGTGGAGTAGCATACGATTTATGACCTCCACCTATCTGTTTGCTTAGGGGGTATGCCACCGATGTGTGGGCCAATCTGATATCTAGACTGGTGTAATATTTGGTGAAGCGTTTTTTTGAGAATTGGGTTCTGTTGTCGGTCATAATGACCTTAGGGACGCTAAATCGTCTCACTATATTCTGGTTGACAAACTCTAAGGCATTGTGCTCGGTTATTTTGGCCAGTGGAGCGGCCTCAATCCACTTGGTGAAGTAGTCGATATCCGCGATAATGAATTTTGTTTGCCCATTCGCGATGGGAAATGGGCTGAAAATATCAAACCCATATTACGCGAAAGACTATGGAGTTTGAAGAGATCTCAATTTAGCGGATGGCTGGTGGTAAAGATTGATATGGAGTTGATAATTCTCACACTTCTTCACAGATTCAAGAAAGTCCTTCATTATCGACCAGTAATATGTCCAAACAGACGAGTTGGGTACGACCAAATCATATATGTCCTACAACACCTTCTGTGCTGGTTGTAATCATTCTAAGTTGTTTGATCAAATTCATCAACTGTTTGACACAATGCCTAAAAGATATGGAGTCATGTCTAATAAGATATCTTATGGTATTCTAGTGAAGTCTTATTAAGATAAGGATTCTTCTGAAATAGCTATAGAAACATTGAGTAAAACGGAGAAGGAGGTGACTATCGTGACATTTACAATGATATTAGATTCCTTTGACTTCTCTCTCTAATCTCTCTCTAGTTTAAATTATCTTAATTTCAAATGATACTTTGATTTTGATTTTTGTGTTCATTTTACTTGTGTTGTATATTAGGCATAGCATATATTTAACCTCTTTCCTAGAGGGCTATTGTTTTAGAACATAAACAGAATTGAGATTATAAACTTATACAAGGTTTGGTTGGTTATTTTAGATTTGAAATTACCTGAAACTTGTTTTTAAATTGGTTTTCAAGTATAATTTTTATTTTGATTAAACAATTGTTGAAATCTTGCTTTTAGGTAGATAAAATAAAACATATTTATATTAATATGTTGATCCATTATAACGATTTAATCCATATTTTTATTCATAATTATTATTTGTAATTGTTGAATTATTGTTAACTTTATGTACTGAGATTGGTGCCTTGAGTGTCATACGTTAGAATTAATTTTCAATAATTTGAATCTATTGTTGGTGTTACTAACTTGTGAGATTCTAATATCAAAAACTAGAAAGTTATGTGATGAAATTCTAATAAAAATACTACACTATTTTAGTAAAATGCAGTGAAAATACAACCTCAGGATATATAGGCTGCCATCCGAACCGAATTACGAATCTGATGATATGTAAAAAATTTTCAACTCTTTGTTGTGTATGGCTTGGTCGATAATTATAACTTAAGAATCAATCTTTCTTTAATTGTTGACATATTACTCTTTATTAATAAGTTTTTAATCAAAATAAGCTTATTTTGTTATATTTGCATCTCCAACGTTCTATTTTATGAATTTTGATTATTTTGTCTTTAAAATTTAGATCTCTTTAATAAAAATGGAAACAATGAAGGAAAAAATGAGGATTATCAAAATTCAGTCGAATAATTATGTAGCGCCATGTCTATAAAATATAGAGCAACAATGGTAATTAATAAGTTAAAAAGCAGCATCATTTTATATTACATTCTCTATTATGTTTTTATTCTTATATAATATTTTTTTTAATTGGATAATTCAAATACCATTTTTTTTTAAACATGGTAAAGAGTATTATGAAGGAGTAATACTTAAATGATATACTTCAAAGTGTTATATATTTAAAGGACAATGACACTCAATTGATCAAGTAATTTTTGATATTAGTGAAGAATTTTTAATAAAATCAAAGTAATTTTTATTTTTATTTTTTATATGTAGGAAATTTAAGTGTTCATGTAAAGATTAATTAATTAAAAACTTTCAAATTGCTAAACTTTAACTTCAAACTTGTTTATGTATTCAAAATTATTTACATTATATTAGTATACTGAACAATAGAATATTATATGTTATGTTACTATCACTTTTGTAATTATATTTTGATTTTATATGATTATTAGTTAATTAGTTATTTTAGTTGTTACAAATAAAAAATATAATATATATACAGGTACAATTCCTAGGATATGACGACGAATATTGTCTTATAATGATTGATATGTTATCAACTATGGTATTTTACTGTCAAAATTGTTTATATTTATTAATGGGATGTTGTTAAAAAATTGGTTGTTATCAATGACATTTTATACTCATAATTATTTTAATTTAATGGCAGGATAAATACCATATTTAAAAATTTTACTACTATAACGGCTTATTTACACTCATAATTTCTCAAATTTAATGATAAAAATGTCGTTATTAGAAATTTGGTTACTATTATTTATAGTATTTACTTTCACAATTATTCACCTTCAATGATGAAAAAATACTGTCACTAATAATAATTAAATTATTAACGATTAAAAATGAAATTCAATTTAATTTTTAAAGACTATTAATGACAGGAAAAAACAATTGTAAGAATTTTTATTGGTAAGAATTGTTATAGATAGAAATTATTCTTTTAACAACTGAAATTCCTGTCGTTGAAATCATTTTTTGTTGTAATGGCTTGCTTTTTTTGGGTTCTTGTCCTTAGGCCACAAAATCAACGGATTGATACATATATATATATATATATATATATATATATCTTTTCATCTTCTATTCTATTTAGGAAAGCAATTTTGACTTCCTTTTGAAATAATTCAAATTGCAATTTACTATAATGGCTACAATTAAACAAATAAGGGCAAACCTTCCTACTCGGGAGAATGTTTTCTCATAATATATGCTCTCCTTTTGGGTACAACCCTTGCCACAAGGCAAGCCTTACACCTTCCACTCGCCCACTTGCCTCACGTTTGACATTGGAAGCTCTTTTCGTTTTCAATGGTCTTTTTGTTTAGGTGATAGGTTTTCACAAGACCCCACATCCTATTTGATTTTACTGACTCCATCTTATTATCTATTACTTTAATTAATTTATCTTTTGCTTAATGCCGCTTTCAGTGTTTTGGGCTCATTATTATCATACGAAGCAGTTATAAAAACTTTTCCTTCAATATCCGAACGACAACACAGAATATTTTATATTGACTTCTACAATTAAATTATCTAATGACATTTATATTCATACCTAATTGATTATCAAACAGAATTATATAAAAAAATAGTCTGATGTTTTAGATTTATGGAAGATCAAATAGATATTGTCAAACCATGTAAAATTATATATCATTGCGGTAAAATATTGGCCGTTCTATGTATTGGATTATAGATATTAGGTTGGACTAATTCTAGTAAAACAGATACTAGTAAGTAGTATATATATCTAAGCAGGAGGTGGCGAACATAATCGAATGGGATTTGGATGGTGGCTGGTGAGGGGTATATGTGTTTGGCTAGTGATACTACGTAGGTCAATTTTGTTGTCATGCAGGCATTTTTTAACACTTTTTCAAACATGTTAACGGCAATTATACCGATGGTAGAACGATCCAAATTTAATTCAAATTTATACACGATCCAATTTGAGTAAAATTTAAAGCTTTGTCTTCTTGTTTATGTTCATGTTCTGTTGACTGCTATAATTTATTTTTATTTTAAATTTTGAAATTCGTCTATTTGTGATTATCTTTGGAGAAAGAATGACAAACGTAATTATTTCAAATTTGCAATAAAAATATGAAAAAGTTATGTTTTCAAAATAATTATTATAAAATCTATTTATATTGATCATATTTAAAAAATTATCAAACTTTATTTCCCCTATCTTAATCCCATCCAAATATAATGCAAACAAAAATATACATAATATAATATAATATAATATATAAGTACCAACATAGCGTTAATTTAACTAGTTGTTACATTTCATTTCATTCACACTATATCCTTTCATTCACAAACTTCATGTATTGCAGGTTATAAATTTAAATGTTCATAGACAAATTATACCAAGTGAATTTATTGATGAAACATACTAATATTATCAAACTTTTTTAAATTTTCACATAAAAATAGTTTTTGATTGAAAATTTAAATTTATCAAATAACCTACTTTGATAAATGCATGCTATGTAAGAACAAAAAAGCATACACGAGAATAAATGCTAGCTACAGTTATGATATGAGAAATAGTATGGCGTAAATATTCATCAGTTGATATATTTCATCACACTATATATTTTTTAATATTTAATCTAATGTTGAAAATAAGACGCAAGTGTCAACTAAGATGAGCCACTCATACTCTAGAGATTGTTTCATTTTCATATTTAACGTGCAAGCAACCCACAAGCAAAATGCTCAAGTTGAGGTGGTTGTTTTAGTTCCAACTTCAAAGGGCAAGTGTGGCGTGAGTTGGTGTTACGGGCATCCTCAACGCTCCCTCGACTGCCCCACACAATTGGATCACTGTTAATCGTAGGAGTACTCGGGTTTCTCACTTTTTTTGAAAATTCCATGATTATGTTTAATCTCTCTCCCAATCTGTTATATGGGTATTTGTGTCTTTCAGTTTCAAGCACATGCTCTCCTGTTGGGTATGCTTTCTTGTTGGGTAATTTGTTATGCTGACTAGACTGAATGGTTATGGGTCACCGTTCCTTTTTGTAGTGTAGCACAGTTACTGTAGAAAATAGAGAAGTAAATTTCAATTCCTTTAGGCGCAGCCTCTATTGCTACCTTAGATGAGCTATTAGTAGCACATTTCGCTACCATTGCTATTCACAAAGCAAATCTGCAACGGGTATAGCTCCGAATGAAATAAAAGGCCGTCTTCCATCGAACCGAACGAGAATTTTAGGTTAGGGATCTTGTCTACGTTCGACTCCAGCCATATCGGCAGGCATCAATAGTCACCGATAGTCCAACAAGGTTACCAAGCGGTACTATGGCCCTTTTCGCATTCTGGACAGAATTGGGGTAGTTGCTTATCGCCTCGCGCTATCGAAGCATTCTAAAATGCATAACATATTCCATATTTTCTTACTAAAGCCCTACCATGGGGACCAACCTCAACTTTCTTTAGACTTACTTGCCGACGTTAACGGCTCTCAACCACTACTGCAGTCTCAGTAGATTCTCGGATTTCGGCAACTTCTCAAATGCAATCAGCGTATCTCTCAAATTCTTGTACAATGGCAATCACAAACACCAGAGGAAGCGACGTGGGAAACTCTTACTGAATTCTAGTAAGATTTTCCTTCTTTTAACATTGAGGAAAATGTTATTTTCTATGGAAGCGGTAATATTACGGGCATCCTCAATGCTCCCTCGACGGCCCCACACATTCGGATCACTGCTAATCGTAGGAGCACACTAGTTTCCCACATTCCCTGAAAATTCCATGATTATGTCTAATCCCCATCCCAATCTGTTGTACGGGTATTTGGGTCTTTCAATTTCAAGCACATGCTCTCCTGTTGGGTATGCTTTCCTGTTGGGTAGTTTGTTATGCTGACTGGACCGAGTGGTTATCCACCACCGTTCCTTTTTATTGTGTAGCGTAGTTACCGTAGAAAATAGAGAAGTAAATTTCAGTTCACTCGCCTCTACTCTCTCTTGTCTTTTCTCTGTCTCCGTTTCTTCTATTCCCTACTCCTAAACTCCCCCAATCTCCCTCTCGATCTCCTCTGTCAGGACTCCCCCTTCCTAGATTCTCTTTCGGTTATCAGTGAATCGCTAGCCGTCTGCTTTGCACGTTACAGTTGGCCACACAGGCCAGAGGGGGTCAATCCATTTTTGGGGAAAAACTACACATGGCACACGAGTTGCCCACCCTAGCCATAGAGAGTCAACCCATTTCTAGACAAAATCAGCACGTATCCTGCAAGCTAAGCGTTTAAATAGAAGGAGATTGCTTTACTTTCAGAGACATTTCGCAAGTGACTCACAAGCTAGAGACTTAAGTTAAATGAGTTTTTCTTCACTTCCAACATGAATCCGTTAGTGGCCCACGTGTTGAAAGTTGAAGTAATCAAGTTACATATGGGATTGCACGATAACCAGTAGTCTGATTCTTGAGTAGCATATTGTTATTTTTACTACTTCAAAACGATGAAATGCCCTGACTAATGGTTGAAATTAGGTTTTTGGATATTCTCTATAAATGGAAGTGGGAGGCATTGTTGGAAAAAGAGGGCGGACTACTTTTCCGATTAAATAAGATAGTAAGAAATGTGAATGAAGAAGAACAATGAGCACAGGTATTTTACGTGGAAAACCTTTTTCAACTAAGGAAAAAACCATGAGACAATCTATCTACTGAATGTGTTTCACTATAAGAGAGATTTGGGAACAATTTCCCCTATTGCACAGTAGAGAACAAAAACTTAAAGAACAGAGCAACAGCAATACACTAACACGATTGCTTACAGTTTCTCCTACCTTCACAATTCTCTTTTCTCTCTTGTTCAACGCTTTCTGTGTATATCTCTCTATATGTATAAAGCCAGTTACAAAACTTGCCTTTTTAATATCAGTAACTGCCCATAAAAAATCGGGCAATATTCTGTACAACTAATGATAGAATATGCTCTGTCCAAAAACAACTGCTCCTACATAACCGTCTGAGATTACGTATCTCTAAACAAATCTGCTGAGCTGGCGTCGTTCTGGATTTCCTAGCGGGTGGCCAGCAGTTGGCCGCTCGCATTCTCCACAAGACCGGTCAACATCGGTGTTGACCGCCAATTCGGTCAACATTTTGTTGACCGGCATTCTTTTCCTGAAGGAACCAGCACATTCGTACTTTGTTCACAAGGACTTCTTCACGGGAGTGATTCCCAACAAACTTTCCCCTATGACCGTGAGGAAGTTAACTCTGTTAGCCCGGCCATCTTGCAGCATATCTCATTCTTCCCTTTCGGTAGAATCTTTGTCATCATGTCTGCCCCGTTCTCTTTTGTGGTCACTTTGTCTATTGACAGTAGACCTTCTTCTAGCACCTTTTGCACCCAATGATATCTAGTATCAATGTGCTTTGATTTGGAAGGGAAAGAAGAGTTCTTACATAAATGAATGACACTCTGGCTATCATAAAGTATCACATATCTCTCCTATTTGATGCCTAACTCTTGGACAAACTCCTTCCTCCACAGTTTCTCTTTGCAGGCCTCTGTGACTGCAATGTTTCGGCTTCAGTTGTGGATAGGGCTACACACTTTTGTAGCTTGGACTGCCAAGAAACTATACCGCCCGTAAATTTTTTCAAGGAAATCGATGTGGATTTGCGTGTGTCAACATCTCCGGCCATATCCGCGTCGAGTATCCCACCAAACTGCGGTTTGTCACTTCCAAGACACAAGCACCTCTTGCAAGTACCCCGAATATATCTCATGATCCACTTCTCTGCGGACCAATGCTCCTTTCCTGGATTGGACAGAAACCGGCTAACTGTCTCGACAGCATGAGCTATATCCGGTCTAGTGCATTCCAGGGTATACATCAGCCTTCCCACAGCTGATGAGTAGGGAACGCCTTTCATGTATTTCATCTCGTCATCCTTAGTCGGACATTGTCGAGTGCTTAGCCTGAAGTGATTTGCCAATGGTGTACTCACGGGCTTTGATTTCTCCATGCTGAATCGTTGGAGCACTTTTTCAAGATAGTTTTCTTGAGACAACCACAACTTTCTTGCCTTCCGATCGCGTAGGATTCTGACTCCCAGAATCTGCTTAGCTGATCCAAGGTCCTTCATGGCAAATGACCGTCCAAGCCGCTCCTTCAGCTTCTTTATCCGGTCTCCATTGCGTCCGATGATCAGCATATTGTCTACGTATAGAAGAAGAACAACAAAATCATCGTCCGAGAATTTCTGTACAAATACGTAATGGTCACGAGTTGTCCACCGGTACCCCTGACAGGTCATGACTGACTTGATATTTTTATACCATTGCGTAGGAGCTTGTTTTAATCCGTACAGACTTTTCCTTAGTCAGCATACAAGTCTCTCCTTTCCTTTGGCTTTGAACCCTTCTGATTGTTCCATGTAGATCTTCTCCTCAAACTCACCATGGAGGAATATAGTTCGGACGTCCATCTGTTCCACCTCTAAGTTCTGGGCGGCAGCCAGGGGTAGCACTACCCGGACGGAGGATATTTTAACAACCGGGGCAAAGATCTCATCAAAATCAATCCCCTTTTGTTGACTGAAACCTTTCACCACCGGCCGTGCTTTGTATTTAGGCTTCTTAGTATTCACGTCCTACTTCAAGCGATAGACCCATTTGTTCTTGAGAGTCTTCTTCCTCTCAGGAAGTTTAACCAAGTCGAATGTGTGATTTTCATGAAGGAAGCTCATCTCCTCCTTCATAGCTTCCAGCCATTCCTCTTTACTATCGTCCCTCATTGCCTCTTCACAGTTCTTGGGCTCTCCGGCATCAGTGAGCATAACGTATTCATTTGGTGACAAACGGACGGACGACCGTCTGTTGCCTGAGGACCGTCTAACAGGAGCATTCCCTGCCGGTTGAGGTATAACTCCATCAATGGTGTCATCTGGAACAATGACCTCCCCTTCATTGTCCTCAACCGTCTCCTGACCTGGATTCTCTCCTTCCAATGATGATGGACGAACAGTTTCAGCGCTCACTTGGTCTGTCTGCACATCGTCACGTCTGGCACCCTGTCAATATCTTCAATCGTCTCATTCTCAACAAAGGTTACGTCCCTAGATCAGACGAGTTTTCTAGTAGTTGGATCATAAAACCGGTAGCCCAGTTCATCTTCCCCGTAGCCCAGAAAGACGCACTGCATCGTCTTTGGCTCCAACTTTGTCCTTTCGTCTCTTGGGACATGCACGAATGCTCTGCATCCGAATACTTACAAATGATCATAAGACGGCTCCTTGCCCGTGCATATCTTCTCCGCTACTTCACCCATCAGAGGTTTACTGGGCGACTTATTGATAATGTAGGCCGCCGTCCAGAGTGCTTCTGCCCAGAACGAAGCATGAACCTTTGCTTTAGAGAGCATACAATGAACTCTTTCTAAGAGTGTACAATTCATCCGTTCTGCCACTCCATTTAACTGTGGAGTCTTTGGTGATGTCCTTTGATGCCTAATACCATGTGATCGATAATAGGCATCAAAATGCCCCAAGTATTCGCTGCCGTTGACACTACGGACGGCCTTTAGTTTCTTCCCCGTTTGACGCTTCACAAGAGTATGGAACTGCTCAAAAGTTCCAAGAACCTGATACTTGGTCTTCAGTGGATAGACTCACAGCCTTCTTGAACAGTCGTCAATGAAAGAGACAAAATATTGGGCTCCACCAAAGGACTTGTCTCTGAATGGTCCACACACATCTGTGTGAACAAGTTCTAGGAGCTTCGCCTTTGGTCCAGATGATTCTCCATGGAATGAAACTCTCCTTTGTTTTCCAGCCAAGCAATGAGGACACAATTTTTGTCCTTCCTCATTTGCTCCAGTTATTAAGCCTTTCCTGGCTAAGCAGGACAACCCATTATCACTCATGTGGCCTAGCCTACTGTGCCACAGATCCATTATTCCAGTGCTGATTGTGGCGTTTACATCTCCAGCCACTGCACAGGTCTTCATCACATATAGGTCGGATGCCTTCTTACCTCTTGCTACAACAAGAGACACTCTTGTTAGCTTCCACTCGCCTTCACAGAAGGTGTTACAATAACTTTCATCATCCAGACGGCTGGCTGAGATGACATTCAGCTGGATGTCAAGGACATAACGCACGTCCTTCAGCATAAGCTTCATCCGGTTATTTGTGACCAGGACGACATCTCCCCTGCCTACAACGGGAGATGTTCCTTCATTCTCCATCCTTATTACTCCAAAGTCTCCTGGACCCTAAGATGTGAATAACTTCCTTCTGGACGGGCGGTGCAAGGTGGCACCAGAGTCAACTATCCAGCCGGACTCATCGTCCGTCACATTTGCCACGTCTCCTTCACTTGTCAGCAGGAGGCCATCGGCTGTGACTACAGAGACGGAGGACTTCTCTTCTGCTCGTCCACTGTCACCTTTCTCTCTTTTCATATTTTCCTGCTTCCATTTGAAGCAATGCTTTTTAATGTGACCCTTTTTGACACAGTGGTGACACTCAAGGTTTTGATACCTTGATCTTGACTTGCTACGGGCTTTATCTCCTTGCTTTTGGCCACAGGCTCTACTTCTTCCTCTTGATTCAATCACAAGTACCTCAGACGTCAGGGTCCCTTGTGATTTTTCTTGACTCGTTCATGAGTAGGGAAGCAATAACCTCATCCAACTTTAATGTATCCTTGCCGAACAACAAGGTTGTAACAATATGGCCAAAAGAAGCCGGCAGGGAGGCTAGCTGGACCGACGCCTTGTCCTCCTCCTTGATTTCTTCATCAAGGGTGGACATCTATGTCAATATCCTGTTGAACTCGTCCAATTGCTTCTCAAAGCTCCCTCCCTCCGACAATCGCAGGCCATAAAATTGCTTTTTAATATAAAGCCTGGTCGTCAAGGATTTAGACTTGTAACGGCTCTCTAACTTCTCCCAGACCTCCGCCGGATCAGTTATGCCAAGGACTGCTTGGAGAGTGTTGTCTTCTCTCTCGTTAGAATATTTTTCACCCCTTTTGCCAAAGAATGAAGTTGTCCTACCCGTTGAACTACTCAACGCTGAACGGCAGATTCTTTGACGACGAGGATGCTATTAAGACGAAGTATGTAACCTGACTCTGATACCACATGTTGAAAAAAGAGGATGGACTAATTTTTTGATTAAATGAGATAGTAAAAAATGTGAATGAAGAAGAACAATGAACACAGGTATTTTACGTGAAAAACCCTTTTTAACTAAGGAAAAAATGACGGGACAATCCGTCAACTGAATGTGTTTCACTATAAGAGAGATTTGGGAACAATTTGCCCTGTTGCACAGTAGAGGAAAAAAAACTTGAAGAACAGAGTAATAGCAATACACTCACACGATTGCTTACAGTTTCTCCTTCATTCACAATTCTCTTTTCGCTCTTATTCAACGCTTTCTGTGTATATCTCTCTATATGTATAATAGCAAGTTACAAAACTTGCCTTTTTAATATCAATAACCGCCCATAAAAAACTGGGCAATATTCCGTACAGCTAATGACAGAATATGCTCTGTCCAAAAACAACTGCTCCTGTATAATCGTTTGAGGTTACGTATCTCCAAATAAATCTGTTGAACTGGCGTCGTTCTGGATTTCCTGGCGGGTGGCCAGCAGTTGGCCGCCCACATTCTCCACAAGACCGGTCAACATTGGTGTTGACCGCCAATCCGATCAACATTTTGTTGATCGCCCAGCTGGTCAACATTGTTGATCGGCGTTCTTTTCCTGAGGGAACCATCACATTCGTACTTTGTTCACAAGAACTTCTTCACGAAAGTGATTCCCAACCGATATCTCGTTTATCGTGGTGAAAGAACCGTTTTTTAAGAGTGAAATAATTCTTAAATATTAAACACTTGTTTCAGGAAGAATGAAAATCTTGTATTGATCTTATCGAACATTTAAAGGATAATGTCATAGTTTAATTGCCGTCCCAAATTGAATATTTTATTTTTTAGAAAATCGTGTTAATTTGGAAGATAATGAAATTAATACTTTTAAAAGTTCTATAAGGACATTTAATATGATAAGAAAAATTATAAATCTTAGATAATTGATGTGAAGTAGACAAAATGAGAACCTTAAACAGTAACTAGTTTGAAGTCTATTTATCTTTCTCAAAATATACGTGGGCCTAGGCTTTGTGTTTTTCAAAAGGCATGTAAAGAAACAAACATCTGGATGCAAGCATGCATGAACGCGGCATCGATTAGTCTGAGCCACGTGCATCAACTCAAGATTCGCATGCAACATTCTCAATCCTTAACACCTACCATGTGACCTCTGGCTATATATATATATATTAATCATTTAAATTAATATAATATTTAAAATATGTATCAATACTGACATTATACAAAAATAATTTAAAAAATGTTAAATATCATATTAAATTAAATAATAAATAGATAATCAGATGAAATTACTCAACAACCAAATAGTGTGTTGGTGGTGGTTGTGGGAGGCCGGCATAGTTCAAGAGATAGCTTGTCGATGGTGATAGTCATAGTAATGATTGAATAGTTTAGGGTACGATGAAATCAAAATTTTTATCCCTTCAAAAGAGGAATTGATTTAATTACTATTAATTATAATCATTCAATTGATATTAAACGATCAAAATTTTTATTTTTATTTTAAAAGAAATAGCTCTTTTTAAAAAAAAAAATAATATAATCGTTTGATTAATATCAAACAATTATTATTAACAAAAGTTGAATCTATCCCACTTTACAGAGATATGCTCCCTAATTGTAGGATACAACATTTAGAAGATTATATCTAACAGTGATAATAGACTGATGGAGATAAAATTGTATCACTGCTTCAACCCAAAGGAGAAGGAAAGCCATAAGAGTGGATTTATTTTCTATATTCTCCAATGTCCACTAACTATTGCACTAAAAATAGCAAAAAATAATTTCCAAAAATTTTTCCAGTTGAACCCAAACGATAAAACCAAGAGTAGATGTGTATTTTCTCGAATATAATCACAATTATTAATGTCAATTACATAAATACATATATTTAATAATATGTGTATAGGGGAATTCCATTTTACAATTTTAGTAAAAAATTATCTAGAAATAAACTTATTTTACTTTTTTCAGAAATGCCCAAAGGAGGAGATTAGAATTGCAGTCCAGTGATATGACTAAATAATTGAATACAGACGACAAAGAGAATCAAAGATTTATTTTAGACGCAGCTTAGTAAAATTTGTTCTGCTAGGATTAGTATTCATGAAAGTTTAAAAAAAATTAGAGAGAGAAATAAATTACTCATCTAATTTAGATTCAAATTGTATTTTATTATTCACCGATGTTAGATACACATTTATTAATGTCAAGAACAAAATTTTATCGGCCATTTTCTTTTCATTCGTTCCTATATTCACCATTATTTGGGCTTGTTATTACAAAACATTATATCCTTATATTATTTAAATTTTTACAACCAAAATTTATCATATGGTAGATATTTTTTCTAGATTTATAGTCCTATAATTTTTTTTTAATTTTTTTTAAATTTTTTTTGCATAAAATATAATGCCACTTTATTTATATTTGTTCCCGTATAATGTGTATTATAATATTATCTTTTTATAAATTTAAATAAATATTTTTAAAATAATAATTATAGAGATTAATTTTCTTGACTTTAAAAAGAAAACTTTGGTGCTCAAAATCTGACATTAACCTCGGGGACTTGATCCTGAGGCCACTGGAAAACTTTAGCAAATTCATGATATTCCATAAATCCTATATGGTATAGATGCTAATTTACGAACTTATATTACATATATATAAATTTATTTATAAATATCATATTTCGTATAATCTCTCACGGAAATAAGAATTATAATCATAAATCAAAATCCATGCAAATAATTGAGGAAAGAATTTTGGGAAATAAAAAGCTTCACGAACTAGCATTATCATAGAGGGAGAAAAAACCAATAATTGCTGACAATTATTTTTCCTGTCAGGATTATGATGAACTCAATCCAATGATGGCAGTTCCCAAATCAACCAACACAGTATCCATGCATGTATCGGAGTATTTGTAGCAGTGCCTGCAGTACGAGCTAATTATACAAATGAATTATTGATCTCTAACTCTTCCCCAGAGGCCAAAATTGATTAATGGGCAAGGCTATCAAAAGTATGGGCATCCGGCTTTATAAATTTGGGCTGTTGATTCGCGCCATCAATTAAAATTGATTATTTAGATTCATTCGTATTATAAATTTTTAAAAAATATATAATAAATTTAAGCGGTCGGTTTCAGTTGACAATATAAATTAACGACTCAAATTTGCAAAGTAGGATCCTATTTCGTTCATAAGGGAAGCAGGATCCTCTAAAGCTGACTATCAATCAATTACCTGCATGTTCTATAATATCTCAAATTTATATTTAGATTAATTTAATATTAATTGTGATTTTGGTTAATTTAGATGTGATAAAAATTAATTTAATATTATAAATTTGAAAGGATATTTGAATCAGTTGAGTTGGTACCCGAGATGCGCTTATGTTATCGCCTGAATATCGATTTAAATTTTAAAATAAAAAAAATAAAAAATATAATAATATATATACATGCATACATATATATATATATATATATATATATATATATATATATATATAATAACGAAAAAAAAGAAAAACAGAAATGGTTTCGGGGAGAGAAAAAAAGAGGAGAAAAGAGAGGGAGATCGGTACGGGCCGTCGCCACCACCATCGCCAGAGGCCCCAACGCCAAAAATGGAAGCTGACTAAGCCCTCTCTATGATGCTACCCTCTATTTTGTCTACCGGCGTTTGTAGAGAGAGAAATCTCAAATCGAAGCTAAAACAACAGCAGTCCGTTCGCCGCCGTTACCTAATGAAATCGGTGAAATCAGTGCAAGTAAATCTTTTCATTTTTTTGTGGATGTTGATTCTTGGGTTGTATGTGTGTATAATATGAAAATCGGTTGAAATTTTGGTGTATTTTGTGATAGAGGGGCGGTGGAGAGATGGGCCGCCAACAGTTGCATGTGCCACCGTCCGCTACCGTCGCCGTCACCTAGTGCTATCGTGGTCGCTCGTGCCAAAGCTGTCGCTGGCGAAGGAGAACATGAGGAGAGAGAGAGGCGAAGGCGCGCGAAGCTGTGAGAGGAAGGGAGGAGAGAGATGGGACGCGGCAGAGAGAGGAACGATTCCGATACCTCGACGTATCCTTTTTTCAATTTTGGAAAATATAATGTCAAGGCAAGTATATATAAACCATCTTGTTGGTCTGATTTAGGATTTGAAATATTTTAGATACTATTTAAAATTTTTTCTAATATGTATATATTTTTATACGCTTGATTTATTTATTTTGAATATGCATGTGTAGTTCATTGGATGATTTGGGATTTCTGTATTGGTTTTATGATTTTGGAAGGTTTAATATTTTTAAAAAAATTTAAAAAATTTATCGTATATTATATATTTTTATATTAGTATATATGTATGAAAATGAGTATAAAATTTTGTATAGGCCGTGCAATTACATGCACGCGCCGAATTGTAGTCACTATATTTAAATTTAGATATTTTAATAAAGTCTCCAAGAAAAAATATTTATTATTTAAAAATCTCTTTTTCTCTATAGTAAATGTTTGGAGTAGTGTCTTTTCCTATTTTGATGATTTAATTTGACCTTATAATATATTCGGACATCCTAATATATTTAATAAATTTAAAAATTACACCTAAAGTCGTCGATGATAAATAATGTGGAGCAACCTTACCCATGAGTACAGAATACATTGGTAGCCATACATACTAGTGTAATTTATATTTGATTTTACCTAAGGTTATTGGGATTATGTGTAATTATTTTTTAAATTAGTCTTTAAATACTTGAAACTCAAATTTATTATATGATTTGTATCTCTACATTGATTTATATAGGATTTTAATTTATATTTGGATTTTATATTTAGATTTAAAATTTAACGATTTTGCCCTCAATTGGGTATTGGTATGTCTCGTACAATGAGTTTGATTATATATTTTGATCTGAACCCTTGGACTTTTTGTCGCAGTGTTACTTCAGGTTCTCTGCACGCTATTGGATTATTTGGCTACCGAATTCTGCGTTAATTTACAAGCTGATCGGATTTAGATTTGGACTCGGATTAGATTTTAAAATTGGCTATTTTTTGATTAGAATTAGTCTGAATTACTAATATATATATATACCGGTGAGGACTATTTTATGATTTGAACATTTGTGTTCGATTTGAAAATTTAATTTAAGTACAAGATTACTATTCAATTTTAGATCTTGTATCTTGGATTTTTATTGGATTTATTTTATCAGCGATTTGAATTTATTCTGTCATTGGAATGAATTTTTATCCATTTAATATTTTCTCTAATTTATTAGACTCCTTTTGTTTAAATATGATACTTTTTGAGCGCTTGACTCACGTTTAATATTTTATCTATTTAGAGTAGAAGGTTCAGGCACATTACAGGAGTTAGGATATGATTTGTCAACTATTCGTTCGATTTGATAAGTCTTAATTTTATTATGGATTAAATTAATATTTTATGTGATTAGATTATGGAATTGATTGGGTATAAGTTTATGATTATATTTTACAAATAGCTCAGATATTATATTAAATTTAATTATAATCTTTAGTTTGATTGTTACCTCTCTTACGATGATTATAGAGTAGGTCATAGTTATTTTGTCCGAATGGTTGTCCGATGTAGTCCTGCGTAGATTTATGATTTGTTGGATCTTGTGAATTTGGTTGTTACACTCGAATTTTTAGAATTTAGTATTATTTATTAAATTTATTTAGAATTTTAAATTTTAGTAATTATAGTTAATTATTTAAATTGACTTATTAGATCCGAATTTGTGGTATATTCGTAAGAATGTGGTGTTTTTTGAATCTTTTAAAAATATTACAGAAAAATATAAAAACTAATATTTTGATAAAAAATTACATAAACATACAAAATAAAATTTACAAGAAAGAAACACCGCATAAAATTATAGAAAAATGACCGTTAGAAATTTATTTATACATATAATTATATTTTAAAAACGTTGACGGACTTAAAATTTTAATCTGGTGTAATTTTCTTTTTCTACCGACAGGGACATGTAATTTTTATACGCTGTAAATAATATAATTTAAATTCTAAGCCAAAAAAGAATTGGAAAATGATTTACGGCTCCCATGCACGTCCATTTTCTAATTCCACAGTCCTGACGATCCCATCGGAATTCTCTGCTCAAGTCTTGACCAGAATTTTCTTGTTTGAAAATGGCCAATTATGCTGTGTGAAGAGAAAATCTTGCCAAACACCACAAAATAATATCACATCATTTCAGCTTGTAGCGCGCTGAGCAATCCCAAATTGAAATAGAGAAATTTAGGTATAAAGTTCATTAATTTATATTCTATCTTGACATAAACCTTACTGAGGATTATTAATTTTGCGATATTCATATTTCAAAGGACTTCCACTATTTTACATATTAAAAAAGATTTTATTCAAAAATTATGTCCCTGACAATCTGACTGATTGGATTTGAATAAAATCGACATACTGAAAATCCAATTCATGAAAAGTTGGGGGTCCTTAGATAAAATGGTGTCAATATCTTATTGAATTATCTGATCGGAAGAAAGTTACGTGGTATAAATTAATTTTTAAGGCAGAGAAGGACTCGTTGAATTATTTTAAAAGATATAAAGTAATGCTCTTTATCGGCAATTTACTATAAAAAAAAAAGTTGGTTACATAAAGACTATGCTCTTATATGTAAGAAAGATTCACATAGTAAAATTTTGGTATTAATTACCAATTTTGATTTATAATTGTAATAAATAGATGCGAAAAACTGTTTTCCCAATGGTAATATAGAAGAAGTAATTCATATGGAACAAGTAGAATTTCTCTAGTAATATTGCGTATTTGGTATGTAAATTTAAGAAATTTATATATAGATTAAAATAAGTCTTCTATCAATAGTATTTAATATTTGGTAATGCCATCTTTTCGTTTGAATCTGAAGAGACTATCGTAAATTAATGTATATATTAGAAAATCAATGAGACCAAGATTTATTTTATTTATTTTATATATGGATGATATTCTTCTTACAATCAATGATAACGATTTGTCACATTAGGTGAAATAATTATATTATGGTAAATTTTAAATAAAAGATATAAGCGATATATCTTATATCATTGAGATTAAGATCAATCAAGATAGAGTGTAACATATTTTGGATTTATTCTAGGAGAGTTATATCAGTAAAATTTTAAAAAAAAAATTAAATAATAGACTGTTCATAGAGGGTAACTCTCATTGTGATGGATGGCATATGTAATTTGAACAAATACCAAAAATAAGAAACAACTGAGAAACATTTCATATGTTTCAATTATTAGATGCTGACATGGATGGCCGAAAATGGACAAGCCATCCCAAAGGCCCACGGGTGAGTTGAGGACCCAGTGGATGGCTGTCCATGGCCCACTTCTACGCACTAGAAACTTGTCATAATTGGTAACTATTATACCGAATATATTTCATGATTAGGTTAAAAGAGGAAAGAAATTGACAATGAAACGAGATTTTTTTTATCCATTTGGGCAGCTGAACGGGTAGTTGTTACTAGTTAGGAAAAGTCAAATTGCCCGCTAATACTATAAATACTCATTCATTACACCAAGAAAAAGAAAAACGAGAGAAATACATAACAAAAAAGTTCTCTACTTAAAAGTGTGGCCGTAGAAATCATTTATAATTCTATCTTTCTCACTCTTAAGCCACTCCATGTCAAGCGCAGCCTTTAAGAAAAATATCATCCCTTCTCCCGTGCACCATCTCTTTCATCTCTTGTCATTGCATCTTTCTATTTGTTAATGAAAATTACTGATTTAGACGTCAGAGAATATATTAGAGAGTATGTCCCATCAATTATCTAATCTCTTATTTTTTTAATCGTGGTGTATAGAATTTAGGTTATCATAAACGAAATTTGGACCTGCTTTATTTGAATCGATAAGGAAGATTCGAGTGGTTCCCTAATTCGTACAAAACTTGGATCCCAGGACGCATTAAAAGCCTAATGCATACTCAAGTTTATACAAGACTTGGTATCATTTTTATTGCAAAAATTTAGAAAATATATTAGATTAATCGAAGGATGGACTACTGGAGAGTTGTAATGTAATTGATGAGATATTTTATGGTACAAAAAATAATATATTTATGTATACTAACTGATAATTTGAATGTAGTTAGCCAATAAGATTCTATTATGATTGTATTAGTCTGAAGATTTTTATCAACATATATAGTTATTGTCCTTTCCCGAGAACCCTCTCCAACTATATGTCAGCGTGAGCTCAAACTCTATTTCCAACACCATGACGCCCACTACACGCCCGATCTGTGCTTGAACGCTGTTTTCAGTGAGTATACACCTGCTGCTCGTCCGTCTTACGCTCAAGTACCAAAACCAGTAGAATCTCTCTCGAAGCTTGTTTGCCCCTCGCTTGAGCGCTTGGGAGGTTTCTCGTGGAACCCTAAGTTCGCGGCAAGCGTGCATTTCACCAATGGTCATATTTTTTACAAAGATTTTTGAGCCTCCCTATATATTGCCGACTTATCTCATTTCCCCAGGCCTTTTGCTTGAGTATTTGACAGCCATTTTCAGAGCAAACTTCAATCCCTCATACTTTAACATTATTCCATTTGAGAAAATCAGTGCTCTACATTTGTACTTTCGTGTCAATGTTTTTCTCAACATTAATAATTTACCCTTTGCACATTTTCCTATCTGTTTACCTTTGTTGGCAACATCGATTGTGTGGAAAAGGGGTTCAGATGGTGTTTGACAATTCAAACGGTTTGCAAGAAAAGATTGACGCGAAGATTGGAAGGCGACCAATTTCATTGTCGTGCGCAAATCGAATGAATTTTCTAGTAGAAGTTATAAGACGGGTGTAAGTTGGTTAGGTTAACGCGTTTGTACCATCCGATTTATAAGTTAATTTTTATAGTGCATATCTTCCCTACCTGTTGAAATGCAGAGGATTTATTCGATAGATGTAGTTATCGGGAGTTGTCTTCGTTACTAAAAATTTTGCCTTTGTTATTATTACTTTTGTAATTTATTATTCTTATCGAGATTAGAATATATTTTACGTGTGTTATATATTTTGTATTTTTTATTCCGTAAATTTATTAAGGGTTTAAAACTTTATTGTGATTTAGAACGATTTGTTCCCATTAAATTTTGAGTTTTGTTGGATGTATTAATCAGGTAAATCATCACCTAAATATGTATTTATGCTTGCTGGTAGTAAAATATCTCGGAGGAGTGCAAAACAAAAATCACCTACTATTTTTACTATGAATGCTGAGCTTATTTCTGATTTTAATACTATAAAATATGGTGTAGTGATATAAAATTATCTATCTAAGCTTAAAATTGATTCCATTTTTAGGCCATAAAAATATATTATAATAATTTAACTATCTTATTGGTTAAAATAATAAATATAAAACTCAATCTAATTATTCATTAAGTAATATTACCACATATTAGTTAATGTTTTAAGAAATATAAAACTCTATAATTCATGAAAGATAACACTTGTTAATAGTGAATTTATCATTATAATTCATATATTTGATTTCTTTAGAATGCAAAATAATCAATTTTGTATATTGCATTAAGTGAAATATATAAATAAGGTGGAAGAATGTTGAAATTCAACTCTTTGTTTCTGTTAAATTTAAACTATATTTTTTTTAATTTGAAAATTTTCATGTCTAGTCGAATCTTTTCCCTTAATATCTGAGATACACAGTAGCTGTTCAACTACCCTTTTCAATAATTAGCAGTGACTACTGGCATCATTGATGAAAAGATGCGGTTCCGAGTTTTTGGGTCTCTGACCTTTCTACTGTCACAAATAGACCATCACAAGGAGTATTGAGGGCTTAGTAGTGACAAAATCATGAGAATTTGTTGGTAATTTTAGCAATCCTTATCAACGCTAATGACGAGTGGCTATATTATAGTCATTCCAGGGAATCCTACTTCATATACAGGCTGAATTTATTCATTTATCACTATAAAAAAAGGAAAAAGTTTATACTATTTGTGTATTTGGTTATTCAACATTTCAAATTTTAAAGAAAAAGACTCAATTTAGTATGTTTTACTAGTTAGAGCCTCACAATTTTTTTTGTTTTTAGTGGCGAACTAGGATTCGACCCTATGAATAGCTCTTTCTCTTATAGCATGTTTAGTTGGAGGGAATAGAATTCTTATTATCTGGTAATAGATATTTATCCGTTTGGTTACAAATTTAATCAAATAAATATTCTCTGAAAATTATTATTTTCATATTTGTGAGAATAATAATTTTCACAATTCATGTGTAGTTGTTAAACCTACATATATAGGAATAACAATTTTCACATATTATTATTATTATTGTTGATGGGTACAGCTGTTTATAGACCTACATGAATAAATGTTACCAAGGCCACAATATAAAATGGGCCGGATAGTATTGAGGCCCAAGAACATACGCCCAGCGTCCCATTCATTGAATTACTCCTACATGTAAAAAGTCTTCTTTAGAGACCTTTTTTCTTCGAAAACCTTGTTTCTCCTAGATCTCCGAAGATCTTCTCTTCGGAGATTTCACCTTTTTTTCAGAGACTTTTTTCTCTGGAGATCTTAATTCTTCTTCGGAGATTTTTTTCTCCTAATTCTCCATATATCTTTTTTTCAGAGGTTTCACCTTTTTTCTTCGGAGATCTTTTTTCCCAGAGATCTTAGTTCTTCTTCAGAGATCTTTTTCTTCGGAGACCTTACTTCTCTTAATTCTTCAGAGATCTTTTCTCCGAATATCTTACATTTTCTTCCGGATACTTTTTTCTCCGGAGATCTCAATTCTTCTCCGGAGACTTTGTTTTTTCTAATTCTCTGGGAATCTCATCTTTTTTCTCCAAAGACTTTTTGCTCCTTATATCTCAGTTTTTCTTCTAAGATCTTTATTCTCCAAAAACCTTTTTCTCCGAAGACCTTGACTTGTCGGAGATCTTGTCTTTTCGGAGACCAAATGTCTCATGAGATTTTACTCACTCCAGACTAGTTTCGTTCCTGATTGACTTCGAGAGAGTCAATTGCAAGATATTTTCACTAAAATAATGGTACAGAGCAGATTAGAAAGGGGTTCGCCATCGGTGAACATACCAGAGGTTTAGAACTTAAAACATCTGGTATGGGAGGCTTGTGATGGGTACATTTGTTAATGGGCCTACATGGAAAAAAGCTACCAAAGCCACAATGTAAAATGGGCCGGATAATATTGAGGCCCAAGAACACATGCCCAACGTCCCATTCATTGAACTACTCCTACGGGTCATGAGCACAATTCCAGATATCATAACCCCTCAAGTTAAATTAGAAGGCTTTTGACTACTTCAATTGGACTACTGAAGCCTTAACAACAACAAACCGCTATAATTAATCCTATCCGGTTAGTCTTATCCATTGTGGCGTCACTCATTATGAAAAAACGGACATCTAGACATGGTATAAAGGGGAAGAGCATCCAAGAGAAATGGGGGGCCCAGAAAAAAGAAGACCACTTTCCGTTGAAAAATCCCTTACTTGGATGGTTGAGTGAAAAAGGACTATATTAAAAATCTTAAAGTAAATACACATTTTGACAGTGAGTTTCCTTTTTGAATTGAACGAAGTTACATGGCATAGTTTTTTTTTATTTTATTATTAGTTTACTTAAAGGTTGGTCAATTTCTCTATTTTTTAGACAAAAACTGACTTAATCATCGGAGTGTCTTTCGAGGACAAACTCCGATTGTACTCTGATTCTTGGTTTAGTTGTGGTCTGCAGGTTTTAGATCATCAAAGACGAAGTGAAGATCCAACTCATAAAGAACGTGTATTCAAGACCCGTCACAAATTTGGATCCTCGTACGCATCAATTATTATGTTTATTATTGTTATCATCATTTGGTATTATTATTATTATTACATATTATTATTTTATTTTATTTTATTACCATTATTACTATTATCATTATTATTATTATCACTATTCTCACCTTATTCCTTATACTATTCTACAAGTCAAATAATGAAATACTAATTCCTACCTTATTCTATTCTAACAATCGAATATGGAAATAACAATTTCAACTCTATTCTCATCATATTATATTTTTTGAAATAACTATTATATTTTTATTTTCTTCTATTCTAACAACTAAATGTACCATTAGTTATAGTTAGGTTAGGTCAATTGCTTTCAAACAAAAATTGGAATGAATAGCCCAACCCCCTTTAATGAAGTGAAGCAATCGATCCTGTTGAATGATGGAGAGTGACCACCTTTTCTCGAAATTCCACATCTAGCAACTCCCTATCTTGTCCTTTTTTCCCTGTTCTACACATTTGGGCGGTGGGATTCTGCCATCAGCCGTATTCGATCTTTCAGATTGATTTACATTATAAAAATTATAAATTATAATAAATTAGGACGGTCAAATTTGGCTGAGTGGAAAATTCGACTGCCCGGATAAAAAAAGTTGGACGGATCTACTTCGTCTGTTTGTAAAGTAGGATCCCCGTTTCCTATTATAGTCATAGTTTTATTTTCATGTCTAACTTATATACGAAGATATTTATATACCATAGACCTATTTTTATGTGACACCATTTGCCACCCATCTGATGGCGCAATTATAGAAAAGAGAAGCTGGTATCTCTACTCCATCAAGGTTGGATAAGCTTGCTTCCATTTTCTGCTTTTTGCGGCGCTGGCTTTTCATCTCCTTCGGTTAATGAATCAAGCTCTTGCATTGGCACAAGGGAATTTAATATAAAAGAAATTTTACTTACCCCAGAACAAGGATGGGCAATTGGTGACCTCTCGACAGTGAAGGGGTGGCAGTCTGTTATTCTCTTCATGGATCGTGAAAAAGAGGGAATCCAGTACTCTCTAACCAGTCGCCATAACCGCGCAGCAAGGCTCTCTCTGTGAACTGCTTTGCTTTGGCTTCGCTGCAATTTTTCTTGTATCCTCCCCAGTGAACCCTTCCTCTTGTGTCTGACCCAGGCCCGAAGTTCATGTACTCGATGTATTCTACAGTGTCTAAATTGCTGTACTCGTCCCACCTGCGCCAGCCCTGAGGGTTGATCAGATCTCCTAAGTAACTCTTCATGATGACGGTCCTCGAGTGGTTCCGCCACGGCCGGCCTAGATAAGTCGACGAGAATCTCTGATCCGACGCAGCGAAGTCTGATGCAGCCTTGACAGTGCAGTTGTGCATTGCAATGCCGGTGTTCTGATTCGGATCTTCCCTCCCCTGAGCGGTGACCACGTTGCTCTGCCCGTAACGCGGCTTGCGCACATGTACAAGGCAGTTCTGGAGGATTGCTGCCGCGTTTCCGAAGATAAAGTCGACTGTTCCTTGGATCGTGCAGTCACGGTAGAATTGGCGGAGCGAATGCGCATAGAGGGTGTCCTGATAGGAGCTGAAGTTGCAACGGTAAAAAGCCGAGTTAGCAGTCACCCTTGCTGCTACTGCCTGATGCTTGTCCGGACCTGCTGTGTTAACAATGGCAAGGTCCCTGGCCAGAAACCTGTCGCCAACAATGGCTGCAAAATTACATGCAGGAGTTAAAAGCCCAATCGATTAATTATGCTGTTTTTTCAGAAATTCTGGAACATGAGGAGGTGGCAGAAACACAACGTACTCAAGGTGGCTGATTCGAAGGTTGAGAATCCATCGTCGAAACACCTTGACCCAGTAATCACTGTGGAGCCCATACCATCTCCCACTAGCATGATGTTAACCTTGTTCCTGGGTATCTCCACTTTCTCCGCGTAAACTCCAGCCTTTATCTTGATGACAAACCTCTTCACCCTCATGTTTGGTGCCATCTTTACGGCTTCTCCGATGGTCTTGCAGTCGCCGCTGCCATCGCTAGCAACTACTATGTCTGGTCTTAATCGGGCGCGTATGTCCATCATCTTGCGCTCGCGCGGTGTCATCCATGAAGGGTGTAGGTTTCTTGATCCTCTTAGGGCCCCTTTTTCATAGCGCATTTCTTGCAGGTTACTGTTCTCCAGGTATTTTAATATGGCGAGACAGTGGCTGATCATTCGAGATATGGGAGTCATCTGGATTTCAAGGTAAACCCCGAGACCCTCCTTTTCGTTGTTTGACTCAGTATTGGCTTCCTCCAAGTCTGAGAATCCACCAACGCAAGTGTTCTCGTTAGTCATGGCGGCACTCAACAGGGTCTTGAGGTTACTATATGATCTGCCGACGGGCTCGGGGAAGGTGTGGAGATCGTCAATTGCTAGCTGAAGTTCATAGAGGGTTTGATCTAACATTTCCATGCAATCATTTAGTGCGTTCTTTTCCCGCCGGTTCAGTTCTTGGGGAGTAAAGAAACGTGTAGCCGTGAGTTGAGAAGTCGTGACGAGTTTCGCAACGTGATGAATGGCTAACTCGATAACGTGATGGAGAGAGGAGGTGTTCTTGGATGCAAGAGCGGCAACGCTGGTGAAGCAGAGGGAAGGGTAGAGGGACCTGGAGCAGGCGGTCTTGATTAATGGGTGCAGGGTTGATGCTGCAGGCTGATGAGTTGTTGAAGTACGATGATTCCTTTCATGGCCGTCGAATGCGAGCATGAGAAGTGAAGCGATGGGGATTATTGTCATAGTGAGGCAGACAACAAGTGTAATCTTTTTGCTAGGATGGGTTCTTGAGAGTTTCTTTGAATGTTCTGTTGGGTTCTTGATAATGGCGGCCGTCTCCATTTTTCACTAGAAGCAGGGCAGAAAGAGCATCTCTGTACCTAAAATAGAGTCTTCTAAAAACAAGGACTTCAACATCAAAAGGCAACTCTCAATGAGAAAATGAAAAATAAAAATTAAAATATTTTGCTATTCTAATCTTATAAAGAATAACAAAAAAAAATCTATTTATATTTTTTTATTTTTTTAAATATTAAATATAGGCTATTAGATTATCTCAATTTATAAATTTTCATATTTATATAGTATGACAGACATATTATAAAATGAATACATTGAAGTGTCCCCAAATCCAATTGGGTGG
The DNA here is from genome assembly GCA_033239525.1 of Nepenthes gracilis. Taxonomy (NCBI): domain Eukaryota; kingdom Viridiplantae; phylum Streptophyta; class Magnoliopsida; order Caryophyllales; family Nepenthaceae; genus Nepenthes; species Nepenthes gracilis. The sequence continues at coordinate 28,430,453 of BSYO01000004.1, forward strand.
TGGGAGCTCCCACAAGCAACCTAACAATAGGTTAGATAAAAAGTTTGATCTAAAGTCCAACACTATTTTTATAGGCAACCTATCAGATCAAATTACATATTTTTGAGTTTGCCATTTTATTATGGACATATATTTGGTCTATAATTTTGATATTTCTACTTATGTTCGAAGAGAGAATAGATATGAGTATTCTAATTGTTAGATTAAAAATATTTTATTGTATTGGACTATTTGAAAACACAAATGAAAGGAGAATCGACTCGACATAGAAATCGCCTCAAACAATGACATGAAAGTGGTATCTGATTGGTGATGAATGATGATTATGAAATCGAGGTGAATTCCTCACATGCAACCCCATTTAATTGATCAGGCATAGTAAATCTAATAATTAATTAAGTTTTAATTGTTAATTTAAAAAATGGCAACATGTTTATTATTATGTTTTAGATAATATGGATATTTTATATTTTAACATTTAATAATTTGTTTTAAAAATTATTTTATATTATTTTTAATAAAAATAAATGAGTACTTGTAGCTCGTACGTAATCCAACTACACTCAATTACATCGGACCAGCTCACCCAACTCCTCGCTTATAGAGGAGATTGGGGGGACTAAGTGGAGCTGTATTTTCTATCAGATGAAAAATCTAACGGTTCAAAAATTTAATACATAAAAAATTTAAAAAATTTATAAATAATTATATTATATTACATATTTTTTTTATAATATGAATATTTTGATGCTTTAATTTATAAAACTAATAATAAATAATTGTTTATATGTGTATATTTTTATTTTTAAAATATTAAATATGAGTTATTGAATTATCTCAATTTCGGAGTCATCACACAAACTTTGCACGATGGAAGCATAAGGGAATAAGGGCACCCATAATCCATTAAAGTGGCTCCCAAAAGTAGCAAGGGGAACCCCTCAAACTACATTTGCTAGATCAATCATCCAGTGATTTTTGTTATTAGATTAAGTTTTAATAGTTAAAATTTAATTTTTCAAAAAAATAAAAAAAAAACAACAAATATATTTTTATTTTTTAAATTGTGTGAGTACTTCAGTATTTTAACTTTTAATAATTTTTATAAAATTATTTCATATTATTTTAAATAAAAATAAATAAAATCTATTAGATCATATTTAATCCAACTACATTCAATTACATAATATTGGCTCATCCACCATCCCTAGAGAGGAGCCTCCCTCAGTCCAACAAGAAGGACCCATGAAATCCATCTTCTATGGGGGAAAGCTTATTTTATTTTATTTTATTTTCTTTTTAAGAGACAAAATAAACTTTAAATTTTTACATTTTTGAAAATAAAAATGATTTCCAAAGGAATGATTTTATTTGATAAAGAAATCGATCTTCTACCCTTATAATGTTAAAAGACATAACATTTGACACAATTAGAAAATACAATACAAATAAATTATGTTTGAATTTGGATGGGGGCGCCGACTTTGCGGGCCATGTAATTTTGGACCGTTTGATAAGGACTATCAAATGGTCCTAATTTTTATATTGTTAAAAATAATTTTTTTATAATTTTTGTTTTTTAAAATAATAAAATATTTTTATTATAAAAAATTAATAGAAATACAACTTTTATCATATTTAGGGCAATTAGATGCAGGGTTTTCCAACTTAATATAACACAAACAAATTAGTACATCAATATATTAACTTAATATAACTCATATAAGTCAATACTAATTGATGCCTTTAGTTACAAATTTGGAGGCCATGCATCTCATAAAAAAGATATACTTAGTACATCTCCAATCTTATCAGTTAAATAAAATTCAATGGCAAAAATTAAAAGATATAAAAAATTATATGTAATAAATTTTTTATAAATTTATTTTATAATATTAATATATATTAAATATTTAATCTAATTATTAAAAGAAAAAAATTAAAAAATAATCATTTGATGGTCTTTTTTAAGTTTTAAATGTCATTCATTGATTTTTTATCTAACCAGTGATTTAAAAATATAGTAAGTATATCTTCATAAGGATATAACAAATGACATAAAAATTTTTAGATTTTTTCAAATTCTAAAATTATGATTCTTTTTAAAAGTTATAAATTAAGTCTTTTTAAAAAGTTATATTTTCAATTTTTAATTTTTTCAAAAAATATTAAAAAGTACTTTTAAGAGATTACATTCCTCCATATATTTTTACAAGAGAAGAAAAATCTAACCAATGAAAATATTATATTTTTGGGCAAAAAAAAAAAAAAAAACCAAAGAAACCAAAGAAACGCCAAAGAACCGAACTTTAATTTATGACTTTATCATTATTATCATCATCGTCATTATTATTTTGAGGGCTTAATTTCACTAAATTTGTTAATCAAATGGCCAAAATGCCCATAGTTCTTATAAAGTAAATAAAAGGCACATATCAAAATATAATGTTTTAATAATATTTATAAAATATAAAGTATAAAAAAATATATTTGTCCAACTTAAATTTAATGGGTATAGTTCATATTAAACCTATCTTTTAGATTTAAAGTTAAAAATATATTTTATGATTCATCTTTTATAAATATTGTTCTAAAGTTACTAAATTTTATAAATATGAGCTTAATTTTAAAAAATAATTTTTTAAAAAATTTATATTTAAGTCAATCGCAATCGGGCCGAAATATAGGAAGGCCCGTAGGCCCAGAACATGGACATGGCAGCCCAGATTGATTGCGTCATCCAACAGCCCATCAAATATTCAAATCTGATCTTTTCCGGTGATCCGCTTGCATCGCCGACGAATTAAAGAATTGGGTTAGCCGTTACCTCTTTCTCCCTCTACCTCTGTAAATCCTTGGAGGTTTTCTGAAATGCTCATCATCCTCTCTCTAAGATTCAAATTTTTCTGAACATTCTATTTGTCCAACTCTTTAGACATTCTTTACGCACATTTTGGTGAAAATAAGCGAGTCGGCCAGCCGTTAATACCGAAATTTCCTTGAATTTGAGGGAGACACTCCAGGATTCGTCGCTCAGTCTCTATCCTTGGATTCGAAGTCATAGAAATTGTAGAGTGAGTCACATACTTCATATTTAGTGTTCAGAGCTTCTGGTGTTCCTCAGGTGCTTTTTTGTTGCCCCTTTCGCCAGCAGCTTTTTTTTTTTTGTGTGTTTGCTACTTTGAAAGATAACTATCTTAAAATAGCTAGTCTTAGATTTGTATAATATGCTTTCAAAAGATGCATTACGTTGATTTGGATTCTTGAATCATTAGTCTCGTTTCTTGATTTTCTGCTAATACTTGCTCTGAAAATTTGATAGTAGTGCTTTCCCAATCTAGAAAAGGTGATGATTTCTAGATAGATTAATACTATAGGGGAGTGAAGATCGTTCCTCGATAAATTTTGTTTTCCTTGATTTGGAGAATGCTATGAACCTATGATAGTAGAATTCAAGATCACTGCCAGAGAAGCTTTAATTCAAGACTTACTAAATTGGAAAATCCTGTAATAATACTATTGCATTCGTTTTCTTTTGGTTCTGTAGTGAGTTCAGATATCTTTCTGGAAAAATTTTTTTATGCAGGAAGCACATCATGTATAATATAAAGATACAAAAAGGGAAAAAAAAAGAAAAAAGAAAAAACGCCCCATGTTATACATGGACGCCCAATCTATATTATCTGTAAATATCGTAAAACAAGTTTTTTGCTTGGTTCCTTAGTAGTAACTTAAGGGCACTTGATACTTACTGAGCCAATTTTGTTAGTAAGCAACTGTTTGGGGGCGCATAATATGAGCAGTAGAAACTAAATTACTATAACTGCTTAATTTCGTTCAGCTGATGATAATTGAGAAGATGATGCCTGGAGAGCCAGCAACACCATCTTCAAATATTCAGAGGACACCTTCATCCACTCCAGGACCAAAAGTTCGTGAGGAAAAGATACTGGTCACTGTTCGAGTTAGGCCTTTGAGCCCAAGGGAACAAGCAATGTATGATCTCATTGCTTGGGATTTCCCAGATGAGCACACTGTTGCTTTTAGGCATCCAAATGACGAGCGGCCTTCTTCCTCGTTCACCTTTGGTATAATTATAATTTTATATCTCTGCCCTTAATTTGCTCCTTCATTGTTTACTTTTTGGATGGAACAAGGTGGGGAAAGGCACTAATAGGGAGCAACCCAAAAGCTTTCTATGAAGGGGTTGAACCATTAAACTTGTATGGGAAAGTGAACTGTTTGGTCACTCGGCATGCGTTTATTATCTTTCTTTCCCCTTTCTTTCTTTCCAGCCTTCTGGGTAAATATAGCTCTGTCATTTTGAAATCAAAAAATCAGAGTAAAACTTAATAAATATAAACTTCTCATCTTGTTTTTTTTTTTTTTTTTCTTTCACCAGATAGAGTATTTGGCCCAACTTGCTCAACTCAAAATGTGTATGAAGAAGGGGCTAAGGATGTTGCATTATCTGTTCTTACTGGAATTAATGGTAACTATATGTTAGATTGCATACCTTGTTTTGTTACGTAACCATGATCTCAAGTCATCTATGTTATTTGATTATATATTTGACTTCATCTCTTGCAGCAACAATTTTTGCTTACGGACAAACTAGCAGTGGTAAGACATTCACAATGAGAGGAATTACTGAAAATGCCATCAAGGATATATATGAACATATGAAGAATGTAAGCAAGTTGTTTTTTGCCAATTGGATACTTTTCTCTAGGGTTAAACATGGTTCTTTCTTTCCTATAAAATTAGGTAGAGACCATAGTGGAAGAGATGTGGGCCTATTACCTATAACCCGAGTGTCAATATAATAATTTTGTAATATTTTATAATATCATATTTCTAAACTTAATATTATGGAATAAGAATATTCTACATAAATTTTTTGCATTTGTTTATTTCCATATATAGTTTGTATCAAACTCCACTTCCATATATAGTTTGTGCTAGGCTCTCCTATAAAAATCCTTGCTCTTTGTAAGAATACAACATTCAACATATACGTCATTTCTAATATGGTTCCAGGGACATTATTCTGCTCGTTTGGAACCCGTTCTGATTTCCTATTCTTCTTTCCTATTCTTTAATTCATCTCTGCTCAATTTCGGCCCGTACTCTACTCATTGGTGGAGATATTCTTTTGCTTCGTACTTTGTTCATTATTTTCAATCTTGTTACTTTGTGCGCCACCATGGAGTGATCCCATGTACAACAAAAAACGACTACAATAACAAAGTTAGGAGGAAAATTGTCAGATAAAAAAATTAAAGCCTTCATGAAAAAATGAAAAGAAAGAAAATAGACAGCTCTTTACCTTTGGGTTTTGAAAAAAATAACTTCATCTCTTGTTTGTTGAAAAGACAACTCCACGCCTTGATTATTGAAATAGTTGGTTCTCTATATCGGTCGTTGAAATAGATGGCTCTGTGTTTGGTAGTTGAAAAGGACGACTTTTCGTCTTTGGTCATTGAAAAGGATGACTTTCTATCTCTATCATTGAAATAGACGGCTCCCTATCCTGTCTTTGAAATAGATAGCACTCTGTTCATGACTTGATTTCCAAATTCAAGTTGGTTTTGACTTTACCTCATTGAGTTTAAGAGGAGATGTCAATATAATAACTTTGTAATATTATGCTTCCAAACTTAATATTGTATAAAAAAAATGTTCTGCATATATTTTTTTGTATTTATTTACTTCCATGTATAGTTTGTATTAGGCCACACTTCCATATGTCGTTTGTACTAAGCTCCCATATAAATACCTCTACTCTTTGTAGGAATACAACATTTAAATATGCACATTATAGTTGACATGGTATCAGAGATATTATTCCACTCATCTGAAGCGTATTCTAATATCCTATTCTTTTTTCATGTTCTTCAATTCGTCTTTGTTCAAGTTCAGCCCATGCTTTACTCACTAGTGGCAATTCTATTTTTCTTCTGCTCTCTATTTATCATTTTCAATCTTGTTACTTTGTGCACCACTGTAGAATAATCTCATATAAGCCAACAACTACACGACAATAGCGACAGCAGTAACATATTAAGTTAGGAGGAAAACTGCCAGATGAAAAATCAAAGCCTTAATGAATAATTGTAAAGAATGAAAATAGGCGTCTCTTTGCCTTTAGTTGTTGAAAAAGACAACTTCTTGTCTCAATCATTGAAATAGACGGCTCTCTGCCTTGTTATTTGAAATAGATGGTTATCTGTTTCAATTATTAAAATTGACGGCTCTCTATTTGGTTGTTGTAATATTTTTAGTCATTATAATAGACCGCTATCTGCTTTCAGTCGTTGAAAGAGACGAATTCTTGTTTTGATCATTGAAATAGACTACTCTGTGCTTGGTTGTTGTAGTAGACGATTTTCTGTTTCAATCGTTAAATTAGATTGATGCTTTCCTTAATTGTTAAAATAGACAGTTCCCTACATTCATGATTTGGTTTTCAAACTCAAGTTGGTATCAACTTTAACTCATTGAGTTTGAGGGGAGATGTCAATATAATAATACTATAGTATTCTGTAATATTATGTTTCCAAACTTAATATTGCTGAATAAATATTCAGCACATATTCTTTGTATTTATTTACTTCAATATATAATTTGTATTACCCTTACTTTTTGTAAGAATACAACATTTAATATACACATCATTTCAAACACTGAGAAACATGCCAAATCTCGTAGTTTGTTCAATTCATAAACAAAAATATGCAGGGAAATTTATAGAAAATATAAAAGTTGTAACATCTATATTTTTTTATCTTATCTAATATAAATGCCTTTACAACATTCAATATGCAGATCATTTCTAATACTGAGAAATATTTTGAATTTCGTAGTTTGTAAATCATAGACCAAAAAATGCAGTGAAATTTACAAAAAATATACTTATTGTCAAAAGTTAAAATATTTATTCTTTCTTATATTGCCTGATATAAAACGTCTTACAGACCCCTCAAAGGGATTTTGTCCTTAAAATTTCCGCTTTGGAGATCTATAATGAGACTGTGGTTGATCTTTTGAGCCGCAACCCTGGTCCGCTTCGGCTTTTGGATGATCCTGAGGTATTTGTTAAGGCTTTGTTATGGCTTGAAAGTACCTTGTGTTGCATTTCAAGGTTAAACAATTTTTTGGTTTCAGAAAGGAACTATAGTGGAAAAGCTTGTTGAGAAGGTTGTAGATGACAGTCAACATCTGAAGCAATTAATTGGAATCTGTGAAGGTAATAGTCAATCATGCATATCAGAAGATAATTAAAACATTGTAGATTTTGAGCTGAATGTGTGTTATGAACTTGTTTGTCTATACTATTTTATCAATATCTTACCAAAATTGGTATTTTGTCAGCGTCCTTTCCTCTATTTTTCGTGCTGGCATCCTAACCATGCATTAAGGGGAAACCATGACCTATTAGTCTGAACAGCAGTAATGAGTGCTTTCAATGACTTTCCTGACAAAGGGATTTTATCTCTCTTATTTGCCTTCTTTGGGCTTACTCATCGTTTACAACAGATTTCTGGAAGTTAACAGAACTGTATTCATCTGACTTGGCTTCTGACCAGATTAAACTTCTCTCATGGTCAATAGAAGTCGGTGATACAGCATATACTGCATGTTTGTCGGTCAACTTTCTTGCGAGCAGTTTGCAATGTTGACTACATCATCTAATTTATCATATACCTTTGCAGCTCAAAGGCGAGTAGGGGAAACTGCTCTTAATGATAAAAGCTCAAGATCACACCAGATAATCAGACTGGTAAGTGTAACCTATAGAATTTTCTGCTAGTTCTAAATTTTGATTTTCCAAGTAGTCTTTTGTTCTTCCTTCACTTGACTGACTTTGTATCTGAACTTAATGATTCCATGAATCTTACAAGTTGGGTCTACTGTTTCATCATTCCTTTTTCTCATTCCTAGACCATTGAAAGCCACCTTCAGGAAAATTCAGGGCGTGTGAAGTCATTTATAGCAACCTTGGTATTCTCATGTCCATTATGCTCTCTACTCTTTGAGAGTTATCATGCAAAATCTTATTTTAATTGGCTACTTCTTTATTCAGAATCTTGTGGACCTTGCTGGGAGTGAACGTGCCTCTCTAACCAAAGGTGATGGTCTGCGGTTGAAGGAAGGCGGTCATATCAATCGCAGCTTGTTGACACTTACCCAAGTTATCCGGAAACTAAGGTCAGCTGTAGTTAAGCTTTGGAGACCACAAAATAAATTTTGTTCATTAAGATCTTCTAAATCCTATATGATCCTATATGGCATGTCAAACACTATCTATATTTTTAAAGGCAATTAAAGTAGATTGATTTCTGCCAACTATTACAGTAGAACAAAATTTTGTTTGCATTGTATCTAAACTGGAATCTACGGAAATTTATCATTGTTGTTTAAATATCATAGGCATTGTGGGAAATCGCCATACTTAATGTGGCAAGCACTAGGCTGTGATGTTATTGTTTGTTATCAAATACATTTGCATCTTTTGGTCCAATTTATTTCAATGGTTTAAGGCAATCTACTTATAATTTGATGCTGCATATGGAAAATAGTGCTAGAAGCCTAGGATTCTTTGACTAGCCCATTACATTCTTTTTTATTAATTCTTCTCTTTTACCTTGCAGTGGTGGAAAGAGAAGTAGCCATATACCATACAGAGAATCAAAGCTTACTAGAATTTTACAGCATTCGCTGGGAGGAAATGCCCGTACTGCGATTATATGTACCTTAAGTCCGGCTTTAAGTCACGTTGAACAATCACGCAACTCTCTGTCATTTGCAACTAGTGCAAAGGAAGTTACCAACACTGCTAGAGTCAATGTGGTAAGAAACGATAACACTAACATGCTATAGAAGGCAATTTCCTTTCATGCTATTGTCAGGTTTTGCAGTTAACCTCATGCACGTTGGTTGCCTGTAGTGGTCATGCATCACTCTTTCTGTACGTGTCCGACATATCACTGTCTTATCTGCAAGAGATCTTCTTTTGTCAGGTTGTTTCAGATGAGCAGTTAGTGAAGCATTTGCAAAAGGAAGTTGCTAGACTAGAAGCAGAGCTGCGAAGTCCAGAACCTTCTTCTTCTTCTTCTTCTTCATGTTTAAGAGCTTTGTTAATGGAGAAAGACCTGAAAATTAAGCGGGTATGAATGGGGCTGTAAATATAGATGGATTTTCATTTCAGAAAAGAGAAGAAGATAAGCACAAAAATAGCAAGTTCAAGAATGAACTACGAATTTCTTTCTTACTGTGTATCTAGGTGCTAATTTGACATTATACATTTCAGATGGAGATTGAAATGAGAGAGCTGAAGCGCCAGAGAGACCTTGCCCAATCTCATCTTGAATTAGAAAGAAAATCTCATAAGGAGCAGAAGGTAAAAGATCAATGTTATTGTCTCCTATTCCATTGATTACTCTTGTTTTCTGCTTATCATTCTTTATCTGTCCAGGGGTCAGAGCAGTCTGGTCCATCTCATCAAGTTAAAAAATGTCTTGCATTTCCACCTGCAAACACCTTGGTTGGTACTCCAGAAACATGGGCAAGAAACAATACTGGGAGGAAGGCAACACTGAGGCAGTCAATTACTTCCACGGACCCATACATGCTCATGCAGGAGATTCGGAAGCTTGAAATACTGCAAAGGCAGCTTGGTGAAGAAGCAAATCAAGCTCTTGATGTTCTTCACAAGGAGATTTCTTCTGACAGACTGGGGACTCAGGATGCCGTGGAAACTATTGCAAAGTTGCTGTCAGAGATAAAAGGCATGCAAGTATTTAATTCAATTCCTGAAGAAGTTGTCGTTAGAGATAAAGCTGACTTGAAGGAAGAAATTGTACGACTAAATTCTCAGGGATCCACCATAGAATCTTTAGAAAAGAAACTTGACAATGTCCAGAGTACTATAAACAAGCTTGCTTGCTCCTTTACGACTAGTGAGGACACGTCAAATTCAAAGTCCCAATCAAAGAAGAAGAAGATGATTCCTTTTAGCCTCAGCAACAGCCACAGCGTGCCAAATTTTATACGAGCCCCATGTTCTCCTCTTTCTTCTTCGAGGAAGGTGATGGACGAGATTGTCAACAAGATTGCAGACGACAATAATGTAGTATCCTGTGATGATAACTTAACTGCCTCATCCAAAACAACCCCATTGAAGGGTGGAGAAGATTGTAGCTCTCTTTCGTTGAAGGAGAATACTCCTGTCTCTAGAAAGTCTAACCCAATCAATGTAAAGAAAATGCAGAAGATGTTCAAGAATGCAGCTGAGGAAAATATACGAAGTATTAGAGCTTATGTGACTGAGTTAAAGGAACGGGTTGCCAAGCTTCAATATCAAAAACAGCTTCTAGTTTGCCAGGTGATGGTCCATTCTGGTTCATTGACTTCACCTTATTCTTGTCTTATTTTTTATTTTTAGTTTATTTTTTTTGGGGGAGGGGGGAGGTGTTGGATTAGATGTGATTGTGAAATTAAAGTTTCACTGTTTTACGTAATCCTCTAGATCATCATGGGCTAGAAATATAAATTTACTGATTTGGCACAGCAAAGGTAACATTGTTGTATTGTGACCTAAAGGTCACTAATTCAATCCACATAAAGAGTATATCTGCAATAATGTAAAGTAAAACTATGCATACTAATCCTTTTCAGACCCTATGATATTGGAGCCTATGCACTTGGCACATTGATTTTCTGTTTGGCACAACCAGCTATTTTGAGAGATTATCTTATTGATTTTCCTTCAGCAAGTGTCCTTTTGCTTGTCTGTGGTAAACTTATTTCAATTGTGAAAATATTTCTTTCTTCTGATTTCACATTTGCCCTTAGAGTCAATATAATGCACTGGCTTTCTATCTATTTTGTCTCTCTATACTAAAGTATATGCTATCCCTACTGCCAGGGTGCCTATTTTTTAATTGGTGCATGCGGTTTTATATTATGTTTCCATTAATTAATCATACAAACTTTATTGTTGCCTTCTCAATGAAGGTTCACAGCGGGAAATAGTTTCTAAGACATGCTTTCATTCTGTAGAGGGAGATTTTATTAATATAGGCTTTTCTTGAATCAGAAATGGCTATCTTTTTTGGTTGACCAATATCAGTTCTGAGTTTACCAAAAACTGTCTTTAGTGATTTGCAGTTCTTGACTTGTTGATTGTTCTGTCCAAGTTTTTTTACTTTAATTGGTGATGGCAGATGCTCCATTATTTACCACTGGCCTCTGTTCAATGTGTCTTTTGTTCAAACTCTCATTAATGTAGAGTGATACTTTAGGGATGCCCCAGAATGATTCAATTGCTAAATTGTGTTGGCACTGATATTCTGTCAGCATTTCCATCTTTGGAAAGCTCCTTCAGTCTTTGCCTGAACATTGTCCTTTTTCTATTTTCGTTTGTGGTACTAGGTGCTGGAATTGGAAGCAAATGAGGGTACCAACATTGAACCAGATCCAGTTGATCAATCTCCCTTATCATGGCATTCAATTTTTGAGGATCAAAGGAAGCAAATTATCATGTTATGGCATTTATGCCATGTCTCACTTGTCCACCGTACACAATTCTATTTGTTATTCAGAGGAGATCCTGCTGATCAGATATACATGGAAGTGGAGATTAGAAGATTGACATGGTTGGAGCAACACTTATCAGAACTTGGCAATGCCAGCCCAGCGCTCCTAGGAGATGACCCAGCTAGTTATGTTTCATCAAGGTATTATGGTTGCTTTCCACTAGTGAATTTTGGTTCCTAGTTTTCTAGTTATGTTTCATCAAGGTATTATGGTTGCTTTCCACTAGTGAATTTTGGTTCCTAGTTTTCTAATTTGGTTTGTGATTATGCATGCTTTGTGATCAAAATATACCTTTAGAACAAAAAGAAATATATTATAAGACAATTATTTGACATGCTATATTTTATGGACTAGAATATCGCGCAATCAAACAACTACCTGTACAAAAATTAAGTGTTGTGGAGATGAGAATGCCAAAATGAGTGAAGTAAGTTCATAGATAAAATAAGAAGTAATGACATTTTTAAATGTTTGAAAATTGCAATATAGAATATATGATGAGGGGAAGGGCGTTAAAATGATCGTGACACTAAAAACTTAACCCAAAGAAGTACCTGTGAGGAAATATAAGTTAGTTGTAGTTTTAGGAAAGGAAAGAAGGGGTATAACTAGTAAAACTTGAAGTGATATAATAAAAAATGATGTAAAATTACGCATACTCTTGAATAATATTGCACTAAAATATGTAAAATGGAGAAAACAGATTCTTATACCCGACCCTATTTTGTGGAATATAAAGATTTGCTGTTGTTGTTTTCTTATCTGGTGTGTTCAGCCCGAATTGCGGGGAATCTAGTGCTGTTTATGATGGCTGGTTGTGCTTGCAGTGTCAAGGCTCTTAAGGAGGAAAGGGAATTTTTAGCCAAGAGGGTGAGTTCAAAATTGACATCGGAGGAGAGGGAAATGCTTTATATCAAATGGGAAATCCCACCAGAAGGGAAACAGAAGAGAAGGCTGCAATTGGTGAACAAGTTGTGGAATGACCCACACTGCATGCAACACGTGAAAGAGAGCGCTGAGATTGTTGCAAAGCTTGTCGGCTTTTGTGAATCGGGTGAACATGTTAGAAAGGAGATGTTTGAGCTCAACTTCAGATCTCCTGCTGACAAAAAGACTTGGATGGGGTGGAATCTCATATCGAACCTCTTGCATCTGTAAGCAAACTATTCTTTTCCATTCATTCTTCTTCCTTCATTTTTTTTGAGTATCTTTGTTGTTTCTGTAAGCAAAGCAAGCTGCTGCCACTTCAAGAATTGCTTGGTTGCCAATTGTTTTGTTGCATTTATGTTTTGGTCATTATATATAGTTCCTTGTTTTTCCCCTCTCCCTATCTTTTCCCTCATGATCTCCCCCCTTCCGTTTTCTGACTGGATATGTAGTTGTTCTTGTTAAGGGAAACCAAGAACAAATTAAGAAGAGAATGCTGGTTTCTACCCTTAAATATCTAGCGTTGAAGACTGAAGGGTGTCTGTTGTATTGTTGTGTAATTGTAAGTTGAATGCTCCGTTATATTCTACCCTAGCATTAATGAAAAGGATATAAACGAGGGAAAGAAGAAATAAAATTATTATTTTTTAGTTGAGAGAGGAGATTGTAATGGCAACATTTTGGTAGGTTGTGATAATTTTAACTGTTGGCTGATAATAAGTTTGATGTGGGTTACGCTTCATGCAGACATGTCATGATGACAGGTAATATTCATAATATAATTTAATTGTATAAAGATATATGGGTAGAGAATTTGTTTAGGATGATTTGGAAATTTGTAAAAAATAAGGAAAAATAGAGGAAATATATAATTTACTCTAAAATGTTGACTGTTTTCAAATATATGTCTATAGAGAATATTGTTGGCGCAGAATGGGTGGATGGACGACTATGCACAGAATCACACACAGGCACACAATAAAGTGAAGGTAGAAGAAGAAATTTAGAACACGCAAGATTTTACGTGAAAAACTCTTTTCAACCAAGGGAAAAACCACGAGATATTAAGTCCATGAATAAATCACTAAATATGAGATCTTGGTTACACAAACCATATGAGGAAAAAATGAAGAACAGAGCACGAACAACACTTTTTGTGTTTTTCTCTCATAGTTCTCTTTTCTTCCTCTCTTCCTCTCCTCTGTCTCATACAAAAGCTTCATGCACACCACCCTACTTTACACAAGTATAATATATATATATATATATACATTCAGCAAAATGGGCAGCCACCAACTCAGCATGGTGGCTGCGTGCACAGTTTCCAAGATTTGAAAAGGTGGCGCATGCTCTGTCCCGCAGCAAGCGGCGTATGCATGCCTTGCAAGTCGACTTGTTGTCTTCCCAAGAATGACTTCTTATAACTATCCAATCAAGAAAGTCAATAGCTCGCCTTTTGAAGATGATAGTTGATCAGCATTTCTATTCTTAGCCGGTCAATGCCCCGTTGACCGTCTTCTTTACTTGGCCGATCAATGCTTCATGTTGACCGCTCGGACGTCCTTCAGTAGATCTGCATGTCATCAGCCGGTCAATATCATGTTGATCGGAACACATAATTTGCTGGTCAATAAAGTTGACCGGAATTTCTGTCCGTCCAAAACTTTCGGTCAACAAAATTGAACGGAATTCATTGTGCACAGTCCACGGACATTCAGCACACAAGTCCTCGTATTCTGTCCGAGTTCTTCAGCCATTAGGACTTCCATACGAAAGTGACTTCCATACGAAAGTGACTTCTAACAAACTTTTCCTCACGACCGTGAAAAATTAGAATCCATCAGCCCAACCAAACTGCAGCAAGCTTTATTCTTACCCTTTGGTAGAATTTTGGTTAACATATCAGCACTGTTTTTCATTAGTTCCAACCTTTTTTAGCGACAGCAAATCTTCTTCAATGATATTTCTCACCCAATGATATCGAATATCGATATGTTTCGATCTAGAATGGAATGAGAAATTCTTGTAGGGATGTATGGCACTCTGACTATCACAAAGTATTTCATACTTTTTTTGTCCGAGGCCCAATTCTTGAATGAACTTCTTTATCCATAATATTTCCTTACAAACTTCTGTCACTGCAATGTACTCGGCTTCAGTATTGGAAATGGCGACACACTTCTGCAGCTTTGACTGTCAAGAAACTGTACCTCCAGCAAATTTCACCAAGTATCCCGAGGTGGACTTGCGACTGTCAATGATCCCAGCTATATTAGCATCGGAACAGCCCACTAATTGAGGCTCGTCACTTCCAAGACACAAGCACCATTTGGAAGTTCCTCGGATGTATCTCATGATCCATTTGACTGCGGACCAATGTTCATTTCCTGGGTTAAATGGAAACCGACTAACTGTGCTCATAGCATGTGTTATGTTTGGCCTTGTGCATACCAGTGCATATATCAGGCTTTCCACAGTTGAGGAATAGGGAACGCTTCTCATGTATGCCTTCTCTTCGTTCGAGGACGAACACTGACAATTGTTCAGTCTGTGGTGGTTCGCCAGCGGTGTGCTTACAGGCATAGACTTATCCATATTGAAACGTTGAAGCACCCTTTCAATGTAGCTTGCTTGGGACAGCCACAATCTTCCTGCGTCTCGGTCGCGAATAATTCTGATATTAAGAATCTGTTTTGCTGACCCCAAATCCTTCATGGCAAATGACTGTCCAAGTTGTTTCTTTAGCTCCTTTATCCGAGCATTGTTGCTTTCAACGATCAGTATGTCATCCACATAAAGAAGAAGGATGATAAAGTCATCTTTGGAAAAACTCTGTGTAAAAACTCTGTGTAAAAATATAATGGTCCCAAGTGGTCTTCTGATACTCCTGACTAATCATGACATACTCAAACTTCTTGTACCACTGTCTTAGAGTCTGCTTCAACCCATACAGGCTATTCCTTAGATGACAGACGAGTCGCTCCTTCCTCTGAACCTTGAATCCTTCCAGCTGTTCCATGTAAATTTCTTCTTCTAGTTCACAATGGAGGAAGGCCGTCCGGACATCTATCTGCTCCACCTCCAAATTCTGAGTAGTAGCCAATCTTAGCATAACCCATATGGACGATATCTTTAGCATTGGGGCAAATATCTCATCAAAATCAACCCATTTCTGTTGATTAAAGCCTTTTACCATCAGTTGCGCCTTGTATATTGGCTGTATGGTATTTTTATCTGTCTTTAAATGGAAGACCCACTTATTTTTTAGGGCTCTCTTTCCCTTAGGCAACTCGGCCAAATCAAATGTGTAATTTTCATGGAGAGAGCTCATTTCATCTTTCATAACTTTTAGCCATCTCTCCTCATTCACATCCTTCATAGCCTCATTAAACGCTTCAGGCTCCCCGGCATTAGTGAGCATAACATATTCACTGGATTGTAGACGGACGGACGACCATCTGTTTCGTGAGGATCGTCTGATAGGAACATCCTCGGCTGATTGAGGAATAACTTTATCCTGGTCTTTATTAGGTGCTGTAACCGCCTCACCATTGTCCTCGCCCACTTCAGAACCATTGTCTTTGCCTTCCAGAGATGCCGGACGGATAACTTTAACCCTTACTTTGTTCGTCCGGTCAACATCAGACTTGGTCTTCTTGCTGATTTCTTCACTCGTTTCATCCTCAACAAAGACTACATCTCTTGACCGGACAAGTTTTCTTTTAGTTGGATCATAGAGTTTGTAGCCTAGTTCATTTTCCCCATAACCCAGAAAGACGCATTGCATCGTCTTTGGCTCAAACTTGGTCCTTTCATCATTTGGAATATGAACAAAGGCGTTGCAACCAAATACTCTTAGATGGTCATAAGAGGGCTTATTGCCTGACCAAATTTTCTCTGGCATCTCACCTTTCAATAGCTAGCTGGGCGACCTATTGATAATATAGGTCGCCGTCTTTAGGTCCTCGGCCCAAAAAAATGTAGGAAGCTTTGCTTCAGAAAGCATGCATCTTACTCTCTCCAGCAGTGTGCAGTTCATCCGCTCGATCACTCCGTTTAACTATGACGTTTTTGGTGGTGTCCTCTGATGTCTGATATCATGAGAGTTATAGTAGGCATCAACTGCCCCAATGTACTCTCCCCTATTATCAATACGGACGGTCTTCAATTTCTTCCCCATCTGACGCTCTACCAGAGCATGAAATTGTTCAAATATATCGAAGATATGGTTCTTGGTCTTCAATGGGTAAACCCACAGTTTCCTAGAGCAATTGTCAATAAAGGAAACGAAGTATTGGGTTCCACCAAAAGACTTTTCCTTAAATGGTCCGCACACATCTGTGTGGACCAAGTCGAGTACTTTAGCCTTTACAGAGGATGAGTCTCTATGAAACGAGACTCTGCGCTGCTTCCTGGCCATACAGTGAGGACACGTTATCAGTCCATCTTCCTTTAGCGTTGGGATGAGGCCCTTCCTAGCCAGATGATATAGTTCATGTTTGCTCATGTGGCCCAACCTCCGGTGCCATAGGTTTTCGGACTCCTTGTTGGTGATGGAGATTGCGTCCCCAACCACTGCATATGCTTTCATCACATACAGACCGGATGACTTTTTTCCTCGTGCTATGACCAGAGACCCTTTGGTTAGCTTCCATTTACTCTCATAGAAGGTATTACAGTAACCTTCATCATCTAATCGGCCGGTTGAGATTACATTCAGTCAGATATCAGGGATATGACGAATATCTTTCAACGTCAGCTTCATCCTATTATTGGTGACCAGGACAACATCACCTCTACTAACAAGTGGAGATGTTTCTTCATTTTCCATCCTTATCACGCCAAAGTCTCTTGGAGTGTAGGATGTGAACAGTCCTCTTCTTGACGTGGCATGCAGAGAGGTATCAGAATCAACCACCCAGCCGGACTTCTCATCCGTCACACTTGCCAGGTTTTCTTCACTTGCCAACAGGAGATCACCTCTTGTAACAATGGAGATCGAGGACTTTTATTCTCCTCGTCCATTTTCTCCTTTCTCTTTCTCTGTGTTTTTATGCTTTCATTTGAAGTAGTGCTTTCTGATGTGACCCTTTTTGCTACAGTGATGACACTGAAAGTTTTGATACATTGATTGAGATTTGCTGCGTCCCTTCTTTCTAGGCTTTTGGCTGCGTCCTCTACTTCTTCTCCTGGATTCGGTCACAAGTACCTCAGAATGTTAAAACGTTGAGGCCCCTTGTGACCGCTTTGACTCATTTATGAGTAAGGAAACAATAATCTCGTCCAACCTAAATGTATCATTCTCAAACAACAAAGTTGTAACGATATGGTCATAAAAAACTGGCAGAGAAGCCGGTAGTACCAACGTCTTGTCCTCCTCCTTGATCTTCTCATCAAGGGCTGACATTTGCGTTACTATCCAGTTGAACTCATCCAAGTTCTTTTCAAAACTCTCACCTTCCGACAATCGTAGGCTATAGAACTATTTCTTCACATGCAGCCTGGTTGTCAAGGACTTGGACTTATACCGACTTTTTAACTTCTCCCATACCTCCGTCGGATCTGTTAGACCAAGAACCTCCTGGAGCGTATTGTCCGCCAGACACAGCTTTATGGTGCAGTTGGCCAGATCTCTTTTGTCTTGCCATTCTTCCTCCGTCATGTTCTCTGGCTTCTCTTCCTTCTTCCGCAATGCTTTTACTGTACCTTCGTGAGTTAGGATGTTCTTTATCCCCTCTTGCCTGAGAATCAAATTACCTTGACCGTTGAACTGCTCCACACTAAATGACAGATTCTTTGAAAATTAGACAGAGTTATCAACCGTACTTTCTGATACCACTTATTGGCGCAGAATGGGCGAACGAACGGCTATGCACAGAATCACACAGGAACACAGTAAAGTGAAGGTAGAAGAAGAAATTTAGAACACGTAAGATTTTACGTGGAAAATCTTTTTCAACTAATGAAAAAATCACGGGACACAAAATCCACGAATAAATCACTAAGTATGAGATATTGGTTACACAAACTACGTGGGGCAGAAATAAAGAACAGAGCACGAATAAAACTTTTTGTATTTTTCTTTCACAGCTCTCTTTTCTTCTTCTTCTCTATCTCATACAAAAGTTTTATGCACACCATCCCACTTTACACAAGTATAATATATATATATATACATTCAGCAAAATAGGTAGCCACCAACTCAGCATGGTAACTGCGTGCACAGTTCCCAAGACTTGAAAAGGTGGCACATGCTCTGTCCTGCAGTAGGCGATGCATGCATACCCTGCAAGTCGACTTGTTGTCTCAAAAATGACGTCTTCCAATTGTCCAATCAGGAAATTTAATAGCCTGCCTTTTGAAGATGATAGTCAATCAGCATTTCTATTCTCAGTCGGTCAACGTCTCATTGACCATCATCTTTACTTGGTCGGTCAATACCTCACGTTGACCACTCGGACGTCCTTTAGCAGATCCGTATGTCTTCAACCGGCCAACATCACGTTGACCGGAATACATAATTTGCCGATCAACAAAGTTGATCGAAATGTCTGTCCGCTCAAAACTTTCGGTCAACAAAGTTGAACGGAATTCATTGTGTACAGTCCGCGGACATTCAGCACACAAGTCCTCGTACTCTGTCCGAGTTCTCTGGCCATCAAGACTTTCATACAAGAGTGACTTCCAACAAATATTAATATTAAGTGGATGATGGAAGAGAAATCTTAATCGTTGGTATTCTTATATATATATATAAGGGGATCTCTTCTTATATTAAACAAGCTCACAGAAGCTTACCCCCATAAAAGGTGGAGTTAAAGAGTGATATAATTAAGAAAGTGACTGATCTTAAGAGATTTATTATAGGTGAGCTTGTGTATATATGTGTTAAAAGTATGCTATGCAATATTTATATTTGAGCGTGCTTTATCTAAATACCTTGTGTTTTTACATAATTGTATTGAAAACACGCAAAAAAGATGACCTATATAGATCACATGGAGTCTGGTGGACAAATCTTATGGGAATGCATAGAAAAAAATCCTCATTTCATGATATTGTGTTTATATAATGTAATTGATGGAGATTAATGTACCAAATGATGCATGTAAGGGTATTCTTTAATAACTCAAAAACTTTAAGATTTATCAATATTTTTATAAATTTGAGTACAAGCCTTCAAATTCTTGCAATAGTGAAAGAAAAGAGCCATCCAAACAAACTAAACATCAAAAGGGGTATTGATGAACACAAGTATGAAATATAATAACTTGAATACTCAAATTTTAGTACAACTATAATATTGAAATTCACTTAGTTTAACATAAATTACTAATATATTTCAATGTTTGGTTCCAAAATATTTTTTCCCCTTCTCTTTCTCAATTTTTTCTTCTTTTTTTCTTTTTTTTACCTCTCTTGTATATCTTTGAAAAAAGGATAAAAAAGTAGGTTGAAAATTTATATAGTAGATTAGTATACATGTGTGTACTGATAAGACGTGAAGATCAAATTTAATTTGCACATATATACTTCTCAGGTGCAGAATTATTTGAACAAATACATGCAAGTGTCTATCGTGTGCATCAGATGTAAAAATATTGCCTCAAATCAGTTCGTTGCATGACTCACGCATCTCTCATGCGTCAACCTTATTGCTAGGCACACACGGGCTCCCCTTCTTGTGTACTTCAGGCACAACTTTACTATTTTCAGTGCACAAGCATGGATTATGCACTTACCTGGTGCCAAACTCAATAATCTAACATTTAATGCATTGCTCGAACTAGTAATTATCATGTAATTTGCTCAATTTTTTTAATTTAAATGTTATATTTTATATTAATACTTGGATCTCACAATTATTGGATTTTCAATTGCCTTTGCTGGTTGGATCGAAGAATGTACTATTTATCCAATATTCTCAGTCGATGGAGAGTCCTTGAGTTTTCAAAGGGAAGGGAGGCCTTCATCAAGAAAACCCATCTCACCATATTTGTTTATTCTTTGTATGGAGATACTATACTGTATGATTAAATTTAGAACTACTAATAATTTTGCTTTTAGCTTCCGCTGAAAATACAAAGATACTAAGATTACGATAATGGTTCCCATCGGCGGCATCATTTTCTATGTGGCTGATTGGCATTTAGTAGCAATCTTGCATCTATGCCAAATGGACTTTGCTACCCTGTCCAGTATTGCTCCTAACCTTGACAAAAGCGAATGTTTTGTTTGGTGTAATGATAGACGCCTTGTGAAGGATGTTAAAGAAATCACGGGGTTAAAGATTAGTATTCTTTTTATTTGTAATTCAGGTATGCATCTCATTTCTACTCAACTCACTACATCGACCATTAGATGCTCATTGATAGGATTTTTAATAAGATACTGTCTTAGAAAAATAGTTGGCTGTCATTTGGGGGTAGAATTAAACTCATTTCTTTTATCCTTGCCAATAATCTGTCAAATTGGACTTCTATTTTCATCATCTCCACAATTTGTTCTGAGGAGAACCGATAGCATTAATCTACAGTTTCTTTAGCATGGGCTTAACTCAGATAAAATCTCATATAAAGTAGCTTGGGTTAATGTTTGCAAACCTAAAAAAGAAAGATGCCTTGGTTTTAAGGACTCGGTGGCATGGAAGAAAGGTCTGCAAGCTAGACACTTCTAGCATCTTTTTGTTAACGGCAACACATTTATCTAAGTGAATTAGGTTAAGAGATACTGGATTAAGGATATACATATGGACTATAAGATTTCTTGATTCATACTCTTGAGTTTTTGCAAAATTGTAAAATTTAAGTTCTCTCTGGGATGTTTTGTGTTATCTTATGAATAAAGAAAGAATACCTTCCTCTTGTTTCACTTTTGGCACCATTGGAAGCATTGACCATTACTCTCCCTGACCGTATTACTTTGGATTGAAGCATTCCAAGTGATGCGAAGATGGATGCTGTTATCATGGGTAGTCATTGGAGATAGTCGCCTCAAGCTCAGTTAGTAGTGAGATCCTTCATTACATCGTGTTGTCATATGATCCTTGCCCTGATTTATCCTATTCCATGAGATGTGAGCTAGAAGTTTGTGGCAGCTTCTCTGTCCGCTTAGTTTAGAAAATTTTCCAACAAGTTGGTGTGGAAGATGCCTAGGCTGACTTGGTTTAGGGCCCTAAATTCTATCCCAGTCTCATGCCTCGATCCTATGGCTGGTTATTAGAAAGTGTATTGGGACATTGGACAAACTAAAATTTCTCGGTATTTCGTCGCATTGTGTGTTTTGTAAGAACGTAGGTGAATCTGTGCATAACTTATTGCTTTACGGCACGTTTGGTTGCTGGAATGGAATAAGGTGGGAATAGAATAGTTATTCCCAGGGAATAGAATTAGATGGGAATAAAGCTGAAAATTGTTATTCCTATATTTGGTTGTTGGAATAGAGTTAGTTGGAAATTTGTATTACAATGTTTGGTTTGTAGAATTGTATAAGGAATAAGGTGAGAATTTATCGGAATGACGCTTTTAATCTTATAATAATAATAAAAAGAATAATAATAATAATAATAATAATAATAATAATAAATAATAAAAGTAATAAAAATAAAAATAATAATAATAACAATAATAATAATAATAATATTAAAAATAAAAATAAAAAAAATAATAAATAATAAAAGAAATAAAAATAAAAATAATAACAATAATAATAATAATATTATTAAAAATAATAATAATAATAATAATAATAATAATAATAAAAGTAATAATAATAATAAATAATAATAATAATAATAATAATAATAATAAATAAAAGTAATAATAATAATAATAATAATAATAATAATAATAAAAGTAATAAAAATAAAAATAAAATAATAATAATAATAATAATAATAATAATAATAATAATAATAATAAAAATAAAAGTAATAAAAATAAAAATAATAATAATAACAATAATAATAATATTATTAAAAATAAAAATAAAAAAATAAATAATAAAATAAATAAAAATAAAAATAAAATAATAATAATAATAATAATAATAATAATAATAATAATAATAATAATAATAAAAGTAATAAAAATAAAAATAATAAAAATAATAAATAATAAATAATAATAATAATAAGAGGGGGCAAATTTGGGTTAATAAAATTATTGGGTGGGAATTCTTTTTCCTCCCTAACAAGGAATAAAAAATAACTAATGCCACCAAGAAATAGTTATTCCCAACTTAAGTGCAACCAAACGGTGGAATAGTAATTCCACCAAGAATAAGGAGGGAATAGAATTTCTATTCCCTCCAACGAAACATGGGGTTGGTGTGCGGTTATTCAAAATATTTGGAGAGTTATTCAAGTAAAAAATCAGGTATCTTTGGTTGTATGATGATTGGCACAGAATAATTAGGTGGTGGATAATTAGATATAATACAAAATTCTACATTCATCTCCTTTATGGACTCGCACTTGCAATACGGTTTATTTATTTGGAGGGACTAGAACGTCTGTTTATTTGACCCGTCCTTATCCTTTGATAATGATAAGATTACTTATATTATCTGAAATTTCTTATCGGCAGAAAGGTGTAAGCCATCGTATGCCCCATCGATTGATGTATGATCGGTCCCTTTGTGCTTGATGATATTGCCCACCATTTTGTTGTTGATTCAGAGATGCCTTCTACTGTCAATTTCTATTAGTATGATTTTTGGAATAAGTTATATCTTTGATACTGTGTCAATTTATATGATATATAGAACTTCTTATACATAAATTTTGTCGGAAGGGTGAGTACTTATTTACCCAAAAATAAGTAGAGAGAGAAAAAATAGCGCGATGTTTATATAGTATTGTTTGCATCAATATTTTTTCCTTAATCCAGACTTTCCATCTCACTGCAAAAATCAAATCATACAAATTAGATCATTTATTGTACAAATTATATTTAGTTGATGCAATTTGATTATTAAGGACATTCAATATATCCATTCACTTTATGCATAATCTATTAATAAAGTTATACCATCTGGATGTTCATTTAAAAGAGATTGAATATGGTTGATTGGAGACATTTACACTAGCAAGCGTATTAGCTAAGGGTCTGACAATTACAGTCTGCTAAGTAGCAGCTTGCTGTATGAGAGTTTGGCAGAATTCCTTTGTCCTTTTGAAATTAAGATTTGGAGTGACTAAATAGCTTTACTCTTTCTATGAATAATAAAAACTACCATCATTTTATTACTTGTTTATATAACTTATATATTCAGAATAAATTATATAAATTTGATAATATATTTTAATACTCAAGCTCATTTTATGGAAAACTTGGTGAGAAATATAAACTTGACTCAAAGGAAATTTAAGTTATATAGCTAAATCCATAAAATTGTAACCTAATTTTAAATTTGTTAGTTTATTGAATCTCCACCTCATGAAGGATAGAGGGATGCTAATACTTTTAAATCGCCGTGTCTCACATTGCAATTTGACCCCATTTCATATATGTTTAATAAAGATATTGTATAAAATACTTTGATTTAGTATAAATATTTACAAATATACTTTTCTTCAAATGTATATAAATTATTTCTTAGTGGTATACTTATATTTTTGTTTAATAAAGATATTGTATAAAATACTTTAATTTTGTATAAATATTTAAAAATATACTTTTCTTCAAATATATATAAATTATTTCTTAGTGGTATACTTATGTTCTTGTTTATTTAAAAATAACATTTAAAATATAAATATTTATATTACTTCAGTTATACAAATAGAAGATATTTCAAATTAAATACCCCTCCCCCATTATTCTAAAAACCTAAAAAGTTAGTATATATATATTTATTTAATTTTTTACTTACCAAAAAATTAAAAATTGCCACGCACCTAAAATGTAAAAATATTAAGCCGTGGCTATTTTGAAATAGATGTCGTTAACAATGTTTTTAATCATTTTAAAATATATTAAAATAACGTAATATTATATTTATTAATTTATCATATTTAAATAAAAATAGATAAATATATTAATATTTTAAAATTGGATAAAATAATGTAATACTTTGTTGTATATTAATATATACAACAGACGTGGGCGAGAGGGATATCTTGTAATTTTCGAATTATCTTCCGACGGAAGAAAAGCAATCCACCGTTGAAGTTCCCTCCACAAGCCCTCATCTTTCGATCCTTCATATAGTTATTCGGTCTCTCTGTATGTGCTTTAATTTCTGTGTATTTTCTTGTTGTTCTGCAACATTTTCAAAATTTTGCGAGGTAATTAGTTGGATAAAGCTTAGCTGAGAACAAATTTTCATAAGCTGTTTATGTAGGCACGAAGTTCATGTGGATTTTGTTTTGTCGTCGGCTAAACTTCCAGATTTTCAATTGTTGTATTTTTCTATGACGAATTTGATTACTTGTGTCTATTCATAACCTTCAATTAAGATGATGTTCTACGAGTGCAGGTCTCTGTGCCGGGTTAATCCTCTCTCTTCGTTTTCTCAATCTTTACGGAATTGTTTAACTGAAATTCTCTCGTAAGCTTGACTTCTCCAGCTATTTCCCACTTATTTTTGTTTTCTGTTTGCAATTAGTTTACAAACTGTCCGGTTGATTTGTAGTCATAATTATGTGGAAATATATTCTCCCGTTCTGTTAAAAGTAATTCGATTGGGATCAGTGAATTCAATACGGATGATCATTTTGAGTTTCTGAATGTATAATTGACCGAGCTCACCTAGATGGGTTTCCTTCAAAGTTAACTTTTCTAAACGTAATTCTTCATCGAAGGACCATTCACTGTTTGAATACGTGAGAATGCAATTGAATGAACTTCTGAAGCAGGTTGCATGCCACAAAGAAATATCATGATGTCATAATGCATTTCATACCATGATTTGTATTTTAAAGTTAAGAATGCATAAGTCGGCCATTGCAATATGTTTTCATTTGTTTCCAACCATGACATGACAAGCTTTGGACTGATCATATTTCCTTTGCGGTACTTTTGGTTTTTGAAATTGAATAAGGCCAAAACAGAATAGTTATTTTCCATTGTCTGGTTTGTAGAATAGAGTAAATATTATGGTAATATTTGTTGGCAATGGAATAAGATGTGAATTAAGTAGAGAATATTTATTCTACTATTTGGTTTGTAGATTAGTGTAAAATCACTATGTTTTATATGCAGGAATAACTCAAGGAATGTTTCTGTTTCCCCTTCAAGTTTTACATACTACGGTGCCAGAATGAATATGTTTTCCACAAGACTGATATAATGCACATAGCTGCCTTTTTACTCTTATTTACGAAATGATGTTTTAGCCTTTTTTTTTTACTATATAAGAATATATCTATTTTGGTCTAGGGTGTTTAAGCGTACTTATTTAGGCTTAAATTAGGAGGATACTTAATACCATTGTTGTGCACGAAGCTTCTATTTAAGCATGCTTTTTTATGGTGCGATATATCAGCTTTTGTTCAAGTGACCAAACCAGCTTGAGCATTTCACAACCCACCTTCCAAACACAAAATTTTACCCAAACTGCTGGGTTCATGTAAAGAAATTTGAAAAATCAAATCAATTATAAGATAAACCTGTAAATTGCTGTATTATTTTTTGTGAAATTTTGCCTCATTAAAATTTGAAGCACACAACAATTGATGCTTTAAAAATTCTTTGGGGATGTAAATGACGATTTATTGCTCCTGTGCTGCTTAAATATGTGAGAAAGAAACATAAGTATGCAATCCCCAACTGCAAAGATGAACACACGATTTTTACAAGGAAAACCCCTCTCATCTAGGGAAAATTGAGGGACCTTATGTTTGATAACAATCACACTTATATCTGACTTCTAACTACAAGTAACCCCTCAAACACCTTAGTGTTACAACACACTACAAGTGTACAACCCCAAACGAAACTGCATGTGCAAGAAAGATAAAAATGAAAAAGCAGGTAAATATGTTGTGCATCAGTGCAATACAACATACCCCAATTTGATGAGGATTAGAATCTAAATCGGTACCCAATTGGGTCCAACAATGTCTCCTTCCCTCTCCTTCTATTTCTGACACTACTTTGTCTTTGAAAATAAAATAAAATGAAATCGTGACTATTGTCCTTGCCAAAATTGCACTCATTATTGTACTCTCTGCCAGGATTTTGCTCGAGCAGGAACTTGTGTGAATGTCTCACGAAACTTTCTGCCATCTTCTCTCCAGCCAAAAGTCACATGAACATCATGTGAACTTCTCTGTTCCCATTTTGCGTAAGCAATCCATCAAGTGAACATCACACAACGGGTCATAAGCCTTGCATGGGAAGTGAACCACCCCAACAATTTGTCCCTCATGACAAAGGGAGGCGCTCTGTCGCCCTGGCTATAAACATATTTTGTCCTACAACGCAACTTCTTTCCACAATGATACAATAATATACTACCTTAAAAAAATCCAATCATCTTAAACAAAGATTGCCTTGCAATGGAACTCTTCTTTGCTCCACCAATTGGCAATCAGTACACATGCACTTCTGTGTATGTTCACTCGTCTTAGAAGACCAATTTGGCGCCTCCATGTTACTGTGACCAAACCTCATGCTGTTGCCCCTGAAGATTGAAGCTTCCATTAAATACAAGGTTGAATGCTTCGTTCTTCAAGCCACAACCAAAGTACCTCTAGTGATTTTTTATTTGTTCCTTGCTTAACATAGTGCAATACTCATCATCAAGGTTACTCATTAAAATTAGATTCTGTCGAATACCCGGTACATGTCGCATGCTCTTTAACATCAATATCGTCCTGTTGCTTGTCTTCAAGTATATCTATGATGTCCACGACCTTCGATAAATCATCATTACCTATCTCTAATACCTCATAATCTCTGGGCTAGTAGATGCGAAAAAAAACTCTTCCTAAATTCACATGGAATGATGGCCTACTGTTTATTATCCAACTTGTCTCTTGGCTTGCCAGGCTGCACGCCTTTTCATCATATACAAATGATAAGATAATCATCTGCAGTGGTGGAGACAAGATCACTTCACTCATATGCTTCCTCTCTTGCTCTCACTACCACCATAATTCTCCCACTTCCATTTGAAGCATTATAGTTTGTTGTGGCTATTCTTACCCAATGATGGCATTCAATGCTCTTGTACTTATACCTTGACTTATTTCGGCCATGCCCTCCCCTATACCTTCGGAAATAAACACCTTGAAAGGGGATGAAGTTTCTTGAGATCTTCCTCTCATCTATTCATTCAACACACTATTCTTTTCCAAGCCCATCGTGATGGCACCATCCAGAGCTGACTTGGAAAGAGAAGTTTTGAATGTCTCCCATCTGTTTGGTAGAGAGCAAAGTGGACAAACTTCGTTTATCTCATCATAAAACTTGAGATTCATTTCGGCCAATTGGCTAAGAATCTCTTGATTGAATTCAGATGATCTTACATGGATGTAGCATCCTAGTATCTATGGGCCATCATCTACTTGATTAGGAACATCTTATTATTCCCCGTTTTTTCAAGATGCAGCTCCTCCAATTTGTTCAACAATGTGCATACATTCATCTCCCTGATAACATGGTTCAAAACACTACTATTTACCCATTGTCGAATATACAGATGCACATTGAAGACACCCCATCCATGCACTAGTTTTGCTCGGTGGTTTTTCCTCTGTAAATACCGGTGAAGGATAATCCTTCATATGCAGAAGGTCCCTCACGTTTTCCCTCCAAAGATGGTAATCCAAACCATTTAGATTTATCATTCTACTTGTCTGTGACCCGACTCTCTAATACTATTTGTTCGGACCGAATTGACAATTCACTGCTCTGTGGTGCTTAAATATATAAGAAAGCAGCAAAACAATGCAATCCACAGACACAAAGCTAAGCATATGATACGTGGAATATCCTTCTCAACTAGAAAAAAATTACGGGACCTTACATACGACAATGATCTCTACTAGATCTCAGTTTCGGTTACAAATAAAATTGCTGACAGCTTGATTTTACAAACAAACTACAAGTATACAACTCAAGAGGGAACATATAACAAAGAGTAAATGAGAAAAACAACTGGTTAATATGTTCTATACTATGTCTAGAACAACATACCCTAAATTGACGAAGATTGGAACATAAGTCAGTGCCCAATTGAGTAGCAACATTTTTCCTTCATCCTTCTCTCCCTCTTTCTGATGGCACTCTGTGTTTGAAAAAAAAAAAAAAAATGCAATTGTAAATGTATTCCTTTCCAGAAGTGCAAAAATACCCTTTCTTTAATACAAAAATCTATTTCACACTTAAGCATTCCTCGTGAAGACCTCTCACAAGCACTCTGCCAAGATTCCATTCAAGTAGAAACTTGCATGGACATCATGCAAACCTCTTTGCCGGCTTTTCACTCAAGCCAAGAGTGAACATCATGTCAACTTCGCTTCTCATTTCACTTGATCAATCCATCCAATTAACAATATACAATGGTTCATGGGCCTCACATAAGATGTGACCCATCACAACATATTCAGTATCATGTATTTTATTTTATTTTCACAGGAGTAAGGGATCGATTATTCATTCAATATACCAACTATAACAGTCCTAGCAATTTCTCAATTTTCATAATTGCATACAAGTTTGTTCATACAATATTTTTGTACAAGTTTCACAACTTGTGCTTAATTAAATTGTTGGAGTCCTTTTCGAGATTGAATCAGGTCCAATTATGAGAAGAATATATCTATGGATAAGAAATTCCACTATTTTCATATGCTTTGGAGAAAGTCATATATAAGTTACAATTAAAATAGTTTTATCAAGCAAATTCAACATTTTGTTTCTTGCAAAAGCATCTACCAACAATCTGATAGTTTTTGTTACTTCTATATATGTCTCAAGGATATGAACAAATGGGGAAAATGTAAAAGAATAAGTAGCCACAAAGATAAAAAAAATAAAAATAAGAAAGGATGTAAAATAGTAGAATTTCTGAGTGAGCAAGGGATTCTGGACTTGTATGATGTGAATATCTTTGATTGTAGAACCCAAATGAAAAAGATAAGTTGGAGAATATTAGGAAGTAGATGAAAATGAAGAGTGAGTAGTGGAGCTTTGAATGAGTGGTGGAGCGTATAGTGTGTTTTTTGCCAAGTTAGGATCCAAAGAGAGATATGAATTGGATAGAGCAAGAGAAAGGAGGAGCAGGGAGCTAGGTTATACTAGATATAGAAAAGATGAAGATAATTAAATATTAGCTGAAGAAGTAGACATAAAGGAAAGATGGAAAAGTTATTTTGATAAACTATTTTATAAAAATATAATAGAATTCTTACATGTTGGCTTTAATGAGGAGGAAATGAGTGAAAATTTTAAAGATTTCCTCGAAATTTCGGGTTCAAGAACTTGTGAATGCACTTAAAAATATAAAAATGGTAGATTATTAGGACTAGATGAAGCACCTATTGAATTTTAGAACTATTTAGGAAAGTATGGCGTAAATTGGTTAACTAACTTATTTAATATAACTTTAAAGACTAAGAGGATGCTGGACAAATGGAGAAGTGATTTTGTTCGTAGTCATGAAAATAAATGAGATATTAATTGGACTAATTATTCGGGGTATTAAATTAATGAGTTATACTATTAAACTTTGGGACAGGTAATTGAATAGATCCTAAGGCAAGAAACAAAAGTGATTGAAAATCGATTGGACTTTATGCCAGACGATTGTCCACTAAAACAAAAGATCTTTTGAGAAGGTTAATGGGGTTATGTAGGGAAAAGAGAAAATATCTACTTAAGGTTTCTTGATCTAGGGAAGGCTTCTAATATAGTGCTTAGAAAGGTAGTATGACAGGTGTTAGAAAAGAAAGAAGTTGGTAAAAAAAATAAATCTAATCAAAGATATGTATGCAGGGATAATGGTTAGTGTTTAGATTATAGAAGGAAATACCTATGATTTTCTTTATATAATAGGAGTGTATCAAGGTTCCACTTTGAGTCATTATCCTACTTTAGTTATGAAGGAACTTATGAGAGGTGCCTAAGATGAGTTATTTGGTGTATGTTATTGGAAAATGATGTTTTAGTTTGATGAAAGTAGATTATGTACAGAAATAAAATTAGCACGTTGGATTGAGACTATTAAATGTCAACGAATAGACTAAAGTAGAATTGTTATTGAATATGTGAAGTGTAATCTTAGTAATTTTAGATAGAATAATGAATAAATTAAAATTAATGACAAGATACTCCTAATTTCTTTATCATGGATCTAAAATTCAAAAAACACGAGACATTAATGATAACGTGACATATAGGATTGTTATAGATGGTTGAAATGGAAACTTGCATTGAGTGTGCTGTGTGATCGAAAGATATCTCTAAAATCAAAAGAAAAATTTTATAAGATAATTATGAGACCCACTGGACTTGTAAAATTAAAATGTTGGGCTTACAAACATACATATAATGTAAGTATTGTGTACATGAGAATATTAATATGGATGAGTGAAGTGGCATTAAAAAATGAGATAAGAAATTATGATATAGGTTAGCACTTAGAAATTATAATTATAGAAGATAAGATGAAATAATATTATTTAAGGTGATTCAGATACTTAAAACCTAGCAAAATAAAGTACTGAGTTATTTGTGGATATAGGAAAGAAAGAGGAGGCAGACTTATCAAAACTTGGAGCAGTGATAAAAATGATATCTTTTTTGATACAAAATTTCCTCTGTTAAAATATTCTATTTCTGCTTCTGATACAGTACCTTTTGATGCAGAATCAAAAGCAATCGCCAATCCAATCATTAGTCCTATGTGGCATAGTCTATGGCTACACCAGGTGGAGGAGTTTTATATTCTTCACTATGCAAGCTAGAAAAAGAAAGAAGTAATGGCCACTGTGATGACGATGACAAAGATGACTACAGTGATTCTATGTGGGTTGTCCCTGAAAAAAATGGGTGCCCTTCAAGTGCACGGTCCTTGAAACAGGGCTATCGATACCCATATTCTATTGAGTCTGAAGATTATATTGATGATGTATGTGATTCTGGTGAGGATCCTTGTAATTATCCACAACTTAACAACCCTCCAGAAGTGAACTTGAAAAATGTGTTGACTGGGATATTTGCTATTCTAACTGGTCGGAATAAGGTTGGAACTAATAGTCAACAGTTACCCAGTCCAAACGGTTCTTTCCTTGGGCCTGGAAAAAACGGAGATAGTATCTTGCACTCATCGGTTTACATTCCAAGTGCTCCACCTCTTGTTGAGCCACATGGGTTCAATTATAGTGCATTCAAGGATGTTTTGGAAGCTGAACCCCCTGAATGGCTTCCAGACAGTTCTACAATGGGTTGTATGCAGTGTACTGCACCCTTTAAACCACTAATCTGTACGAGACATCACTGCCGTTTTTGTGGAGGAATCTTTTGTGGAGCATGCACAAAGGGGAGGTGTTTGATGCCTGTTAAGTTTAGGGAGAGAAACCCACAGAGGGTTTGTGACACCTGCTATGATAGGCTTGATCCTTTGCAGGGAATTCTTATTAACACCATCAGCAATGCAATACAGGTTTCAAAGCATGATGTGATTGATTGGACCTGTGCTCGAGGGTGGTTGAATCTTCCTGTAGGTTTGTCCATGGAGCATGAGGTCTACAAGGCATCCGTCACATTGAGGAGTTATAGCCAGGTGCACCTGTTTTTCTGAGTAGCTTGACATGATTCATTCCTTATTGGAAAGTGGCACAAGTTATTGCCTTGATTAAATGAATGATAAATTCCTTATTTAATAACCTTGCCCCCATTTCTATTTATTTTTTTACACCACAAAATATATTGCCTGTGATATGCTCAAAATTATGTTATTGAATTGCAAACGGGTGGGTGTGCGTGTTTTAATTTTTTTTTTATTCCACCAAGTAATTTTTTTTGAATTGATGGGTGAGCTGTTCATATCGACTTGTTCTTGGTCAACCAGCATAGGAGAGAGAATTTGATGTTTACTGCAAGAGTTATTTCTGTCTGTTAATTATCTGTATTTTGTTATGCAGTTTTCTAATTAAGGTGAATGGCTTTTATTATTATTATTTTTTTCAAAATTCAATCAAATGCACTCATCATGGTGTTTTTGTGTGATGATCAAATTGAAATGGGCAGGTTGCTAGGTTGAATCCGGAGAGGTGTATCCCCTTAGCTGTTCTTAAAGGAGCCAAAGGCCTGGCAATATTAACTGTTGCGAAAGTGGCCATGCTAGTTGCTTACAAGCTTGGCACTGGCTTGGTTGTGGCTCGAAAATCTGATGGAAGTTGGTCAGCACCATCTGCAATTGCCTCAGTTGGTTTAGGATGGGGTGCTCAGGTAAGGGTTGTACAGCATATTCTCTTTTTTGTGCATTTTTTTTGGGTGTGTAAGAGATTGCATGGGAAGTCCTTTGATCAGATTGAAGAGAAACATTGAGGTGAATTTGGTTGGGTCACTTTTTGGGCAGCAAATGTAAGCATTAATGCCACTTCCCTTTTTAATCATCCCCCTGCGGTGCCAAGTAAGGCTGTAACAAAATGTATTTCATTTGAACTTTGAGGAAAAGTAAAACATTACCCGATAAAGATAAAGGGGTTTGAAAGATACTGAGGGAGACAGATCGTTAGAGGGAAAGAGAAGGTTGGATGGGGTGGGAGCAACCTCAGTGGCCCAGATTGGGTTCACCTAACCTGGGGCTGGCGCAGCTTTACCAGTGCCAGGGTAGGGGTTGGACTGTGGGGTGAGGGTGGGTAGAGGTTAGCAAGAGTGGGCGTTAAGTTTTGTTTAATATATTTTTTTTTAATAGAAAAACCTGTGTAACCAAATACAATTTTAAACAAACACAAATGTGTTGTTTTTATCCCTTTTTCCTTACATTTGCCTTTGTTTCCGCTGCATTGTTAATATTTGAACCTTACACAACCTAGAGTGTATGGTGAACTCTGAGCATAAAACGTTCGTCTCTATTTTTCCCTTTTGTCCAGCAAATAGACTGGAGATGAGGATGAAGATATGTAATAATTAATGGAAGAACTCTGAAGATTATATTTGGACAGAGTTAATACTAATGAATTCTAATATTTGGGTTTTGGCATTTACCCAGACATACCTATGTCGATGCTTTTACATTCCAAGATAGCTTTAGAAAGCTTGAGCATGACATGAAACCCAAATAACTGACTCAAATGCTTAGGGAATAAAGAAATAGACTTAATAATTCACAACCCCAAGCCAAAACATTAGAATCTATTACGATACTTGTGTTAGCTAGCTACAGTTATACAACACTATACATTACAATCCTTGTGCTAAAAAAGACTTCAAAAAATTCTCTTCATTGATCTCTCCCAAAAGCCAGCGGGGATCAAGACTTATCACTCTGAAATGTTAAATAATATGAGTGAGCTAACAATTTAGTAAACCCTTAACATTTACTCATCAATTGACGAATATTTAAATTATTCAATATTATCAATAAATTGGACAGCGTTGATAAATAAGGAGAGAATAGTTTTATTTATTGCATTTGAGAGGCTATACGAGTGACCAAAAGCTTCAAGGATGGAAAGTTCATCATACAATGGTAGATGATGATTGCCAATACTTGTATCCCATTGGCTGGTCCAATTCTCCACGCGAGGCCAATTCCCCATCATAATCATGAATATGCTGCCCAGAAAAAAGCATGTCCCAGTTTTGATTTAAGTCCATCATAACCCATAGTAAGTGCTTCCATTTTTGTTCTTTTTGAGAGACAAGTCATTTAGGGAGATGGAAGCAGTTCCTCATGCCCCAAGAAGCGAAGTCTGACACCCATTTCCACTAAAAATTATCAAGTTCAGTTATCTTCCCATTAAAAATGAAAGAATACATGCCCAACTTAGAAAGGTACAATAGCAATGGATGTATTGTGCTTACTCTTCAATAAAAAAAAAAAAACTTTAAATTGCAAAGAAAATACTGCAGCTTCTTAGGAGATCAGCAATTTTAAGAGTGGCTGGGAACAACAAGTTGGAAAATTTAAGGATGAAACAAGTAAAAGGAGATGAAACCGTTGATGTCTGCTTACAATTCAATTAGCATATGTTGAGCTTTTATCTGTTTTTGTTTCTTGTTCAATCTCTACTTGTTTTTCCAACCTTTTTTATTCTTTTTACTTGTGGTTTTGCTCTCTCTTTTTCTTGTTATTTTTCTAATCTCCTTATTTCAGTTGCAAAAAGGTGCTGCATCTACATGGTAATTATAATAATTTTAAGTGGGCATAGGGCTTGCGTAATGAATTGGCCCAAAATAAATTACTTTCTAATGGCTGGTTTCCACTTACCAATGCCTGAAGCTCGGTCAGTGTCCCAGTGTCTCAAGCAGTTGATAAGGAAGAGTTAGACATCTTGACATATTCCTATATCTGACATCTGCACTCGAGTTCGAGCAACATAGCTATGAAACCTTAAACATCCCTGTAAAATATTGCAATTTGTGTTGATATGTAGTCGTCTCTTAAGTGGACAACGTGATTGGCTGCCTTAAAGCTGCCTTATTGTGTTTGCATTGATGAAGGGAACATGATAATGCGAGGCTCTTAACAATGGAACAAAATATATGCTGATACATATTGGTTTTGAGGAAGTCGATTTTATAGAGCCAATAAGATATTCAAATTTTCAAAATTATATGAACCAATATGGCTATTACTTATCGATATAGCATTAAATGGCAATATGTCCATCTTATAATTGATTCATAACTTGCATTTAGCCTGGGAAATGTACTGGGCAATGTGCCAAATATGTTATCGTGTCAATAAGAAGATTCTTTATGGTCATGTATGATGAAACTTATATTATTGACCTTTTTACTATTTTCAAAATCATATGCACTTTTCAAATTGTTAGTGCTAATGGCTTTTGAGCCCAACTAATTACAGTTTAAGCATATTAGAATCATTTTAAAGGTCCCCAGGATGAATGTGTCATGACGGCTGCCTCACATTATGCAGCGTCCACATCACCCAATTTCAGTGACAATGCGACTGGGATTTGGTTCCATGTTATTTACCCCACTCTGCCTTTCATTAAGATTCTATTGTGGTGTCCCATCCCAACAAGAAGGCAAGCCCCATGGCAATGTTATGGCAAAGTCTTACTGTGACATGGAAGATATAAAGAAAGTGAATTTAGCATATCAGATTTTAAGAAGGCTTACCAATAGCAACAAAAGCTCTCATTTTCCGGAGGTTATGTTAGGACAATAGGTTTAAGGGGACTTTGTTGTAGGGCTAATGGATTGCTTAGGGTGTTACAGATGGTATTAGAAGCTAACCCAACTGGGCGTCTATGGAAGTAAGTGATGTGCAGGACCAAGTGCTACATTGTGCCAGTTAAGCATGGTGGGAGCCACGTATAGAGAGTCGGTACAAGCACCATCTGTAATCCAAGGATCTCTTGGTCCTGACAAGAATGTAAGGGATTTGAGCGGGGATATTGTGACATCCCTTTCACATGGAAGGTGTAAAAACTGTGGATTCAGTTTATGATGTTCTGAGTATGCTTATCGCTAGCAAGGAGGACTACTCCATTTTCTCGGATCTATGTGAGGACAGCGGGTCCAAGGTGACTTTGGTCATTATAGTTATGTGTTTATTGGGTGCCTTAAGTAGACTTATTGATGACCTCTTCTCTTAAAAGAGTGTTTAAGTTGCCTCTGAAGATAATGCCATGTTCTGAAGTTAATTTTTCCCCACATATCTGATAGAACTGTTATTTTGGTTTATACCGTGTCTACAGTGTTGGAAGTGATTAACTGGTAGCTTTTTATTATCCATTTCCATATGCAGGTCGGCGGGGAGCTCATGGATTTTATAATTGTGTTGCATAATTCTAAAGCAGTGAAGACATTCTGCAGTCGTATGCATTTTTCTCTAGGGGCTGGTTGTAGTGCTGCTGCTGGGCCAGTTGGAAGAGTGCTAGAAGCAGATCTAAGAGCTGGAGATAAAGGATCTGGAATGTGCTACACTTACAGTTGTAGCAAAGGTAGTGTAGTCTTCAAACCTTTGCTCATGATGCTGGTTTATTTTAAAGTAAACTGGTTTTTAGCAGTAGCTTGAAGTCCCATTGTACTACTATTATGAGCTTATGGTTCTGCAAGTCCTGCTTGAAGCATGTGTTGGGAGCTCTGTGATGTTTAAAACACCTTGATAATTTCAAGTGGTAGTACTTTTACCAAGTCTTCAGTTGATGTGTGTGAAATGTATATATGCTAGCAGAGATTAGCTCCTGATTTCATCTGGTGGGCCATGTTGGTTGGCATTGATGTCACCAGCTCTTCAGATTCTATACTTCCATCTCTGTATTTTACCCCAGCCTTAGTTCCCCTGTATGGAATATCCTTTGAACTAACTATCCCAAAAGATAAATTCAGCCACAACCCCCTCCCTCCTGGTTCAACTTTACCTTGCGAGATTTATCATTAACGATTTTTCCAGCTTGCTGTTTCAATTCAAAATTTGTGTAGCCATTGGAAGGGTGATGTCACATAGTTGTAGCATTATGAAGGATTGCGTTGTGATATAAACAAGCCAGTTTCCTTTCACTTTCTTCCACATCCCTCTTCACCTTGCGAGATTTATCATTAACGATTTTTCCAGCTTGCTGTTTCAATTCAAAATTTGTGTAGCCATTGGAAGGG
The DNA here is from genome assembly GCA_033239525.1 of Nepenthes gracilis. Taxonomy (NCBI): domain Eukaryota; kingdom Viridiplantae; phylum Streptophyta; class Magnoliopsida; order Caryophyllales; family Nepenthaceae; genus Nepenthes; species Nepenthes gracilis. Next base: position 28,467,730 of record BSYO01000004.1, read on the forward strand.
TGATGTCACATAGTTGTAGCATTATGAAGGATTGCGTTGTGATATAAACAAGCCAGTTTCCTTTCACTTTCTTCCACATCCCTCTTCACCTAGCCGAGCTATAGGTAGCTGCTGTCATAAATTACGATGACTCCAAATCTGAGCAATCATGTTTGATCATTCTGTTTGGTTCAAAGAATCTGTTTATTGTATATTTTTTGAAGCGATTCTTTTGAGGGGTTATGAATTCAGAAATAGATTTTTGTTAGTATGCTGAGAAGACTCTTCTTATTGATAGTCACATACACGCATTATGTTTTTAATTGCTTATTTGATTCTTATATTCATGCTTTCCAGCCTTAGCTACTTGATTCATGGTTGGGAATTTTATTGAATCAAAAGAAGAACAAGAAGGTTTCAGGTTTTAGGACATTCAAGTTATTTAAGTGTTTGCTGAGTCCACAAAACCAAGGTCGTAATTTTAGGTTTAGTTAGGCCCTTTTGGGGTGGGAAATGTAAATGTCGATTCCCTTTGTTAACGTTTGCGTTTTGAAAAATTAGGCAGTTGTTGTGAAAGGATTGCGTTTGGACAGAAGGAATTGTTATGCTCATTGAATGAGCATTTAGGTTTATGGTACCCTCTAGAAACACAAATATAAGAAAAATGAATGGAGAAAATAAGAGAGAATAGGGAAGTGATTGCAATGCTACACTTCTCCCATTCGCCACCTTTGCTATTACCACCAGCAGTGCCACCTACCGCTGCCTGCAATTTCACTGGGGACTGCTGGCAAAGCCACGAGCCAGTCCTCACTTTCCTATTGACCTTGCTGGCAATGAGAGATAGATCCACAAGCCACCAGCTTTGATGTGGCACTCGCAGGGAGCCTCCACTAGTTCTGTGAGGGGGCTGGGCTGAGTAAGATGGTGGGGATGGGGTGGATTTTTTCCCAAAATAATTAGTTTTTTTGGGTTTATAAAAAGTTAACCAAGCGTATTCTCAATCGAAACATGAACTCATTGTGCTACACCTCTTCATTCAACGGTTTTTTTCCCCAATTACAAAAGGCAGATAACAGTTTTTTACATGGGTATTGTTGAATGGTGCAGGTGCATTTGTGGGCGTTTCATTAGAAGGGAACATTGTGGCAACCAGGATGGATACAAATTTATGCTTCTATGGCGATCCTTACCTTACAACATCTGACATTTTGCTTGGGACAGTAGATAGACCAAAGGCTGCCGCTCCCTTGTACGCTGCTCTTGAAGACCTCTACTCCAAAATACAGTATTAGCCCAGACGGTTTGTTTCTCTTTGGTTGTATTTTCTCCTATCCACGCGTAGATGTTCTTCAGAAGAATCTTCTCAAATCCTACACAAATGGTCGTCTTAAAAGTCCCAACACAGTTTACGTAGGTGGTTTATGTTCCTCTTGATGGCTCCTCTATCATCAAAACAGTTCATCGAATGTATACAATCAGCCATTATAAGACCAAGCATTATAGACTTTGCTAGCACTCTGCCTCCAGTTCAAACTTCCTTGAGCAGCAGCCACGGCCCCATTGAAATGCACCTCTAGCTGCCTGCTAGTTTCTGTCTTCCCCGCCTCAGCTTGCTGTAGGACCTTTCGAGGAAGGGCGGTTCTACTTCACCTTGTAGATAGCATGAAGGTGAACTAGCAAGCTGCCCTCAGTCCTACAGCAAGTTTTGCAGAACAAAAAAGCCAGTATTGAATGAAGATAAACTAGCTAAGTTAGAATTATAGTCTGAGATTAACCTATCTTCATTCGGCCTAAGGAAAGCTGCTGACAAGATTAGCATCAAGAGGTAGGAAACTCAAAACGAATGAAGTTGATATTCATTCCATTATTATAAAATGAATAACTTGTATGGTATGAATGTTTTGGAATAGGGTGACATTGGAAGATACCTTTTAGATATGTCATCAGGCAAGCAGATGTTTCATATATCAATCAAAGACAATTGATTTATAAAAAATATAATAGATGAGTAAAACATATATCATTCAAAAATGCTATAATATTTGTTGTATTCCAAAAATATTTTTCTCTGTGCAGGCCAAAGTTCAGAAATGGTGGACAAAAATGTAAATTCAATCAGATGTAACTACATGATAAACTAATGCTTACGGCGAACAATTTATTCCTTCGCATCTGTCATCTGGTGCCAGAATTCGTAAGTACCAGCTCTAGAATTTTTTTCTGCAAAGATCAGACAATGCACGTAGCAAAACAAAAAAATAAAATAAAATAATAACTAAAAAGTACAAACCCAGTAACATTTTCAACCATTAACCAAGTAAGCTGAGCACCTCAAAAACGAATTTGATCCGGATTATTTAAGATAGATCCTGCGCACCACACAAAGATTATGGGTATAAAAATACTCTTCAATTTATTATTCTGTATTCAATTTAGTCAAATTAGAATGTGATAAATGATAAGAGGAGAAAGAAGACTTATGGTAGACAAGATCATGCCTTAGAACACCAGTGGAAAGCAGGTGCTTGTGTGTAAAAATCTCCCCAGACCCTTTTTTTATTTGTTTGTTTACATGTTGCGAGACTAAGCTACCCTTTAAGTTGGAGCATAGATTAAGTACAAGGATAGGTTTTGATAACAAAAGTTGCTTTCGCATGATCTCAATGTTTGTCGACCGACAAAAAGTCATCGAAAAGATAAAATTCTTAATGATTGTTTAAACAAATACTTTATAGAGTAGAAGATGCAAAAGAATACCTTACTTTATACGAAGGGAGTTTGAATTTATAGAGGCATTGAGCTTATTTTATAAACGGTTCAATAACCATTTGGCTTAAAAATTTTTAGAGTTGGTTATTTTTTAAATTAGTAACCACTTAGTCTTTCTAACTCAAGGTGGGTTACCATTCAAACTAAATAACTATACATAGTAAAATTTTAAATATAAATGTCATTTTTCTTTCTTGTGAGATTGAGTCTTCATGCCTTATTCTGAGTGAATTCTGTAAACTTCCACTTTAGCACTTTTAGGTGGTTTTTTATGTGTCGAGGTTGTACCTTCACAAATTATTATAACATGATATTGATCTAATGTCATATTTCCCTAACTTTGGGGTTTAAATTACCATTTTTGATGACTATGTGCTTAGTGAGATATTTATAAATGGCTTTTGTTTTATAGGTAATTTTTTAAATAATGCATTTTGAATGTTGTTGACAATTAGTTGAATTATTTTATTAGAATTAAAATCTTAATACTTTAATAACCATACACGTTGAATAAGTGAACATTTAATAAATAATTATTTTTACGAGATAAATTATTATTTTGACAATCTCACAATAAGCCTCTTAGTAGCTTGAGTCTTAATAGATTAGATTGTCATTTTAACAATCTTTGTTATAACAATTTAGCATAATGAATTATCTTTTCGATAATTTAATTATTATACATTGCTAATTTGACAATCTGTTTTCTAAACATCAAAGGGGAAAACTTGCCCTTTATCAATTCTAACTGTTTTGACAATTCAACTTATATGTCTACTTAGTTTTTTGATAATTAAATCATATTTCAGTAGTTTAAGCTTATATATTTTAGATCTAAAGCTTATTATTTTTGGACCCAGATCCATCCTGATGCAATACTAGAATTTATAACCAACATAATCGGTTGATACTCCCACAGGCTCCAATTTTTTTTTTTACCAGTCGTATATCATTTATCAGCGCCGTACTGCCCCATGGGCTACGGATATAAAGTTGGCCGTCTTTGTTTCAACCTTCAAATTCAATTTAAAGTTTCGAATTTTGGGGCCAGCAGAAATAAGAATTTTCGAGGAGAAGAGGAAAAGCCAGAACCACGCCCTGGCCGTATTTCCCGAGAAACCCTGAAACCCGAAATCAGAGCTGAGATCAACGAATGTGACCGACAAAATAAATCGACGCAAACGAATCATCGTCAATTCTACGATCACGGGTGTAAGAAAGAATTCATGGCTGTGCAGTTCTAGGTAAGCGATTCGATTATCAAGAACAACGGTAACATGAAAGTAAATACGACTGCCTGTAAAAGAGAAGTAGTACTCGACGATGACGGTAATAATGGTAGTCCGAAGGAGAAGAAGAAGAAGAGAAAGAGGGAAGGATCTTTTTTATCGAACCGAGGAAACAACAGGGGGGACACCATATGCGTTGAAGAGTACTCTGAAGAGAGAGAACTGAACTTTGCTATCCTCGCTTCTGTTTTCCTAACCCCTGGCCCTTCTGTGACTGAGATGGGCGAGTCATCCTTTCCAGGAGTTGAGAAAATTTGTGAAGCAAAAGAAAATATGTTTGTTTGTGAAATATGCGCAGACTATAAGGCCCATCATGAATCATTTACTATAAAGGGCTGTGCCCATTCATACTGCTTCGATTGCATGAGAAATTATATTGTATCCAAGCTGGACAATGGGATTTCCCAGATAAATTGCCCGGTACCTAGCTGCCATGGATTGCTGGAGCCTGAGTATTGCCACGAAATTCTCCCTCCCGAGGTTTTTGATAGGTGGGGGAGTGTGTTGTGTGAATCTATGATACTGTCTTCACAAAAATTCTATTGCCCTTTCAAGGATTGCTCAGTGTTGTTGGTAGACGACGGGGAAGAAACCGTGACCAGGTCAGAGTGCCCGAACTGCTGGAGATTGTTTTGTGCGCAGTGCAAGGCCGTGTGGCATGAGGGCATAGTGTGTGAGGAGTACCAGAAGCTGAGTATGGATGAAAGAGGGAAGGAGGATATTATGTTGAGGGAGCTCGCTAGGAACAAGAAGTGGCAGAGATGTCCCACCTGCAAATTTTATGTGGAGAGAACAGAGGGTTGCTTGTTCATGAAATGCAGGTCAATTGCATGGTTTTTTTTTCCATATTAATCCACATGTTGGAAAATAGGTTCCTTCTGTTTCTGGAATTTATCACGCTGAACTATATTTCAAGTACTTGTTTGAGGTTATGAGCTTTATTTCCCCTCTTTCTCTATTTTGAACATTATTTTATTTGCATTTGCTGCATTTTTCATCTTTGGAATGAGTTGTTCTAATACTACCTATGTCTGGTGTTAAATAATTAGGTGATTACCTTCTAAGGAATAGGAGGCTGGACTTAAGCCGTTCTTACCGACAATATGCATCTATATGGTTCAGTCATTAAAATCATGGTTCGCCCGAAGACAATAAAACTGGCGCTGTTTAGACCCACACAATGGGGAAGCTTAAGACACTACTATCGACACAAGTTAAGAATGCAAGTGCAAGAGGTAGTATTGGGATGGTTAAGTCAATAAACTAAATCACGAACAAAATCATAAAACAGTCAAATGAGACAGAACACATGATTTTGTAACAAAGGAAAAACTCCAAATGAGTAGGAAAACCTCTGGCCATCCAAGTGCACCTAAAAGGATTTTTACCATGAACAGGAAAATTAACTTGCAACCACCAGTAACATCGTGCTAGCATCTCTAGTTAACTTAATCCTTATATGTGATTCCTATAGGAGGACTTTCAGATTAGTTCTCCTAGCCAAAGGTCCAAAATCTCTAGTGTTTATTTCCATGCATGAACATTCCTTTGTCTTCAATAGAGCTCGAGATTACTCAGCATCAATGGTTTGGATGAAAAATGAAATGTTGATTCCTACTTTCTTCAATACATGAACCAATCTCAAATATGTTTTCTTTCCTTTAGAGGACATTGGTGACTCTTTGTTGCTTGGTTTTTGTCTTGAAGAAGAAGAAGAAGAACGTGGGCCTATATATAGTAAAGAGCTACAGAATGGGTCAGAGGGTTGCACAGTGAGCGTGCAAGGAAAATTACTTGAGTGTCAAGTCGCACCAAACTTATGCAGCCAAAATGCTCAAGCATCATGCTTGCATCATGCTTACGGCAATCTCGCTGAGCTAAGTTGCTCAAGCACTGTGCTTGCACCACTCTTGCATGACTGCCTAAGTTCGCTCCACTCAAGCGATTATAGAGCTATTGTCTTACTTGAGGAGAAGTCTGAAATACCCCTAACAAACAAGACTTAGCAAAGTACTAGCTTTATCGTGGAACATGTCAATACAAAATAGACCTGGCAATTCAGACGGTTTGGGTATCCATCCAAACATGACATGGATTGTCCGTTGCTTAAGTGCTTTAAGCAAGCTTCGGTGGCTGCCACTGCTACTCTACATTAGCACAGAGTCACCAAGTTTGCTTCCACATCATTATTTCCCTTGATTTTTTTTCTTCATTTTCGCATGTTGTGATGCTCATAACCCAGTTGATTTCTCATGTAAGTTCATATTGTGTACAGTTTTATAGTCAAACAAATTTTAGTTAATTATTGCATTGAGTTTAGACATTAAGTTGATATCAATTCTGAATTGTGTACGTCTCTGGATATTGCAGAGTGTCAGTGATGTTGTTATGTGGCAAACTTACTGAAATGTTGCACTCTGACAGCTTTCCACAATAAGCGATGTTAGTTGTGCGTACACTACTGCCCTGTAGAAGAGCTTAGGCCTCTCATCGGCCAGCCATACAAAAATTGAATGAAATGCAATTACTTGGGCATTATTACCCTATTTGATAGGTATAACTGTCATGATTCACAAAATTACCATGCATATGGTCAGGTAAGTTTAACCGAGAATGACTTGCTGAAGTTTGATTTATTGAGCTTCTGGATGTGTGTGATTCTCAGCAATGAAATAATTGTTGTTAATGCTGAATAATTGATTTCAACGTGGGTGGCCTGGCCTTTATTTCTAGTTTTTCTGCATGTGTGCATATTTGATTACCTTGCTCTGTTTTTTCCCCCTTTCTTTCTTAATGATCGCAGGTGTGGAGTTGCTTTTTGTTACAACTGTGGGACTATCAATACTGATCATCGCTACCATCATTGTTCAAGGTGCAACCGTTAGTTCATAATATTCTCCTTTGCTCCGTTGGGAATCAAGTGAAATGCAGGCCTGAAATCATATTTTGTGATATTTATAATGCAAATTCAGTGTCGAAGATGTGCAAATTCGATGCCTACTATAACAGTTAATATGTGGCTGAATATTGCTCATTTTCTGCCAGTCTTGCTACTATGGGTCCCTCAAGTACGAGGTTTGAGTTACATTAGTTGCTGTCAATGTCTGGTGATTATTTTCGATCTAACTCGTCCTATAATTACAGCTTTTTTTCTTTTTAAATTTCTATCTCTACTACTTCTGTAGATCCAAACCTCTATAAAGTACCTTGCGAACTCAAAGTAGATTTAGCAATGGAATACGAAGACTTTGTTGAGGAAATAGTCTTTGAACCCTTATGATTTGATTCATCATATTTGAGCTTGATCCCTTGTTGATTTTTTCCTTTTGGACGTGCCGATATTGAAATAATAGAAGATTTATTGCCATAAAATTTAGTGCTCATGCGTTGAGTTGTGGTAATAGTCTTTCTACATAATGTAAGGTAAATCTGTGTATGATAGATCCAAAAATGGTTTGATCTTTTCTCAAACTTCATGCAGGGGAGATTTTGTGCGCCGAAAGAGTCACACATGTGACCACGGAGACTATTATAAGTATTATGTTATTTTATATTTTGGAAGCCTTAGCGTGTTATTTATGGTGTTTATGATTTCAACTCTCCATAGAAAAAGTTATAAAAGTACTCTTAAATTAAATTTCAAAATATAAAAAGTTCTAAACTATATAGATAAGTTTCTAAATTGAACATAGAGTTTTGACAAACTAGATTTTGAACATGTAACATATTAGTCGTTTGAAACTTTTCAGATGATTGAATTTAGTTCTTGTGTCACACTTTGATTCATCGTAAGCCATCAGTAGAAGTTTTGCATTTGGCTCAAGTGGGTCTCACTTTCATTTGATTTACGCAAATCTTAAACATCTACTCATTTACAAGTTACGTTTTATATGTGCTGTTCAATTTAATCTTATTCGTTTATTTATTTTGGTAATTTTAATAGTCTCTCTCTCTCTCTCTCTCTCTCTATATATATGTTAAAAATATATTATAAATAAATGTGACTTCTAATAAAGCTCTCTTGAGCTACTTTGATATTTTATAAATTTTCATATGATAATGCATGATGGGCATCAATATTTCAGTCGACAAAAGGCATTTTCAGTCACCCAAAATGGGTTTTGGTTGCTTGGACTTCAGAAATTGTCGGCAGTGGTTTGAATTTCCCCTTTTCCAGATAACTACGGTCCTCTACATCTGACTATGGCGAGCTCCAGTTGGTTGGTTGACACTGTATTTCAGTCAACAGAATAGAGCTATAATTTCAGCCAATTAGACCGAATTTTATTCTTGTGGTTAATATATGATAAAGATATGATTCAAGAGGCTATTTGCTTGAAATTCATTTGACTTTTTATTCAACCCAAACTATCCTTTTTTTGTTTTTTTTGAGTTTTAGTTTGGATTATAATCAAACTTAGAGAAAAAAATATAGTTCAAATTATGCGACAAACAAACAAGTGATATTTTGCATGACTCACACTTGGTTTATAGCTCAAGCTTCTAAAAGACATTTAGACATTAGATAACTTAGTTCTTTAATTTTATCGTTTCATCTTTAAAACCTAATAATAAGACATATTGTGAATTATAATTAATAATTTTTGGTCCATCCTAGAGTCGTATATTCGGGCATAAGGATGCTTGAGGTGGTTACTTAATGAGCCCGTTATAGTTTATGAATTAAAGTGATTTCTTTTTATAAATTATGATAATACGGTCAATTTTGTTAAATAAATCAGTAATTTAAATATATTAAATAAAATCTTTATATCAAGATATTTTTAGGTTAATGATTTCATAATATGAAAATCAATTGCGTATGGAATTATCAAACCTGGGTATCGAAAGCAATTTTATAGACGAAATTCGTGACAATTAAGATGGAAGTTCTGCGTCAAGAAAGATATTTCATGGCTAGAAGAGGAAGACTTCTTACTCTTATCTTGGAGCGCCTTGCTTTTGCCACGTGGAAAACCAATCCACAGTTCCTCCCCCCGGCAAAACAACGACAAAAACAATTACACAAGGCGCCAATCAAGTCATCCACTAGCTTTCGTTTTCAGGCCCTTATAATTCATGTGAATTCAATAAAATTATGTCTTCCATAAATTTTCCTTTTGAAATTTGATAAGGAGAAGGCTGAGAATTGCTGGCGATCGTTTATTGGCATTTGTTTTGTTTGACATTGATTGAGTTGTAGTTTTTTCTGTTCAATATTTTGGACAATGATTTATTGCCTTCTGGACTGGTGGCAAGCATGGTCTGAACACCCATAAGGACGGCAAGCTGTCTATGAAGTTTTATTGGTCTTGCACGCTTTCGACGGTTTCCCGCTCGTCGACGGCATTTCTTGGAAATTCGAACATCGACGAAGGAGGTTGCGAGAATTTGATGTCACTAACCTAGGTAATTTTTGTATTTGCTATTTTTGGATACGAATTGAGTCACAATTCATCTTCTGCCAACGGTTTCGAGGCTTTGGTAGTCAAATGCCTAATTATCGCCACGGTATGAAAATTGATGAAAGAGAGATCTGTATTTTTCTTATTATTTTTTTTCTTTGCTAGGCGATGAAATAAAAGTATTGCTTTATATTTTATTAGTTCAGGAACCAGTTGTGAACTGATATGTTTCAGAGTTTTAATTTTCTTTTGCTTATTTTAATTGGGAGGACGAAGGAGGTCCCCCCTTCATTGTTCCTTTTTTCTTTTGATACTGACTTCATTTGTTTGTGTTATTTTTTAAAATTTGTTTCTTCTATTTGTTCTGGATTTTCTTGTTTGTAGTTGAATTGACTGGTAATTAGTGCAGAGATTGTGATTCGTTTTCCAATTGAAGAACTGGCTAATCTCCAACCTCTACTGACCCAGGATTTTGTCAGATGTTTATAGGTGATTTCACTTCTACATTGCTGCAAAGTTTATGGAGAAGGATCATTGCTAGCTTGACAACAGAGACAAGAGGACAACTTCTTCCCCCTTTGGTTTGGGCTCTATTCAATGCATAAAATTTCTCAGTGATAAGTGGTAATACAATGTTTGAAGTGAGAAGTGAATGATGAAAATATGATAATGAGGGGAGTCGGGCATGATTTTCAATACTACCGTCGATGGGAACCCCTGACAACAAATCATTCGATATAGTAGACATAGTTTGGTCCTGGATACCTCGGAAGTCTCAATCTCCCCATGTTTCGAGGGACTTTTGGATGCCGGATAAGAGCTGCAGAGTGTGTTATGAATGTGATTCCCAATTCACAGTGTTTAACCGTAGGCATCATTGTCGTCTCTGTGGACGAGTTTTCTGTGTCAGGTGTGCATCCCGCTCCATTCCAAGCCCTTCTGATGAGCCAAGGACTATTTGTGAGGATACAGAGAGGATCAGGGTCTGCAATTATTGCTTCAAACAATGGGAGCAGGGAATGGTGACAGTTAGCAGTAATGGTGCAAGTGCTTCTTGTCCGGGACTCAGTCCATCATCATCTTCCAGCTGTACTGAGAACAGCAGCAGCAGCAGCACAGCTGGTTCAACAGCCTACTCTACGGGACCTTATGAGCATGTGTCTCACGGTTCTTGTGCAAGTCCTCAGCCATCTTCAATGAGTCCTGGTGAGCATGGAAATGGGGCATCTGATGAGCCAAGCGTTAATCCAGTTATAGATGTTGGGGATACATCTTTCTGCATGTTTAGGTAGTTTCATACACAGCTAACCACTACTTGCTAAAACATAGTAGCTCATATTTTGACAGGTAATGTCTTAAAAATATAGAAATGTTATTATTATTATGAACTCTGAAAATAGTTTAGATTGACTAGATTTTAGTTTGAGTCATCTAATGAAATAAAATATTATAATTTGTGTGAGGTTTTTTTTTCCCTTTTTTAAAAGATATTCATAGTTTCATTAAACAATTTTAAAAATTTATAACTTAGATATTAGAATACGTACTAGGGGAAAAGAATTATCTTTCTTAACTAAGCTTCTATGCTTGGGCTCTTGCAGAGAAAGAACTATCGGACAGTACTACCCCTAAGGGTAAAAATTAAAAAAAAAAAAAGAACTCAACAGATCGGTTTTATTAAAGGCAAGTCATATTGATATCCAAGAAAACTTTGGAGAAAGAAATTAGAATATTGATTTCTTGTTTCAAATTGTGTATCGTGAGGTGAAAAGCTTTCTTTGTCTCTAATTCAAGATTGATAAATAGTGTTTTTCCTTTTGGAAACTCATTTAATGACTTGGTAATGTCAAATGTTTTCTTGTTATTTAAAGTTGATACCCTTTAATAAAAAAAGAATTATTTAGAGAGGTTTGTAGATTTTATTGTCGCTTATGTAAGTTTCCTAGGGATAATTAGAGAACTTCAACATTAAAAATCTTCCCAATCATATTTTTTAAGGACGTAGATATTGTAAATGTCTTTTAATTGAATTCTGCTAAATATTAGGGTGTCTCATTATTTTTTTTCTGCATAGAACACTATAGATGAGTTGCTCTATACATCTAGTATTTTCCATATTTGGTTGATCTATGAAGTTATATGGAAGAGTTATGATGATAAGTTGGTATTGGGCAATTTGTACCAGACCTTTATAGTGGTAGAACATTGACTCCAATGGCATCCAATGGCGAATGGCATTGGGCGACACAACAGGAGCCTCATTTGTGAGTGATTTGTAATTCCTTACTAGTGCTGTGTCGGATAATTACTCAGAAAAATTTCTTTCACAATAATAATTCTTCTGTTACTCAACATCCAAATACATGAACACTAACAGATATAGAAGATCTGTAATATCTCCCATTTATTGGAACATCTTTTTCAAATGAAATTGCTCAACTTTTTCAAAACCAAAAATTTAACTTTCTCAAATACAATTTGTTTTCCACTCCAAAATGATGAATAAATTATCTTGAGGCTGCAAAAAGATTGTTCTCACTCGGCTTAGGTTATTGAACGTTGCCGTTGTAGCCACATGTTGGTGTCATAATATTGTGCAACAAGATTCTGAGCTACATAGTATACATTTATGTTCGTGCAGTAAGATTCTTAAATGCTTAGAGTTAGGCATATTATGTGTTGGCATATTCTGTGATTATGTCTAGTCTTTCGTTGGCATATTTTTTTCTGTAGATCTGTATCAGATTCATGCCCAATATTTGGTGATGCGCAACTCCGAACATCCACTCTTGCCTAGCGCCTAACCTACATACGAGCGCCGTTTCCCGTAGGCCTGTGCTCGAGGTGCACCCAAGGTGCTCTTGAAGCGCCCTTTCTAGTTTGTTAGCGCTCGAGGTGTGCTTGAGGCACCCTTTTACGATTGTGTGGGCTTGAGGTGTGCCCGAGGCAAGGTCGAGCACTGGGGCGCCGACCCTCTGCCAGCCTGGGCGTGCCTGACGCCCACTCGAGTAGTGCTTGAGCTCTAGAGCATGCATTTCTAAATGGCCATATTTTTTAACTGAATTTTGGAGCCTCTCTATAAATACCTACCTTCTTTGTTTTGTGCTAGAACTTTTGGCGAAACATTTCGGACTGATGCTCAGCAAAAAAGCTCTCACTTTTATGCCTGTAAATTGCTCCCATTTGAGAAATTCACCCTCGATTATTGTGTTTCAATTCTAAAGTTTTTTCACGTCATTCATTTTATTATACACACCTTTTGCCTATGAACCTTTGTAAGAGACGTGGGAGGCGTGGAAATTGGGATCCAGTGATGAGCGTAGATTTAACGATTTGTAAAGCAAGATTGAAAAAAAGATTGAAAGGTGTCTAGTTCCGTTGACAAATACAAATCCAAGGAGTTCCTTGGTAGGGGATACAAGACGAGAGTAAATCGGCTAAGTTAGTACATTTATACTATCTGGTCTGTAAGTTAATTTTTTTAGTGCTTTCTTTTTATGAACCGTAGAAGCCCTAAGGATTTTACTCAATAGCTATAGTTATCGAGATTTTCCTTCGTCATCAAAATCCTGTCTTGGCTATTACTGCTTGTTGTGCTTATATTTTATATTCTATTAATTGTTTAATTCATCTAGATTTGAATATATTTTACATGTATTATATATTCGCGTGTTTCTTATTCCGCAATTTGACAAAGGGTCAAAACAAGTTGTGATTAGGTATTCCCTAATCCATTTCACTTAGTATTGTTTTTCTGTGTAATCATGGGATCTAGTGGTAGTCTAACTACTGATTTATTGATTGTTTCCTTTTGCCAGGAGTGATGATGAGGATAATTACTGTGCATACCGGTCTGATTCTGAAGCAAGACATTTTTCTCAATCTGATGAGTACTACGGCACAGTGGGTTTTTATGAAATGGAACAAATGTACAGATCATATAAAACAAATCCTGATGAGGAAGTCAATGATAGTAAAGTGACTGCCCATCTACCACCGGGGAGTTTCATTACACATGATCTGAAAGGTATTAAAAATTCTGGGGAAGGATCAGGTGGACATGGTAATGGTAATGATTATGAATCTTCTCTTTATGGGATTGAGAGAACTGGTGAAGACTTGGATTTTGAGAATAATGGTGTACTTTGGCTCCCTCCAGAGCCTGAAGATGAGGAAGATGATAGAGAAGCTGATCTTTTTTATGATGAAGATGATGAAGCAGCTACAGGAGAGTGGGGATACACTTGCTCTTCTAGCAGCTTCAAGTTTGGGGATCTTCGTCATAGGGAAAAGTCAAATGAGGAGCACAAGAAAGCCATGAGAAATGTGGTTAGTGGGCATTTTAGAGCTTTGATAGCTCAGCTTTTGCAAGTTGAGAACCTACCCCTTTGTGAGGGATATGATAAAGAGAGTTGGTTGGACATAATTACATCTTTGTCCTGGGAAGCTGCTGCACTTCTTAAGCCAGATATGAGTGAGGGTGGTGGAATGGATCCTGGAGGCTATGTGAAAGTGAAATGCTTGGCATGTGGGTGCAGAAGTGACAGGTTTGTTTATGTCGATTTTGTGCTACTTGATTGATATGCCAACATGCTTCTAATGCATAGCTTGCATATTGTTCACTCGGTGCCTCCCACCAATATATTTAAACACTTTCCATTCAATGATTACATGTTCCAATCAACTCATTGGCAATAACACAAAGTGTTTTGCCATTGATTATGCTGTATTCTTGTTGTAGATTTTTTTTTTCAAGCTGAACATAGCATGGAAGGACTAGCATAATGGTAACTTACATGTAAAACTGCCAGGCTAATTTATCTTTGTATGGTAACAGTCATGGCTTGACACATGTGTCTTTTTTGTTAATAAAAAAAGCAATTCAAAATAGAATTCTCATTATTTTTCAAAAATTATCGATTTGTATATGAATCTGTTTAGGTCATACTTGAGTATTCCTTGGTTGAATGGTCATTGCTTCATGCACCACTTTGATTCATGTTCTAGCCTTGCGTACATAGCCTTTTTTGCGCTCTATGTGCTGCTGTGCATTTAGGCAAGCTATTTATCCTTGCTGGGATCGAGTCCAGAGAGTGTATTCTATATACTAGATAGAGGAGAGAGCTAAATAAGAGCCCTCTTTCTCCACTCCAACGACTCATAAAAGTAGAACTTCTCTCGGGGAGGAGATTTGTAAAAAGGATTCCCAATTAATTAGTAGGATAAGACCATTATTAAATAACTTAGCCTAAACGTTTATTTTTTCTGAAGAATAATAATGTGCTTTACCATTCAGATTCTGGATTTTTTATTGACATGGTAAATGATAAGAAAGAAAAAAATCAATAAATATTACATCAAAATTTGGAATTTAATAACCTTCAATAATTGTCTGACAATAAATCTGACAAATATTATCACTTGACAAATCATCTAATGTAGTTTGCCTGGAAGGCGCACATTTCCATCAAAAAAGCACAAAAATAATGAACTGATGGTGTGGCTGAATCCAGAGTATAAAGTGGTTAAAGAAGAGTTTTCTTGTTTTGGTACAGCTTTGTTTTTGTCTTGCGTATGAGTTTTAATATCAAGTAATAGAATCTCCTACTAGAAAAGAATCTGAAACCATTAGAAGCTGTACCGATGTTTTGTCCTTAGTAAATGAGAGTTTCCTTGGCACAGTATTCACCGGGCAGCTTTATGAAAGGTAGTTTACACCCACTATCCTTCTAAACTATCCGATACTGATTCACTAATCAAGCACAATTTGGAGGACATCTTAAAAGATGGTTTGAAAATTTGCCTGTCTAACTATCATTTGCCGAATTCATTCTTCAGGTACAGTGGGGGGCTGGGCCCATGATTCCCCTAGCACATAAGTAAATTTGTTGTTCTTTATGTGTCTGTCATTTCTGCTAAGTTGTATAGTAAAAGAGGGGTGGGGGGAAGAGAAGAGAGAAAGAAAGGAGGTGTAGATCAGAGGAAACCCTCTTAATTAGTGTTGGGTGCAGTTGCAACCTGCAAATGTATATAGAACTATTATAATATAATACAATTTTCCAAATATCCTTGCAAAAATCACAACACTCTGAGCACATCTAGTTGGAGTGTAGATGTTTATTTTGCCCAACTTGTTATAAATATATCCAACTCAAATCCCAAATACAGATTTGGTTAAAATGTATGCTAGCTAATCTCATTCTTCACACGATGGGAGAGAATTAAGCCTTGTTGAAATTTCTTATGATCAAAACAACAATCTACTTCTACATGTTTTGTGTGGATTTGTCATAATGTGGATAGAAATATGATTATCAAGCACAACTTAGAAGACCTATAATTCATGCACCTAAGTGCATGTACTAGTGACCAAAGTCACTGCTCTTGACATAATATATGGCAATGCCCGATACTTTAATTCAACACTTTCCTAGTTAATACATTATGTTTCTTGTTCTTCTAAGAAACAAAGTTTCCATGTAGTATAATTTTGATCACATGGTGACCTACTCTTGTTTGCATTGAAAAATTGCTTAAACTGAATGTGACTATGACTATTGGAAAGTACGTCTCATCCTGATATACTTCAAGATATCTTTGAGATTGCTAATGTGGAACATGGGCAAAGGACGTAAAGTGACTCACAACATTTGCTTTGAATGTGATATCTATACATGTTTTAACTTCTTGACTAGTTATTGGTATCATTTTTGTTTAGTAAAGACTTCTTCATTATTTAGAGATAATTCCATTCTTGGACCATAGGTGCATTGCAAGATTTTGCATCTAATAGACATGTATCTCGAAGCAAATTTTGGTAAAATGATTCACAATACTTACTTTGAAAGCAATATTTGAATGTCTTGTAGCAAGATAATTGAACTTCTTGAATGATTACTGGTATATCATTCTGGTTCAATAAAGCCTTCTCTATCATCTAGGGATAATTTCATATCTGGACCATTGGTGCATTGCATGGTTTTGCGCCTAACTTATTTGTATCTCGAAGAAAACAATTTTATGCTTCCTCTGGAAAATGGAAACTCCTTGATGACACCTAACCACTTACCACTTCAAAAGAAAGAAAATCTTTATTTGAAATTGACATTGAGAATCCTCTATAGATTTGCAATGCCAATATTATTACTATTAGTAGCCACAATATCATCACGTTTGTAATAACAGAATGAAGATTGACCATATATTGATCACTACCATAATGAGAGAGTCCAAATCCTGCATGAGCTTGTCGAGATTGCCAAATTTAACCTGTGGGGATTGATTTAAACCATATAATGACTTTTTTCGGGCAACAAATATACCTAGATTTTCTTTGAGAAATAGACCTTGTGGTTATTCAAAATATGCCTCCTCTTGAATGCCACCATGTAAAAATACATTCTTTACAGCTAATTGATGTAAAGATTTATAAGAGATAAGAAGTTACAAGAAGTTAAATGTAGGCCAACTTGGCTATAGGGGAAAAGTTATCCTTTAATCCACTACATATGTTTGAGCATATCTCTAGCTATTAGATGGGTTTTCAAGCAAGAGTCGGAGGAATATCCATTCATGACGTGTGGATTTCTTCCCAGAAGGTAAGGGAATTTGATACAATTTCTGGTCTTGTTGAAGAGCCTCTCTCCATGGCCGTCCTCCAGCTAGGGTAAGAAAGAGATTTTAAAATAGAGCATGACACCTAATAGAATCTAGTACAGATACAAAAGACTGCAGAGAAGATGAAACACCATTATATGATAAAGCAGTAGGCAAATAATACTAAGCGCAACTGTGATGACCTCTCCATATGGAAATCAAAAGAGCCCAATTAGTCTCCTTTTCAGGGATTGTAGAATCTGTGCACAGGATGATTGGCTTGCCAGGGGGCTGGCTCAGGATCTATTATATAAAAGGAACCAACCATTAGGTGAGGGCAATATGTGTGGGTTCTTTTTGATAGAAGGATAAGGTGCTACAAGAGGCTAAGACATGACTACATAAACAACCTTGTAGACAAGAATGTCCTTACCAGAATTTGATGTTGAGCTAGAAGAAGGCACCTTAGAAATAAAAAAATAGACATTGAAAACATCAATTTTAGTCAATTTTGGTCGAAGATCATGAACTTAACATGCACAACCAAAACTCCTTGGTGGTAGAGTTCATAATGCCTTTCCAGGAATTAGAATATGATGTGGAATCTTCTATTGAAATATAAAGGCATTCAATTGATGAGATGATAGGTATTCAATACTGTGTCACTTTAAATGATTTTCGGAACCCTTATTTAGAACAAGGGTGCTTTCATAACTTCCAACAAGCGTCCGCCCTTCAACTCGGCCATTTCACTCTGTTGGAGGTATCAAGACTAGTGAATGATGAAGAATCGCATGCTAGAAAATAAACGAAGGGAGGAGCAAAAAAAAAAAAAAAACTCATGGGCTTTATCACTTGTAAAACATTTATAGAAATAGAGAGTTCATTCAGTATTTCATCATAGAATGCACAGAAATAGCATACTGCCTCAAAAGTAGATGTTTCTTTATTGACTTTGCGGTCGTCAATAGTGCACCATTCCAAACTTTTTTGTTAACTCTTATTTGGATCATTGCTCTTGTAACTTCCAATAAGTATTTGTCCTCTCTTTGTCACTCTAATTGTTGTCCATTGATGGAAATATTGGTCAATACAATACGCATCAGCCTATATGTATACGTATTTGAGCTGCTTGATGTCAATATTTTTTGATTCCTTGATAATATCGTAATATATTTCCGTATAGGCCAGTAGCCAATATGGCCTTGGCAGTTTATATTTTTTAGAAAATTTTTTCCATCTGATATATTTGATATTGATATAACTATAATTGGTATCGATATCGATATTTTCATCCATGATTATGACGTATTAGGACAATATGACTGAATCCTTTGTTAGGGTATAGACAAAGAAAGGGAACAAAAAATGCACATGGAGTTGTGGTTAGGGAAGAATACAACACAATAGTTATATTCATGGGTAAACTTTCCAATAGATAATAGGCAAAAGAAAAAATATTGTGTATTGTGAAATTATGAGAGATGTACTGTTTGAGTCAGGGGAATAAAACCAATTTCTTGACCTTCAAAGCAGAACCATTAGCCAAATAACATTAGTTATATTGGAGCCAGTCTATAATTGGAAAATATATTTTGGGTTCCAGTTATATGATCTAAGGTACCAGAGTCAATGACTTAAGTCTAAGAAGACGCGAGAGATAGGCTATGAGGTTACCTATTTAGTAGTAGTTGTAGAGGAGGATGCCTAACCAGCAAGTATAACGAATAATTTTTTACTAACAAGATAATAAACTTCTCATTTGAAGATGTAGCATGAGCATGCAAGCTGCATCCCATAGGCTATCATGGCATATTGAGAAGTGATTTCTAATAGTTATTCCCGTTGTGACCAACTTTACCACATTAAAATCTAGGTAGTTTTCAAAATGTATCTACTACCATGAATACCACAAGCTGCCCGTGACTATCACCTCTTCCACTTGACAATGTATGGCTCACTAAAGCTGTCAGATTAGCTAGAATAACCCCACAGTAACAAAGCTTGATGCATCAAGGTTGTCATATATAATATGGGAGAATTTATAAGTCAAAGAAGTCACCCTAGTGCTGCTAAAATATAGGATCAAGCAGATTAAAATTTAGGTGTCAGCTGAGCAAGGAAACATAAAATAGCCTACTTTTAACGTTGCCCACTCATTTGCTTCACATTGATAGTTTTTGCCATAACTACATTAATCTCTTCATAGAGTTTTTTAAGCTAGCAAAATAATCTGTCACATCCTGATATTTCTGATTTATACCAAAGAAAAGGCTTGGACATCGAAAATACTTAACATTATGTTTTCTAGAGTATAAGATAGAAAAAATTCCCATGAGTGCTTTACTGAATCTGTATGTACTACCAAAAGAACCATTACTTTTCTCTGTTGAGTTAATCAATCAACTATAAAATTGAGCGTCTTCATGGAAGTCTCTTGCCCCAATCTCAAAATTGATAGGATCATCAATGAGGTGATCCTACTTAAGTCTATATTGATTTCTCGGATGTAAAGTAGAATAATTTTCCTCTAGTATTGATAATTTGTCTGATTGAGTCATTGATCCATTATTCAAGAATATGGGGGAAAGTTTCGGAAATAACAGTTTTTGATTTGCTCTTTCCCTATTCAGTGGCCATTAGTAGTTAATGAAAATTACACTACTAAGTTGCAAACAACAGAGAAGGCAGACACATTCTTCCAAAAGCCAAAACAAAGAAAATTCACTAAAACCCATAACAAAGGAAGCAGAGGCCAACAGATCAGTTGCAGGCTCCAGGTGAAGCACATAAGCCATAACAAAAATCATTGAGGAAAACCATAAACATATCAATAGCCTCCAAGACAGACACCAACCACAGCAGATGAAATCGAAACCGGCAAATACAGTAGCAGCAGCCTACTTTTTCTGCTGTGTTTCAGATAAAACCAGACCTTCTGCCAAGCAACAGTTGACAAGAGGAGAACTTTATCTGGGAAAAAAGAAGCATACCTTCATAGACAAACAAAGAAGCCACAGCAAATTGGAACAAGCAAATAGCTGCAGCAAAAGAGGTATAAGAAGCTGCAGACAGCAAATATAAACAGATACAACCACCAAAAGAAGCAGACAAGAACAATAGAAATCTGACAATAACGCTTTAGTTCTCTAATAACATCTAAAGCTGTAAAGTAAAAAAGAAGAAAAAAGAAGAGGCAGAGAGAGGTGACATAAATAAGAAGAAATCCTTAACTCGGCCTGTCTGTGTTCCCAAATATATGATCTTTTACAATATAATACAATGATCAGAATTCCTTTACTCCTAAAACCATCCTATAAATTTCTTTCCCTGGGTCAATGTTATAAATCTTTCTAAAAGGAAAATATTTATGTATTTGCAAGTCAAAATTCTAGTGTTTGCATCTTCGGTAAACTACAATATTTGTTGCTTGTATTTTCTTGTTGATTTGTTATGCTGAAGATGTTTATTATTATTATGTTAGGGGCTTCAGGTTTCAGTTATAATATTTGAATCTAGAAACTTTTAGTCTTGTTTTAAATTTCTTTAACTACTTAAATTTTTTGGTCTCATCTAGCATGGTGGTTAAAGGAGTTGTTTGCAAGAAAAATGTTGCTCATCGGCGAATGACATCAAGGATAGATAAACCACGCCTCCTAATTCTTGGAGGAGCTTTAGAGTATCAGAGGGTTTCTCATCACTTATCAAGTTTGGATACGTTATTGCAGCAGGTTTTAGTTGCTTCCCCTTCTGTAGCTGGTAGATCAAAGTTTCAAGTCTTTTTCTGTTCTTCTGTCTTGAAATTATACTGGTCTTTGTTTATGCGCTCATATTCTTTACATACTATTTAGGAAATGGATCATTTGAAGATGGCAGTTGCTAAAATTGATGCTCAGCATCCCAACATTTTGCTCGTGGAGAAGTCGGTATCAAGATTTGCACAGGAATACCTTCTTGCAAAAAACATATCTCTTGTCTTGAATATCAAGAGGCCACTTCTACAACGTATTGCTCGTTGTACTGGTGCACAAATAGTACCTTCAATAGATCATCTTGTGCCCCCAAGATTGGGTTATTGTGACTTATTTCATGTGGAGAAATATTTTGAAGAGCATGGTAGTGCTGGGAAAGGTGGGAAGAAGCTGCTGAAGACCTTGATGTTTATTGAGGGTTGTCCAAAGCCCTTGGGCTGTACTGTAAGTTGTGAAATCATCAATATGTGCACTCATAAACATGATGAGAATCTTATCCTTCTACATTATATCCTTCGGTTCTTGAATATTGTGAAAGCCAGGGAGGGCAAGACCTCCCAGGTAATGAATTTTGATGGAAAGAAATAATGTTTAATAATGTGGGATTGTACCCGTTTTAATTAATCAATTAAAAGTGGTCAATTTTCCCACCGTCTTTGGGTCTTGGGACTGGTCTTCAGTACATCTAGTGGCTTGCGACTAGTATTAGGTCATACTGAAAGTTTTAGAAGCTCAAGAGAAATGTATATAGCTTTTTATGGTACAACAAGGTGTACACCTTTTGGGCATGGAGAGTAAAGGGCTTCAGTGCTTCCTTGTGCTCCAATATTTTGCTTGGTCTCGATGCACTTTTTCTTTCAAACAGTAGAGTGCCTAACTTAACCAAGAAGATGCATGGGTTACTGGCAGTGACTTGCTGCTTAAAAGATAACTTATAATGACAGAAGCCATTTCACTTTTTCATTTCAGATTTTGCTCAAGGGTGCTCATGGAGATGAGTTGAAGAAAGTAAAGCATGTTATCCATTATGGGGTTTTTGCTGCATATCATTTGGCTCTTGAAACATCGTTTCTAGCTGATGAAGGTGCTTCTCTGCCTGAACTTCCTTTAAAGTCACCAATAACTGTTGCATTACCTCAGAAACCATCAAGCACCAACAAGGCCATTTCTACTATATCTGGTTTCACTCTCCCTACAACAAGAAGAGATCAAAGTAACCCTTTTCTTTGTGAAGCACAAGAGTCTGGAAGTCACCTCGTTTCAGATCTGGCTTCACTAAACTGCCATGTTCATGGTCAGACAACAAAGCAATACCATTCAAGTTTCCAGCCTCAATGCACAGACCTTGTGTCAAACTCTTCGCTTTCTATTCCCCCTTGTAATGACCAGTTTCCAGATTATGACTCAGAGAATAGCAGCAATACATTTGCTGATCAAATTTTAAAAAACAATCTTTCAGCTGGCATGTCGTGTGGGTTTTTGTGGAATAATCATGCACATACTGGTTCTGTTGGCACTACAGAAACATCACAGCAAGGTGTTTGTGACGAGCATTCTGTTGGTGGTACATGGACTGAGAATAACCTGGGTTCTTCAGATCAAAACTTTAATGATCAGAAAGTGGAATTCCAGCCTTTGAAGGAAGAATTTGCACCATCACTTGCTGACAATCAAAGCATTTTGGTATCTGTAACAACTCGTTGTGTGCGGAAAGGATTAATTTGCGAAAGGGCACATTTTTTAAGAATCAAATACTATGGAAGCTTTGATAAACCTTTAGGCCGTTTTTTACAAGACCAGTTGTTTGATCAGGTATGTTGCTTCTAAGTTCTCTGTCAAAGTTACGGCTATCTCATTACTCCAATGCCAACATGTCAAGCTTCATTCTTTATGATTAAGTGCATTGCTATTGATTTGCACCCTTTTTTTGTGAAGAACTGCCGATGTCATTCTTGTGAGATGCAATCGGAAGCACATATTTATTGTTATACTCATCGGCAAGGAAGCCTTACAATCTCTGTAAGGAAGCTTGAGTTTCTTCTACCTGGAGAGAGAGAAGGAAAAATCTGGATGTGGCACAGGTGCCTTCTATGTCCTCGAGCCAATGGGTTTCCTCCTGCCACTCGAAGAGTGATAATGTCTGATGCTGCGTGGGGTTTATCATTTGGGAAATTCTTGGAGCTTAGCTTTTCAAATAATGTAGCTGCCAGCAGAGTTGCTAGCTGTGGTCATTCTCTTCACAGAGATTGCCTTAGATTCTATGGGTGTGGTTCTCTTTCTTAAAATGGTGATGTTAGTTTACTTATTATTGAATTCCTGTGCATGGAAAGTATATTTTATGTGAGCATGTTTAGCTTAGAGATTTGAATATGGATAGAATGATTTTTAAGTTGATTAAGTTTTATATTTTTCTGTAAGTTATATAGGGGATCTGATAAGACAACAAGAGCCCCAAAAAAGTTCATAGCTGTGAGCTTTTGAAAAAAGTGCTTGTATTATTACTATTTCTACAGCAAGAACACTTTTTTCTTGGAACCAAATGAGCTTTTGGCTGTTAGTGGAAGCCAACAGCCAAAATCAATTCCCAACAACCCAACTGAACACCTGTAAGTGGCCAATGGACATTATTCAATTACCCTCATGGCCACATCACAACCATCTATTTGACATTCTGCTGTTAACATGACACCACATTGCCATCAATGTAAAAACCACTGTGATTCTGTCACTTTAAACCACTTAGCTGAAACCACTCTATAGATATGTTTGATAAAGAAGTTTCCAGTTTTGTAGATGTAAGACTTCTCTGAATGTAACACTGAGAGAACCAGGTCATCTTTAGTATAGAAGATCCCTATGATTTGAAGTATAAAACACCAATAAATCTGCTTGATAATGCAATTCTCAGTTTTGTGGATGTAAGACTCATCCATGTGCGTTTCTTAAGAAAAGAAATGGGTTAAATTTGTTAAAAACCATTTGATTGATTATCTAACCAACTGGATGAGAACTTCTGAAGTAGACTCCAGAAGATCCTTATGATGTATTAGTTTTATTAAAAATGAATGTATTAACTATCTTTAGGGATTTCTCGGGCTTCTTGTTGAGGATTTTCATGGAAAGACTTGGAGATTAGGCATGTTTATTGTCTCTGTTTTTTGTGCAGATTTTCTGACCTTCTTTCTTTTTAGTCTCACATGTCTTTTCAACTTTTCAGTTGTGGCAGGATGGTGGCTTGCTTCCGTTATTCTTCTATTGATGTTCTTTCTGTTTATCTTCCACCCCCAAAACTTGAATTCAATTATGACAAGCAAGAGTGGGTACAGAAAGAAGCAAGAGAGGTGCATGGACCTTGACCTCATGACATCTTTTGATATTAAGTTTTTAATGCTCACATAATAATTGTTGTTGTTTATCAGGTCAGTGACAGAGCAGAACTTTTATTTACTGAAGCCTGCAATGCTCTTAATCAGATTTTGGAGAAAGTGCCAAGTGCTGGATCATTGGATAGTAACGTGAAAGCATCTCAATTGAGAAAACATATTACTGAACTTGAAAGTATGCTGAAAAAGGAGAAGGAAGAATTTGAGGTTTTTTTTCCTTCTTTGTCCTTCATTGCATAATTTACTAAAGCAGAGAAAATTAGGATGAAAGGAAATAAAAGAACACTGAGATTAAGGGAAGATTAGCATGAACAATTCCTATTTATGTGGAGATCCTTGATTCCTGCCATACTTGTGATGAACTATGTATTATGAGGGCATCAATTAATTAATCAATTTATTGGTCAGATTTGTGTTCTTTAGGACTTGCAATTTACCTTGTGACTTATTTATTTGGTCAAGTCGATGAGCAATTGGCTCTGAGTTAAATGGATAGTGGTACAATAAAATCAACTTTGTTTATTCTCACGTGCTGAACATCAGTAGAATATGTCTGTGATTGTCCATAATTGTTCAAATTACTATAATTAGGATTTAGGTGTTACTTATTAGCCTTGATTATTGTAATCCTAGTAATTGCATCAATACTTTCATCCCTGTAATTATGCTCATCTATCCCTGAAAATCAGGCTGTATAACTGTTGTAATCCCCTATATAATGGAGGGCTCTCTTAACTGAGAGGCATCAAGCATTCGAAGAAAATTTGTCACTGCATTGCGTATAACCTCTCCTTTTCTCTGCCTCATTCTTTTATTTGTGAATTTTGTCTCTTATTCTTGAAAGGATTTGATGTTTGAGTTGTTGAAATGCTGTCATGGATCATTATGGTTTCACCGAGGCTATTGACTGTACACTTTACATGTTGCAGGGATTGTTACACAGAGCACTGAACAGGGATGCAAAAGTTGGCCAATACGCAATTGATATTCTTGAAATCAATAGATTGAGGAGACATTTACTTTTACATTCATATGTCTGGGATCAACGTCTGATATATGCAGCCAAATTACATAACAATATATCTCAGGAAGAGCGAGATAATATCATCTTGAAATACATGGAGAAGCCCCTCAATTCTGTTGGGAAGATTGAGATGAATGCAACTTCCAAGTTGGATAAAGGCTACAGAAACTGTGACACAAATTTTTTGGATGGAAATCCTGGAATAAATCCTAGTCATGGAGGCAATATCAGCCATGTTAATGAGCCTGGTGCATTTCACAAAGAGATAAGTTTGGATCAGGAAATGAATTATATGAAAAAGGGTGAGGAGGTGACTGAACATGATCCTTTTGAATCTAGAAATGAAGTTCAGAGGGTTCTTCCAGGTGGACAGTCCTCGGATCTGGGAAAACTTTCTTCTACCCCTGATGCAGCATGGACTGGTGAAAGTCATCCAGGTGATGTAACACCAAATGAGAATGGCCCCCGGTTTCCCATATACACTGTCACAGCTCCTGACTTTGTTAAATTGGTTACAGAAAGCTCAAATTCAGAGAAATGTGCCAATTTCCAATGTAAGGTTGACATACCTTATTCTCCTGGGAATGGCTTGCCTACCAAAAGTCCCAACAATATAGAGAACTCCACAAGCTGGATGGGGTATCCATTTGTAAACCTTTATCGGTCCTTTAACAAAAACTCCTCATGGAATATGCAAAAGCTTGATAGTCTTGGCGAGTATAATCCACTTTACATCATGTCATTTTGTGAATTGGAACGTCTGGGTGGGGCTAGGCTGCTTCTGCCTCTGGGTATTAATGACACTGTCGTGCCTGTTTATGATGACGAACCAACTAGTATAATATCTTATGCACTTATCTCACCAGATTATCCCACCCAAATGTCAAATGATCGTGAGGTGATTAAGGATGGACAGGAATCTTCCAATTCTTTGTCTCTTTTGGTTTCAGCAAACCTACTTTCACTTCATTCATCAGGTGAAGCAGCTTTTGAATCCACAAGAAGTCTGGGGTCTTTTGATGAGAGCATCTTGTCTTTATCCAGTTCCCGCAACTCCATGGTGTCAGATCCACTGTTCTATACTAAGGCCTTGCATAAAAAGGTGTCTTTTGCAGATGATGGTCCACCTGGAAAGGTGAAGTACACAGTCACTTGCTATTATGCAAAACAATTTGAGGCATTAAGAAAGATTTGTTGCCCTTCTGAGTTAGATTTCATCCGGTCCCTTAGTCGTTGCAAGAAATGGGGTGCTCAGGGTGGCAAGAGCAATGTCTTCTTTGCAAAAACCTTGGATGATCGATTTATAATTAAACAGGTTATGAAGACAGAGTTGGAGTCTTTTATCAAGTTTGCTTCAGCTTATTTTAAGTACTTGTCCGAATCCATCATCAGTAAGAGTCCAACCTGCTTGGCAAAGATTCTAGGATTATATCAGGTATAATTTGATTCATTTGTCCATTCCAAGCAAGTTAAATTGCAGTCTACTATAAACCATTGTTCAATTACAAGTTCAGCAGATGACTCGGTTACTTTCATCAGAGTTGCAGTTGGTACATCTAACAGCAAATCTATGTTGCTTTCAATGTTCATTTTTCCACTTCGGTCAACCACTTCTCTCTCTTTTCATCCTCCTTCCCCAGACTTGATTTTTATCATTGATGGAATTGCTGTGCATTGTTTTCCTTCTTAATGTCAAACCATGGATATTTTATTGCATTTACCTTTGTTTAATTGAAGCTGGTCATTCATCTGTATCTGTTATTATCCTAGTTTTTGACTTCTGTGACTTGTACTAACCCCTTTTCAGTGCCACCTGAATTTTCCTGAGTTAGCAACTTAGCATGTATTTCAAACTTTAGTGTTTGCTCTGACAGTGCATCTTTGGAGTGTCAAAACTTTCTCTACCCAAGGGGGTATCTCAATAGTTTTGTGCTGCTAATATACAAAGAATGTCTACAGAGATCATGTATACGTGTGTTACATCTAATTTATGGTTGGCATATTTTATTTAATGGGGTCTGTAGCCATGATTATGAGTTTTGGGACCTTTTCTTCCTTACCGACTTCTTAGCAGTATAATTGTTCTTCTATAGTAATTTCTTGGAGGCCTCTAACTATATCTGTATGTCAATGTTCTCATCCTATTTTTCTCTGGGTGATTTCTCTAAACTAATTGTTTTGGAAGTCAATTTTTTTTTTTTTTTCATTTGCCTGTGGTTATCTTGAAGGTTGCATCCAAGCATCTTAAAGGAGGAAAGGAATCAAAGATGGATGTTTTGGTTATGGAAAATCTTTTGTTTCGGCGTAATGTTACACGGCTTTATGATCTCAAGGGTTCTTGTAGATCTCGATACAATCCAGATTCCAGTGGAGGGAACAAGGTTCTGCTGGATCAGAACTTGATTGAAACAATGCCTACCTCTCCCATCTTTGTCGGCAACAAGGCAAAACGTTTACTGGAGAGAGCTGTCTGGAATGATACATCATTTCTTGCTGTAAGTTCTCAAACTTTTTAATTATGAGTTCCCTGGGATCACATGTGAAACAATTGGATATTCTTGAATTGTTGTAACCAGGTCTTGGGGACCAAAGGCACATCTTCTGATAGTCCTTGCTTTTGGATAATGATGATATATTGTGGACTGAAATGCTATTGCAAGTATATGAACTGTAAGGGGGTTCAAGAAAATAACAAATACTGCTAAATATTTAGAAACTCTGATCAGTAAATAATTTGTGCAAGTATCTATATCTAGTTGATATGGGAATGTTTTGACTAAAAAGAATTGTTCTATGGCCTGTGGTGGTCATACATGAAGTGGTAGATAGTCTTTCCTATTGTACTGCATATACTGTTGGTTTTTGCGCCATTGATGTTTGCTTAGCTTCAAGCAAAGATTTGAGCTGTGAGCCTTGTTGAGCCACGGAACAGAACAGAATCAATTCAAGCATCAGTTCCAGCTCATTTTTGCATATAGATAGTAGCAGTTAAATATAGGAGTTGATTGGGATACACCTCAATACCTTGATGCCATTACCATAGGCATTTGCCCCTGGATCCTATTGGGGGATCGAACTTGTACTTGGAGATGGGTGCAAGGTGGAGCCCTGAATAATAATATGCATGAAGAGGCTCCTTATTGATACAATTTATCAATCCTTATATTGGGTTTCGGAGGAGTTGGATTGTGGATAAGGAGAAAGTAGTGAGGTCAATCATAGACAGGAATAAATTGTTCAAAAGAGATGTCAAGACTTGGGACTTGGGATTTTGTATACATAATGTGAGCCAATGGGCTTGCATTGCATGTAATTATGGATAGAAGGTCTATGCAATCTGATATGGCTCAAGTGAAGAATGGTCCTTGAAAATTAACTTTGCCACTCTGGGGCTGCTCTAGGATTTTTGGGGGAAGCATATGAAAGGTTTGATGTAATGTTGGAGAATAGTATTGAACTGGAAAATCAGCAGATTAGTGAGGCTAAAAGGAGTTTGCACGGAGTTGAGTGGTATTAGATGTTGAAGAGGTCTTCACCCCCAGTTTGGGTGGCGGTTGTGATGAGGTTTTTCTTGGAGATTATATAGAGTTTGATGTGATATGGGTAGAGCAAGGAAATAAAGTTTGCAAATGGATGATTGTAGAGAGGATTGTGCTGGACAAAGAGAAGGTTAATATGGCAGATTTCAGCAAAGCTTGGAAAATCCTTTCTTGGAATGAGAATTTTATGGAATAAGTGCTTGCTACCACGTATTAGGTAAGATGGACAATGTGTTATTCTGTTCTATGGATGATGTCAACTGTTTTTATGGGAGAAAGCAAGCGACCAAGGTTTTGGCGGAAAATAAAAGCTTTTGTTATTTTTGGGTTTCCATAATGAGATATTAATGTTATTTGCAGACTTCATCTGCGGCCAATTATAAATGAAGAATACGTGATTTTGTTTTGGAATGGAAGATGTATGTCAATGGCTAATCGTGATAACTGGCATACAAATACGACTATTGTTCATACTAGGATAAGTATTGGCTAGCCTTCCATGGGCCACACCAGCCGTTATTGCAATAGTTAGACGGTCAAAGCCGGTTACTGTTGGTTAAGCACTATATGGTAGAATCTTGCTGTTCAAATCAATATCAAAAATCAATACGGAGGGGGTCCGAACAGCCTTGTACGTACACTGCCCATGCTGGCTAAGCACTGTATGGCAAAATCTTGCTATTCAAATCAATATTAGAAATCAATACGTGATGATGGGCATTTGAGTGTCAAGGCTCCTTAAGAGGGGTGATGATCTTGTGGGATTAAGGAGTCGAAGGACTATTTTATTGGAGAATCTATTTTTGCATTGTTCCAAATTGGATGGGTAATTTCAAATTGGTATTTCAGGGTTTATATCCATTATGATCTTAAAGGAAAGATCGATATCAGTATAAATCGTGATCGTATTGGTATTTGTTGTATCGGGTTATAGGTGTTGGTATTGGATGTTGTAGGTACAAATTTTTTCTCTCTATCAAATGAAAAGATGTATACTAAAGTTTGATCGTCTTTAATCATTTATTTATTTATTTGAAAAATTTTAGTCAATTTTATCAAAATTAATCGTAATATGCTACTATGTTATTGATAAGTATCCCAAAAGTTTTTATATATACATGTTTTATCTTTAAAAAACATATGGATTTAGGTTTCTTAAAAGATTTAAAATTTTAGGTATATTTAAAATGTATGGATTTCGGTTTGCACGGATGAAGTGAAGTGAAAAAAAGGTTGATACATATTGTCCTTGTTAGCGCATACATTAGTTTTATCGGTTAATTTTTGGAATATTGGCTGCTATACTTGTCTTATCGGCCAGTATATATGTTGTTCTAGCTGATAAGATGACGTATCGAAATATTTTCTAGTATTGAACCCTACCAATTCCTATTCATTGAAATATCTGCCTATATTTTCATCCATGATTGTGATGTTGTGGATTTTCCATGGTTAGAGAATAGCACTTTAATTGGGTTGTAAATGAAAGAGGTAATTCATCTACCTATTGCACCCCTTGGCAGATTTCAACTTTTTTTTGAAAGAACATGAAATAATTGATATTTAATCCAAAGGCCTTTCTTTTCAAGGGATCAGGTGGTGCTAGCTTGATGAAGTTTGGACTGGAAGATTTCATTTTCCTCTAAAGTTTAAGAATGATGTTCTTGAGTTATTCTGAGCTTGCAGTTATGTTAAATCTTTGAGGACAAGCCTGTTTTTTGCAATGCTGAAACTATCTTGATTTCAAAATTTGCGGTTTAAGAGCAAGGTTGGTCGAAATGCTTGGACAATTGTGGCAGGTTATTTACTGAAGGCGCTAATATTTTCATTGTCGGAGAAGTTGACAAGATGAAGTGTTGGTCAAACACTTGGAGTAAATTTCAATTAAAAAAGTCTCAACTAATAGATGAGGCCGATAGGCTGATTGAGGTATTGTTTATACAGCATGAGTGAATATTGGGAGCATTTTTTGTGAAATTACTGAAATTTATTTTCTTATAGCATGGCTTGATAAGAGCATAAGCTTTGATGCATTGGTAAAGCTGTTCTAATGTAACAGAGAGGTCATGGGTTCAAACTATGTAAATAGCCTTTTTGCAACTTAATAATAATGTTAGCATTACCCCCAACCTAGTGTTGGAATATGTTTTAGGGTATATTCCTTTAATAAGTAAATTTTTGTGTTTGTGATATATGTAAATAACTCTCTCTCTCTCTCTCTCTATATATATATATATAGAACTAACCCAACTGCCAAGTTTTTTCTTATTACAAACTTACATGGTTTTAGAGTAAGGTTCTTCAAAATCCTGAAAGTCACCGATTAAAATTTGTTTTCGATTGATAATGCGCCTCTTCTCCCTAAATTAAAGCCCCAAATAATTTTTGTTTTCATCCACAATAATCAGCTGAGTCAGTTAGTATTGATTTTTTTGCCAAAAATCTAATTTTCATATTCTTTGATCAACTCACCAAATTTGGCCATTTTTATTTTTGATTTCTTGCTATTAAGGTTTGACTAGATGATTTCCTACAATTTCTGATGAATTTGGTTCAATTTCCTGGGTTGATTGTGGCAGTTTTTGGTGAGTTCTTTGAGTGGTGAGTTCTTTTGCTTTGCTTTGTTCTTCGCGTGCTGATTCATTCTTTACGAGCAGTTTTTCCAGTTTTCTTTGAGAGCAGTTTTTGCATGCTGATTTGGGACAATTTCTTTTTGCCACTTTCGTGCTCCTGTTGTGGTGATTATGTGGTGATCCTCTGAGACTTATTTCTCTTGCTTGTTGAGTTGGCTGTTTTTCTGGCTCCTGAGATCCACTGTTTGAAGTTCTTTGTGGTCTCAATCGGTGCTTTCATTGGGTGGTTTTCGTGGTTAAAGGGTGTGAGGGTGTATTTGGCACTTCGAGCAGGTTGTGTGGGTAATTATAGGTCTTATGATCCGTAAGTGATTTGGATCTTCTGCTATTGTCACAAATTCAGTTCTATGATTATACTTTGATTATTCATGGCTTCTAATCTATATCTCATGATTATGGTGATAGTGGCAGTAATGAAAGATTGATTTATTTTCATTATGAGAGAGTTGGTTTTATACGAATTGAGTGTTTCCTGCTCCATGAGAGGCCTACTACAACTCCTTATCAAATTGTTAGTATTCATGTTAAATTAGGTAATTACATCGCTTGTCTTTTGGTATCCTATTGGGCTTGGGTCGTTGAATTTGGTGTCTTTGATCACATGACTGAGTTTATAGGTATTTTATCCGATTACTGATAGTGTTCCACTATTCCTGATGTTAATGGCTCTTCTGCAGAGGTTGAGGGGGTTGGGGTTGTTTTTTTGACATTGTCCTTGCATCTCTCATTACTTTGTATTTAATCTACAATTAGTATAATAAGTTTACTCAATATTATAATTGTTATGCAATATTCTTGTCTACTCATAGTGAATTTCAAAATCTTATGATGAGGAGGGCTTTTTTTGGTCTAGTACTAATATGCAATTGCAATTTAGGACTCTACTTGTTTGACGATAACCCTCTCTTATAGTCTATTCTAGTACTACTTCTACGCCTCCTGATATTCATTATAGGTTGGGTCATCAATCTATTTCTAGTATAAGTGTTTAGTGGCGTCACGCTAGGCATGGCACAGGGTACTGAAACCCTTAGCCAAGCACGACACTAGGCCATTTCTAATGGATTGGCTTGTTCTAGGCCATGTTGTGCTGCAAATTTGTGGGTGAAAATGGATAAAATCAAAAATCGTTAAAAAAAAATATACAAAAGGGTTATGAATAAATATTTCTTCTTTTATTAAATATTTAATGTTACATTCTATATAACTTAAGAAAGTACAATGAGTAAAAGTATGACAACTCTTGTATTCCTTCATATTTCACTTGCATTGTTACTTCTAGAATATTGTTCTTTGATACTGCCTAAAATGATTAGATGTTTTGACATGATCTTTTGCTTCTAACTAATATTTAAATAAGATACGCATTTCAATGGTGTTTGGTATCATCTTGCTTCTTTTGTTAACCACAATTTAACCCCCATTGCTGAAGACAGATTTGAATGATACCGTACTTGCAAGTGGGCCAAAAACATGGTGAATGTTTGCTCTTTATCCTTCTATATTTTAAATCTGAAGCTCTAACTGATTGCATTTAGAAACATGGTCAGATTGTAAGTAGTTGAGTAGTTCAGCTAGTGTCGAATTTGTTGAGCTTTTTATGGATCAATGTCACTAACCGTCTCAACATCATTTACTAATATAGTGATCTCATTATTGCCTATTCTAGCAAAATTGCCCATTAGAGCCATCGTTAACCATTAGTCATTAAGGCATATTCTTAAAATATTTACCCAATGTGATTTACGTTGACTTCGTATGAGGGAAAATAAATCTTGTTAGATTTGACCATTTTTGCTGCTTGCTTCTGTGTCTGAAGTGGATGGTTCCCGTATTGATTGATTGCATCAAAATTGTATAATATATGTAAGTTTTGATGCACCAGTGCCTTCATTTCTTCTGCAGCGTTGTTTATCCAAAGTTAGAGTAGAATTTTTCAAAACAGATGGCCACCCCACGCTGGGGTCTATAATGGTATCAAGACATATTGTCATTGAAGGATTTCTCCATTATTTCAATAAATTTTCTTGTAAATTATATTCAAATATAATGTTAGCTAATATTTTGAAATTTTATCCAACAACTCATGAGATCCTTCATGTAATATTCCATATTTACCTCCATTGCTGATATGACGTGTTGAAAATGTATAATTTGGTTGATAAAGTATGAAATTGTAAATAATTGACAACAACTGGCTTAATAGCAGATTTGAAATTATATATTAAGTACCTGCAAGTTTGTTAATTGCAAAATAAAAAATTTCTAAAAATTGTTGCCATATCTATCATTTTTGAGTTCTTATCTATAATAAGCTTGGCCGATGGGATATCGTCATTGTAGAAGATGGCTAAAACAGTAAGAAAAGGATATGCACTGTCTAGCATTAGGAACGTGAAATTCCATGGTGTTCTGTAATTGATCTTCGTCTTTTAATAACTGAACTTATTTTGCTTACATAACGTATTGAACTGCTACTTTTGGTAAGAAGATGTCCTGATAATTAGAATAATATTCTTTAATTTCTCCATTGATAGAAAAATAAACTGCAAGACATCATTGAACAAATGTTAATAATAATGCACACTTTTGTGTGAAAATCCTCAGTTTAGAATTTTTAAAAAATTATGATTTAAATAAAATTACAACATAATTACTATTTGAAGCATTGTTGAATGTACTAGAAAAATCTTATTAAATATTCTATATTTATAGTTGATCGGCATGTCTAGAATTGGGCCGACCCAAACCCAGTTCACAAATGCATATGAGGCCCAGACAAAAAAGGCCAAAAAGAAGACGCCACTGAGCCCATGAGGCAAACAGTGCAATAGTTGATCCAAGGGACACGACCCAAATAGTCGAGCACCGAAGGCTCATAATGGAGCATTATATGAATTGCTTCAGACGGCGGCTGTCTAGCCAATGATTGAAGGCGACACACATATAACGCCTCTCACTAGTGAAGGGGCATAATGCCCATGTATTAATTCAGAGGTCTGCCAACCAAATAGCATCTCTCATTATAAATATAGTCTCTTCTCATAGAAAAAGGGGACGAAGAACGAGCGACGAAGGATTGAAAGAAAAAAGAGAAAAAGTAGTGAGCCATTCCACCAGCTGAGTGTATAACTCCAAAGTAAGACACTTCATCAGATGAGTGCACCATTGCCAAAGCCGCTCCTCCAGTTGAGCGCATACAAAGGAGCACTGCCCTCCAAAGAAACACTCATCCCCATTATCTTGACATTCGTACTCATATCTTATTGTATCTTTCTCATCAAGTAAAAAGATTTCTGACTTGAGTGTTAGAGGATATATTAGGGAGCGAGTCCCGTATACCTCTAACCTCTTGTTTGTTTTGTTGTGGCGCACAGGATCCAGATTTCGAACGACGAAGATTGGACCTATTTAACTCGGACACTCTAACGTGACCAATTAGCTCCCTAATTCGTACGATAATCCAGATTCTCAGGGCGTATCAATAATATTTATTATATTTAGAAATTGAAAAAGCTATGTAAACTAATAATTTTATTTTGTAATTCTCAAATTACAAATATATGGAAGATTATTATGTGATGACCTAACATCACTATTTAAAGAAATTCTTGTTTTCACCTTTATTAATTCAATAATTAATTCTTGTTTAAATTATAAAAAAAAAGATGAATTAATAATTTTAAAGTGTTGGGACATTAATATGATAAGAAAATTATAAAAAAAAATTAATTACTAATAATGTATAGTTATAAATAAAAGTAATCAACAGTTAAGAAAATATTAGATCACTTTGAGAGTAGAGAATGGGGGAGTAAGAATCAGTAGAGAGAGTTGTGAGTGAATAAAAACAGTTAGGGATGGGATATTTATAGTTTTTTGGGAGGGGTAAATTATCGAATTTCTTTCCTTTTTTTTACAAAAAAAAAATAATAATAATCCAACAATAATTCGATAGTTGCCATTGATAAATATACACCCACACATATATCAATATATTATTGGCCATGCTGGCGTGACACCATCGAGCGCCACAGGCCTACATGGCATGCACCGCAGGTGGGGAGCCTTGGCATGGCCTATGAACACCTCTATTTTTTAGTATGAAAAAGTTATGTCCAACTCTTAAGTTATGTCAGTTTTCCAAATACCATCATCGGTCATATTGCCCTCAAGTAAGTCCACGTGCCTTTGCTATTTTTGAATTATTTTATTTTGATGCCTGGGAGCTTGTCTAGTTTCCTCTAAATTAGGACTTCATTATTTTATTATATTTACCTAGTTATATTTGATCAAAAATTATTCCAAGCCATATTCAGTCCCAGATATTTGTGTCCATGACATATTTAGAGTTCTGAATTTCCTCTTTTGGAAATTGCACCTCAACCAATTCTTC
Organism: Nepenthes gracilis; assembly: GCA_033239525.1. Taxonomy (NCBI): domain Eukaryota; kingdom Viridiplantae; phylum Streptophyta; class Magnoliopsida; order Caryophyllales; family Nepenthaceae; genus Nepenthes; species Nepenthes gracilis. Next base: position 28,503,498 of record BSYO01000004.1, read on the forward strand.
ATCACGGTCAAACACACCAATTGCAATCATCAATGCTAATTCTCAAGCACAAGAGGTGCATGCCATCCTTCATGTATTGGATATCAACCTAGCATCCACAGATTAGTTGGCAGTAACATATGCATCACAATCTGCTTATTGATCACGGATGCATTTTGAATTTCCGAAATTCAGCTGATGGGTACTCTCCTTTTAGCCTTCTATCAACCGAAGAAGCTAACCACTTGTACAGTATGTCACTGCCACTATTATTTAAATTACTAATTGGACCAAGATTTCTAAAAGGGCTTGTTCCACTTCCTATGCAATCAAAGCAATAAACTTCACATTCAGTAGATAGGCAAATTTTGCTGATTTTTAGGATATGGAATACAACTTTCTTTCTCACCATTGCTTTAAGGAAGAAAGACTATGATGAACCCATTCACTCCTAGAGTTTTGTTTCCAAAACATATTGAGTTCTAAATTTTCATCTTTTGAAAATTGCATCTCCATCAATTCTTTATCTTAGCCAAAAAGACTAATTATAATCGTACATGCTAATTGTCCATGCTAAGTCTCAAGCGCATAAAAAGACTGCATAGTGTGCGAAACTTCCATCATGTGGCTGTAAATTTGTATGAGAGAAAACCTCACACTTTGTTGGTTTTATTCACATTTATATCTAGGATTATTTACATATATTATAAATACTAAATTGTCCTTATAACAATAATATACTATAATATATCTTAAAGTATATTCTAACATCATATTCTAGCACTCCCCTTCGGAGCATAGATGTTGATTATGCTAACATTTTATAAATATACGGAACCTCAATCTAGTTAAAGACTTAGTAAAAATGTTTGCAAGTTGATCTACATTCTTCACAAGATGAGTGTGAATTAACTCTTATTAGATCTTCTTATGAATAAAATGACAATCTACCTTAATATGATTTATGTGCTTCTGAAATATTGGATTTGATATAATTTGGATGGTTGCTTGATTATCACACAATTGTTGAGAAGGACTAGAATTCTCACAACCAATGGAGCTATAATCTAGACTATTCCCTAATACCAAAGGCAAGGTTCTTGCTATGGGAATCCAGCAAAGTGACAAACTACAATTCAGATTATAAGGGCCTAAATCGAAAAAGGAACTTAGGCCAGACTTCGAAGAAATTAGTCCACAGTCATGGCTAGAACATTATATATATATATGCACCAAGTTTCTGGCACAAAAATTCAGGACTCGGGCTAGAGTTTCCATTATTTCAGCAATGAAAGAAATACTTGGCCATGCTTGCCAATAAAACTCAAGAAAGAGTACAAATAAACACATGCATGGAGGTATCATGCCATGCAATCTCAGAATTTCAAAAGAGAAGGGTGAAATATGAGAATTTACAACAAATATGGGAGAAGGAAGCATGAAATGCACTTGCCCAACAAAATAATTTGAGAGAGAGAGAGAGAGCAAAATAATTTACTTGAATGAAGGTTTAGAGGCATGATCTCAGAATTTCACTAAGCCAATAGAAGAAATCTAAGAACAACTAACAAAATGAGGGAAGGAAATAATGAGATTTTCCCTTGCATGATTATTTCAAGAAAGAACAAGATTTTCTATTTCTGCCACCTCTTTTTCTCTCTTTCTCTCAGAAATCAATGCCGAAACTAGTGATAATCCACTTAAGGCTATATATATGGAGGAAAGTCAGAGAACCTAATTAAGTTAGTTTATCTAATATAATGAGGTAGCAAGTGAGGCCCATAGTTAAACCTTAATTAACTTTCATTATTCCTCCACTTCAATGACATGGCATCAAGACATTGAGTGTCGTATTTTAGAGCCAAAAATCTGATTAAAATGGTCATGCATCAGAAACACATCTTCTGTTCGAATGGAGCTCGAACGGGGAGGTTTTGGAAAATCTAATACCCGATCTGTCGTTCGAATGCCACTGTTTGGTCCTCAAGTAAATTTTTGCATGAGCTAAAATTCAAGCTAAAATCGCACAAAATTGTCATTTTTGTTCAAGAAAAAAATTTTTCTAGCCAACATCAAACTAAATTTGAAGTGGCTCAGAATAGTAAAAACACCCTTCTAATACCTTCTAGTGTGTACCAGGAACAAAATTACTTAAAATTCCACCAAAGAAGTAACCTTAATACTTGAACACAAATTTTACTCATGTTTAGATTTGGATTATACATACATAGGACTCAGGCTTCACATATCTACTCTTTGCCTCTCTTATTCATGGGATAGGTTGACATCACTAAAAATACACTAGCAATGCCTGTGTCAAAGGTTTTGAAATTGAAAACTAATGGAAAATATATTTTGTAGGAAACTATGTTTCTTTTAAAATTTAGTTGATTGAAATAGGTGGTTGTCACTTTGCCAACTGAGTTGGGAGGGCTTAGGTGTAAAAGATATTGCTTCTTTTCAGCAGGGTTTTTTCAAGAAGCTTGTTAGGCTAATCTTGACACCCCCTCTGTGACGTGCTCTGACGTGCTCTTCGTAAACCATCTATAAAGGGTAAGGGGTGTGAGAAAGGATAAAGGACACCAAATTGGCTTTCTATGATGGTGGAGTGGACGAGGTTATGAAGATTTATGTTGAATGGTAAATGTTATTGCAAAGACAGTATCTATTGTTAGCCCTGCAGTCCAAGGTAAGTCTCAGGCTTCACTTTTGACAAATTATGAATTGTGGGAAATTATATGGGGAAGTGCTTGCGTAGTTCTGTCAGCTCATTTCATTTGCTAGTGGATGAGTATATTCTCTTGAAGTTTTGGCTGGATAACAAGGAACTTAGACAAGGTCACCCTAGATTAGTTCATGTGGTGGTAGGATAGGATGCTTATATGTGTTAATTGTTCTAGATACCTCTGTTTAGGTTTTTCCTTCTCATTAAATAAATAATACTTTCTCTAATTATATTTAATGACAACCCAGCACTTTCATAATTTTTCTCTTAATTACAATTAATCAGTTTTAATTACAATCAATTAGAATAATTTTGATTAAAGAAATTATGTACAATTTTAGTAGTTAATGCTACTAATATTCTGCTGATATGCCTCCTTAAATTAATGCTGATTGTTGCAAAAAGAATAAATTTGTCAGCCATGAATTGATGTTGATGGTGTGATACAATTTTAGTAAAAATGTCCGCTGTTCGAAGATGGGTAAAGATGTGAGGAAGAATAATCACATGTTGGTAAAGTGTTGTATGGATATAGCGATAATCGACCTTAGTATACTTTATATGTTCAAAAAAGGCTGGATTGGTGTGAATTTAAATAGTATTAGTGTTATCAACATAAAGGGCAATTGGATTAAGTTGGGGAATGCCAAGTTCCACTAATACGCCTTGTAACTAAACAAATTTTGAGTAAGCTGAAGATATAGTACAGTACTCTGACTAAGTTGAGGATTTCAGTACATAAGCTTACCAATAAATATGTACTAACTAGTAATAGAACGACGAATATTGGTACAACCCGCATAATCAGTGTTACTAAATCCTTGTAAATGGAGGGAATTATTAGTTGGAAAGAATAGCCTTTGACTCGAAGTATCCTTTAGGTAACGAATTATCCTTTTTACTACTAAAAAGTGTGAGTGTCGGGATGCTTGCATAAACTGACTCACCTGTTAGATTGTAAAAGAGATATCAAGCCGAATAACTGTTAAATAATTTCCTACCAGTTGTCAATACGTAGATTAGATAGTAAGTCTCCGTCTTCTTGTCGAAGTTTAAATTAACCTTTATAGGTGTAAAAACAGAGTTTCCAAGTTAAAGATTAGCCAACATAATAAACTCTTGTGTATACTTGTGTTGTCGTAGAAAACTACCAGTAGGAGTATGTTGTAGTTCAAGACTAAGAAAATACATCAGCAAACCAAGATCTTTCATCTGAAATAAAGTTTGGAGATAATATTGCAATTGCTTAACAATCGAGGTTCAGTTCTAGTTATAATAATATCATTCACATGGACAAAAAGTATAACAATTCCATTAAAGATTTTGGAAAGAAAAAGTGAAGAATCATATTGACTTTGATTGAAGTCAAAATCAAGAAGACAGGTACAAAAATTTCAAACCAAGCTCTTGGTGCCAGCTTTAAACCATATAAATAATGATTTAACTTACACACTTCAGAGGAGTAATGAGTAAACATGTTGGAGGTGGAATCATGTAAAATTCTTTTAGATCCACGTGTAAGAATGCATTTTTTATATCTATTTGTCGAAGTGACCATCCTTTTAAAGTAGCAATGGCCACAATAGTACGAACTATAATTATTTTGGTCACTGGCATAAATATCTTCTCATAATCAAGACCATATTCCTGGTGATAACCAACTACCACCAAGCAAGTTTTATATCTATTGATAGATCCATTAGGCTGTAGTTTAATTGTGTATACCCATTTGCATCCAATACGTTTGATTCCAAAAGGACATGATACAATATTCTAATATGGTTGTCATGAAGAGTTTGAAGCTTGTCTTGCGTAGTTTGTTGTCAACACTTTTGAGTAGAGACTTGATAGTAAGATGAAGGTATAATAGCGGTATACAAAATTGCCTAATCAGTAGTATGAGAGAAACCATACCTATCAAAAGGACGAGTAATCCAAGTGGACTGTTGAAGTTGAAGTGCATTGGAGTCAAGCGTTGGTTTCGGATCGAGAATAGGATGTGGATGATGTCTCTGATACACAAGGCCGAATTTAAATCGATGATTCAAATAAGGATGGTCATCAAAAGTCGGAAGAATGGCAGAAGCAGCTTCGTGTATGATATGAGACTGGAAGTAAAATTAGTTTTCAAAGAAACAACATGGCAAAGAATATGAAATTTGTTGTCATCGGCATAAAAACAAGCAAACCCTTTTATGTATACTACTATATCTAAGAAATGCACACTTAGCAGCCTAAGGTGTGAATTTGTGACGTTCAATTGAAGGTAAGTGGACACAACGGACACAATCAAACGTATGCAAAGAATAATAGTCGGGAGAAATTTCAAACAAATAATAATGCAGGGAATCGTAATACAAGATTTATGAGGATAAGTGATTTATTAGATACAAAGTTGTATATAAAGCCTCTACCCAAAATTTAGGAGGTATAGATGATTCGATTAATAAGGTACGAATAACATTCAGAAGATGACGGTTTTTATGTTTAGGAACCCTGCTTTGTTGGTGAGTGTAAAGAAAAGAACGTTGAGATAGATACCCTTTTATATTTAGATAATCCCAAAAGGTTTTGGACATATATTCCTCTCTCGAGGTTGAACGTAAAATCTTAATACGTTTTGAGAATTACATTTTGATAAAAGCAATGAAAGTTTAAAATACAGAAAATATTTCATCTTTGGAGTGAAAAAAATATACCCGAGTGAAGTGGTTATAGGTATCAATGAATTTTACGAAGTACATGTAGTGAGCATGAGAAATAATTGGACACATACCCCATAAATTGATATAAACAATCTCAAAACTCGTGGATGCGCCGCTACTATGCAAAAGAAAATGTAAAGCTTTACTTTTATTAAGTTTACAAGAAGTACATTCGCTTGGTATAGAAATAAATTAATCTTTATTGCTTAAATGGCCATATTTATTAAGATAATTCAAATATTAGAATTGGTGTGCCCATATATTTTGTCATATATTACTATTATTAGTGATAGCAGTACAAGTAAAAAAATAAGAGTAGGAATAAGAAGTTAAAAGAGGAAATAAAGATCCCACAGTAGGCCCTTTCATAATTACCTTTCTTGACATTTAATTATACACAAGACAACTATTATAATTAGAGTGAATCTTACAATTAATATCAATCAATTGTGCAATAAAAATTAAATTGATAGATAATTCTAGAGATAAAAAAATATTATTGAATGAGGATCCCAGATTTTTAATTGCAGTAACTGAAAGTGAATTGCCATTGGCTACTTGAATATATTGCTCACCCTTATATTTATGAACATTATGTCAAGCATTGTATTGTCTATCATATAATTTGATGTCGCTGAATTAAGTAACTATGAAGAAGTAAGCAATTTTTTGTACCTTATAGTCCTTAAGCAAAGAAAGTAGAGATTATCATTTATTATACCGTCTCAAGAGTGAGAGAATGTGAAAGAATAATGGATGTCTGAACTAGAGGGGCAAGCACACTAGCTGAAGCCGAGTGAACATCGGTATAAAAGGCTCAAGCCTATCTATTTTGAGGTGGAATGTCATAATATTTAATAATGTGCCTGTCCATTTTGCAATAATTGTAAAATTTTTAACTATAATTCTTTACAATATATTCATACTCTTTATAGTTATAATATTGTATCTGAGATTTGAACTTTCCTTACTTTTGAACAGCGTATGCCAAGTTAACCAGTTTGGAAGGTGTTGTATATTTTGTCATGTTAATTTGAGTAATTTGGCATTGCTCTTTTCAAAGAAATCCTCCCAAGCTAACATTAAGAGATGGAACAAGATTGCAATTAAGAAGATTAGCTTGAGTATTATCAAATTCAGGTCTTAGTTTCATTATAAATTGATCTCTTGAACTTTTGGTATGAATTTTTTATGGTGCCACAAAAGCCTTCTTAAGAACTTTGAAATGAATAATCGTAATATATTCACTCCATATATTAAGGAATCTAGTATAGAATTGATCAACAAAAAGAATGCATTGCTTGAAGTTAGTAATGTTCTATTCTAATTGAAATTTTTAGGTATTATTTTCTTGATTATAGATACACCGGAGATAGTCCCACATATCCGTAGCAATTGTGAATATCGAAGATTATTTATCATATGTGATTCAATAAATCCCATCAACCATGACATAATACGAGTATCCTTATTCTCCCATTGATTAAATTCCTTTATTTTAGTGGGGATTGTAGCAATTCTAAAGTTTTTTTTTCCATTTACGAACATTTTAAATTGAATCTCTTAGGTGAAGTAATTTTTTCCGTTAAAACGGATAATAGGATTTTGTCTCGGCACGATAAAATTTTAAGCAAGGGAAGCAGACAGGTACAATTTTTGGCTTCCAATCTAATGTTGGACGAAAAAAATCCAACCTTGAAGAAAAAGCTCATCGGGTTTTTTGTTCACAGATAGTTTTACAGTTGTGATTTCACACACTCATATGACTGCTTGTGAAGGCACTCAAATACCGAAGACTGAAAAAGACTGAAATCCAACCTCAAATCTGAAATTGCTTGTGAAGGCCAAAGAAGACAACAAAGAATGAAATTGAAAAAAGTGATTTCCTGTGAATATAAAAGATGAAATTGACAAGGATCCTCGTTATCCAAGATCTTAAGAGAAAATCTCACTGAAAATCTTGAGAATCGGAAAACAAAGGTAAATCAATGAGATATCACCCCTACGAATTCCACAACGATGTTTTCTGGGATGAACACTGCCGTTGCCAGCACAAATGAGATCAGGGAGCACGATAGAGAGCTGATACAAAAGTGGAGAGACCAAGAACAAGACAAACAAGATTGGTGCCTACAACTGGCCAACTGGACCAAAAGAAGCAGATGTGAGAGAAGCTAGCCATGCTAACCACAAATTTTTCACAACCAACAAAGCAAAATGACTTTGCTCAAAACCCTAGAAGGAATAATCATGTGAAGAAGGAAGAGCAATAGATGCAAATTTCAAAGACTAAACGTAACGAGAATTAGGGAACTAGGGTTTTTTGCTCTGATACCATGTTAATTGTTCTGAATGTTTCCGTTGAGGTTTTTCCTTCTCATTAAATAGATAATACTTTCCCTAACTATATTAAATTACAATCCTTTACTTTCCTAATTTCTCTTTTAATTGCAATCAATCAATCTTTGTTACAATCAATTAGAATAGTCTTACTAAGGAAACTACATACAATTTCGGTAGTTAATGCTATTGATATTCCGCTGACAATGTGATAAAATGATTATCCAAAGGACTCTGGTAATGTTATTAGTCAAACCTCAGTTTATCAAGGAACTTCACATAATTCAGAAATGGAGGTGCTTCAAAGGTTTCTGTTGATTCCCTCAAGTGTTTCACTGAAGCTGCAAATTGTTTGATGTGATAGTTTGTAACTCATTTGGAAACAGAATATTTTAGTAGCCTATTATTACAAGGCATTTCAGGGTGGTGAGGTTTGTTCTTCTGCTAAGCTAATTTGGATAAACGAAGAAAAGGGTGGAATTTGCTTGCAAATTGCTGTTTTTGTTCATTGTACCTGTTAATCATCTGCTTTTGGATTGTTCGGTGGTCTGGATTACACAGAATTTTTTAAGTGTGATGGATATGTCATGGTTAGAGACCAGGGCTTCATTAGGGGGATTATTTTTTTCTTTGCAATGGTTCCAGAAAGGAAGAAAAACAAGGAGTAGGCGAAGGGTTCTTTCTCTTCTTTAATGCAAGTATCATGCATTACTTCACAACTTAACATATGGCGTATTAGAAAATTCCAGTTTGAGTAGTGCCTCAGGCACCCAGTTAGTGGATTGATTTGCAGTTAGTGATCATAAAAACTTGTTGGAGAAATATTTTTTGAAATACATAACATACTAATTCCTATAACCTTCTATCTTTATCCTCACCCTGGCCATTTTGCTTTTGCAATTAGTAGTACTACTTCTTGTCGTTTGTTATCTTAGAAAGTTTAGATATGGAGGTCTAATAAGGTTTGTGATCGTGCTGGCATAAAGATGCTGCCCAGGACAACTATGGATCACAGAAGTAAGATATGCTTTGCTATGAATGTCTTTCGTGACTTGATGTTGTGATAGTGCTAAAGCTTGATTCATTGGAGCTGTACTAGCAGTATGATATTGGATTCATTTATTTATAAAACATTCTTTAATTCTATAGAAACTTTTGTGAAAAAATAGATAAACTTTGAAAATACGTGTCTACCAATTGGACTTAGAAAAGAGTTCTGCTAGAAATTGCTGTTCTCCATATCTCTGATGTATAACAGGATTTGGAGAACGTTTTCCTTTAGTAATTTGAATTTGGAAATGCTGAAAACATGATTTTCTCCCACATTCTACTTAATGGAAGGCGGAAACATTACATAGCTTATAACAATATACTTGAGGTCTTCAAACGTACTTGTTTTATTTCCTCATCTCTCTTTTTTCCTCCACTAGTCAAGTTTGCCAATTGGGAAATCCCAAGAAAAGTAAACAAGAAAGCAAAGCTTGACAAATTTTGTTTCATTGGTTTGATTTTTTCTAACTTGTTTTTAATGGTATTAACATAAGATTATATTTTGCTTATGTAATTTGTTTTGTCCTTACCCTGAGCAAATTTTGTACCTTAAAAGATTTGGTTTGATATTTACCTCATCACCACAACAAAAGAAATAAATCGATCTGATAGTAGACTATTGTCTGTTGACAAGAGCCTAGGTTTTTCTCACTATTTATTTATTTATTTATTTTTTGAAACTGAAAAATGCTGAACATTCTGGAAATAAACAGGCCTGTATTTTGCTCTATAACTTAGCTGATTTTCTTGTTGTCTGTACGCTTCTTTTGTCCCACGCCATATCATTCTGCAATTTTATAGTTTTCTCTTTGATTGAGTGTACTTCACCCGCCTTTTGCCCAGCATCGTTTATCATATTCAAATAGGAAAACAAAGCTTTAATTAACAACTGAATGGGTGCTTGAGGTAATTCAATCGATTGAATCCTGTTATTGTGGGTGGGCAATTGTGTTTAGATACGCACAAATGGAAGGACAGTAGTCTTTTAAATTTTTGGGGTTGGAAGAGTAAGGGGTAATTTTGTGAGTTTATTAGGAGTTTGATACTATTTATGTCCACATGATTAAGATGTTTCTATAAAGCAATCTGAGTACTGTTGCCCTTAAATTCCTAAACAGATCAAGTCGAGTCAAAGCTTGCATGAGTTTTTGCACGTCATTAAGGTTGTTGGAATCATTCTATGTGGAGGAATAAGAACCAATTTTAAGTCATTTGATTACAATTGACCTCAAATGTCTAGATGAGACATCTGCACTCAACTGCATATGGGAACCGCAAACCTGTCAATTATGATGGTCACTAAAACATTGCTCCAAGATTCCTGTCTCTACTCAAACTTTTTCTACTGCTTAGAGATGGTGCAGCTGGTTTATGGGTATGGAACTCAGAATTTTGTGCATGCAACTATATAAATTAATGAAGTCCACATTTTCCATGTTAATGTTGTGACACCGTCTGTTGCCAAGAAGAAAATGTTACGGCATCTAGATTTACCCCTATTCTGCAGCTGTACATGCTTAATGACTACTTTTCTATCACTATAATTTCCTTGTTGAAGTCATCTGATTACGAACATATTGTTCATGGCAGTCCATTGATGTCATGGACTACTCTTTACTGGTGGGCATGGACGAAGAAAAGCACGAATTGGTACTCGGCATCATCGACTTCATGAGACAATACACATGGGACAAGCACCTTGAGACTTGGGTGAAGGCGTCTGGCATACTTGGTGGACCTAAGAATGAATCTCCTACAGTGATTTCACCTAAGCAGTACAAGAGACGGTTCAGGAAAGCTATGTCTGCCTATTTCCTCTTGATGCCGGACCAGTGGTCCCCACCTAGAATAATTCCAAGTGGATCAATGTCTGATCTTTGTGAAGACGGCTCACAAGATACACTATCGCCCCTTGATTGATTCAGGGAAACACCTTGTTATGTCTTTTTTGTCTGAAATGTAATTGTATAGTTACTCGTCATCTTCCTTAGACTGGAAAGGCTCTACAGTGCCATTATTAATTAATTTATTCATTTACTTCTACGGCTCTATGGCTCTATATGTGAGCATGTTTCTTATTGCCATTAATTATCATATTACGGACAGACAGCTTCTCACTCATCAAACACCTGGAAATATTATCTGCTACAGACAACTAGGAAATTCATAGATTACTTTGCAATTTCCCCTTTTTGTTTAGGGGTATGCTTATTCTCTTCCTGACTGTAGCATAATTCTGTCATTTGAGCAATATTCCTGGTAGTGTAGTCATTATCATATGAGTGGCACATGTTTGACAAAGCTTTAAAGGGACAGTAAGGAAAGGTGCTGTGACTCTGGTCTATCTTCTTTTTAGGAATATGTAAACGTAGTTTTGAGTTTGTGGCAATAAAAGGACAGTTTGGTTCACAAAGTTGTCACTATGCTTGAGGTTCAGAGAAGAAATGTTCTATTTTGGATTTAGTGTACGTGATTTTACTTTACATCATATAAGATGCAGTTTTCACAAGTTGAATTCGCAACCGTTAGATTGCAAAGCATGTACTTGAACTTTGCCATCTGTAAGCATTTGTGTATTATTGAGTTTTTGGATGGTGCTTCAGTATTTACGTGTTAAAGCTGAGATTTTTGCAAGTTTTTGAAGTTGCAGAGTTTGGTTATGCTTTGGAAGACCGCATTCAGCAACTCCTAAGGGTAGTACTACTTGACATAAATTGATGGATCACCAACTTCTCTGCATTTCATATGCATGTTCAAGACCTGTGTTGCATAGTTTTTCAATTCGATCATATCTGTTCTTGCCTTCAAGAGTAGCTATCCCCAGATCTGGTATATTGTTTGCTTTCGGTGTATGGTGGCCTACCAAGGACTGCTTAGGTTTTTAAAAGAGATTATATTTAATCATTAATGTGGTTTATTTGGGCATACAACAGAACACAACTTTACGTAACATATTTAAATTTAATGAAAATCCCCAATCATAGCCGCTGAGGAGGAATTTCGTCAAAACTACACTTGTGCGTCAAGCTCGTGGTATTCTGTGTCTGATGCATTATGTATCCGAGTTTTGGACGGATTTAGGCTCAGCTGCTTTTCGAGTCCTGTTACTGTCCTGTACGCCTGAGATCCTGCACACCACAACAGACGATGAGAAATCGAAAAAAAATGGTGAGACTCATTTCCCGGTTTATCATTCGACGCTAAAGTTAGTAATCGGTATTCCAAGAAAAAAAAGGTAAAAACAGAGTATGCTGAAATGAATACAGGGTGAGAGATTTGAGAGCGAGGATCGGAGGTACACTTGTGGAAAGTGGCTTTGGTCGTAGAGTGCTCGTTGAGAGCAGCCTCTATGTATACTAAGTTCGTTGGGAACTAGTAGCAGAAGAGAGGGCAGAGTTATTGGATGCTTAAGAGCTGGAAAGCTTTATGCAGGTTTTAGTATATCAAAGAACGTGCCCATGGAGTGAGTCTTCATTGCTTTTTATAGCTGTGGGCCTTTGCTGCCTTCTTTAGGTAGCGAGGTGAGATGCTCACCTTCTGAGAGGATCATTTCTTTTCCTCGTGTGGATGCAGACGTCATTTTGGATTGCAACGATCAGGAATGAGGATTCTTTCCTTCTGCGGAGATGTCGCATGCAGTGAACGTTGAGGTTGCCGTTGTGAGTTGTGTGCTGATTTGAGAGCTTTCCTTCCAGGATGCATCTGATTCTGGGGGATTTTCGTTATAGAGAGTTGTGGAGAATTAGCGCTAATGACCGTTGAGTATAGGAAAGGGCACGTGGGTCGATTTTGGTTTAGGTCGTGCTTGTTTTGGGTTGCGTCTAGTTTACTTGGGAGCTTTTTCCAATCAATTAGAGCGTTGACCGTTCATGGGCAAGTTGGTTGCTATACATTCTAGGCCACTTACCTTTTTGGGCCGGCCCGCTACAGCTGTCTCCATCACTAGCCCTCCATGCCGGTGGCCTGAGTTTTCGGCCTCCAGCATATTCACGATGGGATGTGACTGGCCGTGTTGTCTCCTCAAGTCTATGCCAGATTCTCCTTTCCACTGTTCTCGGTGTGATTCCCTTGCTTTTCAATTCTTTACAGATTCGCGAGGTTGGTGTCTTTTAGCATTTAGTGCTTCCACTTGCTTCCTTGCGCGCTATAAATCTGGACCTTTGATGCTCCTCAACATTGTCTTCCTCGATGATTGGTGGGATGGCATAGGTGCTCGATATCGCTGGGAAACTTGTCGCCCCAATTGCTGGTTTGGAGCTTAGGCTGTTCGCGTTCTCTGGCGCTTTTGTTTTGAGTCATTAAGTTTAAACCGCTTTGGTCGCTCCTTTTCGTGCAAGATGCCGCTTTGGTCACCACTTTTCGTGGCGATGGTTGTTGTCAAGATTTGAATCAGTATTCAAATCTTCCCACATTCAAATCTTGACAACTCTTCGAGGGTTGGCGGTCTCCTTATGCTTCTCTCTCTTTCCGTCTCTACTGTCATGTATTGGCCTCTACTCACTGTGTAACTTGTAAATAGGAAGTAAATGAGAAACCTTGCAGTTATTTGTACGAACAATCCATCTAAAGTTCGAATTCAGGACGCATCATTGGCGCCGTCTGTGAGAATACTAACGAAAGGCCAATCTACTACCTCACCAGCATCAACATCTTTAGCCAATATGGTGAACACAAGAGCGCAAGCCAACGTTCCCGTAAAAGAAGTCACCTCCCCCAACAACGACCACTCTGCTAGTAGTGGGGCCAGAGAACAGTCTGCTTCGATCATCCTAGCGATGACAGAGTAGATGAATAAAATGTTACAAATGCTCCAAACGCTCTGCACGTGCCAGGGTAAGCAGAAGTAGGGGGCTCACTCTTCCTTAGCCCACACACCGGCCTCCAGGCGGGGAGGCCAAAGGAAGAAGAAACCCACGATACTCCAGCGATGAGCAGAGGCCTCCAGTGCAAGAGGGAGCCTCTCGCATCACCCGACTAATGAGTGGTAACAACCGGTCGGTGCCACACTGCACAGCCGAACATACAGAGTTGAGGACATACCTCAACTCCAAAAAGTCTGCAACCTCCTCACAAGTAGAGGAGAAAGTTCAGAAAATATAGAACCGCGTGTTCAAAGGGAAAGCCAGTGAACACGTGGCCGATTTGAAGAGATCTCCATTAACCATGGAGATACGGACATAACAGCTACCGCCCAAGTTCAAAATGCCGGTCTTGAAACCTAACGATGGGAACACTGATGGATCACCTTGACGATTTTTGCACCCTACTAAACTTCCAGGGCCTGGAGGAAACTTCAATGTGCCAAATCTTCCCTCTCACTCTCAAGGGGGACGCCAGGATCTTGTTCTACCAACTCCCGATAAATTTGATTCGGAATTTCTGGGACCCTGCTGATAGTTTCCTAGCCTAGTACGCCTCCAGTTGTCGTGAGGAGAAGCAATCGTGGCACCTTGCCCACGTCAAGTAGAAGTCGGGTGAGAACTTGAGAAAGTTTTTGGAGTGATTCACCGCAGAAGCCCAGAGAATACCAAGGCTAACTGAAAAGGTGAAGCTCAATAGTTTCAATTTTGTACTGGGTTTGAGCGACTTTTTCAAACACCTGACCCACAAGGATGTACAAACGTTCTGAGAGGAAGAATAAATTACTCAGGCCTATATAGCGACTGAGGAAGCCAATGAGGCGAAGCACCTGGAACGGCTCAATCAGCCTCGCACCTTTTCGGTAAAAGGAAAGAGAAAGAATGGGGGTAGCGACAACCCCCGGAGGAAGTTGCCTAGAACAAAGCCGCCTGCACGCAAGGAGTTTAGACCCATAAACTTGACTTCGCTAAATGACACCAGGGCGAATGTCTTGATACAGATCCGGGAGAAAAAATTTGTCAAGTGGCCAAAACCGATGAAGAATTCGGAGGGAGGAGATCTGTCAAAATACTACGACTTTCATCTATCTCCAGGTCACAACACGAAAGACTACTATACACTGCAAAGGGAGATCGAGGAGTTGATTTGTCGGGGCCACCTCACTAAATTCCTGAGGAACTCGGGACAGAATTCTGGTCCCTCAGGCAGAGATGGTCCTGCACAGCATTAACCATGAAACCGGATCGCGACTAGAGTGGTCAACATGGTGACAACCTGACCTCCAAAGGCTCGCCATATGGATCGCCAGGGAAAGCAAACTGGGAACAAGAAGTAGAGGGTGGGGGAAGATGTCATTAGTTTTAGTAACGATGATATCGTATATATTCTCTCCCCCCATATTAACCCCCTGATTGTATCCGCGCTCGTTTTAGACGGTAGCCGAGTGAAACGAATCTTTATTGATAACGAAAGTTTCAAAGATTTGCTTTACCTTGATGTCTATTTCAAACTGGAACTCAAAAAGAGTCAATTGAAACCTGTTGAAGGGTCACTATATGGACTTGATAATGAGCCAGTGACCGTCCAAGGGACAATACAATTGGAGGTCACCCTGGGCACGTATCCTAAAATGGCGAGTCGCATAATCACCTTTCTGGTCGTCGACCTATCCTTCGTATAAAATGCTATACTTGGCTAACCGTGTCTGGCGATATTTGGGGCCGTAACATCAATATCCCATTTAAAAATAAAATTTCCAATATTGTGCGGTATTGACGAAGTGTTTGGTGACCAAATTATCGAACGAATGTGTTACATGTCCCAGGTTATCCCAAGTGGCAACGAAAGGCCGGTGGAAGAGTTGGACGATCAAGATGAAGCGACCTTGCAACAGCTGTAGTCCGACGAGGCCACCGACCTCATATCTCTAGATCCGGACAAATGCGTACATATATGGGGCTCGCTCATCATACCCCTGTCCGATAAATTGATCAACTTCTTGAGGTGTAATGCGGATATCTTTGCATGGACGCCTATCGATATGGCTAGGATCTCGGTCGGAGTAATGGTCCACAAGTTGGATCTCGATCCCAACCGCAAACCCATCAGGCAGAAGCGAAGAAGCCACTTTGTCGAGAAATATATAGCTATCCAGGAGGAGGTTCAGAAGCTACTGGACGCCGAGTTCATTAGGGAGGTCCAGTACTCGGACTGACTTTCTAACATGGTCCTAGTCAAGAAGAGTAATGAAAAGTGGCGGATATGCGTTGACTTCACCAACGTCAACAAAGCCTACCCGAAGGATAACTTCTCGTTACCCAGGATTGACCTACTGGTAGACTCAACTTCTAACCATGAGCTATTGAGTTTCATGGACGCATCAGTGTTCCTTCCCAATCCTTTTATTTTAAACAAAAATACAGTCAATTGCAAAATGAGTAAATAAAGTTGAAACAAAGTATTATTTTCTTAAAAAAGGAGAGTGATGAATTGTGTATAAATGAATCAAATCTACATATTATCTGTTTTCATCCACCAACTCCTTCAGGTAAAAGTTGAGAAAATTAGAATTTCATTTCTAAAGGAGTCTTAAAAGCTTATGTATTGAGCAATGTAAGGTTTAAAAGTACATGCAAGAGTAATGAAAAAGACACCTCTATTAGGAAGGGTACCGTCCACTTCTGCATAAAAGTTGTAGGCTACCTCTTTACTGAGGGACGTTTGTCCCCAACATAGCCAAGTAATGGGATTCTAATTTAATTTGAGCTTGGATTCGTGCCCTAATGGCATATATTAAATGAGCTCAAGATAAGGACGCTCGCTTTGGAATGTATATACTAATCTTTGCATGCTCATAGGATTAGATGTAACTAGTGGATGATGGTGGAACCACCTTGACCTAGACTTAAATATAGATTCATGATTAGTCTGAAAGCAAGCTTGGAAAAATCGCCTTCATCATCTTAAATGGAAGCTGAACCAATAGTCAAATTTTATACCTATATGCAATATTCTTTGAACTCGATAAGAATATCTCTCATCATACCCATATTATCTAAAATAATTTTTAACAATGGGGAGAATATATCATGTAGTTATTATAACGACTTTACTTTGATAGGTCTAAAAGATATAATTTTGTGGCTTCTAAACTAATCATTTTTAGAGACAATATTTAAATTATGTATTAAGTAGGTTAGAATTATCTCTCTCAACAACTATAAATAATAAAAGATAACATAAATAAAAGTAAAAAACAAACATTCTCTAAAAATATACTCAAGCCATGAGCAAAATCCTATTGTCTATAGGCTCTCTTACAAGTTTACTTATTTGCTATTTCACTCATTATATATATTGGGTGTTGTTGCGTCCCGGGCCCAAGGTTGCCGTACGGATTAGGGAGCCTTCGGATTCCTAAGCGTGCGGGCGCTCCGGAAGAAGGGTCCGGTCTCCGTCTCTATAAACCTGAACCTGCACAACACAAACAACAAACGAGAGGTGAAGGGTCTGGCAGGATTTCTCCCACCAAGGCCGCTCCGACGCTCAAGTCAGCAATATTCCCGCAACAAACGGAAATGCGCACGCTAAGGTGGTGCGTGGAGAAAATGCTGTGAAAGCGTAGAAGTGCTTATGCGATGATGTGGGGAAATGTTGTGAGCAGGTGTTGGAAGGCACAGCTTCCGTAATGCACCGCAGCGGGTGGCTAACTTTCCCGTGATCTCGATGGATGCTGGGATTGTGAGTGAGTCAGCTAGATGAGGCAAAGCTCTGCTTTGACTCGTCTCTCTTGTGTTTTCAGAGAAAAGGGAGAGAAGTGATCCAGGACGCCTGAAGCTATCTTTTCTTTGGATCGTTGTTTGATCGAAGAGTTCAAGGCCTCACGATTGATCGTTTTGTCGATGAAGATCAAAGGAGTTCCAGGGTTGGAAAAAAAGGGGTCCCTTTCTCTGTGGGGTGTGAGGGTTTTTATACACCTCACCCCGTTGAACTCTTAGGCGCCAAAACGCCTTGCAGGGGCTATTGCGCCGCTGTCGCTGTCATGGTCTCGCCGGCACGCCGGCAACCTCGCTGCCGTGCTTGCACGTTCTTTGGCGTCGCGACCACGCCCGATTCTCCCGAGCGGGATTGTTTGGCTGTCTGCAGACGGCAACGGTGGCGTTTAGCCGCGCCGCCACGCCTCTATCAGCTAGCCTTTCCGCCTTTTGTCTGTTCTCGTGACGCATTTAATGCGCCGCAGTTACCGCCGTTGCCTCCTTCCGTTGTGGGCTCGCGCCACTCACCCATTGGGCCGGGCCGACATTTCTTCGTGGGCCTCGATCTTCCCCCGGGCCGCGACTCCTTCGTGGGCTCGGGCTGTCTTATGGGCTGTGACATGGGACCCAACACTAGCCCCCATGCCTCGGGCCGGCCAGTGGTCGGGCTCCTGGCATGCCCATCGGGCCCATTTCCACGGCCTCGTACCCTTCCTCGTGCCGCGCCACTTTTGTCGTCTTCCCAACTCGCGCCTTTCCCAGGGCCAGGGCCGGCCAGTCTTTGTGCGACCCGTCACCTCGCCCGGCGAGATTCGCGCGTCTTGGGTTCCGTCTCACTAGTGGACGATGCTGTTACCCGAAAGACGTTTACTGGATGCCGTGTCGCGCCAGGTGAAGGGATGGCCTGCGTCTTGCCTATAAATAGGGGGGCACTCGAGCGAGTGAAGTTCATCCCTTACCAACAAATCGGAGAGGCGATGAGGAGATTCTGGCTTTGCCCGCCCCTGGTGGGCACTCGAGAAGGAGTTGGATGGACCACTTGCACGCCTGGGTTCCCTGATGGAGACCGTTGTAGTCCAAGCCTTGTGGCTTGTTTTCTTTGCTAATGAGAATGGTTCGGCCATTCTGCCGTTGTCATGCGCTTCCTTCGGGGTTGTGGCTCGGCTGGCTGAGCGGGATTCTTTGACTTCCTCCGAGTATCTTCTCCCGTTTCTGAAGGCTTTCGGAGGGGAAGTCTCCCGCGTGCCAGGCCGGTGCGACCCACGGCCATAGAAGGGGTGCGAGGTAGGTAGCCCTCCCGAAAGCTGGGCTTGACATCGGACTTTCCCGGAGTGCTCGACTTGAAGCTTCCCCGTACCCGGTGGATTGAATTACGAGACTTCCACCGGGTGCTCCCCGCTTCCGCCCGATTCGCACAGTGCAATTCCTTTACGCCGTCGTTCTCGTGCTTTGCCGGGCTCTCCTGGGCATCGCAAGGAGCATACCGGGCTTCGCACTACAGTTCTCTTTTGTCTTTCTCGCAGCCTCATGGTTGTGGACCTTGTATTTTATAAGAAAGCATTTAATAAAAGAAGTAGCCTCTTTTATCTTCAGCTTTTGTCTTTTTCTCCGTAAATGCTTTTCTGTTGTCGGGCGTTTTGCCCTGAAGATCCACGCGTCGTTCTTTGGGAGCCCGTGGGGTCCCTGTCAACCGTCATGTCCCTTGAGCTACTGGCGCATTTAATTCTTGCGCGGCCAGGAGACGTCGCTCCGTTTCGAAAACGCGCGAGTTTTCAGGGGCCTCCACGTGGTGGAACCCCATTGGCCCTTCCTTAAAAGCTTTTCGCCCTTTGGGCTTGCCGTTTTTCCAGAAGATCTGCCTATTTAAACGCGCCGCTTTCTCCCGAAATCTGGCACGTCTTCGTACCTAACCATTCATTGGCAGTTTAATCTTCCTCTGCGTATTTCCTTGTTGCGAAGTCGATAGAAGGCTCTTCTAGTGACACTGAGCACTCCTTTCTCGGGTCCGAATCCGGTTCTCACGCTCCCATGTCTTCTGGAGCCCACTCCTCAGGGGAGGCTCGCTCTGAAACCACGGTTGCCGGCCCTTCTCAGGGCCGGGGAGTTCCTCCGGGTTTCGAGAGGGTCCCACCGCGTCGGGGGGCTTTAGCGATCGGGCGGAATGGGCTGCGAGCACGCGTCGCACACTTAGAGGACGCCCGACCGAGTCGGAGGCCGAGGTTGTACGGGCTGGCGGATGCCAATGTGGGGGCTCAAGGCCGCATATCGCACTTGAGGAAGAAAAAGAGCAACTTGGGCAGCGACACCAGGCCGAAGTTGCTGCGCTGCGGACGGAGATGAGGTCGATGCTTCGGCCGGAAGACATGAGGCCGGACTTGGATCGGAGATATTCTGACGCCATCAGACTTTGCAAGAGGCTTGCTTTACTGGAGGATCCAGGCTTCCGTGTGGGCGTCATAGATTCTCGTAACTCGTCCGCCAGGACCCGTGATCAACTGGTGGATTATCCCGCTCAAAGTTCCTCCTCAGGCCACCGGGATCGCTGACCACATTGCTTCCGTTGTATTTTTTATCTATATTTTCTCTTTTCTTGTCGTTGTAATAGAACCGATTTGTCGTAATGAGAATTGGCTTTTCTCGTCTCGTCTGCTGCATTTTCTCGTCTCGTGGCGGTTTCTCTTCTTCTCTTTTTTGTTATTTTTGCTATGCGCTTATTGTGCGCGCCTTCCGGAGGGTTGCTACCGTAAACCTTTATTTAATGCGGCGGCGCCAGCGTGGACCCTAGCTAGGCAGCTGAAGGGTCGCGCCCGTTAGCCTGGCGCCTAACCATCATTGCGGTTGATTTGAGGTTCTGTGGTGTGCTCTGATGCCACCACGTGTCTCAATCTCCGGAGGCGATGGCGTTTCGATTTCCCGCCTCCCGGTTTGGCGTTGCCTATTTAAACCAAACGGCGATCGTCTTCTTCCCTCTGCTGATTGCTTTTCCCTTTATCCCTGCGATATTCGAGAGATAAATGGCCACGAAAGGAGAGAGTTCTTCTTCTTCTCATGTTTCCAGATTTGTGCGCCACGGTGTTCGTAACACCAAGTCGATTCTGACTGAGGCGGATATAGCCTCTCTTAGGGTAGATTACGCGATTCCTGCCGTCCAGAGTTCTCGTGTTCCCGGCGCTCAGGATAGAGCCCACGCCCCCCCCAGAGGGCTTTGTTACGGTGTACGAACATCATATGAGGGGAGGGCTTCGTTTCTCTGTGAACTGCAATTTGCATGCAATAGTTGAAGCGCTGGGAGTCCCACTGGCGAGGCTTCACCCCAATGCCTTGCGTTATCTGGTATCTCTCTGCGTCTTCGCCCTGATGCACCAGTGCACCTTCAATGCGAAGGCGGCCAGGATTATCTTTCGGGCCACGGAGTCAGAGGACTGGATTTCGCTCTCTCCCAAGGCGGGGTACAACCTTCGTGGCACCAATCCAGATTCTGTTAAAGGCTGGAAGGAACGCTTCTTCTTCCTGGACGAGCCCTCTGACCAGGAGCTTCCCAAGGGATGGGGCCCGATCTCGGAGTTCTTTCGAGACAAGCCCTCCGCCGAAGACCTCATAGAGTCCTCGAAGCTGCTATCCACTATTAGTGCGGAGGAGGAAAGGTTCAGAATTCGGGGTTACTTCCTTACATCTGTCGCGCTCGAGTTGGCCAGGTGGGGGCCTTCCGCTGGTTGGGCGATAGCTGGCCCGGGCAAAGATCTTCCTGAAGAGGCTGCCGCTTCTGCTCCTCCGGCGAGAATCGAGGAGGAAAGCAGCTTGTTGTCGTCGTCGAGCGATGATGAGGACGCGGCTGCCCTTAAGCGGTTAAGGGAAGCCGCAGGGACTCCTTTGAGGAGGTCCCGAAGACAAGTCGTTGGTCCTTCTACTACGGGGAGTCTAGCCTCAAAGAGACCTGCCAGAATGGGTCGCCGGAGGGAAACTGCCGTACCTTCGTCGACTTCGACTGCGGAGTTAGCCGCCCGCGAAGTCTGCGAGGTCGAGTCTCCACCTTCCGGGGATCCCTCCATTGGCGGTGCTACTGAGGCGTCGGACGACGTCGTTATGCTGGAGAGCCCAGAGGGGCCAATCGTTGCTGTTTCTGAGCCAATGCCGGAGGCCCAGGAAGTGGTGGAGCTGCCAGTGATTTTTATAGAGCCCATTTCGTCGCGTAGGCCTTCCGGTGACCTAGCTGTATTTTCGGAGGCTGGCGTCACCTCTGCTGCTGTACAGGCTGACGAAGGGGAAGCTGGATCGTCCTCGTGGGAAGAGCCCCCGAGCATTCCTACATCTTCCGGCCTTCCAAATTCCCTCCTCAAAAAACGGCCGAGGGAGCTGAGCCTCCGAGAGAGGTTCCTTTTGCTGAGTTTGCGCGGGCCGTATGTTCAGAGGGCGGCACCGCTCCTGCTGTTGATGTGGCTCAGGCTGGCGAAGGGGCAGCCGGGGCGTCCCCGCGGCTAGAGCCTGCGAGCGCTCCTTCGGCGGCCAGCCTTCCAGCCAGCCCTCCCCAGGCTGTTGAAGACGTTGAGCCCCATGGGGAGGCTCTTCTGGATGAGCTCGCGCCAGTCGTATGCTCAGAGGTCTGCGCCGCTTCCACTGCTGAAGCCGTTCAGGCTGGCGAAGGGGCAACCGGGACGTCCTCGCGGCAAGAGCCTACGAGCGCTCCTACGGCTGCCAACCTTCCAGCCAACCCTCCCCGAGCAGTCCAGGAAGCTGAGCCCCAGAGAGAGGCTCTTCTGGGCAGTTTCGCACGCTTCCTACGTGCCGAGCATCTTCTGGTACGGTTGTTTCCTTCTGGACCTCTTTCTTTGTTGTTTATTTTGGTCATGCCTCTAACTTTCCCTTCCGCGCAGGCTCCTGACGATACGGTCCCCCTCGAGGTACGTGCTGATTCTTTTCGCGGGGGCCTAGAGCGGATTATCATCGACGGGCACCATCTCATCCATGGCAGTCTGGCCCGAATCACATCCCTTTCTGAGGAGAATGGGCAGCTGCGACGGAGAGTTGCAGAGTTGGAGGGCCTTCTTTCTGCTGCGGAGGAAAGGATCACCGGGTTGGTTGGAGATGCGGTTGGTCGGCATTCTCCTTCAGAGTGGCGGTCTGCGATGGACACTCGTTTTTGGGACGGTATCCGCTTGTGCCGCAGGATTATCTCCCTGGTGGCTCCTCACGTCCCAGCCGGCGTCCTCCATCCAGGGAACGCCGGGGTAGGAGAGGCGTCGCGCCTGAAGACCTTTCCTGAGGAAGCGGGTCCGTCCAGTCTTGCTGATTAGCCTTCACCACCGTTAAGTTTCGAGTCCCGTTTCCGTCGTTGTATCATGTCTGTCTTTTGTATAAATGAGAGGCTTCCGTTTACACTTCGTGTCCACGCTTCCCTCATCGTACAGTGTTGCTTGCTTTTTTGCTTTTGTTTTCATTCGTTGAATCACGCTTCGTGTTCTAGCGTTGGGCTTTTTGGAGCCGTTTTGGTTAAGGCCCTATACAGGCGCCTTCTTGCGTGGTGCTCGTCCTTCGTAAGAGGATGTCATCACAGCTCACACATTTGGGGGGCTCGATCCGGTAAAGCGGATGTCGTCGCCAAGCCCCTGGAGCCTCAACGAGGGTCAGCGCAGCGGTCAGGCCGCAGTAACCGGACTCCTGGGTCTAGGACTCAGTCGCGTACAATTGCGACAGGTGTGTCGCTCCTGCTCAAAGCGTTATAATCACCAAGTTGAGGTCCTAGCCCACGACCATTGTAGACTGAGGGTGCTCTCTTCTGTTTAAAGAAGGTCGCCGCACGCCTGCGATTCTTTGCCCCCTAAGGTTTTATTGGCCGTATTGTGGGGACTCAGGGAGCCCCCAGGCCTAATGTTTTGACCGCGCGGGTTGTCGGCGCATAGCCTTTTGGAATGGATCGCCTGGATCCTTTGTCCAAGCCTACGGCTGGACGCCTCCGAGCTGACTAGCACGGGGCTTAGTTTCTAAGTGGCCGTTGGGGCCTTCTGGCGCGGAGCCATGGTGAATAAGGCCGTCCCCAGGCCATCTGGCGTGAGGGCGGAGTCCTGAGACAGTCTGCCTTGGACCGCCAGGCGTTTGAGCCAAGGACTGGTTTTACGGACGGACGCTTGTCCTCCCGACTTAGGGGCAGTCTAGGTTGTTTGATTTGAGAATGCAATGCATGACATTAACTCACACAAGCGTATATGCAACAAGATATAGCAATTATGATAATCAAAGACAAATTCATGTTCAAGCATTCATCATGATGCATGCGTGTGCGACTTACCTGAGTCTGAGATGCATCATTGGTAGTATTTCCTTAAGTTGGCGGCGTTCCAGGTCCGCAGGACCAGTTTGCCGTTCTGGGCGCGTAGCTTGTACGCTCCGCTCCGGAGGATTGCGGAGACGAAGAACGGCCCCTCCCAACCGGGGGAGAGTTTGTTCCTGTTTGCGGTCTTTCCCGCCGCCTCTACGCTCCGGAGGACCAAATCTCCAACTTCCAGCGGGTGTGCCTTCACTCGCTTGTTGTAGTACCGCGCGACTCGCTGTTGGTAGGCCGTAGTTCTGAGTCGTGCGGCGTCTCGAACCTCCGAGAGCAAGTCCAGACTTTCTCGCAGCCTTCGTTCATTGGTGGCTGGGTCGAAGCATTCGATCCGCAGCTCGCATCCCCACTTCCACGGTACCACAAATTCACTTCCAAAGCAAAGGTCAAGGGCGTCTCCTTGTTGGTTCTCTCGCGGTTGTTCGGTGCGACCACAAGATCGACGGTAGCTCCTCGGAGCCCCCAGCCTTCCAACCTGGTTTTCAATCCGTGCGGGATCGTGCGGTTGGTGACTTGACTGACCGTTTGCTTGAGGGTGCGCCCGCGGATGTGTGCACCAAATTAATGCGAAGGTTGGCGGAAAGATGTGAAGCGTTTGCGGTGAATTGGGTTCCGTTTGCCGGTTACTACGACCTCGGAATCCCAAAGCGCGCAACAATACTTTGACGGAGGAACTCCGTCCCGCTTTGTTCTCGTAATCTTGGCGAGTGGGGCAGCTTCCACCCATTTTGTGAAGTAGTCGATGCCAACGATCAAGAATTTCCGTTGTCCTACGCCACTCCATGGGTCCGAGTATGTCGATCCCCCGTTGTGCGAACGGCCACGGGATTGGAGATAGTGCAGCTGACTCGGTGTGCGGACGATGCGTCATGTTGCCATGGACCTGGCAACTCTCACACTTGCGGACGAACTCCATGGCGTCTTGTTTCATGGTGGGCCAGTAGAACCCTTGCCGCATGACGTTGAACGCTAGGTTCTTCCCTCCAATGTGGGATCCGCACAGCCCCAAGTGTACTTCCGCCAACGCGTAGTCGGCTTCCTCCGGGGTAAGGCACTTCAGGAGAGGGGTGGAATATCCCCGCCTGTATAATCTCCCATTTAGAACCGTGTACCATCCTGCTGTCTTTCTGATTCGCTTGGCTTCGTTGGCATCTCCTGGCAAGGCTTCTTCAGTGAGGAACTTTATGTACGGAGTCATCCAGTTGTCCCTTGCGTCAATATGAAAGACCTCTTTGTCTTCGGCATCAATGCTGGGCACGTTCTGGACTTCCCCTGGTTCCCTTGCGTCTTTGCTCTGATTAAAGCGGCCGCGCCCCGTGCGTACAAAGTCGGCCATTTCGTTATCCGTCTCGGGATATGCTCGATCTCGAACCGCCGAACTCGTGGATCGGGGCCCTTACTTTCGCCAAGTACCTCACAAGTTGTGGGTTTGAGGCTTCGGGTTCCCCTTCACCGATTGACCACGAGTTCGAGTCACTACGCACGACCAACGACCGTCTGGAACACTCCCGCTGTCGATCGTAGGCCCGCAAGAGGGCTTCGTACTCCAACGTTGTTTGTGGCGGGAAGGCCGCAGTAACGGAGTATACGATCTCCACACCCTCGGGCGTCATTAACACGATTCCAACTCCACTTCCCGCCCGAGTAGATGATCCGTCTACGTTTAGGGTCCACACAGTGAATCGTCATAGGTGCTCGTATCTCCCGGATTGTTGCCTTCATCCCCGTCTTTGGCGTCACCGCCGACGATAAAGTCCGCCAGAGTCTGCCCTTTCACGGCTGGCCGCGGCGAAACTCCAAGTCGAATTCTCCTAGCTCAACGGCCCACTTGACCACCCGCCCGACGTCTCTCCGGTTTTTGCAAGATCGACTTGATGGTGGTCTGTCAAAGACGACAATCCGGTGTGACCGGGAAGTAGGGTCGCAGCTTTCCACGCCACAGACAAGCGCGAGCGCCATCCTTTCTGCGTGCGGGTAGCGAGCCTCTACGTCCCGTCATTGCCGCCTTAGTACAGTACACCGGTTGTTGCTTGCCTTCGTGCTCCGCTACTAGCACGGAGCTGAGCGCTGATGCTGTTGTAGCTAGGTAGAGGTAGAGATCTTCCCCACCGCGCGATGGGCTCAAAAGCGGTGTGCTGGAGAGATAATTCTTCAGTTCCTTGAATGCCTCGTCGCATTCGTCATTCCACTTGAACCCGTGCGACTTTGTGCCCCTTAGCGCCTTGAAGAAGGGCAAATACTTGTCGGCTGATTTCGCTAGAAACCGTGAGAGGGCGGCTATCCGCCCTGTTAACTTCTGGACTTCCTTCACGGTTCGTGGGGGGTTCAAGTCGAGTATTGCTTTGATCTTCTCTGGATTGGCTTCTATTCCGCGTTGGGACACAATGAAGCCCAAGAACTTTCCGAGGTCACTCCGAACGCCAGCGCATTTGACCGGATGAGCTTCATCCCATGTCAGTCGAGGATTCGAAAAGGTCTCGTCAAGGTCGTTGACGTGATGGCTCGCGACTTTTCTTTTTACAAGCATATCGTCGACGTACACCTCCACGTTCCGCCCGATTTGAGTTTCGAACATCTTGTTGACAAGGCGCTGGTATGTGGCGCCCGCATTCTTGAGACCAAAGGGCATCATTTTGTAGCAATACGTCCCTTGATCTGTCATGAACGAGGTGTGCTCCTCGTCTTCTGGGTCTATCCGGATCTGGTTGTATCCCGAGTACGCGTCCATGAAGCTCAACCAGCCTCGTGCCCGGATGTGGAATCCACGAGCCGGGTCGATCCTCGGGAGCGGAAAGCTATCTTTGGGCAGCCTTGTTCACGTCCGTGAAGTCGACACACATCCGCCATTTGCCGCCGCTTCTTTACTAGCACAACGCTGGATAGCCACTCCGGTCACCGGACTTCTCCCGATGAATCCGGCGTCTAGGAGTCTCTTTACTTCTTCCTTGATGGCGACTAACTTCTCGACGGAGTGGTTCCTCCGCTTGTGGACGGACGTTTTCGGCTCGCGTCAAGGCCCGGCAGTGGACTATGACTTGGCCGATATCCCGGCATGTCGCGGGGACCTGTGCAAACACGTCGGAGTTAGCCCGGAGGAAGGTAATTAATTAACTCGCGATCCGCGGTGGAAGGATCTTCCCATGTCACGCATCGTTCGGATCGGAAGGGTTGAGAGGGATCGCCTGTTTTTCTTCTTCGCCCGATCTGTTGGGCGCAGCGACATCTCGTCGCGGAGGTCCGTGTCTTTGCTCGGTCTCTTTCGGTGCCACCGGGTTGACTTGGGATGCAGTAGCGAGTTCGCCCCATTTCTTGGTCTCCCAGACTTCTCCCACGCCCCGGGGGGTGGGGAATTTCACCTTCAGATGCGGAATGGACGCCACGGCCTCAAAGGTGTCAGGAAGGGTCTCGCCGAGTATGGCATTGTAGACGGACGGAAGGTCGGCGACGAGGAACGCCAACTCGCGCGTTATAGAGCGGGTGGGTCCCCATCGTGACTTCGATCGTATAATCCTTGTAGACCGAAATGTGCTCGTTGTCCAAGCCGTATAATGGTCCGCTCTTTTGCCTTCATTTGGTCCCGCTTTAGTCCAAGTTTAATGAATGCGGTGAGATACAAAGAAATTTTGCGAGCTTTCATTATCGATGAAGACCGTTTGATTGGTAGTCGCACCACCAATCGAAATAAGGGCCGATACAACAAGGGGGCAGGTGTGGGGAAAAGTTACATGTGCCATATCATTCGCTACTAAAGCTAATGGCATCATTCCTAGACCCTATCTTCGCCCGCTTCAGCTGGAAGTCGCTTCGGGCTGCCCCGCCCGCGCGCCGCCGTGTGCCCTAAGATATCATGTGAACCACGCCAAGCCTGTGCGGGCCCTTGGGCTCACCGGGTTCACTGGCGTCGGAGGGAGCAGCTCCTAATCCGGGCTCTTCACGAACCGCCCAAGTGTCCACGCTGGATCGGGCTTCTTGATCTCCGCCGCCGTGGTGCGGCATTCTCGCCTCAGTGCCCCTGTGCGGGTGGTATTGCGCAAGATTGCCGTCGATCCTGCCGCCGCTGACCCTTGGGCGTTTTTGGCCACTTGAAGAATTTTCATCCCGGATCTCGCACGATGTTCGCTCGGCCGCCGTTGAGCGGGCCGAGAGGACCTTGCTAGTCCCTTTGGGCCTCGGTGGGGGCTGCTCTTTGCTCCGAGGCGCTCCGTAGCGCCGGCCGCCGCTGTCCCTTTTTCTCCTTCCCCCGAAGCTCGAGGGCTTCCGGGTCGGTCCACTTGCTCGGGGCGCCGCCTCATTGGCCTCTTCGGCCGTGATGTACGCCCGAGCAATGGTCTCAAACCTCCGGAGGTCTCGAGGCGTTGGTGCGACAGTGTTTGAAGAAATCCCCGCGCCGCCAGAGTGGCGACGAAGGCGCGAGCTTGATTCGCCGGAGAGGTGTGGATCCGCCTCGCCTCGTGATGAAACGGTCCAAAACCGCCTGTGCTTTCATCTTGTCTCTCTTCGGAGGCGGACTGTGCTTGTGGGTTGCCTCTCCCTCCCTTCGCTCGGAGGCGAACCGGCTCGGAAGGCTGTCGGCAAGCTCGTCGAACGAGCGTATGGAGTTCGGGAGGCCGTGGAACCCGAGGCGCCGCGTCACCCCTAAGGGTGACGGGGAAGCACTGGCACATCAGGGCCTCGCTCGCCCCTTGTAGAGAGAGGTGGGTGCGGAAGCAGTTGAGATGGTCCATTGGATCCTTGCTCCCGTCGTATCCCTCCAGTACCGGCATTTTGAACTTGCTCGGTAACGGTTGCGTCCGCAAGTCCATGGCGAAGGGCGATCTACGGAGGTCGGCGGAGGAGGGCGTGGGTTTCTCCTTACGCAGGGTGTCCCACAACACCTTGACTTTCTCCTCCATCGATGGGTCCGTAGAGCCTCTTCGCGCATCGAGGACGCCACGAGCTCCGTGTTCCCCTCGGAGGTGTGTCTGGCTCGCCGAGGGTGGCGACTCTCCGCCCGAGAGGCGCGTTCGCGCTTGAGCCTCGCGGGCCGGTGGCCTCCTGTTGCCACGCGAGTTGCGGGGTTGCGCCCTCCGGGGCTGTCCTCCCTATCGTCGTCGGCGGGATGGCTTTCCGCCTCGTTCTGGCCATCCTCACTCGGTGCGGCTTGGGTTGCCGCGCGGTCGAGACGGTTTGCTCGCCCCCTGCGAGCGGCTTCTCGACGCCTTCCTCTCTTGGAGGTGGAGGCTTGGGCCGCGGGGAGCGATCCGGGCCAGCGGGTCCCCGAGTTCGCGCACACGCGAGGAGGACCTCCTTCAAAGATCTATGTCCGCCGCCATGCGGCGGACCTCAAGCTCCAGCTGGTTGTTCGTTTGGTTCCTGCTGGGGGAACTTCTCCTTGGGCGGTGACTTCCACCGCAGGAGCACTAGTCTGTGCTCGGGTGTTCACCATTTTCGGTTGTTCAGTCGCTTGATGGGAAAGAGACACTTGGCTTATTGTCAGTTTCCCACAGACGGCGCCAATGTTGCGTCCCGGGCCCAAGGTTGCCGTACGGATTAGGGAGCCTTCGGATTCCTGGCGCGTGCGGCGCTCCGAAGAAGGGTCCGGTCTCCGTCTCTATAAACTCGGACTCGCACAACACAAACAACAAACGAGAGGTGAAGGGTCTCAGCGATTTCTCCCACTAAGGCCGCTCCGACGCTCAAGTCGCAATATTCCCGCAACAAAATCTAAATGCGCACGCTAAGGTGGTGCGCGGAGAAAATGCCGTGAAAGCGTAGAAGTGCTTATGCGATGATGTGGGGAAATGTTGGAGCAGTGTTGGAAGGCTCAAGCTTCCGTAATGCACCGCATGGGTGGCTAACTTTCCCGTGATCTCGATGGATGCCGGGATTGTGAGTGAGTCGGCTAGATGAGGCAAAGCTCGCTGACTCTCTCTCTTGTGTTTTCGAGAGAAAAGGAGAGAAGTGATCCGGGGCGCCTGAAGCTATCTTTTCTTTGGATCGTTGTTTGATCGAAGAGTTCAAGGCCTCACGATTGATCGTTTTGTCGATGAAGATCAAAGGAGTTCGAGGGTTGGAAAAAAAGGGGTCCCTTTCTCTGTGGGGTGTGAGGGTTTTTATACACCTCACCCCGTTGGACTCTTGGGCGCCAAAACGCCCGTTGCTTGGGCTATTGCGCCGGCTGCCGTTGTCGTGGTCCGCCCGGCCACGCCGGCACCCTGCCGTGCGTGCTTGGCACGTTGCTTTGGCGTCGTTGACCACGCCCGATTCTCCCTGAGCGGGATTGGTTGGCCGTCTGCGCAGACGGGCCTGGTGGCGTTGGCGCCAAGGGCCACCACGCCTCTATCAAGCTAGCATTTCTGCCTTTTTGTCTGTTCCCGTGACGCATTTAATGCGCCGCAGTTACCGTCAGCCTCCTTCCGTTGTGGGCTCGCGCCACTCACCCATTGGCCGGGCTGACATTTCTTCGTGGCCTCCTCGATCTTCCTCGGCCGCGACTCCGTGGCTGGCGCCTGCTTATGGGCTGGGCATGACATGGACCCAACAGGTATATATTGAAAAATACTTTATATAAGGTATACAAATAACAATTTATTACCTTCATATTTTATTAAAAAAAAGATGACTTAGGCATTACGATATATATTTACGAGAGAATACCAAATTTTATGATATATTTACATCTTCAATTTTATATATGTAGAATCTAAATATTTAAAAATTGACTATTTTGAGTTGTCCTAGAAAGCAAGCGACTTGCCACAAACATGTTGAGGGCATATGTCCCTATTGGTTTCGTCTATTCTCTATTAATTATGCTAGATTGGGCTCTTTTGCTCTTATTTTCTTTCTTGGTAATGAGGTTTGGAGTCAGGGGATATACATAATATCCAACCAATGGTAAGCTAGATAGGGCAATTGGTTGCCACAAAAGAAGATGGCATCATCTTAAGAGACACGTATCCAAGTAGTTAATGACGCTAATCAAAATACTAACTAGGTTGGCCAAGCCCCAAACGAGGTCCATGGACTTGCCGAATGAATCCGTGTGAGCTTCCTATCCCCTCAAGAAACAAGCTTCCTTGCCCAATGGATAGAGACGGATGAGTTTTAATTACAAAACAAATTTATATTAAAAAGAATTGTAAATTTTGGAAAAGCTCGATTTGTCATTTAAAAAAAAAAAAAAGAAAAACAAATTATGCCCTTTAGAAAGGCAGACGACATCCACAATACCAAAAATGCGAAAGGAAAAGGCATGATTGACATGATTACTAAAACGTTAAAAGGAAAAATCCAATCTGAAAAATGTGGGATTTGTATGAAATCACCGTTCCTTGGATAAAGCCGGTGACTTGCCACATTAGTATCAACGCCAGCTCTTCAGAAAGGACCACTGCAGGTTTGTGGAGCTCCCCCTCTCATGCTACATAAAGGACTTTTGGCCAACCAAAGAAAAAAAAACGATGCGCACGTGCATACGAGTGATTGAGACCATAAAATACAGCTGATGTTAAATATAAAGGGCAGTAAGTCTTTGAGCTAACTTCCTCTTATTCAAGAGCATTACTTGATCATTTTCACGCATTGCATTTGCTTGCCAGAGTATCTAGTCGTTCACTCAGAAGCACTTGAAGCCTGGACTATTCGGAGCAAACCCTTTGTGTCTTATTAAGGATCAGCTTCCATTGTCTTCTCTCACTAACTCCCCCTCAAAACAAGCTTAAGGACCCATTGTGGTCCGTCTGGTTGTTCCCATGAGCACCACATAAGGACTGTGACATGTGGGAAGTCTACTCCTGTGGCATTTTGCCCTGCTCACTTCTCTCATGAGACGAACAGGCCATTAATGGCTCTCTCCTACAATCGATCAAACCCCCTTGATCGTATGGTAGGTTCAATATTACTATCTTACTATTTGTTATTATCTTTCTTTTTCTTTTTTTTTTTTTTTTGAACAATTTGTCAATTTAGACGTTGGAGCAAGGGCCTTATTACCCTTATTTACTCTTTGTGGCGTGTAAGATTCTGTTTCTAGGATTCGGAGTTTGCTAAACTCATGGGCTGATGGCACGGCAGGTTGAATATGAGTTTTAGACCGAATCACTTAGTATGGAAGGGCGCACTGTTCCTCGTTGCTGGATTCTATATATCACGTAAAATTCAGATTATGGGATAAAAACTGTTGAAGATTCGATTTTTGACGCTAGCAGCTCCAAAAGATGGAAGACATACATAAAAATTCCCCTCAAATGATATTACAGTTTGTGCAGAAAATCAGCAGAGAAGGGTAGTTATTGCAAGTAAATTGCTGCACAGCTTGTAGAAGTACTGGCTGTCGTTGGCCACTGGAGAAATTCTCTCAGAGGAGTCCTCAAGGCTATCTTCACATGTCTGGCCACTTGTCATTGCACCCGATACCAGTACATTCAGTGTGTCACAGGATCCCTCCCTTAAGGCACTGATCGTCTCACTTAGATCCTCAAGGGCATCAGAGTATTCATTCACGCAATCAGCGAAACTTTCCGATGCACGATCGCTGTAATTTGAGCTAGTTCCTGAGCTCAATTTCTGAACCCGAGATAGTATTCCCCTTCCTTGAGCAATGCTCAGATCAAGTGCAATGCCAGCAAGTCCTTTGAGATCGGATGTTTTACTCCGGGGATCTGATCTTAAGGAGGATACACAAATGTCAGAGTAAAGAGTGTGATTGCAGGCCAAATCAAGTAGATCTTCCGCTGCTTGATCCAAGCTTAATGGCCTTGAACAAGAACCTAATTTGGAGGAGAAGTTGATCAACAATAAGACAGCTAGTAGTTGTAGGATTAAGGCAATATTACAGGAAGCCATCTCTTCACTCCCTCCCTCTCTGACATATATGAAGAGGCCTGTACCACATAGTTCACGAGGCCTTCAATAATGTTGTCTTATTTCAACTTTCACGTTGCCCCTTTGGATTCTAGCCCTTAGATTTAGTGGTTTGAGAATCTGTTCCGGATCTTATCTCCATGTCAATAATGCAAAGCTTTTGATTCCATACAGTTCCCTATGGACCACTATATGAACTGACTTTATTCCTGAAAAATATGACACAAACCGGATAGCAGGAATTGGAAAGATGATTATACGAGACTTTCAGTATGGTGAGCTTTGAGAAGATCAGACATATACAGACTTAGCATATGTTACAGAAAATCCATCATAGTAGTATGAAATTTGTGGTGTCTAGTTCCTAACGGAGTAATCTCAGTAGACAATTTGAGCTACTAATATAATATTATTGATGTTTAATGAGCATGAACAATCCAGAGAAAATTCAGTAGACTTCCTGCAAAATCTGATTAAAGAAAACCATTTGGTCATGCAATTTGCAATCGACTTTCTGTTCTAGTCAAACTCTGGTTGATAATAAATTATGAAACTTGAGTAAGATTGTCAAATAATATAATGCTTGCTGAAAAAACAAAATTAGCTCGGGCAAATTTCCAATCATCTGTTTTTTTTTTTAACTTAATTACCTTTATTTTGATTGCTGGATCATAAGTTTTGACATAATTGTAGTGTTGATCTTGCTGCTGCGGGAGCCTACTGCACTGTGCTCCACAACACACCCCGGTTGTTGGCCAAAAATGTGGGCTCATGAACTAGCCTAATTACGCTTGAATGGTCCATTTATGGCGTATCGATTCAATTCATTGCACAAATTACAGCAAGGAAATATGTCTAGACTGATCAGCCATGAATTTATCAGTTGATAAGCGTTTTAATTTGGTTTGTGGTCACTATAAATAACAAAATCAGAGTGGGAAACGGTAAGCCAAATTTAAATCCCCTCATCGTAAGGAAATGAGGTTGAGCCCAGCCACTCATCCCCAGTAATGA
Organism: Nepenthes gracilis; assembly: GCA_033239525.1. NCBI lineage: Eukaryota > Viridiplantae > Streptophyta > Magnoliopsida > Caryophyllales > Nepenthaceae > Nepenthes > Nepenthes gracilis. Next base: position 28,537,089 of record BSYO01000004.1, read on the forward strand.
ACTGGGAAACGGTAAAATTAGCGGCGGCATCATAATCCATAACATGATACCCGGGCCAAGAAACCCGGCCGTCCGTCCCCGACCCGGGACCGCTATTGTCATACTCTCCGTAATACAATGTATCCAATCCTTGATCCCCGGACCAATTGGCCCAGCCAGAAGGGTCTATAAAGTCATCGATGTACGATTCAAGGTACACCGTCGTTGAGTACACCTTCCACGGCCTCCCCAAGTAGCTCTTCACGCTTCCGGAGGCTGCGTAGAGGTCGTCGGTGGCGATGATGGAGCAGTTCTGGATGGAGATGCCGGTGTTCTCGTCGAGGGTGTTCCTGGACTGCGCCGTTACGACTGTGAATTGGCCGGGAAGTGGCATTCGGGATACGATGTTGGAAGCCTGGAAGACGACTGCTGCGTTCCCGAAGATGAAGTCGATGGTGCCGTAGACTTCACATTCCCTGTAGAACTGGCGGAAGGAGTGGACGTACAGTGTGTCTTGGAATCCGATTATGGTGCACCTGTACACCGCTGCCAAGTCTGCGTTCACTCGGAGAGCGACTGCTTGGTGCTTCTCCGGTCCGGCTCTGTTCTCGAAGCTCATATCACGGGCCAAGAATCCGTCCCCTGACACAGCTGCATTTTGAATTTTTTTTTTTTGCAAAAAGAAATCTTTAGGCAAATGACGTTTGGAAATTGCTTTTCACAGCGGAAAATTATTCCTTAAAATTTAGACTACTAATATAACTTATAAAATATATTAAATTATTTCAAAATTTGTAATTTTAAAACATGTTTGAAGGTGATCGTATATCCTCGAACTCTAAAACTTGGTTTGTGTGGTGTTGACCATTGATAGTATTTTCTTGAGCTCGAAGATATTATTCCATCTCAATATCAATAACGATGTATATCACCGATTGTCATTTCATTTGATCTTACGAGGTGACGACAATCAAGTTAAAGAGGAATTTATCCTGCCTACGACTCCTGTTGCCACCCGCCAAGGATCCAAGACTCGATCTCAAATGGCTACTACCGTTACACGAGGAACGGAAAGGGTCCAGACCAAGCCTGGTGGTATTGTTACTTCTGCCACAACGAGTGTTGAACCTGGAGAATCATCAAGCTCAACTTCAGAAAAAGAGCCGATCATTCATCCTACCTCGTTTCAGGATTGCCGACTGCCTCTACTGCTCTCTAGCTGCGCTGAACGTGGAACTCCACACAGGGATTAGAGCCTTGAGGATTATTAGTTTCAACTATTTCATTGACTAACATTTGTTAATGTAGAATATCTCTCTTTACTAAGAATATTATATTTCTTATAAATTAGAAGATTACCATCTCTTGGTTTAAGTTGCTTACTTATCTTAGCAAATATATTACATCAAATACAAATTAAATAATTAGTATATTTTAATTTAGGTAGTTTATATAATTATCATTATTATAAATTTTATATTTTAGACTATTTCATTATCTTATAAAAGGATGGTCTGGTACAGAGTTTTACATATATAGAAATGTAGAAAGCCATTCTTAATCTTTCTCTTCATATTTCTATATGGTATTAGAAAATTTTTTTGAGTCCTTGAAACGGACTCAAAAACTAATTATTATATTTGTTTCATATAAGAATCTTGTAATTTTATGAGCCCTTCTACGTGGGGTAAGGTGATCATACACCCTCTATGGATGTCTCTATTAAGATGACTAATAATCTTTTTGAATGTAATGTTAAATTTTGTACTACTAATGATGAAATTTCTCTTATACTATCATTTATTGCTAATTCACTAGGAGTCTTAGATATTTTTTGTGATATTGTTTATGTTATGCATCTTGTAAATTAATTTATATTAGCTTTACATTTTATTTATTATGCAACTATTCCATGTACTTTTTTTCTATGTGAAAGATACTTTATTTCATAGACTATATTTTTCTTGTCACACTTTCTTAGAGCTCCAAGTATATATAGATACTGATTGGGCAAATGATCTCACAGACCGATGGTTTACTATTAGTTTTCCTTATCCATTAGAGGATTCTCTCATTTTATGGCATAATAAAAACTAGGCCATTATTACTCATTCTAATATTGATGTTAAATATTGTATTTTTACTGATATTATATCAGAGTTTCTTTAAGTTTGTTGGCTTTTATAGGATATTAGTATTCCTCAACTTAGTTGTACTCCCTTCTATTGCAAAAAACACAGTATTATCTAAATTATTTATGATGATATATTTTATGGATGTACAAAATATATCAACATCAATTGCCACCTTATATGTTATCACCTCAAAGCACCCATCACATTTTTTCGATTTTTTTGGATAAATAGCTGGTTAATATTTTTACAAAAGTTATCACATTAATCTAGTTTTCAAAGACAAATTTGTCTTTTTCAGACCATCTTAAGTTTAAATAGGGATATTAAATATATAATATCTTTCTTTATTAATGATATTATATTCTTTATGAATTAAAATATTATTATTATTTTAAATTTAGGTTACTTATGTTCCTTAACAAATATATTATATCTCTTCTAAATTATATAATTGAAATATTCTAATTTACATATTCTATATATTTACTTTTTTTTTCAATCTTTTTCTTCATATTTCTACAAAAGTTAACTAATTGACTATGATATATATATATATATTTTTGTCTGTTGGATTATAGGTCATTTTCGTAAGGACCCATACTATTTGACGTGTCGTTTGATAGTTTAAATGAGATTATACGTGTATCATACTAATATTATAGACTTTTTAAATTAAAAAAGATTTGATTCTTTTTTATTAGGAGATCGTACCTGATCGGTCCGTCACCCATAAACCAACCCGGATGTCGAGACCCAGGGTAAAAAAACTGTTCGAAAGTCATAACCTAAGAGAAGGCACCTGCAGCACAAGGTCCGATATCGTATAGCCCAAGATCACCTGCCGAGGCATGAGTCGACTCAGCAATTCGCCATAAACAGTCTCATTAGGACAGCCCATGGTCCTTTTTCTGCGCATTGAAGAAACTTGTTATAATTGGTTAGTACAAGCCTGACAGATGTTTAGAAAATATTCACCAATGATTTGCATAATCTTTCTCAAAGTAGCAATTGTCATACTAGGTATCTCCCATGATCACGTCAAAGAAGGAAGGAATCCTTTTGACTGAGGACGATTGCCATAATCAACACTCACGATCCACGTGGACAGCCGCCTGCTAGCCTGGGCACCCAGCGGCCTAAACGTTACAAATACTCGTTTATTCTTACAAGCAAAGGGAGAGAAAAAGAGAGAGGAAGAAAAATATGCTACAAACCCTATCCAAGAGACTTGCTCACCAGTCCTCCTATTCAAGATGCCTATTTGTCATTCCTCCCATGAGGAGGCCTGTCCTCCGATACATCCAGGAGGTGCCACCTGAGAAGTCCAACTCTCTGCCCAACAACTGGCATCGATTAGAAAGGTATGCCCTCTATCTAGGAGGCCTACCTTTCATTCCAGGAAGTCATCCAGGAGGCCATCTAGAAGGCCTATAACGACCCGTATTTTAAAATATGATAATTAGGAGGAAATTGGACTAATATAATTAAGAATAAGTTTAAATTCATGAAGGAAGATTTATTCTTGGGAATGTGTGTTAATTCAATGTGGTTGGCATGCTGGGTGCCGGAGGCGGTGCCACAGCGCCCTGGACCCGTGAGCCAGTGCTTGTTGGGCGCTCGAGCATCGATTTAAAATTTCAGCCACCAACTTTCTTTTTCTGTTTTAAGAATTGAAGGGGCAGAGAGAGAGGACACAGTGCAGCGACAGAATACAAAGAAAGAAGAGAGGAGGAGAGGAAAAGCGAGAATGGAGAAGAGAAAAAAGTGGGGAATGAAGCCGTCCGGTCTAATCAGAGTAAGGAAAAACAGTTAATCAGGTAGAGACAAGTGTACCCTAACTGTTTATTTTTATTTTTACCAATTTTAGTTTACACAAAAATCTCTCTTTTTTGAAATTTGTATATAATACTCAATGTTTTTCATTTTTCTCATGATATTATGAATAAACGCATGATTAATCATATGTATTGTGAATGATGAGATCATTTTCAGTATAAACGTTGTGTATCACGTCCGAATACACTTCTGGGTACTGTTCATCACTGTTCACCCAACCCTAACACGAAAAATATGAAAAATAAATATGGAGAAAAGTCAAAAGGAGACATGGATATATGATATTGAGAAGTCCTTAAGCTAATGAATGTATTAACTATATTATCGTTAAAGCTATATTGGGAGATATTCCTGGGAACTGACCAAAGGATTAAAGGATTAAAGGAAATGGCCTCAAGGACTAAGGAATAAAGGCTTTATTATGTAAAATTTGTATAAGTCATTGATAAATGAGAAACAAAAAATTTAAGAAAAAGAATAATAAAAAAACTGGACCAAGGATCATTTAACAGGTAACCTTCTTTGGCCTACCATGAATATCGTGGTGGAGACCCGAGGATACCCTGGCCAAATATTCTGACTGCTTGTTTGAAGCGGGTGATATTCGTGGCAAACTTTAAAAAATTACAGTGGTAATCGAGGATAACTCCATCCACTGAGTAATACGTGGTTTACAGTCATCGGGGCGTTGTACTAAGAGAACAAACACAAGAACCCACCATGAACCTACCCAAGAACCCACAAAGAATATAAAGAACACCGACCATGGAGTGATACGTGGTCCGTCGTTCTCGGGGCGTTGTACAGGAAGAAAGAATGATGATTTATGAATATGAATTCAAGACTCTTGATATGAAAGAATGACCTATGAAATAAATGAATGGTCCTTGTGACGAGAAGGACATATAAAATGACGCATACATACATGATCACGATGAAGAAAGAACAAGAACTATGGCTTTTGATTGTGTGCACTGAATACAATCTATCATCGATTATTCGTTTCCTCAACTAGTAGGGTCTACTAGCACTAATCCCTAAAGATAAATAAAAGTAAAAGGGAAAAAAACAAGTCAAAGAAAGAATGAAACGAACACGAGTAAGATTCAATTACATTACATAAGTGTGCAATACTTTATGTCCTGCATTATTTGCATTATTGCATACATTTCATCCTCTAATCTTTTCTTATAATTTCCCTGTAAAAAGCAATACTTATCATTGTGGTTAAGGTACCTTACTGAGCTCCTTGTTCACTCCTCTGTTGTTTACCTTTCCACCCAGATAACTCTGATGTGTTGATTCCTAACGAAAGAGAGTGAAGATAGAGATTATCTGCAGGAAATGTTGCTGATCTCGAAGACTAGTGATTTTGTAGTAGTGTTAATGTATGTGCATGTACGATTTACATTTTGAATGTATATTGTAAAAACTATGACATGGTATGGATGTATATGTAGTTGTGGACATAGCTATACTTCTGTAGGTATGTTTGTGGATTGTGTAGGTTTTAGAAGACATCTCTCTTATGATCCAATATAGTAGTTGAGAATATTATATTGGATTGTGGATGTTTATGAATGTGTTGATAATATGAGAAGGGATGAATTTTGTGTTTCTATTATTTGATTATTATGTACAGATTATTATTGATATGTTGTATTTTTTATTTTTGTCAAATTGTAAAGAAAATTCTACCAAAATTTTTGTAGATTATTATATTTAAATTAATAGATCATTAGTATTTATATGTCATTAACTGAGGGTATTAAAGAATATAACCCATTCCGTTACAAGGCCTATCCTCTCTTTAGGAATTTTTTCCTCAATCTAGGAAGCTAGCCCCCCATTCAAGAGACTTGCCTTCTGTACCTCCAAAACACCCTCAGTCTGGTACACTTCAAAGACGCCCCCCAGTCGGGCACATTTCTAACCGTCTCTCAGTCGGGCGCACCTATAAACCGCCTCTCAACCGGACGCACCTCCAAATCGCTCCTTAGTCGGGCACACTCAAACACTCAATCCCTACTACGTGCATTAATGTATCTTCTTATATCATCACATCTTTCTATTATCTTAAAAAAATATCTGATTTCAGCGTCAAAAGATATAACAGTGAGTAAGTTCTACAAATCCTCTGACCTCTCATTCGTTCGTTGTGTTGCGTAGGGTCTAAGTTCAAAGAGACGGGGATTGAATTAGCTCCATTTTGACCCGGCGTGAAAGATTGAGCAGCTTTCTAACCTGTACAACAACTCGAATTCATGGACACTTCAGTACGGATATCATGAAAATTTTAAATTAGAAGAGATTTTATTCACTTTGATTTGGAAAGATTTTATTTGATTTAAAAAATATTTGGTGAGATTTTATTTTCTAATTTAGAGATATTGTTAATTAAAAAATTATATCTCCTTCATAATTAACCTAGGATGAATACTCTATATAAATGACCCTAATGTTAGATATATGTATTCAAGCAATCATTCATGAATTGAATGAAAAAGGAGAGAAAGAAAGAGAAAAAGGAGAAGAGAAAGGTTCATACATTCAGTAGAGTTTTAAATCGTATTTCAATCTCTACCAATCTTGGTTACGCTATTATCGGAGTTGCAAAGAATGCATTTATTGGTTATATTTCTACTCTTTCATCTTATATTTAATATTATTTGGTTTATTTGTTATAAGGTGTCTAGTACTTATATTTGTGAAGTTTATGTAATTGTTATTACAATGTATCTAATCCTTATACTTGTGGGGTTTGTATAACTTTTATTATAAGGTGTCTAATCTTTATATTTATAAGATTTGTGTAACCGTTATTATAATGTGCCTAGTTTTTATATAAGATTTGTGTAACACATTTATAGTGGATTTGTTCGAGCGTATTATTCTGAGATTTTTTTTTCTCATTCTTAAGAGAATTTGTCATATAAAAATTATGTTTTGTTTTATTATTAGTGATTATTATGTACTTGTTGCGAATTATTGATTATTTTCTTACAATTTAAATAAGTGGTTTTGGTCCCAACAAATGGACAAATGATATCAGATATATTGCTAATACCTACATCTAAGGCAAAGCTCAGAATTTGAGCAAGCAATCAACCCAATAGCAATGACACAGTCCTGGTTTACCGGAGCTATATAGAAAGCAAAATTTCAGATTACAAGACAAGTTTATAGTTATACGTTTGGCCTACTAAGTTTTATTGTTTTTGTATTAGGTATGTATATCACAATTGGACCAGAGTTCATTAACCGAGTATATGGATAAGCGGAGAATAGAGGGGCTGTCATGCTCCTCCTATTTACCCGTTGGATTGAGACTCATATTATCAAAATAGTCTAAAAATAAAAATAATGTGTTTTTTAATGTTATTTTTCAATTATATCAATATATAAATATTTTATTAAAAATATTTTTAATAAAAATATTTATATATTATATTATTTTAATACATTAAATATCACCCATAAATTAGAAGAATGTATTAGAAGAATGTGGGACGCTTCCCCCTTTTCAATTTGCAGATTGAAGAATGTCAGATATTTTTGTTATTGTATAATGCACGCTCCATGTCAATAGCTAATCAATGTCGGTTTATTGATATTTTGTCCCGACTCTCCTAACAATAAAGCCACTAATTTCCATAACTTATCTGGCGTCAAGTCTTAAAATAGGAAGTGCGCGTGAAGCTTTAAATGTGATACAAATACCAACAGCAACTGCAGTAATAATTTTTCAATTATAAATAATTCTATTTGCAAAATATAACTTTAATTAAAATGTTTATATTATTAAAATTAAAATAAGTTATTTAAACATGTTTAAATTTAATTAAAGTAATTATTTAAAAATATTTAAATTAAAATTATTTATTTAAAAATAAAGTATAACGACTTGATTGAAAGAGTGATCCCCCTCCCCTCTAAATCTTCCCCGCAAAAAAAAAATATATATATATATAATCTAGTCTGAGTTTGTTTAAGCAAATTACCAACAGTGGCAGATCTGAAAGTAGTCCAGCCATCGGCGACACTTCTGTTACCGGCGACAACCGTAACATTGCTCCCATCGCCCAGCAGGAACACATTGGTCTTATAGCTAGGAATCTCCACGTTCTCCTCGTAGACCCCTTCTCTCACATAAATGATCGTCCTATAGTCGCTGTTGTTCGTTGCGAAATTCACAGCATCCATAATGGCGGTGAAGTTGCCGCTTCCGTCTTTCGCCACCGTCAGAACCGCGCTAGGATCAAAACCATCGGCCGGAGTTTGCAGGGTCCTGCGGGCATTGCGGCCCAACAGCGGCGGCCGCGGCCGCTGAAGATTCTCTTGGGCCGCGCCTCCGGGCCTGGAAATCATGGAGAGACAATTAGCCACATGGCTGTAAGTATCGACCACGGAGCCAACAAGGGCTGGCTTCAGAGGGCCTGAAGCAGAGTCGAGGCCCTCAAGGCAGGTATCCTTGTTTGTGAGCGCCGCGCTGAGGAAGGTACGGGCGTCTGCCAAGTCACGCGCCCTGTTGGATTTTACTCGAGAGAGTGATTTCTGTAGCGAGAGTAGAGTGATTTGATGAAGCTCCTCGCAGTCTTGGATGGTCCCTCTTTGTTTCTCAATGATGGCTGACCGCGCGCCGGCTATGGCGAGCAGTTTAGAGAGTTTTCCCGCTTCGGAAATGGCGATTTGAAGGGAGTTTAGGAGATAGATGAGGATGCTTGGATTGATGCTGATGTTGATGGAGAGCTTGAGGGAATTGAAGCAGAGAGCTGGGTATGGTGTTGACTTGCAGAGGGCATCAATGGTGGAAAGATGGGCACTTGGGGAAGAAGAAGAAGAAGAAGAGGAGGAGGAGGAAGGAGGAGGAGAAGAGTAGCTTAGGGCCCATGTTTCTATTGAGAGTAGAAAGATTGAGAACTCACAGAGTAGTAGCAGTGGGAGTAAGCAGCGCGTTAGGGCGGAGAGAGCCATTGAAATCTCGTGAGATAGCACACACAATTTAATAGCTAATTAATTATTTGGTAAAGAAATAATCCATTTGGGAATGCAAGTTGCCTTGTTTTTATTCAGGGAGGGAGGATTTCCAATGAACAGATAACACAGGATTTCTGACATGTATGTATTAGGCTATTTTTATTACTTTATCAGTTATTTTGGATGGAAATTCATTAATCCTTTCGTCCATTATATCTAGGCGGTGGAAAGGGCAATTTCATATGGTTGGATAACTTATTATATTTGGACGGCTGCTTGCATTCATCTATTCTAATTGTATTACTTTAGTTGTTAGTCTCTCATGAGATCCCAAAAATCATTTCCGAGTCTAGCAAGTGTTGGCTGCCCCAAGCACGGCTTTGGGTGGGTTCCTTCTGCATTTTCTTAACGCTCAAATGTCCCTAACATAATCACACAATCCCTCGAAGCCTATGGTAAGTACTTGACTAGATCGTTGTGGCATATCTTCTAACCCGATGGTGGGTCTATTGGTTGGAGTGAATTTAGTTTGGTGTGGCGACTCTATTCCAGCATATGCTGTCATCATGTGGCTAGGAATATAAGAGTGTTCTTCACCACTTCTTTCAATGTGTTACTACTCAACAATTTTAGAATGTGGACGGTACAAAATGGGGTGTGCATAGCCTTATGAGCAATGTGATCGTGATATTTGATGGACTGACATTAGATGAAGAAGTAAAAGCATCATCCACAGGTTTTTCAAAATCACATTAGTAGCTGATGTTTATTTCATTTTGAAAAATTTTAACAAATATATATTTAAAATCTGCTACATTTTTCAAATTAAAATTATCATTGAAGTTGCCTAGATTGTCTTTACTTTGAAAGTTGGTTAGGGATGAAATGCTGCTTGAATCAAATGCGATTGCCTTCAACTCATCAGCATCAATGTAGATGATATCTAAAGGACATATGAGTGTTTTCCTGAGTTCAATTTATTGGATGACTTTTATATTTTTATTTTTTTGTGCATTTAATTGATGTTATCCCTATTAGTTATCGGTTTTTTTCTTTATATAAATATATAAATATCAATTATTTATCAAAGAAGTTCATGGGTATGCCCATAGTGGACTGATCCAATAAGGAAAACGGTCCAAGTCGACGACAACCCATATCTGCGCCTAAACGGTCAACGCCAGCGCTGACCATGTGAGAAGTCAACAGGGCGACCACATGCTCCTATGAGACAGTCAACGTTTCTGTTAACTGGAAGTATTGTAACAAGCAGGCTAAAAGTGGAAAACCCTTACATGGGTCAGGCCCAATTGGGCCTGCACTTTCTTACACGATCAGCAACCGTCCCTTCACCAGATTTCGCGCCTTCTCAGAAACCAATTTGTCCTAAAAAGGACATCAATAGATTCAACGCTCTTCTCATAAGGAATGTGTCAGATTTTCTTTTCCTACCCATTGCAGACTCTAACGGTAACAAAGTGTAAAAGGAAGATAAGTCATCTTGAGAACTGTTACCTACCAGAAAAGAAAGCAATTCCAACAGATTGCACAAGTCAAGCCTTCCTGTTCAAGAAAGGTCGCCCGACATGGTGCAGGAATTGCGCCTTCTTCGCCAAGGAATGTTGCCATGCCCTCCATCTATATATGCCCACGGAGTCTCCACTCCAGGGCACGCTCACTTCTAAGCACACAATCGCCTACTGTAATAATCCCATGCTCAAGTTTTAGATTTCAGAGACACCTCTCACTCTCTAAGATCTATCATAATATCTCGACAGTCCTTCAAATTTTCACGCTTACAGGACTTAGCCTTCTACTCATTCCCCATGAACACAGAGTTGGGAGGACCGTACTCATTACGAGTTACCAAAACATCTCTTATCTCTAAAAGCAAACACTCCTTGCCCTCACATTCTCTTTCTCTCTCTCAACTCTTATTTCCAGTTTTCATTTTAAAAATCGATAGCCTATTACTGACTTGAATGTCGAAGTATTTTCGGTGGGATAACATCCCGCCAATACCTGACATCTTGTTTACTATAATGGTGTGTAAGGTCCAAACTCGGTGAACGGAGTCGGATCCACACTATCAAGTCGACCCGAATATCTTCGAAACTCAAATCCATGTACGTATCAGTGGCGCCATCTGTGGGAAGCACTTACAAAAAGCCTACCACACTTTTTTAGAAAACTCTCTCGTCCTCACCATCTGAACTAACCAGAATGGTGAATATAAAAGTACAAGCTAGCGAACCTGTTAGAGAGCAACCTCTCCCAATAAAGACCACGCTGTTGGTGCCATGGTCAACAGGACGGTTAACGGGGCGCCATCACCTTTTTTTCAGCATCGGGTGGAGCATATGCGAAACACCAACAAGCTGCTCCAGATGCTCTGCTATCTATAGGAGCACTCATAGTTGGGGGCTCCGCCCACAGCAATCTCCACACTGGCCTCCAGGAGAGGAGGCCAGAGGAAGAAGAAACCGACCAAAAAGCCCAGAAGGTTAGCCTACACTCAGATCCCCGAATCTTCACGTGCTCGAAGCCAAACCAGGCTTGAAGAGCGCTCAAGAAGTATGTCTCCAGAGGAAAGTTCGGAACAGAGGAACCCCCGATACTTTCGGGCGGAGGTCAGAAACCCGGTCCAGGAGGGAGCCTTCGGGAACATCAGATCCACTGAAGCAATAGTCTGCCGGCTATAGGCCACTCCAACGAAAGAACGGATTGAGGACCTATCTCAACTCCAAGAGATCAACCATCGCCACTCAGACAGATCTCAGGTTGGAGAAGATCTGGAATCGCGTGCTTAAGGATGATGAGCACGCCATTGATCTGGATAAATCTCATTTCACAGCAGAGATCCTGAACCGTCCAATGCCGGTCAAATTCAATATGTCTCCCCTTGACTCTTATGATGTGAGCACTGATCCGGTAGATCATTTTAATCATTTTCGCACCCATCTGAGTCTGTAAGGGTTGGAGGATCCGACGATGTGCTGCTACTACCTGCTCACGTTGAAGGGAGATGCCCGTATATGGTTCCACCACCTCTCTTCATATTCAATCGGAAGCTTCAGGGAGCTGACTGACCTTTTTTTGGCTCAATACGCTTTCAGTCGCTGAGAGAAAAACAGTCGTGTCACCTCTCTCTCTCCCACATGAAGCAGAAGTAGGGAGAGAGTCCACGGAGGTTTCTAAATCGCTTTGTGGCGGAAGCCAAGCGGATCCCCAGGCTTCACGAGGAAATGAAGTTAGGCAACTTAATCTCTGCGCTGACGTACAGGGATTTCTTCATGCACTTTGCACCTTGCGCACAAGAACCCGCAGGCCTTTTGGGAGGCAGAATCTATCACCTGAGCTTACGTGGCAGAGGAATAGGCCAACAAGGTTAAATGTCCAAAACGACTGGAAATAATAATTTATGTCCGGTAGTAGAATGTTGGTAGTAGACTGGATTAGCCGGTCGGGTTATACCCTTCATACTGAAGGAATGCAGAGTCACCTATCAACGGCTAGTAGACAAAATGTTTGAGAAACAGATCGACCGTAATATGGAGGTTTACATCGACGACATGCTTGTCAAGAGCAGAACCACCGGCAACCATATTTGTGATTTGGCAGAGTCATTTGAAGTGCTCTGTGAACATTAAATGAAGCTGAATCTGGCCAAGTGCGTCTTCGGGGTGGCATCGGAAAAATTCTTGGGTTTTAGCGTCTCCCAACGAGGGATCAAGGCAAACCTAAAGAAGATCAAGACCCTTGCGGACATAGCTCCCCCACGGAGCATCAAGGATGTCTAGTGACTGACCGGACGACTGTAGCCTTGTCTCGCTTCCTAACGAAGTCTGATGACAAGTATCAGCCATTCCTCAAGGCTCTAAGGGAGATAAAAACAAACGGATTCCAATGGACGGCAGATTGTCAGGCAGCCTTCAATGAGTTAAAGCAATATCTGGCTAGCCTGCCATTGCTAACATCACCCAACGACGGAGAGGAGTCGTACCTCTACCTTGCGGTATCAAAGGTGTCCCTTAACTCCATCCTCATATGCCAAGACTCCGACATTCAACGACCGCTCTACTATGTGAGCAAAACGCTGACCGGCCCAAAGACGTGCTATCCGCACACAGAAAAGTTGGCCTAAGCCCTCGTATTCTCCACACGGAAACTAAGGCCATACTTTCAGGCACACCGCGTAATAATTCTCACCGACCAGCCTCTGAAGAGTATTCTTCAGAAACCCGATGTTTCTGGACAGCTGGTAAAGTGGGCTATCGAATTGGGTGAATTCGATATCGAGTTTCGACCCAAACCTACCATCAAAGCGCAGGCTCTAGCCGACTTTATCGTCGAGACCACGACTCCAATTCTCGAGGAATAGCCCACGGAGAACGCAGAATAGCATGATGGGGTATCGGAATGGGTACTCCATGTAGACAAATCGTCTACAGACGTAGGCAGCAGTGCCGAGTGGTCCTCAGGACCCCTGACGGGTTTGAGGTGAAGAACTCCCTTAGACTCGACTTCCCGGCCACCAACAATATCGCCGAGTACGAGGCCCTTTTAGCCGGGTTAGATTGGCAAAAAATATTTAGGAAAACGACTAGTTGTTTATAACGACTCTGAGTTAATCATCAACCAGGTTAACGGGAACTTCGAGTTGAGCAACTCACACTTGGCCAAGTATTTGAACAAGGCAAGGAAGGCCACCTGAAGTTTCAATAAGCTGACCCTGGTCTATATTCACAGAACTGAAAATTGAAAGGCCGATCAGCTGGCCAGAGCAGTGGTAGCAAAAAATTCAGAGCAATACTCGATAGACATGATGGTGGTTTTAAACACTCCCAGCATAGAGAAATAGGAAGCGATGTAGATTTTCAGAACAGAAAATTGGACGATGTCCTACCGAATATACCTGGCAGACGGAGCACTCTTAGAGGACACAGAGAAGCCCACTGCTTAAATGGGCCTAATCATGTAATCAAGCCATGATCAGAAAGACGTATAGGGTTTTTTCTCTCTTTTAGGTTGAGGAAGACGAAGAAACAAAAAAAAGCGTGGAAAAATTCAAAGTGAAGAGGACGGGTAACTTAAAAGCCAGTGTGAACACACTAAACTGCCTCGTAAACGTGTGCTATCGTTACTACCACGTATCATTTCACAAAAGGGCGCCGTCGAATCAGATCTTCTGGCGCATTAATTACCGAGATCCTGAATTCATCGAGTGAAGACACGTGGCTGCCTTTTCGTCTGACAGACCGACTAATGGTCGCACGTCCCTCCAGCTCCCACTAATTTTCCGAGATTTGGCCAAGACGGTCAGCAAATCCGGTCAATATTTTCTTCATCAAGTTACCCAGAGTTTGGCAAAGACGGTCAACAAATTCAATCAGCGTTTCCTTCGCCAAGTTACCTGGAGTTTGGCCAAAACGGTTAACAAATCTGGTCAACATTTCGGAAGCATGTAAGGCTCCGCTCTAGATGATCACAAGCTCCGTCACCCTCAATGAACAATAGTTAGATGTATTCCATCATGAACATACCGGAAGCCAAAATTCAAACCACCACATGAGGGGCTAGTGATAGGTATGCCCATAGGGGGTTGACCCAATAAGAAAAACGACCCAAGTCCACGAAGACCCATATGTATGCCTGGACGGTCAACGCCAGCGCTGACCGTGTGAGAAACCAACCAGGCGGCCACATGCTCCTATGAGAAGGTCAACGTCTCTGTTGACCGGAAGTACTGTAGCAAGCAGGCCAAAAGTGGAAAAACCTTATATGGGTCAGGCCCAATTGGGCCCACACTTCCGTACACGACCAGCAACGGTCTCTTCAGCTGATTTTGCGCCTTCCCATGAGTCAATCTGCACTAAAAAGGATATCAACAGATTCAACGCCCTTCCCATGAGGAAGGCGTCAGATTCTCTTTTCCTACCCATTGCAAACTCTAACAATAACAAAGTGAAAAATGAAGGCAAGTAATCTTGAGAACCGTTGCCTGCTAGAAAAGAAAGCAATCTCAACATATTGCACAAGTTAAACCTTCCTGCTCAAGGAAGGTCGCCCGACATGGTGCAGGAATCACGCCTTTTTGGCCAAAGAAGGTCGTCCTACCCTCCATCTATATAAGCTCATGGAGTCTCCACTCCAGGGCACCCTCACTTCTAAGCACACAAATACTTACTGCAATAATTTCACGTTCAACTTTCGAATTTCAAAGACACCTCTCTCTCTCTCTAAGATCTGTCATAATATTTCGACAGTCATTCAAACTTTAACGCTTACAGAACTTAGTCTCCCACTCGTTCCCCGCGAACACAGAGTTGGGAGGACCGTGCTCATTACGAGTTGCTAGAATATCTCTTACGTCTGAAAGCAAACACTCCTTACCCTCTCATTTTTTCTTTCTCTCTCAACTCTCATTTTCAATTTCCTTCTTAAAAGTCGAAGGCCTATTACTAACTTGATCGTCGGAGTGTTTCGGTGGGATAACATCCCGTCGACACCTCACTTCTTGTTTGTTGTAGTGGTGTGTAGGGTTCAAATTCGGTGAACAGAACCGGATCCAAACGATCAAGTCGACCCAAATCTGTTCGAAACTCGAATACAGGAACACATTAGAAGTATTTTGTTTTGTATCAAATTTTAGGACTTCGAATGTTGGCTTGAAGTTAGCTCAAACTAAAAGATATTTTTGTTCAAAGGTTGGCTTGAGTAGTAAGGGACTAAAATGTTTTTGCTTAAAGTTCCTGTGATTGTTGCTCGACTGAAAAACGGTTACTCATACTCTACAGGACTCTGTAGCTACTTTGGCTCACCAATGGTTGATCAGTGCCCACTATCCACTTCTATAAAGCTAATTTAATCAAGTTAACTATTTATTAACTATCATGTAAAATTTTCACCTAGGGCTGAAATTTTTAGGGTACACGGAAAGCACCAACTTTTGAAAAATTCACAACAATTTAATGAAAATTCATATTTTCTATGATAACGTGTACCTAAAAGGTTATAACATGTTAACATTTAGAGGTTTGTCGGTGACAAGAGCATCGGAATTTTGACAGTACCAAAATCTATTAAATTAATAAAGAAAGATTTAGAAATTGGAAAAGGAATTTGAATTTGTTACTGGCTAAGTAAATTCGAAGAATTTTTGTTATTAAAGGTCACGTGTTAGAGGGATCAAAAAAATTCCGCATGTCTACCGCCTGGGCATAAGATAACTTTCCTAGTGAATATCTTTTGTTGATGGAAGAAAGTGAAATGATTTTTATCTTTGATGTGTTGGTTTTTGAATTTTTCTTGTTCAAATATATCTTGTGCCATTTATTCTTATGTTAGTGTTAATTATCATATTACTGTTAGGTTTTAGCCAACTTCATTGTGGATATCTCAACAAACAAAAGGTTATCAAAAGGTTGCACAAGGTGTGTGCGAGAATCAGAGTGTTCGCACGCGCTTTGACCACACGGTGAAGCGGCTAAAAAGCAACCAAGTTTTAGAGATTGGAGTGCGGACTGGTGGTAGAGATCGGAGGGCGGATTAGATGCAGAGGCCAGGGGCGAAACAGTTATTGAGACTAGAGGGCCAACTGGTTGCGGACCGAATGCAAAGGCTGGAAGGCGGATCGACTGTTGAGACTGAAGGATCGACTGGTTGCACAAGTCAAAGTACAGACTAGTTGCAAAGATCGGAGGGTAGATCGAAGCCGAGGCAGAAGGGTGACTCGGGAGAGCCGAGTCTAAAAGGAGACCGGGTGGAAAAGTTAAAGGCCAACCAAACTGCCTAGTCCAATAATTGATCGGACTATCGATTAAGAGAGCCGACCGGACTCTTGGGTTAAAAGGGCAACTAGAATGCTTATGCTGAAAGATGGCCGGCTTTCAATCCCGGTGGTCCACATTGTAAAACACAAAAAATGCATTTTTTAATGTTGTAAAAATGCGAAAAATATGTTTTGGGTCAAACGTCATTATAAAGCGCGCAAAACGACTTAGGGTTTGATAAATGAGAAACATTTGCCAAGCACTTGTAAAATCAAGAAGTAGAGAGTACCGCCAATGAGAGAAAATAGAAGAGAGAAAGGAAGAGAGAATAGGGTGAAGAAAAAGGATTAAAGCTTCCAATCATCGCCGAACAGTGCGTGATATTCTCTGAGCTACGAAGAGCACTTTACTAGTCGTGTTTTACTCTCTCATTTCTTATTTTGTTTCGGGTAGGTTGCTTGTACTTTATTTTGAAAGTTTGTGTAACCGATTTTATAAAGTAAAATTTTTTTAAATTTGTTTTCTGATTTTTTTTTAATTGAAAAGAATTTTTCACGTTAAAAATTATTATATTTTATTATATTTTTTTGTGTTCATTATTTAGTGACTTATGGTCAATGGAGGATTCAAATTTATTCTACTACATCGATTATGCGTATATGAATTGGAATCCCGTGCAATTATGATTTGGTTATCAATTTAAGTTTTGTAAATTATATACGTCCAAATCCATCTTTTATTGTACGGAAAAAGAGTGATAGCAGTAGTGCATTATTTGCCCGGGGAAAGCTGTCGAGTATGGGACCATTTTTGTTCCTTAACAAGTAAATCATCGTTTCGTTAAGTTTTGCGTGAGCTTTGGTGGATCATAACCTTAATCTAGAACTAGATTTCATTGAGTTCTTTAATTATACAGCTCATTACTGTTAGTTTGAGCCCAAAAGATGCCAAATTACTTGCACTTGCATTAAATTCCTTGCACTTGCATTTAATGCGGGCATACCGAAAATCTGATCATTGCGAGTCATTTAGGGTAACCGAGTACTAGAAATGATTTTAGAGTTCCTTCAAGAGATGCATCCGCAAGCCACTACCAAGGCTGGCAAACCTTTGGACCACGTTGGTTGTCCCTCAAGAGCAACGGGAACCAACCTAATCAAATCGGCTGAGGTTTAAGCAAAGAAAGATGACCTACCATATAAGCAGAGAAAATAGGGCCAGTGCTTGCTTGCCAGACCAACCGGAGCAGCCATGCTTAGCCACATAATGGGTTAATTGTTAGAACATTATAAATTTGGATTTCACTTGAAATCCATCATTCAGCTCAATAATTGTATTTGAAATGCATTGTTACCCATTTTTTCTTATATTTGAGCTATTCACTTGAGTATTAGAGGGGTCATTCCATGGAAAATTCATGGGGCCCTTCCAACCTTCAATTTGCTCTGCAGTGTACCAATCTGAATTTTAGAATTTAGAATTTGCTTGCTCATGATTATCAGATTGTCAAATCGATTTACAATTTGTTACGCATTAATATAAACATACAACTTAAAAATCTTAATTTTTGTGGTATCATTAAAACCTCAGCACTTTACAAATATATTATTATTTTAAAAAATGATTTTCAGAATATGTATTTGTCTGTATACAGGCTCTTGATCTGATACAGGACAAAATCATATGGGGAGAAGACTCCTACCACATTTTTAATGTTAAATGGCAACCCCAAGTTTCACAGAGATCTACACACATTATCACAGACGTGGGGCTACTCGAAAACCGGGTGGACGACCTAGTCGGTAGGGCAGAAAAGCTGTGGGGATGGATTTTCCTATCTTTTCTAATGGATACGTCGCTTATTTTATCAAAAAGATGAGCTGGTATTAGACATTATTAATCTCGTTTACGTAAAAATAATTATTTAATATATAAATAAATAAATAAATTGTCGAATTACACAGTATCATGATCACGGCCAGAACAGGTGGCAGCCGTGATTATCTAATGACCACCAACACTGTAAGTAGGTATGTGTATTTATTTTTCACTATACAATAAATGAATGACTGGAGGTCTTTTGTATTATTAGTCACACTAGCCTTTTTTTTATTAATAATAAATGTTTTTATTTAAAGTTTTAATTAAATATACAGAAAAACACAACTTTGCTTTGCTAATATCACTGCAACCGCTCGCATGGGAAATTGGTGCTGAATTAACTATATGGCCATAGTCAACACTCCCGTGCGGTGGTGGCATGGAGCACCGCCGACTACGGCGAGAGGAAAACCGTGATCGACACCTTAGAAAGTGATTGTCACTGTTTGAGTGTGTTCTCAATATACAACAATTTATTTTATTTTCAAAATTATAAATTAAAATTTCAAATATAGATTTGACCTACTCACTTCATGATAAAAAATCACATCCTCTTTAATAAAAGTTGGTAATAATAATAATAATAATAAGCTAAGTAAATTTCATCAATGTATTTATTAAATAAAAGTAAGTTGAACTAACAATAATTTAGCTCAAAAAAAATTTTTGAAAATTTTTTAGCTGAAAACGGGGGCACCGATCTGGGAGGAGGAGACGCTTCTTCTTTTTGTTAAAAAACACTGAATCCGTGGGCGCCGCGCACTTGCGGATTCTCACCGACAGGCGACTAAGTGGTGGCTGGGCTGTCTGTTTCAATTTTCTTTAATAATTGACTTATAACTTTTTGATGCGTAAAAAATTTACTTTAAAGATCACATATATCAAAAAAATAAAAAATAAGTTATAAATAAACGAGACGTGTTATTTATTTATTTTTATAGATGAATCAATTAATGAAGGGTTTCCGAGCAATATTTTTCAAGAAATACAGTCATTTCAGTTTTTAATGTTAATTATTTATTCTAAAAAGGTAATTATAATTTAATAATTTAAAATAATTAATTTTGATTAATTTCTATTCTTTTTAATAATAAGCTATTTAGTAAAAAAGTTTTATATTTATAAAATATATAGTTCTCTCGATTTTGCTGAGGATACCTGTACTTCTTCCAATAGTCTAATAATTCGCCATGCATTGGCAAAGTTTTCATTTTTACATAAATAGCTTTGATGTGTGCCTGCCTCACCTCTTAAAAGTATTGCCCTAATGAAATTGTTCTAAGTCAATTTTCTTTTCTCTTCTAGTTTCTATCATGTGGTACAGTATGGACTGAAATTCCTCTTTATATTGCAATACCATCTCAATGATATGACTAGAATTAGCTGAATGTCACGAATTGGACGGTCAATCAAACACCATCAACTTAGTTGTATGACAAATTTATGAAATTACTTGTAAGCTTTGTAAAATATATTGATATTATAAATCTAAATTTAATTACAAAGATTATAAAATTAAAGAATTTTACTTTAAATTTGCTTCTTTTTTAAAAGATACGTATTTAAAAGGCAGTAGAATGGTGCTCGATAACTTCTATGCTTAGAGAAAGGTCTTAGACCTTGAAGGCTTGTGCAACGCATCTGTCACCAAGGATGGAGTATACCAATGGAAAGATAATTTGGTTATGGTTGCTGCCAACGGTGAATCATCGACTTTGGTCAAGCCTTGAGTTTAATCCAAGGTCTCTAGCACATATAAGTGGAAAGATTATTTATTTTTTGATAGATTGCAAGTGGATAATATCTATTTTATGGACTCTTTTAAGTGAGAGTTATCATTGTTGAGTCGAGGCTTGGGAGGGGTTCTCAAATGTGCCTCTTGCTCATGCAATTGAGGATTGAGAAAATTGCCATCAAGGCTTCACTCCTATGCCATGAGAAGTCTAATGATACTTTTCCTTTTGACGATTTATAATATTTTATTACATTAATTTCTATTGTATAGTTTGATCAAGAATAAAAATTTATTTTTGTTCTTTATTTATATCTTGTACATTACTTTTTTTAAGTCATTATATAGACATTCAAACTAAATTTTTATGCTATTATTAATGGGGTGTTCTAAACTTTTGCTGCAAACTTCATGGTTGAATTAATTAGGTTTGACAAGAACCTAACTTTTTCCTAATGATACTTAGTAGCTAGATGTGGGACTATATGGTTGCATTGCACATGCTAGACATTTGAATCTTTGTGGGTGGTGGCTTGATTTAAGTCTCTACTCCCCTAGCTTCGAATAGCTATTGGTGCACAATCATATGTAAGCATCATGTTTTGAGTAGCCGCATGAGTCTTACAACTAAGCAAGTAAGCTATCATCATTGGGTTGAACGGTCCATGGTCACTTGACCATGGTTGAATGAGCATGGCATGTAGTGTACTTTATGCATCCTTGAGGTTTAGTAATTAGGTAAATATTTTGATAGCCATCTGATGGCAATTGATCTACACCCATTGGATTTTCAGCTTTCTTTACTAGCATTGCACTCAAAAGCCTCCAGATCCTAAGCCTTGAGTGTTTAGTTTTGCAAATATTCCAATAATCGTAGGATTCTCTTCGATTCACACCTGTGATGACTACCTTTTTGTAGTTGGTGCTTTAAAAAGAAAATCGGTGGAAACTGGTTTCCTAAAATAGGGTCAAATTAGGTTGCTTTTTTGCATACCTTCATAAACAATTTTACACAAAAACATCTAGGTTAGAAACATATACATTTTCCTTTGTAGTTATTATGTGAATGAATAATGCTATCAACCGCACCTCTTCGGGTGAATGGAATTTGGGTCTTCAGGAATTAGTTTATCAATTTGGAAACAAGCTTGTATATTTGTTTTGTAATGTAGCAACCAAGGCCTAGTTCCTTCCAAATTGGAGATGACTTGTTCCCAAAGTTTGTTTTCCCCTAGTGGCCTCTATGTTCTAGGAGATTAAATTGATTGCTTGACAACAAATGTGATGCATATTTGATCCAAATTTGAACAAATTCGGATCAAATAATCCATCAAATTTTGGCCTTTATTCGCTCAGTTTTGGGTTTTGTACACCAAAATTTTAAACCAAAGGTCAGGCGACGGTGGGATTTAATCTCATCAAAAATATTCTAACGCTTAAGTCAATAATCAGTCTTCTAAAGACAAGAAGGTGGATACAAATAGTGCAATATGAATGCTGAGGAGTGCTTGTATGTGGGGGTGTAGTCGTAGGAAGAGTAGCTTCGTAATTGTTCGGGAAGAGCTGTTTCTCTAAGTACAAAATTCACAGGGGACTAGTAGTAGAGAGAGAGAACGCTAGGAGGCTTGTAAGAGTTAGAGAGTTTCTGAGAACTTGAACTTGCTTGAGGACTTTTGCGGGCGTCTAAAAGCGTTTGAGAGCCTATCCCAAAGTGTCAGCTTCCATGGCCTTTTATAGCTATGGCTATAGGATTCATTCCTTAAGTAGAGGGGCTTAATACCCGCGCTTTATTGGGAATCATTGCCTTTCTAGTATAGGTGTGATCGTCGTTCTTGACTGTAATGGTCAAAGAGGATGATCTCCTTCCTTCTGTGTTTTATAATCGTTAGAATTTTTAGCAGACAGTGCGCAAATTTTAGCGCATTCCTCCCGAAATGCACATTGATTTTGGAGGTGACCATTATAGTGAACCTTGCCTTGTTGGATATGCAAAAAATTAGGACAGATGACCGTTGTGGTTTTGAAATGGACATGTGGATCAATTGATGCCTAGGCCGTGTGCGTCCTTTGGTTTAGCCGGTCTACTAGCTGCTTCGGAGTCAACGGAAGCGTTGAACGTTCTAGGCATTAATAGACTGTCCTGATCTTCGGCCTCTGTTGGCTCACTTGCCTTTCGTTCGGTCAACAGTAGCGTTGACCGTCCAGATAAAAATGGACCGGTAAGGATTTGAGTCGTTTTCTCTTTCGTGAGCCAATCCGTTACTGACATTCCTATCAGAATGCTTGCTATAACTTGTCATCTTTTATTATTGTATTGCTACTCAAATATGAGCCACGACGAAGCTTCCTTAATATGCCGCCAGAGTTGGCTTCATCATTGGTGCATCAGTCTTCTCCACAATGTCCATGTTGTTTTATCAAGTATTAATATACTAAAGCCTATGCTAATACTATGGGCCGGGCTAGAATCGTTATATTAAACTCTCTAATATTAGCAGATTAATTTATTTGTTGTCTAAAAATTTTAGGCTTCTGTATACTTTCATCGGTATGATCTTCTTTATTATTTCTTATTGCATCTAGGAAGTTGTCAAAACCTTGTTGACTTATAGATGTCTTTGGGGTGTCGTTGTATGTTCATGAACCTCTACTCGATTGGGTTGTACTTGAACTCGGACCGTTAAGAGGGCTAGTGTGGGTTATCATATATTTCTCAGTGAATTTAGTCTGTTTTTTTTTTTTTTTGGTGGTATAGTCGTTCTCAAGATATTGCTTCTAGTTGTAGTTTATCCTTAATCTACATTTGGTCTCTCTGTCTCCTTCATCATGCTCATAGGATACTTGCATCGTGTACGTTTCCTTAGCAATGATGTAAGTCCTTACAATTGGCTCAAAGTATGCAAAGGTATAAGAAATCTGTTGTATAAAATTGAAGAAGCCCTAGGCTATGTAGATGCAATAAAGGAGTTGAGTTTGGCATCATTTGTGAGGTTTCGGTCCTCCAGGCCTCAACATTGAAGTGTCACAAGTAGTATTTCAGGCTCTTGCCTAGAGTCAACCTAATGCTAGCGAAATGTTAGGGATATTTTCCCTCCCTCTTACTATAAGTGATACCTTGACCCGACCCGAGATCTAAAATATAGCTCAAATCATCCGAATTATAATGTAAAAAGATCATAAATATCATATCTTAAAAACTTCAATTAGATAAATCATTCATTATCATTTCATTAATTTAAAACAAGTGCCTATAACAATTAAATGTTAAAATTATACATGTTATAAAAATATAAATACATTATAGTAACTGTCTTACAAACTTAATAGATCATAAATAAATATAAATAATCAATCTAAAGATTTCTCTTGAAATCTCTTAAAGCCATGTTATTCTACATCTAAGTTTTTGAAATATCTATAAACTCGTAGAATCTGAATAAAATAATGGGAAGCGAGCTGAATGACCAATAAGCCCTACTAATAACAATGTATTATCAACATCTGATTATGTGCCTAGTGCATAAATAAATATATATAAAGATACAATAACCAATAATTTAAATGAATAGAGACCTAAGACTTTCATATACGATGAAAGGAGATCAATTTTACAAATCCTAATACAACTAACATCGTAAATCACTATGAGAATTTTAATGAATCTCTTGTAGATCTTATTAATCATTGACCAAATGCCAGCGTATTCACATCCCCCAATTAGCTTAGTTTGTAACGTGAGACTATAGATATCCCATATCATACATATAACTACCTTGATTGAGTTCATGTGGCATGATTATGCCTAGATTTGATATCTTTCACTAATATTCAATCAATATCATAATATAATAGTTGGACAATTGTAATATCTCACCACATGAACAAGTCCTCAAAATTCACTTATAGAAACTATTGTCAAATAATTATAGACTATATTACAATGACACAAGTTTCATATCCTTTAATACCATGATATTTTTACATAATTTCTTTCACTTTAGTCATAACCATGAGTCAAAGAGAGTAACTATAATACTTAGTCTCAAAGATCAACAAACAATGATTGGAATCCAAACTAAGAAAGCTTCAAAGGCTCAGACACAAAAAATTATTTGAGTGCTAGCTCACACACCAAAATGTAGGCATGATGTTCGAATGATGGTTGCACACTATTCAAACATCACAAAATAGAAAATATTATTTTGATTTTTAAATGAGTAAAAATTTAACAAACTCAACAAGAAATAATTTAAACTTATGGATCAAGGATTAATTAACATCTAAGAAGTCTTCCCCACAAAATTAACCAAAATTATTCATTAAAACAAATAGGTAAAACTAGAATTTGATGAATCGTAGAAATTGGACGAAATCATATCAACAAATATTTTGCATTCGACAGTTATATCAAATTTCAGACATAAATTGGACAAAAAGGACTTCGGATTCAATCAATTATTGTAGATATTTTGAATATAATAAGGATTATCTACTTAAGTGCTTAAATTATAACCAAACAATTATCCACTTAGAAGAAGGTAGAATTTGCATAGACTAAGGATTGTGAAAGAAGTTTTTAGATGTTAAAGAATCATATAATGAAAACTTCAATTTTGATGATTTCAGAAAGATTCAAAGGATTTGTGGTCTATTTTGATATATCGATAACTAAATTAAGGTGTGTCCCTAAACAACATTAGAAGTTGATTGTATGAAAAGGGACTAATGAACCAAAGGCTAATGGAAAATCTCATTGATTAGAGTCAAATATGTCAAGGTTGATTTATATATATTTTTTCTATAAACATGGGTTTTATTACATTATTCAAAATCTGTGAAGCTGGATATCTCCATATTATCCCAATGGATGTTGCTTTACCCACTATTGTCACTCATTAGAGGATCATCATACGACATTATCTCTTTTCTTATCATATTTTGATATGTAATATAGTTTCATCAATTTCTTAAGATAATTCATTCATAAGAAATATGAGAAAAAATCTCTATGAGATAATATCTTTTCACAAATTGAAAACAATATAAATTTCTCATGAATATAGGTGTAGAAATATTTAACATGATTATTAAGAAATTCTAAACATTCAGGAGGTTTCTTCGGTGAATTTATGCTAATCTCATAAACTTGAACAATGGAATTCAAAATTTGAGTAATTAATAGTCACACTTGCAAGATAATTATCAGAAGAAATATGAATGAATATTTATATATAACATGGAAACATGTACATAAGATTTTGGATTATCCTAAAGTAGAACTTCAAAAATTTTTACAAAAGGTTTAAATAATTAGGCTTAAAATTTATTTATTTTGACTTAATTCACAAGATTCTTCAATGCTTTTGTCCAAAATTCTCTTCATTATTCTCCTTTTCTCTTTGTTCGTTTTTTCTTTCTTCTCTTTGAATTCTTGTTGAAATGAGCTGTAAAAAAGTAAAATCCTCTTGCAAACCCAAAATGGTACACAAATGCTAGTCATGCACCCATCAAGCATGAGGCTGATAATGGGTGACACATATGTGCCTTTTTTGTTGGACCTTAGATGCCTAAAATTTAAAATTAGCACACATATACTCTCTACGTGCTCACCAAGTTCTAACTAATTTGCTAGGTATGTATAAACTTCCTTCATGCACACCTCAAACACCACCTGATGTTGCTTTCAACGCATAAGTATGGATCATGTGCCCATGAGGTGCCAAACACAAATATCTAACACTTTGGGCCTCAATCAAATAATTTCGTCAATTACTTCAATTCAACCATTAATACATTAGTATTTGATATTACTAAGGGATCGATTTTGAGAAGATCTTCTCTCTCGTAATAAACATGCTCCATTCAAATTGTTCTCATATTAGCCATATGTCTAGATCTTTAAATAAATAAATTAGATGCGTGGACAATATTCCTCTACAGTAATCTGAAGCAAAAAATCTACATGGACTAACAAGAGAACTTTGAGGTTAAACGAAATTAGCACATTGTTTGTCGCATGAGAAAAACTTTGACATGCTAAAGTAGGCCCATTGACATGAATACAAAATGTTTGAAAGAATTATAGTGCATTAGGGCTACTAAAATGCTATTTTAAATAATTACGGGTTTATACA
This sequence comes from Nepenthes gracilis, assembly GCA_033239525.1. Lineage (NCBI taxonomy): Eukaryota > Viridiplantae > Streptophyta > Magnoliopsida > Caryophyllales > Nepenthaceae > Nepenthes > Nepenthes gracilis. The sequence continues at coordinate 28,563,535 of BSYO01000004.1, forward strand.
CATGACATTTTTTTAAAGGACTTCATTATCTTTTTACTCTATATTGATAATATATTTATTATAGGCTAAAATATATACTTAATCAATAAATTAAAGATGCAACTAAGTCTTTTCTCGTGAAAGACTCAATGTTTACAAAATATATTCTTGGCATAAAAGTTTTTTGTGATCAAAAGGAGAGTAAATTGTGGATGTCTTGCTTCATAAATTTAACATGGAGATGCCCAAACTAATTAGTACTCTTCTTACTAATTATTTCAAATTAGAAACCAAACAAAGTCCTTCAATGAAGAAGACAAAGCCAACGTAAAAAAGTTCTTTATATTTCGGTGGTTGGTAATTTGATATGTGTTATAGTGCATATGGGGTCAAATATTACTTATGCAGTTGTAACCATTAGTCAATCCCTTTTTGAAACTAGAAGGAGCATTGTTCTTTTGCAAAGTGGATTCTCGTGTATCTTCATAATATTTCTAGAGTGTGTTTGTACTTTGATAATAACAAACCCATTTTGGTCGGGTTTATTGATGCCGATATGGTTGGTAATATTGATTCTTAGGAATCTACTTAGGACATTTGATTAAGTTTTTTTTGGATGAGTTGTATCTTAACGGTTGAGATTGCACATATACATTGCAATCTCTTCCACTAAAATCAAATTCACTAAAGTGATGGAAGTTAGTAAGAAAATATTGTAGATAAATAAGTTATTCAAGAATTCAACTTCAAGCATAATCGGCATGTATTGTTTTGTGATAATTAAAGTGACATTCATCTTAACAAAAACTTTTCGTTTCATTTCAGATTGAAGTATATTAATATGAGATATCATTGGATGATGAATACTTTTGATTTGAAATTATAGACGCTTGATAAAGCTAATACAAATAAGAATAGGTTAGATGTGATAACTAAAGTAATGCAAAGAAGAAAAATTGACGCATTTTCAAATCTTACTAATATAGTGATGACACCGATAATGTTGTGAGGAAAAATTTGTTGGGATGAATCACTTCTTTTTGAGTTCATACTATTATGTACATATATTCTTTTATTATTGTTAAATCATACTGGATATATGTCTGATAGATGTATGCACCAACTAAAATAAAATGTCTGTGCCTAATATATGTCAAATGGGAGTATATGCATGGGATAGAATGATTGTATTAGATGCATGCATGAATGGCACATGTATGCTAGGATAATTTTTCTCTTAGTATTCGAATGCTAGTTTTGCTGTTCGAATTCTCGACACGATTTTAAATATTTTGCTCTATTTTTCCAGTAGTTATGTGAGCCATTTTCAAACACCATATAGTGTCAAATCAAGAATGGGAGAACAGGATAAAGAAACTTCGCCAGTTATTGGGTTACTAATCGTATTCCAATCTTTATTAGTATAGGGCATATTTTTCTAGTTGATCATTATAGATATTTATTTTTGGTTTTGTGTGATAAAATTTTAGTCAACAAATCCGTGCATATACAAATTCTAACCTCTTAATGTAATTTAATTTAAATTTGGTAAGTACCAACTTCACAATTTACCACAACTATTTTCCTATAGAGAATGGCTTTGCCTGATTGTTCATACTGAACACGATATCTTTTGTTATCGCTTGTAAAACCATTCCATCGTCCACTAATACAACTCGGTTCGTTAGTCGGATGGGGACAGGAGATCGGGCAAATGAGAGTGGATGCCATTTCAAAAATTAAATTCGAGAGGACCCATCCATCTCCATCGCGGCCGACTCTCCATCAATGAGACAGGCGCCGTTGATGGGCAGCCATGTGAAGAAATTGGGTGGGCGGGTTGACGTCTCTAATCGACTCTGTGATCGATTTTGTACTCTAATTGATCATTCTCCAGGGAAGAGCAGCAGCTTATTCGATCTATGTTTTCATTTTGGACCGTCCTTATCTTCAGAACCTCCTTTCATTTAAGCTCGCCATTGTTATTCTTTCATCTTGCCAGTAATTTTTTGTCTGCTCTGCCAAATTGTAAACCACCTTTACGAGCTTAAATCTCACACTCCAATTTGTAGGTTTGACCCAGACATACATAATCTGACGTAGTGAAATAAAATCTGAACCTCTCGTCAAACGTTAACTACCAAATTTGTGAGTACAAGAAATACAATAATACACAATATTTTTACCATATAATAACCCAATCCGAAATTTCTTCACTACAATTTCAAGTAAAAAATGGTTAATTATAACCTTTTAACATACTTAACAACCACAAAATAAAGTATAACAAAAAATAAGAGCAATCAATCGAAATAAACTCCAAAAATATACTCTAGAATAACATATCTGACATTAATAAAAAACGGAATTCAAATTGGACCTTAATCGGATGTTGAACCTTTTCATGTTCTCTCTCTCTGTGCGGTATCCTTGTAAGAGAAAAATGATTTCGAAATACTCCAAAATCGTGTTAAGCATGATTTTATACTTCAAATGGCGCTTGAGCGCCTGTCGGATTCACCTCAAGCGTGGGTGCCACCGAGAATGGCACCTTTAGTGTGCGTCAAGCGTGCACATTTGGAAATCGGCCCCTCGGGCGCTCTTCAAGCCAGTGCCTGCTACTTTTGGCGCTTTGGGCGCTCGTCTTGTGCACTATAATTTTCGTGCAAATATTACATAATTTTTTAATAATTAATTATTTGTTGTGACATTTATAAAAGAATAACCAAAATTTAACACGATTTATGAGCTTTGCGAATATGTAGAAAATTTAGTAACGATGAAATTCATATATATTTGTGTTGGAAATTTAATCAAAATAGGTAATTGTGAAGGTTGACCCATCACAACGACCATGTATTGGCCCAAACTCTTGTACCATTATATATATATATATAGAGAGAGAGAGAGAGAGTTGTTGGGGTTCGACACCCAAATTCATCCGATCCAATAGCAGCAGAATATTTAAATTTTTCGTCATCGTCAGCCACCATCTAGTAGGACTAAGGAACACAAGAGATGCACAATAATTTTTATGTAAAAATTCCTTCTCAACTAAGAAAAAAATTACGGGATATAAAATTTATCAATAGATCCACTATGTAAAATTGTTACACAAATCCAAAGACAAAATATAAACAACCAGCCTGGCTACACAAGCCCTCGAGGCGAAAACGAAGAAAAGAGCACGAGAATACAAAGACCTCACACATTATATTTCACTCACTGCTCTCTCTTTCTTTTACTCTTTCTCTCCTCATTGTGGTGCTCTTACTCTCTCATTTTACAAGTGTGGGTGAAACGGTGACCACCGTTTTACCCTGCACACATACGGTCGGCACACAGCGTCCCTGGTGTTGTCTCCCACACCAACCCAATGTAACCCGCACCTATTGGCACTTCCGTGCTCTCCTTGGTGCCAAGCCCACACACACGATGGCTTTCCTCTAGACACCCACACTGGTGTCTTTTCACCACCTTGGTGGTTTTCACATACCACACACTGGGTGGAGCTCCTAGTGTCATATATAGACGCCCTGGCTCCACCTAATCTCATCTGGCCAACTGGTCATCCAACAGATAATTGGTACCACGTTTTTACTAGTTTTCGAGCTTCCTGCAGGCTCATGCCCTGCAAGACGGCGCATGCTCTACACTGTGCAGATGCGTGCTCTGCAACCCAACTACCAGTCTGTCGACTAATCCTAGAGAGACATCTGTTCTTTGCCAACTGCCACTTTCCACAATCTCTTAGGCCCATTACTCAGCCAGTCAACTTCTCATTGACCGTCTTCATCATTCATCCGGTCAACCTCCCCGTTAACCGTCTTCTACTGCCCATCCGTCATCCAGTAATACTCCTGCAACTCTCAGACGGTCAACCTCCTGTTGACCGAAATCTACAGTTAGCCATCTACCGATTAATCTCCATTGACCGTCCACTGTTCTCCGGACTTCCACCAAATGAACTCCGTCATTTGTTCTCCGAAAATCCTCCGATGACAAACTAATTTGTTAGGTTATCTACAATGGAGTGACCAGACCCAATAAATTTTTCCTCACGACCTTTGGGGAACACCTTTGCCTTTACCCGGTGACCGTCATCCCCTACCTTCCGGCAGCTTCCCCTCAATTGGGATCCTGACGTCAACTCCGCCCTTGGCCCTGCTGGCTCCGCACTTGGCCCTGCTCAACTCCGCCTTTGGTCGTGCACAACTCTACCTTAGGCCTTGCTCAGCTTCGCCCTAGGCCCTGCTGAATCTGCTGTTGGCCCTGTTGATTCCGCCATAAGCCCTATTCAGCTCCGCCTTTTAGCCTCCGTCGTTGGCTCTGCTGGCTCTACCATTGGCCCTACACAGCTCCGCCCTTGGCCATTGCTGGTTCCGTCATGCTTTTTACAGTTCCATCTAGTTTCACACTAAATGGCAAACTCCTCCACTATTACCCCAGATACACTTCGACCACCACAGACCTCGACGGCTCCACTTCTGCGGCACTTCACTCGGCTGCTTCCCCTTGCGACGCTTTACTCTACTCTGACAGTAGGTCAGCACCTCCGTAGGTAGCTCTTTCTGGTCAATATCCTTCGCAAGCAGCCCTTTTCGGGCCTGTGCCAATCTCAGCTATCTCTGATACCACTTGTTGGGGTTCGACACCCAGATCTACCCTATCCAATCGCAGCGGAATACTCAAATCCCTCGTCATTGTCAGCCACCATCTAGTATAAATAAGAAATACAATAGATACACAATAATTTTTTATGTAAAAACCCCTTCTTAACTAAGAAAAAAAATCACAGGACACAAAGTCCACCAATAGATCCACTATGTAAAATGATACAAACAGCCACCCTGGCTACACAAGCCCTCGAGGCAAAAAAAAGGAATAGAGTACGAGAATACAAAGACCTCACACTTTGTATTTCACTCACTGCTCTCTCTTTCTCTCCTCACAGTGGTGCTCTCTACTCTCTCATTTTATAAGTGTTGGTGAAACGGCCACCGACGTTTCACCCTGCACACATACGGTCGGTGCACAGCGCCCCTGGGGTTATCTCCCACACCAATCCAGTGCAACCCACACCTACTGGCACTTCCGTGCTCTCCTTGGTGCCAAGCCCACACACACGGTGGCTTTCCTCTAGACACCCGCACTGGTACCTTCTCACCACCTTGGTAGTTTTCACATACCACACACTGGGTGAAGCTCTTAGTGCTCATATAGTGACGTCCTGGCTTCACCTAATCCCATCTGCCCAGTTGGTCATCCAACAGATAATTGGTGCCACGCCTTCACCAGTTCCAGAGCTTCCTGCAGGCCCATGCCCTGCAAGACGGCGTATGCTCTGCACTGTGCAGACGTGTGCTCTACAATTCAACTGCCAGCATGTCGACCAATCCTGTAAAGACACCTGTCCTTTGCCAGCTGCCACTTTCCACAGTCTCCTTGGCCCATTATTCAACCGGTCAACTTCCCATCGACCGTCTTCATCATTCATCTGGTCAACCTCTGTTGACCGTCTTCTACTGCCATCCGGTCAACCTCCCCGTTGACCTTCTTCTGTTACCCGTTCGCCATCCAGCAATCCTCCTGCAACCCTTAGACGGTCAACCTCCTGTTGACCGGAATCTACAGTTGGCCATCCGCCGGTCAATTTCCATTGACCGTCAACTGTTATTCGGACTTCTACCAAATGAACTCTGTTATTTGTTCTTCGAAAATTCTCTAATGACAAACCAATTTGTTGGGTTACTCATAAGGGAGTGATCAGACCCAACAAAAGAGTGTGTGTGTGGAAGCTTGAAGCCAAAAAAGATCAGCCAATTAAGCTTATAGAAAAGCAGATAAAAAAAAGGTGATTCGTATTATAGAGGATTACAGAGGTATACGAATTGTTGCAAAAGTATAATTAAAATTTCAAGCTACTAATCCGGCGATATATTTTACACCAGTTTGTGGAAGCCAGAGGTTTCCTTCAATGAACTCAGCAACTGTGAAGTTCATCGCTTGAGCTGAACTATTGAAAACATGGTAGCCTGGCCACTTAACCCTTGAGCCAAGGGCAGACCCCGGCCCATAATTCATGTACTCAGCATAAAACAGAGTGTCAAGAAACAAGTTGCCGTTCCACTCCAGCCATCCCTCCGGCCTCACGACGTCGCCGATGTACGACTCCATGATGACGGTCCTCGAATACTTCTTCCATGGCCGGCCAAGGTAGGTGTACATGGAGGAGTTGCCGGATGCTTGTTGCAAGTCTGTATCCGCCTTTATATTGCAGGACTGAAAGGAGAAACCGGAGACATCTTCCGGCTCCTTCCGTCCCTGAGCTGTGATGGTGTTCTTCTGGTTAGGGAGTCCTTTCTTTGGCTGGATCGTACAGCTTTGGAAGACGGTGACAGCGTTCCCGAATATGAAGTCGACGGTGCCGGTGATGGTGCATTCGCGGTAGAACTGGCGGTTGGTGTGGGTGTATAGTGTGTCTTGGTAGCCCCGGAAGGCGCACCGGTACAGCGCTGATAAGTCGGAGTCCGATCTGAACGCTACTGCTTGGTGCTTTTGGGGTCCTGCTGTGTTTTGTATGGTCAAGTCTCGCGCTATGAATCCCGAACCTGAAACAGCTGCATGCATTTTGTTCCCATGGTAGAGAAGATCTTAGTTAGTTACTGATAATTATGCTTAACGTCACAAAAGCAAGCCCATAAGTTCATCATCTTCTTTAATTAATTTCAAGGTGACGAACAGCAACGATAACAGTGAGACGCATATATTAAGAACTTCGCGCTTCTTATTAATTCATCAGATGCTCATAACTTCACTTGGAGGTGTTAAGCAAACAATCCTGAACAATACGGGCATCAAACTGGACTACAGGTATCCAGTGTAAGGATCTAGAGAGGGCCAGGAAATTTGGTACTTAAACTGAATATCCATGGCAATATCTTAGAGCACTCACATCCATTTCACACTCTAAATATCTAAATTTAATTATCTATATTATTATTTTAAATTTAGACATTCATTATAGTTGATATGAAGACATCAAACTCTACATTTCAACTGTTTATATCAATTAAATAATATTTTAAAAAAAAATTTTAAAAATAGCTAAATATATTTTTTAACCAACCCCTTAATAGTAAAATTTTATTTATCATATTATCCAATAAAACTTTTTTAAAAAAAAATAGTTCTAAAAAATTTTGGAATGTTAAGAATGTAAATTGGAATTGAGATGAACGGCGGTATCGGTAATTACGAAGAGAATGATGAACATCGAAGATAAGAGGAGCAAAAAAAATGAAGAGAGAAAATTTGACACTATCGAGGATAAATAGATGTCAAAATTTAAAGTATCTAAATTGAGTCTATTTATTAATAGAGGAGAAGAAAAAATGGAGAGAAAAAATTTGACACTGTCGAGCATAAATAGATGTCAAAATTTGAAGTATATAAATTGAGTCCATTTATTAATAGAGTATAAATTTTAGACGGGCTAAAAAAATTAAATTGTTCAATTTAACATATTTTTAGTTTAATTATCTATATTTAAATATAAATTCTTATTATATGAATATTCCTATATATTTAAAAATCTAAATTATTGACTTACGAGACAATGTATAATTATTTATCGACGCAAATTATTGTAAATCTTCTAAGTGTCATTTGTCCAGTGTACACATGCTCCGCTACAACCTATTCCAGCTTGTGCAAGATCCTCTGTATGATGATGATTGAAGTGGGACATCCATTTGAATCAACGGTTTGCAATGAACTGACTAGCTAAGCGAAGTGTTAAGGGGTCTCACCATTTCAGCTGGTAATATTTATCTCTAATTTAAAAATGGATGTTGACAAGGGAAATTTTAATAATAACAGCGCATAAAGAAGAGAGGGGAAAAAAAAAAAAACCCTTATGATGTTGATTGTTATGCTTACCAAATGTGGCAGTTCGGTAGGTAGTCCAACCATCGACGAAGCTTCGATTTCCGGTTATAATGGTAGTATCCATTCCATCACCATAAATCATAATATTGGTTTTCTTTCTCTTGATCTCAACATTTTCTGCGTACACACCTTTCTTGACGTATATCACAAACCGGGTGGCGCTATGATCAGGGGCGGCTGCCACCGCATCCATCAACTTGGTGAAATTACCAGAACCATCTGCCGCCACCACAACATTAGGTGTAGGCACTCCACTCGCTACCAACAGCTTCCGGCTTTTGGGACTGATCCAAGAAGGAAAGGAGTCGTCCCCCGCCATCGCGAGCTTCCTTCCGCCACGGGGCTTTCCAACCCCTTTGCCGCCTCCACTGCCGCCTTTGGCAGTGCTGCCTCCGTTGATGGGTTTCCCTTGCCCAGGGACATCACGTACCATGTTGATGATTTCACGGACTGATGAAGTAATTTGGCCGAGGCTCCCTGCCACCAATTCTTTCACAAAACTGTTGGTACCTTCGAATCCATCTATGCAAGTGTCTTGATTGACGAGCGCAGCGCTCAGCCACGTCCTTAGATCAGCAGACATTTTCCCAGTGCCACTGCTTTTACCTGTCACGATTCATTTGATTTAATATGTAATCAAACTTCATTAGTATTCATCCCCACCGTTATAGACTCTCTTCATTTCCCCTGCCACGGTGCTACTGAGGATTCCAGAGTAACCACACGCATGGCTAAATAACTTTAAAATGCAAATAATACACAGCCCCGTTAAAATTTGAACTTAATTAAGAAGAGATGGGGATGGGAAGTCGGCAAAATCTGCTAATGAAGCGAGAATTAACGTATCAGTTGGACCGAGGGGATTCCGATTTTATAATCTGGGAAACGTCTTCCCTTGGGAAATATAAAAAGTAATTAACCCCATAAAAAAAAGGAAAAAATTTGGGTAAAAATAATAATCTTTTTTTTTAGCCAAAATGACCCGTATACAGAAATTTCATAAACCGCATAGCGATAAAAAAATATTTTCTTTTTTCCCCTCTAAATGTCTATAATTTTCGAATTACACCTTCACATGCAAAAATAAACCTCATATATAAATATATCAGCCTGTGATTATACATATAATAGGAAACTATAAACGTAATACATTTCCTCTGGACACTATTTTGGTATATAAACTTCTAAATGGTTGAATCATTTGATAAATATATATATATATTTGGAGAAAAAAAAAAGACAATAAGTAACAGAAATACATCCACGCACACAGCGTTGCACTCGAAAAAATATATTTTCCTGAGCAGGCCCATGATACGATAGCTAACACAATAGAGTAGCCATCTTCTAGAGAGAGAGAGAGAGAGAGAGTACCTGTCTGAGAAGCAGAGAGAGTCCTGGACAACTCGTCGGCGGACAAGTCAAGCAAATCAGCGCAGTCAGACACGGCATTAGAAAGCCGAAAATTGCCGAAGGCGGCAGTGAACTTGGAAACGAGGTTCATGGCCTTGCTTATGTAGGTAAGGGTGGACATGACATTACCATCGAACGCCGAGTTTGGAACTTTCAAGCACCCTGACTGCAGAAACGCCGCCGCGCCGCCAGGTTGAGGAGGCGCTAGCACTACCGCTGTTAGCACCACCAAACAGAGGATCGACCGTTTCTCCATTGCCAAATCAAAATGTGGGCGATAGAGGACTACGCGGCTATCTGCCCAGTGGGTGTTGCTGCAGGAGCGATGATATATACTGCTATGCGTAAATGCTCAGACAGTGGCGTGGTGGAGGAGATAGAGAGAGAGAGAGACAAATGTGCATTAAATACGTTCCGGAAAAGGATAGGTGGGGTGGCGTCTGGCCGGACAGCTGATGAAATTTATGATTCTTCACGATCACACACACACACACTCTCTCTCTCTCTCTCTCTCTCTCTCTCTCTCAATAATGTGCACTAGGCCAGTCGAAGATGAAGATAGGAATAATTATTACTAAATTTTTATATTTTTAGATCTTAATTATTAGATGTACCAATAAGTTACGATGATGGAAGAATTATAATAGCTTTCTGAGCTGGCGGTGTCTCGGGAGCTTTTGATACATAATTTAATTTTATTTATTTATAAAAATCATTCTTCATAATATATTTAAATATATTACTATAATTTCAGCATCTAAATAAAATCTTTAGGAAAGGTTCCGAAAAATAATAGAAAAACTACTTAAAAACTTTCATGGCCTTTCTAAGCATTTTTATAACGGTTATATGTGACTCTAACTTAAAGGGTTTGTCTTAAAAGCTATGACTACCGACCCTCTTCCTCTTGGGGTCGAGTTCCTATGCACAAGATAGTCCTGGTAAGAAGAATTTATGGTAAAATTGTCAACAAGTTTAGAAAAGTAGTATAAAGCAATGTGATAATTTATTTATTTATATTATAAATTTGTGAAAAAAAATAATTAGATAGATATAATATTAAATTAATTGTAAGTGTTTTATTAGGTATATTAAAAAAAACTAAAAATATTATGCTGTGAACGGGCCTGTCGATGGTTTTCATAGCTTGACTCAACTTTGGAACTCTTTTTAACATTTCCGTGGGAGGTAAAAAATAAATCTAGTCCGTTGGATGAATTGATTTACCTATGATGGAACGGATGAGATTGAATCGTTGGACTTGGGGCGACGGTGACGTAGACGGAGAGGAATCCCGATCCGTTTACGCGTTTGGCATCCTCTTCCTGTCATCTTTTGAAATCGGACCCCACACAAATCGGTGGCTTCGTTGCATGTTCTCTCTTCCCAAGCTCGAATCCAAATGGCACGTTGCATGTTCATGTGTCTTAAAACAGCATTAATGAATTATTAAAAAGTATTTAAATAATTCATATAATCTTACATATTATGGTTTAATGTGTACCTAAAATTTAAGCTGTTTGATGAATTAGATAGTTGAATAAAAATTTTGGTAGATTTGAGAGACAGTAAGTTTCGTTCTCGTATTTGCATACTATGGTTTTACATCCCACAGTTATTTAATAAGAGGTTAGATGTATGTTAAATATGATATCCTCTAACACTCGAATTAATCATCTTTTAAAAAAAATTCGATTGATACGAAAGAAAAAAAAAAAGGAGGAATGATTGTAGAGTTTTGTATATTTGGAAAGCTGTACTCCATTTGATTATATTCGCTATAGGCATTGGTATGCTAGAATATGACTTGCTCTTACTCATGGCTCGAGGTTTGTATTTATAGTTTAGGTTTTAACCGTTATGTTTGTTTGGAACTGGTACCTGTAATTGAAAATGTTATATTACATTGACTGCTAACTTTATAATAGTTGTGTAACTGTAACTTATATTAGTTCAGTAACTATCCAATTATAAATATTTGACATTTATTAAGCCATTACTATTTGTTATTTTTTAGACTGACTTTGTCATTTGATCGGTCGGCTTAATATTTGGTTTCTATCTTTGGTTGCTGACCTCTGGATCCCGCTTTCTAGTCTGTTCAAGTAGGCTGTTTTCGGACAATACCCAACATGGTTATATAAATGTTTTTTAATAAATAACAATATCTTTTATTAATAATTCGAATAGCGCATATGAACTAATGCGACACTCTTGATATGTTATGTATTTTTTATAACACCGAAAGCAGGGTAATTGGAGAAGGAGTTAATCATATTCTTATGATTTTACACAAAAGCAGAAGAAGAAAGCCCCCCGAATCTCACTAGGCCAACAATAATAAAGTGGCATTATTATTAAAGTATTACTCCTTAACCTTTAAATAACGTGATGTGTTTGGCTTACATGGATGAGTGCCGTAAGCTTTATTTGCTACTTATAATTATTTATTGCTCTGCCGTTCTTTTTCATGAACTCTACATGTATGACGGCCGTGTTAGAGATATTCTACCCGACTTAAGGACTAATATGTCATAAAAAAAAGTCCCTTCCCCTCTTAATAACAATCATTTACTGATAAATATATGCCCGTATTTTAACTATTTTTCTAAAAAAAAATTAAAAAAGTTAAATAATTAAATTTAAATTATTTATTTTTAAATTAATATTTAAAAGTAAAAGAATAACATTTTTCTTATCCTCAGAGACGCAATGCCGTTTCGAATTTTACCACCTTCAGATTTCCGGAGGGAAAAGCAGTTTTTCACTTTCTCACTTTTCAGAACCCAATATTTTCTCTTGCCGGTTGTCGGTCCACCCCATCTATCTAATCATATGCATGCCAATAGCATGCTACCGAGAGAGAAATAAAGAATTTTTTTTAATATATTTTTACGTGTGTTAAATTATATAACGGGTCAGTTTTTTATTACAAAATAAAAACTATCTTAAATTAAAAAAATATAATAATAATAGTAATAATATAAACTAAATAAATTAAAAAATATTTATCATCTAATTTAAAAAATATATAATATATATTCTAATATAAAGAAGTAGTCTAAATTAAAAGGTAATAATATTTTAATTTAAAAAATATAATATTTTTAATAAATAATGATATTATAATATTAATATTTCTTTCAAACTCAATATAATTTAGAAGAGACTGATTGGAATTTAAAAATTAGTTGATGTGGTGATTAAGCAGGCAAGTTTTTGTGAAAAAATCAGCCAACTAATTAGTTGAACCTTTCTTGAGGTGATGATGAACAAAATAGTAGTCAATCTTAATTTATTTGATAAATTTAAAAAATATATTATTATAAATAATCTAAATAGTACCATAATTGCTACAATAGAGGAGAATGTCATGGGACTAAGGAACACTAATATCCTATAAAAGCCAATGTAACTCAAATATAATGTTAGTAAGAGTGCGATATTCAGTCATAATGCCAGTACGTGTAATTACAGAATGATTTTTATTACGCCATGAAATACGATAATCTCATAATAGGTAAAGAAAATTACTAGTGGACTATCAATTAATAAAACGTTTATCTAATCAGTATCAAAATGTACTTAAAATTACAAGATAGAATAAGAAAAAAGTATAGTCCATAAAATAAAGTGCCTTTCATATAGTAGAGAATATGAAGAATAGTGGCATAGTTAACGGAACGCGAAGCTGGCATAAAATGACTAGACAAAATACACAATGTAAGCAATATCAAATCCAACAATAGTGAGATATATAAGGATTCCAATCAATTAGCGATAAATGGTAATATCAAAGAGAGAGCCACAATTAGTAACACAGAATTTAACATTATTTTTAAGAGAACTAGTAAATGTTTTACAGTCATTGAGCCTAATACGATAAAGAAGATAAGAAACATATTTGACATTTGTTAAATACTAGCCATCAGATGTCATAATTATCTTAAATCCATGAAAGTAGTAAATGAAATTAAAATCCTTCATTTTAATACGCTGACTCATAAAATGTTTAAATTCAATGATGTCAGAACAATCATCACCATTTGGTAAGCTGATGCATATTTTTAACAAACCTTGGTGGCTTCATATCCCTGATAACTTTGAACTTCTCTGAGATATCCTCAATGATTCATTGAAATACTATGAACCTTAAAAACTTACCTAAAATGACACCAAATATTCTATTAGTTGGGTTTAGATTCATTGTATAAACTTGGAGGACGTTGAATGTTAGACCGCTGAAGTGGTCAATAGCACATAAGCTTTTGACTATTGTACCATCCACATAGACAGTCATCTTGTAGTTGGCCAACATCTGGGGCATTTTGTTCATTAGTTTTGACTAGCAAGCTGAAGATTCTCGAGGCCAGATAGACCAACTTTGTAGCAATATGTTGCTTAATTTGCAACAAAGTTAGTCATCTATTCATCATTAAGATCCATCAGGATTTGATTGTACCTAGATTAAGCATAAATAAAATTCAATAATTGGTTGGTCAAGGTGGACTTTACCAATTAATCTGTCCTCGAAAGCAAGAAGATATCTTTGGGCATGCTTTATTTACATGCTTAAAATCGATACATATCTTTTATTTCATAATGTTCTTCTTTATAAGCACCACATTGGATAACTATTAAGCCTCAAAACTCAATCCCATCATTAATAATTAACAAGGTTAATTATAAATAAAGAATAAACCCAATAATTAATAGACGTGAGTTTTATATTGATATTTTAACCGATTAGAATAAAAATAATATAATAAACAATTAAATCACAGAATTTAAAATATGTTACACCAATAAGTGATACCAAATTACTAATTATACCATAATGTCGAATCTTACGTAAGAAAATACGTCTTAAATAAAATTAGAGTAAATTGCATTGGTAACGACTACTACCAAACAAACTAACAACTATTTTATTAATTGCAAATCATTATTCGAAATAACGTAAACATAATAAATTACTATTCGAAAACTAAAATACAATATCAAATTGTTAGAGACATTTGTTTTATTGGCATATTCCGTGACCATATGTATTATTTTAATGTCTTGTGGGTTGTCTTCAAATATTTCTTACTTCATGATTCTCGAGCATGTAATCGTGATTCAAGCCGCTAATTTAGACCCGGGCGTTTAGCAAAAAATAAAAATAAGACGTAAACATAGAAAAATTTAATAAGATTTAGCATTTAAAAACTCAAAAACATATCTTTGTATAAAAGAGTTTTCTCACCATTTTTTTCTTTCTCTTTCTCTATTCAAACCTTCATCCTTCTACCATTGTTGAAGACTTTGGTTTGAAGAAGGAGATCCGTTCGTGATTGGCAATTCAAGTGGCCAAAAGAAATAATGAATTGAATCACGTGTCGATAAGTCGGCCGTAAATTTTTTCATATTGAATATTTTCACACAATTTTTTATTGCTTAAATTTTATTTTTAATTCCTTAATTCAAATGTGCGGATATTTACAAAATTTTTTTATTTAAATATATTTTTTTTCATATTTCATAATTCTAATCCCAATCTCTTCAAATAGTTCTTACTTCATGATTCTCACCTGTAAGTGATTCAAGCCGCTAATTTAGAGGGGTTTAGCAAAAAATAAAAATAAGAGTAAGTTGAAAATTTAATAAGGCATTTAAAATTCATAACTAAACGAATTTATGTTAAATCATACCAAAAGAAATAATAAATCAAATTCAGATGTACTGCCGTAAATTTTTATGTTGAATATGCACAATTTTTAAAATTTTATTTTTAATTCCTTAATTCAAATGTGCTATACAAATTTTATTTGAATATATTTTTTTATAGACCAAGGGCTAGCAGGGTTTTATCGAATAATGAATGGATAATTAAAACTCGAGTTATATTTATTTCTATACAATCAAATGCTTTATGGTACTATTTAAAATCTATAAATGAGCCATCATACATATAATCCTGTAGATTAAATCGAACATCATTTTCACCAATAAATGATAGGTTTAAAACTCAAATGTCATTATAATATAATAAGACATGCCATAATATTTTACTCTTTATTTGTGTACAATAGTCTAATATATAAACAAATAAAAACTATACTAAATTTCATATAATCCTTATATTTTTCTCATTTTTAAAAAAATATTATTAATTTTTTAACAAATTATAGAATTTCGTCCAAATTCTTATCATATAATTATCATGCGTGTATAAAATTTTACAGAAACTTAAATATACAAGTTCTTAAACATACAAAGGTACATTATCAGTTTGCTCAAACAAAAATTACAGTAAAATCGGTACATTATGATATTTTAACATTTTATTTCAATTAACATACATGTATAGATAATTTTATAAAATTTTAGGACATGTAAAATATATAATTAATGATTTTAAGTATACAAGAATATTATGAACGAAATTTATAACATATTAAAATATTAAATTATATTTTTAACACATGCATAAGCATATTTGTAAAAAAAAAAAAACAATTTGGCAAATCATTGTATATGAATTAAGAATATAATTTTTATAAAAATGATAAGTAGTAAGAATGAGAATTCATACATATGATAGATAAATATTTTAAGTATAAAAATATATCATATATGAGTATTTAAAATAATAAATATTTTCAGAAGTAAAAAAAATTCAATAACAAATGAATAAAAAATTTGAGATGCTATTATCTTAATTTTAAATTATTAAAATTTTACTTTGATTAACTTTAATTTGCCTTCTCTAACTTCTATTATCTTACTTTCTCTCTCTTATCATTTCTCCTTCTCTCTCATCCTTCAAAATATGACAGAAAATAATTAAAAATTAGCCGAATATGATATATATAGAAGAGTGGCGCCCAAGCGTCCCTCGGGAGCTTCCCTAGCACCGAGACCAAGAATTCGTCATACAAGCGCCTTATCGAGCACAAGTTAAGCATGGGTGTTCAACCTCAATGAGCTTGAGTTTTTCTTGGATGTATATTGAATATAAGTACACAAAAAGCGCACTTGAACTCTACTCAAACAACAGTCAAGCGTGACTTCTCTAAAACACACATGGGCATGTATCAAGCGCCAGTCAAGCTTCCACAACTCGCATGAACTTGGTCCAAAATTAAATTTTGACCCAATTTTTTTCATCTTTTTACTTTAATTTTAATTAATTTTAATTATTTTAATTTAATTAAATATAATTAATGTAAAAAACTAAATTTATTCTTGACAATATCCAATCTAAATACTTGACTTTACACGTGAATCCTGCTTCAGTTAGCTTATTTAATTCTTCCCATATGGCCATCAATTTTTCTATAAAGCAATTTTGTCTTTTTGATTGGACAAATTTATGCCTTGAAATGATACTTAGCTTATAAATCATCATTTCTATTGAGATTTTTGATATGTTTGTTAACATCCATGTAAAGTAGTCTGAATTATTCTTATAAGTTGATGAGATCTTTCTTTAGATAATAATCTAATGAGGACCTAATATGGAAAAAAAAATTTAGATCCCTTAGGATTAGTAAAACTTTAACTGACGCTCTATTGGGTAGATTTTTTTATAGTGATATTTCATCTCTAAAGTTAAATACTTTGATTGGTTGCGTGGTGACTGGGTTATTGACTTATGTCTAGTAACAACTTTTTTTCTTTTACTTGGTCCCTCCCTTTTGTCTAATTCCATGCTCTATTTTGACTTTTATCTTCAAGTACAGGATGCAAGTGATTGCTCACATCATGGACATGCACAGTTTGCTTACGATCACATTATAAGCTAGTGGTAGGTCTACCACTAGAAAAATCGGGAAGTGAGTAACAATCTAAGGATGTGTTCCTAACGTGACTTTAAGGTTTAGTATGCCTTTCACTTGGCCTGGTTTATTATCTAGGCTGTACAAAGGTTTGTCTAATGGTTTTATTTGTTAACACTTAAATTTTAGTCTAATAAATA
The DNA here is from genome assembly GCA_033239525.1 of Nepenthes gracilis. Taxonomy (NCBI): domain Eukaryota; kingdom Viridiplantae; phylum Streptophyta; class Magnoliopsida; order Caryophyllales; family Nepenthaceae; genus Nepenthes; species Nepenthes gracilis. The sequence goes on from BSYO01000004.1 coordinate 28,580,840, forward strand.
TATCAAAATATAAATTTTTTTAAATTTTTATTATTAATAAAGACTTATTTTTACTAATAGTCTAAAACTTTATTAGAAATAAGTGCAAATACAATAAAGGATTAGAATGGAGGACCTTATATAAGTTATATTGTTGTCTCTAAAGCTAAAACTTTGTTTCCTAATTTTTGCCGCATATTGGGAGAAATTTCTTCCCACTTCTTTGCAATTATGATGCTAGTTGACCTAATAGATATCATAGTAATTGCTCCTGCCACCACTTGATTACACAGCGGTGTGCATGGCTCATCACCATTATGATTCTTCTTTCTGAAGGCTTCAAGGTCCTATAGATACTTCTTAAGAAAATCGCTTTAGATCAGGGCTTCATCCTGTGTATGGTGCTACAATCTTTAATGTTGCACCCTGAAAATTGATAAGAGCGGTAGCAATTGAATTGGTCTCCTATGCTTGAGTTCTTTACCAACATATACCATTTTAAGAACTTCTTAGATCTACTTACAATGTTTGTTGGGGTGTACATTAGTGGAGTGATGTACACTGACTTGAAGGACTAGAGTGAGTCAGGTTTGGTCCCCTGTTGTTTTTGATAGATAATGGCCCAATTGTTTTTCTCATCCCTCCTTTATTAACCTCCAAGTTATTTTAGATGAAAATTGTGGTTAAACCTCTTGGGTCTCATTATGATGTTTACTTTCCCAATATCAATATAAGTTTGGATGATTGTTTTAACCTTTAAAAACATTTTGGAGTTTTATTAGACTAGTGACTTAAAGAAGTCACTTGACTGAATGATCACCATTAAATTGTTTAGCTTAACTTCATCATTGAGGTTGGAAATGCTTCAAGCTTCATAGGTTCAACCAATTATAGAACCATTTCATACTCTTATTGGGGGCCTATTTGACTCTAACTATGTGTCAGGATTATTTCTTTTCCCTCTTGTTGAAGGCAAAGTTGGGTAAAAATTGAGCGGTTAATTCCTAAAAGTTTACAATTGAATTCAGTCATAACCTATAAAATCAAATTCTAACATCTCCTTTTAGAGTTCAAGAAAAACTGTAGTATATGGCTGCATCTCCTAAGTTACAAAACCCAAGTAGCATGTGAAAGTAGTCAACATGTTTCATGGGATCAGCACTTCAATTATATTGCTTTAGGATTGACATTTTAAATTTATTGGCAATCAATTATCTCAATATGTCTGGAGTAAAAGAAATTCACCCCATTTAGTTCGATTGATTGGAAGAGTTTCTATGGAAGACTTACTTTTCAATCCTTTAGATCCTCTCTTTGCCTCAATGTTGAAAGTCCTTAACTTGGTATGATTTGTAGATATCCTGGACACTTGGTTAGCTGGAAGAAGTCATGGATTACTACTGCCCAACCCTTCTCTTCTAGAAGACCAGAGTTTTAAATCTCAAGCATATATTGGGCTACTCATTTTAGGAATTTCCTCTCTCTCCATAATTTAGCCAGCCATCCAAGCACTAAGAGATAGGTTGATTTGGGGCCTTACAGATTATTAGCGACATCAGCCTTGTCTAAGTCTTCTTTGATGTATCCTTTTTACTCCTTGAACTCCTTCCTGTGGTCAAAATTTTTGACGTTAGGTGCTAGCATGTTGAGGTTGATCTCCAAACCTGAGCCACATTATTTGATCTTCTAAGAAATATCTTAGAATTGAGCTGCTATAGCCTCCAAGTTTTAGTTCACTATAGAGCCGATGTTTATCTAGTCTCATTATTTAGAGGGATGACTGGAGAAGGAACATTCTGTGGAGTTTAACTAGACTGATCATGAGCTCTTATATTAACCATGAGCTCTTATATTAACCATGGTGGCTTTCTTGTGGATATTTATGTGTGACAGGTTACACTAGAATCATCTCATTAATTTCTTATCACAGACAATACCATAATATGTACCTAATATCTGAATTTGGACTCAAAAGATTTTAGAGAGGATTCTTGGATTTTTAAAATACAAATTTTACATATCACAAATCTAAATGAGAGTTTAGCAGTTTAGAATTTGCCATCTAATTTATTCTTTAGAACTTAAATTGTACTTTTATATCAAACTATGAAGTTTGAGAGAAAGATGAGAGTAGAGGGACCAGGAAGACTAGACTTTTAGAGAAATTTGGGAAGGACGCGTTTGAAAGGATGAGCTCTTATCTTTTTGTACATGCATTAGTGATGCAAGATTTGTTTTTTTACTAGTGTTGAAAGAAAAAGATACTAGAAATCTCTGAAATTCAAAAATTGGTAAGCCTCAACCAGAAAATTATAAATTGTAAGATGCCAAAATCAATAGATGGATTGAAAGATATCATTTGTGTTAAGGAGGTTCGTATATATAGAGGCATAGAGTCTATTATTCAATATAGTTGGCACCTGTATTGTTGAAAATGTTTTGCCCTTATTTTAAAAAGGAGTTACTGGTAACTCTTCTACAAAAAAAAAAATGTTAGTGTTAGTTGATTACTAGACTTGATTGTTGAATAGATATTTATAATTGTGGGTTTCAATAGACTGCTTCAAGTAGTGGGATTATGGCCATTATGGTTATTCAGGTCATCATTTAGTTAATAGTAAAGAATCCTAATTTTGGTTAAATATAAAAATTTGGTTATCTAACTTGATATATGACTTTCATTTGCTTGCTCTTTCCGATTTATATCTACTAGTTTGCTTATAGTATAACTATACTTTAATCATTTTAATTTTCTCATATCTCGATCAATTGATATATTTATTTAATTTATAGTTTAAATCTTAGAATTTATCCCAATTGATGGCTACTGTGTCCCTGGATTGGTTGTGGCTGACAATTCATCTCAATCTAGAGAGTGGGTTCGGATTAGCTTTGATTTTGATTAGACCCATCTAAAAACATGCAAGAATTAATGCAAAGAAGAATACAGGTAGGTGATGCCTTGCTGTGAGGGATGCCAAGTTGTTCACACACTTCCCCAAAAAGAATAAATAAATAAAGTTGTTGACAAGCCGTCGTCTTTTATAATAAAAAGATAATCTTTATAAAGGTTAGATTAATTACTTCTTATTGATAGAAGGTTAATGCTTTCCGCAAGGAATAGACTCGGAGCCAAATCAATAATGAAGCCGAAGGCCATTAATGGAAGCCAATGCCAATTTTTTAAGTTCACAGTCATGTAAATCAAATTGTCGAAAGGTAAATTGTGGTATAAAAATAATACAATTAGTATTTAATTTATTTTTATGATTTTACATTTAATATGGGTTTAAATCTAATCTAATTTGATGAAATTATTGGAAGCCATAACTATGCATAACATCAAAGGTTTTATTATTATTAGACGTTCTAGTTTTGCCTCTGATTTTTAACAGTTTTTTTTTTTTAATAAAATTAAGATGTAAAACTTCTTCGGAAAGTATTTTAGATAGCTCTAAATCAAATAAATAAATAAAACTTATTTACTAAGAAAACAAATTATTTTTTTTTAAAAAAGTAAAAATATTCCAAAAGTTACGTAAAATGTAATTAAAAACTAATCCCAAAAGCAAAAGGCAAGATGAGGACTTAAAGGTTGATATCGTTCCTTAGTAGAGGCAAACCGAAGAAAGCTGTGTATCACAGCACACAGCTATTCAGAAGGGTTTTATCTCTTAAAAAATAAAAAATAAAAATTATTTTTTTTATTTTAATTATTTATTTTTAAATAAATAATAGTAATCTAATTATTTTAATTTTAATTATTTATTTATTTTTTAAAAAAATGATTAAATCATAATTATTTATTAAATATTACACAACAATTAAGACATAGATAACAAATTTTTCTACCTCTATATATATATATATATATATATAAAAATCATTACTCAATTCTATTGTCGGACGGCTTAAATGACTAATGCCTACGCGTTTATCATTTTCAAATCTCTCAAATCACATTTTTCTGATCTTCAATCCTTTTCCTCTTTCCCCAGCTCCCTTTGTGCTGTATTTCTTTTGGCAAGTGGCATTGATTGATGAATTTGGCATCTTCTGCGCTTTTTCGAAGGAAAAAAATATATACAAAATTATTTATCCACTGATGACTTACTCAACCTTTAATCAACTTAACTTTTTCCCCCTAAAATTAATCTTACGCCCATCTAATTTAATGCATTTAGAACATTATTTGCAGAATATGACGTGTTTTTTCTTCCTTTATTAAGGCCTAAATTTAGTTTATATCTATTTTTTTATGGTTAAAATTAAAATATATATATATTTTTTATACTTTTGTTTTAAATAGTGCTGTTCAAAATGTGTTAAATTTAAAAAATACAAGTTCAATTGTAAACTAAAAAAATAAGGATAATTTGTATGGACATATAATATTATTTAACAAAATATTAAAAAATTATAAATATTTATTTATTTATTTATCATTTTATCTTATTTTATTTTATTTTATTATTATTATTATTTTTTGAGAGAGAGTTACCCCGTGAGCATGCAGATGACCCTACGCCTAACTGACATTGATTAAGGAGGCAAATGCAAACTTTGATTGGAGTTCAAAAATTCAGATTATAAGTATATAGTTTGGGAAATAACTTATCTTTGATCGTCGGAATCATTCAATTAAGTATTTGGGGGTATGGATTTTCATTTTAGAAATCTACTCTGAATTCTTTTGAATTTCAAACTAAAGAAAAAAATGATTATTGCAGTCAGAAAAAAACATTAATTAAGCTATTCTTTAAAGATATTATTTGAAGATCGGTACGTGACTTATGGCTCCTCACCAAACACACGACACAATCCCTAATAGGATAACAAGGTATTCCAGGATCCATAAGTAGGTTCCAATGCATACAAGAGCCAAAATAAAAACATTAATAATAGACAACGATAATTCATATTGAATTTTGATCGCTCTTTTATAAATATCTCAATAAATAAAAAGTTATTTGAGATTTGCACAAAACTCATGCAAAGGGCCAGGAGGCAAAATTAAATCGGGCGCTCACTCGAGCACTTATTTTAGATTGATGAAAGATTATTAACGCTTGACTCGCACTCAAACGGTGAAGAGACACGGATTCCAGATATAGTGCACTCAATCCACACTCGAGCGCGGAATCCAGAACCCAATGCGCTCAAACAACACTCGCTAGGTGCTCGAGTATCGGTACACATAATAAAACACAACTCACATGTTTTAGGGTTGAAAATTCTAAAATCTTTCTCCATAGAAGGCGCCACACATAGAGAGAGGAGAGAATGAAAGAGAAGAGGAAGATATTCGACATCAGGTCGTAGTTCGATTTGAATTCCATTCTTCACTAAGATTGGATACGTCATTCTGGAAGTGATTCTAAAAACGTATTTTAATTTGGTTGCTCTTTTTTCTCATTATATTTTTCTTGTGGGTTATCGGGTATATTAAGTGAAAGTTGTATTCAACCAATCTTTACTCGAGTTCGAAATGAAGGGATTTCGGAGAGGGTTTTTACAACCGGCATTATTTATAATAAATTTATTTAAAATTTATCTCGTAATTTTTTCTTAATAAATTTAATTCTCCAAGTTAAAAATCGTTATATATTGTTTATTTTTATATTCACAAACTTGGTGGTTAACGGTTAACATGGGTTTAGGTTTGTTCCGCTGCACCGGATCGGGTGTATCTAAGTGTCAAACCCCAACAATTCAATCACAGCTGTCCAATCTGTATTGCCTCTCCTCAAACAATGATCTTCAAGATATAGCAACATGCAACAGACAGGCGATTATTGAATGATCCTCTTTCACAAATTACTGGTATGTAAAGTAAATATTTGGCTACTTCTAAAGCCTAATTTATCATCTAGTAGATCTGCAAGCGGCTACCTACCAATTTTATATGGAGGTAGCATTACTTTCTATGATAAACGGGTTATATTTACAATTTGAACTATTTGTATATCTAAAATACGACGGAACAATATTACCAACACTAAAAATTCACCCTCACCATAAGAATTTTTATTTGTAGGACAATAATCCTACATCTTAATGCCCTCCACGCATGCATTTATGATCCTGCATTGTTTATTTGGAGTGTCTTTTTTTTTAGGACACCCTACCCCAAAGCCTTTTCTAAGGTCAACGGAGCAATCCTCACAGCTTCCTCTCCAATCGCCATCCTAACTTCATTATGCTCGCCATTTCCTGTAACACCCAGTACCTTAACCACCTTTGACTCAGCCCTCTTCCCTTCCCTCTCACCACCTCCATTCTCCCAACAGATGGAACTTGAGTCCAGTTTTGACCCAATACTAATCAGAATAAATCAAGATACAATAAACAGCTAGATAGTTATTATACTGGATATAAACCGAAATAAGTTATATGCCCAAATAACAGCATATTTAATTGCCCAGTTAAGCGGTTAATCAAATTGAGCTATTTATCCAATCAATTAGTTTGTATATTCTACAATTAACCCAAGCAATGGTCTCCAAACTGGCAAAATCAAGAACTCTTCATCATAAGCTTAATATTTAGGCATTAAATACCTACAATCAATCCTATGATCAAAATGTGTGCAACGGTTGGACTAATTAATTTCCAACTAACTTAACCACTTACATCGTAGCTGATTATTCCTCTTTAAAAAAACTGCCAGCAATTAGTAGTATAATTATAAATACACCTTACTTTCTCTAAAACAAGGGACAGATTCTGAAAAACAAAGAACAAAGCACAGTCTTCTAACTCATTTTTCCACAAAATACATAGCAAAGTCATCCATATCTTTCTCTCATCCCTTCAGTCTCTCCCATATTTTAAATTTTTTAAAAATTTATTCATTTAAACAGTAGAGGATATATCGGAGAGTGAGTCATAATTTTTTTAAAGTAATTGTTTGCTGTTGCGGTGTGCAATATCCAAATAAAAGATTCGATAATCACACGAAAATTTATCCGAATTCTAATTCAGATTTCAAGTATACATCATTTTTAAAGCAATATTATTTCTTAAATCACAAGTATCCAATCATGAGCAAGTGTTAGTAATAATTGCACTTTTGATCAATTATTTTATGATTTTGAAACCAGGAAAATGTATAGATTAATATATAGATTAGAATTCAAACTGTTATCAATAATGACTAATTGATCAAATAAACAAACAAATAAATAAAACCACTTACAAATACCAAGGGTTCTAGCAGTCTCAACCACGACAAAGTCCATTGCCTGCAACGAGCAGAGTCCAGCTACAGGTATCTTCCAAGATTATTTCACGAAGGAGTTCACCGATGCCATACAAATTCAAAATTTGCTCTCAACCATGACACTTTAATCTACAAGAGAACATACATATCTACACACTATAAATAATTGCCAAAGAAACACTAACCTCTATATAAAGGTACAAGATAAGAAATCTAATATTGCCTGAAGAGTACCTCTCCCGTGCCACTCTTTCTCTACTGATAGGTAGTTAGAGCATTCAACATGCCCGGTAGGTTAGATTTGGCCTATGAACCCAAAATCTGTGGGTTTGGTTGCCACAAGCCAACTTCTACGAACTTCAACATCTACAATACCACAATGCAGACAATGATTACCTTTTTCCCTTCCGCTTCTGCAGAAATTTTCCAACTCTCACTCTCAACGAAGATCATTAGTGTGTACTTTGAAACAATGCCCATCAGAAGGCTCATTTTCAAAACCTGCCAGAGATGGACAACAAGCTCAGGCAATTTACTACTTTTTTCTTTTTTCTTTTCCTTTGCGAAGGGGTCGTCAAATTGACCATGATAAATAACAAGTTTGTGTTAGTTTTCGAATTTCTTTCCATTCAGCAATGAAATGAAGAATGGAATGAAACGGATGCAGAATGCCCACCAAAGAAAGCAAAAATGCATCCGCTTCTTCTGAACCCAAGGAGTTGGGTGGGGCTTCTTTCCAAACCTTTCAGATAATAAGACCAATTCATAATTAGAAGACTACTTCTATATAAATGCACTACAGCTTTAATTTATAAATTGTTGATTTAAGCAGTTTCAGCAATTCAAAAAACAAAAGCTAACGAACGTAATCTCCTAACTAGATGTTAGGTATAAATTCAGCCATTTATTACTAATTTTAAAGGCCAATATCAACAAAGGTAAGACTAAGAATCACAAATGATGACACAACCGATATTATGTTTGCAGTATAATTTTGTGAGAATATGGCTAAAACTTCAAAAGGAATGGCTTAACTACTCACTCAAATTTCTTTCCCAAACAACCCAAGCACTACACTGCTCAAAGAATACCATTTTTTTAGATATTGTTTCTTTTGCACCACGTTGACCTTCTCATTCAAAGCCAAGCCATATGCTCCTATCTCATAAAAGGGTTCTTAATAAAAAGGGTTACATTCATCTAGAAGATTCTGTCACTTGAAGAATGAAAATAAAAAAAGCTCGGTCATAGTCATTGGAATGAACTTGATAACAATGACCAGTTATTAGTTAAGTTAGCTTGGCTGATACTTAACTCTTATGGACAAAGACCTTATCCCTAACAATAGTGCCATATACCTTATCATTGGCTTACAGTTGCTTTAATGGCTGAGCTACTTAGGCTTGGTGTTCTAAAAAATTGCATATTTGAACTAGTGAAGGTTGCATCTTTCTTGATGATTGGTTTACTAAGGATAGAGTCTTTACTTATCCGAACTAGAAGTTAGATGTCAGGCACAAAATAAAATCCTCTTCTTTTTCTTATGTTGTTGATGAGAATGAGCAAGACTTTCTATTGTAAGTCCTTTCCTTTTCCTCAAGCTAAACCTAAAAGCAATAAAGTGCATATTCTTCTTTTATGGAATAAGAACAATCCATGCTTTTTTCATTCCTAAGTTGAGAAAAGAGGAAAATCTCACCCTAGCTATCGGACTTGGATCCTTTCCTCATCGACTTTGACCGAAAGAATTATTCTTTTTCCTAAGACTAGAATGAGTAAGGCCAGAAAGAAATGCATAGCTTTATGAAATTTAGTTTAGGCATAGCTATTGAAAAAGAAGTTATGTATGCTTATTAAGGTAGATAAGCAATCTCCAAATGAGAAAGGGTTTCGTTATAAATCTATAATGACTGGCTCTTTAATAAATTCGTAAATAGAATGACCTTTAATCGACCTCTTTACTCACCCAGTAACTAAGGGGCATAGCGAAGAATAAGAATGGATTCTATTCTATGCCTAACCTTCCGAGTCCAAGGGCTCCTTTAGTTTAGATAAAGGCCACGCTAAATGGATAGGATCCCTTGCCATCCATTTAAGCAATTCAAAAAAGTTGCGAATGGAAAATCCTTAGTAGCTTGAGAGGGCTCTCTCAAAAAAGGAAGAACCGAAAGAAGATATATAGTTGAGCCTTTATGACTTGACTATTAAAAGAAATGTTCCACTCTTGGCACACACACATATCTATAATACATTCCTAAACGTGCTACATCTAAGAACAACCCTAAATATCTTTTTATTATACTTACTATTTGGGGGTCTTCTCTGCAAGTTAGCCATGACATCATCGTCTACATAAAGTTGTACCAATGCAAGTTGCAAAGCAAGTCTCAGACATCCTTTTTTTTCTTAATTAAATGTTTGCTCTGCAATTAAGTCCTGATATCTTCCTCTACAGTGAGCTAACACAGCATGATGACATAGTTTCTTTTATACTATAACTTGGAATACAAACTGAAAGTCATTGGAAAGGCTGCTTACTACTTCAAAGTTGAAAGGAGATTTGATTGTGTTTCAGACGAAACATTGAAATCTTAAACTCTAGTAATTAGAAGCAAATCACACATCACAAGATTTAAGTATCATCAAAATCTGAAACAATTATAAATGTTAGATTTGATTTTCAATAAAGCATTTATAGAATTCATGTAATTAAGAGTCATTAGCTGTGCGCTCAAACATGACAATAGAGTAACACACCTTTTCCTCAAGCTGTTTATCTTCTGAAAACCATGTCTGACCTGTGCATATATGGATTTGCTGCATAGCTACTGACTGAAGAAGGATGAAGAAAGCAAGAAATAGAACGTGATATCCAACAGAAGCTGTGAATGGCTACATCATCATAAGTGCAAAACAGACTTCTTGCAGAAACTGTAAGCAGAGAGGTGTCAAGATGATCTCACATAATCATATAGGAGATGCATGACATCTGTGAAGTGACCATTAAGATCAACAATTGAAGAAGCTATGCAGAAATAAAGATTATTGCCAAGAGAAGTTTCTCTACTCTCATTTTCAGCAGTTGCTTAACTACCCTTTGGGTGTATATAAAGGAATATGTGAACAAGCTGAATCACTTTCAGGAGGAACACAACTTTTAGAAAACAATGTCCAGTCGAGAATCTATCATTTAATATAAACTTCAGTTTGAATCTATGCTCAGTAGAGAAATCTGAACAAGCTGAATCGCTTCCAGGAGGAACACAAAACTAATCTGCATAATCAAGCTCATTTGGATGCCTAGGCAAGTTTGTAAGCTTCAACTATTTCTGGAGTCTCAAGTATCAAAGGGATGTTCTCAATAGGTACTATGCTTTGAGCTGTGGAACTATGTAACATTTATAAAAGCATACTTCCGAAACTATTTGCTACAGGAGTGTGTTTTGTACCACATCAGCAAAATATCACATTAATGTCAGGATTACAAAACCCAAGAAGAATCTCAGGGTTTACAAAACCCAAGATTCAAACTTCAGGAGGAAAACCCTCTCTCTCTCTCTCTCTCTCTCTCTCTCTCTCTCTCTCTCCCTCCCTCCCTCTCACAAAAAATCAGTGCCAAATCTTGATTAGTGCTTTTGTCTACCTTACCAAAGACTAATGTTAGAAAAACCCTCAGTTTGAAGTTCCTCCACCTTCCTTCTCTCTGTTCCAATCATTAGTGCTCACAATACAGAAATTAAGCTCACAAAGACTCAGATTGTCAAAATTATAGGATTGGAGAAACATGAAGCTTGGTTCTTGTTCTCTCTACTTTTTCTCAGATTGTCATGAAATCTAATGAAAACTTTGCTCACCTTTTGACCTCACATCCTCTGAGATTACCAAACCTTTACTTAGGAAAATGAGAATTAACCAAAAAAAAAAAAGAAAAAAAAAAATTGTAGTAAAGCAGAGGCAAGCAACAAAGATGCAGAAAGAGTCCTTTCTGCTTTCTATTTGCTAACACCAACATCACATTCTTTGCAAACAGTGAACATTGCTTGTCTTTGAGATAGAAGGGATTTGCACCCGAAGTTTGAATCTCAGGTTTCGTAACCCAGGGATTCAGAATGCAGAGATTCAAGCTCAATTTTTATAAACTGAGTTTTACTCACATAGCACAAAACACAAAACTTTGGCAAATAGCTTCAAACACACTTCAATAATTAGTCAAAATATATTATAATAAGAAACACAGCTCATCGGCAAAGAGTCCAATGGGGAGACAGAAGAAGGTGAGAATAGACATGGGCCAATCTTGGAGTTAATATTCACACAGTCCATGCCTGTGTAGACCGTTGAAAAATGCCAAGATTTCACAGTCACAACAAAAAGCTGGCATAGAGACTAACAAGATACAAGACGTTACTTACCTCCAGTCAAGAGGCATGTCCTTTACCATTTGCACCTTTAACTCAATCGCCAAACTCTTCATGTCCAAAGCAATACCTTTTGCTTTGAGTAGTTTAGGGAAGTTGCCTTGGAATCTCCCAGATATAACCAATGGGCTCTCAGATGAAATATCTGGAATAGGGAATGGACACACCTGCAATTTGGGGATAAAAAAGACGTGCTTAAGTCACATTTTAGAAATTGCATCAATAACTCATGCGGCTCCACAGCCACAACTTTGAGCATGACCTAATTATATGTCGGAGTCAGGGCTTGAAGATGTTTCGATTTCTCTAATAGCTTCTTTTTTTTATTTGGGTGTGCTGCTTGTAGCATTCCACTTGTGATAAAAAGATCATTTCACAGATCAGTTTCTTCCTGATCAGATTTAACTTGTTTTTTGGGGGGAGGGAGATGGAGAGGAGTTGATGGAAATTGGTCAGCACCAAGTGAAAGTGGGTAGTGGCCAACAATCAAACTAACCTTTATGGATTCCATTGTTAAAACAATGACTTTAGGAGAACCGCAACACTATTTTTTACCTATTTTAGTATTTTATAGTAAGGATTTTAACTATGATTTCTTCATAAATGGTATCCTACTGCTTAGACTTCATTATAAGTTACTCCTAACATGGTTCAGAGTTAAGACTCTTATGTTTCTATGGAAAAAGCTCTTCAGTCTATCAGGGAAATAAATTCAGGGAAACTCCCCTAGAGATGTATTATGTCTATGGGAACATCATGTACTTGGCGATCCAATGTTCAAAGATTAACCCCTTTAAATTTGAAAAGAAGTTTTACATTGATTTGTTCTTCTATTTTTGTTCATGTTGTTTTTATTTTCTATTTGGAAATTGTCTCACCCTCCCTCTTATAATTTTATTCTAAATTCCTCTCAACGAATAAAGTGATAAAAAAAAAAGGCAAAAGAGGTAACGAGAACCAAATTAAAACATGATACAAATTGAAAAACACAATCAAGACAAAGCATACCTCAACTTCATCAAGTTCATCTAATGTGTCTATGGTTATATTTGCAAAAATTGCAGAAGATGCTCTGACAAACAATTTGAACAAGCAAGACTCAATATAATCTGATTAAAAAAAAAAAAAAATCATAGATCAAAAACAAAAAAGTAACTTTATTGAACACAAAACAATAAAAAAAATAGCAGTTCATTTCTAGGTGACACATTCTTAATTTCATGCTAGGCAAACATAAGAAACAATAAAATAATCATACAAACAAAGTAATGGACAGAAAAATCTTTCTCCCGCAGTCAAGAAACTTCCCACTGCTGAAAATGTAGGCCTCTAGTGCTGAGCCTTCAACACTCTACCAAAAATTAGAAAAACTCTGCTGATTTGATGGTGATTTGTTCTCCAGTTATTTTCTAATTGCTAGATGAATATGATGAAAAGAGTTGAATAACTAGGTAGGGAAATCATCATACTGACTTTAGGCACATCCATCATATATGCTGAATCATTTAACCATGGCAATTATAGAATTGCTTTTGTTGAATTCAAGTTCGAGAAACTTGAGACTGACCTGTGTCACATGCAGCATCATAATGGCCTCGCCCGATAACTGAAAGCATTTGCAAGAAATAATGATTACAGAATCGACCTGTAATGTTATCATAATGATAATTCACTTTTAGGTTTCACAAAAGAGAAAACGGGAAATTGGTTCTGCTATTGATAAGAAAATGTAGTCTATGCTTACACCAAGAATGTGAAACAAATACTGGTATAATGTATGCCTTGCCAAATCTAGTTTCCCTTTCTAGCATAATTAATCTTGTAGCATGCAGCAACTTCTTTTTGTTAATGAAGAACATATGTCGATATCTATTTCTGAGCATCTAAAAACACAGTTACATCCCACGGGGAACAGCCAACACATTTGAGACTACAATTAAGGTCTGACGGTTCAAATCCTGTTGGGATGTGGGTGCAGGGGATTTTACTTGATGTGGAAGGGCTACGCCACCAGTGGGCCCTGATGGATGTAGAAGGAGAAAAAACACAGTGCAAACTGACACTAATTGACAGCAACGATGAAGAGTAACTAATACACACAAATAATACATTTCGGAAGGCCACAGGGGGGTTTAAGGAGGGGAAAACACAAGGTATAAACCCAATTAAGAATGCATGAATTAGTGATATAATTAAGCACCTAATTTCATGCATCCTGGGGGATCCAACCTAGACTTGACAATTGTCAGACTTGCCTTTCTTTCAACCTTTTTTAACAATATTGTCAGGAAAAAGGGAGTACAGATTGGATAGCAGCGCAGTTCGTGTTGCCTAGTTGTAAACCCAAGAAATAGCAACCACCCATTTGTTTCATAGTATAAAACCAAACCATGGTAGGGCATGATCATAATGCATCACCAACCACAGCCTAATTGGGCATCACCTACTAGACAACAGAAACAGATCGTTCATTAGAGACAGAATTCATGAAATACATAGATTGTAAAAAACAAACAATGATGTTTGGAACTTTAAAAGTAAACGCTTTCTAATTTTTCTTGCACACTCCACACACTTGTACCACAAAATGTTGTAGGTCAAAGCTGGACTGGGTTGAGACTTCTATACAAATGGAACCACCAGAGTGAGACTATGGCCTTAAAAAAAATATTTCCAAGTCTCCCAACTACTTTACAATTATTACTCATGCTGAAAGTATGTATGTGTGGACATATAAATCCCCAGTTTAATAGATGATTTTCTGCAGTCTTGCATATGTATCTCTCATCTGCAGCCGCTCCATCAGTTACAAGGAAAATGATAGGCAACAAATCATGGGTGTCTGACAACATCTCCTGAGCCTGAGAATAAAAGGACATACATAATCCAAGTTTATTCATGTTATCATAGAAAAAAATATTAGTCCTACTCAGCATCAAGATATCTCTGATAATCATTTTATAATTTTGAAACAATTAAATCCTCCCTTTCTTCTTCTTTTTTTTTTTTTTTTTTTTCTACCATTATATTCTATTTTTGTTTCATTCTAAACACAAAGACTCAGAAAGAAAGGAAAGGGGACAATGAAGCCTGAAGCTGAGCAAAGCACAAAGCAACCAAATGAAGAGGAATTGTACAGCAAAGGTGAACTGAAGCCAAATGAGGATCCCGCAGGCTGGTCTTATGATTCTTCTTTCATATTCACAAGTCTCAACAGATTTGACACGCCCTGCCTTTCACCCTTCAAGCTCATAAAAAACTTAATCTCTGAATTTATTCTCTTTTTTCTTCTCCTTTGGCTTCATGACAAACCATTAACCCGGCCACTGAACATTTGTTAATTTCTTCTTTTCCATTTTATCCCTATTTAATTTCATTAAATTTTATTTTTAAATAAATGATCATTGGAAAACCAGGGTACGCTCTCCCAGCTTGTAACAATTCAAGTTAGATTCAACCAAAACACAAAATGTTAGTACTAACTCTCTTTACATACCTTCCATATACATAAAAGGAGACAGAAGTGAGAAGACAGAAAGTTGAAAACAAAAAAATAATAATAATGTAACAGTCTCCCGTTTAAGAAACAAACAAATCTTCCAGAATAATAGAAGAAGTGGAACTAAACAAAGGCAGGAAGAACTGAATCCGAGATCACAAAATTTTTCTGTTGTCTCCCTTGTTCATTCTATTGATTACGTTGATTGTGTATATTCAGTGTTTTTTAGCAATTACAAAGCGTAAAATGATAAAAATTAAAATATAAATATTGATTGGTGTATTAAAGAAATGTTTGCTGTATTTAATTTTGCCCTAGTTTATTATGCTATATTCAATATTATCATCCTATTATATCTAGTACTTGAACAATTCACTTGTACTCAATCATTTAACTATATAAGCATATCCTTAGTGATATGGAATTGTCTGAACAAGATAAACACCAAAGAAAACATCTTAGTTTGTGTCAATCAAATCTGAGATATGTTAACAAAAATGTCTTTATATTGACTCATTTATTTACAACTTCTTATAATTTTTTTAGACAAGAAAACAAAAAACACGTGATTTTTATTACTAATTTAGTATAAAATAATATTAGTATAAATTTGTATTATCGATTAATTACATTCTTATATCTATAAATAAATTATAAATTTTAATTAATATATCTTTATCTTGTTGTATCCACATTTTTAGAAAAATAACGACATTCCGTGCTTCTTAGCTTCCACTTATGCCTAAATCAAGTAAATATAATGGTCCTTTAAATGAATATTTTCTTATACAAGTAAAAACATTCAACCATTATTAAGTCGCCATGTGCCCAATAATACAATCATATACCATTGTCAGTTTTGTTTCAGTCGCAACATGAATCAAAAACAGTTCCAAGTCAAAAAATATGACATAAACCTGGAGGATAACAATAGATAAACTATAAATACCAAGAAAAGAATTGTCTTAAATCTGACTAAATGTAGCAAGACCTGATTTAGGGCAAGCAAAATGTTATGTGGAAATGAAGCACCAAAATGTATATAAAATGCAAGAATAAACAAAGAAATGTAGAAACAAGTAAAAAGTAAAAAATACTACATGCACATGGATGCATTTAATATGCAATAAGAGACAGTGCTTTGCAAATATTTTCAATTTATCTGCTTTAACAGTAAGCATAAGTCTAGATTCTTAGAATTAACTCTGCATTTGATGGTATTTGTAATTCATCACTCCAACATGAGAAATCTCCTCTCTCTCTACCAGTTGATTCCAAAGCTAATTCCCTTTTTTCATAAAATAAACTAGAGTGCCATGATTAAGGATCCCACAACTTTATATCAAGGTGTTGACTGCATGTTTCTTTGTAAGCAACATATTTCCTAGAGGTGCTTCTTTCACAGCAAACAGACCTAGTTAATGGCATTTAGGTTCATAAATGAAATGGCTGATTGATATGGACATTTAGTGGATAAAGATCAATATGCTAGCAGAACAAAAACAGGTCAAATCCAACCTTTTTATGTTGCTGAGTTCCTCGAAGAATATGAATCGAGAACAGTTCTCTTTGGTCAATATCATCAACAAAAGGAGATTGCAAGAGCACATGACTAGAGAGATGATTTGCAGGAACCTAGAAGATGACACAAGCATAATATATAGTTAGCTTCTGTGCATGCAACAATGCATTCATTCCCCAAAAACAGCACCATATGTACTGGCCAGATAAGGTATAAGATGCAATTGTTTAGTTCCACTTTCTCATAGAACCACAATATGATTCTATTAAGCAAGGGAAAACAATGATTGTGTTCAAGTTGGCACTTTAAGGAAACATTAACTAATGACACATATGGAGAGAAAGCTTACACTAGATGGAAAGCTAAAGTCTATACTTGACCATTTGAGTAATTCTGATTCACATAAGAATTCAACTTTCCAACATGGCGTCTTTGTTCCTGGAAAAGATCAGGTGATACCATCAGTGATGTTTCTTTTTCAACATAAAATCCCAGTGTGATTTCCAGAAAATTACCTTCAGAGGGTGACTAGTAGTCTTGCACAAGAATTCATTTCCTTCTCCAGAGTTGATACTCAGCTGTATCTTCTCCTTTTTTGGTATCTTTTTTCCCCTTGGGAATTAAATACTCGGGGAAACAGAATAGTATACTCAAAATGAACTGTTACTTGCGATACAACAATTTTTGTGACCAACTAAGTTTGACAAAAAGATTGGTCTCTCCATCAACCTTTAGACCTTAGAGAAAATAAAGCTTCGGAAGAACTCAAAAATAGAATGGAAAACGACAAAAGACCATAGAACTCTAGACATTAAAGCCTTGAACTGTAAGACAAACCACAAATAAAACTGCTTTCATTAGGGATCATAAGCGAAAATAAATTGGGTTTCAAATATCCTCCATCACCAGAACCGGAAGCCTTCTCCACATCATCCTTTTCATTCATAGCAACCAGTTGAGTGCAATATGATTTTCTAGGAACATCAACCTTAACACCTAGAATTGAACCATGTTAGGCCACATAATATATTGTTTCAGAGAAAAATAGGAAGTGCTCAGTATCAGTAAAACTAGAGATATTGATACACTCTTTATTCTCCTTAATTTAAACTATTGACAATAGAACAACAAACAAAGTGCAAGTGCGGCAGGAAAGTGCTGCAATCCAGATTTACAATCACACAACTTCATGTGTGCATCGAATCCCATCAGGCTTTTTGGAATTTCTATGAGTCTATAGCCTATACATATGCATCCACATACAGCCTCAGCATGCTATATTATGGATTCCACATCACAGAAGTGTTGTTTTTGAGAGAATCCTGACAACATAGTATAGAAGGGGGGTTATAGCCACCATTACCTTTGAAATAAAGCAAGTCCCCCTTCGGCTATCATAGATAACAGTACTCTGTTCAATCACATATCTTAGTATTTGGAAGAAAGGATGCTCAGAGAGACAGATGCATTCTTGAACTTGTATCGGTTAGTCAGCTTGTAGCTGACAAGCAATCATACTCTTCTGATGTTCTTTAGCTTGCATCATTTACTCAGCTTGTAGATGACAAGCAATCACACTCTTGGTTTATTTTGTTTAACTTGCATCATGTGTTCGGTTTGAAGCTGACAAGCAATCATACGCTTTGTTGATGTTGCACACAGGAGCCAAAAGTTGGGAGAGTAATATCAAAAATATTTGTCAATTTTCTTTTTTATCTTTATTCTCCATTATAGTTTTCTTGATTCTACTTTAACTTTCATTTTAGTAACCAAATTTATACTATGCAAAAACAATTTTTCCAAAAAACTTATCATGGTCAAGTGTCATATGATAATTACCTAACGAAAAAAATTCAAAAACAGACGTTTACTACTATTTATTTACAAGTTTTCTACCACTATGCATGTAATACCAGTCATTCAAAATGGAGTTAATTTGGTTGAAATTTACCTATAATAGAATTCATACCAAAATAAATTTGAAACAAGAAAATTGAATAATAAAAATTGATAACACAATAAAAAAATAATAAACCTTGAAAATACTTTTAGTAGTTAGGAAATGGACATTTATTATAATCTTTATATTTCTAGAGTTCTTTAACATTATGTGTGTCAAGTAATATGATTAAACGTATGATCAATTTGATACAAAATTTTACCAATGAAATGATACTAATATAGAGATTGATAGTAAAATAAAAAAGAGAATATAACTAGAAAAGGAGAAAATCGAGAATGTTTATAGTTGTTGCATCCTCGAATCTTGAGCATTTGTACGGACAGAGATCCGGATGAGTCCGCGGATCTTTTAGGTGTACTCGGGCAAGACCCGTGCAATACAAAGAACAAGAATGTCCTCTTTGGGACAAGGTTGTAATCTGGAATGCTGATAGGGTGAGAAGGAGAGAAATAACGCGCAATATTTTACGTGAAAAACCCTTCCTTGAATAAAAGGGAAAAATCACGGGACTCTGGGTCCAAGAACTTGTTTCACTATTATGCATTTGGTTACAAAGGAAGATGAGATTATAGCGAAGTAAAGTAGGAAGTGCTCTTAGCTTTTCTCTCTCTTCTTTTTCTCTCTATAAGTGTAAATGCAAGTGTAAGATGCTTGATCCCTTGTTAGGTACACAACAAATGTATATATAGTGGTTTGAACTCTCCTACGTGGAGCTCCCATGTGAAGTTGGCATGTGCAGGGGATCCTGCTACCAACTCTACCAATCCATCCTGCCGTGTCAGACACGTTGCATGTATGCGGGCTGACTTCGTGTGACGTTGCCTCTACAGTGATTGTGCGTGCTCTGCAGATCATCATTCCTTCTGTAGCCTGACAAAGTCAGCCACCAAATCCTGGCACGCCGATTTGCAGCCACTGTAGAGTCTGTGGACCGTTGGTGAGCTCTCAGGCCTTAATGGACTTTTGAGTCCATTAGGCCCCTTGGGCCGACTTGGCCTTCTGGACCTCTTGGGCCTCTTAGGCCTACTGGGTCTCTGTGGCACTTGAGCCCAGCCCATGGAAACAGGTCCTTCAACTGAGCATTGGGTATGAGTATCCATCACTAGCCCCCTATGCCAAAGAATCTGCGTACTTCAACCCTTTGGTATATCCATTGGACGACGACAAGTCTCACGTGAAGGTTTTCTCTACTGGAAGTCCACTCATGCCTTCGCTCTGTGGCGCTACTCAGCTACTGCCTGATGCTGGCGTTCATTTTTTTTTCTTGCAAATGTCCGTGGATATGGTTTGAACCAAAAGCCTGGGGACGTGTTGACCAAAATGTCCGAGAATATTTTGAGACTTACAGTCTGACAAAAATATCGAGGGAGATTTGAGGTCAATGGTCTGACCCAAATGTCCGAGGAAAGTTTGAGTTCTAGACACCGGTGGCACCATTAAGGGATAGTTGTCGCCACTTATGTGTCCGCGACCAAAAATGTCCTCGAGTACTTTGGAGACTAAAAGTTTGATGAAAGTGCGTTCCGAGAACCTCCTTCGAGTCTCAGGAGCTAGTTTGCACCATCATCTGAGTCATTAAGGTGCAATAAATGCGCATTAATGAGATTGACGTCGCCTTAAAAATTTAAGGCCCACTACCATCTATAGCGTACGGGAGATTGACGCATGATATGGGAAATTATGAGGCGCACCTTTTTGAATTTTCAGACATCTCAAATAACCTTATTTGCCTTCATTTTCCTTATGCAACCCTAAGGCATTCTCTCTTGAACCCTTGGCTGTGTTTTCTTTCAAACTTTTCATTTCTTCTGCATTTTTCTACTCTTCCTTCGAGCTTCGATGACAACTGGAGTGAAAGACATTGCATCTTCCTTGTCTCTAGCAAACCTTGATGCCATCCGCACGAAGTATGAAATTCCAAACTCGATGGCGATGGTGGTTCCTGACGCCCACGAGAGGACTTGCAGCCCACCTAATAGCTTCATTACTGTCTACGAAATCCACCTCAATGGTGGGCTTCGCTTTCCTGTTCCCTTGGAGTTATACCATATCATGAGGGAACTCCAAGTTCCGTTTGCAAAGATGCAACCTAACGCTATCAGGTACCTCGTGTCACTTTGTGTTTTTGCTCGCTGTCATGACAAGGTTCTTGAGATTTCAATGGTGAAGGTGATGCTCGGATTCTCTCATAGCCAAGACTGGATCGTCATCACTTCACGTCCTAAGTTCATTGTGATGAGCGGTGGAAACCCTAATTCCACCCAAAGGTGAAAGGACAAGTTCTTTTTCCTTGAGGTTCATGAGAATTGGGCCCTCTCCCATGTTTGGGGAAATGTGGAGTCCAAACATTGCTCGAACGCTTCCACCGAATAGAGGCGGCTGCAAAGGTGGTCACGGACTTGGTGCTAGCCAACCTTGGTACTTTTAATGAAAATAAGAAGAATATATTGTTGAGACCCGAGAACTTGGCGAGAGTCAAATGAGAGTCTCAACCTGAGGACTCTCGGCGCCCCTACTGCTCCTCCTGCGATGAAGAAGAAGTTGAAGAAGAAGGAGAGATCACTAAAGATTGAGGAGCCGTTTGAGCGGCCAAAGAAGAGTCGCCGGACTGAAGTTTTGAAACGTCCGGTGACTATCGTTGAGAACTCCTCGTCCGATGATGACAATGCTATGATAGCGCCACTTGTGAGGAGGTCGAGGCCTTCGCAAGTGGCGCCAATCCGAGAAACTGAAGGCACCAGGCTTTTAGTCACTGCTGAGTTCTCTAAGCAGCCTTCTTTGTCCGCGAGGCAACCTGAGAAGCCACCTGTTGCCCAACCTCCCCTTGATGAGCCCATGCCTGATATCCCTTCTGTTTTCACTAATGAGGTATCGGACTGGATGGACAATCCATCCGAGGACACTGCTGAGGGACAGGCAGTGAGGGAGACCGAGGCGACTCAGGCCAAGAAAGCAGAGATGATAACTACGATGACGATTGCTGAGGCCGAGGAAAGCCATGCCACGGAGCCGCCCACTATTGAGACTGCTAAGCTCCCTTGCCTTGCAATCCAAATCTACAGTCCCATTGGGATCCCTCCAATGGTTCCGGAGGAGGTCCAGGTCGAGAACGGCGAAGGGACTTCACGTGTTGTTGAAGTACAGATTGGGGTCGAGGATTATTCTGAAACGGCTGAGCCCCCAATCTTGGATTCTGGTGAAGTTGCCCTTGCGCCCGAGACCAAGGATGAGGTTCCTAAGGCAAAGGAGACCACTGTCATGGAGCCCGAGGAGTCAGAAGCTCCCAGAGAGGAGAGTTCGGCCAGGAGCTCTCTCGTGTCCAAGGTACTTCTTTACCCTTCTCCAGGTTGTTGTTCTCTTTTGTCCAAGCCTTAATGACTTGTCTTGCCTTTTGCAACTTCATGAGCTGGCCGGCAACCTCGATTCGATCATTGGTGAGGCCACCCAACTTGCATAGAATTGGATGCCTTCAAATCCTCAGGGGAACATATCCAACGTCTAGAGCTTGAGCTTATCAAGCCAACAGCAGTTTCTTTCCTTGAGGGCTTCTTGAGGAACATGAAGCAACTGAACATCTCCCTAGAGGCGAGAACCTGCGGTGGAGGAGGAGCTCGGGACCTCCCCCAAGCCCGAGGGACATAGGGCCAGCCTTGGAGCGCAAGTACTGGGATGTCGTCAAGATGTGCAGCCGGGTCTTGAGGATTTTGGTCCCGAATTTTTCTACTGCTCTGTTTGATCCTCGGAATGCCAGTGCTCAACGCAGGGTTGACCTAGTCGGTCTCCCAGAAAGATGGAGGGCCTCTAACTCTTCTTAATCAGGACCTTCCATCCAGTCTGAATCTTCCGGGTAGCCAAGATCCTCGGAGCAGCCAAAAATCCCAGGGTCTTAATGTATTTTCATTATTCATTTTTTTTTGCTTATATACTGTTGTACACAAGTTATACATATGAATAAAATTCATTTTATTCCAGTGCAATCCTTCTTCTTTATCTTACTCGGACCGCTTAAGTGTTAGGTTCTTATGTGACATGCCAGTAAAGAAACTTTGTCTTTTATTAGCTAATGTCTGAACCATTTGACCATCTTAGGCTGAAAATGCTACTTCTTGGGTCGTCGCATTCTTATTATTTTTTAGCCCCCTAAGTTTTTAAATTCAACCTCTAAGGTTGTTTGGCATCGTGACCAAGTTTTGAATTCGACCTCACACGTGCCGCTCGGGCACAGCCGAGTTTTAAGTACGACCTCCTGGGCCACTCAGAGTTACCGAGTTTTGAGTTCGACTTATTAAGCCGCTCGGACGCTGCCAAGTTTTAATTTCGACTTCTTGAGCCGCTCAGACGCTACCGAGTTTTAGAGCAAGTGAAAAGAATTCTTTCATCTAACTTAGGGGCAACCTAAGTCTTATAGATTAATGAGATTGTATGAAAATATTCAATAAATTGCAAGATAGCAAATAAGTAAAAAGAAATTTTATTATATTAACAAAACTTGTTACAAGCACATCATATGATGCATTTTGCCTTACCTGGCTATATGTACATACATTTATTGGTAATATTTTTTGAAGTGTGTGGCATTCCACGTCCGAGGGATTAGTCTGTCTTCTTGGGGGCGTAACTTGTAGGCCTCGTTTCGAAGGATGGTTGAGACCAGGAACGACCCTTCCCGATTTGGGGAGAGTTAATTCCGACCGATGTTTTTACCCATGGTCTCAATGCTCCTAATTACTAAGTCCCCCAATTTGAACCGTCGTACCTTCACCTTTTTATTGTAGTATCTAGCTGCCTATGCTAGTATGCCGCTGTTCTCAACCTTGCTAGGTCCCGTATTTCCTTGAGCATATCAAGATTTTCACGAAGTCCCTGATCATTGTTGCTCGGATCGAAGCACTCAACTCAAAGACTTGGTAGTCCGACATCCACTGGAATGATTGCTTCAACCCCATAGCACAAGCTAAAGGGTGTCTCTCTTATAGGCTCCTTCAGTGTCATTCTGTATGACCAGAGGACAGACGGTAGCTCGTGCACTTATGAGCCCCCAGAGTATTCTAACTTTGTTTTCAGTCCGTGTAAGATTATGCGGTTTGTAATCTCCACTTGGCCATTGTTCTGTGGATATGCGAATGACATGTGGACCAGACTTTATTCTCAAGCTGGCACAGTACTTAGTAAACTATTTCCCAGTGAACTAGATCCCATTGTCAGTCACGATACATTTAGGAATCCCGAACCTGCACACAATATTTTGCCAGATAAATTCTATGGCATTCTGCTCTGTGACTCTTGCTAGTGGCGTAGCTTTGACCCATTTTGTGAAGTAGTCTATCCCAACGAGCAGAAACTTTCTTTGCCCAACTGCCATTGGTAATGGTCTAAGTATATCTAGCCCCATTGAAGCAAAGAGCCAGGATGATTGTAGAGCTCGGAGCTCTATGTGAGGTTGGTGGGTCATGTTACTGTGGACTTGAAAGTTTTCACATTTGCGCACAAAATCCATGGCAATATACTTCATAGTTGGCCAGTAGTATCTTTGCCTCATGAGATTGAAATCGAGGTTCTTACCCCCAATATGTGATCTACATATTTCGAGATACACTTATTGGAAGGTATAATCTATCTCCTCGGGAGTGAGACACCTCAGATAAGTGGTCGAGAACCCACGTCGGTATAATTGGTCGTCTATGATAGTATACCAACCCGTTGTCTTCTTCACGTTTTTGGCTTCATTTGCGTCCTCAGGCAATGTCTCGTCGAACAAATACCTTAAATAGGGAGTCATCCAGTTGCTGGCCTTTGAAACCTACATCACCTCTGGCTCAGGATCTTCGATGCTTGGCTTATCAAGGATTTCGCAAATCCCTCGGGCATATTGCTTTGGGTCTCCGGATGCTGCTGCCATTACCAGCAAGTCAGCCTTCCCGTTTTTTCTTCTCTTGGGATGTGGACAATTTCTATCTTATCAAAATCCGCGATTAAGCTTTGGACCTTTGAAAGATATTTGGAGAGTTATGGGCTATTAACCTCAAAATGTCCACGGACTTGGTTGACGACCAACTTGGAATCGCTGTATACAATCAAGTTTTTGGCAGAGCATTCCTCGACTAACCGGAGTCCTACCAGCATGGGCTTCGTACTCTGCGGCGTTGTTGGTTTCTGAAAACCCTAGGATCATTGAATATTTTATCTCCAACCCCTCAAGCGTTCTCAGCACAATACCAACTCCATAGACATCCTTCATTGAAGAGCCATCCACGTGCAAAGTCCATGTTGGCACGTCGCTTGGCTCATCTGCATCACAAAGGTCTGGATCGCCAAAAGTCGAGGTCGTTATTTCGACGATGAAGTCTACCAGGGCCTGACCTTTCAGGGCTGGCCTCAGGTGAAATTCTATATCAAACTCTCCCAACTCAGTAGCCCACTTGACCAATCGTCCTGACATCTTGAGCTTTTGTAAAATAGCTCTCAAGGGCTGATCGGTCAGGACTACTACTTTGTACACTTGAAAGTATGGTCTCAACTTCATAGCGGAATACATGAGCACCAAAGCTATTTTCTCTTTATGGGGATACTTGGTCTCTGAGTCAAGAGTTACTTATTGTTTCGTCATTGTCATTACTGCACAGGAGCTCAAGGCCATGTCGGACACAGCGATATATAAATATAGTTCCTCGCCTGGCCGAGGAGAAGCTAAGAGGAGAGGGTTTGACAGATAATTTTTGAGTCCTCGAAACGCCTCCTCGCAGTCATTGTTCCATTAGAAGTCGTTAGTCTTCATCCCTCTCAGGGCTTTGAAAAACGGCAGGTACTTCTCAGCCAATTGGGCCAAAAAGCGAGAGAGAGCAACTATTCTTCAAGTGAGCTTCTAGACTTCTTTCACTGTCCGATGGGATTTCATGTCAAGGATGGCCTTGATAGTATTTGGATTCGCTTTAATCCCTCGGTATGAAATAATGTACCCCAAGAACTTTCCAAATGCCACTCTAAATGTACACTTGGCCGGGTTGAGTTTCATCTGGTGGGCTCTTAGGACACTGAAGGTCTCGTCTAGATCTTGGATGTGGTGGTCTGTTATTTTACTTTTGACGAGCATATCGTCCACGTAGACCTCCACATTCTGTCCGATCTGGTCTTGGAATATCTTATTTACGAGCCGCTAATAAGTAGTACCCGCATTTTTTAAGTCGAAGGGTATGACTTTGTAACAGTACGTCCATTGGTCCGTCATGAATGATGTGTACTCTTTGTCTTTGGGGCTCATTCTTATTTGGTTGTAGTACGAGTACACATCCATGAATCTTAAAAATTCATGACTGGACGTCAAGTCTATAAGCTAGTTAATTCTGGGCAGTAGGAAGCTGTCTTTGGGACACATTTTATTGAGATTTGTGAAGACCATGCACATCCTCCACTTCCGGTTGTTCTTCTTTACCATGACCACGTTTGATAGCTAATCTGGATACTACACCTCTCAAATAAATCCAGCGTCTAGAAGCTTCTTCACCTCCTCACGTATGGCCACCAGTTTTGGCGAATAGTTTTTGTGGAGATCTACTATAGATCATTATTTCGATTGAAATCGATATGCCACTTGGCACCCCGACAAATTTTTTGAAGGAAACTAATAAACGCTCGGACGGATTGGGACAAGAGCTTCCTAGTTGGGCGTACTTCTCGGGATCTCCCATTAGACTTGGACGTTGGCTCTCATCCGCTTGCTCTGATAAGGTCTTCCAGAGGTTGGGGAAGAGGTGTCTGCGTGACTTGGAACAAGTAGCATGTCCGACCAGCAGTTTGGTCTCCAAAGACCTCTCCAATCCCATATGGAGTCAAAAACTTCATCTTTAAATGTGGGATGGAAGTGACAGTACTGAAGGTAGTCAAACAAGGACGTTCGATGATTGCATTGTAGACCGATGGAAGGTCTACGACTAAAAAGGTGAGAACCTTGGATGCAGTCCTCGGATACATTCCTAGTGTGATTTCTAGCTGGATGACACCTTGAAGCCTGAATATCGTTGTCCGGTCCCAACTTCCTCGGTTTCTCTCATTTGACTTCTTTTAAGTCCCAAATTAAAATAAGTATCAAGATAAAGCAAATTTCTTAACTCTTATTTGGTTTCATTTATTAGTTGACTCGGGTCGCGAAACGAGGAAAATTACATGGGGATCGGAATGGGAAAAAGTTACATGTATCCTTCGTTGTTAAAACTAATGAATCTTTCCTAATGCCACTGATGATCTCAATGTACACGAGTTAATACCATGTTGACAACCCCGCGGCCACTCGGTTCCTTGGTTGAGTCGGCCTCAGCATCACTGTTTGGAAGCTTTTCGGATCTGGAAAATGGTTAAGGTGACCTCTCCTTATCGGCTCTTGATCTCCTTCTGATGTCCAATGACCCTCGTCTTGTAGCCTCCATTGCGATGGTAATGATGATACTTCATTTATCACCTTACTTTTGGACTTTTGGGCCACTTGAAAACTTCTCATCCCGAATTTGCATCGGGATATTATTCCATTGATTCGGTTTACGATCTTGTGCTCCCTCCGAATATCTTATTTTTTTTATTCTTTGGGGACCGGGTGGTCCCAGCATTTTCCCTTTCCCACCGCCTAGAGTGGAAGTTCTTGTCTTTATCCAGCCTCTTTGCGTCGTTGGCTTCTTCGACCACGATGTATGCTCTTACCACGGCCTCAGCCTCTGTGAATGTCTGGAGTCCTTTGTGGATGAGTTGTTTAAAGAAAACTCCTTCCGGTGCGTCTTTATCTTGTCGGTCGGCTTTTACTAGCCTGCGCTAAAACGGCTCCCCTCGACTCTCTTACTTTGATTTCTCTATCCTCTGCTAGAGGCAAAGCATCCAGGAAACTAAAAATTCGTTGAATGATTGAATGGAATTAGCTGGTAGCCCGTAGAACCATACTCTCACGTCTCCCTTAAGTGTCAATGGAAAGCATTAACACATGGTCATCTCATCCAAGCCTTTGAGGTTTAGATGCTCACGAAAGTGATCGAGATGATTTATGGGATCAACGCTCCCATAGTACACATCAAAATTGGGCATCTTAAATTTCGGAGGGAGTGGCCTCGTCCTAATCTTCATTGTAAATTTGCGAAGTCACCACTAAAGACTCATTTCTTTAACTTTCCTCCACTGAGGTGGAGCCATCACCTTATTCTGTTGATTCCTCTTTACCATGACCATGGCGCTTTAATAGCCAATCGGAATACTTCCACCTCCTCTTGGAAAATAAATCCAATTTTCTTTGCTTCCTTAAGTCTTCACCTATGGCAGCTTGCTTGTTGGGGAATTCTTCCCCTTGTGTTTTAGAAGGTGCTTGCCGATGCAGCGACAGGATCGAGAGAGGAGTTGAAGCGACGATCTGAGATGAAGGGAAGGAAGATTACTAAGGTAGTAGGGGACACGGAACATCAAGAGAGAAAATTAGTGGTAATCTCGTTAGGCCTTAGAGGCCGTTGCTTCTCAAATCCCAAATAACGAGAATAAAGGGAAATAAAGGGGGAAACGGGCCCACGGAATTATATCAAAAGCCAATAAGGCACCCGTAAAAAACGTATTTTTCGGGGCACTTTGGGTCGAGGAAAAGAGGGCAGTAGGTTTGTGGGTGGGTCTGGAAGCCAGGCTAAACTCCGGTGGCCGGGCCATAACATCCCATCCTCATCAAAAATCACCTTGTCCTCGGGAAACAAAATCCTGCTTCCTATCGGTTCCCAAGTGGCGACATTGACCGGGAGTTGTGGTACTAATTTCCCTTGCTCCCCTGGCGTCCTCGAAATCTCGTAGGAAAACGGATGAGAGCCCACAGACTTTGGCGAGAATTCCACGCTATGGTTGGTTTGGATCGCTGACATTTCTTGAGGAGTGATATACGAAATACACGGTCCACTATCCGAAGGGCCGCCAGTAGCGTTCGCTAACTTGTTGGGCGATGGTCTCTAAGGTTGCGGTTTGTTTAAGACCTAATCGTCCATTGAAACTCTCAATCAAGGCGATGCGCGTTTGCCTGATTTTCATTCGCAATTGGGCCCGTTGTAGGTTGGCCTTAAGGGCAGCGAGGGCCGGTGGATTTGTCGGAGAGTATGTCTCTACCGAAAATCCTCAGGGTGGTGGTCGCGTAACTTCGAACATCTTAGCTAAATGCCATGCTGTATTGTAATGCCATTCCAGCCCAAGGAAGGAACTGCTAGACTGGTCGGCCTCGATCTCATAATTTTCTAAGCATCGATTTATCACTTCATCTTTAAATGCGAGGGTGGTAGGCGCTGAGACCGAAAAGATGTGCAAATAAGGATGTTCTTGCCAAAGGTACTCATAAATATAGGATCACGATAAAAGGTCCTTGAGAACCTAAAAAGGTGTAGAACCTTGGATGCGAGGCTCTCGGTAATACATTCCCTAGTGTGATTTCTACCAAAATCACGGTCTGGCCTTTGACGCTTCGGAGATGCGTGATAAAATCCATGGAGATAGACTTCGTTGTCCAGGGGATACGAGAGTGGTTCCGCTCGGTGGCTCTCATTTGACTTCTTTTAAATTCCAACTTAAAATAAGCATTCCACAGAGATAAAGCAAATTTCCTTGCGAACTCCCATGTCCCCCACAAAGACTCGTTTCATTCTTGTTAGTCATCGGGAATGAAGAGGCGGCTTTTAAAGAATAGAATCGAGAAACTATTACAACTTTCGGGCGGTGGGGATGGATTTGATCATAGGGAAAAATTACACACTCTCAAAGAGTACCCAGCATCTTTGTTGGTTTCAACCATTTGCGCTGCATCACTTCATCCCTATTTTTTTCCTACCCTTGGTCTCCGCTTGCCCATTCTCCTTGCTGGATGGTACTATATCAAAATCATATTCGATTAATTTGGTTATCCATTTTTGTTGCTCGAGTATGCACGGCGTCTTCCTGGCCGGTCTGATAACGAACTTGGCTCCCACGACCCCCCGGCGCCACTTCTTGGTTCATAAAGCTCACGGATATATGTGAAAAGTCCAGCTTTGGGCATCACGGCTGAAAAATGCCCAATTCTCACTACTTGGTACCAAGACAGCTTATTACAATCTGTTTACTATGAAGGGCTGGGAGAATGGTTGGAAGGTGAGTTTTAAGGGACCCCTCCTCCCCAAATGAACGCCTCTTTGCGCAGAGAATTATGCAAGCGAGCGGCAATCCGGGCGTATCGTGCCTCGTCGATAGTATCCCACTAATCCCGGGAAACCCCGTAGCTATTTACAATTGAGGGGAGGGGCCAATGTCGCCTTCAACTTTTGCTGGATCCACAGCGATGGTAAATAATGACAAATATGTGAGAGAGGTCTGTCCAAACTCACACTAGTGTGCTTGGCATAGAAGTTGTTCACCACTGAGAGGTAGCCCACTTGTAAACTAAAATATCCCGAAAAATACAAGCACAAACTTGCGGAGGGATATTGTTCATCTCGGCTTGAAATAAAGTTCGACAATCAAAGGGCATGGCTAAATTCGTTTCCCTCATGCGTCCGCGATCTTTTGTACATCCTCCGACACAATGATATCCCGCTAAATCCAATTTGGAGAACACATTGCTAATTCTTTTTCATCCCCGGTTGGAATCTTCTTTGATGGTACCCGCGATAATCCGCAAAATCCCAATGCCATCCTTCTTTTTCCTAGGAGGACAGGTGAGGAGAATGGACTCGAGAGTGGAAGTTCTCATTTCCTTATTAAGGTTTCCATTACACCTTTGAAAAGCTATAGCGATATAGTTTGACTTCGACCTTTGCGATGTAGAGGAATCTTGCTCAGCCCATTACCACTACTCGGCCTCTGAATGTCTGTGAGTCCTTTGTGGATGAGATTGGAGTGATTGTCAATTGAAAAGGAGGCTCCTTCAACTGCAATCAAGTCGTGGCCAGTGGAAATAGCCGCACCTGGGTACTCCATGGAGGGTATGTTCATTCCTAAGATACTTGAAATTCATCCACATGGATTTATAGTCTTACAATCTTAGGTCCCAAAGAGGCTAACCACTGGACTCCCAAAACAAAATCTCTCCATAGATTGGAAGAACTCTCCCCGGAGGATCACCTTACTGCACACGAGTTTCCGTTTCCACCGCCGCTTTAAGATAATTATCCTCTGGGAAGTTTGGAGGCGACAAAGACGCAAGAGGAAACTAATCGCTAACTGGTTGAATGATTGAATGGAAGGATATGGATGGAGCGATATCTTGGCCTAGCCCGTTTTTTTGAACCATATTCTCTTCTTGCCTCTCCTCGATGATGGTTCGGTGTCTTCATCCTCGTCAATGGAAAGCATTTACACATGGTCATCATCATCCAAGCCTTCTCGCTTGGCAGGCTTTCAATGATGTGAGTTTCTTCACAAAAGTGATTAGATGAGGGAGCCTTTATGGGATCAACGCTCCCGTTGTGTAGTGTCAGTCTAGCTTTTCTTCCACCAATTTAGCCATTCCGATGACCTCTTAAATTTGAGCGAAAGAGAGTGGATATCATCTCGTAATCTCCATTCAAGAAGCCCACTGGGTTCGAATGGAAGACTAAATCCCCAGCGAGATCAACTCTCTCCGCCGCCTCCACTAAAGACTCACCAAATCCAAACTTTCTTTAGCCATTTCCTCCACATAAGGTAGAGCCATTACCTTTTATAGGAAGAACTCGTTAAGGTAATTCCTCAACTTTGTAAGGGTCTTGGATTGTTTGACAATTTGGCGAAGGTGGGGAAAAGGACATAGTCGGCATGAGAAGCCCCCAACCCTCGCGGAGGGCTTAAATCGTTCCACGAAAAGTCTCCCAATAGGATGGCGTGCTCCCAGTTATGCATCACAATTTCCTCCTCGGATCGAGGATTTCACCTCTTTACCGTACCCCACGAATGCTTTCCTCTTGACAAGAGGACCTAAGTGACCTTCCAATGAAATTGTTGTGGGATTTCTTTGCCGAGACAACTTAAGTCTTCGGCCCTCAGAAGAGAGAGAATGAAGGGTAGAACACAGCTAACATAGGAGAGAGAGAATTAGTGGTAATCTTGTTAGGGTGCTTCTTCCATTCTATGCCCCCTAAGGGAAGCGCACCGCCGACAGCAATAAGTAATGCATGAAATCGTGATATTTCGGTCGTAGGTTTGTGGGGGTCGATGCTCTCCCGTGGCTGGGCCCGAAGGTGCTCCCCTTTAGTAGCTCGTCGGACGGCCTTAGACATGTCGTCCATCCTCATTGCCAACGTCCAGACGTACGGATCAGGATGATCTTCTATCCTGATGCATGCAGCATGGCCGTTGCCACATGAGGCAGCATCTCTGATAGGAGCACTAGCTTGTGCTTTTGTATTCACCATTTTTTGACTTTTGAAAAATTGCTGGAGAACTCCTGGAAAACTTCTAGGAAATGTGGAAAACTGACTTTTAGTCGTTCCCACAGATGGCGCCAATATTGCGTCCTCGAATATTGAGCAGTTGTACGGACAGAGATCGGGATGAGTCTGCGAATCTTTTAGGCATACTGATAAGACCCGTGCAACACAAAGAACAAGAACATCCTCTTTGGGATGAGGTCGTGATCTAGAATGTTGAGAGAGTGAGAAGGAGATGAATAACGCGCAATATTTTACGTGAAAAACCTTTCCTTTAATGAAAGGGGAAAACAACAACAGACTTTAAGTCCAAGAACTTATTTCACTATTATGTATTTAGTTACAAAGGAAGATGAGATTACAGTAAAGTAAAGTAGGAAGCGCTCTTAGCTTTTCTCTCTCTTCTTTTTCTCTCTATAAGTATAAATGCAAGTGTAAGATGCTCGATCCCTTGTAAGATATACAGTAAATGTATATATAGTGGTTTGAACTCTCCTACGTGGAGCTTCCACGTGGAGTTGGCATGTACGGAGGATCCTACTACCAACTTTGCCAATCCATCATGCCGTGTCAGACACGTTGCATGCATGCGAGCTGACTTCGTGTGACGTCGCCTCTGCAGTGATCGCGCATACTCTGCAGATCATCATTCCTTCTGTAGCCTGATAGAACCAGCCACCAAATCCTGGCACGCCGATTTGCAGGCGCTGCGGAGTCTACAGACTAATGGTGAGCTCTCAGGCCTTAATGGACTTTTGAGTCCATTAGACCCCTTAGGCCGACTCGACCTTTTGGGCCTCTTCGGTCTACCGGATCTCTGTGGCACTCGGGCCCAACGCATGGAAACCAGTCCTTCAATTGGGCCTTGGGTATCAGTACCCATCAATAATAATTCCTTCCCCCATCCCCAGGGATGTGGAAACAGTGAAAATTCATTGAAAGAGCTAAAAGCAAGAGTAGAGTTTACTTCTTTTTGTCTTTTTGGGTAACAAAGTTTACTTGTTTTTTTTTTAATCACTATGTTTTGTCATTAACGAAAAAAGCGTCAAATGAAGGCATAGCAGGAGCCCTAACAGCCGGACAGAATATAATAATGACAAAAAAAATCGAAGGAAAGAGAAACGGCTAAGAATCATATGTCCGCACAAACAAACAAACAAACAAAACAACAAAATTAGTGACTTACAAATCTTGAAAGAGAAAGCTGACCTGCTCGCCCATGGGAACAGCAATTTGAAAATCACAGCTTTTGCTTACCATAACGCAATGAACATGCCACAATCCGCTAACCTTAACAAACGCCGTATCCAAATGGCATTCAACCTCCAATTCCACTCCGTTCATCAGAAGCGGAATTAACGCCGGAGGATCACACCGTCCATAAACGTAGGGCTGATGGCTCGGAATGTTATGCCGGATCACAGATAACAGCGATTTCGACATCGGCGATGGCTGATTCGGCGGCGCTACTGTCTTTGCCGAAGTATACACGCTTGGACAGCTTGAGACCGTCCTCTACAGCTCTCATGAAATCTTCCGACATTTAGTGAATTCGATTTTCGCCATAACGCTACTCCTCAAAGGAAAATTCGATTAGAGAGAGAGAGAAAATATAAGGGCGGTTTTGGGAGGAGGGAAAGAGAGGGTGATTGAAGTCGACAAAGCAATCGCCTTTAGGGAAAGACGAGCGTTGTCGCCATCCTTCTACCTTCAGCGGGAACGCAACGTTCATACACACGATGTCCGCGTAAGCTCTTCATTACAATCGGACCCGACTTCAATTTCCAACGGTAACAAATGAAAATAATTCAGGGATTGAGGGACTTCATTTATTATTTTAATTATTTATTTATAAATAAATAATTATAATTTAATTATTTTAAAGTAATTAATTTTATTTTTTAATCTTTTTTAAAAATAATTAAAATATAATTATTTATTAAAAATAAATAGTCAAAATATAAAAAATGTGTCTCTATATTTATATGAGAGATAGAATATTTTTAAATCTGATGCAATCCTAAATCCGGATTGCTGACAGATTAAAGTACCATTTGATTTTCGAGTTGAATTAAAGTAGGTTCGATCTCCATCCTCTGTGACCTAGCAGGACTTACAACCTGGTTTATCTTCCAATATTCAATTCTAGTTATTTTTATACTTTATTCTATACTAAATGCTCTCTTTAATTTTATCAATCAAATAAAACAAATTTTAACTATTCATTTTTCTTAATTAATATTTTAAAATCATATTAAAATGTTTTTAAACTATATTTTTCAAATATAAAATTTTAATATTTTAAATAAATATCACTTCTATAAAAAAAAGGGTCAAAATGTTGAAATAATTTTTTAGTTAATCTTGATGCGTACTCAAATTCTGGTTATTGTACGTATTAAGGAGCCAAGAATCAAATCACCTAGTCTAACGGATTTGGAGTGAGTCCGATCTTCATCTGTTTCGAACATAGATCTTGCATGATATAACGAATAAATAAGAAGTCGAAAAATTAGCGGGACTCAATTTTTACTC
Source organism: Nepenthes gracilis (assembly GCA_033239525.1). NCBI lineage: Eukaryota > Viridiplantae > Streptophyta > Magnoliopsida > Caryophyllales > Nepenthaceae > Nepenthes > Nepenthes gracilis. The sequence goes on from BSYO01000004.1 coordinate 28,615,351, forward strand.
AATTTTTAATTATCCTTCAATACTTAAATCAGTTATCTTTCTATGAGAAGAGAGAAATAAATGATGCAAAATAAGAATACTAATATTTGTGTAAAGAGATTTAGTATAGTGCGCTTGATAAAAAGCGTTTTAAAGAGAGAGAAAAAAGCTCTCAAATATAAACGTCTTAAAATTGTTGCCAGCTAGATGTTGGAATTCTTTTGAAAGATTTGTTGTAGTGATAGTAGTATAATTTTACCTGATGCGTCCTTAGATTCGGGTCGTCTGACATGTTAAAGAGCTATTTGATCTTCTGTGTCGAGTCGAATTGGAGTCGATCTGATCCCCATATCTTCTGACCTAGAACCTGCGTAACATAACAAACGAAGAAGATGTTAAATAATTGTTGAGACTCACTCCCCTATTTATTCTTGGACGCTCAATTCAGAAATTTTTTTCAATCAATAAAAAGATGCTATGATATAAAAGAATGCGTAGATACACATAAGTGAGCGAAAATGAGTAGATATTAGAGGGCTTGGCTCCGGTGGGTGCACTCGACAGGGAGTAACTTTGAGGTGCACCCAACTTAGGGGTGTCTTAGATGTGCACCCGACTAAAGAACGGTTTAAAAGTACGTTTGATTAATGGGCGACTTAGAGGTATGTTCGAAAGACTAAACTCTTAGAATGATGGCTCCCTAGAAGGTGGGCTAACCTTCTAAAAGGATGGCTCATTGAAAGGTGGGACAACCTCTTGGAAGGGGGATGGCCTCCTAGAATGAAGGCTGGCTCCCTAAAAGGAAGTTGGCCTCCTAGAAGGACTAGGCAGGCTTCCTGATAGATTGAAGTGCAGGCCTCCTAGATAGATTTGATAGTCTCATAGATGGAATGGAGGACAGATCTATTGAATGGATTGGAGGGTCGGCCTCCTAGATGTATTGGAGGGCCTACTAAATAGACTAGGGAGTCTCCTGATAGACTAGAGGGCAAGTTTCCTCAATAATTGGAGGGCCTCCTAGATTGAATAAAGGGCGGGCCTCCTGGATAAACTAAAGAGCCTCCTAAATGGACTGGAGGGCTAGCCTCCTAGATGAATTGGAAGGCCTTTTGAAAGGGCTGGAGGGCAAACCTCCTAGATGGGTTGGAGGGCCTTCTAACTAGATTGGGTAGGCCTCCTGGAAGAATTGAAGGGCAAGCCTCCTAGATGGGTTAGAAAGCTTCCTAGATGGATTGGATAGAACTCTTGGATGGATTGGAGTGCCTCCTAGATGAATTGGAGAACAAGCTTTCTGGATGGATTGGAGGACAGGCCTTCACAAAGGACTGGAGGGCAGGTCTCTTGGATGAGCTAAAGGGCCTCTTGGATGAATTGGATAGGCCTCCTAGACAGAGGGTAAACCTCCTAGAGTGTGCCCAACCAGTGGACGGTTTATGGAGATACACTCATAAGAGAGTGGCAGACAGGAAATTGTTGCGAATTTTTTCATATTCTAGATCCTTGTGGGAATCTACTATGGAAACTACTTTTATAGTGTGATTCGCAGAGTTCCACTTGCTAGCCTAAGCGACGTTGGACCTTAGGTAAGATGCTTTAAGAAAATTTGCTGAGTTAGAGCTATTGGGTTGCACTGCGGGCCCATCCGGTGCCTTGTGATGGGTTTTGAAAAAATTTTTAATGGGCTATCTCTACTGTACTTCAGACCTTAGGTCGACCTACGATATCGGACCCATCAAATATATATATATATATTTGATGGGTCGGATATCATGGACTGACCCAAGGTCTGAAGTGCAGCAGATATTGATAATGATATTTAAAATTTATATTTATATTAATTATTTGTGATTTTTAATTTAATTGAAATGATTTAAAATAGAGAAGAGTATTTAATTTGCATTTTTAATGGAAAAATAAAAGTGTATAGTTATTTTTGAAATGATATATTTATGAAAGTGTATAACTTTTTGTAAAATGATATTCTTTTTATATTAAAAAAATATAATTATTTATCTTATAAAAATATATAAATAAAATATGAAATATCATATTTCTTGATTTATGTATAAAGTTTTATTCTTTTAAGAATAATCATCATTTGTTATTTATTTTGTTGTAATTACTTTAAAAAATTATAATTATCATGAATCACATTACTTAAGATGCATATTGATATTTCCTTTTTAGCAATTAATGTCAGAGCCAGTCATGTGATTTTATTCTTATTTACTCTTCTCATGATTATTTAAATTGATCATATTATTAGATATTTTTTTTTATATTCTTTTTTGTTAATATTTCTACATGTTCTCATTACATGATTGGTCCGGAGATATGTAGGCCGGCCCAATTCCGAGTTCGCAAGAAGAACCACACGACCTTGGAGGCATTGCACACGATTCAAGATCTAGACGACTCAATCCAAGTTAGCCCAACAAAAATCAACCCTTGGATCACCCCACAAGTATAGCCCAACAACTCTTCCAAATTAGAAGATGCTGCACAACTGACCAACCAGTGTGGTTGCTATCAGCACATCATTTCCTCGATTCAAAGAATCATGATTCATATAAGGCCTTTGATGGGTCTCCTTGCTCGGTTCCCTTTGTGCAATAAACATAAGGAATGGTGTGCATAGAAGGTAGGATGATAGTCTCTTTTTTGTACCCTAGTAGGCAGGTAACCATCATCCTTCTCAATAAAAAGAAAAGGTCCAAACATTGAAGTTTACAAGTTCTAAGGGCTCGAGAGGCTCAGGGTTCCTGACATTAAGAGGAAGAAGAAGAGGAAAACGCTTCCAACAACAAACGAAGAAAATGAGAAGAAGGAAAAATTAGAAAGATGGTGCTCAATTACTCTAGTCAAACTCTCGGTGAAAGGGAGCACGCTCATCCTCACGGCTCTCTCTCTCTTATTGAATTCATAACATCACTTCTAATTGTTGAAACAACCAATCGGATTCGGGCTTGTGAATGTGGACAAGACATAGTTCCTCCTGATTCTTAGTCGTCGGCGCGGCGAGGATGACTCATGCAATTGGGCACAAAAGGCTCCCCTTCGTATGTAACTAAGAGAAGATTCTAGCACGGGCATTCACTCTCGCACGAACAAGCTCACTAGCACTCCCTCTATCCAAGGGAGCTCTTGAGAAAGGTGAAGCAAATTGGGCCCCATGAGTAAGATTCCCTTCCATCTCTCAAAGTTACCTCTAACCGAGCGTACCCAACGAAGGTAAATCCTCAATCTCTCAAAGTCACCCCTGGTCGGGCACACCCATCAGAGTCATGCCTTCTATCTCTCAAAGCCCACCTAATTGGGCACACATAGCATAGCTAAATCCTCTATCTCTATAAGTTATCCCTAGTCGGGTGCACCTAATGGAGCTAAGTCCTCCATCTCTATAAGTCGCCCCCTAATTGGGCATACCCGACGAAATTAAATCCTCCATCTTTCAAAGTCATCCCATGGCTAGGTGCATCCAACGGAGTTAAATCCTTCATTTCTCAAAGTCATCTCTTGGCTGGGCATATCCAACAAAACTAAATCCTCCATCTCTCAAAATCGCTCCCTGATAGGGCGCACCTAATAAAACTAAGTCATCCATTTTTTAATGTCACCCCTAATTGGGGTATAGCCAGCGAAACTAAGTCCTCCATATTTAAAAACAGCCCCTGGTCAAAGCTTCTCCTTAACCGGGCACACTCTACAGAGCTAAGACATCCATCTTTCAAATCCGCCCCCTAGTCGAACGCACTCACTAAAGCCTAACTTTCTGCTAACGGTTCGATCGTTTTTTTACATGTATCTATATATACACATTTTTGACATCTTATTTAATAGTTGTGTTATACAGGATCTAAATTTGAAATAAGGGGAACTGAATTGACTCCAATTTGACCCACCAAGAGAGATCAATTAGCTTTCTAACTAGCTTAACAATTCAAATTTAGGGACACATCATTATATATGTTTGTTAAATTATATTATTGGATGAAAAGTTGATTAAGAAAAGAAAAAGAAATGCATTTTATGTATGCTCAACACATGCCAAGCATCAACAACCAGTGGTTACCCAATGCCGCCATCAATTGCTCGCAATATTTTCATGATCTACGGATGCATGATATTTGCCAACTAGTGTTTTTTGATTTATAGGTATATGATATTTTATTTAAGAAATATTTATTGATTTTGCTGAAAATATTTAAATTAATATTTTACAGTTTAAATTATTATGATAAAAGATAAATTTTACATAACGAGGAGCCAAATGCGTAGTTTGATTGATAAACTTTATTATATGATTGAATGTCATTGACTCAATTTTTAGAATATTTTATGATAATTCATCATCAATTTTTTTAAATAAATAGTGGTATTGCATCTAATAGAAATAAGCATATAGAAATAAAGTCTCTTATTTAAAATGAAAAATGTGATAAACAGAAGATATTGCTTGAGTATTTTGATGTAATGTTGATAATTGCATATCCTTTGATTAAAACTTTGTCCCCTAGGATATACAAAGTTCATACCAATAGTATGAATTTATTAAGGAATAGTTGATGAAGTATAAGTTTTGCACATTTTATAAATATTTTTTGATAGTTTATATATCATATTTATTTATTTATTTGGCTATGGCTAAATTTGATTAATAAATAAATTTTATAATAAATGCATTTATAAAATTTAATTTAATTATGGGAGTGTAATAATGTTATAATTATGAAAACTTTTATACCATATTTAGGTAATATTACCACAATAGTTCCTGATATAATTATTAAATAGTTAAATTTAAGATTAAATCATATATCAGAATATCTTTATAAATTGCCACCATATAATTTTTAAAATTTTAAAATTTTTACCAATCTTATTCTTAGTATAAAGCTTTCCTCATCAATATGGTTCAAGCCAAAGAATAATGGTATAGTTTTTTTTATTAATCTCTATTTATAGATAATATTGATAATAATATTTAAAATTTAAATTTTTATTAATTATTCTTAATTTATAATTTAATTAAATAATTATATCTAATAAAATAAAAGTGCATAACTATTTGTGAAAAAAACATGTCTATAAAAATATGCATTTATTTGTAAAACGATATTTTTTTCATATTAAAAAGTTACAATCATTTATCTCTTGAAAAAGAGTCCATAAATAAAGTATGAGAGACTCGATCTCTCGATTTACATATAAAATTCTCTTTTTGTTAAAAAGAATAACAATATATTATTTATTTTAACGTAATTCTTAAAAAAATTATTATAAATCATACGAACTAAGGTGAGCATCAACCGTTACTTTCTAACACAAAGTTATAATATTTATCCAAAAAAATAAATAAAAACTTCTCAATTAGTCATCAAAAATCTCTAAGTCATTACATATTTTAATGGCAATGAAATCTAACTTATATTTTAAACATTATTTATTTTTAATAATGAATTCATAATAAAATTGTAAACTATTTTAATATATTTTAAAATATTTAATAATTAATATCAATATTTTTGTCATTAAAAAAAAATTATCTGACGTTACGCTCCTTGTTTTCTTTTAACAATTTCATGATCTAGTATTATTATTATTATTATTTTCAAATTGACACGAGTGCAATAAAAAAATATTACTTGACTTTGAGGACAACTGCTGTGTGTACATTCCAAAGCGTAGGTTGGAAAGTCTGTCGAGATCGATGGTAGTGAAGAATTATGTGGATGATTGATGAGAAGAATGAACGATTAGAAATTCAAGTTAGCTAAGATATGCCAAGGAACTAATAATCTAAACAAATTAAGCTATTTTAGATAAACGCACAACTTACATATCCGTATCCACTCTATGCTTAAATATAATTTTTAGAAAATAATAATTTTATTTTTATTTTATTTGTTCAAGGAGATACTGATAATATAATACATACCAACTCAGTTAAAAAATTTAAATTATTTATTAGAACTTAACACATCCTGGACATGGGGTATGTGATAAAAAGGTTGGGCATACTGTTGAACAAAACTAACCCATGAGTGGCCTAAGATAAAGGGTGGCACTGCTTCGGATTTTCTTCTCCTCCAAATAACTGACTCATGAGTTGGTCAATTAGGATAATCCAATAGTGCTACATGGCCCCACAAGTAAGATTGCTACGCCAGCTCACGGGGACCATGCTAGTAAAGATAATTAATAATTCAATTAACTAATATAAGATGTAATTGTAACACTGAAAAAAAAAAGCTACATTTGTTATATTTAAAAAACGATCATTGACTAAAAGTTGATTGGATTTGCACTCCCAAGCTAAGTCATTAAACATAAGTCCAAAATATCGGACTAGTGACACTATAAAAAATCATTAGCACACAATTATATGGATATTATCAGCATCCCAATATAACAATCCTCCCATGTTTTATATGTGAACACCGTTGTGAAAATCAGTCCTTAAGAAATGTATTTTAATACCAAAATATTATCTCAAGTACAATACATGTGTATAATCGGACTTACCATAACTTTACATATCAAAACACATCACAAGATTAAAGCCCCATTTTGGAATGATCTTCAAAAATGTCCTCCAAAATAACCAACATTCACCCACCATGTGCAGCGATTTATCCTTGTTTTGCTACAGTAGTGGGTCCCACGCATGTGGGCCATGCCCAAATGTTGGCGAAATGGGCCATGCGGATTGTGAGGATTTCGCCTAGGCCTAGGCAACTGCGTAGGTATGCGAACACGCAAAAACGGGCCGACTATAAAACACGTCAAATTTTTTTTTAATTTATTGTAGCACTGTAGCAACAAGCAAAACGATATCGTCTTAGGTTGTCTTCAATCTCTAGCCAGGTAAGCCTAACCCGATTTCACCCGATATTTGACCCGATAAAAACTCCTCCGTTTTTATAATAAAATTAATAAAAAATATATAATGATTTTCGACATTTATTTTTATCAACTTATCACAAAAATTAAAACTTTAAAAATTTTTAAAATCAGGAAAAAGTATGAAAATGCAGAACAATTCAAGGCAGAGGCATGTATGTCACTGATACCAAATGTAAGGATTTACACCGGCTTAATCATGTCATTTAAGGACCAAAATGTGGAAGGATTACTAACATCCAACAATTAAATTTTCTACTATGTTTTTCTTCACCACTGACTTCACCTGATTTTGAAGCTTCCAAGCACGGCTTCTCTCCGTCAATGGTGTATTGCAGAGAAGATGCTTGGGGGCAAAATCAACTCGCTTTAATTTATCAGATAATTTCATTGAGGTGTTATCAATGAGAATTAATGAAGAAATAATGGAGAACAATTATGGTGCATTATTAGCAATTAACATGGGCCACAAATACTTCAGTTTTAAAATTGGATGAAACAGAACAGTTAACATGTAATTTCTTAAAAATTTCAACATTATTAATAGTTTCTCTAATTTTATAAAAAGGCATTTGAAATGTGGACAATTTCTACAATGAAATAAGAGTTTGGAATATTTAAATGATAATAAACTCCTAACGGATCAATATTTTGACTATTGGTATGAAAAATAAAGTTATTAACAAAGGAATAATATATATGACTAATATATTTTTAATTATAATAAAAAGTTAAATAATATAGACATATATAATTATATATTTGTTTATGTAATTTAATTTAATTTGGTTTGAAAAAAAAGAAATTAAATTGTAATATAAAATTTGTTTACTGTGGAAAATTTAAAAAAAAAAATTATGTTGACCACTAATTGCTATCTCTCAATTGACCGAACCCGTTGTCCGGGGATCTCCAATGCTTCGCGGTTTTTTTTTCCTTCCTATTTTTTTAATGCAATTTTTATAAAAAAATATATATATACATTAAAAAAAAGAAAAAAAAAGGACAAAATATATGCTTATCTTGCACTATCCCTTCGCTACATGGCCCCAAAATGTCGGGTGCTACCAGCACCTTTATTACATGTTTAGTCATAGAGAATTAGATAAAAATAAAATTTTTATTTTTTTAAAATAGATATTTTTTTATTGATTATAAATTTAATTAAAAATAAATATTTTTAAAAAATATTTATTTTCATATTTATAAAAATATTTATTCACACTATTATTATTTATAATAATATTAATAATTTATTATATTTATTATATATATTTTTTATTATTACTATTATCATTATTATTATCACTATTTTTACCTTATTCTCTATACTATTCTACAAACTAAATAAAAAATATTAATTTTTATCTTATTCTATTCTAATAACCAAATATGAGAATAACAATTTTAATTCTATTTCCATCTTATTCATATCATCGAAAATAATTATTTTATTTTAATATTATTCTATTCTAATAACCAAACATACCGTTAATATTATTGAAATTGTTGAATTTGAAATTTAATAATAAGTGTTTTTATATAAATAAAAAAATTAATTTTTTTATTTTTATTATTTTATTAAAAAATATGAACATTGGATTTAAAACCCAATGGCCACCGACGGCGTCGCAGGGGCTGCGCAGAGGCGAAGATATTCTTTGCTGCAACTTCGAAGCCTCACTTCACTGCTATGTGCTGCTAAAACCCGCAGAAGCGAGCAGCGCAAGGACTTAGCTGCATACTCTAAAATTTTTCTTTGTACGAGAGAGAGAGAGAGATGACGCCAGATTCGAAGCTTAGTGAAGGAAATGGACAGAGCAATTCTCTTCAGTCTATTCGCTACAAGCGAGGTTCACTTCAGCTTCTGGATCAGGTATCTCCTCGATCGCTTATCACTTTCTCTCAACTTTCCATGTTGCGATAATTCCACGTGCTTAGTTCATTTTATTATGTTCGCTTTGTTATTGAGCAGAGGAAACTTCCTTTGGAAACTGTCTACTTGGACATTCGAAGTTCTGCAGATGGATGGTATTTTAAGTTTTCTCCCTCTTCATACGGTTGTAATGTTCAGGGTCGTGGTTTTTTTTTTTTTTTTTTTCCATTCTTTCCTCTTTCAGTTTGGTTGTCGAGTTAATCTCTTCGGTCTTTGGGAATCTATGGACGTTTCGTTCCCCGTTCTTGTTAGAATTCTAGTGAATAGGATTGTAAAACGTAGGCACTACGTGAAAGAAAATAATTACAACAAGAAGTAATCAATCCTAGGTTAACCTTTGAATTATTCATTAATCGAACGATATGGCCTTTAATGTTCCCTTTTTTTTTTTCCGCTGATTAATTGAACTATTTGTCTTGAAGATAGTTGTGGCATTCTATAAATGTCGTAAAGATCCTTGACCTAGCAATCCTTTGTATGAAAAAGGGTGTAAACCTCTTATTTTCGCAAAATTGTGTTTCCCACTATCTAATATCTACCCAACATTTCACATGCTCAAGTATTTCCGTTTGGTAATTATCATACGATGCCATTGGCATTTTGGCAATGATTAATTTGTCTTTCAGTCACATGGTGGTGAAATTCCAACACTTCTAACAAATTTGATTGAATTTATTAGTCTATGTATCAGTTTTTGTGGCTATAGCAGAAGCTTGATGCGGAAATGCATTGAATAAGATCTATGAAATTGAATGACACATGTTGGTCTCCCTAGGGATGCCTAGGGTATTGTCTTGTAGTACTTGTTTCCAATGTGTAGGGATATGAAAAACATAAAAGAAATTTTGTTGAGCTTTATAAGCTTCTTTACACTATTTTGTTTACTTCTGTAAATCTCTGTGATGGCTTTGGTTATTTCGCTGGCAACATCCTTTGTTTATTTCATCAAGCTGGAAAAATTCTCAAGTAATGCTGTTTGCATTTGGATTGACAACCACACTGGCAACTTTTTTGGTTATAGTCAATCTACCTGTATTATGAAGGCTACCACTCCCATGAGAATGTAGTCCTCCTCAGATAAAAGTTACTGTTAAGGTTACCTGACAAAGGAATATAGGGGCGGTAGCCTCAAACAAATTTTGGTAGTAGATCTCTGTCTTGGTTGTGCCTCACAGTGGTGGCGATGGCTTGGGATGGATTGGGTTGTGAGGAAGGATCAATATTGTTTACAAATATAAGAGAAGTAAATAAATGCCCAAAAGGCTAATTGATACGAGCATAAGTCAGGGGGAGAACTCATCCCAAAAGATCGGTCTAGTAGGAGGGAAGGCTCCCAAACTTATAAGTTGGAGGTTTTATCCCAAGTTTTTCAATGTGGGACTCGCATCATTCTTCCCTTCTTCAATAGCCGCAAACCTTGGCTGCTGCACTTTGTGGCACTTCACTCGACGACTTTCATTTTGTGACGCTTCACTCCGCCATAGCTCACCGGCAACAGATCAGCTCCTCCACAGGTTGCTCTCTCCGGTAGCCCTTTCCGGTTAGAACCCTCCACAGGTAGCCATCTCCGGACCAGGGTTGATATCAATGAAAGCACCATTTAATGCAACCAAAAGTCAGGGGGAGAGCCCATTTCAAAAGATTGGTCTAATAGGAGGGAGAGCCCCCAAACTTATAAGTTGGAGGTTTTGCCTCAAGCTTTCTAATGTGGGACTCGCATCACTAATCCTTTAGGAGGGCCCAAGTGCATCCGTATTAGCTTATAATGATAAAGAGAATTAGGAGTATGGATGAAAATATTGGTATCGATATTGGTATTGGTATCAGTCGTGATCATGTCAGTATTGGATATATTAAATTATACGTATCGGTATCTAATATATTAGATAAAAAAAAAGTTTCTAAAAATTATAAGCTAATAGAATCGTATTAGCCAATATATCGGCTATATCGACCAATATAAAACATATCTTGATATTGTAGTGGCATTCGAGAGCCCAATATCGATACATATCGGCTGATACGTATTGCACATGTCGATATTTATATCAATGGTTAGGAGCAACCAACTATATAAGTATCCAAACAGAGGTACAGGTGTGTTCTATTGGAGTAGGGTCTAGAAAGGGTCTTAGTCTTTCTTTGGTAAGGTCATAGGTGGTTTATTGGATATAATCGTGCTGCACCAATTGCCTTTCAGACCATGTTGATTGCTAGAGCAATATATTTGTTAGATCACACATGTGTGAATAGAAACACGCACAATTTTACATGGATTGTTTAGCTATCAGAATGGGTATATGGGTTGTCTAGCAATTTGAACTAGTAGCCGCAATTTTTTTTTTTGATAAGTAGCGCAAATGTTGCTTCAATACTAAAGTTGCTTAAGCATAATGATATTAGGATTTGGGGTACACAAAAGAATCCGAGGCACATGCGAAAAATTTTGTTAATTGTTGCTGAATATAATGCTTCTCAAGTGTTATTGAAAACTTGAGTTTATGCATTGAATTCTATGAGTCAACTATGGTCACAAATTTGCACCCTGTTTTTCTTTTTGTTCTTTTAAAAATTTATCTTCATTGTTAAGTAATAAGCATAATGCAATTGCCTTTTGAACAGTCCCTTGTCCTTGTTTCAGGTATGCCATAGCAGATATGGTGGTCCGTGGAGCACCTGCAATTGCTATTGCCGCAGCACTCTCTCTAGCAGTAGAAGCATTTAACTTAGAGTCTTTTCATGGTACATCTCATGATGCAGCTTCTTTTCTTGGCCAGAAATTGGAATATCTTGCCTCTAGGTATGTTTCGGCCGTATAGTATTGTTGACGTTGTTGAACCTGGAGGTCTATTTTTATGATTAAGGTGTTAGAGTTGTTTGTACCATTGTCTTATGTGTAATTATTTAATACTGGCACTCTTATTCAGCCGACCAACTGCTGTGAATCTCTCAGATGCTGCAACAAAGCTTAAAGACCTAATATTCAAGGCAGCTTCTACTTCATCAGAAGCAAAGACTGTGTTTCAGGTAAAGAAACCCCTCAAGTTGCAATTGCTTTGCATATACATTAAATGCTTGCAATTGTAGGAACCTACAATAGTTGCATGCAAGGGGCCTATGCTAGTTATCTGCCATTAGAGTTGAAACATCCCATTGGTCAGCCTTGACTAATTGTATGTGCTGTTAATGTAGGCCTACATAGAATCAGCGGAGATGATGCTTGAGGATGATGTTGCTTCCAACAGAGCCATTGGATCTTATGGGGCTAGTTTTATACAAAACAAGCTGAATGATTTGAAAACTGTATCCATATTGACTCATTGCAACACCGGCAGGTGTGTCCTTTGTCTACTTGCTTTCTGCAGTATCTTTGTGCATTCTTTTTACATCAAGCTTCTTCTCCTATTTGCGTGCACATGGGCAAGTGGTTACTGTTTAGTGGTATGTTTGCAAATAAAATTTCTAATATTGCTGCGGTTATTTTTATGCTTTCTCAACAGTCTTGCCACAGCTGGATATGGTACTGCGCTTGGCGTAATTCGTGCCCTTCATTCTAAGGGGATTCTTGAAAGGGCCTACTGCACAGAAACTCGACCGTATAACCAAGTAAATGTCTACCTTCCAATTCTTTTGGACCTTTTTGGCCCTTCACTGAGATCAGACACTACAATTTCATTTGTATTACTCAAAATATATCAATTTGACATCGTTGTCATTTGCCAAAGTAGAATTGTTGGTCACAATCACAATGTTAGCTAATATAGGAAATCCTTGATATCAACACTGCATGCGATGAGTTTAGCGTCATTTGATTTGATGTGATATAACTTTCACAAATGTCATGGATGAAGATAAACTATTTGATTTCTCATTTTCATAAGATTGTTTTTAAAGGTATAACCAAGTTATAAGAGGAAACAAACACTAGGAGGGAATTGGTGCTAGGATTGGAATAATATTAGATATGTGTTGAACTCTGAAATGGAAGGTCCTGTAAGTGCAAATGAAAAGAATGAACTGTCCAAAACTTCCATTCCTAGGGTTGTGCATAAATAAAGGTGGAAATCGACTTAGCTTGTCCTAAACCCTGGGCGATAAAGAAAATAAGGTAAGAAAGTGTCGCAGAACGTCAAATGTTTGAAAAGGTCACAAAATGCTTTCCACAAATAAAAAGCCATGCTACTCTCTGGGGAGCTGAATGACTCCTTAGAAGACTGCACAGTTGGTTATTTCATTCCTATATAGCAAGAGAATGGTCACTTGGCTTTAAGGTCTGGATAGAATACAATGTGCAATTTCTGATTTGTGTCTTCCCTGCATGTGAATGTGCTTATATATATATATATATATATATATATATCTTGTTCAAAGGTTTCAATTTTATTCCTCGTGCCAGTAGCTTGATGAAAAATATCCATGGGTCTATTCATGCTTATGTATATTATTTTTCTTGTTGTGGGGAGGATAGTAAAAGAAGTATATTACTTCCTAGTAAAAAAATTACGTACAAATTAAGTTGGGAATACCAGGCTATAGTCAGCCCAACAGTTAGTAACAAAAAGAAAAGCCCAAAGGAAACAAAATAAAAATGATTAGATCATCTATTTTATTTCAAAACCAATTTTCTGTTTAATTGATTGGTTTCTTGTTTTTTGTTGTTGAAAATCCTTGCATTCCTTTTTCCTTACGTGGTGTACTGAGGCAGCAAATAAGAGAGCAATAGTTACTTCTGTACTATTTTATTTCAAAACCAATTTTCTGTTTAATTGATTGGTTTCTTGTTTTTTGTTGTTGAAAATCCTTGCATTCCTTTTTCCTTACGTGGTGTACTGAGGCAGCAAATAAGAGAGCAATAGTTACTTCTGTACTTACTCTCTTCTGATTCTATGTATCACCCATTCTACATGTAGTTTCTAGCTTTTGATATTGGCTAATAAATCTATGCTTCACAAGAAATTTGATTCAGTTTCCATCTTGAATCAACATTTAAGCATCAATTTAGTGACACATAAGGGGTAAATAATCTCCTTTTGATGATCTCCCCTAGTTGAAGGCCTGTTTGTGAATATTTCTGCCCAGCCAAAGCCAATCACAACCTTACTGCTCCAGGATTTGCTCTAGGAGTTGCTTCTTGCTCATGACCTGCTCTGATGGAATTTCATAGCTGAAAGCTGATGTTGTCCCTCCTGATTGTAAAATTTTACTCCAATTATGCGTTTAACTTAACATGCCATATGCCTTGTATCTGCACAAGGTAAATTGTGAAGTCATGTCACCCATGAACTTTTGAGCAATTTCCCATAACACCTTCAACATAGCAGCTTTATTCCATGCTCCCACTCTTTGCAAGGCTCAGAAACATCGTTGAACACAAATGAAAGCTTCTTTGAGTTCATATGAGCATTTGACCACCAATAGGCATGACATAGCTTTCAACAGTTTTGAGCACTTTCTGGGATAAAAGAAACATAGAGCTCCACTATGCCTCCCTCCCCCTCCTACCCCCAAAAAATTGCAAAGTTTTTATTTTTTTTTGTTTTGTTTTGTTTTTTTTTTTTTTTTTTTTTTTGTGTGGTTTTCATTAAGCTTTAGGGACATCTGGAAAATGCCAAATTTTCTAGAATTAGTGATGCGGATATCTGAGACAAAGATTTGCTTTAATTTGCCTTTTAAATTAGATTTGATTTTATTTCCATAGCAGTTTTGATTAGTAATTACATTTGATTTGATTTTTTAGTAGAGATTTGATTTTATTTCTCTTTAATTCTATTTCCCAATTAGGAGCTATTTGGTGGTGATTTTATTTTCAATTTTTTTAGGTATCGGGTTCTCTATATAAGAATTCCTACTTCTATTATTTAATGACATTGATGAATATTTTGAGACATTGAATGCGATTAAGTGTTTGTGACCTCTTTTCCCTTCTCTCCCATGGTTTCTTCTCTTTCTTATCGCTACCTTTCTAGTCTCTTTTTTTGTCTCTACTCCTCTCCTTCCCCTCCCCTACTCTTCCCCTTCCCTACATCAATTAGGGTTTGGGAAACAAATTGATTGGTGGCTTTAACTGGATTTTTAGATATGCAGTGATATTAGGATATTAATTTGTAGTTCCAAATAACAAAAAGACAAAAGGACAATAAAATTTTAATTTATTATGAAATGACAGATTAAGAAAGAAAAATAACGAAATGTTTAAAAAAAACTAAAAAGCCTTAAAATGTCTAAAATCTGCTACTTTTCCAAACTCAGTCAAGGCAACAGACACCATTATCTTAGTGGCAAGTAACATTAAAAATCTGTGAAAGTTAGGTAATGGTGATAAGTCTATCATACTAGTGATATTAATTGAAATAAGGTTTCTAAGAACTCCACGACAAATCACAAATATATGTGAGAGAGGCCCATTTAACAACAGAGAAAGATAGTTGTTGTGGATCTCTGTGACAAAACGGATTTTTTTTTTTTTTTTGGCATTTTGCCAGCTACCTCCTAATTACAGAATCATAGATGCCATCTAGGACTCATACACGATATCCATAAAATATGTAGCAGAAGCCAAATCTAATAATCTGCTGAAGCATTTACATTCATACCCATAAAACTCATTTATGCATATATAGTCATAAAAGTCCAATTACAAAAATTCATATATTTCAATCGGATCATTACAACAAAGCTACTTCTTCCGTGGTAACCCCAAAATATGTTTCCGAGTTCTTAGAATCATTTAGACGGAGCTCTAGTTACTCCATCTCATTAGGCACGAGCTCTATAGTTCATCTGGAGGGGAAAAAAAAAATAATGAGCCGGAGCTTAACAAGGTACATGCAGATTTTTCGTAAAGTGTTTATCTTGGTAAGGCGGATACGATACATATACAATATGAATATTAAAAAGTAACAGTTGACTAGATCATGGCGAATACATAACACAAAAGGAATCAGGAAAGCTGGAGCAGTCAATTCTGAAAATCGGGACAGAAAATAGAGTTGGTCTTATTATAGAAATTTCTCCCTTTTTTTTATATCGGTAAAGGATATCGCTAGCGGAGGGGGCAATAATCAAGGATAGATTGTGCACATCACCTCATAATCATGGCAATACCTCATTGTACAAAGTCCCGAGGACGGCTCTTACTTTCTCCTTGTACAAAGCCCCGAGGATGGCTCACTTCCTCATTGTACAAAGCCCCGAGGATGGCTCACTTCCTCCTTGTACAAAGCCCTGAGGACGGCTCCCTTTCGTTATTCTCGATTGCCACCATAATGTTCTAAGGCATGTCAGAGAATTTTATCTCCCAGTGTTAAAGTTCGATATTATTTATCTTGTCATAAGGCCGGTTCACTTTTTCTTTAGTTCACATCTCGGACGGGCACAAAACTTTCGGTCGTCATATTACAAGCCGATTTCAAATTCATTTTTTTCTTATTCCGATCAAGTATAAAGACTTTCAGTTGACATGAAACCGATTTCAAATCCATAAATCTCAATCTGGTCAATAATTTTTTATTATAACATTATGACTTAAAGCCGGCTTACTTCTCCATTTTTATACAATTCAAATTCAACCATAAGTTGAGCAGAAAGCAGAAAGCAGAAAGTATGAATTAACCATGAAATTAAAATCATATTTTCAGTCCGATCGTACAGCAAGCATGGCATCAGAGATACAGCTTATCAAGTAGTAATTAAAACGGCAAATCTGATATACTATGTGCTGAAGTATTTAAATCTGAAGAGAACACTTGCAATTTTTCTTAAAGTTGGGATTTAAAAACAGAAGTATACTTAAAATCTAAATTTAAAAAGAGGAGTACACTTGCCTTAGAAATATTCTTAAAATTTGGGTTTAAAAATGAAAGGCACACTTGCCTTACTCTTGACTGCCCATTCCGACTGATTTGAAGCTTTTTCTCCTTCTTCACTCCTTATCTTTCTTCCTCGCCAGAAATTCCACACCCGCCCCTCAATTGGAGCTCAGTATATAAAGAGGAGGGATTAGGTGGAATAAGTGTGGTAGGTTACCTACTTGGTATTTTCCTTCAGGGGTTAGGTGGGAGTGAGTGGGGTAAGTTACCTACTTGGTACTTTCATCTAGAAGGTTAACGGGGTAGTTCACTTGCTTTGATTAGATTTGGATCTAGTTGGGATCTAGCCGGCTAAATAACAAAGTTGGACCTTGCCTTTAGTTTGCCTTTAATTTATCTTGGTCAAAATTTTTGAATTCGGTAGTCAATTCTAGTTGGTCAACATTTTCTTCAAAATCGACCAACCTTTCTATTGGTCAACTTTTTCGGTCAACGCTTCTTACTCTAATCCGGCCAACTTTTATTCAAAGCCGGCCAACATTTTTTTCTCTTATCCAAGGTCGGTCAACATTTCTAAAAACCGATAAACTCTTCGGTCAACCTTCCGGTCAACATCTTGACGCCGGTCAATGTCTTGACGTTGGTCAATATTTGGATGCCGGTCAACATCATGATGATGGTCAACATCTCGACGCCGGTCAACATTCCTTAAAATCGGTCAACATTTTGATTACTATTAGTTCCGGTCTTCCAGTGGTGTAAGGCCACTCCGGTTTAAGTCGAAATCAAAACACCCCGGTTTTTAAGTAATTTTATTTTATTTTGATTTTAAGTTTCTTTGATTTCGGGATCTCACAATCTGAACACCACGGAATGTGATATTGTATTTCAATGAGATGTAACTGAAAATCATATAGATACAGCTTTTTAGCACTTTTTGTTGGAAAATATATCCTCCGTCTTTGTAATGCATGTTTGAAGACGCTTTCAGCAAACTTTCAATGGAGAAGCTAGAATCACCTTCCTTGTCATTTCATCATGGGTGCAATGATCCTTCGATTTGGCCTTCTCGTTAAATTAGCTTGGTGAAGTGGAATGATCTTCTGGGTTGGTATATGACCTTATAAATAACTACACGGTTATCAATTTAAGCTCAATGGTTTAAGAACTGATATATGAACATGCATGAGTGTTCACCATTTTCCTTTAACCGTTTTTGCATGACTAAATGGTGCCTACAACTTGTTCTTTCACCCCTTCCCCAATGAATAAATTTTCTCTTTAAAAAAGAGGAGAGAAACTGACATGCCAAAGAGAGGGAGAAAAAGGAAAAAGAAAAGGTTCCCCTAACCACATAAAAACAAATAAAACATTCTAGAGTCCTGCCATGGTTTAACTATTTTGGGAGATTGAGAGGTGGATTGCTTGAGGTGGTAGGGCAGACATTAGGTCTTGGAGTTACAAATAACATGATAGCTGGCATTGTTGAATGTTTTGAAGCCCTTTTGAATTAGTATATTTTCAAAAGGAGTGATCGACATGAAGTGATCTTTGTTCTATGTTTTTCTTCACTTTCCTTAAAATCATGTTTTAAATTTTGCTTTGTTTCTTACCTATTTCAGGGATCCAGATTGACAGCTTTTGAACTTGTGCATGATAACATACCAGCAATGCTGATTGCAGATTCTGCTGCAGCTGCATTAATGAAAGGTGGACGCGTCAATGTTGTCATTGTTGGCGCAGATCGTGTAGCTGCCAATGGTATTAAATTTAATTTGTATTTGCTATCTTCAAGTTCTACAATTTATGCATCATTGATGCAATCTGCAGGTGACACTGCTAATAAAATTGGAACTTATAGCCTTGCCTTGTGCGCAAAGCATCATGATATACCATTTTATGTCGCTGCACCTGTGACTTCCATTGATCTGTCCTTGTCTTCCGGACAAGAAATTGTTATTGAAGAAAGATCTCCGAAGGAACTCTTGAATTCTCGTGGAGGACTCGGGGAACAAGTTGCTGCTTCTGGGATCTCAGTTTGGAATCCGGCTTTCGATGTTACTCCGGCAAATCTAATTGCTGGTATCATAACCGAAAAGGTCTCTCTCCCCCTCTTTCTCTCTTGCCCTCTGTGTGTGTGTTGCTCCACATTTTCTACTTGAACATACTCTGATTTGTATGGTTCTAAACAGGGTGTCATCACAAAAACTGGGACTGATGCTTTTGATGTCACGGGCTTTGTTCAAAGGGTGACAGTCGAATCTCGTGAATAAGAGAGAGGTGTCATGATCTGAGGACATTGGGTACACTGTTTGCATGATGAACTGTGGGAATCCATCCGTCTGCTTGCATTGTTAACCTAATAAAACTTCCTTTCCTCATGTTGCGGGATCTATTTATGTATATTGACCTCCTGAAATATGGCCCCATGTAAATGGATTGCCATGACGATGAAAAAGATATTCTCACTGAAGTACCTGCAATGCAACTGAGATTGATTGTGCTGCTAAATTTGCTTATGTTGTGAAATAATCGGCTTGTATTTTGGATCTGCTGACATGCAGCGCATGTTGCAGACGTCTTGCAATTTGAATCGTATATAGCACAATTTGAATCCTTCTGCACTTTTTTGTGGCATCAGTGGTGGTTTTGGAAATTAGTGAAGTATATGTGTGCCATCTTGGGAAAGATGTTCTTGGTTCTCAATCGATAGCTCTACGTCATATGGAAATACTTCTCAATACCTAATCGAATGTTCAGGAAACATGATTTGGTTGAGGTGCATACTTTCTTGGCCATCTTGATGGTCTTTTGTGGATTTTTTGTCAATTTTCACCCCGATGGCGTAGGTTTGGAGCCACCCTAGCCTTGAGAGTGTGAGGTCTGCATGGACTGGAGCACTAATCCTGTGACAGCTATGATTATTTAACGTGGTTGGAAATGAGCGTTTCTTTGGTCTAGCTACCCCAAGCTCCCTCCAATTTGCTGAGGGGCTAAATATACTTTTTCCACACTCGGAAGCCTCATTTTGCCTCTGCTAAGTTAAATGAACGTGCATTAGATGGCTATTGTGTAATTCTCTAAGCCGATGTAATTAATTCGGTGGTGCTACAATTGGCATCTTTTAACAACTATGGTACCAATGATTTCTGGATATGTGAATCTTGATTTAATCTGGGTCAAGTATCTGGGAGAAATTATACCTATACAAAATATGAAAATTTGGGGCCCTTCCAACTTAGTTTTTTTAATTTTTACCATGTTTAAGCTTCACCTGATTAGTGTGGAAAAGTACCAAATGACTTCATCTAAATTCTGTAGTCCTTACTAATTATTCTGTGTTACGTTGAATTAATGAAGGGCTTATTTTTTGTTTTTAAGAAGGATTTTGAAAGATGCTATAATTTGCAATCTTCACTGAAATTACTTTTAAATCATATTTACGGAGTTTTTGCATTAAATTGCTAGTTTACAACCTGTCTTTTCGAGGAAGTTTCGCCGCTTATGTTAAAGATTCCCCCGACTGTTTGGAAGGGCATGTCATCATCAGTACCATGAGCACGTGAAAGCAGAGGCTGAATAACTGAGAGACGTATCGTCCTCCACGATATAATACCAGGCTCACGAGAGAGAGAGCGAGGGAGCTGAGAACAGAAACATTTGTTTCTCGAAGACAACAAAGAAGTCCGGTGCCCTACTCTCTGGTACTCAATATTTAGTTCATCTTCTTAAAATTTACTCATTATCTGAATTTAGCTCCGCTTTTTTCCTGTCAAATTCTGTCTCATAAACTTGCATCACTTTCACTTGTTCTTTGATATGCAAATTGTTTCCACAAACGGTAACTTCCACTTACGGGCCTTATTGACGCAGCAGCTACTGCGTCACCGACAGATTCTCAAATTTCTTGGTAAAGTGCACGGTTAACCTACCAAGTTTTGGGGTTATATTTAATTTACTTGTTTAATATTACTTATATTTTACTCTTTAATTATTTTACTTATATTGTATTTTACTTATTAAGCATGTTATTCTTTCATAACATAATCTATTCCGGATAATGCTTATATACAATTGGTGCTACAGTTACAGTGGAATAGAGAATATAATTTCGTTTCTTATTTCCTCACCGGTTATTCCCTCTTTCTCTGCCGCTCTGCCAGAGCTCCCCTGCCTTTCTGTTTTCGTCAACTCCTCTTCTCCCTCGTTCCTCTCCTCTTTCGCTCCTTCCTCCTTGAACGGGGGATCCTGCTCCGCGGAGCAGGATTTCGCCCCAAAAAGGTCCTTCAGTTGCAGGTCCAAGCCGTTGATGCACGCATCACACCCCCCAACCTCCCGGCGCGTCAACTCTTAATTTAGAGCATTTTCCGCTTCTCTCTCAATATCAGTAGTGCTGTTTTCATTCAATTATTGTCGGTGTCGGTAACTTGGTATATTCAGTGCTTCTGTACTTTTGATCAATTCTGGTCAATTAGGGTTCGATTAACAACAAAATGCAAGGATTTAAACGGATTCCTGGCGCAAGAAACACTCGATCTAGAGCATTTTTCAACGGGGTTGCTGCTATGGTGTTGCTTATATTCGTTTACGACCACAAGAATATACTGCGAAATCCATTTGGGGGCCGGACCCCTTCAGTTTTCGTTCAGAATTGGTATTTAGGAAGAAGTGGGTTTTATGATAAAATTGGTCCCTTTGAGGTGACCCGGAGGAGTACTGTGGAAGAAGTTGGCCGAAATATGTCTAATGATAACACAACTTTTAATGGGTTAACGAAAAATGGTAATATGATTTTGCTGGAACCAAATGTGTGTGCTAAGTTCTATGAGCGAAAAGGTTCTTGGAGCCGTTGTGAATATTTAATCTCCAATCCAGAGTGCACTTCCGGGGGCTTTTTTGACTACATTAGGTTCTTTTACTGTGATTGCCAGGAATATAGTTTTGTGGGGTATATTGTTCTTGGAGGTTGGTTAGCTGCACTGTTCTATTTGTTGGGTAATACGGCGGCAGATTACTTTTGTTGTTCTTTGGAGAAGCTTTCAGATCTTCTGAAGTTGTCGCCGACAGTTGCAGGAGTCACTTTGCTTCCACTTGGAAATGGGGCTCCAGACGTGTTTGCTAGTATTGCTGCATTTATGGGCTCAGGATCAAGTGGAGTGGGAATTAATAGTGTATTGGGAGGCGCTGTTTTTGTTGTTTGCATTGTTGGGGGAGTTATTTCTCTTTGTGTAGCAAAGAAGAGGGCTCAGCTTGATAGGAAGTGCTTCATTAGGGATCTGTGTTTCTTTCTGTTTGCAACACTATGTCTTGCAGTGATTTTGATTATTGGTAAGGTGAGCATTGGAGGAGCCATTGCTTTTCTCTTAATATATGTGGTATATGCATTCTCTGTAGCTGTAAATGAGATTCTAAGGAAAAAGGGTCATAATTTGAGGTTAGATGCCATCCGTCCATTGCTTCCTGTCGCAGGAGGTTTTGTTTCACAAAGGAGTGAGGAGGATGAATCCTTATATACCTCGTTGCTTAATGCTGAACCCAGCAATGATCCACCCAATCTTTTGCCTAGTTTTCTGCACTGTATGTTGTATTCAGATAGTGTGAAGGCTACTGTGGAAGATAGCCAGCAGCCTTTTTGGGGATGGAGCAATGAAGGAACAAACGCCAACCACTCATGGTTTTCCTGTTCTAAAATATGTTGGTTGTTGGATTTGCCATTAACTATTCCTAGACGGTTAACCATTCCCGTTGTTGAGGAGCAACGTTGGTCAAAGAAGTATGCTGTTGCATGTGCATTGTTGGCACCCGTTCTTCTGGCATTTCTATGGAGCATGCAGGAAAATGTGGTTACTCTGAGTGTGAAAGTTGCATACTTAATTGGTGTCACAGTCGGCTGTATACTTGGCTTTCTGGCACTTAAATACACAGAATCTGAGCACCCGCCTAGAAAGTTATTATTTACATGGGTTTTTGGTGGTTTTTTTATGAGCATAGTTTGGTTTTACATCATCGCCAATGAGCTCGTTGCTTTGCTTGTGTCATTGAGTGTTATACTGGGTATCAACCCCTCAATTCTAGCCTTAACTATATTGGCATGGGGGAATTCAATGGGCGATCTAATGTCAAATACTGCTCTTGCAGTGAAGGAACAAAATGGTATACAGATTGCTATGTCAGGTAGCTATGCTGTCCCGATGTTCAACATGCTAGTTGGTCTTGGAATTTCTTTTCTGCTTGGAGCATGGTCTCAGCGACCCCAACCATACATAGTTCCTCGAGACATTAGTCTTTTTCATACATTGGGATTTCTCATGTCAGCACTCATGTGGTCGCTCATTGTTCTGCCGCTAAGTGACATGCGACCTAACGGGATTCTAGGACTTGGCCTAATCACAATTTATTTGATGTTTCTCTCTTCAAGGTGGGCACTGCCATGGGTATGGGCGTTGCATGTTCATGGTTAATCACTCAGCCACTGCTTTGAATATGGTGAGGATAACCTACTGCATTATGTAAAAAGCTGATTCTATGGCTAGAATTGTGTGACCATTAGGTCACACAGGCTGCTTTGAATATGGTATCTCATCTAATATGCTGTTACGTAGAAATTGTACAGTTTTTGGGTTGCCCTTCTGTTATTTTAATCTCCCAGGAAGGACTTGGAAGTTGGATTAAAGCTCTTCTGCTCAGCTTTGAATCGTCTTGAAAAGCGAGTGCGTGAAGGTTTGCTTGCATCCTTGTAATTAGCCAGACACCAATAAGAATGATGTGCACTGTTTACAATGGTACATTTTATGTTCTCATGAATGAAATATATATATATGCACGTTTGTATGTCACATTCTTATGGTCTTACCTATTTTTAGTTCTCCAGGAAGGACTATTTCTATCCAAGGCTTCTAATCCAACAAAGTAATTACAATTTTTAGGGAAACTAGTTTGGAATAAAACCTCAATTTCATCCTATCAAACAGCCTGAAAAATTCTCTTGCTCCCAAACAACCACACCGTGATTAGAGGAAACACACATGAAGGTGGTGAATTTTATTGGGGGCGCCAAGGCCTCCATTTTGTTTGACCGACACATGGCTGAGTTACGGACTAGCCTCTACTCTTCTGCTTCATCTTCGATGGATTGGGACGTTGACATGTTGAAGGGCCATGAATTGTCAGGTTTGTGAGTGTGTTAAATTCGGATTGATAGAATTGCTTGCATTTGGCAGATAATCCTATAACACATTTTATCATTTCTGACTTTTTTGTTAGACTCTGTTGCCCACCCAAAATATGTCATTCTTATATTTCTTTTGATAATTAGCTGGTATCTATTTATGAACTAGTCAGTTTTAACATACGGACATAATGAATATGCGACAATGAGAAATGAACATATGAACTAAAGGTCGATAATAACATTATTGATAAAAGTAAAATTTATAAAAGTTAGTTTATACTCTATCCATATAAACAAGGGCCATATTTTAGCATTTAAACTCGTAGGTAGATTGTCTATACATCAACCTAATAGACTTATTTTATATATTATAGCATGATATAATATATATATATATTCAATCAATTTCATATAATAGTTTAATTGGAATAAAACACGAAAAAAATTCCTACTAAATATCTTTCTAATAATAAAAGCAAAATAACTGTTCATGAACAAATGTAAAGATTCAACACGGTTTTTAAAAAATCTTAAATATGTAAAAGGATTTTTTAATGCTCTTGCAAGTTATGAAAAATCCAAGAGAAATTCTTCAATAATCTTATAATTTTTAGTAACTTTTTATAAATATAAATAATTAATCTCACAATCTAAAAAATATATAGAATGGAAAACATGCATATAAGTTGGATATAAAAGAGATACGGACAAACATTATAATTACTTAGAAGCATAAAATCTAAGTTTATGAATAATTCTAAAAATTCTACAAGAAGTAAAGAAATGGATTTAAAATTTATTTATCTTAACTTAAATTTTAAAAATCTTTTAGAGTTTTGTCTTAGTTTCTTTTCTTTTTTCTATTTCTCATTCTCTTTCTTTTGTTCAAAAAAATATGCTAAAAAGTGGCCAAACCTACTTACATACCCAGATTGATGTAGATGTACTAGTCGTGAGCCCATTAACCATAAGGTAATTAATGGACAACGTGTGTCCTTCATGGGCTGTCTCAAGCACCTACCTATGGGAATTGACGCACGAGTTCTCGTTATGCATGCATGAGGAACAGCGTCTACTGTTAGACATGTACGAGTTTTTGGTCTGGCATACCTCATGCATTCCTCCACTGCATTTAATGCACGAGCACTGAACATGCGACCATTATATGCCCCAATATATATATTTTTTTGCACGAGCACTTAGATATGTGTCCATCTTGTGCTAACTCAATTCTATCAAATAGTAAAGGCCTTACCCGAACTCAAAATTGTCTATCCTAATTCAGTTAGCTTATTATCCTTTAAATTTTAATTTTCAAATTAATAATAAGATCTCATAATTTGATTAAGGTTGTTCACAAGATAGTAACTTATGTGGACATTGTTGTAGTATAGGTGGTAAAGTTGGTGGCTCTTTCTCATTATTGGACTCCTCATTCTCTGACTCTTATTCAGAATCTAAATCTTTTACGGGTTTATTTTTAGAGTATTCACTTGATAAGATATGGCTTAAAACAGGACAATATATGCCTTAATGTGAGAGATATAGAAAGTTTGAATATAAAAAATTATTAATCATCAACAAGAACGATAATTATATGGATGACTTTGCCGACATATATTGCATAAAAATATTAGAAAACTATTTTTTACTGGTGTTTGAGGCCATTAATAATACATTGGCTAGAAAAATAAAGCTGTAGATGATTGTCCAAATTAAAAAAAAAAAAAAAAAAGAAGATTAGCCCAATACATGTGTCATCCCAAGAGTAATAGGATGGAGGTAATGGTGTTACCCTTTTCTATTCACTCTCTACTCGAACCTCATTGCTCATATGTTGCATATTGGCTCTCTTTTTTGGCCGATTTGAATTTGTAAAGTGTCTAATATGGTTCAATAGGTTGAGAAATTTATCAATAAAAGTAATTTAATTAGGTACAATAACCTTGCAAACTACAAAAGCATATAAATAAGAGATTTTCCATTGCTAAAATTTTTCACAACTGTATAATTCATCTCCAAGGATTATGGTTTGTTCTTTCACTTTTCTTGATCGTTGGGCTATATCTAGCTATAATTTTAAGGGTAGATATTGCTCGACTACAAATCGTAATTTGTTGATTGTTGGAGTAGTCTTTATATATATATATATATTATTTTTTAATGCATGTAATTATATAAATTTTATTATTTATAAACATATCAATTTATAGCTGTCACCATTTGTCTGGTGTAATAACTAAACAATAAAAGACATAACATATAAGAGCAACTATGGGTAAGTTCAATTATTTATTGAAAACGACCTTGATACTTTCTACGAAATTTGTGATCATATAAGTATGTCTATGTCACATTATCCACTTTAGTTTTGAAATTTTTTCTACCCATGCTCTGATTTTTTATCCTTTCTTCTTTTTTTTTTCTTTTTTCTCATTGCTTTAAAGTTTCAATCCCTAATCTAAATATTAAAATGATAAAAAATGAATAGAAAATATAGATGAAAGTTAATGCATACTAAAGTTTAAAGCATAACTTCTATTTTACTTATTCTTTACAATAGATTGTTAATTATTCTCTCATTATTACCAATGTTATAATTAAATATCACAGAATAAATAAATTAACAATAATGAACATATAAGAACTGTCAATACTATGAATCATTTATTTAGGATTAGGTTTTATTATGACAGTCAAATATAATATACATGTTTGTCCTTGCCGTGACAAATTTTTGAATGTATCTCAAAAATCATCCCTAACTATTATTATTTTCATTTTTCATAACTAAAAAAAGGCAATAGATTGAATATATAATGTCATGAATATTTAGAATATATTATAAAATTAAAATTTATAACTATTTAATAATTTTAATCATTATTGGACTTAAAATTTGTATAATTAGACTGATACGTGGGTCCAATAAATTAGAATATTTGGATTAAGGGATTTAGAAATAAATGTTTAGGCCACTAAATTAAATTTAGAATAATAATAATAATAATAATAATAATAATAATAATAATAATAATAAGGGTAACGGTGAAGGAAAGAAAAAAAAAGGAAGAGAGGAAAGGAAAAAGAGAGGAAAGAAACGAAAGAGAGAGATAGGAAAGAAAGAAGAGGGAGAGAGAGGGAATGCGATCCGTGGCGACGAACAAGGAAAGGGGAACAGTGCTCATGTGAAACCCTAACCAGCCTTTCTCATTATTTAAGGTGGTAGTAGGGTTAGGGAAGGGGAGGACGAAGCAGAGAACGCCCTACCATTGCCACCGTTATCGGAAAGAGAGATTTGAGGCAAGTGAAACTTGTTCTTCACAAAGATTAATTCTTCTTTTATTCCTTCTAATTCTGATTTCATGCCTTAATTTGGTGAAAACTTGTTGAAAACCTAACGTTAAAAAATTGGGAAAACCGAATGCAGGGCTTCGGCTCTATGAGGAAACAACCGGCCCTTTTAAATCAACGATGACTTGGGGCTTTATCAATTAATTAATGGAATCATGAAGTACCGATTTTACATGTTATTTCCTGATTTTTTTAAGATTTCGCCAGTATTCCCTTAATTCTAAACGGGTTCAATGACCTGGAGGCAATGAGTGTGCTCCAACCCATATTCCGCAAGTGAATCGTTCCCTTTAATTCCTAGATGTTGATAATTGCCTCATGTGGAGAGTTATGTCTGTCATCCCGATTTGGTGGTAGAACGAGAAATTTGGGAAAAAATAGGGGCTCGATTGTGGGTGCTAATATTGGCCTATTAGCACTGTGCGTGTACATGTGTGTGTATTTGGTATGTGAGTGTACCGACAGTGTGTATAATGATAGTATAAATATTTATTTATTTATTTAATGGGTGTATATATTTATGTGTACGCGAGCAGTATGGGTGTAAGGATGTGTGTGTTGTGTGTTAAGTGTGTAATATATATATATATATATATATATATATATACGGTGGGTGTGTATGAGTGTGTATATATATATATATATGGTATAGTGTGCGTGTGTATAATATAACTGTGTGTGTTTGGCCGTGCGTAGGTGTGGGTGAGTGTGTGCACTGTGCACGGTGTGTGTACTGTCATACGGCAAAGTGTGTGTATATATATGTGGCTGCTATATATATATATATAATTGTATATATAATTATGCTTGGATTTATTTAGGAAGTGTGTATAATTATATATGGGATGGTATATAATTACATGTTGACATGCATCGATGGTAGAATACATTGTACGAAATTATGTGTGTACGTTGGTACGCTTGAAATACTAATAGTCGGCTATGTGATTATTTTTGTATCTCATCGATGAAATCCAGTGGATTATTATTTACGTTAATTTTGTCAGCGTATGTATATTTTCGTGGTACTATATGGATAAGTAAAGGAGAGTGTACGAAAATTCTATGATAACTAGGCGTATGAGAGTCTATGTGATCGTAGAGTTGTCTATACTTTTTCAATACTGATTCCATTTCGAAGGTAGAGGTCATTGATATTGATAAAAAATATTTATGACCATGTGATCATCGTAAGAAATGATATATGGGATATCATTTGGTGAGGGATATCACTGGTGGTATCAGCATGTTACGGGTGCAGCATCTGGGAAGACTATCGGGGTAGTTGGATACCGTGGATAACCTCGTTATACTTATCTAATCGTTAAGATTGTAAATACGCAACATTTGGTTCATTATAGGAGAATAAGGTTCAGAGAGATTTTTATTATCTCGTACAATCGTGGCCTCGAATTGGGCGCATAATCAAATTATTGTTACCTTATATAATTGGTTGAGGTCGTTGATATAGAAGAGGGATATTTATAACCTAGTGACCATCGTAGATGATGATATTTGGGATATTATTTGATAATGAGTATCACGGATAGTATTGGCATGCTACGAGTACAGTCTCGGGGAGGACTGTAGAGGTAGTTGGATACCATGGATAATCTCATTATATTACCCAACCGTTGGGGGTATAAATATGCAGCATTTGGTTTACGATAGTAGAATAAGATCCATGGAGATTTTTATTATCTCATACAGTTGCGACCTCGCACTAAACTGATGATCGGATTCAGTAGAATCCAAGTTACCTTCTAAATATCTAGTTGATCATATGGTTTTGGGGTTATTAACCCGACTTGTTGTTGAATCTCGGACAGTGATTGGTATATCACCTGTTATTACTAATTTTATTTATTATTTTATCATCTGAGATATTTTATTATACTTTTCTATTATTGTTTATTTTATTTACTTGTTGGGCATTCAGCTCAAAATTTTATTTTATTGACTCCAGAGTAGACATGTTGATATCGAGACAAAAGAGATTACGTGTTATTGTAGACTCTAGGTAGAAGTGATCCCAGAGGTCAAAACTTTCATGATAAATATTTTAGATTGTGTTGGTTATTGTTCAACTTTTATTAGATTTTTTCTATAAGAGTTGATAATTCGGACATTGATGTCATTTATTGAAGTTATTTGCCATTATTATGGATATTTATATAATAATATACTTATGATAATTATTGATGGTGTCTTAAATAATATTATTGAGTTTATTGATGTCGTGTAATTAATGATTTCGGATAAGTGAGATTTTTATCGTGACGATCTGGGTTGGGTTTGGGGATCCGAGCTCGGATTGTTACAAAATATGTATGTTTTCATCAATAAAGCTAGTTACAAGTATTGTCTCTCTGTACTTTGTATATAGGAATATACCATCCTTATATATAGATAATAAATATAAATCAAATCCATCAACATAACATATAAAAGATCAAAATACCGTGGAAAATGTTCTAACTATAATCTGCCATATTATCAACAGTGACTTCTTTTATGCTTCTTGTGCATACAAAACGGATTTAGTAATTGTTGGCATGTTCCAAGATATGATTAGCTATCAATTGCGAGTTCAATTGTGAATAATCCAGAGAGATTTGTGAAAATAAAAATATATTAGATCAAAATATTTTATGACCTTATAATAAAATGATTTTCATGTGCAACTTGGACTTTCTACCCATTGTCACCCCCGTATTTTATATTTTATCTTCAAGAAATTACTTTTTATACATCAATCATGTAGCAACAATTTATTAAAAAAGAATACTACTTCAATGTATGATTTTATAATCAAATATCAAATCATTTTGAAATTGCTCGCTTTTAGGAACAAACATGGTAGCACTTTAGAAATCATCTAAGTAATTGTGTGCATTTATAACGTTTATATCAATGTGTATCGGTTATGAAAGTAAATCGAATATACTTATAAAATAAAAAATTGTCGGCCACAAGTAGAATATTATAGTTGTTTGAAGAGAACTCATCATTATTAGTAGGAAATTCTACCAAAAGTATTATTACGGTGTCATTCAAGCTTGAACTCACAGCATGATTATGCCCTTCATGTGACTATAATAATCACTAGTATCGAAATTGTCACAATATTCATCAAAATTAAAATATAAATGGTGATAAATAGCGGATAGTATACTTTCATTATTTTGTGCAGGGCAACTATGAACAAAGGAGCAAGGCACATGAAGATTAATTCTCCTTCCAATAAAAAGTTTAGTAGATATAATCGCACTAGCCTAATCAAACGTTCTAAAAATTGAATCAGCATCTTTTCAGTAACAGTAGTTGATGGGTCCTGGACCTTGGGCCCAAAATCGCAAACACAGCCCAAAAGCCGCACAGAAGGCCGCCCAAAAGGCCCATGTGCCCGGCCCGATTCGAACACCCTGCCTCGACTCCAACTCACTTGGCCGCCGGACAAACAACGAGACTCCTCCGGGCGGGGTAACCAAAGACCAAAACAACCCGGATAAACACGCCCGCACTAAAAGTAAAATGTGCCCGCACCCATAGTGGTGGCAGACGTGCCCGGACGTGTCCTATGCCACGTGTCGCCTTTCATACGGCATCACATTCCCTATAAATACCCAACTCAAGCAAATTAAGAGGGGGCTACCTTTTCGAACCTTCTTTTCGCTCCCTGCAATCCGTAATTTTGGTAAAATCCTGAGAAGAAAGAAACGAAAAGTTAATTTTGTAATCGCCCGAGGACGCTAAGTCTCCGGGCCTCCATTGTATTTCTTCTTCTTCATAGTGAGATTTCTGGAAATCCACCACCGTTTTTTTAATCCTTAATCACACTCAAGGATTTTCCACGTAAACAAAGTGTTCGTCCCCTACTCCCGCATTTCTCTACTTTAGACTACCCGTTATTTCGTGTTGCTCCAACTCTCCAAAATTTCGCGTTCCGTTCTCTCACCTACCTCTTGCGCGCGCCTTTACACGCATAGTAGTAAATAAAGTAAAATATGTTACAACGTGAGGAAATATTAAATTTTTTGAATAATTTTAGAAAAGATTTTTTTTTATCTCCATCTAAATTTATTATTCTATATATTCTCATATAATTTCTTTTTAGTTTGGTGATTGTTTAATTTTCAGAGAATTTAAATATCCCTTTCACTGATATAAAGTATTGATATTTATGGTGTCCTTAATTTTCAGGGAACTAAAAATAAAAGGCACCACTGTAATGATAAGAGAAACGAATGCAAGTAACGAGAAGTCAGGGATAGGGATCTTAGACTTAGGTGTTCCTATAATCTCTTCCTTGTTCATTTTGATAACAACTCCGTCTCCGGGTTTGAGGAACAAACATACATTATAGTAATCACTGACTATGGATCAATTAATAAACAATCATTAGAATTAGGACGACTGAGCAAATTATTTTACAAATGTTGGGTGGGAATAAATAATTAATTAATCTATCTGCTGATCCACGCATTGGCTGCAGCTCGGTGGCAAAGTGGGTGGACTCAGCACCGGGTGGACTCGTCGTAAATGTAGTCGAGGACAGCAACGACTCCCAAAACGAAAGCCTGGTCTACCCGTGGTTTCACCACCACATGGTACAAATCTTTGCTTCTCGTCACCTTTCCCACCTCCTCCTTCACTCCTATCTGTCGCGTATAATAATAATAATAATCTTACTTACCCCAAAAAAAAAAGTATAATAATAATAATACATGCATAATTAGTTTATGGCATCTAACTCTGTTATCATTAATGAAAAAACCCCCACGCATGCATGAAAGCACGTAACGATGAATGCACGTTCAGTCCGAGTATAATCGATTTCTTGAATACATTCAAATATGCTTTGGAGCGATTTTTCTTCATTTCTTTACATGTGACGGTAGGACTAGAGAAACACCTCAAATTATACCATGGAACTGTTAATATATATGATGAGCTTCAGTATTGTTTAGTTTTGTACGACTGATACAGTGAAATAATTCTTAACTTTTTGTTAAATGTCAACTAACAGATATTTGAATGCAAGAAATATAATGCTATATAATAATATTTAACGTAAAAAAATATTTATCAATTAAGAAAAAATTATAAATTATTGAATAAATTTACTATAAAAGTAATTGATTATAAAAATAATTTTATTTAAAATTCTTTTATTAAAGTTTGAGTGCATAAACAGTTGAACGTAACTCCTAATGTATCTAGCAATCTACAAGAGACAAAAATAATGAGAAAAATAAGTAACCAAATAGTAATATATCTTAAAAAATAATACCAGAGTAATATATTCGATCTTAACAAAAACGACATTCAAATAAGATTTCAACCAAATGTCAAATATCTTCGTCTTCTCTCTTTTTCTACTCTTTCTTCGTACGATAATCCTTATATTGTAAAATAATTCTGGATAAAATAAAATTATATCGGGCATGGCTTTAAAAAAATTACAATGTTGCACTCGACTACCTATTAAGTGTGGACTTACTAGATAAACAGTACACAAGTGCCCCTTAGGTATGTATCAGGTATAATTTTTCGAACAAATCACACATGTGCTCCCTTTAAGCATACATCAAGTACTACTTTCAAAAAATTCCACATGTGCTTTCATTAGGTATTTATCATGCACTATTCGACTAACCTTCAACTGATACTTAATTAATATTCGTACAAATATTGTGCGACCATTTAGTATATTTATCTATTAGATGGCCCTCAACTAATTATTAGTTGATTCTCATACAAATATTACATGACTTTTGCTTAACTTCTTTGTTCAGACATTTCACTTGTGAACATTGCACATCATTTAGATAACCCTTCCATTTATTATAGTACTTAAAAAAAAAGTGACTCAAAACTCAATAAATACTATATATCTTATATAGAACTATATAGAGTAGTGCAATATAGCGGATAACAATATCTATTATGCAAGCATTTTGATTGAATGATGGCCAGTAACTATTTAATGTATTTAGTAATAAGATACACATAACTTTATTTTTATAATATAGAGTTGCTATTTAAAATTTTATTTTATTCACTTCATTGATTTTCTATTACCTTAACAATTGAGTGAAGAAGCAATCTGCCAACCATGTTGTATAAATATCTTGTATTCTTTCCAGCTAGTTACTAGTCCAACTACTTTTCGTTGAGACAAGTGGGAATGGACTGATTGTGTTAATTATCAACAAATCACTTATTTGTGATGGAATATAGCTAACGTTGGCATAAAATGAGTGTCACTTGTACATTAGTGCTACTCTTTATTAGTATTATTTTCAAATAATTGCTCAATCAGAACCACATATTGGTATCTTTACATTTTTACTTTAATTTGTGTTTGCCATTTTTTTCTTATGGAAGGAAGGGGGAAGATATGGCATGGACGTGATGAATTAAGGAAGGTTCTATCTTTTAAAATACAGAGATATTTATCTTTATAATTTTAATTATATATTTTTAAATAAATGATTATGATATAATTATTTTAAGATAATTAATTTTAATTAATTTTAATTTTTTAAATTAGTTAAATTATTATTATCTATTTAAAAATAAATAGTTAAAATATAAAGAATAAATATATTCACTTTTATAAGAGACAGAACTTTCCCAAATCCCGGAGGCAATGATCCACCTAGCTTGAACTATGTGTTAGAAATGATGGCTTCCAAAATGAAAATATTTCAATTTAAAGAATGCCTTTAAATTATTACAAAACAAATTATGTCATCACCTTTCATAATATAATATTTACGTTTTACAAATGTAAATAGTTCATGCCAATCATTTAGGAATATATTAAAGTTTTTTATTGTGTTTTACAACAATGGAAATAAATTCATAACCCAAATAAAATAATGATTTTCTACCACAAATAAAATTGTTTTGCAATTAATATTGTCGTAAACTATTTTTTTTTTTTTTGGTTAATTTGTACTATTGGCCGGCAAATGTTTAGTTAAAAACAAAAAACGACACATGAAATACGTGCGAGAT
This sequence comes from Nepenthes gracilis, assembly GCA_033239525.1. Lineage (NCBI taxonomy): Eukaryota > Viridiplantae > Streptophyta > Magnoliopsida > Caryophyllales > Nepenthaceae > Nepenthes > Nepenthes gracilis. The sequence goes on from BSYO01000004.1 coordinate 28,649,528, forward strand.
TAATTCAGAAGTGCCAATTGTACTTCTACGGTTCACAAATTGAATGACACTACTAAGAGACATTAGAAATGGTTACCCACACTTTGATGTATAAGGACTCCCAAGACCTTACATATTTTCCCAATCCGACTTCTTTTGTTTCTCCCAAAAAAAAAAATGAAAATCTGCAACACTATGACCATCGATTTGATTCCCAAATGAAGAAATTATAACGAAGGAAATTGATGAATGAAATACCTGGGCGATGGCATTGCCTTGTCGATCAACAATGGAGCAATTTCTTTCAGGGAAATAGCCTCTGATCTCGAAATTCCAGTCTCTCCCACAGCCCCTGCTGAGATCAACAGAGATTCTAATGGGAGTGTTCCTTGAGAGAAATGAAGATAATTCCGTCACGCAGAAGACAATTTTCTGCAAGCCTTCATAATCGTAAGCGTAGCCGTTCCACTGTTTACGCATGCTCAATGCCTGCACCATCCCCCCTGTAACAATCCACATACAGTCAGGCGTAAAAAAGGATGAGAAAAATCAAGTCCTAATCACGTTCATTATTAACAAATTATTCGATAATTAAAATGATTACTGTATAAGCAAAGAATCATATTCCCATGCAGCTTTCCCGTTTCCTCAAATTAAAGTTCCACCGAGTAAATGCATTGTGATCATAGAAAGGGTTGGGCTAAAATGCCCCCCTCCCATTTTCTTTTTTTGTTAGTGGTGTAGGGAGTACGGCAAGGAACCAAAATTTTGTTGATGGACAACGGGTGGCCTACTTATCAGAATACAAGAATAGTTTTCACTTGTTGGCCGGAATGAACGATCAACTAATAAGGCACAATGAGCACTATGAAGTAAAGACAGGGAGAAGAGAAATGAATACCAAATTTTACGTAAAAAATCCTCCTAAATTAAAGAAAAAATCACGAGATTCTAAGCCCACAAAGAATCACTAAGTATGAGAAAATTATAGAAGGCGAAAATAAGAATAGAGCAAAAGTAAACAAAGACTCTCTCACTTTGTTTTCACTCACAGCTCTCTTTCTTTTCACTTTCACTCCTCTATTACACTTTCTCTTAACTTAGCCGGTGTCTTCTTCTTATTGTTCTTTCCTTAACACATATACCTTCGCTATGTGCAAAGTGTACATACACATACACATGCCCCTCACCATAACTTGGTAGTTGGTACTCAACTTCCAATGTCTGCCTGCATGCGCACGCCTGGTCCTACAGCAGGTGGCGCATACCTGCTCCTACAGACCGATCAGCCTTTAGAGCCCCGAGAATGACTTCCACCAACCACCCAAAAAGGTAGGTCAATTGAACACCTTTTGAGTATGACAGTCGTTCAGGTCTCCCAAATACAGCATGTCAACTCCATTGTCCATCGCTTCATATTAATCGGTCAACCACACCGTTGACCGGTCGAAGTAGTGCATCCCTCTTCTTCAGACGATTCATAACTTATGACGGTCAACGTATTGACTGGAAGAGTTAACCGTAAGAGTTGACTCCGGTCAACAAAGTTGACCGGAATTTCTTTCTCCCAGCACATTCGTACTCTATTCAAGTCTTAAGAACTTCCACACGGAAGTGATCCCAATAAATTTCTCGTGCTTAAATCAAAATTTTAACTCATCACTCATTGACAAATAATGAAAATTTAGCTACTGCATGCAAAAATAAACCATTAATACGTCCATGTATGGTTTTTGGGGAAAAATCAGCAATGCATTTCTACGATAAGTTAAGGCTGAGATAGAGGGTGCCAGATCCTAAAGTTAAGCTCAATCTTTTAGTTTCAAAGTAATTATGAATTTAATTGGTGAAATCCTGCATTTTTAATAGTTATTTGTCAATATATGATATAAAGGAAGAGTTTCAGGAATTCCACCACTTTAAAAGAATAATAAATTCAACCCCTTTTAACTATAATTAGAATTGAGGGATTGTCCATCTTTTAAAAAAATGAAGGCACTTGTTCTCTAAATCTTATGATTTAATCATTTTAAAATAATTAATATTAATTAATTTTATAATTAGTTAATTTAAAATTAATTATTTAAAAATAAATGATCAAAATATAAAAAATAAGTTTTTTTATTTTTATAAGGGGTGGAGCTTTCCCAAATTCACTAAAATTGTGTAATATTAATTAAATGACTGCATTAATTTTTTTAAAAAAGAAAAGATACTTAATTTTTTTTTAAATAAAAAAAATATAACCGTTTTATCTCGATTAAATGACAATAATTGGAAGGAATAGAGACCCCCCAGTGTAGACGTAATTGGCGTTTCAAGGTCAAAAAATGTTCCTCAAATGTGAGGGGTTGCGTAGCTTGAACATAAACATATTTTTGAATTATCGCCTGACGGCTGAAGCGTTGGCGTTTGAGGATGGGGTGGAGGGGCGAGCAATCGGAAAGGAGAAGAACAAAATTAATACCTTTCTGCTGATAAGAAGCAAAGCATTCCCGTCTCCATCCCTGAGAATGAGCTCCCCCGGTTTCCCAACAATTCCGCAGCCATCAGCCATGAAAACCACCTTTTGGCTGCAGTCTGTGACCACAAAACCACCTCCGCTGACCACATGAGGCCGCCTTCTCACCGCCAACATCATTTGAGATGACGAGCAATAGATCTTGCTCACTATGGGCGCTGCCATCTCTCTCTCTCTCTCTCTCTCTGTTTCTGTCTGGGACTCTCTTGTTCCTTACGTTCGGATATGTACAACGGGGCATCCGACCAGCAAGGTTCATTTAATATAAAGAGGAGAAAGACAGAATAGAGGAGCAGTAAAAAAAAAGCAGCATTGGATGAAGCAATTATGGACAAAGCAATTAGCAAAATTTTCGGCGAATCTTGACTTGTCATTACTATTAGAGAGAGGGGGGGGGAGGGAGGCACTGTGCCAATTTGATGAGGCAAGGCTTCCTGTTCTAGTTTGGGGCAAACCCAGCGGAGTCCGTCCTTCTTAACCATTAAATTTTTAAGATTTAATGATATATCTTTATACAATTGAAAAATTTATAAAAAAAATGTAACTGTTAATAAATTTTTAAATCTTATTAAGAAAATATAAAATATTATAGACGGTTAAATATTTATTCAAATATTTGATAGACGGGGGAATCTAATCCCACGAGGCTGGGGCCTATTCTAGCTTGAGGCGGCTGAAGAATCTCGAAAGGAGGTGTTGCTTGCATGGCATGCATTGACGTTTCGTGCTTCCGATGAAGCGTGGCCCAATCACAGCCCAAGTAATGATCGTACGTCGGGGCATCGATTCGAATCAGCCAATTGATTTCGTAGAAACAACCGTGCTGATATTTGCATCTTCAATAAAATATCATTTGGTGTCGCATTTTCGTTATGTATCGTATCGTGTGGTTTCGTACTTGAAACTGGGAGTGCCAACCCCACGTGGAAAATGAAGTTGATTAAGGAAATCAAATAATTAGCCACAAGGAACGTCTAAAATAATGGGTACGTGGTGGCATATTTTTTGTTGCAGGGCTAAATGAAAAGAAAGAAATGGAACAAAATCTAATATTTGACGCGTACAAATCTTGTGTCTTTGTTTCGGGTGTGAAAATGAGACTGATTTAGACTAACATTTACCTATCTAACTAGCCCCCATATTTAAAATATCTTGGTTAATTATTTTATTTGCACATCGCTAGCTAGCGAGATTAGCTGCAAAATATTAATATCACATACATATGTTACATATATGACTTCATGTATGAGAAAATTGTGAAACAACCAAATTTGAGTGGTATATAAGACTCAGCAGTTTTGACTACACCACGTATTAATCAGTTGATTATGTTATGTATTGCAAAATTAATACTTTCTCGTGGTAATCCAATCACAACCATAATTCATGTGCATTTTGAATTTCTTCCTAAAAGTATATATATATATATATTTAAGACTAACTAGTATGAAAAATAGTGCAACGATAGTTTTTAGCGTCTTTAGTAACCTAACAGTAAAAATTTTACTATGATACATAGACAGCTATAACTATAAAATAAGTATGATATATTTGGCATATTATCTTAATCCTACTCATCCAAGTTAATAGTGTGATATCATTTTTCTAAGTACAAGTTTAACTTTGATTTCGATATATTTTCAAACATATTTAGAAAGATTTTATTTTTAACATAAATTATGCTATTAGGTGAAGTTATACTTGTATATATAAATGGGCTTAATTTGCATGGACTAATAGGTTTTCTCATCTATGGGCCAAGTGATTTAGACAAAGATATAATGGGTAGTAAAATTGATTTTTAGTCTTCACATTTTGGAAATTTTGATTCATTTTCTGACATGATTACTTTAATAGGGAGAAGTTTTAAGAGCCCATTCACAATTTGTGAGTTAATAAAAAAGTAAAGAAAAGTTCATATCATAGTAAAAATTTGTGTCAAGCCATTATAAGGTGAGATAGTTGGTGACGTCTTGCATTGCTAGGTATCTTTATACATGGAGATGTAACATGTATGCTTGTAAGGTGTTTTTGATCTATACTTTCAATTCTCTGAGTGTCCTATGAGGTAATAAATGAAGAAGGCTCCCAATACTAATATCAAAAGACTTCATTTGGAGCATTAGACTCTGCCACAATCTATTTCAATTATACTGAGTGAAGAAGGGTAAGGAGAAAAAAAAAAAAAAGCTTGAAAGAGATTTTAGAGGGATAAATCAAATAAGTGATTTATGATTTTTTTTTCTTTAATATTTAATTTTATAAGTTTATAATGATTAGAGAAAGAAGTCATAATGATAATTTTGATGATAGATTATTATGTTGAAATGAGAAAAAATCATGTTTGGGCCACAAGAAATTAATGTGAAAATTATGGTATAACTAATATAATTTATATTGAAAACTATTAGGCGGCCAAATGGATGGTAAGGTAAAATTATTTAATCTATAAAATTATTACGTGACAAATTATGATATTCTAAAAAAAAGTGCAAGAAAAGTAAATTTTTATAAGTTAAATTATTTAAGGAAAGATGATTTATCAAGTGAAGAAGATATCTCATGGGAATTTTAATAAAATATTTTATAATGAAGTATTGTATGGTGATTTTAAATACGAATGTGAATGTAAGAATATTTCAAGTGATTGAGTAGTTTTAAAATTTATTAAAAATTTTGGTATGAATGGGACCAAATTACATGCAAGATATTCAATAATAATTACATAATGATAAATTTATTAATTTAAATATTTATTAAATTAAAATCAAGTTATAGAAGTAATTTTAGTGATAAAGTTAAATTTTTAAATTTTACGGTAAAATTCATAACTATACTAACTTTATAGTAAGAAAAATGTCCAGAATAACCTCCCTAAATTTTATGTTTAAAAAGATATTAAAAAAATAGTGATATAACTAATAAATATTATCACTATCATTTTAAAACGCTTTCCACCAAACGTACTTCTCTAAGAACTTTTCACATAAATATTATCACTATCATTTTGCATCATTATTTTCTCTTTTAAAAAAGAAAGAAGACTAACTAAAGTATTGGAAGATAAACTATTAATAATATTATCATATTAATATATTATTATGATTACTTAGTAAATCCGATAAAATAGACAATTATTTAATTATTTGTTTATTATATATCGGAGATGGTATATAAAGTAGTCATTGTCAATAGAAAGGTAGATGTACGTTGTTCGATATTATTGTAATATATCTTGAGACTCTTTTTTTTTGTATTAGGTTTGAGACTTAATCTATTTCAAATCAATCGAATCAAGCAAATTGGTTCTTGGCTCCCTAATCTGTATAGTAATTAGGATTTGATGATGTATCAATTATTGTGTAAACTTTTAAATTATCATAATATTTTATAAATAATAATATAAAATTAAATATTAATAATATATTTGAATCTCTTACTTATGTCTTTTTATTTTGGATCAATGAATATGAGGGTATGCCCTCTCTTCACCATTTTTCTATTTACAATTATAAAAATATATAGAATTTTTGTGCACAAAGGGTGTATAAATTTTTTCTAGGCTTATGTTTGATGAGTTCAACAATAAACACTAAGATTCAAATCTAAAAGTTCAAAAAATTATAAATTATTAAATGTTTAAAATACATAGTAGTAAAGTTGTGAAAAGGACCAGATAACTTAGTGGCCACATTGTCAAGTAGCTAATTCTCCAAGTTGTTGAGCTACAAAGCCACCAGGCGACTCAGTGGCCAAATAGCCGAGTGATTACACTGCTAAGCCAATAAAGCACAAAGTTGCCATACTGATTCGGTACCTAACTACCATGATATCAAGTTGTCATGTAAAAATGGCGCATGATAAATAGGAAAATAATTCTCTCTCATAAAAATATTTTCTATCAGCCAAAGAGATGCTCGATCTTACTAAGAACAACAAGACTTACAGAGCTCTACAAGTTGAACATGGTGTATCATTGAGAGGGTGTAGTTTCTCTCCTAATTTAGCTTGCTCATTCCCTATGCTGAGAACTCATCTAAGGCCAACTCCTCAAGGACCCAGTGAGTCTTCACTCTTGGCAAGGCCGTCAGATTTGCCGTCAGTGATTGTACGAGAACACAGTCTCCCACCTACACTCTAAGCTTGCTAATACTAAGACGTACTTGTCATCTTCGTACTATTTCGATGTTGTATTAATAATTTCTGAAAGGTTATTCTCACTAAATCATTGGAAGGGTACATAGTAAAATCCTTTTGAGATTATTTTTATCGCTTGTTCTTTCTTATGACATATTGAAAACAAATTGATGACTTCATTTCAACCCCACTTCAAAATATTTGTAAAGGTTTGTGCCAAGCCAAAGTCCAAATATATATAGAATTTATATATATTTCAACCTAGAATTATCATTTCCTCAAACCAAGTAATATCCAACTTTCAAAAACCACAATAAGAGAGCCATGCTTCCCTCTTTTTTATATTTTATATTTTATTTTTTTATTTTTAAAAGTTTTTTGCGACATTCTTTTATTCTTTTATGACAATTTTTTTTCCGTTCTTGTTATCAAAGAAAGCAACTCAGTTGAATAATTGCACCACCCCTTTACTCTCAAAATTAGTATTTGTCTGCTGTTAAAGCTGGATGGTTAAAAAAATTCTAGTCCACTATACCTTGGTTTTCGGGATTATATATAAAGAGAAATGAAGGTCTCTCTCAGTATCCCTTTCCCTTTATGCTGCGACGGCAAATTGATTATTATTGACCGTCGCACTTACCTTCACGAAGGAAGAAAGCCTTTTGTGTGCACTTTTAATTGAAATGGCTATGATTTTACCGATGGATAATTAGTATTTGTAAAATTTATAAAATATAAAAATTATTGATGGATATTATTATCTCCAACTCAAAAGGAATGTCTATCAAAAAATCAGCCCGTAACTATGTAATGATCCAATCGGCCAATATAATCCAAAATGGACGAATGAGTTTGTCAACCCAACTGGGACAACCCACTTCCAGTGCAGCGTATTCTATAATCGACTAGAATAAACAACCTCCTTCTCTTATTCGGACGGCTCAGTGCACTCGATTATCCGTTAGGAACCATCAGCCAAACGGTCTCCTCTTATCCATTCGGACGATTCCATGGGCAATTGGCAAAGAAATCAACCGCCCCTCAATCCTATATATATATTTCCTTCTCAACAAGATAGAATGCGATAGACAAAGAAAAGAGGATAATCGAGTAACAATTTTAATACGCTTCCTCTCAAGTGCATCTCTCCTTTTTTTTAAGACGCTTTCCACCAAACGCATTTCTTTAATAACTTTTCACATAAATATTATCACTATCATTTTGCATCATTATTTTCTCTAAAAAAGAAAGAAGACTAACTAAAGTATTAGAAGATAAACTAGTGAGTAAATCCGATCAATTATTTAATTATTTGTTTATTGTGTTGTACAGGATCGAGATTTGAAGTATGCGGGGATCGAATCTATTTCAAATCAATCGAACCAAGCAAATTGGTTCTTGGCTTCCTAATCTGTATAGTAATCAAGATTTGATGATGTATCAATTATTATGTAAAATTTAAAATTACCATAATATTTTATAAATAATAATATAAAATTAAATATTAATAATATACTTGAATCTCTACTTATGTCTTTTTATTCTGGGTCAATGAATATGAGGATATGCCCTCTCTTCACCATTTTTCTATTTACAATTATAAAAATATATAGAATTTTTGTGCACAAAGGGTGTATAAAATTTTTCTAGGCTTATGTTTGATGAGTTCAACAATAAACACTAAGATTCAAATCTAAAAGTTCAAAAAATTATAAATTATTAAATGTTTAAAATACATAGTAGTAAAGTTGTGAAAAGGACCAGATAACTTAGTGGTCACATTGTCAAGTAGCTAATTCTCCAAGTTGTTGAGCTACAAAGCCACCAGGTGACTCAGTGGCCAAATAGCCGAGTGATTATATTGCTAAGCCAATAAAGCACAGAGTTGCCATACTGACTCGGTACCTAACTACCATGATATCAAGTTGTCATGTAAAAATGGCCCATGATAAATAGGAAAAGTCAAACTGGTCATTCTATCATAGTATCATTCAATCAGTCTAAACTAAAACAACAACATGACCAAAATTGTTAACTAGAGAAATAGAGATCAATACTAGTTGATATGGCACATTAGTCATTATCAGAATGAAGCATTTGAAAGGTTATGCACACGGCAAGACTATTTAAAAAAGATGCACTAAGCCTATAATTTTTTAAATAAACGTTTAGATTTCAAAATTAAATATAATTAGGATAATGTATATACTCTTCAAAAGCAATTATAATGATTGTGTAAATATGCAATAACATTGCTGAAGTTACTTATTGAAATAAAAATAATAATTATTCACTAATTATTCTATTTAATTATCAACCTGAGGATGTTAATAAATCACTCTCAGTGTATGTGAGGACCCGAGTTCGAATCCCCAAATCCGACCCGAACCACCTAAGTAAAAGTCTCGAATCATCAATTACACATCATCAAACAACTTAAATGAACTCGAATCAATTCCATCACTATCATCTAAACGCCATCAATAGTCATCATAAATGTATCATTAAATAAATACCGTAATAATAATAAATAACTTCAATAAATAAAATCGATTTCTAAAATATCAATCATCATAAAGAAAATCTAATTAAAAATGAACAGTAACTGAACCACGAAAGTCTTAAGTCTCTATCATGAAAGTCTCAATCTTTGATATCACTTCTATCTGGAGTATACACACGCGATCTCTTCTATTCTATTGTCAACATGTCTGCTCTGGAGTCAATAAAATATATGAGTGAATCAAATACCCAACAAGTAAAAATAATCAATAATAGATGAGTATAATAAAATATCTCGAATAATAAAATAATAAATAAAATTAATAATAACAAGTGATGTACCAACTACTATTTAAGATTTAACAAGTTGGGTTTACAACCCCCAAGCCATATGAACAACTTGATATCAAGAAGCAATATGGATTCCATTGAATCCGAACATTAGCTCAATATAAAGTCACAACTGTATGAATAATCAAAAATCTCAATGGACCTTATTCTACCATAGTGAATCAAAGATCGCGTATTTATACCCCCAACGGCTGGGTAAGTGTAACGAGATTATCTATAGTATCCAACTATCCCTACGATCCTCTCAGAAGCTATACCCGTAATATGCCAATACCATCCATGTACCGATTGCTAAATGATATCCCAAATATCATTCTCTACGATGGTTACTAGATTATAAGCATCCCTCATCAATATCAACGACCTTAACCTCCGGAATAGAATCGATATTGGAAAAGTATAGATTACTCTATGGTCCCACAAATTCTCATATGCCCGGTTACCGTAGAGTTTTCATACACTCTCCTTTACTTATTTATAGAGTACCAATAAAATATACAAACGCCAACAAAGTTAATGCAAAGAATAATCCATTGAATTTCATCGATGAGTTACAGAAATAATCACATAACCAACTGTTAGTATTTCAAGCATACCAACACACATGCATAATTTCATATAAAGGTATTCTACCATCAATACATGTCAACATACATATAATTATATACTATCCAATATATAATTATACATACTTCCTAAATATATCAAAGCATAATTATATATACAATTACACACACACACACACATATATATACACTCACGCACATACCCACATACACGCCCTGGACGGACACACAGCAGCACACACTGCTCACCCTCACGCACGCACATAGCACACATTTTGCCGGCCACACCCACACACACACACACACACACACCAGCTGCGGTGCACGGCAGTAGCACCACCTTCTCACTGCCCGTTCACCATCGGTGACGGCAACAGCGTCACCTCCACACCGCCTTCTCACAACCCAGCGCACTACACCCACTCCAAACCTCGCATACTCACGCCACGATGTACCCACATGACTCAAAATAGGGAGCACCAACACTCGCAGCAGCCCACAAAGCTACATCTATAAATAAATGTATAAATACATACACAAATTGTCACATATGCATCCACATATATGTATATTCATAAACTGATTCCGAATCCCTTACTCCGAGCGCCAATTGCCAGAAACCCAAGGATGCCTTATTTTTCCCCAATTGCTCACTTTGTCACCAGATTTGGATCGAGTGTCACAAAATCATGAAAACACATAATCAACATCCGAGAATGGAAAGAGAAGGGGTTTACTTGCAAAATGACGGGTCTTAACTTACATTACTATCATTGGGTCACTGGACTCGGCTGAAAAATGGGAACAGAGTACGGTGCTCTGTTTCCCACGGTTGTGCCAAATCCCCCAAAATTAGGAGGTTATAACATGTAAATTTGATACTTGTTGTTTTATTAGGCAATTTACGCAACCCCATTTTATCATTTAGCCCTCAAAAGTCGGTTGTCCTCTCGGCAAAGCCGTGGATTTGCATTCGGACCCCTAACTCTGTAACCCTCGATTTCACCAGTTTCCCAACAAATCAGGATATTAAATCAAAGATTCGATATTAACAAGAATGAAAGAAGAGTTTATTTTGCAATGTGAAAATTTTACTTGCCTCAATTTCGTGATCGGCGGCGACGGCTTCCTTCGACTTCGTGCGTTCTCCTTCTCCCCATTCCTCCTCCTTCCTAACCCTAATGCCGCCTTAAATAAGGAGGAGAAGCCAGTTAGGGTTTGCCCAGAGTTTCCATATGGGCATCGATCTCCTTCCTCCCCCATTGCCTTCCTTCTTTCTCTTTTTTCATTCTTTTCTTCTCCTTTCCTTTCCTTTTCTTCTTTTTCCTTCTTATTTCCTTTCCTACATTCGATTCTATCATTATTATTATTATTATTATTATTATTATTATTGATATATTTTATTATTTATTATTATTTATTTATAATTTATTATTATATTATTATTATGACTCACTATTATTAATATTTATTATTATTTGTATTTATTAATATTATATTATTATATATATTTATATATTTATCTAAAATATTAATTATCTTATTGTCCTTATAATAATATTTAAACTTTTAATTATAATTTTTTTAAAAAAAATATTTTATCTTTTTTTTAAATTTAATTATATTTTCAACCATTTAAATTTTGATATATTAAGGTTCATCTAATATTAATTCAATTAGAATGGTTTATAATTAATTTAATTTAACTTACTAATTAATCTAAATTTAAGTTAATAACCCAAATATTTAACTCAATTTATCGATCCAAGACTTATAAACCTATTAGGCTTAAAAATCAGTCCAATTATAAGATTTTAAATTTAAAAATAATTAAGAATGATTGTAGATACTAATTTATCAATATTATTTTCTTAAAATAATAATAATAAATATTTGGGATATTACAATATAAGACAAGATCTCAATAAATAAAAACTTTTTAACCCAAAAATGGTATCGAGCGCTTCTACAATTTAAGTACCTAAAGAGTATTTGACTTTTCAAAGTATTCACATTTGGTTAGGGAACTCCAAAGATATATATTCTAATATAAGTTCTGCTATACTCAAATTTGCACATAAAAGGTTTTGAACATGTATTTTAAAAAACATTATTCCTTCCCTTTAGTAATCTCAAAACTCAGCATTGTCCTCTAGAAATTTGGTTTCTCTCTAATTTATATGTTATGATATTAACTTTAACGTCAAAAAGTAAACTGAAAAGTTATTTTAATATTTTTAAATTTTTATTTTAATTTGTGATATGCATGATTTAAATTAAAAAATTTAAGAATCTAATTAATTAAATTTATATTTTTATTTTATTTTAAATTGATTAAATTGTGTTGCTTAATTATCGTAGAGTTTATACAATAATCTCTTAGACGTGATATCAAAACATTACAAATTTATATTTCATATTTTCTCATCTATAGAATAAGAAAAAACTCTATCAATAAATGAAATCAAGATTGAATTATTGAATATATCAAAAGATTCAATCTCGGTAACCAATATACTATAATTGTGTCTTACAACATTAAAATGGTCATCATCCACAAATTAATTCAAGTTGGTCTCATATCCTTAAATTGTTTCTACGTTTATGATCTTTTCATAAAATGTCTAGTGACACCAACTTTAACATGGTCTCATATTGTCCCATTCTTTCTGTGTTTGCATATTAGTGTCTGAGCATGGTGTTATATGATACATTCAAAATAGACTTGTCCATGTACATTTACCAGATTGATTTTTCTATTAGAAGTTATATTAGGCATTGAGTTACAGCCCAAGATGGGTCCTTTTCTATTTAAAGATGATTTCCCAAAATCCCAATTCTAATAAAATCTGATCGTGTATATGTGTATATTTTGTTGTTACGTAAAGAACTTATATCAAATTTTGCAGTATGAATGCGATGTATCACACTTTCAGTACAACCCTAATTTTGATTTTTCATTTTTTTTGGGGTGGGGAAGGGGGGCCACTCTGTGCTCCTCGCGCAGAGCCCACAGATTTCACGTTCGTCTATGGGGTACGACGTCGAGCTCTTGGCCTTTCGCTCTTCCCACCCTCTGTGCAGTCACTGCCTTCTGCTGCCCTGCAACTCCACAATCGCAATCAAATGCATACAGACATGGTGAAGACAAAAATAGATGGATACTGTAGCACTAATTTCAAACCCTTTATTAATAATAATGACTCAAAAATTCAATGTACTACTTCTGATTGACGGTGCTTTTGTCCTTCCCACCCACTCATCGGCCTCTTCCGTTCATCGTTCTCATCCTCTGTTTTTTCACCGCTTCTCTGTCTCTCTCCTCCCACTCCCGCCATCATCTATCACTTTTCATGCAGATGGGAAGAAGCCAATCTCTCTAACTCTCTCTCTCTGCTTCAGGATTCAATTTTTAAATGATTCTTTCCCCGTAATCGCCGAATCTGCCATTTAAAAGCCTAATTTAATTACCCCCTTCCTAATGTTTTTTTTTTTAGCTCCGTGTTGTAATTGTATTTTGTCAGAAGACCCTCATAACTCCAATTTTTCTGAAACTATAAAACTTGCCCATTTACTGTGCATTTCCCCCTGGTAAAATTTGATCGAAGTTATTCGTACTGATATTTATATTACCAGTTGTCCTTTTCTTCTTATTTTTTCCCCCTGACATCTTGTAGGAGTTTGTATGGGGCCGTGGACAATTTGGGGGGTTATTTTTGGCTTTGATTGTTTTCGGCGAAAGTGGGTGTCTTAATGGCTGGTGGTGAGTCGGGTATGACGTCTTCTGCGCCGTCGTTGCCGCCGCCTTGTCCAAGGTCCCCGCCACCGTATCCTGATTTGTATGGAAAGCGGAGGGACCTGGCTAAGCTTCAAATGCTTGAGAGAGAGAGGAGCTTTCTTGAGGTTAGCTTCTTCATGTTCTGTTTTTTCGTTTTCTTATAAGCGCTTTGTGTTGTGCTTTTTTTTTTTTGGGTGCGTATCATTTATTTGGTATTGTTTCTGTAACTGTTGTCTCCGACATTTCGCCCTCCTGAATAATTTTGAAAGATTATAAAGGAATGAATGCAGAAAAGAATTTGGGTAAAGCAAATTGTACTGCTTGGTTTGGTTTGCGAAGAAGAACGTTGGAGGAAAATTATCAACCAACTTCAAACTGAAACCCTTAACCAACAGTGGTGCCTCAAAATTTGGTGGGAAATGTCTGTTTGGGTAAAATTATTACAGACATTTATGAACTGTTTTGACTGTAATTCTTAGCAGATAATCCCAAGTCAGTATACTAGGACATCCCTATAAGGGACGACTGCGAGGATTTTTCGCAACTCAATCATTTACGATGAAACATCAAAGACTGGACATTTTCAAACGTTTTCTATAACTCACTGGGGCCCATACTCTTGCAACTTTGAGAAAGATGGAATATGGTTTTTGAGAAAAATGGTTGAAAAATTGACAGATAAGTCATCTTATTGCCACAATACAAAACTATTTCAGCCGAATTTCGGATCAATTTAGCCCCACCTAAGAACCTAGCAGAAAACTTACAAGTAAAACAAACAACACATTCATAAAACATGAGTGATTTTTCACATGGAAGCCATTCCAAAATAAAAAAAAAGAAATCACAAGAATTTCACGTCCAAGGAAACAGTGCTTTACTATAGATAGTCATGGTTATAAAATGTCTAGTTCTACTAAATTGGTATACAGCCTAACAATAACGATGTCTTACATACCATACACAAGTGGAAAGCTCTAGATTGGTACAAAGAGAGCAAAACAGAAAACTAAAGTGTTATAAATTTTCTATACTAGATCTAGAAGAGCATAACAAAGACTAATTAAAAGCGGAACTCAAACCGTTGTTCGAGCAATGCCCCAAATTTTCCTCCTCTCCCTTCTTCCTTTTTCTCCCGTGTATTGCTCTCTTTCCTGTATTATTAAGTGAGAAAAATTGGTGTAGCACTCGAGCGCCAGTCTATTATCAAGCTACTACCAGTCTAGTGTACCTCACAGGCCTTGTCACACCCATATTTTGCCAATATTCCACCCAAGCAGGAATCACGCGCTAAATTCATTGAAAACCAATTGTATATTTACATATATACTTCAGTACGGGTCATGGGAATCAGGCAGAGGAACCCACCCAACAATTTCATTGTGCCAGATTGCATCATTTTTCTCCTTGGTTTGCACTCTCTTGGATTCCGGGAAACTGTGACTTCTGGTTGTTGAAATTTTGTACATGTACGGGCATAATGGGTTTTGTTCAGTTTGATGCATTTTTGAGGTGGTTGGCAGAATATTTTTATTTCTGGGGTGATTTTCTCGAGTGTAAATGTAATTCCTTTGAACTCCAACTTTTGTAATTATGCTTTTAAGTTAGTATGTAGGTTTTTGCTTAAGCAACATTTCCACATTGTATAATAAAATTCATGGTTCTCCTTAAGCTTTTAGGATTACTGATTTACTGTCCCGAGAATTTTAAACCTGCAATTGATGGTAAACGGTGATTGTTCTCAGCTTCTGTAGATTGCAAGTAGATTGAAACTTGAAGGATTTCTGACTCCTTACAATACCATTAAAGAAAACTATTGTGTTCCATGAACTCGGGTTGTTCTATGGATTAGAGGGCCGCGAATCGGATCTTCAGATTAGGTCGATCTGATGTAGATTCGGTTTTTATAGTCTCAAACTTGAATCCTACGCAATACAACTAAAAATAAGGGGTTAGAGGACGATAAGAATTGCTCCCATCGTGTATCCTTTGACAGTCAAGTCAGATAATTTTCCAAGAGAATAGAAAGATACAATGAGGATACGTAGATGCATGTAGTGGTAGATTGAGCGTTCAGGTGCGCCCAGAAGAAGGGTGGCTTGAAGATGCGCCTAGCTAAGTGGGGACTTAGAGGTATGGAAGGTAGGGCCTCTGGATGAAAGAAGAGACTCCTAAAAAGAGGATAAATCTCTTAGGATTGAGGGTTGGATTCCTTTGATAGAGGGTTGGCATTTTCTCCGTTTTCGATCCATGTTCTGAAGCCTCCTTTCTTTGCTGGGTGGAAGGCTTCCTAGAAGGACTGGTGGCTACGGTCTTCCCTCTGGATCCTCCTCCCTCTTCCATTGGGATCGAAGGTTATTTTATAGAGTAGGCGGTGGTTTTAACTTCTTGTTTGGTGACAATTGCCTATTGAACTACCTCTGTGGATAAGGACGCACCGGTTGGTTATGGTAAGTTGCTTTAATGTGTAAGAAGTGGGCGGTTGTGCTGTACAACGGTTATTTTATAGAGATTTGTCCAGCTTGTTATGGTTATTGTCATGGTTGCGTATGGCACATGGGCTCGCTGGCTGGGAAATTGCTGAAGTTGGCGGGGTCTTCTTTAGGCTGCCGATGGAAAGCCCGCTGGGTGTTTTCTGGGCTTCGAATTATGTTGAATTTTATTGGGCCTTTACTTCATTTGTGGGCCTTTTTTGTGGATTGGGTTTATCGAATCCATCACTAGCCCCCCATGCTGAGTAGTTCGAAATTTTCAACCCCCGACATGCTTCTGATGGGATACTGCCTGTAGGTCTGGCACTTACCATCTTTGAGAAATAGTGCACCAAGTTGTCATAGTTGATTTCTAGTGGGCTATGCTGGAATTGGTAATATCCGCGATCTCTCTATTCTTGTGATGGGAGGTTGCGGCCATGAGGAGAAGAGGTTGCTGTCTAAGCCTCGCGGCTACAATTGTCACGCTTTGGCAAATGCGCCTTGATTGGTCGCACTCGCCCCTACTAGGAGGAGGTCATGGCATTGAAAATGGGTGGTTATCGGCTACACCTTGAGGCTATCGTCGCTGGGCTTTTACTAGCTTTGGCAATCGTCCGCATGTATCCGTTGGTACTCAGTTCTATTAAAAGACATCGTGGCTTTCATGCGTCTGGTCCTAGTCCGTTGACCATTGTTGATTGACGGTGCTGTCTTTTCAAGAGGGAGTTGTCACACACATGTTGAAAAGCCCCCTAAGGTTTTAAGTTCAACAACGCATGGGCCGCTCGGTGACGGGACTGAGGTTCAAATCCGACCTCATATGGGCTGCTTGGTACGAGACTGAGGTTTAAATTCGACCGTCTCTAGGCCACTCGGTTTGGGACCGAGGTTTGGTGACAGGTGAATGGAAATTCACCCAACTTAGAGGCAATCTAGACCGCTCAAAGATATGCGATGATATGCAAGTATTCGTATGAGCAGATAAAATGATTATACTATTAATTAAACATAATTAAAGTAAGCAGTATGATGCATGCAAAACTCACCTGGATTCGGCTTGGAATCGTTGTTGGTGTTCAAGGTAGACGGCGTGCTGTGTTCTTGGAGCGGTGTGGACCATATCGCTCTTGACTTTCATCAGTGCTTGATGACTCAATTGATTTTTTGGCCACTGTCAAGCCTTGTCACTTGTGGCCACTCAGGCTACTAAAATTATCAGTCCACCGGCTTTTCTGCAAATGCTAGGCCGCCTCAATTACGTGGGAATTATAGGGCAGAGCCCCTGGCAGAACATCTTAGGACAGGCACATATGGTAGTAGGGAGGAGAACAAATCGAAGCAGTTGAAACTGCTAGAAGACTGTCAATAGAGGCTGTTGAGCCCGAGGTTATAGTTATAAAGGATCCTTCGTCCGAGGTTCTTGTGTTTGAAGACAAAGGAGTCTTTAAGGCTGATGAAGTTCAATATGCTGAAGGTATTCCGTCCGGGGACATTAAGCCCGAGGATATAAATCTTGTTCTGACCAAAACTCCTATGGAAACGGCTGAGGTGCCAGATGAGGCTGTGACCGAGTTCAGTGAACAGGTTTTGTCCGAGGACTTGGTGGTAATGATTGAACATGAGCCCTCAGCGTTCAAGGATAGAGAACAGATTATGTATAAGGACTTGTAGAAATGACTGATACTCAAACTGATGTTGAGCCCCCATACTAGAAGATTTATATTTTAAACTTCTGGTATATTTAAACAAAAGGGATGTTTATATTTCGTCGGTCACCAAACGATACGCAGTCATGAGTATTTAATGCAAGGCTTCTTGAGACTTGCGCTTCACGTGTGGCACGACAGGCTTGGCCAAATTTGTATGGGTGCAATATTGAGGGGAAGTGTGTGGCGATATGGCCTGATGACAAAATATCCGCCGAAGTGAAAATAATTGGCTGAAGTGACACTTGGCCAGAGTCAACAAAATGACGGAGTGGAAATAATTGCCAGAGTGGAACACTTGGCTAGAGTGAAGATAATTGTCGGAGAGGAAATAATTACCGGAATGGAACACTTGGCCGGAGTGAAGATAATTGCTGGAGTGGAAATAATTGTCAAAGTGGTGAAATTGCCTTATTAACCAAACTGGCAAAATAGATATTGGATGCAAGAGTGGTTATGCTTCTGGTGCTAGGTTGCTATTCAGCCGGAGAGCATTTTAGGTACCGAAGTGAAAATCAACCGGAGTACCTTTTGGGCGCTGGAGCGGAAATCAACTGGAGTGAGCTATTGGTTTGGATGCTAGTTATCAAACCGGCAAAATACACTTTGAATGCCGGGGTGGTTGCTTCTGGTGCTGGTTATCCAAACTAGCAGAATACACTTAGAATGTCGACTTGGTCGCTTCTAGTGTTGGTTTGGATGCTGTTTATCCAAACCGGCACAATACACATTGAATGCTGGAATGGTTCAATATGGGTGGACCGGATATGGGTGCTGGCGATTTGGATCTTGCTCGCCGGAATGGACCTCGACTGGCTTACTGAGAAACAGGGCGCCAGAGTGGACTGCTGCCAACTGTGTGAGAGAGGAAGGGCCGGAGTGGATTGCAGCTGGCTACGTGAGAGAGGAAGCACCGGAGTGGATTTAGAGAGCCGGAATGGGTTTGAGGAGCCGGAGAAAGAGGTGATGATGAACACTGGTGGAGGGTTGTCCCAGCGTGGGCACCATTGCCGATCACGGTGACGGCCACCTGACAACGGGAATGGCAGCGACGGCAGCTCACGTGAGCGCCGTTGGTGCCATCTTCCTCTCTCCACTGCATCAAATTACACAATCCACCAAAATCTCGCCAGATCACCTCAAAATCGCCACATGCAAGCACAATACCGGCATCCTCAAATAGAAAAGAAGGATTTACTTGTCTCAATTTATTGATTTTACTCCGGTGATGGCGGCGGTAGCGGCGGTGGCTCCTCACGGCTCATGATCTCCTTCCTTTCTTCACATCGCGGCACAAATCAAAGGGGAAAAAATGGAGAGGGCTTTGCCGGTGTCAGATTTGGGTGGCGTTGTCTTCTCCGGCGACTGTGGTGGCTGCCGCTGCTCACGCTGCCCTCTCTCTCACTGTTTTCTTTTTCCTTCTTTCTTTCCTCCGGTTTTGCCTCTTTGCTCTGCCTAGCGTCCTTTTCTTTTCTCTCTCTCTTTTTATATGCTAGAGGCCACCTTAGTCAAACTAGCTGCGGGCCAAATCGGTTATTTGCACGCTTTTTGTTTTTAAAGGCCAAGCAGCTGTGACCAGTTTGATTAGTCAAACCGGCTGTCAAATTGCGCGTCTGCTAACTTAACTCGTCCAAATTGATTTTTGGCAGTTTTTGATTCATGGTGATCCTTTTTGGGTGCCAGGTTTTATGGCTATTTGTTGGCTTAATGTTACAGGAGGCTTCCTCCTATTTTGTAAGTCGGCGGTCATCGAGGAGTTTGTCCTTCCGAGCTTTCATCCTTCAATCTAGGACCTAGTTGGCTTTCTACCCGAAATGAAATCCGATTGTTAGAGCCAGCTTGGATTTGGATATCAAGTCGATATGTTTTTTAGGCCGGGCACTTTCTTTATTTCTTCTTCTTGAAGTCGCAGTGTGGGCAGTTGAAGAAAGAGTTCCAAGTTTTCGATGACCATGTCATGTGCAAAGAGCTTGGAATATTTCGGACGTGTTGTCTATTCGAGTATTGATCTCTTTCATGAAGAGCGCTTGTCGGGCTCATTTACAGCTATTTGTGGGATGGTTAGGAGTGTTGGTCTCCTCTTCAAGAGCGCTCATATGAGCCTTAGTTTTAATCAATTTTGTTTTTGTGTTTTTGGTGGTAAAGCTGGCCTTTTGGTCGCTTCCCACAAATGGCGCCAATATTGCATTCCACTAATTTGAGTTGTCCTACAGATTAAGGGACCGTGAATCAGATCTTTACGCTGAGTCGATCTAATGCGGATTTGATCTCTATAACCTCGAACCTGAACCCTGTGCAATACAATTGAAAATGACGGTGAGAATTACTCCCATCGTATATCTTCCGACGGTTAAATCAAATATCTTTCCAAGAGAATAGAAAGATGTAAGGAGGATGTGTGGATGTTCGTAGTTGTGGATTGAGCGTTCAGGTGCGCCTGGAAGAAGGACGACTTAGAGATGCGCCTGGCTGAGTGAGGACTTAGAGGCATGGAAGGCAAGCCTCCTGGATGAAGGGAGAGACCCTTAGAAAGAGGATAAGTCTCCTGGGATTAACGGTTGGATTCCTTCGATAGAGGGTTGGCATTTCCTCTATTTTCTATCTATGTTCTAAGGCCTCCTTTCTTTGCTGGGTGGAAGGTTTCCTAAAAGGATTGGGTGGAAGGCTTCCTGAAAGGACTGGTGGCCAGGGTCTTCCCTCTGGATCCTCCTCCTCCCCCTTCCGTTGGGATCAAGGGTTATTTTATAGAGTAGGCGGTGGTTTTAACTTCTTGTTTGGTGACAACCGCCTGTTGAACTGCCTCCGTGGATAAGGATGCACCGGTTGGTTATTCTGACTAGTTGGTTATGGTAGGTTGCTTCAATGTGTGAGAAGTGGGCGGTTGCGCTGTATAGCGGTTATTTTGCAGAGATTTGTCCAGCCAGTTATGATAAGTTGTCATGACTGCGTATGGCACATGGGCTTGCTTTCTGGGCCGGAATTGTTAAGCCGCTGGGCCTTCCTTGGGCTGAATCAGTAAGGGCTGCCAACTGGGGCCTGATTGGGTGTCTCCTGAGTTTCGAATTATGCTGAATTTTATTGGGCCTTTACTTCATTCATAGGCTTTCTTCCTGGACCGGGTTTACCGAGCCTATCAAGAACAAAGCAAGATTCGGCAATTCCTTTGATACATTATCGTGCTCCTTTCCCCTGTTTCAAGATTGGCAGAGGGCCATGGTTGGCGCATGAAACAATAGAACCTTAACCCCTGATGTATATATTTGTCACTAACACAGAATTTTTCCTCTCACTGGGTGTAAAGTACTAGGAGTGGACTAGGTTGATGTGGGCTCCATGAAGCATCGCCTACATTTTCCAGATGCTACATCCGTCTTCGTTTTATCTATATTTTCAGCGTTCCTTGAAATCAAATATTCTACCAGCTTTTCTGTTAAGTTGTAACAGGTGTTTTATGACTATTACATAAATCAATTCTCAAAAAAAGGAAACTAAATAGAGCTAAAAGTCCACTGCCACTGTGGCAGAAAGTGCCATCCAACCAAACTGTTAAATCTCGGAGTCAAAAAAAAAAAAAATGTGGTAGAAGTTTGTGTTCCTGTGAAATATATGTATGGTCTCAGTATGCTTCAAAAAATTGGTTTCTGCTGTAGCTGTCAATCAGTGAATTGAATTTTTACAAAGGAAAAAAGAAGACTTGAATTCTTATATTTGTTTTGTACCAATTGAGATTTTTGTATGCCATTGATCTTACTAATTTTGGTTGCAAGCAGGAAGAATTGAAGTTTGTTGAGGGTCTACAACCTGCTTCTGGATGCTGCAAAGAGTATGCTTGGTTTTGATAGGCTTGTATAGCATCCTTTTTTGCCTTATGCTGTAATATGTTTCTTTGGCAGGCAACAGTGGGTGTTACGATAATTGTTGCAACCTTACTTTAACATCTCTCTAACACGAAAGTTTCGCAGGGTTGTTGATTTTGTTGCATCTAAGTCAGAGCCTTTAGTCCCAGTGTGAGACTCTGTAACATCATTTTCTTTCATTGAGATGGAATGGTTTTCTAATTCTAGTCGTTCTGCTCTTCTTGAAGCAGAAATCCAAAGATCAATAGGTCTTGTGGCCTCAGGAGATGGCTTTGGTACTTTCCTCTGCCACGTCTTCCAATTTTCTATCTAAAAAAGGCTTCCCGTTTTCAAGTATGCAAACATCTCAGCACATTGTATAGGCAAAAAGAATCATTGGTTAACTGGTATGAACTATTCCCCTGAACCAATTTAGAAGTTGAAATTAGGACAAATAGGAGCTTTTGTCACAATCAACATTTTGACTTCTCAATGAGATGAAGTTGGCTTCTAAATGGCTATTGCCTTAGCTGCAGTACGAAGCTTCTATCTGCAACTTGCCAAAGAACCCAAGGCCAGAAATCGACTTAGTTATCTAGTACAGAAGAGAGCCCACACTTCTGCTACTGTGCAACACTTTAGGAGAAACAAACGCACTGGTTATTCAACAGCCTAAAGCAGACTCTGCACGGTCGACTCCTAAATTTAACTTATCCATCTTTTTTCCTTGGTGTGCAGTGGATCCTGCTGCTTCAGATTTTCATGGCTTCGCTGTTGTGCTGGGTGCTCTTTTCATCTACGGCTTTTGGAATGCTGTTGTTTCAATTTATGTGACTGCAGCCCTTGCCGTGGCTGCTCGGTACCAAAGTGGCAATGTTCATGTCCTACTCTCCCCTGCTGCTGTACAAAAATATCCTGCTGCAAGGGTTGTTGCAAATTCAAGTTTCCTTCATGCCCAAGCAGCCATTGCTGCAAATGCAAATGCTCTTGCCCTAAATCTCAAGATGTATGCTTTTGTTATGGCTGTATAAAGAACTGCTGTGATCCCACTTGCTGTATGTGCTACTAGCTGAAAAATACCCACTGAAGCTTTCTCTATTGGTGCCTTAATCTTCGAAATTATGATATTGGTTTTCTGGCATAGGGAGGTCATAGCATGAAAGGGAGCCTTAACACTTTTGTGGAGCAGTCGTCGTATGACAAAAACATGTCCTCATGTGATACCTGATGTGTGGAAACAGCCTCAGGTTTGATGTGTCGAAACAACCTCTTAAGGTGAGGCTGCTGGACATTGGACAAAATAGTGGTCTGGCCCTTTCTTAAACTTCACGGATGGTATAGACTTCATACATCGGCTGTCTTTTAAAGATCTCATATTATAGTAACCAACTTTGTGGTAACTAAGATGCCAGCAGTTTGGGGCATAATGGTTCCCATTAGGTAGAAAAGTGCCTGCGTCTCTGCAAAGGGTTGTCATTCCGAATTAAAGGCAGGACACGATATGTGGTAGACTATCTAGGGAGAGGATCTAGTCACTATGGTTATATGTAACTGTGATTGCTGCTATTTAACATACCGAGGCAAGCTGATTATTAGCTAAATTCCGAGTTAAATGCTCATTTGAAATTTGGTGCTTGCTAGTATGCCTTTTTTGGACTATATTTCAACCTTGGATAGTAAGAGTTCCTCATATTTTGAACTTGTTAACTCAGGGCAAGTACTATTCCAACCTGCACAAAAGTTTAAGGGGAAAGTTAATGAGTAATTTAAAATACAAACTGAACTACGTTTCTTGCAAGATGGTATTTTCATAATCGACGCTATTACTTTGTGAATTTTTATAGAAGGGGTTGTTAAGCACTGTGATAAAGGCAGCGGGGGTGTCACGTTCGGCATTGTGTGCTATAAGAGGGATTTATTGTTGCTATTAGGATCCTCCTGACGAATGCAAATTCGGTCCACCTTATCAAATACTTCACACAGAAGGAATGAGGAATGGTTATGTTGCGACGATGAGCAAACCAAAAGAGCTGGATACTCCCTGGATCTGGTACATAGATTATATACAGGTGAGGCTGTATAGTGGAACAAAGTTTAGTATGCCATATTTTCTTTATTATTATTATATTTTTTGGTAAGTTATTAAATTTTATTAATAAAAAAGAAAAAAAATATAGAACTAATATTCTATCTTCAAGTGTTTTAGAACAAAGATGTTGGAGCATACCTCGAACACCATGAAACGTTTAGAATAAAAAAGTAAAAAAAAACAAAACAAAGATACGGCCACCTCAACCACCTCGCTTTGGATCAAGCATACCATCTGGAAAGTCACCATCATACTAGGCAAAGTGAATTCACCCATTCCGGCATTCTGCACTATAGAGAGCAAAGTGCATTTCGGCATTGTCTTGCACACCGCGCATTCGGACCAAAAAGTCACCATACCTTCCCATTCCGGCATTTTATTTGCGTATTTGTGGCATCTTTGGATACGAAATGCCATCCTAAAAAATTATTTCATTTAGCAGTATATCGGGCGAAATGCCATCCCGACATTTTGCAGCATACTAGGCAAAATCCTCATACTGGCCAAATGATCCATGCCTCTAATTTGACCTTCGGCACAATACACAAATCCGACAAAATGCCTCATTCTGTCCCTAGCTGCCAACCATCCATATCCATTCCGGCAAAAAGAAGCAAACCGTCCAAAGAGCCATCAAAAGCAATTTGACCAGAATGCCTTTTTTTTTTCATACCTGCCAACTCATCAACTTCATACCAGTTAGAACAGCCAAATCCATACTACCCATTTCAAAGCAACCCGGTAAAAAGTATACTGGTAAATCAAACCAGTCATTCGATTTACCATACCGGTAAAGCATTTTTGGCAACAAGCCAAGACCATTCCTGGAATAGACGGTATGGCAGCGGTATCCATTCCATTCTAGGAAACTAGCTCATTCCATTCCGGAAAATCCAAAAAGGTCATCCAGTCCGAGAAATGCAAAAGGTAACAGCCCCTTCAAGCAAATCGGCAATTTAGCTCCATTCTAGTTATTTGCATGATAGTATTCTGCTCCAATCCACCAACACGCACAATTCCAGTTCATTCCAATCTGGGAATTCCAAAAGGGACATCCATTCTGGGAATTCCAAAAGGAGACAGCCACTTCAAGCAAACCGGCATTGTTGCTCCATATCAACCATTTGCATAGCGGTATATTCCTCCATTTCGGCAATTTGTACCATTCCAACAATTTGTACCATTTCAACAAATTGAGTTATTTCAACAGAAAAACTCCAAACCGGTAAAAATACCACTCCAGCAAACCAAGTAAAGACAAGGCATACCGTCCGGAATGCCTACATATTTTCTCCCTTATAGCCTTTATGATATTTTAGATGCCTATAGTTCTATCCATTTAATACAGAAATTTATAACTTTTAATATCAGCTTCTTTCTCCTCCGGATGGCCTTTCCTATTTCATCTCTGGCTAAATTATTTGGACCATTCATGAGGACTGGCCAACGCTCCCCTTATCTCCGATTTCAATCATTATCGGAGCTTGACTCATCCAGTCATAGCATAGTCTTGCCGCCATGAGCAAGGACCCCCCGTGACTTTGTGCTCCTCCTCCAGATAATCCAGAACTATGTCAAATTCAAGCATCAGGGAAACGACAGTCACGAAGGATCCCTCTTGCCACACGAGAGTATCGCTAAGGCACCTTTAATTGAAAAAGCTTCTTACTTAAGTTTTTTTTCAAAAGAAAAAAAAATTTTCAGTAGCAAAGGGTGGTAACTAAAAAAACTTTCCTAATTCATACTCAGAAGAATCCAAACTGCGCACCAAAAGATAAAACCCTAATGGCAGTAGATATCTTGAAGCTTAGACATGCTACTTAGTTACTGTCTCAGAACTTTCAAGTCAAATGACACAAATAAAAAGGCAGGGGATTCAAGAAGAGGCCACGAGCTTGAACATTACCCTTAGATGTGGCGGTCTAGTGATAGGACCAACAAAATAGAATTATCATCTAGATAACATATGCACTGCAATACCAGCATCAAAGTGAGTAAAAAAAGTCCAGAGGATTGAGACTCAAAAAAAACAACACTCTAGGGTTAGCCTAGTGGCTATCCTAGGAGCCAAGCCCCCATCATGGCTCTCTTCGGGCCAAACCTAGGGTGCTCCCCCGTTCACAAAAGTCATAAATGAGTTAGGTTCATTTGAATGAGTCAAGATTCGCCATAATCTTTACACGGACTCACCTGGATAAAGGGTTAGTCTACTTATAACTCCCGACCTTTTCTCCTTTGTGAGGGTCTTTATTTTTCATAAATATTGCCAAATCAGAATTCATTTCATTTCCTTTAGCATCTTAGATTGATTGTATTTTTATTTATGACCAAATTCATTAATACTTTGACCTTTTATTTTATGTTGTGATGTAAAAGACTCGTATTCTTTTGATCCAAAGCTTGTCCTTTATTAAGCAAATAGTTTTGGAAACAAATTTAGCTTTTAGATATGTATTAGTGTATAAAATTTTAATATATATTTCAAGGTAAAATATGAATGTGAGTTTAGGTTAATGGAAGATTGCTCTATAATAACTTAGAAAGATTGAAGTTGCATAGACATTTGATTTACAATATTGGATAAAGATGCACATTAAACTTCCTACAAGCCCCGTATTGAATGGTTAGTATTCATGTTTTGCTACATTTTCTATAATCCTGACAACTACATCGTAGAACTATAATGCATCTCATTATAAATTCTTTTTTAGAATTAAATGTTTATCTTCTTAACTGTATGATACTCGCAATATTAAAACTTCTCAGAAAAACAAATAATTTCCAGACTATGAATGTATACTTTTGAACAAAAGTTTGGCATGCATGAGTCCTTGACCTACTTAGCACATCTGTATAGTATACGGCCTCTATACTCATCGATAAGGGGTGAGCCCCAGATAGGGATGGCACTCAGGATTTAAATCTCCCGGCCACCTGATCCGTATTGAGATGGATTGGAAGTCCAACTTAACTCTGATTGAGAAGTCCAACACTTTGTTTTTTTTTTTTTTTTTGGTAATTCAAATCCATCAACGCACGCCCTTCTCCAAGAAACTTTGGTGCAATCTCATACATGAAAGGAAAGATTATACTAAAGATACATTTCTATATCATCATATTAGATTAATTCACCGTCACACAAGCATGAAGAAGTTTTTGTGCTATGGAACATCACGAGGTAAAGCACTAGCTTCGCCTGGTTTTTGGCATGCCTTTGCTATGCAGGCACCAATCTGTGTAGATGGCTTTAGTTAAAGTTTTTTTTTTATTATTTTGTCTTCTAACACTCACGCTGCATCACACCCTTCGCATGGCAGAAAACCAGGTGCTATTCCTCAGAAATCCCACTACTAAGAAATTGAAAGTCTCTTACGATAACACTGTCCACATAAAGGAAACTGGACTTCTCACTTGGTTTTGACCACTGCTCCAGACAACGGAGCCAAACGCCATCTTTCTTGGAGGAGGAACTGCCCCTTTATTGGCGACAAACGTAACTGTGTACTTCTTCTTCTCCCCACACTCCTAAAGAGAAGCTGAGTGGGCCGGACCTTCACTCCCACCACAGGGGGTGCATCCACGGCCACTCTATACAGCGTTCTAGCTGCCCCTACATTAGTCAATTCACGTGTGTATCTCACTACATTAGACTTGCCAAACATGACCGAGAACGAAGGGTAGTTGAGCTGACCAGGGTCTGAGAATTTCCTCAAGCATGTGGCATTCGGGTTTTTGATGATTGCCTGCACGTGATCTATGGTGTAGTCCAGGGAGCAGAGGAATGCGATGTAGTCATCTATTGAGATGTCATACACTAGCCCCGGTGACATGGCCTTCTGTGGATTGACGTGGCCAGACCCATGGGCCCATGGAGTGGACAGGGCACCATCTGCAGCATCTTGTAGTGGGGATTTGGTGTTGTCTTGATTGTAGGCTGTTGTCATGAGTGCAGATTTGATTGCGCTGGGGCTCCAGTCTGGATGCGCTGCTTTGAGCAGGGCTGCTAATCCGCTTATGTGGGGGCACGACATGGATGTACCTACAACAATTTGATCAGCAAGAATATAGCTGATCATCATCAGGATTCATAAAGTAATGCACCAAGTGGAAGGGAAAAAGTCTAGAGCGCAATGTCCACTCGTACCAATAAAGCCTAATTGCAGTATCAAGCGTGCTATGGTGGTAGGACAAGCTGTACCCCATTTTTGGGTACTGTGATTCATCTTTGGTCATTATTAGACTCCTTTAACTGCATGTGCATTTTCATACATAATGCTTTTGATACTCCTATCTAAAGTCTTAGGTGCTGGTAGCGTGGAGGTTCACCAAAGAAGAATTAAGTAGCAATTAGCAGGGAGAAGACGTAATGACAATGGGTCCAAAAGCAAATAAATTTAGCTCATTTATTCCTCGCTTTAGGAACCCTTTATCAGAAGACCAAATTATGTTGAAATGCACAAGTTAATCTCACTTATTGACCTCTTAGGATGGCTGATTATTTGTCCATCAACTCATCATACTCCATGGGAGACGACAATAAAGTACTCCCTACATGGCAAACCAACATTTTGTTGATAATGAATTCTAGAATTTTTAGGATGCATCCAAGTTTCAAACATCATGCCTTTCCTTCTAGTTATCAGATCAAAATTACCCTTATTTTTGCATAATTACACTAAGAACTTATTCTGCTGTCTGTGTTTCCTTCATTTCGATTTCTTGTTAAGGCCTATAACTCCGTTTGGTTTGAATGGGGAGGACAAGGAATCCCAGCAAAGAAAGAAAAGAGGGGGGGGGGAGAATACTAAAAGAGCAAAAGAAAAAAGCAATAACGAGGTCGTCCATTTTACTTTCAAACAAAAATAGAGTTAATTCATAAAGGAATTTCTGAAGATCAATGAATTTTTTTCCCAGCACTATTGAATTTCCTCTTTAACCAAATATTTGCGAGTTTCGCATGCGTGTGAGATTAGTTTATCCAATTAAAATGAATACATTAATCACACTACTACGATGACTTATTTTCATACGGATCATGTTTCATTGCCAACTGCATTTGATGCCAATTAAGGATATGGGAACGGCCAAAACGTGCTGATTTGCTGTTAAATTATTGCTTCAAGAACAAAAACCTCTTTTCTTCACCACTACGCATCCCGAAGATAAAATTAAACGCACCACTTGAATATTGAAGTTTCAAAATGTAGACGAAATTTAGCCGTTGGGAATACCTGACATGATGTTGAACCGTGTCTTCCTCGTATCCTTATCCAATCCAGTGGGCCCAACGGCCTCTGACCAGGCCGCCAAGATGTTGACTCCAGGCCCAATCACGTCAGGCTTCAAGATCTGCGGCGTCACCAAATTGGGTCCTCTGGAACTAAACGCTGCCACCACCGGCGACGGCCTCACGTTCAACACCGTCCCACCAAAGCTCAACACTGCCGTCGGATTCGCCGCCCTCTTCATATACCCCCTTATCCTATTCCCCACCTTCATCCCCACCGCGACCGCCGGAAGCAAGTGGCTGTCCGCCACCAACTCCTCCCCGCTCGCCGCGGTGTTCGCTAGAATCATCCCCACACCACCAGCGTCCCTCACTACTGCACCTTTTTCCACACGCGGGTTAATGCCGCGATCACACAACACCACTTTGCCATGTACGCGGTCCGGGTCAAGCGAACCGGGCAGGCACAAATTACTCGAGCTGTTACTCCTATCCCCATAGACCAACGGCACCGGTTCAGTACCCATTCCTTTGCCACTATACAAAGACACACCAGTGTACCGGGTTTTGTTGCCCAAAATCGCGAAAGCCGGAAAATCCCGGTCCAGTGTACCGGCACCAACGGTCATAATCCATGGAGCCGTATTGGCCAGCGACGCCTTAGTGGGGCCACTGTTCCCGGCGGAGCAAGAGACGAAAATGCCCTTTTCCATGGCGGTGAAGGCTCCGATCGCGATGGTGTCGTGGTAGTACGGAGCAGATCCGCCTCCAAGAGAGAGAGAAAGAACATCTACACCGTCGAGGATTGCTCTATCCATACCCGCGAGTATGTCGGATCCAAAGCAGCCCGTCTTCCAGCAGACTTTGTAAGCGGATAAACGCGCCCGCGTCGCCATCCCACGCGCCGTACCGCTCGCGTAGCCCAGTAGGCTGGCGTTGGTTACGTGAGACCCGGCAGCCGTACTGGCGGTGTGAGTTCCGTGGCCGTCGTAGTCCCTCGGCGAGTCGATCTCTTTGGGGTTATTCATGAAGCTACCCCCGGAAGCCATCTTGTAGCCTTTGGAGAAGCTTCGAGCACCAATAAGCTTCTTATTGCAGGACGATTGGTTAAAGTCCGGGCCCGATTCGCAGACACCTAGCCACCGATTCGGAATCGGCGGCAAGCCCGAGTCGTCAAAACTCTTGGACTCGGGCCATACTCCGGTGTCAAGGACTCCAATTATGACATCCCCGGAGGCGGTGTTGAGGCCCTGAGTGGTCTGGCCTGCCCAGAGGCCTTCGTGAGTGTCGAGGCCGAGGAACTCCGGGGTTCGTGTGGTGTGGAGTGAGTAGAGGGTGTCCTCGTAGACGCCGAGGACGGAGTCGGATCGGAGCAGGATGCCCGCCTGGAGAGGGGTGAGGGAGACCGCGAAGCCGTGGTAGGCTGTTTCGTAGGTGTAGAGTAGTGAGGCATCGGAGACGGAGAGAGACTGAAGGTGAGCGGAGTACCAGTCGCGGTGGGTAGGGTAGATGGGAGGCTTCAGGTGGTGGCTCATGTGGACAATGTAGACTTTTTTGATAGCCATTAACGGCGATAGGCATTGGAGGAAGGTGGTGAACAGAATAAGCCAGATCTTGGTTTCCATGGTGCCGGGGTGGGAGAGAGTGCGCTTTTCTGAGTGTGAAGTGGTTAAAGAAGAAAGGATAAACAACAGTTTAAAATAATGAGAATAACAGTCGATGAGAACTGCCAAGGGGGGCGATGGAAACATTGAAGGGGTGATGTCGGGTTTATAAAAGTTTGAATTTAACAAACAGGGCTTCGGATTCGCCTTTATTACTCAAAGTGCCAAGGTTCATGGATCACATCATTAACCATAGAGGTGGATAGAGAACGGGGGCTGTAACGTTGCACATGTGTCGCAACCCCAGCGATGCGATGAGGTTGGGACTAGTTGAATTTTAAATTTAATGGCACGTATTTTTTTAATAAAAATAATAAAAATATTTTTTATATATATAAAAAATATTTTTTAAATTCATATATAAAAACACATATAAGCGTCATAGCGTCCCATGTTTTGAGGTGATAATTGGATTATGTCATGTATAATACGATACTATTTAGCCCCTATCATAAATTATGTTAGATCAATACATTAAAAATTTTGACCCCCCCCTTTTTTAACCCAATAGTCATACAAGATCACATAACTATTCTACTAGTATGAGAGCAACTGTCACTTTTCTTATATAAAAATTAATTAATTAATTAAAATTATAAATTATGAATACCTCTTCCTCTCTTACCAACATGAAACATCTTTCTCTACTCTATTCTTTCTCACTCTTATATAATAAATAGAATGTGATACTAATATAATTATATTATTTTATTAATTTTTATATATTATTTTTATATTAATCTATTATTTTATAAATTATTTATTAATTATGATATAATTTTTTAAATTTTAATAGTAAAAAGATATGTAAAAGTTATTCCAATATCCTTATACAAGCTATACCATATAACATACTGATAGTGATTTTAAACTATTAGAATCACAATCTATCTCAAGTTTACTACTAATACTCCTTCTAATTCTGACAGCTCTCTAAAAATATTTTAATAATGTGTGATTATTTTTTAAAACTAAATTAGTTAACGATAAAAAGCAAACCTTTTATAAATAAAAATATAAAAGAGATTATACTTATAAAAGTTCTAAAAATATTAAATAGCTAATGAGGTATATGAAAAAATATGAGAGATGGTAATAATTATCAATTTAAATTAAACTAATATTTTAAAATAGTATAGTATTTAAAATTTTTCAATATAATCAGAAGCTCAGTCAAAGAGAATTGATCAAATATACATTTACTATGATAGCACTTTATCAAAATACTACAAGTTTGGGAAACAAGTGCAAAAGTGCTTGCAATTTAAAAATATAAAAACATCCCAGTATTTTATTAAAAGTAATACTATCTATCTTTTTTTTACGATTTAAATAAGAATCAATTCTAGAACAAATACAAATAAAGTCTAATATTTTTTAACTAGTGACATATAATTATTACATAATAATTTACAATATATTTATTTTATTACATCTTAAATTTCTAAAAATTAAAAATTATAAAAATATTTAATTTTAAAATTTATAAGTAATCACACTCTATTTTTATAATTTTTAAAATAATTAATATTATTATAATTTGAATATTTAACAATATCTTTGCTATTTGTTGGGTTCCATTATCCGGGGGTCCTAAAATTAGTACGGGAATCGGACGAGCGTTTTGACCCGAGAGGTCCAAGTTGCCATGCGCCCGGGATCTCATTCGACGCGATATGGCCGAGAGCTTTCTTTGGACACGTGAAGCCAATAGTACGCGGACTCAGTCGGACTACAAAGTAAGACAGTAAGGGACGAGGATCAATTTGTCCGAGAGCATGCCAACTCAGCTACTTCACAAACTACTAAGGAATGCGTAAATCCCGCCCACACGCCGCCGCGCCGTCATCAGCCAATCCCAGGCATGCCCTGTAAACATTCTGTCCCATTGGCGTCGGCTCACCAAACACGCCGAGCGTGCACACGGCATGGAGAGTCGGGCAGAGTTTAGCCGCCCTCCGGTAGGCCTTAGTAGCCTCATGGGCATTCCCAACGGCTACATTTTGCCCCTATAAATATTCACTTAAGGCATTCGGAGAAAGGATCTGGGCTAGCGAGTAAAAAAGCTCAAGAAGAGATAAAGAGTTGAGAACCTTGTAGAATTTGTAAGAAACAACGGTCAACTAGTGAAAATCTTTCTCGGGCTCTCAAATTTCGTGGTTTTTCCTTATTTCAAAGAGGGTTTCCCATAAAACTTGCGTGTTCACTCTCTCTCACAACTCGCTTTCACTTATTCTCTTATGTTGCGCTTGTTTGGATTCACACGCGTCGCCTACATACGGACTCGGACTCGAACGCAACATTGGCGCCGCTGTGGGAAGAGGACAAAAAGCCAACTTCTCACTTTCCTAGACCACGTCTAACCACACATGACTTTTACTTCCGAGCATCATAATATGGTGAGCACCGGCCTTGACCCAGCCGCCTCCGCCGCGACTCAACACTGCCGGCAGGATGTCCCAAACCCGGTGTGGGCATGAAAACCATCGTGATCCGGTTGTCGAGAGACTTAGCGGCGAAAGTTGACGACATATCCAAAGTTTCGCTCTTTGCGCAAGTTCCGGGGCTCCCGATCCGAAGCGGAGGAAGGAGGCGCGAGCGCCAAAACCAGGCAAGAGCCACGGGAACCCAGGTGGCCTCAAGCGGCAGGATCCCTCGAGGACTAGAGGATCACCTTGGTCCCCGATCTCAGGGAAATCAGAAAACTGCGCCGAGAGGCGGTGCATGTCGTGGGCCAAGAAGGACCCCAGAAAGACCAACAAGCCACCGGCCCTAACGACCGAGGCACCTCCTCAACGAGGAGCGCAGCTCCACCCCATGTGGAGGAAAAGTTAGAGAAAGTCCGAACTATTTGGGGAGAGCAATGGAGCGAGCATCCCCCATCCAAACAAGAAAGTTCAAAATGCCAAACCTAGAGGCTTACGATGGGAGTGCTGATCCCATGGACCATCTTAACTTTGTTCCGAGAGCATTTGAGCCTCCGACTAGATGAGGCCACCATGTGCAATGCTTCCCCCGATGGTAAGGGGGACGCAAGAGTATGGTTTCACGGGATGCTGCGGGCTCCATTGGCACCTTTGGCGGCGGCGTTTTTGATGCACTCGCCTCTAGTAGAAAGACGGAGAAACAACCACGGCATCTCACTCGCATGAAGGGGTGCCGGAGAGCCTTTCTTGGCCGGATTCGTTGGGCGAGGCCGAGGCCAGGTCATCAGCCGGACGGAGTGAAGCTAAATGCTTTCTTATCCGGGCTGGAGGGGGTGCTTTCTTTAAGCATCTCATCCATAAGGGCCCTCACACCTTCGAAGAGGCCGAGGCCGTGGGGCCTACATAGCGGGAGGAGGCCAATGAAGCAAAGCGTCCGGGAGAAGGAGGAGAGCTACCTTCGAGGCGTTGGAGATAAAGAGAAAGGGGGACTTCCGCAGTCCCCCATTTGTGGACGGCTCACGGGAAGTTTGAGCCGGCCGTCCAGAGAGACGCGCCGCCATCCACCTCACTCCTATAAATAACACTGCACAAATGTGCTAATGCAGATCCGAGGAGAAGTTCGTGCCACTCGGGAATCCCATCGGACAAAATCTGCGACTTCCACCGGATCACGCCATCAAGACTGAAGTCATTGCGGGGAGATTCAAGAGCTAATAAAGAGGGGCACCTGTTTTTTCTGCAGACCTGGACAATCCTCCGAGCGGGCCTTCAGTCCAAGTGGAACCCCCGAGGAACCGGTTGCGGCGGGGTTGTGAACATGGTGTCAACCCCGGTCGGGCCGGGAGAGCGACTGGGCCCAGCGCCTCCAAAAGGCCGAGGGCGAGTACTAGGGGACGATATAATTTGCTTTAGCAAAGAGGATATGGCCCATGTAACTTCCCCATTTGTGATCCTTTGGTTATGTGAAAGACTCGTTTTAGGCAGAGCCAATGACTACCGTATGAAGCGAGTCTTTGTTGATAATGAAAGTTCCCGAAATTTGCTTTATCTTGATGCCTACCTTAAGCTTGGACTAAAGAGACATCAAATGAAATCCCGGAGGGGCACCGTATGGACTTGATAATGAGCCAGGTCGACCCAGTATCGTGCAACCGGAAGTCACACCGAGAACGCCCAGGACGGCTTCAAAGGTCCTCACCTTTCTTGTGGTGGACCTCCCCGTCCGTTTACAACGCGATTCTCGGACGTCGTGCCTTGCTACCTTTGAAGCGGTGACTTCCATCCCGCATTTAAAGATGAAGTTTCCAACTCCGTGACGGTGTAGGGAAGTACTCGGAGCCGAGGCCCCACCGAGGATGTGCTACCTATCGCAGTCACGCAGACTCCCCTTCCGAGACCAATGGAAGACCTCGACCTCGGAGACGAGGCAACACTACAACAGCGCGGCCGTTGAACCAACCTTGCGAGTTCCTCTCGGACCCAGGGACCCGAGAGAAGTGCGTCCAGATAGGAGCTCTCTTGAAGAGCCCGTCCGAGACCAACTCACGAGATTTCTAAAGGAGAACTCGGACGTATTTGCTTGGTCCCAGCGGACATGCCGGATCTCTCCCGAGATAATAGTGCACAAGCTTGGCATGGATCCACACCCACAAGCCCAAGACAAAAGCAGAAATTACTCGGCTGAAAAAGCTAGTGGCCGTCCCAGGAGGAAGTGAAGAAGCTCTGGACGCAGGATTCATCCGAGAGGTACAATACCGGATTGGCTCGCCAACGTAGTGATGGTGAAGAAGAATAGTGGAAAGTGGAGGATGTG
Source organism: Nepenthes gracilis (assembly GCA_033239525.1). Classification (NCBI taxonomy): domain Eukaryota; kingdom Viridiplantae; phylum Streptophyta; class Magnoliopsida; order Caryophyllales; family Nepenthaceae; genus Nepenthes; species Nepenthes gracilis. The sequence continues at coordinate 28,685,098 of BSYO01000004.1, forward strand.
CATAGATTTCACGGATCTTAACAAAGCTTGCCCCGAAAGACTTTCCACTCCCCGAGGATCGACCAGTTGGTAGACTCAACGTCCGGACACGTCTTCTCTCTTTATGGATGCTTACACAATCGGATAAGAATGTGCCCACATCTTTCTGATGCCCTTTGGTCTCAAGAACGCGGGCGCGACGTACTCAACGGCCGGGGTCTAAAATGTTCAAGGATCTTGTGGAAGTCTTGGGCGACTTACTCGTGAAAAGCACCATCTCGAGGACTTAAGTGGAAACCTTCCGAGTGAGGGCCCATGGGATGAAGTTGAACCCCGAATGTGATTCGGGGTGACTAAGTTCCCGGGCTATATAATGTCGCAGTTATTTTTAAACATGCAATTTTAAAGACTTAACCCTTTTTTTTATATTATTTTTCTTGAGGGCACTCAGGGACCAAAGACCAAAGGCTTCCATTGGATGATTGCGAAGGCGCTTCGGGGCCTCTATCTATTCCTCTCCCCAGCTTCTCCTCGGTAAGAGGAACTTATTTATTGAATTAAGCTCGGCCTTGGTGAGAGAATTCCAAGGGAACCATAATTTTTAAAAGATCCTAGGAGATTCGTACTAGTAACTCCGATAAGGCCTTACTTCCGTAAAATAGTGGTCTATTCCAATAGGACCCTTATACGGGCGATAAATGGGCTATTGAGTAACAACATCGACCCAGATGAAAGGCCGTGCCCTTATTTTAAACCCGGCCGATATTAGAATCATAATCTCCATGTGGACTCCTCCAAGGATGGCTACTACTAATCGAAATCAAGTACTCCTTGACCTTGGGATTCCGGCCACCAATAACGCCGCGAATACGAAGCCTTGATTACGGGACTACGATTGGCAAAGGAATGTACTTTGGTTTATAGTGATTCAGTGGTGATCAACCAAGTCCTCGGGATTTTTTCAAAATCCTCGGCTAAATTAGTGATCTCGGGTTTGAGCGATGAATTTATAAAAGCAAACCATTTATAAATAAAATAGATCATAAACACTGGATGACCGATTATAAGATATCTCACGGACGGTATTTTGCCCGAGGATCACGTTCTAAAATATTAAATCGACCTTAAGGAGGTATCTCCGGGAGGTGAAAAATATTCAAAATAATGAGGCAAGACTATTGGCCTACGAAAATAATTGGACTTTGTGCGTAAGTTTAAATCCATAGCAACTTGAACCCGCCCCACTAATATTTTTGGCCTTTTGCAAATAGGGGCTATAGACCATTCATTTAAAGAAAGTTCCTCATTGTCGGGATAGATATAAGTGGGTGGAAGCGGCAACCCTCGCACGGATAACGGAACAGAACGCAACGGAGTTTCTTGGCCAATGCATCGTCAAAGAGCCACATTGTATCAAATAACACGGTACATTTTCTAGGAATTAACTGGTCCACATACCCTCGAAGCCAACGGCCGGTGGAGGTCACAAATCGAACAATCTCGGGAAAATTGATAGACTACATCCTAGTTTGAGAATCGAACAAGAGACCCCCTTTAGCCTTTGCAAAAGTGGAAGTCTTGCAAGAGAGTTTCTCCCAAAGTAGAAAGCACCCCCGGTCCTCAATAAGACCATTAAAAGAGGCCCGCGACCGGAGCGCGACTATGCTATCTATCTTTTTTTTACTGGGTAAAGGCACGGCAGATTTGAGGTTGGAATTTGGTAAGAATCAAAGAATGCTAGAACAAACTAATAGGGGCCCTTCATCCTTCGAGATGGGGCATAAAGACCGGGAGGGTATTTTTTAAACGCCAAGCACCTCGGGAAGTACTATCGAAGGCAGCCCAGAGTGCCCATAATTATCACTTGTAAAGAAGGTCATAAATGGAGATTGGAAAAAACGTTGCAAGTGCGTTATAAAAGTCTATTTGATACATTTGCAAAGAAACTCTTCCGTCCGAAAGAGGTCAAAAAAAGAGAGAAACTTTTAAAGAGGTCGAAATAAAAATTCCATCCGAGCGGCCCAAGAGGTCGAAATAAAAACTTTCCCCGAGAGGCCTAAAAAAAACTTTATTCCGTCCGAGCGCCCCAGTCGAAATAAAAAAACTCCGGTTCCGTCCGAGCCGCGGCCCCGAGGTCGAAATAAAAACTTTAAAATAAAAACTTCGGTTCCGTCCCGAGCGCCCCGATGGTCGAAATAAAAACCGGTTCCGTCCGAGCGGCCCAAGAGGTCGAAATAAAAACTTCGGTTCCACCCGAGCGCCCAAGAGGTCGAAATAAAAACTTTCCTGAGCGTGAAAGAGGTCGAAATAAAAACTCGGTTCCCTGTCCGAGCGTAATAAAAACTTTCCGTCCGAGCAACCCAAGAGGTCGAAATCAAAGAAATTTGGTTCCGTCAAAATTCAAGGACTTGGTTTCATCCAAACATCACTAGAGAACAAGGCTTAACGAAAAGCAAGAAAGATTGATACGGCCCGGGCGTTGCCAAATTTGATGTCTTATTCCGTCAAATACATACATGTACAGAAGGAGATGAAAAAAATCTAATCTAAGGAGTCGGGGCTGGCTTCCCCGAACACTCTTGTTGGGAGGCTCTCAAGGCTGCAGTTCACGAGACCGAGGTCCCCGTGAATCAAGTGGTCCTTAAGGCCCCGGAGGCGCGTGGGTCGAGAGGCGGCCCTAGGCCGAGAAGAGCCGGGAAAGGGCCTCCGTCAACCCAAAAGATAAGTCCGCTACCGTCAAGGCATTGGCGTTTCGTGGGTCAAGAAGGGCGATCGGGAACCGCGGATGAATCAGCAACACTCGACGACACATGTTGACGCCTGTCCCCGATGTTTGCCCTCCGTGTAGCCTAATCTCCGCGGACGATATGGAAGACCTCAACTTCTCCTCCGGGTAATAGAGCCCGTCTTGAAGCACTGATCTTTGGTCCCGGCCGAGCTTCATGGTGTCCTCCAAAGAGGCTATCTTTCTTCAAAGGAATCTCGGACCTTTGTGCCGCCTCCTAAAGACTTTAAGGCCTCTATTTTGGAGAAGCCCCTGACAACCCCTCCACCATCAAGCGTTGATCCTACCAGTGTTTGAGCCGCATCAAAAGAGCAAAAATTATTAGAGGAAGGAATGAAAAAGCGAAGGCCTGGACACTCAGAGAAAAATGAAAGTACCACGGAAACGAGGAAGTCGCCGCTTAATGGCCTCCCCCATGGACTCGGGCGCTTGGGCCTCGCAAAGGGGCGCCCGCCGGGAACTTCGACGTCCACCTCGGATGAAGGAGCGCCAGGAATGAGGTTGCCTCGGGGCCCAACGTCAATAAACGCCATCTCTTCCCGAGAACGCCGAAGTCGTGGCGCCTTGATTTCCTCTCGCCAAGGATCTCGGCCTGATTGGCTTGGACTGCAACGGCGGGGAGCTCAGCAAGCGTCTCCGAGGACGGCTCAATAACCGCTTCCGCTTCAGCCTCCTCGTCAACCGGAGGTTGCGCCTCGCTTCTCCTTCAACCTGGGCGCCCTCCACATTGGTGGCCTCGGGTGAATCGTCAGTGAAGCCCGAGACCTCACCAGTGAACTCAGCGGGGACGTCAGGCATTGGCTCATCGCCGGGAGATTGGACGTCAGGAATCTCCACGATGTCCCTAATAATTGTGGAAACAACGCTGGAGATTGCGGCCTGCGTCCTCGGCTTCTCGAAGAGGGGAGCGATAGGTTCGTCGCCATCATCGGACGAGGACGGCTCAACGATTGTTGCCGAAGGCTTTGAGCTCTCTCCCGGACGACTTGTCTTCGAAGCCTTGACCTTTATCCTCAGGGGCTGGGCTTTTTTCTTCAGATTCTTTCTTTTCTTCCCCAAGGACAGAGAAGTGACAGTGCCGCCAGGAGAAGGTAACCACTCAGCCTTAGCAAGATTTTCGGGTGACAACCAAACGTTTCGCTTATTTTCGTGGAAACTCCCCAAGTTGGCCGTTATCAACCCTAGAAGTTCCTGGACGGCATCCCTCTCCTCTTTTGAGGGATCAGAACAATAATGGTTGGCTACATTCCCCCATCCATTGGGAATGCGCCAGTCCTCGGGGGTAGCCAAAAAGAAGAACTTGTCTTTCCACCTTTTGGTGGAGTCTGGATTCCCCCCACACATAACAGCAAACTCTGGGCGGGGGGTCATGGTGACCCACTCAAGATTATGTGTAAACCTGAACATAATCTTGACAACTTGCGCATTTAGACGCCTCCCATGACATCTAAGAAAGACACCCAAGTACCTGGGCGTTTGGTTGAAGCCTCGCAAAGGGCACTCAAGCGCGCCATAATCGCATGGAACTCCTCTCGCACTTGGAATCGAAGCCCACCCTTAAGGTGGACCTCGTAGACGGTGATAAAGCCGGGAGGATCACGTGCGCTTTCGGTGGGCCACAGAACCGTCATCACCATGGAACCGGGGATGGCATAATAACCCTCTCCGGCGATTCGAAGTGATATCAATACCGAAAGTAGAGCAAAAACTCAAGAAGAAACGAAGAAAACGTCGAATGAAGGAGGAAGATCAAACGCAGGAAGGATGGAAGTGATTTTTGTGAGGAAGGAAAATCAATTTACGGATTTGAAAACTTAAAAGGCGCCATCATTGCCACACGGCCACGCGTCCGGTTGGTTCCTTCGGACGTGATGAGTATTCCCGAGACGACCGACAACGTCAATCCCGCATTTAATTCTCTGCAGGCCAAAACGACGGCGCCACATGTTCTCAAATGTAAAAACCCCGGATTCTAACAGATCGACTTTGACAGCTTCGAGAACATTGATTGTCGCGGACAAAGCTTGAAACCAAATCCGCACTTAGAAGCGTCATCACTCCTCGGGCGATCAGCACGCGAGCGGATGGACTTCTACAAACGACCCATCTTGAAAAATGGTGGTGTTGAAGAGACATGCCAAACGGTCGAGGACTTCGAACCCTTTGGCATGGGGGGCTAGTGTTGGTTCCATTATCCGGGGGTCCTAAAATTAGTACGGGAATCGGACGAGCGTTTTGAGAGAGGTCCAAGTTGTCATGCGCCCGGATCTCATTCGACGCGATATGGCAACTTTCTTTGGACGCGTGGGCCAATAGTACGCGGACTCGAACTACAAAGTAAGACAAGTAGGGACGAGGATCCATTGTCCGAGCATGCCAACTCGGCTACTTTACAAACTACCAAGGAATGCTAAATCCCTTACACGCCGCGCCAGTCATCGGCATTCCCGAGCATGCCCTATCACCTCAAAACCGACATTCTGGCGCAAAGCATGGCCATTGACGGCGTCACCACCAAACACGCCATGCGCCACACAGCATGGCATGTGTGCAGAGTTGGTAGCCGCCCTCCCGGTAGGCCTTAGTAGCCTCATGGGCATTCCCAACGGCTACATTTTGCCCCTATAAATATTCACTTAAGGCATTCGGAGAAAGGATCTGGGCTGGCGAGTAAAAAAGCTCAAGAAGAGATAAAGAGTGTACTCAGAACCTTGTAACTTGTAAGAAACAACGGTCAACTAGTGAAAATCTTTCTCAGGCTCTCAGCCTCGTGGTTTTTCCCTCATTTCAAAGAGGGTTTCCCACCTAAAAACTTGCGTGTTCACTCTCTCTCACAACTCTCGCTCGCCCAAGAACAGTTCACTTATTCTCTTGTGTTGCGCTTGTTTCCGTCCGCCTGACGTCATCACACGTCAGCTACGTATGGCACTCGGACTCGAACGCAACACTATTATTTTTGATAATATTTTAAATAATAATAATATTATTTTTATTTAAATCTTAATATTTTTAATTTTAAATAATAAATTATTTAATATAAAATATGCATGTTATATTATCAAATTTTATATTTGATGGATACGGTCCGAGACGAGTTAACCCAGTAGTCAATTGGATAAAATGCCCAAATATTGACAGTCCTACATAAGAAGCCACAAAACCAATCGACGTGAACTAAAAGATACAATATAAGCAATCAGATATTAAAGGATCATAATGATCGTTTAATGACCTAATATAAAGGGCAAATATAAAGTTTTCGTAACTGGTAGCCAAGTGGCCCCATCATTGAAGTGGGACAACTGTTACATCATACAAATAATGTTACTCATTACTAATTCGAAATAATATCATGCACATATATTGATCTTAGGTATTGACCAATTAAATTGTATTTTTGGTTATAAATAAAGTTTCTCCCCAGATAAGGAGAAAAAATAAAAAAAAGGAAAGGAAAAAAAGGCTATTCCATCATACAAGTGCATTAAAAATGAGTATAGCCTTTCAAATATACATTCATCCCCATCCACTCAAATTTTCTTCATTTGTTTCTTCATATCTTTCAAATCTGAATAAAAAGATTATTAATCTGATTGTCGGATGATATACTGAAGAATAAGTCTCGCATATCCTCACCTCTAATTCCTTTTTATATTAGTGTACAGGATTTAGATTTTAAATTATGAAAATCAAACCCGTTATTATTTAGATATTTGAGTAAATCTAAATAGCTCCATAGTTCATACGGCATTTCAAATTTACGGGACACATCAATATTAATGATGTCTTACTATTTATTTTTCCTTACATAAAGAAAATAAAAATATTATTCTATTTATTAAAATATTTTCTTTTCATGAATAACAATTTATCATGTTATACTTGATAAATCAAACTCAATTATAACATGATGAAGATTGATGATCCAACACGATAGAATTCAACTTATCAAATGTTGGAGATTGTATATCATTTTTGTTCTATTTTAATTATCCATCACAATGAAAATATCTTAACTGTTAAACTGATTATAGATGCAATTGGAAGATAGTTGAAATGGTTAAATATTTTTTTAAACATTTATTTTACAATTTACAAACTTATAAGTGTTTATTATACTAACCAAAACCTAATATTAAGCAAAGTATTATCAATTACTAGCAATTTTATATTTGATCAGGATGATTATATTTTTATTTTATAATTTTGATGATAAAAGTACATATAAAATTTAAATAAATAATAATAAGTATATATTAAAATTATTAAAAATAATATATATATATATATATATATATATATATTATTTGACTATATTTTAACAAAACTAAAATATTTTACCATAAGAATGGATCTTACATGAATTTATATGGGTTGAATATTTATCTTGGAGAGTTTTATACCAATATGGGGATGGCCAATAATGTAAAAGAAATAAAAATCTATCTTGATCACAACCTGCATATAATGTACAATTTGTATACATCACAATTAATATTGAAAGCATTCAATCTAGCTGCAATAGTGGAAATGGTCCAGGACATCCCAGTAGACAAGATTTATTTTCTTTAATGTGGATTCAAAATAGAATATAACTTATTGATAAAAATATAATACTTTTTAAAATTTTCAATACTTATAATATGACCATAGTTCTAAATTCACAAGTAACAAGTCAAAGTTTAAGAATTTAGATTCGTAGAAAGTTAATAAGTATATATTTTTCATACTCATATCAATAATATGGAATCTCATAACTCTATAACCAAGTACAGTATGATTAGAGTCAGCCTTTAATATCAAACTCGAGTAATTGATAAAAAAAATAGTATGATAATATCAAAGATAGTAGAAACATATATCATTTTTAATGATTGATTAGAATTAAAAGATCATGTTAAAAATTTAATCATTAGAAATTTCGGTAAATGAAATAACTTTAGAAGTGATAGTAATAAAAATATAAAAAAATATTAAAAATAAGTGAGTTACTTTTGAATATATATTTTTTGTTTTTTAAATTATAATATTAAAAATATTTGACAGTATATATAAAATATGATATAATTTTTATAATACTTTATATAATTATATATATAATTATAGCCATGCCAAAATCAGTATGGCATGAAGGAGCTCTTGGTTCAGTATAGATAGGTTGCATGCCTTACTGAATTGTGATATTTTTATTTTGTGTTATATCAATACAACGCGTTTACATACTAATGACATATTTACATTTAACAATACTAATTAAGCAAGCACCAATGAAATTCCACACATGATTTGTTTAACAAATTAAACCAACCCATTAATTAGATTCGAACTACACATGTGAGCTGACTTCGTTGTTACAATTCCTCTAGTTTGGATTTAGGTATTTTGGAATAAAAAAAATTTAAGGCAAAGTAAAAAAGGAAAAAAAAAAAAATCCTTTTTTTTTAATTTTATTTGATGTTCCAAATTTTTAGAAAATTTAACACCAATATAAACAGATAATAAAAAAAAATTTTAACCTTCTAGATCAAATAGTAGGTATGTATTTTTTAAAAGCTATTCATAATTTATGTCCTTTAATTGCATTATTTAAATATATAAGTATTAAGGTTTTATTTTTAATTTAATACTTTTTAACATATAAAAATATGCTACAATTTATATTTCGTATTTAAATAAAGTATTTATTCATCATTCTTTTCAAAAGAGAAACAAATAAGTGCATTAAATAAAATAAGAAAGATCATTTTAGTTTTTAAATATTCAACAATAACGTGTACGAGCACTAAAATTAAATTTTATTTTTATATTTAATGTTAATAATACTATAAAATAGTAAAACTCAACAGTAAACCGCTATTGAAGATCAAATTTTTAATATTTAACCAAACATAGCTTATATTCTTTATTATTATTATTATTTTTTTATAGTTTTCAAGTTAGAAATGAATTTTTATAACAATAAATAGTTATAAAAATAATAACATCTCAATAGTAAATAGCTAGTGACAAGAGAGAATTTTCAATATTAAAAGAAATATAGCATATATTATTTTCTTTATGTTGTTTAAATTGAAAAGTAAAATTTTATTATATTAAATAGTCTTACTTGAAACTTTTAGTAAAATGTTTTTCTTTATAATTTTCTAAAAAGCAAAACATTGAAAGAAACCTTTTTAAGTATTTTTCTATAAAGGTTCCTAAAATCGAATAAATCATAAAAATGTTACGATAGCTGTTAGGATCATATGCATTTTGAATATAAAATAAATAATTAAAGGATTTGGTATATTCAAGATAGAACCAATCCATGGGCAACCTCAAACAACTAAGGTAACTAGCCTAGAAAACATCATCTTCTAAAAAATTGAACATAAGTCGATTATTCCGATGACTTTAATAGTGTTGACATGGCCTCACAGTAAGATTGTTATCCAAGTATATGAAGATCATGCCCAACATGCCATAATTGTTCAATGGGCAATGACTTACCGACTTTATTGGCAGAAGATGAGCATGACACACCAAAATATAGCACCCGTCAAGCTAAAAAGCCTTCTCTACTATTATAAATCATTTCTGAGAAAATTTTATTCGACTTATAAGTATTATACATATAAATAACAGCTAATTTTATATGAGTACAATACTTAAGCAGATCATAGAGCAGTTATACCAACCCCATGGCATCCCCATATACCATTCAAATTAGGCAATTCCTACATGGCATAATACCTCATTGTCCACCGTTTAAGGGATCTTGAACTCCAACAGTAAGAGTGTCCATGCTATTGAGAAATTATTTGTCTATTTTACACTTAGAATTTTTCTTCATCATCCTTAAAACTAAGTAGTTCACCTTAAGAAATACATTACGTTCTTAAATCAAAAAATGAACATAGGTACTCCCTTTAAATTCTTTCCTACTTCACTTTCCCAATAAATGCCAACTTTACATTAGTAACTAGTCCAAAGAAACCAGTGTTTTGGTAGCTCCTATTTTTGACCGTGCTCCTCACAAAGCTCGTCCATTTCATCACTATAATAATCACAAGTTTTATTATTTTGACTACAAGAGTTAGTAATTTTATTTTTATTTTTCTCTATCTTAAGCCAAACTAACTTAAATATCAGGGATATTCTCAAAAAGATGGCCTAGGGCCTTTCCCTACTTGTTTATGGTGCACAAAACTAGCCATCTCAAGTTTTCTTCCTTTTTCCTTCCTTTTAAGTCAAACATAATTCAAGTGAATATCATTGATAATGTTTATGAAAACAGTCAATTATGCACTACTCAATAGTTTACATATACTTTTAAGAGTTCTCACATCTCTCTTTTCTTTTTAAAATGTCCATAATTGTCTAGCAAGCTAACAACCCTAAGGTCATTCCCTCGTTACCTCAATGACTATGACAAAAGTCCTTCATCCCAAAAGTCGACCGAACACAAGCCAACCTTCAGATGGCAAACTCTCTTGACAAAATGCTCTAAATGAGCATCAACTAGTAGAAGATAGTTTGTTGCATCCTCAACTAAAACACTAGTGCCCCGATTCAAATTGCAGCCAGTGATAACCACCCAGAGGCACCGACTAAGGCATCAATCCTATGAGGAGGCCTACTCTTTTTGTCACATCCATAGTTCCAAAATATAAAATAGTGACAATAAACAATACTTAACTAAAAATTGGGATGCAAACCCATGAAAAGAATGATTAGGCATTTCAGTAATACCAACAAAATCCCAAAAAAAAATGGCCACAATTCAAAAATAACTCTAAATCAATTAACCTACTCAATAATAAACCAAAAATAACAAAGAGTATCCAAAAGATAATATTCAAGATTACTAAATATATCAAAATATAAGTTGAAGTCACACATCCAAAATGCATACATGTGAACCAAATTGATTAACCTATAATTCAACCAAGTACTATTATGATATAAAAATAAAGCATCCTCTGTCCAAAATATTACAAGAGATTTAAGTCATCTAATCTGAAATAGTACAAAATACAGTAAGAGTGAAATTAACGCTTTGCAAAGCATGAACATATATATATATATATATATATATATATATGTTAAAAATATGAAAGGACAATAATATTCAAATGTAGAAATATCAAAAAATATAATATAATGGTAAAAATTTAATAACTGTGGATTGATGATAATCTCATCAACTAAAGTCAAATATTAAAGGTCAAGTTGTCTATATTTTCCTATAATCCCAGTTATATGTTATTATTTAAGATCTATAAGTAGATTAATTATATTTTATTTTTAATAGATGGGATCAAATGTTACTTTTTAACTCCATGAGTGTTAGATATAACTTTCAATTACAAATAATAATTTAGATATATTCTAATATATTTCATCAATTCTATTTGAAAATTTTTATTTAATCAAATTAAAAGACTCTATAACAAATAATAAATATATAAATTTGTCAAAATTATGTTTATCTATCATCAATATATGGCTTGAAAATGCCATACCTTTGGATGTTGACCCTACGATGAGTCCCTCAACATGACGGAAAATAAAGACGATCCGGTGTTGAAATTGTGATAACTATTACAACAACGTCCACATAGGTGAGGATTTGTCAAGAGCTCACTAGGTAGGTCTCCATAGCGTTTCCACAGGTTTGAGGAGTGGATGGTGATTCGGCAAGAAGAGCCTCTTAAAAGAAAAGAGTCAAGATACATAGAGATATGAAAACAGGGAATCGTGATAACCATAAGCATTGGTATGACCTCACCCAGTTGGTCATCATCTCAAATGGGCTGCTTCTTCTCTCAAGATGGAAACAAAGTGAGTAGTGGAATAATATTGACAATACTTTTATGAGAAACATTGGAGTTGCAAGTAGATGAAAGCAAAAACGTGAAGAAAGTTGATGCCCTAGCATGGCTTTTGTAGATCAAGAACTAGGAGCAATAGTGGAGCGTTTTCATGTCAAGGTCAGTTGTGACGCAATAAAAAAGACATGACTAAAACATCTCTCTAGTTTAGAGCACCCCTTCAAAATGATTGATAAAAACATAATAAATGCATAGCATATTAAAAGTGATGCATGTAAAAATCTGATGATATTTACTATTTAGTAGAGCACAAATAAAGAGATAAGGGGTAAACTTCTTAGATGATATTCAAACCCTCAAAACCCAAATTCAAACTTCAAGACTGTTAGCTAATAATAAGTCCAACATAAAATTAAATTAAGTAAAATCCAAATTTAGACTTAAAAAAGAAAAAAAAAAATGAGTTTCTAGAGTACACTTATTAGTGAAGGTATCCTCAAAATATTTTACTCAAAAAGGTCGACAGTTAACCAAAAAAAATATCTCAACAAGATTGGTAGATTACTTAATCGCAGATGGGGCATGGTTGAATGGGCTAGAGCACAATCCTTCCGAGTGTAATATGCTTGAGAGGGATGGATTATCCAAATTAGCAATATGCTTCTTTCTTCTAAGCAACATGCAACCTCATAGTGCTAGCTAGAGAGAAGCAATGTCAGCCATAGTGCAATTACTCCTTATAAGAGTAACCATCTCCCTAGAGGAATTAATAACTACTTCTTAGAAGGGAAATGACATGTTGTAGAAGGGTATTAACTTCTCAAAAGAAAATAATATACTAAGTCACTATCCATAACTCCTCAAAAATATATATATATTTATTTTTTGGAAGGCTACTCAACCAATTTCAGTCAAAGCTTAACACCTCTTACAATTTAACAGATATCTTTTACAACTTCTACAGTATCCCAATCCTTTAAAAATATTTCAAATTACTTATTTAAATAAAATTCTTACAGTATGTCTGCACACAATAAAGATAGGAGCCTATCTATTAGACTGTGTTCTTTCATTAAAAGAATCTTAAGGCATAGAGCGATGCTTTCTAAACCTTTTGTACCTCAAGCATTTTGGATTGCGTAGAGTTTCACTAAGTGCTAATTGATAAGTTGAAAAGTTAGTTTCGTATTTTTAAGCTTTTTTTTTAGTTTGTGACATGTAAGATTTGGATTAGAAAATCCAAGAATCTATTTCAGAAATTTTTCAAAATGAAATTTAAATTTATTATACGTATCAATTTCGATTGATAATGATTTAACTATTTAAAAAAAGTTATCGCATGGTCATATAGTGTTGTACGGTAAAATAATCCTTGAATTAGAAGTTAAATTGGGCATAAGAAAATTTTAGAGAATAAAAAGATACTCATGATGGGAGTGGTTCAAATTTTAATGAGAAATATAATAGATAAACAAAAGTAACAAAAATTATGGGTGATGAATTTATGATGATGAATGAAATATATTTTGTTTCATTTTTACTATGCAATACTTTAAGAAATTAAAATTTTGTTTGTGGGTCATATAAAATTCATTGGAAATATTTTTTTAAATTTTCATGGGTTTGAAATTAAAACATATGTTCCCAAATGAAGAAGCTTGACAAGCACCAAGAATGATCATGCACGAGCTATGCGACATGGATGCTCAAATGGCAATAGATACAAAAGCTCAAATATCTGAGTATTAGCAACATGTAAGAAATGTCGGGATCCAAGCATTGGAGAATCTGCAATCAAACGTCATCACACTCATTTAAAATCACCATGGATCAAAATAATAATATAATTTAATAAAGCAATTCACATTAAGAATGCCAGGACAGAAAAAATTTAAGCTTAGTAAAAACGTATAGATTATGTAGGAGCTTCCTAAAAGGAATATTCAATAAATAGTAAGTTAACATTTAACAAAATGTTACGACTAATTAATTTCTCTGACTAACTAAATCCTAAAATGTGTCCATGCTAGAAGATTGACTTTGGATTGGCTCTTGTTAGCTACAGATCAGGACTCTCTTGACACCTCCGCTTGTGGCCAGCCCTTCTTGCTCCACTATGCAACTCTTGCTTTGTCATGGAAAACATGGAATATAGGTTTCCCAATGGATATTATCGAGATAAACCTTTAATGTTGCATCTCCATATTCCAATGAGGTTTATCTAATCAAAGAGGATAGATGAGGAAGTATGCTATCAATGCTCTTTAAAACTTTCATCTCAAATCCCCTTGGTTTGGAACACTCACAAGAGTGAAGAAAGTTATATAGTAAAAGATGGATAGGCACACCGTAAAAAAATTATGCTTAGACAATAAACTAAAATAATTAAGCGTGTCATGTATCTACTATATGCCCATTCACTTTTGACCAAAAATTGCTTGAGCTCAACTCTTGTGACTAATTTGTGACAACTTCAATCAATCCTCAACTACTAGTTCTGTTAAAGCACAGGCTCTCCTACTCGAGCACATGCTCATAACAAGCCTCCAACACTCTTGGTGACTGTAACGTTCCCAACCCATCCACATGTGGATATTGTCCGCTTTTGCTTGGAAGAACTTCACGGCATCCCCAACCTACAGGCCGAGGCCTGAAAGAACTTCATGGCGTCTTCAGCCTACAGGCCTCACGGTTTTGTTCCTGGCGAACCAACGGCCCCCAAAACGCGTCTACATGGGAAAGGTCTCCATATCCTTATAAAAGTATGCTTCGTTCACCTCTACATTCGATGTGGGACATCACAATCCACTCCCTTAGAAAGCCCAGCGTCCGCACTGGCACATCGAACCAGGCCCCGACTCTGATACCATTTGTAACGTCATCGGCGCATCCGCATGTGGATATTGTCGGCTTTGGCATGGGAGAATTTCACGGCGTCCCCAGCCTATAGGCCGAGGCCCGGGAGTACTTCACGGCGTCTCCAGCCTATAGGCCTAATGGTTTTGTTCCCGACGAGCCAACGGCCCCCAAAACGCATCTACATGAGAAAGATCTCCACATCCTTATAAATGCATACTTCGTTTACCTCTCCATCCGATGTGAGACATCACAGTGACATTCCCATTTTCAAAATGGAGCATACATTTTATTTACATTCTTCATAAATATAAAATTCATTTTTCTTCATTAAGGAGCATTATTCTCCTGTTATATTTATTTATTGATCATTAATTTACACAATCCTATGTCTATACAACCCAGGATATTTTTGTAATCCCATTGTATTACCTCACTTATGAACTCCCCCTTTAGATCATGCTCAAGAAGCCCTAGGCTCTCGGTGTTCCCTAACTATTTTTGGGATCTTTGAAACCTTATTGTGATAGGTCGAGTACCTTCTCCTGGCACTCAATTCTTGCTCATCCAATCCTAGGATTTGCCAAGCCATTATCAGCCCTATTCTTGTTGAATAATTAGACCTTCGAGTATTTCTTCCCAAGTATTACTATTTTATTTTATTATCCATTTATAATATACTTAGTAAAGAACTAATTTAAACATTAAATGATATAATATCAAAAAAATTCATATGGGTCCCGTTGATGCTTTAATTCTGCTAGCATTTCACAATTTTAAACAACATATAGATATTTATCTTTATTACTAGATATCAATTGTTAATAGTAAATCATAATTTTTTATATAAAAAAAATCATCATCTGTTGTTCCAATTACTAGTAAAATTATAATTTTTATGATTATTTTCAAAAGTTATTATTCTGATATTTCTTTAATTTTTAATAGTTTTGTGAAATATCATAAATTGGAAACTATCGGTTGCCCTTCATATTAAGATTTCATCTCATTAATGCCTTGGAGTTAGATCCAATTAATGTTTAATCCAGTAATTTAATGTTTCGGAGGTCGATCCAGGGAGTGAAAAGATGGCACCGCAATCCACTAATTTATTTAGGGGGGATGACCAATGTTTGTCTTCTGCGACGTTTTTTTATTGTTATTATAAAAAAAACGTGACTTAGGATATTATAATCGGCTATACAATCATAAATATAGTTTGTATTATTATATACCATAAATTATTTGATACATCTATATGCATAAAATACATGATGTAATATTTAAGAAAATAAATAAAAAATGCATTGATGTTAAAAAAATATTATATCATCGGAAATCATGGTCATGGTTGGTTACCGGAAGTCCGCATCGGTTACGCTGATACACGTAACGGCTAGTTTTTTTGAGTGGGCAGGGCATGGGCATCAGCGTCCGCATCGATTTGTGCCTTTGCCCGTTATTCACTCTGTTCTTGGGCAGCTAACCGCAATTTCTGAGGGCGTTTCCGACGTTGCTGCTCGCGTCATGCATTATCCCCGCCGCCAATCCAATCCGCCGCCGCCACCGCTAAAGCTCGCGGCTGGCCGCCGTCATGGGCCTCTCCTCTGGGCAGCCCCGTTGCAACCCCACCGTAGAAAAGAAAAAATAAAACAGATTATGATATTCAAAACTTTTTATTTTATTTAAAAAAATTTAATTCAATTTTTATCTTAATTGAATTTATGTATATCATAAACTTCAAAATTGACTTCTAGTTTAAACTTGTTAAAAATTTTTGGTTAACAACTTATTTTTATTATTTATATAGAATAAAATGTGATGCGTCCTAAATCCGAGAATTGGACTGATTTGGGTTAAACTGCTCCTTGGGGTTGTACTGAAATCGGGTCTGGTTTCCATCATGCACAGTTTGAATCTTGTACACCACAACAAAAGATAAGAAGTTAGAGAAAAATAGCGGGGCTCACTCCCCGATTTATCCTCCGACGCTCAAGTTAATAATTTACCTTCCAAAATAAAGAAGGTAAAAAATAAAGTAAGCAAGAGTTGAAGTTGAGAAGGGGATTTGTGAATCTAGTTCGGAGATGCACTCAGCGTGGAGTAGCTCTAAGTTGCGGTGCGCTCGTGGAGAGTAATTTTTCGGACCACTAGGTTCACCGGGAATAAGCAGAGGAAAAGAGAGTAGCGACTGGTTGTTTTGAATGAGTGATTGCTTGCGCTAGTTTGAATATTAGAGAGAGTCTATCTTTGGAGTGTGTCTCCAAGATTTTTTATAACTGTTGAACCACGTCACCTTCTTTAGGCGGCACGGCGGGCTATCAGCCATTTGAGGGGATCATTTCCATCCAACGAGAGGATACAGGCGTCATTTGGGGTTGCAACGGTCGGGAGAGAGGATTTCTTCCTCCGCGGTGATGTCGCATGCTATGAATGTTGAAAGTTTCATTGTGAGTCATGTGTCGATTTGAATGATTCCGGCTTCTGTTTCAGATAAAGTTGCCATTTCAAAAGATTCTCAGCATCGTAGCCAATTAGAATAGATGATCGTTGCATACGGAAAAGGGCTCGTGGGCCGTTCTTGGCTTGGGCCGCATCTGGTTTGGGCCGCACCCAGCCGCCTGAAGACCTTCTTCCGTCAACTGGGACGTTGACCGTATTTTGGGTCAATGGGCTGTGATTCTGCTAGGCTGAGCACTACCTTGGCTAGCCCACTCCAACCGTTCCCATCACTAGCTTCCCATACCAGTGGTTCAAGTCTTAGACTTTCGGCATGTTCACAATGAGATGTGACGAGTCGTGTTGTCTTCTCAAGTCTGACCTAAATTCCCTTTTTCACTATTCTGAGTGTGGCTCCTCTGTTTCCCGATTTTTCTGCAGATTTGCCAGGTTGACAGACTTTTGGCATCTAGAGTTTTGTTTGTTTCTCCGCGTGCTATAAATTGGGAGCTTATGGCGTTTCTTCACATTATCCTTGTTGATCGATGAAATGGTGCGGGAGCTAGACATTACTGTGAGGCTCGTAGCTCCGGCCACTGGTTCAAAGCTTAGGCCGTTCGCATTCTCTGCCGTTTCGAGTCGTGGTGCTTGGTTGGCTTCGGTCACTCCTTTTTGTGCAGGTAGCTGCTTTGGTCACCCATCTTCGTACAATTCGCTATTTGGGTCACCCTGTCGACATGATTTGAATGCCCGCATTCAAATCTCGACAAGTTCGCTCAAATGGGGAATGGCTTTTAGGCCGGGCCATTTTCTTATGTATTTCTCCCTTCCTCCTATTTCGTTCTTTGTTGTTTCGTTGTACTTTGCCCTTTGAAGGCTGTGTGGCCTATAAAGAGAAGGTTAATGAAAAAACGTGCACTTATTTATGCGAATAATTCATCCGTCACCTCTCTGTCTGTCGTCATTGTGCACACTTTGTCATTACTGTTATTATTATTATTATTATTTTGTGCTCTGGAATGCTGAGGAGTTGTGGGTCCTAGCCAGATGGCTTGACACACCAAATGGCCGAAATCCTGGAGCGGAGGTGGTCTAGTCAAAGAAAGCGAGGGAATAGTTGACCAGCTTTGTAGACCAAATCACTAGAATCCGGAGAGCGGGACGAAGTCGGAATGTCAATTGATTGGCTTCATTGACTAACCGTTGGAATTTGAAAATGGGGCAGAGTGGAATCATTATTGATCGGCTCTGTTGACCAACTTGCTTGGAAGTCGTGCATCGTTGCGCAGGAGCTAATGTGTTTCTGTCATTAGCTGCCGCTTTTTGGCCATGTGTCACTTGCCGGGAGCGGTAGTATCTTTGCAATAAATGGGACGAACAATACCTCTTGACCCCGTGATCTTTGGTGTTGACATGTGGCATGCCATGATTGTCGCGCCTTTTTGAGGCACTGCTTCGTTTTGGCAGCGGCTCTCTTTATAAAAATCAGCAGTCGTCTTTGAACTCTACTTTCGTCTTCTCTCTTTGTTCCTTCAACTTCCTTCACCTATTTTCTTTCCTTATTCGCTTCTATGGCTCCCTCTGTCGGTGTGATCCCTTCCGTTCTCACCTCTAACAATGTTAGGGCTTTGTACGTTCAGTACAACATCTTGCTGTCAATCTTGTTCATCATTCCAAAGAAGTAAGACAAGGTTTGCTCCCCACCGAAAGGATACATCACCATTTACAAAACTCACTTGCAGAGTGGTCTTCACATTCCCATTTCTGAGGAGCTGCTTGACATCCTCTAGGCCCTCAAAGTCCCGGTCGCGAGGCTCCATACCAGTGTTGTGCGCTACCTTTACTCGTTATGTATATTCTTCCGTCACCTCTCAAGGATGTTGTCTACAGCGGCGGTGAGGGTCATTTTCAGGTTCATGCAGAGCAAGGATTGGATCTCACTCTCCCCCATGGAGTTGCACATCTACCATGTTATCTACAAGTCCATGAAAAACTAGAAGGACCAGTTCTTCTTCATTAGGGTCTCTGACAATTAGCCCTTATCCAAGGATTGGGGTAATGTGCCTGAGCTCCTCACTGGGAGGCCTTCACGGGAGGAGGTGGAAGCCATTGAGCCACTAGTTACATTGGTCTGGGTGCATTCGAACGAGTTCAGGAGGGACCACCTTATGTCTCCTGCAGAGATCAAGCGAGTCTGTTGGGCCCTGCGTTCACTAGTCTAGATGGTAAAGGCTCCTCTCCCAGCACCATCCATGCCTAAGAGAAAAGTTGGGGCATTTGTTATTGGGGGTCCTTTTGGAAACCCTTCTCTGCGGCGGGTTGCACCGGCTCTGGCTTTTTTCTCATCCTCCATTGCCATTGAAGTTCACATGGCTAGGCACCTGGAGGGTGTTGGTGAGCAGTCCTGGATTAAGACTCCTATCAATCTTTCGGATTTAGGCATTACAGGAGTTGCCACTAGAAGGCCTATCGTCGAGCCGTTGCCATTAGGTGCACCGGCTATGCCAGTGGAGGGATAGCCGGTGGTGCCAATAGTCGATGGGCTGGTGGCACCAATCATCGAGCAGTTGGCAAAACTGGTTGCCAAGGAGCTGCCGGAGTTAGCAGTAGTGCCGCCGGCGAGGCCAGTGGATGCCGGCGAGATCAATTTATCTACCACCCTTCTCCCGTGGTGACAGGCCTCTTGGATGCCGCCCCTATGGAGGTCCTCGTGGAGGGAGCTAATGTCGCTGAGGAAATGGCGGCCACATCAGAGTTGGTCCTGGAGGTTGCTACACTTAACCTTCCAGCTGTCCAGTCGGAGGACCTCTCACATCATAGCATTGAGGCGCTTGAGTCGATGGTAAATAAGAAGCGCAAGTTCATCACGGTACTTCTTTGAAGGAGACTTCCTCATTCCTTTCTATTCCACCGGCATCGTTTGACCTATCTTCTCTTTCTTTTTTTTTTTTTTTGAATTATAGGATCAGAAGATTGTAGGTGCCATGATAAAGGGCCTATGCCAGCGGGCCAAAATGATTGATGAGCAGGAGGAGAAGATTCTCCAGCTAGAGGGGCTCCTGTGCCAATCTAGTATTGTTGTTGCTTAGGCCTAGTAAGATCGCGAGGAGACTGCTGTCCTCTGGGTGAAGTTGGCTAAGCTAAAAGAGAGGCTGATGGGGCTGGAGACTCGGGCCATCAACATCGAGAAGCTGACGAATGAACTTCGAGTAAAGAATTCCATGCTTGAAGGTGAGTTAACTACCCGTTTGCGTCTAGAGGAGGTGAGCCAAGTGCTAAAGGTTAGGTTTTGGAAAGGCATTCACCTCTGCAAATAGATTATCACCATGGTGGACCTCGATTTTCGGGTTGGCTTCTTCGACCTTATAAACTGCGTGGCTCTGGAGCACGACCATTTGATAGATTTCTCCCAAGGAGGAGGGGAGCCCTCCTTGCGTCCTCCTAGAAGCCCCCTGCCCTAGCCAAAACACTTTTATATTTTTAGATTTTGTTTCACCTCCCTTGTATTAGCCATTTGTATATCATTATTCAATAATGAAAAGAAAATCATTTCATGAATGTGTTAATTTCTCCACTTATATGCTGTCTTGTTTTTCGTGCTTGCCTGTCGGTCGGTCGGGCAAGCTTTCTTTTGTATTCGGAGCCCATGCTTTGTTTGGGTTGTCGCATTGCGAGGCTAGTCGTGAATTTGTCTTTGACCGTCGTTGACTGATGGCGTACCATCAAATGGTGTGATGTGACATTTGTCATTATGGTGCTGCATGCAAATTTGACCCGATGAAGACACACATTGCTTCGCACAGAAGTGATGTGACCCTTCAATTTCTACAGTTGCATCGTTTTTAGTAGAAGTTTTGCCTATTTAAGAGTGGCATCTCCTACATTTCAGTTCACCACTTGCCCTCACGACCCTTCTACTTTCACCATGGCTGACGGAGACATGATCGATCTTTCAACTTTACTTGATTTAGAACAGGAGGCGTCGTCATTTCCTTCTCTAGAACCTTCATCCGAAGAGGGGAGTAGTGACGAGAGGACGTAGACTAAGGACGACGATAAGGACTCTGCCGCTGGGGTCACCATCAAGGAGTGGCAGCACCCAAGCCTCCCACAACTCGAACCCCAGGTCATCGTGAGGGTAGCTCCATGCCTTGTGTCTGTTGATTCCTCTCACCAGGTATGTCTGTCTCGTTTTATAGCCGCATAGATATCTATTGGTTGCCTCTCTTTGCTGACTATTTTTCTGTCTTCCCAGGGTGACGAGCTTGCTCGTACGATACGGGCTCTGACTGTGCATGTCGTGAAGGAAATGGAGCGTTGCGTTAACGTTGCAGTGGGAGATGCCCTGCAGAGTCGAGCATGGGCTAACTACCTTGACCAAGCCCTGCTAGTGTCTGATGCTAGGCTGCAATAAATTTTTGGAGCACACGCCCCGGCCATGGAGAGGATTGCGGTGCTTGAAGGCGAACTGAAGATAAGGCTTCGTCCTGAGGAGGTGGCTTCCGCCTTAGAGAAGAGGTTCCAAGCGGGCATCCATTTCGGCAGGAGAATCGTTTCCTTCGCAAACTCCCATTCCCCTGTCGGCTTTTTAGATTTGAGGAATGCTGGATCATCTCGTCGATCGGAACTGAACAGATACCCGATCAGGTGCGACTGGAGGCCTGCGCCATGTCCTCCAAGGGATCCTCCATCTTTGGGCAATCACCTAGACAAATCGTAGATATAGATAACTTATTGTATTCACGGGGCCTTTGAATTCCCCTAAAAGCATATCTATGCTGCTTGATGCCACCTTGTGCATTTTATATTTTTATGAATATAAACCGACAGCATATATATTATCTTTCCAGGCTTGATAATGCTTTTGTTCCAGATGGTGGCGCCTTATTGTAATTCCGGGCATCTTGCTCATTATTGGAGCATGCAGCGTTCTTCTGTGCTTAGCTCCAATTTATTGACCATTGCAGACTGACGGTACTATCTCCTGTGAGAGGAGGTCGTCGCACACGTGCTGTGAAAGTCCCCCAAGGTTTCTTGTTCGACTGGGAATAGGCCGCTTGGTATGGGACAAAGGTTTAATTTGACTATTAATGAGTCGCTCGGTATAGAATTCACGACATGCGACATCTACACAGAAGAAAAAATCCTCCCTTCCAACCATTGCAGCCCCGAATGACGCCTACATCCTCTCATTGGATGGAAATGGTTCCCACAGATTGCGCCAATGATGCGTCCTAAATTTAAATTTTGGACGAATTTGGATTCAGCTGCTCCTTGAGCTTGTGCTGAAGTCAGGTTCGGTATCCGTCCTGCGTGATTTGGATCCTGTACATCACAATAAAAGACGAAAAGTCAGAGAAAAACGACAGGACTCGCTCTTCGATTTATCCTCCGACGTTCAAATCAATAATCTGTCTTCCAAGATGAAGAAAATAAAAACAGGGTAAGCAAGAGTTGATGTTGGGAAGGAAATTTATGAGTCTAGTTCGGAGGTGCACTCTACGTGTGGTGGCTCTGGGTTGTAGTGCACTCGTGGAGAGCAACTTTTTAGACCACTATGTTCACCAGAAATAAGTAGTAGGAAAGAGAATAGTGATTGGTTGTTTCAAATGAGGGATTGCTAGCGCTAGTTTGAATATTGGAGAGAGCCTATCTTTCAAGTGCGTCCCCAGAGTATTTTATAGCCGTCAGACCTCGCCACCTTCCTTAGGTGGCATTGCGGGCTATCAGCCGTCTGAGGGGATACTTTCTATCCAAAGAGAGGATGCAGGCATCGTTCGGGACTGCAACGGTTGGGAGGAAAGATTTCTTCATCCATAGAGATGTTACATGCTGTGAATGTTGAAACATCCATTGTGAGTCGTGTGCCGATTTGAGGATTTTTCTTCCAAGATGTGTACTGATTTAGAAGTTTTTATTTCAAAGGAGGTTGTCATTTGGAGAGATTATCAGTATCGTGGCCAATTAGGGCAGATGATCATTGCATACAGAAAAGGGCTTGTGGGCCATTCGTAGCTTAGATCACATCTGGTTTGGGCTGCACCCGACCGCCTAAAGACCTTCTCCGATCAATTGGGGCGTTGGCCATCTTTAGGTCAGTGAGCTGCGAGTTATCTAAATTGATCACCTACTTGGGTTGGCCCACTCCAACCGTCCCATCACTAGCCCCCTGCTAGTGGTTTGAGTTTTTGACTTCCAACATGTTCATGATGGGACGTGACGAGCCGCATTGTCTTATCAGATCTGACCTGGATTTCCTTTTTCATAGTTCTCAACGTGATTCCTCTATTTTTTGATTTTTCTACAGATTTTTAAAAATATTTTTAAAAAAATTATTTTAAAAAATTTAAAAATTATTAACCGTCTAATTAAACTCGAATAACTAACAAAGAGATGGATAGACTATATCCCTCTTCTAGAAAGGTAGGTCCCCAAATCTCTGCTTGAGTTGCTTTTTTTAGGAATTCAAGAGCGCCTTTGATAGTTCATTTTTTAAGTGCGAAGAATTTGCCGGTTTAATAAATTTATCAAATTATAATAGATTTTTTATGTGTATAATATTTGAAAAATGCCAAGTTTAAAGAAAATTGACGGGTCCGTCACCTAGGAAGTAACCCAAATGCCGAAATCCATGGTGGAAAGGTTGTTCAAAAGTAGCGACTCAGGAAAAGGCTCTCACAACCCAAAGCCCGAGATCACACAATCGAGGATCACCCACCAAGGCATGGGCTAACACAACCCTCCATGAACAGCACTATCAGGATGGTCCATGATCCTTTTTTTTTTCATGCATTAAGAAAACTTGTCATAACTGGTTAATATAAACTTGTCAAATATTTTAAAAATATTCGCTTATGATTTACACGATCTGTTCTAAAGTGAGAACTGTCATACCGGGCGCTTCCCATGATCACTTCAAAGAATTAAGAAATCCTCTTGACTGATAACGATTGTCATAATTAGTACCTATGATTCGCGTGGATAGCCACCTGCCAGCCTGGATACCCAGCGGCCTATACATTATAAATTCCCATTTACTCTCATAAGCAAATGGGGGAGAGAAGAAGAAAATGGTACTACATTCCCCATCCAGGAGGCATATCCTCCATCCAGGAGGCTATTTAGGAGGCCTACCCTCTATCTAGAGGTCTTTCTCTCCATCTAGGAGGCTATCCAGGCGTACCTTGAAAACGCCCCTCAGTCAAGCGCATAATAAGCCATGCCTCAGTCATGCGTACCTCCAAACTATTCCTCAATCGGGCGTACCCAAATACTCAGTTCCCATTACATGCATCAATGCATCTTTTTATATTATCAAATCTTTCTATTCTAATAGAAAGATATCTGATTTGAGCGTCTAATGATATATTGGGAAGTAAGTTTCGTCAATTTTCTGACATCTCGTTTATTCGTTGTGTTACGTATGGTATAGGTTTGAAAAGATGGGGACCAAATCGGTTCCAATTCGATCCGACACGAAAAATCGAGTAACTTTCTAACCCATATAATAATTCAAATTTAGAGACGCATTAAAAATAATGTACAATAGCAAGAGATTAGGCATAATATCATTCGAATTTGATCGGGTCAAAAATAATAAATAAATAAATAAATAAGGCATCTTACAGTTCCAAAAAATTGATAATGCCAAGTTTAAAAATGGGTGAATTTTTATAATTAAAAAATAAAATGTGGTCAGAAAATCACTTTTGGATGAAAAGTGACCAAATGAATTTGTACGAGAATCAAATTGGACATAATTTATAAAAATTAAATTTTAAAATGGCTAAAAATTAGGCCTATTACCATCAGTCCGTCAGCCACTAGCATATCTTATACTATAAGCTTTGTCGTGTATATATTTTTTAATCAAATTCTACCAAGCACATTATCAGAAAAATTATTAATCCTATCGATGATATCTGTACATATGTGTTTGAATTAGATATGTGTTATAGTAAAAATATCAAAGGTTATAAACAAAATATATATTTTTGTATTATATAATAAAATATATATTTCTGCTACACAAGAAATGTTACATTAAAATAAAAAGATAATATTTTATAACAAGATGACAATATTTATAAAAATAAGTTAATATTTATCAATAACAGAATAACTTTATTATTAAATAAATTGTTTTACTCAGCAGATAAAAATCGCAAAGTGAGCATCGTGACATACTCCTTCCATTCTATCATGCCCTGATATGCTGAGTCTAAGTTGAGGAAAAGAGCTTAGTAAGTTCATGGGAAAGGTCAATAAAAAATTGGTTTATTCGCTTAGGAGGACTTTGGTCGTAGCCAGAATTTATTGGAAAGATTAAAAAAAGATGACTTTAGTTTCAAATAAGACAAAGCCTGCGGTTGAATATATATATATAATGGGAATGAGTTAGATTATTTAGTTATAAGATTGATAACTACGGTAAAAAATGGACTAATCTAATATTTAATTAGATAAGTAGCCTAATATTTAATTTGATAAGATATTCAAATATAGATGATCCAACAAAAAATACCACAAAGCACATAAGGAAATAGCACTTAAACGTTTGAAACAAAAAGATGAATTCTAAATATCTAAAAATTAAATAATTATAATAAGCAGTCGAAATAATACTAAATATGTAAATCAGGTGGCCTTATCATTACGTAGAAACGGCTGTTATACATTATCAGTAACACCTCTTATCACTGCTCTGAAGTAGCGTTATACACACACATCAAATTTAAATACTGATTAGCCAAACAATATATCTATCTATAAATCAAAACTCTCCCCCAAAGAATGGGAAAAGACAAAGAAACAGAAGAAAAAATGCTACTTAGTTAAATCAGTATAGCCTTCCAAACAAATATCCATCCCCAATATCTTTCATTTTATGTATTTTCTTCTTCAATTAAATGAGTACATAAAATGAGTATAGCCCTCCAAATAAATACCTATCATATCATCTTTCATTATCTGTATTTTCTTTCTTAATACTTTTTTATATCTATTTGAAATATCACTGATTTAAACGTTGGAGAATATATAGGGGAACGAGTTTCATATACCTTTCACTTTTAATTTATTTTGTTGTGGTGTATGGGATTTAAATTCATAACTATAAAAATTGGATTCGTTTACATTTAAATATTTGAGCGAAACAGTTGACTTTTTAATTTATATGATAATTTTAATTTTTGAGATATATTAAATATAAAAATTATAAATTTAAGACATAAAAATAATTTTAATTTATCTATATAGACAAACTTTCGCAGATCTTATTATTAGGCGTATGACATTAAAACACAGGAGGAGGAATACAACTAGCATCCACATTTGGGCGTAATTGATGATTGATAGCATGTGCAGCGTCATTGATTGATTTATTGTGATTGGTTGGGTGGGCTGCCTGGCCTACCCCTTGTTTAGCCGCTGATTGTGCCGCCTTTAGGGCCATCCCCTCTCTCTCTGTCTCTCCTTTCTTCGTAAATATTTCCGTAAAGTACACTGTTCTAGATGGCTAATTGTCCAACTCGGGTATCGTCTAGAAAGAATAGATAACTCTCTTTTAAAAATAAACTTTTTTATACCTTTGAACATCCATTCTTACTGGTTTTTTATTTTTATTTTTATTAAAAGTGTCCCAAAAGATATTAAAGATACCATTAGATGATTTTCTACTATATGGCATGTGTCTAATAGTAACAATTCTTCAGTCAAAGTAGCATAAGAGAATGTCTGTGAATCTAAAGAGGAAGATAGACTTGATATTAGAAAAATTTATACTTGGAACAAAACCTTATTAGTCAGACGATTTTGAAGGCTTTTTAGTTGTACGGATAATTCGACACTGATAAACTAAAGTATGACCTATCAAATTAGATATTGGTGTATTTGAATGATAAAAATTATAATTTCTTTCTTGGAGTTTTTTGAAAGATCATTGACTTACGACAACATTTGAGACCGTTTGTGCATCACATGATTAGTAATAGAAATTTTGATTAGATTGGTTGCAACTGGGGAAGATTGCCACCAATTCCTTCCACTGCCTACCATATCATGTTACAGTACTACTTGATAGCCCAAATGCCCCCGGGTAGCTGTGGGATCCTTTCTTCTTACTTGGTCAGATTACAATTCTAACCTTGACTCTCTAATCCCAACTCTGCCTTTTGGACGTTGGACAAAAACAGTAAATTTGTTGTGAAATCTACTTAGAGAAATTTTTTACCTGCACAATCAAAAATTATCTAGGCTCATCCCACCTGACGTTTC
The DNA here is from genome assembly GCA_033239525.1 of Nepenthes gracilis. Taxonomy (NCBI): domain Eukaryota; kingdom Viridiplantae; phylum Streptophyta; class Magnoliopsida; order Caryophyllales; family Nepenthaceae; genus Nepenthes; species Nepenthes gracilis. The sequence continues at coordinate 28,712,245 of BSYO01000004.1, forward strand.
TCTTACCACCCATCCCATACTTTTATTCTTTGGTATCTTTTTTTCAAGTGTAGGTTCACCAAACTGATTTAAGTATTTTTTTGAGGTAGAATTGGTTGTTTTTTAGCTTGTAAGGATTGAGATAGAGAGATTAATTGGGTTGCAATTAAGCGAAAGGGTCAAAATGAGTGTAATTGGAAGACATACAGTGTATTTTATTTGATAAAAACGTAGCAAGCCCATGTTCAAGAAGAATAATCTTGATTGTGGTTAGGCTACTTCGTATTTGATTTGAAATTAGTTATCTATTAATTGTAATCTATCTAATTTAGGATCTGTATAGACCAGTGCTATTTGTTGATGGATCTAGTGGACTCTTGTTGCATTTTGGGATGTCATATACGGTTAATTTTATTTTTTTTTTATTCATGTTTTGTCATGATATTACTCTTTATTTTGAGTTTTGGTTCCGATGGGATTTGTAGCCAACCCATACTGTATTTAATAGTATTAACTTTTTTTTTTTGTTTAGATTTTTGTGTATATGATAATTTTGTTCATAAATAAAATTTTTTACTTACTAAAAAATATAAATAAGTCAAATATTTAGGGGTAAGTATTTAGCCACCACTAAAATTCCTTTTGTTTGGTATACTCTAAATATGATTTGTCTGACCCGATTAGAAGACGGAATTCAGAGGATGGCAATCAAAGAGGGGAACCAATGATTCAGCGGATCAATCGAATGACTGAGTAGTAAGAAATATAAAAGATCAAGATAATTAAAGATCAAACAAAATAATTATTAAAATATTAAATTTTAAAGAACGTTTATATATAATCGAGAGATGACAGGCCATACGTAAACAAGTAATAACAGCCTAATAAATATCAAACACTTATAACTGAATGGTTACTAAACAAATACAAGTTGCGATTATACAACTATTATAATAGTTGGCAAGTAATACATTATAACGTTACTAATTATAGTCGACAGCTTTTGGTAGACACACCGGTCAAAGCCTAAACTATAAATATAGAACTCTAATCAAGAATGGAAATAACTGATACTCTAATATACAAGTGTCTATAGCAAGTATAATCGAATAAAACATAGCCCTCCATCCTCACAAAATTTTACATTACACTCATCTCATTTGTGTATTCTTTTTACATTTTTTTAATTTTCTTAATAAAATATTATTGATTTAAACGTCAGAAGATGTATCAAGAAGTGAGTTTCGTATCCCTATTACATTTTGTTAAACTATTGTAGTATATAAAATTAAAATTTATAATTATAAAGATTAAAACTGTTATTTATTAGACCTATCAAATGTTCTACTCGACACTCTAATTTATGTTGGAGCAAAACGCGCGGAAGACCGAGCGGACACAACGCTCGGACAGGAACAGAGAACAAACCTCTCGGACGGTCGGGAGAGGTAGAGAGAAATATGAGAGGGAACACGCGAATTTAACGTGGAAAACCCTTCCTTAAACAATGGAAAAACCACGAAAGAATACACTATAAAGGATTGCTTACAAGTGTTAGCTACACAAGCTCAAACTAAAGTGAAACAATCACAAGTGGACAACTTTCTCTCTCTAAGGTGTTTCTCTCACAAAGTGGTTGCTCACAAAGGCACACACCACAACTCACCAACCTCTCACACACCATTAAATGATCTCAGCACTCCTATATATACATACATGAATAAATATATTTTATTCACTACCCTAGGAATCTACCCAGCCACCCTAGCGCCGCCTGGTGGCGGGGGTAGGCCGCTGCCAGCCGTGCCGCGGCCGCACGCTGCGGCAGCCTGCAACCGTCTTGGAAGTTGTGGCGGGCACCAACTTCCAATGCCCGCATTTATTGCTGCCGCAGACCATTAATGACAGAAAAAGTCAACGCACGCGTGGATGGAGTCCTCGTCCAAGTCCTCTCGGACATAACGCACCAAGCAAAAGTCCTTGTCCATTATTCCAATGGAGTCCGCGGACAAAGGCCACTCGGGAGTGACCCCAACAAACTTCCCCTCACGACCGAGTGGGAGTAAGGTTAGTTAGACCAGTAATGTCACAACAAGCTTCCAGCTTTCCCTTTGGCAAAATCTTGGTTAACATGTCCGAGCCATTGTCTTCCGATCGGACCTTTCCAATTGATAGCTGCCCATCATCAAAAACATCTCTCACCCAATGATATCGCACGTCAATGTGTTTTGTCCGAGAATGAAATGAGGAGTTTTTACATAAGTGAATGGCACTCTGACTATCACAAAGGATCTCGTACGCCTCTTGCCTTAGACCCAATTCTTGGACGAACCTCTTCATCCACAGCATTTCCTTGCAGGCCTCGGTCACGGCAATGAACTCTGCTTCTGTGGTCGAGAGAGCGACGCACTTCAGAATTTGACCGGGAGAGACCGCCCCTTCCGTAAATTTCACCAAGTATCCTGGACGTTGATTTCCTAGAATCAACGTCCCCTCCATATCTGCGTACGTGTGGTACGCAATTAATCGAGGCTTCTCTTCTCCAAACATCAAACCCACCTTGGAGGTCCCGCGCAAATATCTCAAGATCCACTTTCTGCGCGGACGAATGCTCCATTCCCGGGTTTGATAGAAATGCTCACAAGGCCAACCGCATATGTGCAATGTCCGGCCGCGTACACACGGCCAGACATCGTGGGAGCGCCAGCGGCCGAGGAGTAAGGAACCTTACTCATGCGCGCCTTCTCGGTGTCCGAGACGGACACCGCCGCTTACTCACCAAATGATTGGCGGTGGTGTCTTGACAGCTTGGACCCTTCCATATCAATCTTTGAAGCACCCTTTCAATATAACCCTCTGGGACAAACAAAGCTTCTTGCCCTCTGGTCGCGAGAAATTCCATTCCCGGAGACTGTTTGCGGTCCGAGGTCTTTCATGGCGAAAATCGCATCGCTTGCTTCTTGACTCCATGATCCGAGCCTTTGTACATCCGACAACCAAAGATGTCGTCCCACATAAAGGAGAAGGATGACGAAATCGTTGTCCGAGAACACGCACAAAGACACGGTGGGTCCGAGGAAGTCTTATGGTAACCTTGCTTTGACCGTAATGGACTCGAACTTCCGGTACCACCTGTCTCGAGCCTGTTTCGATCCATACAAGCTCTTCTTCAAACGACAAACAAGTCCCTCCTTTCCTTTAACTTCAAAGCCATCCCGGTTGCTCCATGTAGATCTCTTCCTCTAGATCTCTATGGAGAAAGGCCCGTCCGGACATCTAGTTGCTCAACCTCCTGTGTCCAACGCCACAAATTCGAGCACCAAACGGACTGAGACATCTTCACAACAAAGCAAAATCTCATCAAAGTCAACGCCCTTTGTCGACGTCACTAAACTTTCACCACAAGTCGTGCTCAGGTCTTTGGGGCGCGGTCCCTGGCTGCTTTCAGCGGAAGACCCATTTGTTCTTCGTAGCCTTCTTCCCTTAGGCAACTCCGCCAACTGAAAACGTGATGGTTCTCATATTATTTCTTCTTCCATGGCTTACCCATTTATCCTTCTCACACCATGGCCTCTTCAAATCTCTGTTCTCCAAAGATCGCCGGGAGGACAAACTCACCGTCCTTCCGGATGTGACATGACGTAGCACCCGGACGCATCTACTACCCATCCAAATTCCGAGGTACCACTTTCTTCAACCTCCGATCCGAGGCGCCGTATGCCTCGATCACCACCCAAGCAGCTACCTGATCCGAGGACATCGGATATCAGAGGCACAGACGGTCATTTTTCTCAATCATCTCCGTCCCGGAGATGCTAGAAGGGGACTTCACATTTTTCTCAGCAATGTCCTCTATGGTCTCGCCTTTGAAGACCACGTCAACGATCGAACTAGCCTTCCTCGTTGGGGGGTCATAAAGCCTTACCAAATTCTTCCTCACCATAGCCTTAAAACACATTGTAGTGTTTTGGCCTCCAAATCATGGTCCTCTCATCTCTAACATGGAATACGGATTTGGTTCCTTGCGTCCTCCCGACTGTGACTTCTTTCATGAGCAAAACCGCAATGAACTTCCCCTGCAGAGGCTTACTCAAGAGCGGTTAATAACATGGGCGGCCGCCCTCAAGGCCTCGGCCCAAAAGATCCTCAATGCCTCGCCTCGCTTGTCATGCACCTTACTCTTTCCAAGAGAGCGCGATTCATCCTCTCAATACCCGCTCAAACGGGCGCTTCAAGGAGTTTTTCGATGCTGCGATGAGCTCGCGGCAGAGGTATCAAAACTTTACATGCAATATATTCGCCAGATGCCGATTCCTATTGCCTTTAGTTCTCCCGCCTCTCCGTCAACAAGGACGTGAACTTGAAAAGTTTCCGTCGACCTAGTCCTCTGGTCTTTAGTGGAAACACCCACAATCTCTCGAGTAATCGCCTAAGAAGGTCAGTACCGCGCACTAAAAGACTTCTCCGGAGAGGGCCACACACACGTCCGTGTGTACAAGCCCAAGATCTCGACTCTTGAAGTCAGCCCTCCGAGAAGGAGACTCTTCGCTTCCCCGCCGCAGCGATAAGGACACGCCCTAGCATGTCTCCATCCACCTGTGGATGAGACCTTCCCTCGGCCAAGTGACCCATGCCACGCTCACTCAAGTGTCCGAGCCTCTCGCCAAAGATCCGACTCCGCACTGGCCGTGGCATTCACCTCGAATACTTTCCGATTCAAAACATAAAGCCCAAATGCCTTAGTTCCCGGGCAATGACCATGGAGCCCTTGGTCATTTTGATACCGCCTTCAATCAACGCCGTGAAAACACCTTCATCATCCAGCCCGCCTAACCGAGATGATGTTCACCCGATGTCGTGGACGTGCTTTGAGATAAATAGAGCCGGCCCCTCGCGAAGAACACTATCACCAACGTGATGTCTCCTTCGTCCTTGAACTCGACGCCCGCTTATTTCCCATTCTCGCACTATTTTCACAAGAAGCATGAAAGTGGAGAATAAATACACTGAGGTAAGGATGATCAAGCGCCGGAGTCCACTACCCAATCCGAGGACTGCTCGCTAAAATCAAGTCCTCGATCACAAGCTAAGAGGAGATCTCTCAGGACAACAGACCGAGGACTCTTCTTCGCCTCTCGCCCCTTCGCTTCCCCAATCCTGGCGCGCCCATCAGTAGCAGAAAGGTTTGATGTGGCCCTTCTTCGCCACAATGATGGCATCTATGTCTTGATACCGAGAACGTGACTTACTCCGCCCTTTGTCTTCGAGACTTGGGCCACGCCCCGAGCTTCTTCCCCTCGATTCCGGCCAACCAAGGACTGGCCTGCCGAGAGGTAGACGCTCCAAAGCCGGCCAACTCGCTCAAGCACACCTCTCCTTCACTATCTCCGGTCACCACACCGTTCGAGCCTAGTTCTCGGCGATCGTGACCTCATGGTTTCCCAAGAGTCCGGGAGGGTTGCTAGGAGCCAAAGTCCTAGCACTTCGCCCGAACTTAATGCCCATTCTGCAGCTTCTCCCACGCATCCATCAAACTCATTTAGGTGGCTCTGCAATGTATGATCCGTCCTTTTACCGAATTGTTCTTTGAATAAATCATCAAATGGTAAATTTTATTGTTACCGTATTTGGAGGCAAAGAGCTTTTTTTTCTCCCAAAGGGGCTTTGGCATTTGTCTCCTACGAACATGTCTCTCAATGCAGCCCACAAACCTAGCAATGAACCTTTTTTCACACTTTTCGCTTTGCTTCTAACGCTAGACCTCTTTTGAAATGGCCGACGATTTTTCTGAGGCGAAGACCTTGATAAAGACTTGACGATCAGCAAGTCGGATATTTTGCTCTTTTGTCAAAGTTTGAACCATTCAAGTCAAACCATCTTGCCGCCAAACTCCATTTCGATAACAGCAAAAGATCACCAGCAGTAAAATTCAAGAAATGCTGTAAATCTCGATACCACTTGTCGGAGCAAAACGGTCCATTATTCTAGTTCGAGCTGACACAACGCCTGAGACCCAGAACAGAACAAACCTCTCGTAATTGGTAGAGAGAATATATATATAACACGCGAAATAAAAATAAAAACCCTTCCTTAAACAAAAAAACCTTTTTAAAATATTTGAAAGATAAAGGATTGCACGCCCACTACCTGCATCTCTGCTCATTCTTTAGCAGAATATTTAGTAACCATGCACGTGTTTTCGGTTTACATGCTGTTTCATTTTATATATTTATTCTTTCGAATAAATCACTCGGTCGACTTTTGTTCTGTTGTATTTAATGGGCAAATTGGGGTTTCTTTTTTTCTGCAAACTGAAGTTTCTTATTAAGCGTCTCTTGATGCAGCCCCAAAGTGTAGCAATAACCCTTTCTTCCTCTAGCTCTTCGATGTTGGTTCTAAAAGGAATTCTCATGAATCTCTCTTGAAAGGGCCCTTTATTTTTCACCCTTTTTGGTAAATAGTTTGCGATCATAATTATGGGTACATTGGTCTTTTTAGTGAAAATCCTGGTAGTCAAGTCTACACTCTTGTCCGTCCAGCACCTTGAGCAGTGTGTTGGCATATTCGGTTCCGGCTTCCGTATCAGAGGTAATGTCGCTTTGCTCCTCTAGTTCGTTGAACTCATAAAAGACCCACATATTATAGTAATTGTCTGTTATATATATATATATATATATATATATATATATAAAATAAATGAAGCATTATATTATAAAAAAATCTTTTAAAAATATTTGAAAGACAATGGGGCACGCCCACTGCCTGCATCTCTGCTCATTCTTTAGCAGAATATTTAATAACCACGCACGCGTTTTCGGTTTACATGCTGTCTCTGCCTCTTCACACGTTTTTACTTTTTGTTACCGGCTCGACTGACACCTGTACGGTTCCTTCGCATGCTCGCTGGCTCGGTTAAAATTCTGTGAAGTTGCAGAAACCACATTCACGTGTGTCAACACAGTATTATCTCCTCTAATGCCTGCTGCCTTCTCTTCTCTTCGCCTATCTATCTAAGCTTTGTCCCCCTTTTTTTTAATACAAAAATAATTATATTAAAATAATAATATTTGATGGGTATGATAAAATTTAGGTTGGCCCAACTCAAGGCCCACACAAAAAAAAAAAAAAAAAAAAATTGCACAACTTAGGAGGAATCCCATGTAACCCCAAATCCAATTGGCCCAATTCAGAACAAGCCCAGCAAAAATCGGCTCCAAAGTAGGCCATGGTCTTGGCCCAAGTGCTAGCTCAAGATAGAGGGTGCCACACGGTTTGCTGCAGTCAACGCACCATGACTCTAATTTAGAGTATGTGGGCACGCCATCTCTACAAAGCACAAAATATTTTCTTGGAGCACCTTGTTTTGAGTTTTCATCCATTACTAAAATTTTATATTTATCATATTTCATTTATTTAATTTAGTTGACAGTTGTATACTTATTTCAATGTAGATCTACAAATTATTTATATGTATTTAGTTTGCATTCAATATCTTAGAATTTGTAATTTTATTAAAGGATAAATTTTCACGTCTCAAGGTATTTTAGGTTTAAATCATGTCTTTTTAAAGTAGTGTTAGGAAACTAGTTTTCAATTATCTTATCAACGTCTTTAAATATATGATATATTATTTATCTATATATAATAATTAATATATATAAAAACAGATAAATAAATAACTTTTATATTATTTAAAAATATCCTAAAAAGTACTAACAGATGTTCATTCAATTATAGAAGGGATTATTGGAAGATATGCCCATCTTTCATACAAAGCTACTTTCAAATGATCTTTGTGCATCCTGCATTTTACACTTCAAATGCACAATATTTTTTTTTTATTTTTTGGGTCTTTTTTGTGAGAATTATTTGATGTATCCACAAAGATAATTGTACAGATTCCAAATCCAATTGGCGCATGCAGAATGTTCAAACACTGTCCAAAGCCTTGGCCATTCGCCAATGAAAACAGTGTGCCAATGCGGGTGTATCAGAATATAAAGTGTCCCAAAATAAAATATAGGCTTTATATTATATATATATAAATATATCTTTTTAAATATATTTTAGGATATGTTTGTATGATGTGATATTTATTTATTAAATTTATTAATATAAATAAATAAATAAGGTATTATATTATTAAAAGTGTTTTAAAAATGATTAAATGGTGTATATATATATATTTGTAGTTAGTGTTTTTATTTTTGGTGGCATGCTTTGGAGTTTCACAAAGCAATGGAGAGGCATCAGTGAATCTTCTGAGGCAAAGTACGTACGATCAGATGTGGTATAGGAGCAGGCATTACTCATGAGAAGACAAGGTAATCAAATTTTGGTGTGATGGTGAAAATGGGTGAGCACTCAATTTAATCAATCCCTTTGTGACTAGACACCTTTTCTTTTTTTTACACCGGTAGTCACCTTATATGCTTGGGATAAACTCATCAACGAATCACTTTACTAATAATAAGAATTATATACAAGGTAAATTGAAACAACTTATTAATTAAAATTATATATATATATTTAATATGTGTAATTGTGATATTTTAAATCTGAGTTTAGTTTTATTAGCCTACCATTATATAAGACTAGAGCCATTAAAGTGTGATAGTTATTTTGAAGAATTTTTTTTTAAAAGACCATTTTTATTAAAAATATTTTAAAACTCATATCAGACAAAACTGTTGTGTAACATATAAATAATAACATCAAATAACTTTTGAATAAAATTATTAAAAAAAGATTTAATATAATATTAGTTTTATTTTATTTTATTTTGTAAAATAGATCCTAAAGTAATGCGTTTCCCGCCCTAGCTCCAAACCTCATCCAATTATGTAATGAAATTAAGTCCACCAAAGTAGTTTCGATGATTTTAATTTTATGTGGGTCCTTGATGTATCATGCTTGACCTAAGTTATAATATGGCTATACTCATAATTGAATGTCATTTATTTAAACTATAGTAACAATATAAAATGTCGACTAAATGAATTGGCAAAAAAGTTGTAATGGAGATTGTTATAATATAATTTAACTAGTGCAAAATTAAATAGAAAAAATGGCGCTTTGTTGAAATCATTTATTTGAGTACGTTACGTGTGTTTCAAGTGATATTATATGAATTTGAACCGTTCAAAAAATTGAAGACTCAAATTAAAACTTCACTAAAAATAAGGCATTTGTAATATTAGGTCATTAAAAGCATAATTAAATCATAATAAACTAACTAAAATCTAATAATCAAGATCTATACTGCTTAGCTCAGGAGTAACATGAGAATGGCCCGCCCCTATTAGAGCTTACTATAATAATAACAATAATATAATTTCATGGTTGATTGAAGAACATTATATTATTGTGCAGAACAAAAAGAAAAGGACAAAAAAAAAGGGCACCAGAGACCCTTCCTTCAGTGAGAAGTAAATGTCGACCGGGTTTATTAAAATATTTTAATATTAAACTTTCCGGTTCTCCACTATTAATTAAAAGATACTCCACTCCATTACTTTAAAGTAAATGTCGACCGGAACTGACGCGAAACAGTGGTGGGGGTTGAGAATTTCGAGATGAGATATATTTATTGATTTAGATTTAGATAAAGAAGAATAAAATTCGATCATTTCCCGCTCACCAATGTGAATTCTCTAAAAAGGGCTGGCCGTGCCGTGTGCGGTAAAATGAGAAAGAAAGTCGGCCTCGTTCATTCATTTCACTCTCCTGTTCGTCTTGGATTGCTGAATGCTCTCATCCTTTGTTGTGTTGCACATGGGGAAGATGCTTTTGCCCCCCGTCCCACCAATAATTACCCCCAAATAATTACACCCAATATTTCAATTTGGCAATCTGTGGTTAGTTATTATATATAATTAGTTTTATATAACTAATAATTAATTTAATATGTGCCTTTTGAATCTGAATTTGGTCCAAAGAGATTTAGTTAGAACCTTCAGACTATTTAATCTGAATTTTATATATTAAAACTGGAATAAATTTTTTTTTTTTGAAAAAAAGACTTATTTCTTATGATATATTTCAATATTTGAGTCAATTTTTTACATCTAGCAATTAAAATTATAAATGATAAAAGTGAAAGAGAGTATGTTAGATTGAGAGAGTTAGAAAATAATAAAGACAATGTTAGAATAATAAGATTCAAAAAATATATATATGTATATTTTTTTTGAAGGGAGAAACCAAGAGAAAGTGAGAGAGCCAAACAATGATAAAGGGAGCCGTTTGAGGATTAAAATTTAGAGAATTTATTCCTTTTTTATTTTAAAATTAATTCATTTTATTTTTTTCTCTCTCCCCTTTTTTCTGATATTCTTTGTTATTAAAATAAAATAAAATAAAGGATTATTATTATAATAGTATTTAGAGATAGCTTTTCGGAGGTGATTTCTCAAAAGTGGGTCCTGCTTGAATTTTTTCTACATGATTTGGGTGATGAATTGATTACTAATTATTTAATTTGATCATTGCATTCACCTTTTTGATCTTATTGACAAAGCCGTGGTTAATATTGATAGCTAATTCTTCAATGGTTGCCTGAAAAAGAGACAATAGGTTGGGCAACACATGGCAGTCCTTAATCTTGGTCCTTTCTCTTCAGCATTACGATGCCTTAGACTTTGTTTTCATGACAGTGAGGCGTTGGGCATTTGACACAATTGGATCCATACGTATTCCATTAGTACTTGGACTTTCTCTCTCCACTTAGGTTCGCCGATTAAACTTGCCTCTATACAAAGTTTCTGCCAAACCTAACATAATCAAATTAATATAATCTTAATAATAATCATAAATACTATAAAACAACATAAACCCAACTCAACTGTAGGGCATTTCAGTTCCCCACTGCTTTATGAGAACTGGAAAAAGAAAAGAAAAAAAAAGGATTTGGTAATTTTTAATGTAAATTCCACCAAATTTTCAAATATTACTCTTACCACCATCTGTTGGTCGGGCATTTAATTAATGAAATGTCTGTTATTAAATTTGCGAACTTGGTAAGACTTTTTGTCCAATTTACATTCTAGTGACAAAAAATTACACACTGCTTAGTCTTTCCCTTTCTCACTCTATGATATGTGTGTTGGCGTAGAATGGGCAGATGGACAACAATGCACAGAATCTCACACGGGTACACAGTAAAGTGAAGATAGAAAAAAAAAGATAGAACACGTAAGATTTTACGTGAAAAATCCTTCTCAAATAAGAAAAAAATCATGGGATACGAAATTCACGAATAAATCACTAAGTATGAGATCTTGATTATACAAACCATATGAGATAGAAATGAAGAATAGAGTACGAACAACACTCTTTGTATTTTTTTTCTCACAGCACTATTTTTTTCTCTCTTCCTCTCCTCTATCTCATACAAAGCTTCACACTGTAACTCTCTAGCACAAATATAATATATATATATATATATACATTCAGCAAAATGGGCAACTACCAACTCAGCATGGTGGCTGCATGCTCAATTCTCAAAATCTTTAAAAGTGGCGCACGCTCTATCTTACAGTAAGGGGCGCATACATGCCCTACAAGTTAACTTCTTATCTTTCTAAGAATGACGTCTTTTAACTGCTCAATCTAGAAAGTCAACAGCCCACCTTCTAAAGATGACAGTGAATCAGCATTTCTATTCTCAGCCAGTCAATACCCCGTTGTCTGTTTTCTTCACCTGGCGTTGACCGTCTTCTTTACTTGACCAGTCAATGCTCCACATTGACTGCTCGAACGTCCTTTAGTAGATCCGCATGTCATCAGTTGATCAACATCGTGTTAATCGGAACGCACACAATTTGCTAGTCAACAAAATTAACCGAAATTCCTGTCAGCCCAAAACTTCCGGTCAACTTTGTTGACCGGAATTCTTTATATATAGTCCGCAGACATTCAACACACAAGTCCTCGTACTCCTTCTGTGTCTTCCAACCATCAGGATTTTCACACGGAAGTGGCTTCCAACAATACGCACCCCTTCTTCTAACTTTCTAAGTCGAGGGAGTTCGCGGGGCTATACTAAATAGATTTTTATATTTATAAAATTCAGTAGGAAAATAACTGAAAATATATTAAATAATTATTTATTTATTTCTTTAATTATACTCATTAAATTAATTTAAGAGCTTTAGTAACACCTAGCTTCTGCATTTTATCTCAGTTTTTTCAGACGTTCGGCCTCTCACCCACAGCCATGGCGTCTGCCAGTTGCAGATGCCCTGGCCTCCACATTTGCGGCTGCAGAGACTGTGTTAAGCGTGGGGGATGGATAAGGAAAGCGGTGTGGATGCGAGCAGTCTGTCAGCTCAAGGGAAGATGGGGATTTTGAAGGGCTGGAAGGGTTTTTTCTCTCTTCCTTTTAGATGGAATTATTCATTTAAAATACCGATTTTTGATGCTCAATTATGGCCCAGTGACTTTTCTTCAAATAGTCTACATTATTGCACTGATCAAAATGATCCATCATGCGTCATTAACGTGACGGGCATCTTTTGTCATTTCACTAAAAATCAGAATCGAAAATGTGACTTTATGGTATTGTAAAAACCAATCAACTCAATGAATAGAACTCTCAAATAAAAATGGGATTACTTTAGGTTTATTGTATAAGAAATTTTAACATAGTAAAAAAGACTAATTCTGTGTATAAAATTTTTGCTATACACAAAATCAGAAAAATTGTTATATCACTTTGGGTATATTGTACTGAAAATTTTGACTTTGAAAATCTTTATCAAATCAACTGTGCCAATTGCAACCTCAGACAAAAAATTGACGTCAACTCATGCTTAAATGGGTAAAGAAAAATACTAAAGCAAAAAAGCCTTCAAAGCACGTTGTTGTACTAGAAAGGGGTTATGAGAAGGCAGCAACCGATACATTACAATGTACAAGAAATTAAATTTCCAGAAGTGATTTGCAATCTGCATACTTTATAACAGAGCAGCAGGGAAAAACAAAACCAAGCCTCCTATAGCACAAACGCTTATGTCAATGAGATTGCATTTTTCTATCCTATTCAGAACGTGATTGTCAAAGCCAAAACCGTTGCTGTAAACTAAAAGAACCCCAAAATGCTGCAGCAACAAGACATGATGTCCCAAGCCAAAACAATTCTTTCGTTGTCACAACAGTAGCATCCCACACCATTCGAGCGACATCATGATTGAGGAACCAAGTGGTTAACTTAATTCAGATTCCTAGCAAACAGAATTAACACCCATTTTGGCAAGAGCAAATCTCCTCTTTTGCAAGTTATCCAAATGTCAAATAACTCAACCGATCAACCTTTTGTGAGTCGAAAGCAAATGGACTCCACAGCGCCCCTGTGTCTGTTGAACTTTCTAACAAAAACCACATAGGATCTGCCATTCCAAAACTTCTAGCACTAAGCATTCTTAAAAAGGATCAACAGAAGCACCATGTGACAGAGCCAATAGATTTTATATATCCAGGAAAAGTGATGGCTGTTTCTTCCAAGAATGCATCACCACATAAGTACAACATTGCAGGCAAAAACATGTTTTTTCATAAGGCAAAATCATAAACAGCTACCAAAGCCTTTCTATCAGTTGCCAGCTAAAAAGTCAAGGAAAACAAATCCGGCTGGCTGCCATTCAACCAATTGCCAGACCAGAATTTTGCGGAATTTCCACTTTCAACAGTAAAAGAGAGTGAAAAAGCACGTTTTGGTGCTAACGAGTTTTGACCCCGAAAATTATAGCGGAAGCAACAATAAATAATAATAAATATCTAATACACGTAAAAGATATTTAACACTAAATGCTAACGAGATTAACAAGTATGCACGAATTAAATAATTAAGAGCAATAAAGATAAAGACTCAATTTTTTGTGACGAAGTGAAAACTCGATACCCACGGTATCGAGAAAAACACTCCGGGCTTCAACGGCCGGGAAGCAATGACACTATGAAAATCAACTTACGCACAGGTGGTAACGACGCCGCTAACCTAACCGACTTACTCCCGCCACGTGATCCCTACCAAGGAACTCCTTGATTTGCCCTTGCATGCAACGGAACCGACACCTTCCGGTCTTCACGCCAATCTTCTCTTGAACCACTTGAATTTTCAATCACGAACAAGTCTCCTTCTTTACGAACCAAAGTCTCCAACGATGGTAGAAGGCAAAGTTTCAATGGTTAAAGAAGGTGGGTGAGAAAACTATTTTGAACATGTAGAGCAATATTGTAGTGTTAGTTTTCTCAAGAGAAGCAACAATAATCTTGAAGCATGAGAGGTTTTCTTCTCAAAGAGGCACGCACATCGATTCTCCACTTTCTTATGGTTCAAAAACATAAGTCAAATATTTATAGTGGAGCCAAAAATGCGTTTGAAAATTCCGCCTCCCGTTGGCCGGGCGCGAGCGGGGCTCAGCGTGCGGGCGGGCGGCCGTAGGGTTTTGTGAGAAACCCGCGGGCGCCGAGCGGCTGAGGGGGAGCAGCTGGCTGGCGACCTCATCGTTTTTCGGCTCGAGCGGCTAGCGAGCGAGAGGCGAGCGGCCACCCTACTGGTTTTTGTGCTCGAGCGGGATTCGAGCTCATGGCGAGCGGGCGGTCTATGGATAGGCTCAAGCGACTGGAGGGCGGATCGAACGGACTTTAACCCGACAACCCACAACCCGACATCAATACAATAATACATATGGTCACGGAATATGCCAATAAGACAAATGTCTCTAACAATCTCCCCATTTGGCAATTCCGTGACAAAACTCAGAAAATAAACAAATACAAGTGAATCACGGGTTCAGACACCACTGAGATAGAACCCGTGTACATGAAAACCTACGCCTAGTGATACAAAAAAGATACAAAAAAATGTAAATAGTTATACGAGAGCTGTTGAGGCGATGTGATGAAAACCTGCTTGACTGCCTGTGTCACTTCAGTTTCCTGGTCAAGTAAGGTTAGTACCAACAACAAAGAGGTAGGCAATAATAGATACAGCATGTAGTACTAAAATGCAACAAAGAGAGTAGATATCGTGCATAGAAAGTCAATAGATAACATCAATAGCAAATAAATGAATAGCACGTCTACAAAGAACATAAATAGCAAGTCGAACTCCCCCTAACAAAAATAAGTACATCAAATCTAACTCCCCCTATTAGCATGTGCCAAAAGGAAACCACGATCTCCCCCTTTTTATTACGAAGAGCCAAAGAGAGGGGATCACTCAGAATCGCCGGGAGGTGGAGTGCCATAATGTCGCCGCCAGCGTTGATACGCAGCCTCCTTAGTGTCCAATCGATCATCCAAACGATCAAAACGAGCAAGTATTTGGAACTGAAATTGAGATTGCGACGCAAGAATCCGCTCTTGTGAAGAATATAGACGCTCAAAATGGTCGGTAAGGCGAGAGATCTGACCCATCAGAGCGGCTGAGGAGGAGGTGGAGTGTCGATACGAAGTAGATGGTCCAGGAGCCGAGGGGTTAGGAAAGGACGAAGCAGAGCCAGAGGGGCCTTCGTCCGGCTGAGGAGGAGGCATAGCAGGGAGAGGCTCACAAACAGCTTCTCGGGGTCGATAGCAAAGCGACGTGTATGGGACCGACTCTGGGCAAAAGTGGTGGAGGTGATGGGGCGGCCGAGCGGTAGGCGATAATAGTCCGCAAATGGGTGACCGAGCCCAGCAAAGAGTCGCTGAATGAGGCACCCAAAAGGTAGATTTGCCTCTTTTCGGCCGGAGAAATTGGCAATAATATGAGTGATAAAATGGGAGGGTAAGTCAATAGGCTGACCACTCAACAGAGCATACAGAAATAATGCCTTCTCCTCGGAAAGGGATGAGAAGTGGGAGACCGGGAACAGGTTCGTGAGTATAATACGGCTCACGACCAGTCGCCGAGAGGAGAGGTACAAAGTCGGGAATGCTTTGCCATTCCACTCCAGAGGGGCACCATGAAGAAAGGTGGCAATTTCATTAAAAGTAGACCGGGTGCGCACCGAAGAGTAAGGGTAGGGTGGATTGGCCACCCAAGGGATATCAAAAATGCGGGCAAGGATATCAGCCGTAATGTGCAGTTGTGCCCCGCGCACGAAAGTAGAAAAAGAATTATAAGTGATCGCATGAATATTTGAATAAAATTCTTGAATAAGGATGAGCGACGGAGCAATCAAACCTGTGATGACCGACGCCCAACCACGGTCAAGGAAAAGAGACGAGATGGAAGGGTCGACTGAGTCAAGGCGGACTTCCCGTTCGAGGGAGAGTTACCTATGAGACATGCGGGTTTGAAAAATATTCTCGGCCTCAGAACTAATAAAGCGATCAGGAGCTGAGATCCCACTCGGTCGAATGCGTTTGCCACTCGACTTGCGTGACATAGACTTGCGAGGAGCCGACATCTGAAAAGAAAATTGAGCACCACAATTTAAATATTAAAGTGTGGAAAATATATATATATATATATATATAAACAAATATATATATATATATATATTTATTGATTTATATATGTTGGAGGTTTTGGTGGGGGAAGGTCACGTGACAGACACGCTGTGAACAGTGCGTCGTTCACGGTCGACGGCGGCTGGAAGGAGAACAGGGCAGCCGGCGAGACCCACGAAACGCAACGCCAGAGGTCCACCGGAGCTACACCGCCGGCACACACGGTTCCGACCGATTGACAGCAGGAGGACGCACCCACACAATGAATCGGAGCGTCCGGGTGGTGAGGAGAGGAAATCGGCACCGGAAACGCCATGAACGGCGATGGGTAAGGAAGGTCGGGGATTCACGGATCCATGGACAACGAATCAAATCTACGCAAGAACCGGTGGATTTGAAGGGAGGTGGAGGCAAAACGAGATCCGTGAAGATAGCCACCCATAAAGGAGGCAAATTTCGTTCCGAAACCACCATAAACGGCGGCGGACACCGAAAAATGAAATCGAGAAGGAGGTGTAGGAATTTACCTTGAGAACGCCCAAAATCAAGAAGACGGAGGGTAGATCTGGCCAATCTGATGAAGTAGGAGAAGGAGAACGGCGGCCGACGCAAGAAGAGAGGAAAGGTAGGACCGACGAAGATGGGTGAGAGTTTGTGTGGAGAGCGCTTGCTGCCTGCTCGAAGATAAAGGCAGGCAGCGGCCGCTCGAGCCCAAGGCGAGCGAGCGGAGAAATCCGCCTTTTTTTTTTAAATTAGAAAGATGAGGATTCATTCGTCAGGCGGTGAGCACACTCCGAGGGCAGTTCTTAAAAACTCAAACCGCACACTGTCTAATGGTTTGGTGAGGATATCGGCCAACTGATGCTCGGTTGGAGTGTGTGTAAGTAATATAACGCCAGTTTCCACCAGCTCATGTATGAAGTGATGCCGAATATCGATATGTTTGGTGCGGGAATGTTGCACAGGATTTTTAGAAATATTTATTGCAGTAGTATTGTCACAATAAATCTGCATAGTATCCTGGACAATACCATAGTCAAGAAGCATATGTTTCATCCATAGGAGTTGGGTGCAACAACTGCCCGCGGCAATGTATTCGGCTTCGGCCGTAGACAGTGAAATAGAATTTTATTTCTTACTCAGCCAAGCTACCAGATTGGAGCCGACATAAAAACACCCACCGGATGTGCTCTTTCGATCATCAATATTTCCGGCCCAATTGGCATCGGAGTATCCGGTCAAAGTAAAATTTGAGTCGTTTGAGAAAAGAATTCCAAAAGCAGACGTCCCATTGATATAACGAATAATGCGCTTGACCGCACTTAAGTGGGATTCTTTTGGATTGGATTGATAGCGGGCGCAGACACCGACACTAAATGCTATTTCGGGTTTGCTAGCAGTCAAATATAAGAGACTGCCGATCATACTTCTGTAAAGAGAGGGATCGACACTCTT
The DNA here is from genome assembly GCA_033239525.1 of Nepenthes gracilis. Lineage (NCBI taxonomy): Eukaryota > Viridiplantae > Streptophyta > Magnoliopsida > Caryophyllales > Nepenthaceae > Nepenthes > Nepenthes gracilis. The sequence goes on from BSYO01000004.1 coordinate 28,730,116, forward strand.
GCCAGCAGGATCACGATCCAATTTGGAGGAGGTGCTCATGGGAGACCGAGTATGTTTAGAGTTATCAAGATTGAATCGTTTGACAAGATCCTTGACATATTTGGCTTTGGAAATAAAAGTACCGTGAGGAAGTTGTCGAATTTGCAGGCCAAGGAAGTATGTAAGTTCTCCAATCATACTCATTTCGAATTCAGAGGCCATACATTTTGCAAAAGAATGTGCCCGGGAGTTGACAGTAGCGCCAAAGACTATGTCATCAACATAAACTTGGGTTACCAATATACATTTGTCAGTCATTTGCACAAATAGAGTTTTATCAACACTCCCTCAAATAAAACCATGATCATTTAGGTATGAGGTAAGACGATCGTACCAAGCTCGGGGAGCTTGTTTAAGGCCATAGAGAGCCTTCTTGAGTTTGTACACATGGTCAGGAAATGTACGGTTCACAAAGCCTTTCGGTTGTTCAACATAGACCTCTTCTTGTATGAACCCATTTAAAAATGTACTTTTGACATCCATTTGGTATAATTTAAAACCCATGGTACAAGTAACAGATAGAAGGATACGAATAGACTCCAGACGGGCCACATGGACAAAAGTCTCGTCATAGTCAATACCTTCTACCTGAGTATATCCTTGAGCAATAAGGCGGGCTTTATTTCGAGTGATATTTTCATTTTCATCGGTTTTATTTTTAAGTATCCACTTGGTTCCAATGACATTTGTATTGGTAGGTCGGGGAACCATAGTCCAAACATCATTTCTCACAAATTGATTGAGTTCCTCATGCATGGCATTAATCCAGCACTCATCAAGTAATGCCTCTTCGACTTTTTTGGGTTTGATGTGAGAGATATAACAGGTATAGGCGAGCTGATTCAGAATGCGGCGACGCAGCCTCATACCTTCATTAACATCACCTAACATTAGGTCCTTTGGATGATTGAGCTTAACTCTAGAAGAAGGTTCCTTTGTAGGAATGGCAGTAGGAGTTACTTACTCAATGTCAGGAGAGGATACGTTGGGTAAGGCGTCATCATGATCATCATCTTGATTTGAGCAATCAGTGCTTGTAGGATGGTCATGAGGAGTATCATTCACAACAACGTTTATGGATTCCATAACAGTTTGAGTGCGCAAATTGTAGACTCGATAGGCTCGACTAGTTAGGGAATATCCCAAGAATATTCCTTCATCACTTTTTGAGTCGAATTTTCCTAAGTTTTTCCTATCACGTAGAATATAGCATTGACAGCCGAAGATATGGAAATACTTAACATTTGGTTTCTTTCCTTTCCAAAGCTCATAAGGGGTTGTTTCTGTCCCAAGTCTTAGGTAGACCCGGTTGATTATGTGACAAGCCGTATTCACGGCTTCGCCCCAGAAGTGCATGTCAATATTTTTACATTGCATCATTGTTCTTGCCATTTCTTGAATGACTCGATTTTTACGCTCAACAATCCCATTTTGTTGAGGGGTGATAGGAGAAGAAAATTCATGATGAATTCCCTCTTCATTATAAAATGTTTCAAAATTAGAATTCTCAAATTCCTTGCCATGGTCACTCCGAATTCTAATGATAGAGGTACCTTTTTCATTTGCAATTCTTTTACACAAGGTTTTTACGTGGTCAAAAGTATCGGATTTTTCTCGAATAAGATCTATCCATGAATACCTGGAGAAATCATCCACAACAACTAAAATGTACTTTTTACCACCTAAACTTTCAGTTCTAGACGGCCCCATAAGGTCCATATGAATTAATTCAAGAGGTCGTGAAGTGTTGATGTCACTATGAGATGAGTGACTTGATCGAATTTGCTTTCCTAATTGACAAGGACTACACACATGATGTTTTATATTTGACAATTTAGGTAGCCCTTCAACACAACTCTTTTTCAAAATTTTTGATAAGCTTTTAAAATTTAGGTGGCCAAGGCGTTGGTACCACAATTCAGTTGTGTCAATTTTAGTAGATTTGCATTCAAGAAGATTATTAGGCTCAATACCATACAGATTGTCAGGGGTTCTCTTTTCCTCTAAAATAATTGAGCCATTTGTGTCATAGATGGAGCATTTATCTTGAAAAAATCGGACCTCAAAGTTGTCATCACAAAATTGACTGATACTCAGAAGGTTAGATTTCAATCCTGATACATACAAAACATCACAGGGCTTCGAGAGTCCAGAGATACCAATCAAACCTCGACCAAGGATAGGTGCTCTTGAGCCATCACCAAAGATGACCGTCCCATCAGGATGGTCTAACATTGAAGAGAACATGGCTTTATTTCCACACATGTGTCTAGAGCATCCACTATCCAAGTACCACAGAGATTGATTTTGAGCTTTTAAGGCTATGTGAGCAACGTGGCATTGGTTTGTTTCTGAAGAATTTTTCAGCTCACTTTTCTTTACCCAAATTTTTCTTTCCGAATGTATTTTATGATTCAACATTTTCACTTGTTCATCCAAGTGCTGAATGTGATCAACGAGTTTATTCATTTTTAGCCCTTGTCTTTGGTTGTACAGAAGATTCATAGTGTGACACCGAGGACGAATATGACCTACTTTTCCACACGCATGACAGGTAGGCACAAATTTAGGTCTGAAAGAATTGTTTATAGACCTTTGATTGAAATTTTTGAAGGTCTTGAAAGTGTTTGAAGATTTGTTCATGACCTTTTGATTATATGAGTTAGGCAAACGAGTTGGGACAAAACTTTTCTCCACACATTGAGGCATAGTCTTAATGACTTTGGGAGTGATAGTATTTTTGAGTGGTGGTTTTGTAGCGGGAACAAATACAGTTTTAGGTTGTGGACCATGTTGGGAGATTTTCTCAACATATCCCAAACCCTTTTTATTTCCAGTCATTTTTTTAATTCCCAACATATGATCAAGTTTTTGGGTTCCACTTAATAATTTTTTCAGATCCACTTTAGTGTTCTCAAGCTCCACTTCTAGAGTCTTAATTCTAGTGATTAAAGAGCTGTTTTGACTTTCCAAATCTAGACGAATATCAGTGGGATCCTTTAATTTTATTGCAACTTCATCCTTTTCTCTTTCCAGGTTGATGAGTTTACTGTTTAAGATTTTATTCACTTTCTTCACTTTCAAACATTCCTTAAAAAGTTTATCATACGCTTCTTGAAGCCCATCAAAATCCTTTTACAAAGCCACAAAAGATTCTTCATGAGAAAATCACGTTTTCGAGATGCACTTGTGGCTTTTTGTCATAATTCTCTTGATGATAGATGTCATGAATGCCATATAATTTATTTCATCATCCTCGGAGGATTGTTCATTATGATTTGAGTCATCTTCGTCATCCGTTAGAGGCACATTTAAGGCTTTTCCTTTTTGACGCTTAAAATTTGGACACTCCGTCCGGATATGACCGAAACCGGAGCATTCATGACGTTGGATTCCTGGAGATTTCTTGGTTTTAACATCTCTCGTTTCCTTTTTGTCCTTTTTGAATGGATTGTGAGACAGATCAGGTACTTTAGAAGGTCGTTTGCTGTTCTTATTTTTAAAAAATTTCTCAAAATTTTTAACGAATGAGACAAAAGTCCTCATCACTACATGATTCATCGTCTCGAGTGATAACATTTCTCTTCCTTTCTATTTTTTTTCCGGGCAATTGATTTGTTTTTCTTGGATTGAGGAAGAGTGTGATCATATGTTTGAAGAGACCCTACCAGTTCTTCTATTCTCAGTTTATCTAAGTCTTTGCTTTCTTCAATGGCAATAACTTTTGGTCTAAAACATTTAGGCAAAGATCTAAGTACTTTTCGGACAATTCTATTTTCAGGGATACGTTCACCTAAATTGAAAGTAGAATTCACAATGTCATTCAATTTTGCATAGAATTCATCAAAAGACTCATCATCTTTCATGCGTATTTCTTCAAACTTAGTGGTGAGCATTTGTAATTTTAAATTTTTGACTAGTTTCGTACCTTCGTGAGTAATTTCAAGAATGTCCCAGGCTTCTTTAGATTTTTCACACATAGAAATACGTTTAAATTCTTCTGGGAAAACAGCCATAAATATAGCATGTAACCCCTTACTATTCCGAGAAGTATGCTGGCTGTTGGTTATTCTGAGAGTATGACAAATTGCATGCATCAAGTTCCTCTTTAGTCCACAATGACACAGCTTTTGGTTGGTTCTCGACGAAACTTGTGGGTGGCGTCCACCCAATTTAGGTACTAACCCAAACTCGTTCATCCATTGATTTCAAAAATGCTCTCATCCGTACTTTCCAGTACGTGTAATTGCTCCCATCAAAATAGGGAGGAACGGACAGTGATTGACTAGAATGCATCTAGATCGGGATCGTGGATCGGGGTGAGTCTTTGATACCAATTGAAAAAGCACGTTTCATGCTAACGTGAACAATCGAGTTTCGACCCCGTTAAAAGTATAGCGGAAGCAATAGAAATAAATATCTAATACACGTAAAAGACATTTAGCACTAGATACATACGAGACTAACAATCATGCATAATACAATAATGATAAGTAATAGAGATAAAGACACAATTTTTTGGTGACGAAGTGAAAACTCGATACCCACGGTATCGAGAAAAATACTCCGGGCTTCAACGGCCAGGGAAGCAATGTACTATGAAAATCAACTTACAGACCGGGTGGTAACGACGCGCTAACCTAACCGACTTACTCCTGTCACGTAATCCCTACCAAGGAACTCCTTGGATTTGCCTGCGGCAACGGAACCGGACACCTTCCGGTCTTCACGTCAATCTTCCCTTGAACCACTTGAATTTCCAATCACGAACAAGTCTCTTTCTTTACGAACCAAAGTCTCCAACGATGGTAGAAGGCAAAGTTTCAATGGTTAAAGAATGTGGGTGAGAAAACTATTTTGACATGTAGAGCAATATTGTAGTGTTAGTTTTCTCAAGAGAAGCAACAATAATCTTGAAGCATGAGAGGGTTTTCTTCTCAAAGAGGCACGCACATCGAGTTTTATTCCTAATATCCTAATATATTACAAAAATATTTATGAAATATTTTCAATTCTTAGGGTTCAAAACATAAGTCCAATATTTATAGTGGAGCCAAAACGCATTTGAAAATTGCCGCCCAGGATTGGCCGTGGCTCGAGGCGGGCGGGCGGCCGTAGGGTTTGTGGGAAACCCTACGGGCGCTGAGCGGCTCGGGGCGGTGGAGCAGCGAGGGCGACCTGATGACAATGGGTTGATTCATCGGTTTTTCGGCTCGAGCGGCTAGCGGCGAGAGGCGGCCACCCCTATCGGGATCATGTTTTGCGCTCGAGCGGGATTCGAGCTCATGGCGGCCAGGGCGGTCTATGGATGGGCTCGAGCGAAACAGGGCGGACCGAACGGATTTTAACCCGACAACCCACAACCCGACATCAATACAATAATACATATGGTCACGGAATATGTCAATAAGACAAATGCCTCTAACAGAGAGGGAATTCAAGAGAAAAATCCTCCATTCCTTCTGAAGCTTTTCTACAAAAATGCAGCACGAGTGTGCATTTGGAAGGCACAGAAACCCGACAAGTACCACCTCCACAAACAGCAACTATGACTCATCAGCTCCAAAGTGCTGCTCCAACACACATCTCCAAAGCCATTTTTCTCCAACAGTGCTTTGGTAAATGCAGCAAAGTCCTTACTTACCAAATGGCCTTATTCAACAGTAGAGTAACAACTTCCCATTTCACCAAATGAATTTTAAAGGTATTTCCACAGCCACACCAACAGGAACCTTTGCAGAATACCCTGGTTCAACAAAGCCACAAAAACAAAGAGCCGCAGTATGCTGGAAGGCTTGAAAGAGTACTGTCAAGTTTAAACCTACCGCCTGTAGATACATATAGCTTTTTCGAAGGCAATAATCTGTTGGTTATACAGTTTTCAAAAAAAAAAAAAAAAGGGGATAAGAACCAACGGTTGGTCCAATTTCGTGTAACTGTTTTTGCCCTACCTCCATGATAACTTTTCATAAGATAATTGATGGAATTATCTTACTATAAGTAGGTACTTTTTGGTTTTGTCTCTAAGTCTAATTCTTTTAAAAAGTACACTGTCGCTAAAGGGAATAAAGGTTTGGAAGATCAAAAACCATTGGTGGATAAATATGCAAGAAAATCAGAATAGCATGTAATGGCGGGAAGTTTGTCGATCATTTTATATTCTGCATTTGGTCTTTCTATGAATGATTAGACTGGTTTATATCTAACATAATTTTCTCTGAAATTTACTCGGCTTCAAGACTCATCATATAGTGAGCATGGACGCCGCATGGAATACAGACACAATATTGATATGTTATTTTTTTTAAACGAGGACAAAACATGTTTATGGCATGTCAACTAAAATTCATAATTTATTTATAGATAAGAAAATATAAGTGATTAATAACACTAATTTATACTAAATTATCAATAAAGATACATATTTTTTATTTTCTCACACAAATTGCATGTAATATACAAGTGGACCACTTTAAAAGAGTTGTACTATAATATACCTCACAAGTGATTGACACAGTGTCTAGACAATAAACCACTACAAGGTAACGCTAGGAAACAAAATGCCAGCAAGGGTCACATTCTAGCACATATGCTATTCCCACAAAAATATAGGCATATGAGCAAGAAGTCAACCGGAGATACAAGGTTCCCTGGTCGACCATTTGGACATAAAGACAATTCGGCCGATGAAGTTATATAGAAGGAGGGAACCAAGTCGATTCCCACTTAAAAAAAGGGAAACAAGAGGGTCTTTGTCACAAACCCTTAATGGGTGCTTCTTGGCTGTAATCTCTCCACTTTTTCTCAAGAGGATGACTCTCTGAACAAAAGGGCTATGAAAGTTTGTTAATTCCATCAATGGTAGGAACTAAAAGAAGGAAGTATTTGGCAGAGAATGAATATGAATCAGCTGTCTTCTTATTAGCACGATAGGATCTACAAGAAATGATGCATTTTGGGTATTAAATTGAAATAGTCATTGCTTAGAACAATGGTAGGGAATCTTTGCCATAACTAGCAGCCAAAACACTATGACTGAATGATCAAACCAAGTTGACACTATAATTTGACGGGTATAGTTTTATTCGAAAGGAACACTCCTCACATGGAAACTATAGATCAGATTAGGGCTAAGCATATAGCCTTAAATCTCAAATTTAACCTTCAAGATTTGGAAGCTAGTATTGGAGTTGGCCAAATCTCATAACATAGGCAGGACTAAAAAGAAATATCAGAACCCATCTGCCCTTGGAGTATAAAATTGGCTAATAAGATGAGGCCCAAAGAAGCCCGACTCAAACAAAAGTCTAAGCCAAATAAGGAAGATTTGATGACTTGAAAAAATTGAGTAATAACAAATGGATACAGACTAACGGCCAACCATCAAAAATTGTCTAACTTGTAATCGACCCTCACACAACTGTCTCTACCTCTAGATAGCTTCTATAGCCACAATCCCACGTCCCCACTTACTAAAGAACATTGGAATGAATAAAACGGATGGTAATCATTCCACAACGTCTGTTGAAGGAAAACCACCCACAAAAAAAACTGCCTCCTGAAATTACAATAAAAAGCAACTCCCACTCCATGAAAATGAGAGAGTTTTCGTAGGATTTTAGGGAAATGGTAATATAAAGGAGACTTCAAAAAGGCAGGGATGGTTTTTACGGAGCCCAATCCTCCAATTATTATACTCATTGCAATATTTTAAAATAAATTATAATTAATTAAATTAAAATAATTAAAATTGATATCAAAGAAGGAAAAAAATAGGGTCAGAGTTAATTTTGAACCAGGCCATATCAAGTTAAAAGACGCTTGATCGGCGCCGATGCGTGCCTTTACATATTCTGAGTAGGGAGGTTGTTTCAGACTGTCATCTAAATAGTATTCGAGCGTACTTTCCGATGTATTCAAACTCGATGCAAGCCCCAGAGATACTCGAGTGTGCTGAGGTAGAATATTAGCTTGTATGCCATTGGGTTTGGCCATGGCACATGATGCACAGCCAACGTGTGCTTGTATGCCAATCTGCTATATATATTGTGTTTGGCTAATTTTTGATTATTTTTTTGTCAAAATTTAAAAGATGAGAGAGAAGAATAAGATGAGAAGAGAGAGAAAGAGAGAGAAGTTAGAGAAGCTAAATTTAAGTGAAACTAAGCAAGATTTTGTTAATTAGGAACTATGATAAGTGCATTATAACCCTTTTTTTCCTTTGTTGTTAATTTCTTTCACTTTTTTAAGTTTTTATTATTTCAAATACTTATACATGATATATTTTTGTAGCTAAGATAATGATACTTCATATGCATAAACTTTGACACCCATTATTTATAATTTTTATGCAAATCATGTCTTTAGTTTATGTACCTTGTGTTATTAAGTTATTTTTCTGAAATTTTCTTGTATATATGTGCTGAATTTATGGTTAAATGATTCTCATATATTTTAAATTCACACATAATATTATGTATGTTTAAATTTGCTATATATATGATTTATATGTTTTAAAATTTATTAAAATTTTCCCTACATGTTTGTTTATGGAGATGAATTGCTGATTTTCTGTATTAACTTGCTAAGAACAATTCTACATATTTAAAAACCTTATAATTTAATCTTTCATATTTTAAAATAAGTATGTGTAAGTTTATGCACAAATCTTATATAATGCATGTAAGGAAATTAATAAAATTTGAAGGAAAACTCTATAAATTGTTAAAAAAATAAGAATATTTTTTCGGATTGAAAAAATATATAATAATTATGTAAAATTGTATAAAGATTTTATTTGTTTAAGTATCGAATGATGGTAGTAAGTTTAATGATAGTACATTATGATATACCTTAATATATTATAGTAGTGATCTATCTTCGAACCTGTCATTTGCAAGTGAAAGTGGCGTTCAGCTTCTATTTATAGGGTTATATGTACAACGATCCACCTATGAATCATGAATAGTAACGTAAAACTTTTGGTTGTGTAAAAATAAATATAACTCAAATTTTGATTATTTACTTCTTTAGTCGTAAGGCCCTACTAGCACATGGTCCCTAGAAAATCATATAATTGAACATAAATTTTATGGCACAACATGATTTAAAACAGAAAAAGAAAATTAAAAAGTAGTACATATTTATCATGAAAAATTTTGACGTTTCATTTAAATTTGATTTATTTTTTCTTTTGGCATATTTTTATATAAATTGTATATTTAATTATAAATTTATATATCTTATTAAATTTTTGACTCACTTTTACTTTTATTTTTTGCAACCCTTTCAAATTTGTAGGTTCGGGCACTTGCAGGTGAGGATCTTGAAAGAAAAGCAGATTTTAGAAGAAATCAATTTAGGATTTTATTAGAATATGATGTTGTATTTAACTTCCAATAGTAGTTTAATGTTATGTCTTTTAGACATTGGGTTTGTATGAAAGTTAATATAATATCGTGGATGTGTTAACTCTATTTTATCTTGTTTATACGTATCTCCTTACGTATATTTTGATGTATTGATATAGTCGATATTTTGGGATTACTTTCGGTGTGGCATTATTCGGGTCCTATGATTAGACTTATTAATGTATATAAGTTTGGAATAGTCATGATATCAATATGAAACTCAGGTCCTTTGCTAATTTGGACTTATTGTTTACTAATGGAATAATCACGTTAATTATTATAAGACAATTGTGTATTGAAACGTGACACTCATAATCTCACTCTACACTAAATTTCTCATTTTTAGATCCCCTAACTTAAATTATTAAGCAAATAAAGATGACTTGTTCGTCGAAACATATTTTGGTGAGTGAGTCCCACATTCATTCAAAATTCTTGTTTTGTTTATTTTGTATAGGATTTGGTAGTGAAGTTCAAAATTTTCACAATCCCAACACGAATATTTAATAACAATGATGTTAAAAATAAAACTTATCTATATCTAAGGTTTATCAACCAAAATTAGATTGGACACGGCATATCAAAATTCATAAGATAATTCTTGAGATAATACTGCATTCTAATGAATAACTAAACCATCTCCGTTTTGCCTATAAATTTTAAACTGTATTTGATCGGTCCATAATTTAGTACAAGGAAGACCATCTAACCAAAGTCCATATATACAATTAGCAGAAACTTAAATTCTATTCTAAAAGGGCAATGTCCAATATTAATACAACCCAAAACACAAATAAAATGTTCTAAACTACTCTCATCAAATAGTTATCCGTCCAATCCTACAATAATCCAATAGCTGCTATTCTAAAAGTGGTTTTAAATATTACAAACACGACCCTAACACTGAATAAGAGATATATAAATGTTATATAAATGTACATGAGTAAAATAGGTATAATGGATAATAAATTATGACACATATAAAAATATAAAATATTTAATTTTTGATAAATATATTCAAAAAGATGATAACTTATAAATTTTTTGACATGTACGAATATACTAAAACATACAAGTGTACAAAAAATGTAGGATGACCAAAAAACATGTAAAAGCATATCAAAAAATACGAAAACTGAAGGATCATATTGAAAATATGAAAAAATTAAGAATCAGGGATCAATGAGTTAAATATTGTTTAAATTGAGGGACAAACTTTAATGAATGGGTTATACATATTCTTAATACCCTTAAACCTATACACTATTATTTAGAACCTATAAGTGGACTGCCTAATAAATTTTTTTTTTTATAAATAAGGTCAAATGTCGCTTTTTTATTCATTCATGAATAATAAGTACAATCTTTAAGTTGTGTATGGATCATTAGGATATGTCAAAATATTATCTATCCTTGATATAATGGTTTTTATTTTGCCAAAACAGATAATTCTATCTCATATATGAAATATCTAAAACTTTTCCAAAACAGAAGTAAAATCTCTATTTTATTTTATAAAATAGAGTTTTTGACAAATATTTATATAAAAATAACAAACAAAATCAAATAATCTAACATTTCGTGATTTTCTTATTAATATTTTAATATAAAATAAACCTTTAAAATATTCAAATATTCTTTAAAACTAGACATGCACGCAATAGATATTAAAAAATGAGTAAAAAGTGTGACATTTATATATATTTAAATAATAATCATAAGAAAATTAAATAATTTTGAAAATAGACAAAAGAATAAGTTTAGATATATACTTATATTAAAACAAAAATTTACTCAATTTATTATGAAACGGTCTCAAAATTATCATCATTGTCTTTTTCTCTCTTCTTCTCCGTCTTCATTCTCTATTTTCTCTTCCATTCTTTATAAAAAAATGACCTAAAATTAGGCAATTGGTTATAAATAAGTAAACTGATGCATAAGCACCAATTAGATGAATATCAAGCGCCAGGCCTATACATATATTTGCACCAATTAGACTATTTCGATCTATTATGTAATAGTTTTAAAATTATCTTTCTTCTCCTTCTCTTTCCTCTTCTCTCTCTTCTTTCTCCATCTTCTCTTCCATTTTTTTTTTATAAAAAATGATCTAAAATTAGGCGAGAAGTTATAAATAGGTGATCGATACACAAGCACCAATTAGACGAATATCAGGTGCTTGGCCTAAACACATGCTTGCACAAATTAGACTATTTCAATCTATTGTGAAATAGTCTCAAAATTACCTTCATTATCTTTCTCTCTCCTCTTCTTTCTTTTCTTTCTCCATCTTCTCTTCCATTCTTTATAAAAAAAATGACCTAAAATTATACAGGAAGTTATAAATAGGTAGACTAACATATGAGCACCAATTAGATGAATATCAGGCGTCAAGTCTAAACACATGCTTGCACCAATTATACTATTTCAATCTATTGTGAAATAGTCTCAAAATCAATTTCCTTTTCCTTCTCTATCTCCTTTATCTTTTTTTTTTTTTCTGTATCTTCTCCATTCTTCATCAAAAGTGACCTAAAATTAGGCAAAGTGTTCTAAATAGATAGGCTGGTATATAGGCACCAATTAGACGAATATTAGGTGCCAGACCTAAACACATGCTTTCACGAGCTCACCAAGCCCGCACACGGCTATACTTCTCATTGCCAAACCAATGCATACACGTATGACCATGTCTCTCCCGTGTACGAGCGCGACCCATACTAACAACCTACGCACAAGTGTGCCTATCTTGAGCAGGAGCATGACCTATATTGCCAACCCAAGCAAGAGTTTGCCTTTCCCATGTGTGAGCATGTCCCATTTTGGTAAAGCCATTAAATCGCACACAAGAGTCATACGAGTGTAGATCAGATGCTGACTATCGAGACTCAAATACTCGATTTTAATTTTTAAAATACAGTTATTACTAATATTTACCCAATAAATATAATCAATGACGTCATAAATTTAAATTAGAGAATTAGAAGTTATAGACAGTTTGATCATAATCTGTTTAGACAGACTTCAGATTTTAAATACTCATCAAATATATAATTTTATCTTCATATCCTACAAGACCTTACATGATTTTTTTTTTTTTTTTTGGTAAGAAAATCTGTAAAATACTAATAAGGTAAAATATAATCAAAGTTCTAATTATTTTTGCACAATTCTAATTTTTTTTTTATAGTTTTTATGTCTATTGACTAAACATAATATATCAATAAAATCACTTTAATTTTTCAAACGTTTAGACCATTCTATAAGAAGAAAACCAAACATAGTGTAGAAAAATTACCAGAAGATGACAAGATTAGAATGCCTCCAGTTGGGCCGAAAATTTGACTTCATCTCTCTTTCATCAAAAACAGCAGAGACGACTTTCTTAAGCCAACTCAGACGACCATTCGTTAAATCTCAGAGAGGAAGCAGCAGGTCGCTCTTAAAACCACGACTTGACTATTAATTAATCAAGCGGCAGCCTCAATTATAGATGACTAATTCAAGATCTTGGTGATTAGTCACTAACAATTATTATTATCATTATTATTTGCTTAGTGGAAGAAAAGCTTTTCTTAGCTGTGTGCACGCAATACGATCCTTTTCCTATGTATTTGCAAACCTCAGCAGGCAGTCCACACCATTTTTTTTTTTTTTTGGTTTATGTTTATGATAATCAATAATCCCCTTCCATGGATTTAGAATAAATCTTAAATGTAAAATTTTATTCGTAAAAATTATATACCGGATAAAATTATATGACCGTATTATCTGCGATTTATGTGCCTATAAAATATTATTAAACTACCCATAAGAAATAATGAAACTCTAAGCAAAATTTCTGTCACAACTTCACCACGACAATCATACCATTAGTCTTGTGAAGAAAAGTTTATATGTGCTCAAAAGCCTATTTATAACCATGATATATTTGTTATTTGTTTATAAACGTGAATATGGGAGCACCGCTAAAATATTCTGATGAGGATTAAATTAATGTAAATCTATTTTTGTCCCGGACTAATTAAAGATTAAAAATAAGTTTATATCACTTTTTACTTAAATAATCAAATATGAGAATTTGAATAACTTAAAGTTCATGGAACGAAAATTAATTAGGATATACTTTTATCTTTGGAGGTTCATGTACATATATTTTCTCTCATGAATTTTTTCTTCAATCTGCCATCCTGAGGAATTCTTTTCTGTTTCAAAATAGAAACTTGGGAAGAACAACTCAGCTCAATCAAGACGTAATTGCCATATCCTGGATTCCACTGACCCGAGTACAATTGACAAAATTCAAGCAAAAAGAAAATAATGAAGAAAAATCACAACCCGAAAGAATTAATTCATTAAGGCATGAGCGTAGCATCTCGTCTGAATATGCAATTGTAAGGACACGGGTCCTTTTATAGATCTATCAACAAGTGAGAATAATGTACATGCTTTGCGCGTTATGCTCCTCATCCGTGGGATAATTTAACCCATTCCTTGGGTCCTTTAGCATACTAGGACGAGTGCACAGGCGAAAAAGATCTTGGTGATCTAGACCGTTGCCTATCGATTCGAGGGTGCCCGTTTTCTTTCCTCGTTTCCCTGTTGTGCAAATTACTCTCGGATGGAGCTATGTATACGAAAGAACCCGATGGCACGTCGTCTGATTCCATGAGGGGCTCTATGGTGCTAACCACAGTGCTCATCATTGGTCTATTTTTCGGCCTCTGGCTCAAGCACTGGTAAGCTAATCCAGCTACTATTTTTGCCCCTGTTTCGGAGTATTGGCCTTCCAGTCTTGGGTCAATGATGCGGCTTAGCCTCTTTGGATTGTTTAATTGTGGTCTTGCCCAGTCGACCAAGTTTTGTTCCTTAAGAGAACGAGTTTTGTCCATCGACCTCCGTCCCGTTAAAAGCTCCAAAAGCAGTACTCCAAAACTATATACGTCGCTGGCAGTCGTCAAATGACCTGAAAACAGCCAAAACAAAAGGTACCGATTTAGCATCTCAGTTGATAAAGAAATCAAGAATATGACTATGATTGTATATACAAGTGAAAGAACATGCCAGTCATGATGTATTCAGGTGCCGCATAGCCTTGAGTTCCCATTACACGAGTGGAAACATGTGTGTCATCTCCTTCGGGTCCATCCTTTGCTAGCCCAAAATCAGATAGTTTAGGAGTGAACTCCTGCAAAAACGAGACAGTGTACGTGTGAAATCAGATACGTATTATATTTGAGTTTTAATTAATTAAATTTATTTAATGAGACAAGTTTCAAGAATTGAGGTGAGTTGAAAGAAATTAACACTCACAGAATCTAACAAAATATTTGAAGCTTTAAAATCCCGATATATGATAGGTTTTTCTGGTTCATGAAGAAAGGCAAGACCCCTGGCAGCTCCCAGAGCAATTCTGATTCTCGTCAACCATGGAAGTGAAATTGAAAACCCTGTAACCACATAACCGTAATTACATGTTTTGTCCACTCTATATAATAAAAAAATGACAAATAATCAATAATCGCACTAGTGGACTTCAAACCACACATCTCATCTTCAAATCAAGAAGGCATTGCCATGATATTACGTGAATGTTGTCCTACTGATATGACGGTTGCCCCCTTAAACCTCCATTGAGTAATTACACGGATATTGCATCAGCTAATTATCATTGATGAAATGTAATAATTTAAAAAACAAAAAAGTCAAAAAGCATCGTATTTGTCTGGTTCCAAATCACCATTACTGCTGTGCAAAATTTGAAACAATTGTCCGAGAGTGGTCTTTTCAAACTAGAAAACAAGAAGATATCACTTTCGACACCTACAAAACTAGGCCCTCGACCACAACAAGAAGATGTGCCAATTTCCCATTTGAAATAAATCTTTTCTAGTTTTTACTTGATCCGACACCCATGTTTATTTTTTTTATTTTATGAAATAATTTTTTTAAAAAAAATATGTCTATTTTCATAAACATTGCCTAAAACATTAAAAATTATAATATTTGTATAATGCACCATTTTAAAAAATTTTTATGCTTCCAAAAAATAAATTGAAACGATTATTTTAGGTCATTTATTTTTCATTGTGGTTCTGAAAATTTAATAGGGCATGAAATGTCAACAGAATTTGTTTATAATAGCTACATCTATTAATTATACTTTATAAAATTATTAATTGTTCAAACTGCTTTATTTTAATCACCCATACATAAGATACACATAATTTTAGAATAATACCCAACCGCAAATAAGATAACAAAACATGAATTTGTAATATTGAGAAGGATGCAAATCATTGCATGACTCCCAACAAAAGAGAAAAGGAAGAAGGAACATACTTCTAAATAGTTGATTCTCCAAGCTGCCGCGTGCCATGTATTCATACACTAAAAGCCTCTGTTCCTCTTCACAGCAATATCCTATCAACTTCACAAGGTGTGGATGCCTTAATTGCCCAAGGAATATAACTTCAGCCTTTAATAAGAACAAGATCACCGAGATCTTATAAGGATGCATAGCAAAAAAAAAAAAAAAAGGAAGAAAAAAAGCTTGTTAACTAGTTGGCAAATAATGTTATTTTCCCTACCAGTTATCAAGTGTTTAATTATAGTGTCGTGTGACCATTAAAGCCAATGAACCATCTCCATGTGTTCACCCATCAAAAGTTATTCATACATTAGTATGTCACATTCTTTTTTTTTTTTCTAGGGTCATAATTTATTTGTAAGACTTAAATATTAGAAATATTTTTGTAAGCTATTGCAAATTTGATGTCCATAGTTGAACAAAGCAGGATGCTGCAAGAATAAGAAAGGAACAACTGATATATAAAACTTTTACTATGTGTAGGTAATTAGATCATTTTAAATCTATCATATGTGCTATAATTTTTTTTGTAATTTAAGAGACTATTTTTATATTTTAAAGTCAGAAACCTCCCTATCCGTTACTGACAATTCCACTGAACGAATAAATGGGAACATTTAGCCCCAGAAAATGCATTGCAAGAATGAATAATTACCAGCCATTCCCTATGCCCCTGAGAGCCGTCCAAGTCAAGGAGTTTAACAGCCACCGGCTGAGACTTCAAACCAGGCCTAAGCTTGTCGTCGATGAAGCCTTTGTGAACCGGCCCAAATCCACCTTCTCCAAGGAAGTTGGTGGAACAGAAGTTCTGGGTGATCAACCTCAGCTCTGCAACGGAAAACGCATGGAGGTTTGATCCGACGAGAGAATTTGAGAGGTCTTCGGAGAGTGTTATTGAATTTGGATTACTCAGCTCAGCTAAAGCGAGCCTCTGTGATGAATTCTGTTTCTTAGGCTTGGGCAGCGATGGTTCCTCCAAGATCCCACAGCACGGAACGAATGCCCTCCATCTGAATTTTTGGACAGTCATCTCTGAGAAAGCTGCCTCCGTGAATTTTTTTCCTCCACCTTGGATCAAAAACGAAGCCTCAAGTGTTTGATGCAGCCATTGTTATGAAGAAGAAGTCTTCAAAAGCCAATGAGAAAACAATTGCAGAGGGTTGGGAAAGAGGTGTTGCAGGGAAGACTTTAAATGTAGACGCTGAGGATTAATATTCAAATCGACAACTACCCTCGGCAACCAAACACAGAGATAGAGGTTTCCAACTCCTTTTTTGAACTATTCTATTATTCTACATCTTATTGTTCTTCTTTTTTTCTGCTAATCAAAAAAAAAAAAAACTCGAACAACGTTGAAGTTTTCTACTTTTTTTTTGATAGATTGAATGAGTGATATGATATCAGACATAGATATATATATATAAATCATATCTTACGATATAAATAATCCAATTTGATTGGACTGATAATGACAAGGCTAACCTCCCTTGACTTTTGGTTCTTGATATCACAAGAAATGACAATACTTTCTTGCATAGCAAGTGTTCATATTTGGAGCCGCCACGAAAGATGAAAAAAAAAAATAAAGTTCCTCATGTTTGGAAATGCTAATATGAAGAGTTTTCGTATGTCAGATGGTGAGAAACAGCTATGGATTTAAGGGGGTTATTTCTCTTTGAAGCAAGCACAAAATATTCTTTAAGAAGCACAAAATCATTACCATTATTGCATAAAATTATCGTTGAACATTCTTTTATTAGTTTTAATTTTTGGGAACAGTGATTTTTGAGCGCTTAAAGTATTTTGAGCAATTGATTTGAGATTTTAATTTTCTTAAACGTATATTGTTGGATATAGCCTAAAACAAAGCTAACCCAATTAATTAATATAGTGAATTCATCAATAGAAAACTCAGAAAGAAGAAAAAATCAATCAGCTCATTAAACCTAAGCGTAAAAACAAAGTCTTGCCTTAATAAAAAGAAATTAAAGTCGGATGGATGATCAGATGATCAAATTGTCGAATGGTTGAAAAAACATGAAAAAGATTGGATTGCAAACTTAAATGTTTTGAAATCATAATTATAATTCAAATGATTAATCTGATCAGACGGTTAATCACATTGAACGATTAAATAATGTAAGAGGTCAACTCTGCCAAACAGTTAAATCAAGTGAACTATGAACATACCTTATAGTTAACCAATGTAATGATCTTTTAATTAAGTTCAATCACTTAATATCACTATCAAATTAGTTGTTTCAAGAAAGCCTTCCACTTAGAACATGCATGAAGATAATTAATCTATTCAGTTTTTAACTAGTATAATTAATCAAACCGTGATTAATTATTTCTCCTCAAAAACTGTTATCAACTAGAAATGAAGCTATAAATGTGTCCACTTTTCTTGAAAAAGGAAAACATAAGTCAAAAAGTAATTACAGAGTTTTAGCCCTCCTTTCACTTGATTGTATGCAAATTACGAAGTCGTGTCCTTCATCTTTTACTCTCTCACATCCTCATTCTCTTTATCACCTTTTCAATTTTTAAAGAAAATGGTATTTAATTTGAGTATTAGATAATATATTGGGAAATTAATTTTGTATCCTTTGAACTCTTACTTAATATTGTAGTGTGTAAGATTCCAATCAAATATTCAAAGGTTTAATCCGAATTCATTAGAATCATAATATTATTATATTTTTAAAATTTTAAAAAATATTTGAGATGCATGTTTGACTGTTTGAAAAACACGGTTTTTTTGTTTAACGTGGAGAACAGTAGAAACGAACCGGCAGGGGTAAGATGGGAAGAGGAAAAAATTGAATCCTCGAAGGGTTGTTGGTTTGCGGAGAACTTCTAGAAGGTGAGTCATGATTATGAAATAATGCAACTTCTGAAATTACCTAATAGACCCTATCGCGATAAGAACAACGAAGTGGGATCACAATGCTTAACACGACAGTGATTGACCCGCATCATACGATTTTAAGCCCAAAATAAATATTTATAAAAGATGAGTATAGATAAAAAATATTTATAAATATGTGCTTGTAGAATTAAACTCCTCAATAATAAAGCTCAGGCTAGTTTTATTACAATCAAAAAAACAACCTCTGGGAATATATTTTTTGAGTCGTGGGAAAATAATAAATTTTTTTTATTTTTTATTTGCATATTATGTAAGGACAGATGACTGAGCAGATAATAAATAATTAACTTAATTTTAATTGTCAAAAAAATGAGTTCCTACCTTCATTGATTGCTCAGTATTAACCAATAATACTAATCAATAGAAGATGCAATGTTACCTATAAATAATACTATTGACCGACAATGACAGAATTTACCACCAGCGAGATCTACCTCTGGCAAAGCTATGGGCTACCACCTATGGTTTCAAAGCAAAAAGTATATTGTTATATAAAAAATATCATCCCTCGTCAAAAATTATAGTACTGTCATTGATTAAAATTTTTTTTAATTTCTTTTATTGTTGGGGATCACTCCCGTGAAGAAGTCCGTATGATTGGATAATTTGGGTGGAGCATGAAGTTGCCGTTGTATAAAGAAATGAAGTTCCAGTCAACGGGGAGTTGATCGGATGGACGGTCAACGGACTATTGACCGGTTTGGCGGAGAAGTAGGCCAGTTTCTCTAAGAGATTTCAAAAGAGCAAATTTCAGACGGTTAATGGAGATGTTGACCGTCCTTGTGAAGAACACGGACGGCCCACTGTGCGCCGCCCACCAGGCAATGCAAAATAGTGCCAGCTCAGCAGATCTTCTGGAGATACACGATCTCGGGCGGTTTTGCAGGAGCCGTATTTTTGGACAGGAAAATATTCATATTATTGGAAGGAATTGTTTCTATCCTTTTATGTATTGAATATTGCTCCATATATCTTTTTATGTATGTAGAGTGGCTGTGTACTGGTGGGTGAGAGAGTAAGAGAAAAACGGTGAACGAGTGCTCTTCGATTTCTCTTTGTTCTCTGCTGTTGCCTCCAAATCTCATATAGTGAAACTCGTTTCACTGGACAGTTTGTCCCGTGGTTTTTCCCTTGATTGAGAAGGGTTTTCCACGTAAAAATTTCTTGTGTTCATTGTTCTTCTTCGTTCTCATTTCTTACTGTCTCGTTTAATCGGGAAGGTTGTCCGCCCTCTTTCCCAACAAGTGGTATCAGAGACAGGTTCCAAACTCTATTTCAATAGCATCCTCATCGTCAAAGAATCTGTCATTTAACATTGAGCAATTTAACGGACAAGACAACTTCATCCTCAGGCAAGAGAGGGTGAAGAACATTCTAACGAGGGAAGGGACAGTGAAGGCGTTGAAAAAGAAGGATGAAAAGCCTGAAAATCTGACCGACGATTAATGGCAAGATAAGAGAGACTTTACAAACTGTACCATTAAGCTGTGCCTGGCGGACAACACTCTCCAAAAAGTTCTTGGTCTAACTGATCCGGCGGAGGTTTGGGAAAAGTTAGAAAGCTGTTACAAGTCTAAATCCTTGACGACTAGGCTTCATATTAAAAAGCAATTTTATTGCTTGCAATTGTCGGAGGGATGGAGTTTTGAGAGACACTTGGATGAGTTTAACCGGATATTGACGCAGATGTCTGCTCTTTATGAGGAAATCAAGGAGGAGGACAAGGCGTTGGTCCTGTTGGCTTCCTTGCCGGCCACCTATGGCCATATCGTCACAACCTTACTGTTCGGCAAGGATACTTTGAGATTGGATGAGGTCATTGCCTCTTTACTCATGAATAAGTCCAGGAGGTTGCAAGGAACCTCATCATCTTCTCATTCTAAGGTTCTGGTGACCGAATCCAGGGGAAGAAGTAGAGGTCGCCACCAAAAATCGGGAGAGAAGAGTCGCAGCAAGTCTTGATCTAGATACCAAAATCTGGAGTGCCATCATTGTGGCAAAAAGGGCCATATCAAGAAGTATTGCTTCAAATGGAAGCGAGAAAATGCAGAGAAGTCGAAAAGTGACAAAGGACGCGGCGAGGAAACGTCCTCCGTCTCAGTAGTCACAAGTGGGGATCTCCTGTTGACATGTCAATGAGAGGTGGCAAACTTGACAGATCTGGAATCTAGTTGGGTAATTGATTCGGGCGCTACCCTACATGTCACGTCCCGGAAGGGACTATATGCATCCTATACTCCAGGAGATTTTGGAGTAATTAGGATGGGAAACAAAGAAATATCTCCTATTGTAGGCAAAAAAGATATTATTCTGGTCACAAATAATGGCACGAAGCACTGCTGAAGGATGTGCATCACGTTCTTGGCATTCGCTTGAATGTCATCTCAATTGGTCGACTGGATGATGAGGGCTACTGCAACACCTTCTGTGAAGGTGAATGGAAGTTGACCAGATGGTCTTTTGTTACAGCGAGAGGGAAAAAGTGCTCCGGTCTGTATGTGATGGAGGTCCGTGCCATGGCTGGAGATGTAAACGCTGCAATTTGCAAGGAGATAGAGAATTTGTGGCACAGGAGGTTGGGCCACATGAGTGAAAAGGGATTGTCTCACTTGTCCATGAAGGGTCTAATCAAAGGAACGAAAGAGAACGGGATGAAAACATGTCCTCACTGCTTGGCCGGGAAACAGAGAAGAGTATCTTTCAATGGAGTTCCGTCAACCCCAAAAATCGGACTGCTTGATCTCATACACACAGATGTGTGTGGTCCGTTCAAAGAAAAATCGATTGGTGGTGCTCAGTATTTTATTTCTTTTATTGACGACTGTTCAAGAAAGCTGTGGGTTTACCAACTGAAGACCAAGGATCAAGTCCTTGGTACTTTTGAGCAGTTTCATGCTCTTGTGGAGAGTCAGACGGGGAAGAAACTGAAGACCGTCCGAAGTGACAATGGCGGTGAATATTTGGGACCTTTTGATGCCTACTGCCGGTCGCATGGTATTAGGCATCAGAAAACACCACCGAAGACACTTCAGCTGAATGGAGTAGCAGAACGTACGCTCTTGGAGAGAATACATTATATGCTTTCTGAAGCAAAACTTAACGCATCATTCTGGGCAGAAGCACTCCAGACGGTGGCCTACATCATCAACAGGTCGCCGAGTAAGCCACTAATGGGTGAAGTGGCAGAAAAGATATGGACCGGTGTAGAACCGTCCTATGATTATTTGCTAGTGTTAGGATGTAAAGCATTCGTGCACGTTCCAAGAGATGAAAGGACGAAACTGGACCCAAAGACGATGCAATGCGTCTTTCTGGGCTATGGAGAGGATGAACTGGGTTACAGGTTTTATGATCTTGCCACAAGGAAACTAGTCCGGTCAAGAGATGTAACATTTGCCAAGAATGAGATGATTAAAAACATTGGTAGGAAGGCAAATTGTAATGATAAACAGACGAAAAAAGTAAGCATCGAAGATGTCCGTTCTGTATCAGAGACAGTTTCAAACGGTCAACAGAGAGTTGACAGGATTGGCGGTCTTGAAGCAATTGAAGATACTGGAGAGGAGGTCATAGTGCCTGATGATGACCAAACTGAAGCCATGCCTCAACCGGCTAAAGAAGTCGCTATTAGACGATCCTCCCGAAACAGACGACCGTCTGTTCGTCTGTCCTCTAGTGAATATGTAATGCTGACCTGATACGGTGAGCCTGAAGATTATGAAGAGGCTATGAATGGAGAAGGCAAGGAGAAATGGCTGGAGGCCATGAAGGATGAGATGAGTTCTCTTCGTGAGAACCATACCTTTGATCTTGTTAAACTTCCTAAGGGGAAGAAGGCTCTGAAGAATAAATGGGTCTTCCGGTTGAAAGCGGACGAGAACACCAAGGAGCCAAGATACAAGGCTCGACTGGTGGTTAAAGGTTTAGGACAACGGAAAGGAATTGATTTTGATGAGATATTTACTCCGATAGTGAAGATATCTTCCATACGAGTGGTATTGGGCCTGGCTGCCGCCCAGGACCCTGAGGTGGAGCAGATGGATGTCCGAATTGCATTCCTCCATGGAGAGCTTGAGGAGGAGATTTATATGGAACAGTCCAAAGTTTTGAGGCTAAGGGAAAGGAACAACTTGTCTGTCACTTGAAGAAAAGTCTATATTGCTTAAAGCAAGCCCCTCAGTAGTGGTACAAGAAGTTCAAGTCTGTTATGTTCGGCCAAGGATACCGGCGGGCTACTCGTGACCACTGTGTATTTGTCCAGAGGTTTGCTGACGATGATTTTATCACCCTTCTCTTATATGTAGAAGACATGTTAATAGTTGGACAGAATATTGACCGGATAAAGAAGTTGAAGGAGCAGCTTAGGACGGTCATTTACCATGAAGGATCTTGGATCGGCAAAACAAATTCTTAGAGTCAGAATTATATGCGATCGGAAGGCTAGAAAATTGTGGCTGTCTTAAGAAAACTATCTTGAGAAAGTGCTCCAATGGTTCAATATGGACAAGTCGAAGCCCGTGAGCACACCCTTGGCGAATCATTACAAGTTGAGCACTCATCAATGTCCGTCCTCGGATGACGAGAAAAGATACATGAAAGGTGTGCCTTATTCCTCTGCTGTAGGAAGTTTAATGTATGCCTTGGTATGTACCAGACCGGATATAGCTCATGCCATTGGGACTGTTAGCCGTTTTCTATCGAATCCTGGCAAGGAGCACTGGTTTGCAGTGAAATGGATCATGCGATACATTCGAGAAACTTTCAAGAGGTGCTTGTGTCTTGGAAGTGACATACCGCAGTTGGTGGGATATTCAGATACGGACATGGCCGGAGACATTGACACACGCAAATCTATATCATTATTTGATAAAATTTACGGGCGGTGCAGTTTCTTGGCAATCCAAACTACAAAAATGTGTAGCTCTATCCACAACTGAAGCCGAATATATTACAATTACAGAGACGTGCAAGGAGTTGCTGTGGATGAATGAATTTGTTCAAGAATTGGGTCTTCAACAAGAGAAGTACAGTGTACTCTGTGATAGTCAGAGTGCAATACATCTCTGCAAGAATTTCTCATTTCACTCGAGATCCAAGCATATTGATGTTCGGTACCATTGGGTGAGGGACGTGCTGGAAGATGGTCTATTATCACTGGAGAAGATTGGTACTAAAGATAATGGTGCAGACATGATGACTAAGATTCTAACAAGAGGAAAGAATGAGACATGCTGCAAGATAGCCGGGTTAATGGATCCAACTTCCTCACGGTCGTGAGGGAAAGTTTGTTGGGGATCACTCCCGTGAAGAAGTCCGTATGATTGAATAACTTGGGCGGAGCACGAATGTGCCGTTGTATAAAGAAATGAAGTTCCGGTCAACGGGGAGTTGACCGGATGGACGGTCAACGGACTATTGACTGGTTTGGCGGAGAAGTAGGCCGGTTTCTCTAAGAGATTTCAAAAGAGCAAATTTCAGACGGTCAATGGAGATGTTGACCGTCCTTGTGAAGAACGCGGACGGCCCATTGTGCGCCGCCCTCCAGGCAATGCAAAACAGTGCCAACTCAGCAGATCTTTTGGAGATACATGATCTCGAGCGGTTTTGCAGGAGTTGTATTTTTGGACAGAAAAATATTCATATTGTTGGAATGAATTGTTTCTGTTCTTTTATGTATTGAATATTGCTCAATATATCTTTTTATGTATGTAGAGTGGCTGTGTACTGGTGGGTGAGAGAGTAAGTGAAAAACGGTGAAGGAGTGCTTTTCGATTTCTCTTTGTTCTCTGCTGTTGCATCCAAATCTCATATAGTGAAACTCGTTTTAGCGTACAGTTTGTCCCGTGATTTTTCCTTTGATTGAGAAAGGTTTTCCACGTAAAAATTTCTCGTGTTCATTGTTCTTCTTTGTTCTCATTTCTTTCTGTCTCGTTTAATCGGAAAGGTTGTCCGCCCTATTCCCCAACATTTATATATATAAAGTCAAGTCTAACCATCAAAATTTTTAATTCAAATCTTACAAATTATAACAATTAATAAAATATTATAAGATACGATACTTATGCCTCAATATATTTTTTAATATTCAAATCAGAAGCATTTCTATGAAAATAAAAGGTAATAAAAATTTGAGGATAAATAAATGTCAGAAAAAATATATATGTGATATGTACCGAAGATTTTGATTGACTTTCAACCTTATTATCTCGTTAGAAATTTAAAAAACTTTATCTTACAAATCGTTGCTAGATTTTGCAAATATTTTCCTCATATCTCGAGCGTGCTGTTTAGGACAATTGAATACTACTATCTTGGAAAATGATCGGCTTTTTAGTTTTTTTTTTTTAAAATATGGATATTTTTAACCTTATTAAAAAATGACAAGAGACCACATTCCTTATGAAGTTCTAGGTCTGGTTTGAGTACTGAAAGTCGGCTAATACTTAATTGACTACTAGTTTAATATTATTGTAGACAATCAGTTTCTCAGCGGAGCGTTTTTTAGCTAACTTTAAATCGGTCAACAGAGCTTCATGTTTCGTCATATTGTTCTTGGCTTAAAACTTTAATGTTATTGAGTATTTAATCTCAAATCCATCGGGTGTTCTTAATACTATTTTGGCTCCACTTCCTAATTGTGAAGTCGCTATGTCAACATGCAACATCCATGTGGGAGATGATCCATGTGGGGTTGCTCCCATGAATCCGTCTGTTTTTTCCGGGATTGGAGTCATCATTTCACTAATAAAGTCGCGAGGGCTTGACCCTTTCTAAAGTAACAAGCTCTAAATTCTATATAAAACTTGCCTAATTTAACATACTATTTAATCGAGCATTCAGATTCTTCTACTTTTTATAAGAACCTTTTTAATGGTTGATCAGTCAATTTTATGTTCTTATGGGCTTGAAAATATAGTTAGAACTTTCTCGTAGCGAAGACCAAGGTAAGATAACTTTTTTTGTATGCATATATCGAGTCTCTGTATCTAATAGAATTTTACAAATATAGTATATCAGTTGCTAAATCATTATCTCTTTCCCGACTAGAACAACACTCAAGGGTATTTCTAAGTCAATCAAGTAGAGATATAACTCCTCACTTTCCTTAGGGCACATTAGAAGAGGGGGATCTTTTATGCATTCTTTCAACTCTCGGAATGCTTGTTGGCACTCCTCTATCTATTAGAAACCATTTGACGTTGCTCCTTTTAATACATTGAAGAATGAGAAATATTTTTTAGCCAGCTTAGCTAAGAATCGAGATAGGGTGACGAATCTTTCAGTTATCCTTTGGATTTTCTTGATAGTCCAAAGTGGCTCTATATTCTTTATTACTTAAATCTTTTTCGAATTTACTTCTATCCCTCTATCTAAAACAATAAATCCTAAGAACATATGGCAAGTCACTGCAAAGATATATTTGGTTGGATGTAACTTCATTTCGTATACCCTAAGTACGTCAAATGCCTTGGCTAGATTTTTAATATGGCCATCAAAAAATACGCTTTTAATGAGTGTTTCATTAACATACGTCTTCATATTTTTTTTGATCTATCACTCAGATATTTTATTCACCAGCCTTTGGCATATTGCTCTAATATTCTTTAGTTCAAACAACATTATTTTATAATAGTAGATACCCCGATCTATCATAAAAGAAGTTATTTTCTTGTCTTTTAGATTTATTCGGATTTGTTTATATTCAAAGTAGATATTCATAAAGCTTAGCAATTGATACTTAAATCTTGAGTTAACCAATGTGTTGATATTTGTCATTAATAAATTATCTTTTGGACATATTTTATTCATATCGGTGAGATCGATACACATACTTCACTTTTTGTTAATCTTCTTGACATGGATAACATTGAATAAACAATCCAGATAGTTCACCTTTATGTTGAATCTAATATCAATCAATTTTTTGATCTCTTTGTAGATGGCAATGTGTTGTTCTATGAAACCATTTTGCCTTTTTTACTTGACCAACTTGTGCCCTAGTATGCGGTTTAACTTGTGAACCGTTATTCTAATTGATATACTCGACATATCAGTCAAAGTTTAGACAAAAATATATGAATTATTTTGTAAAAACTTAATTAATCTCTATTTTATATCTAGATTCAGCGAATTACTAATACAAACACATTTCTCCACTTTTGTTGGATTTAAAGGATCTATGTGATTTTTCAGGCTGAGTCTATTGGACTTCTCATTCTGAAGAACAAATTGTTCGACTAGTTGAGGAGGAGGCGGGCTATTTATCTATTTTAAATAACAATTTCTCTAATCATATCTAGTTAAAAATTTTATATTTAGATATGAGATTAAAATGATTGCTTTAAATGTTATTAAGCACGATCGATTGTAAATTGAGGAAAGATTTACATCTAGGATGATTAACATATGAGTGGCTATTTTCAGATATATTCTTAATATAACTTTTAGTTGCACTATTCTCTTCACTTGGACCGATTTGTTGTCAAGCTCATATAGCATTCCATTTGATTGCTCCATTTGATTATTTTTAAACTCTAACTTAATAAACATGTTGAGATTGAAAATATTTCTTAAACTTCTATTATTAATAAATACTTATTTCAATTGATAGTTATGGATTTCACTGAAAATGAGTAATGAGATAACAAGAGAATCCGAATTGGGAGAGATTATATGTACCTTATTATTGTTATTAAAACTAATAATATTATTTTCTACCGCTAGTTTTTATCTCTTATTGGTGGAAGTCTTCTCAGGATGATCTAGGGCCTTGTTGCCGGTGGATTTTGTTGATACCATATTTATGACTCTGATCGTCATTTGATTCTGTAGTTACTCTAACTGTTTTTCATTATATTTATTATTACATGGATTGAACCTAGAGTTTCCCAAATATTTATTGAGATATTCTTTTGTATTAAGGTCTCCATCTCATTCTACAACATCCAATAGTCTTCAATACCATTCTCTAGAGATCGATGGTAGAAATAATATTTAGATTGATTACATCATTCTAGATTCTTAAGTAGGTTCGGCCACCTCAAAATTTTTTTGTTCTGTATCTATATCAGCATATTTGTCTGGGTGTCATTCAACGGTACAAAAGTGGTCTAAATGATTCATTAGATCAGTATTTCTATTATAGGGCTCCAATATTGACATTTTAAGTTCACAAAAGAGTCGGTGTCTCTTGATCTTTAAGGTAAATGATGTACGATCTAGTTCGATCATCTGACTAGTAGTGTTCTTTTTAAAAAAACTTGTTGTTCGATTTACTTTATCCTCTCATCAACTTAAATTGTCCAAGCAACTCTTTTAGTATTGAGAAATGTCATCAACTCAAAGTAATTAGTAGATACAGGTGGTATTTCCTTAATCGAGAGGGTTTTAAACATTCTGCTACTTGACCATTCCTCTTGGTTTGACGAACATCCAGAATCCTAGCTATATTGTGAATTCCATCACTTAAAGCTTTTTTCTCTAATTCTGAAGCTTCAAGCGGAGAATGATGAGTGCAAAGGGATGCCTTGAGAGCCGCTAGAATCTTTGATTGATAATGAGGTCCCTTCAAGATATCATTTTTTCATCTCCACCTTCTTCTTGAGGCTGATGTGTGCGAGTGGATGGCTATTGTTTTATGCCATTGATTTTATCTCATAAAGATTTTAATATCTTTGACATTTTGATATGGGCTGCCAAAGTTTTGACATTAAGATTTGCTCGTAAGCGAGTATTCCCATAGTTACTCTTCTCTGAGTTAAATCCATCAAACATGAAGTCCTTTGGTGGTTGGCTAACTTGATTTTATGCCTGTGTATTCACCATTTTGCTTTATTAAAAGTATAAAAAACTTTTAGGTGGGTGAAACTTTAACTGTGTTTTCACATATAAAATCAATTGTACATACTTGGAATATGGACAATATTTGAATAAAATTTGATCTGACTTTCATACTTTTTAATTCAAATCCTACACACTACAACAATTAATAAGAAGTTAGAGGATACAAAATTTGCTCTCCGATATATCTTTTAACACTCAAATAAAAATTTTTTTATGAGAATGAAAGATAATAAGGGTTTAAAGATGAGTAAATGTGAGATAATATTAGAACTAGAGGATTAGGCTCTGCAATTATTAAAAGACACAAATATATCGAAATTGGTGCTATGTACTTACATGTTCTCTTCCGTATTCGGGATCCTTTTGACTAAGAAAATGATATACATATATAACCTTACATCCAATCAATGTGTCTTTTTAAAATTGATATGACTATACATTAATTGAGATATTACACTAGTTGAAGACCCAATCATAGAAAACTATCTATTTAATATACCCGTTTATCTATCGAGTTATATAATCGTTTGTTAGGATTTAGTAATTGGTTTAACTCTTTGTTGGGCCATTTGTTACCGCAATTTTTTATATTTTTTAATAATTTATCCATTTTGGTATTTGACGAGTCAAATGTGCGGACAATTCCCAATCCTCGTCTATTTCATATTTAACAATTTTATCGTTTTATATTTCTTCACAAACTTACAATTCGAGGGTACTTATTTTATTAGGTCAAGCAGATCTTATTATATATATATCAACATATAATAAAAGAATTTGTTTTCTTTAAAATTTATTTTCTTGAATAATATAAAACAAAATCATATATTTATATGGAGATTTTTTTTTAAATTTTTTTTAGAATTTACAAAATATTTCCATAAAGGGAGATTTAATAATCAAATTTTAATTTATTTTGTACGCATGTCTTTTTTTATCTGTTAGGATGTAAAGACAAAAATTATGGAGCAAAATTAGATATGATGGAGAGCATTAAATTAACATTAATCAGCTAATCAACCAGTCTACTTGTATTTATTAATTATATTTTTAGTCTTTATAGTCCCACAACATTTTTATGGATTGTGTGATATTTGATTATTAGAATCTAAAATATAAAATTATGAGTAATATTATTTATATATTTACTTGTATACTAAGTTATGAAAAGTAAATGTGAATCTCACATTATTTTAATATTATCTATGTGATTAATTTTTAAGCAACTACACATGTTTAATTAAATTATTTAATTTTTATTGAATTTTTTTAATTAAAATTATAGAAATCTAATTTCATAATTTTGCAGTAACTGTTATAAAAGGTGATATGGAAAATATGTATTTTTAACTTTGAGTTTAAACAATTAAATTTAACATATAATTTGTTCTTTAAAATTAAGTTAGGAAAATATATTTTTATAGTTTAGCCATTTTTTTTTATAAAAGTTATTCTTATTTTATTAAATTGGATGAATATAAGTTACTAGAAAAGTTTATGTTGGGGATCACTCCCATAAAGAAGTTCTAGTGAATTGAGAACTAGACTGCTTTGGCGGGTAAGGCTCAGACGGTCAACTGAAAGTTGACCGGTTTGGTGAGCAAGGTTTCAGACGGTCAACCGGGAGTTGACCGGATTGGCGGTTAACATTGCCGGTTCGATGTTAATCGGTTTGGAGGTTTAGTTAACCGGTTTTTGAGAGATTTCTGGAGTGCAACTTCTCAGACGGTCAACAGGTGTGTTGACCGGTCGTAAAGAACGCGAACGGCCTACAGTTGGCCGCCCACTTGGAAATCCTGTACAATGCCAACTCAGCAGATTTTTTGGGGATATGTGATCTCAGACGGTTATACTGAAAGCGTTTTTTCTGGCAGGGAATATTCACATTGTTGGCAAGGATTAATTCTGTCCTTTTATGTGAATAAGATTACCTTAGTTTAGTGTGTGCGTGTACAGTTTTTTTGCAGAAGATTGTGAGAGTAAGAGAAAAACGGTGAAGGAGTGCTCTTCGATTTCTCTTTGTTCTCTACTACTGTTTCCAAAAATCTCATATAGTGAAATACGTTTCAGTGGACGGATTGTCCCGTGATTTTTCCCTTGATTGAAAAGGATTTTCCACGTAAAAATCTGGTGTTCATTGTTTATTCTTCATTCATATTCCTTACTGTCTTCATTAGACCGAAAAGTAGTCCGCCCTCTTTCCCAACAAATTAATCAAGTACAAATTAAATATTTTAGTTTGCAATATTTATGATCCACGAACCACGATCGCACATAGGAAATTGTTTTATAGCAATTATAATGCCATTACCTGCTGTATAGTTTGATATTTTTATCATATGTGAAGTGGGCATCAGTATAATTGTTCGCCGTAGATACTTTGATCACATTTTTAAGCTACTATTAGGATATCTTTGAATAATAAGTTATTAACTTAATAATTTCTTTTTATATGGGTGTATTAATATCAATAAATAAATATAATGCCAAGTTATTGTGGATATTTAAGAAGTGATTAAAAAGTAATATGGTAGTAAAACTAATTATTAATAAATAAAAGCAATGTGTCTTTGATCATAATGTAAATAAATCTGATTGTATCACGAATATAAAATTTAGTAGATCTAATTAATTATTTTTCATACATTTAAAATTTTAAATAATTTTATTAAATAACATTGAAATTTAAAAAATTCAGATCTGACAAACAAATACACAGGACTCGATAAATTAACACCGACCTGCATAGGACCCCATTGGACACCGTTCAGACACAAAACCATGGCCTGCTCTCAAATAGTTATAAGGATAAAACATTCACCAAGAGAATATGATGCTGCGCCAACTCCTGTCCAACTCCTACTGCAAATCCAAGCCTCCTACTCTAAGGGGAAGAAAAATAGAAAATGTAAGTTGAATGCTCAACAAGTATCATCATGAATAAAACTTGCTTGCAAATTAGAGGGAGAGTACATAAAATCAAATATCGAGGCCAACAACCAATTCTACTTTGAACTCCGCTATATATACTGAAATCACTATACATCTATAGTAGATGTCAATCCAAATCCAAAACCAAGTCCAAATCTAAATTTTTAATATTGACTACATTTTAGGCCTATAACTATTCGATCATCTTTTATTATATTGATTACATTTTAAGCCTATAACTACTCGGCCATCATTTATCATATTGGCTACATTTCAATCCTGCAACTACTTATCTATCATTTATCATATCGGCTACATTTTAGGCCTGCAATTACTCTACCATCATTTATCATATTGGCTATATTTTAAATCTACAACTGCTCAACTATCATTTATCATATAAGTTATATTCTAGGCTTGTAACTAATCGGCCAATTATTCATCATATCGGTCATATTTTAGGCCTGCAATTCTTTAGTCATCACTTATTATATCTACTATATTTTATGCTTACAATTACTCAGTTATCATTTATCATATTAGTTATATTTTAGGGCATTGGATTCCCCTATCTCCAAACATATAACGACCCACCAATGTCTCAGACCACCATGACCCTACATGCATATCGATCAGCTAAATTTCATACATACATATAGATATAAAATACACATATAAAAATATCAGATATTAAATTAGACTATATGTTAGAGATATTTGTCTAATTGGCATATTCCGTGACCATATATATTATTGTATAGATGTCGGGTTATGGGTTGTCGCGTTCAATATCAACATTTATCCATTACTGTCCGTTCCGACTTTTAGGGATTCCGCACCTGCCGTGTGCTCTCTAGTCGCTCGAGCCCGTCCAAACCTCCGCGCCCTCCGTGCGCTCGCTACCCGCTCTACCTTAAAAAACAAAATGGCCCCCCTCGCTATGCGCTGCCCCGTGCTCGAGCCCAAAATCCAGAATGGTCCCTGCTCGCTGTGCGTCGACCTGCGCTCGAGCGCACGTAGGGTTTTTCTGGAAACCCATCGTGCGCTCGAGCGTCGATACAACGGGCAAGTTTTTAAATGTGAATTTTGAGTCATCTATAAATTCTTGGCTTATATGTTTGGAACCCTAGGACTCTTGACAGATTACTTTCGTATCCCACTTAAGAAGAAAGTTGTTCATACTTCATTGATATTGCTTCTCTTGAGAAAACCAAAAAGCTATGAGATTGAGTTTAATGTTCTAAGAAGTTTTCTCTTCACTTTTTTTTAACCATTTAAACACTTTCTTCTACCTTTGTTGGAGACGTTGGTGAGTTGAAGAAGGAGACTCGATTGTGTTTGGCAATTCAAGTGGCTAAAAAGGAAAGATTGACGTGAAGACCGGAAGGTATTCGGTTCCGTTGCCACGGACAAATCCAAGGAGTTTCTTGGTAGGGATCACGAGACGGGAGTAAGTCGGCTAGGTTAGCGCGTCGTTATCACCCGATTTGTAAGTTGATTTTCATAGTACATTGCTTCTCTGACCGTTGAAGCCCGGAAGGTTTTTTTCGATTACATGGGTATCGAGTTTTTCCTTCATCACCAAAAATCGTGCCTTATATTATTGTTTATGCTCATCTATATTTTGCATGATTGTTAATCTCATTAGCATTTAGAATTAAATATTCTTTACGTGTATTGGATATTTAATTTTTACTACTTCCGCTATATTTATCGGGGTCGAAACTTGATTGTATAACCTAGGACAAAAAGTCATTTTTCACTATAGAAAATGTTACAAATACTTGCATTAATTTCATTCCAAGTAGATTTGTCAAAAGGATACTTTGAAGTGTTCAAATCGCACGCTTCTCTCCCTGCTTTGCGTGCCTCTTTTCTCTTCAAACATGCCATTCCTTTACCTATCCTCACATTTCTCCTTCACCAACGATAACTCCAGCACAGGTGATGATAGTGACCACGATGGCAGCAACCCAACGATGACAATGACAGCGCATGCAAGTTGACGATAGCTTTCTCTTTCTTCACCCCGCCTCAAACCCATTTTCCACGATTTAACCAAATTTTTTCAAATCGGTACATGCAACCATAAAATCGGAATCTACAAGAAGAAGAGAAGGATTCACTTGCCTCGATTTTACCTATTTTCTCCGGCGACGATGGCGATGGCAACAACTCCTCCTTCGGCTCATGATTTCCTTCCTTCCCTTCATACCTGTGCGCAAAATGGAGGGTAAATCACAAAGAGGACTTCGTCGACTTCCGATCCCAGTGTCGACTCCTCGACAACAGCGGCCGACGGCGACAATGACGGCCGCTCCTCCCTCTCTCTATTCTTCTCACTTTCTTTTCTTCTCTCCCCCCTTTCTTTTCTTTCTTTCCTTTTCTACCACCTCGAGCCTCCCCTTCCCTTTTTCATTTATAATAATAATATTATTATCATTTTATTTTATTTATATTATATAAATTTATAACATTTAACTGGAATATTACAGCTTAATCATTAACTACGTACTAATTATCAATTGGAAAAAACTAATTCAAGACTAAACGATTTTAAATTGGGCTTTTTAAAATTTTTATCCGAATTTTACATGCTAAAAATTAAAAGAAGAGTTTAAAAATATAAAAATATTCTTCGTTATGTAAGTTAGTGTTGTACTAGATAAACTAAAAAATGAAACATAGGAGAAAAAAATGGGTTTTGTGTGGAGCAAAGCTTCATGCAATGTGATTTTTTGAAAAGAAACATTATCTAGAGGATATGTGGCTTTAGGCTTCATATTGGAGGAACCTTAGTTACCTTCCTCAAACCAATAATTGGGAAGAATGGTTATTAGAAAACTGCTTGTCCGTAATTACTCTGAATAGCTGATTGAATTTATTGTGCATTACTCAATTTTCATAGTTGTTCTATTCTTTTATAAAAGCTAGTTGAATGGTATTAGTGGAAGAAGTCACAAATGATTATAATGAGCGCATATGTTATGCCATGTTTCCTTATCTTCAGGATCTAAGTGGATATTCAAAAGATTCTAGATTTAATAGGTCTTCTAAATAACTTGTTGTGAATTCATAAATCGTCAGATGCATTATCTTGATTGCAATTTATATGGCATATCATTTGATATTAAATTCCCTGACTCTGGTTAACGACCTTGCTCATTTTGTTGCACTAGTCTAAACTGACAAAGCGGAGCTCTAATTGGCAACCAATTTGACTTCTTCAATTTAGGATGAGCCATTATAATAGGACCGTTTGTCACTTTAATAATCCGATATTAAGGCGGTTTGGCAGTTTGTGTTTTATCTATTTAACAATATAGCCACATAGTTACTCCACCCTTTGCCACCCATGCGCCTCATAAGCTCAAACTTGGTGGCTTAACCGTTGGAATATGGATTGTTTTTGCATTAGCTCATATCCGACTAGTTAGATGACAAAGAATTGACCAAAGTGGTAAATTTATCGAAATGGTGCCGCTAGGGCAAAGTTACAAGCCAAGTCAAACACTAAGCCAACCAAGCAGTAAGAGACCGTCCGGCCAGACAACAATGAGAGTGACCTACAAGAGGCCGACTGGATGGAATTAGAAGCCGACAGGGAGGTTGGACGGCTGATTGACTAGGAGCATCCAGGTAAGTATGGCCAAGTTAGGATGAGGCCGGCTGGGGAGGTGGTCAAGGACACTAACTGATTGCTGAAGGTAGCCTAGTTTGAAAGAGTTGGTCATTTACAAAGTTTACGCGGATAGTTGACTTTACAAAAAATGTAGTTGACTTTTCAGAATTAGTAGTCGACCTTGTAGAGCAAATCAATTACACTCAGCAGGAAGGCAATTTTACAAAGTAGGTGGCAGGTTTTACATTGTACGCAACCGTTTTATATAGCAAGTGCCACCCCGTGTATTTGTATATATATGTGCGTGTACATTGTTGCGTTTAAAGTGTGAAGAAGTAGAGAAATACAAAAGTCGTTCTTTTGCTCTTATTATCTGTTCTTTGAAGGGTTTTGTAGCCAATGAGATTTTGTAACCAAAATTTTACACAGTAAAATTTTTGTAGATTAAATATCTCGTGATTTTTTTTCATATTTAGAAGAGAATTTTTACGTAAAATTGTGTATTTTTAGTTCCTCCCTTTTTTTTGTTGTGTGTGTGATCATCGTCATCATCTCCTCTCGACTTCACCGTCTAACCAGCACCATTTTTCCTTACATTGACGACTCGATACTGCAGCCACTCAGCCTCCTGTGAATCCAAAGTCTCCTGACATTTTAAATCCTAATCTTTACTCTCAAAATCAATGACCATCTACCAACTCCCAAGGAATTTTGAATTTGGGGTTTGGGTCATCTCTCTCCATTTGAACCAGGTTTTATTTCATGAAAAATGTATGTTCAAATACATTCCATTTGGCATAAAAAATCTTTGCTCGGGGAAGAAAAGTCACCCACTTTGAAATGAAGAAGTAATCTGTGTCTGTTTGCGAAAATCGACAGCCCCACCAAACACCAAATACCAAAGACTGACAACTTGTTGGACCAATCCACTTTGTTGCAACTGTCTTACCTCTTTTGTTTTCTTCCAAATAATTATGCGGGACATACGTTGATTTTATTCCATTCTAATGTGGGGGGATTAGTATTATTTAAATTAATAATAATATTTATTGATATTTAATAAATTTATTAATATAAATAATTTAATCAAATATCATAAATATGTCTTAAAAAATAACTATACAATATCACTCGCTATTTAAAATGGGGGAAAGCCCACGTGGTAAACAATAATTTGTCGCCTCTACAATGACCTAGAAAAATCTTTATATATACATGACAACTTGTGCACATTGGACAACTTGTGCATTATGACAAAAAAATAACTTTCTTAATATAAGATAAATATAACGTGTACAGAACAAGTTATTAGATTTTAGGAAACTCTATATGAATCTCATGCCAACCACACACTATTTTTTAAAGTTATTGTTGCCGACGTGGCTCTAGCAATTAACTTGGGACTCAAATTATAGCTTTGAATGCCAATATTTTAAATTCATCTATGTCATTTGAACGAGGCTAGCATGCAAGTTGACGTTCAAAGTCCAAATACCACTATATAGGAGAATTTAATTTTTTAGCTCAAAAATTAGTGAAGGCTCGAAAGGAGCCATTCAAAAATAGAATGGGCGCTAAATAGAGAGATAAATGGGAAAAAAGAACTTATTTTTGATCATTTATTTGGGGTCCGATTTATATTATATTTTTTATAAATTTTAAGTAAGTTAATTTTATTCATGTGAAGAATATACTATGAGTTACTTTTGTCTCTATATTTTCTTATTATTCATAGTTAGAGTTTATATACTCATATTAGTGGTATAAATAAGGTATTTTGGGTTAGCATCAATCAAATTTGGCATTTATAGTGTGTTATAAATGAATTTGCTTGAAGAGATTATTTAAAAATAGATCTCAAATATAGTAGAGATAATTTTTGACAAAAAGTCTAGTAATTTATCTCTTATTGAGAAGGATTTTTTATATAAAATTGTATGTTGAATTTGTATATTTAATTGTGTATTTAGTTATTTTTTCTCAAAAGTTTAATTGAAAAAAAAAAATGGAATGGCTTGTGATGTGGAGATTCCCCAACATAGATATGTATTACAATGTAACATTTTGTTTTATGTCTTGTGCCATATTTTGCACAATAAGAATTCTCTTTATTGTGTGTTCTTAGTGATTGTTTTTCTTCATTATGTAATAAAAAAAAAACTATTCTTTTATTTTTTTTCTTTAATTATATCTACTTAGTTTCATTCTTAGCTGATAGATTTTTTTTTTTATTCCAATGTCTCATTTGATTGGAATATTCTTCAATAACTATGCATAAATGATCTCCAACTTTACAAGACATTGCGGTTTTTTTAATAGAATTGTCTATGAAAATCCTAATACATCAAACTTTTTTAAAATTTAATAAATAGTCATTATTCCTTTTTATAAAATATAAACATATATTTGTAATGAATCATAATAGGTTAATTATTATGATGATTGCTAATTATGTATATGAGAATTTGTTGGTTGCAATGATCAATAGTCGAACGATTACCAACTTAGCAACTAGTAAAAAAGGTCTCACGATAATTTACTCTTCTTGTTCAATATATTTTTTTGTTACTAGCCTTGCCTTGTATATTACAGTACCTTCATCACTTCTGTATTTAATTTTATAGGCACACCAGCATCCAGTAGGTTCCTTTCCAAGATGTAAATCTATGACAGCCCAGGTCTTGTTGCATTCCAAAGCTTTCAATTCAGCTGCTATGGCTTCACACTGATTAAGGTCTCTAACAGCTTGTGGAATCTGTCAATTCCAAATACTGTAGGTTCATATACAGTTGAAATGAAAGTGGAAAAAGTTCAAAATTTGGTGACAACCAATGATATGAGATGGAGGCACCCAAGGAAGAAGGTTTAACTAAGGAAGGTTGCAAAGTCTTGCCCAGTGATTGAGCGATTGGAGAAAAATGTGCTTGCTGACCATTGAGGTGCTCTTCTGGTTCTGACAATCCTTCGGGGTGTGGTATTTGTGTGCATGGGAGGAGGAGAATTGGGAGTATTTGGGGTTAACCCAATAGTATTTTATTCTAATAACTGAAGTGCTTTTGAGATTTTATGCACAGGAATGATCAATAAAAAATACAATTATTTCAAAATTTTAAGAAAAATTTAACTTAAAACCTTATGGCTCTTACTGTATTAGAAATGTGCTAATATTTTCGTTCCACAATCTATTTTGTTGTGAAGTCTCTACACAGTTAATTCAATGAATAATTCATTTTTTGTTAAAAAATTTAGTCATTTGAAATTCAATCATATTTATTAAAACTTTTGTTTTAGTTCCAAATTG
This sequence comes from Nepenthes gracilis, assembly GCA_033239525.1. Lineage (NCBI taxonomy): Eukaryota > Viridiplantae > Streptophyta > Magnoliopsida > Caryophyllales > Nepenthaceae > Nepenthes > Nepenthes gracilis. The sequence goes on from BSYO01000004.1 coordinate 28,768,567, forward strand.
AGTCTTAACGATATATTGTCAATTTCTACACAAGTTTAGGTGTCAGATTTGGTCTTATAGAGATAGCTCAAGTACTTGAAAAAAATCATCTACGACTCATCGAGGAATAACTCTTTTTTTGTTAAATAATTCAGTCATTTGAAATTCAGTTATATTACCACTCCATAAAACTAATATTTTAGTTCCATAACGAGTATCCATCATTGCATAAAAAATTTCTACACGGGTTTGGGTATGGATCTGCTCTTATGGAGATAGGCCTAGGTAATTCTGCAACTCAATCTTGTTGCTTTGCCATTTGAGAAATTGAGTAATGACTATTATTAATAGGATATATGTCCTTTTTTACATAAGGATCATCAATCAACTTCAATCTAGAAAATGAAATATGGCCAAGATGATACTGCCAAAGGTTAGAAATAGCAAAACTAACAATTATAATTATATTGGTGTAAGAACTATAAATAAAGTATTTTGAAAGATTGGTAGCTAAAAGTGAAGGAAAAACTTTAACGGTCTACATATAATAGAAGTCACCTATTTCTCTATCGATCCCAATCAATATCTAAACCGCAAGGTCTCGTACAAAATAGACATCGGTGAAAAATATAAAGTAACAATTGAGATTGTGAGTGAGTATTTGAAATTGTGAGGGAATATGTAGATTGTCCTTTAGAATGGTGTTCTTTGTAATTTTAACAATTCCCATGTGTTTGACGAGGGCTTGGCTTCCTTTAGGCAGTTTCACAAAGTAAGATACATTCTGTGTCATAGATGTATAACAAGATTGGTTGCAGATCAGATAATTTGTGGCTCCTGTGATAATTTTCCAAATAATTCTCTCTCTCTCTCTCTCTCTCGGTAAAAATTGTCTGTGAAAGTGGAAAGATAGAGGCACATACCATTCATTCAGGAAGACTTGTTTCAGAGGTGGTGGAATTCGAAATTGGTTGAACCTGGTCAATAGAATGCACAGGAGTTTGTATTTCCTTTAATTGAAGTAAACACGAGTTGCTGGGATTGAGTCCTGGTTAATGCCACTCTTGGAATCCTCTCCTCTCTGATTCTAGTCACTTGGAGTGATGGTCTGGGTAGCTAAGAAATTCGAGTTAACTCCTTCATTAAGTTATGTCCTGGTGGATACCCTTTGAGTTTGTATCACTTCTCCATTAAATGTCTAGGCTTGTTGCAATGGGAATATATGGGAGCTTTTGCATTTCTAGCCTTGAAGCTTATTTTAAAAACATGACCTGAAATTTTGCAATGAATTTCTTAATTGCCTCTAGTAAGGCTTACAATAATTAGTATTATTTTTGACAATCAATACCAAAGAATTTGATGAGAGAATGAATAATAATTGATATTGTTGAATGATAGAGAAAATTTTATTTACGAGTGGAAAGGGATCCAACAATGTGATTTGAACCCTCATATTAGCGTAAGAGTCATTAAAACCTATAAAAATTATTCGACTTAAACCTCTTTTATATTTGTTTCAGAGGATTTTTAGTTTTCCACAATTACAATTAAAAATAGGGTCATAAATCCGAAATCCATCCCATATACTTTTGATTCTTCCATAGTACATACTTATAGAATCTTGTTACCGGTTGAAGAGTAGCTAAGGGTTTTCTAAATTAGAGAACTCTTGGTTCATTTTGTGAAATGAATCGATCCTTAAGTTATTTCCAAAGCTTTACATCAACATCAATAGAAGCACACTATATTTAATGCGACTGCTAATTTTGCTACGAAACTAAGATACCACCACGTTATTATATCGCTAGAATGTTTCTAAAAGAGAGACATCAAGGTTTAGGAAGGGTGCCATTGAAGAAATTGATTTTGTTCTTAACCCTTAGAGGACGATATAGGGACCCGAACTGCTTATTTGAATAGCGAGAAAACAATTAATAATTCACAATAAATACATAACTATCATCAATAATAAAACAAGATATAATTTTTACGTAAAAAATTCTTTTAAGAATGAGAGAAAAAAATCATGATACGATAAACTCTCACTATATAGTCAATTTGATTACACAAATCTCATAAATATAAGAATTAAACACCGTATAATAAATAAACCGAATAGCAATTAATACAAGACGAAAGAGTACAAGACAGCGTATCCAAGGTCGGCGGAGACCAAAATTAAATTTGAAACTCAACCGGATTCATAAATCTTCCTCTTTTTATTTTTCTCTCTTTTTCTCTTAAAGGCGGTGTTCTCTAGGTCTAAAAATTATAAGTGGTTCACCCTAAAAATGTTTAAGTGTATTTTTATACTACGGACTAGCACTCAATAGCCTATTGAGAGTGCCTCCGGCGTGGGCCAAGGCTCAAGTGCCCCTTGGGTGTACCTCGGACATGCCCTTTTTGGAATTGACGGTCGAGTGTCTTTTGGGCGCGCCTCGAGCGCTCCCCCTCTAGAATTGGTCTTCAAGCCTTGGTTGCGCATGTGAAAACTCTAATTCTTCGTATTAGTATAGCACCCATGTGTCCTTATCCGTATCACCAGATGACACGTCAATTGGGTTTGAGTCCACACGAGAGTGACTCATAACCCAATAGATGACTCAAAACTTTAGATTGAGCTGGATAGTTTCAATAAGAATAAGTTCCGTGATGAAAACCACGACCGGCTATCTCCATTTTCTAACTCCTAAAGATTTGTGAAATCATTGAAGTTTAGGAATCAAGAGAGTTGATTCTGAGACGTTGAAAAGATGCCCTGTTCAATTCATCAACTGATTGGCTTGTGTCTCCATGATGAGTGAAATTCAACTTGTCACCGCTAGCATCAATGGAAGAGAATGAAGAGCACAAGAGGTTCTATACTGTTCTGTTTGATTACAGGAGAGAAGAAAACAATTCTTCCTCTTACAGAAATAAAGTGCCAGGTGCAGACGCTCTTCTTAAATACGCATTAAGAAAAGAATCAAAGAGCAACTTCTTTGTACACCTCGTCGAGGGAGTATACTACATAATAGAATGGAGAAGATGAAATAACAGAGAAACGAGTAACGGCGATGTGGATATTCCCACGGCTGCTGTCATTGCGTCGTATTAATAATTCAGCTGCATGACAGAACAAATTGACTCAGCTGTGTTGTTACATTAGTTAGAAGTATATTATTATGCGTACAGCCTGAGCAATTAATTTCGTCTTTGGCTGTGATCGCTTGACATAGTCTATAAAAGCAATGTAATCGTGTATAACAGAACAATCAGTGGATCAATCGTATGAGAGAATTACCATAAATCAGCTTTGACTGCTCCGTTACACTTTCTTAAAGACTAAATGACCATAATTGCTTGGCATTCTCTTATAATACATTATTGACAAGGTTTTTCTTAAAAGTAACGTCTTTATTTTTTATCTTTACTATGAACACTCTTCTAAACAAAATATAAGTATATATATATATATATATATATATATATGATAGAATTAAATTACCCTACTTTAAATTTAAATATTAAGGATGAAATAATAAGAAAAGGAAAAAAATAAAAGCAAAAAAGAAAATAAGTATTCTAAATCATTTTCTGTCTTTTTTTCAAATTTATTTTAAGATTTTAATTAACTTAATTTTATGCTTAATATTATTTTAGTGTCAACTTTATACTGCATGAGCAAACCATGATCAAATTCATCATATTTGCAGTGTTGCGGCTGACGTCATAAAACTTGGAAATGCAAAATAATAATAAATAGAAATTCCTTGTATCATGTTTGGTTTTTATGAGACTCCTAAAACTGGTATTGTAAATAACATGCAAAATAATAACAGAATATAAAATAATTAGAAATGATTGAAAAATAATAAATAATTTCGACCTTTTCTTATAATTTATAAGAAAATAAAATGACACCATACTAATTTCCAAAAATATATAGAAAAGTTTTAACTTTTGATTTTTTAAATTACGCTAATTTTATTCCAATTAAAATCAAATTAAATTAATAATATTGTGTTATCCATGTAATCTAAACAATTATATAATATAACCGATAAGAATAAATAATTTTTATATCAAGTTTTAATAATTGATAGGTATGGCAGTACTCGGGCCAACCTAAATTCGATGCATGGAAGGAAGAAAACCTAACGACGACCAAATAGAAAACCCTCTGTGTCCAAGAAATGTGACCCGAACTACCTAGCATTGAGAGAGCAATAATGGATATACAATGAATGGTTTCAGTCGATTACCACATCAATCCAGTGATTGAAAACTCTATGATCTAGCCATTAAATGAAAGTGGTAGTTATATGCATAAGTAATGCCCCAAATTAATGAAGAGACATAACACATACACCTTAATTTAAGAGTTTACCAACTAAATGGTACATCTTACTATTAAAACAACCTTTCCCCATAGACGAGAGGGACAAAGCAAGACAAATTATAAAGTCAAATATTCCCCCATATGAGTGCGCTACTTTTAAAACCACTCTTTCATCCAAGTGTATTCTAAGGAATACAATTCTCCAAACAAAAGCACTCAATTCCCATTTATTTGTATTCTTGCATTCATTTTCTCATATCTTTTATATTCAAATAAAAAGATTATTAATTTGACTATCAAAAAGTATACCAGTGAATAAATTTTATATTTTTTTTACCTATCATTTATTTTATGATGGTGTATAAAATCTAAATTTTAACTAATAAAGACTGGATCCGTTTCTAATTAGATATTTATATGAGATAATTTTCTAATTTAGTTAATAATTTAAATTTTTTAGGTTCATCAATAATATTTTATTATTAAAATTTGATATTATAATAAATTAAAACAGAACAAAAATAAAATAAAATATAATGTAGAATTAGACAAGATTTTTTGACATTTGATTTCCGATATTTCTCTCGTCATCAGGTGCGTCACGCGTGTCAAATCGGCGTGAGCCTCCCATCGCCGTGGAATCTTTTGGCTACCGTCCAAGAGACTCAAAATTCTGAATCTCCTCCTCTGAGCGGCCACTATCAAGCCATCGATCCGCTCTCTATTTATCGTCTCTCGCCCCTCAATCTTCACATACGTCTCCTCGCTCCTCATTTCTTTGGCCTTCTCCTCCTATACGAAAAACATGTCTTATCGTATCTCCTCACTCTCCTCCCTCGCAGTAATCCTTATTATCTTCATCGCTATCCTTCCTTCATCCTCGTCATCGAGCTTCACGGAAGACAATCCCATCAGATTAGTATCAGACGGCCTACGCGATTTGGAATTCTCTGTCGTCCGAGTCCTCGGCAACGCTCGTCATGCTCACTTCTTCGCCCGATTCCTTCGCAGGTTCGCTCTTTTCTTTATTGCTATCTGATTTTGTTTGTATGATCGTGTGGCGGTGACCGAGTGGAATTGATTTCATAATATGGAGTTTCTAGTGACGGTATCGTTGTGGCGCCAGCTGAAATTGCTTTGATTGTCGTAGGTATGAGAAGAGGTATGATACGATCGAGGAAATTCAGCTCAGATTCGAGGTATTTAAGCAGAATTTGAAATTGATTCGATCATCTAACAGGAAAGGGCTTCCTTACACACTTGCTGTCAACCGTAAGCGTCTCTGTTCTTTTCTCCCTTGTTGAAATTGTTTCAAAAGCCGTATTATTGGTTCAATTCAACAAATTTAATCCAGCAAGACTAGATCGATTTATAGTTTGCTTATTGCGGGTGAACCATGTTGGGGTTCGACACTTGGATTCACACACAACCTGGTGCAATAAAAAACCCAAACTCTCCCGTCGATCGTCAGCCACCGATTTAGTAAGCATAAGGAACAAACAATACACAATAATTTTTGACATGAAAGACCCTTTTTAACTAAGAGAAAAACCACGGAATAAACTCCGAAAGCAAATTTCACTATATAAAATTGGTTATAAAAATTCTGAGATAGAATACCTGCAATATACCTGAGACAGAACAAGAAAAATAATATCCAGAATAAGAAAATTCTCATTTCCTTTTGTCTCTATGTTATTCTTTTCTCATTCCTCTTACTGGTGATGCACTCCGCCTTCTGATTTTACAAGTGTGGTGACAAACGGCGAACGGTAAGAGCTCCCTTCCGCACTTTGCTTCATTCTACTCTCCATTTCTTTATCGCTATCCTACCGCTCAATCTTCTGAAGTGTCTGGTATGCTTTTATAATAACTCCAGCTCCAAATCTCATCTACTCATCTTACCCGTTCTTTCAAATGATTTGTCATATCATTTCATCACCTTCACCAGTTTCTGCGCTTTCCCAGGCAACGTATGCTCTGCAGGTTAACCGATCTATGTAGACGGCGTATACCCTATAGGTCAGCTATTTGTTCTACAAAATCTACCAACTCTGAAAAGTCAACTGTTCTATAAAGTCAACTGTCAGCTTTCCAAACAAGCTGTCCTCAGCCATTACCTAGTGTCTTTAGTCGTTACTAGTGTCTTTGGCCATCACAACTTGCTGTCCGGCCGGCTGACCTCCCGCTTCTTGTCCAGTTGTCCATGTCTCAGCTTAGCCGGCCGACTTTCTTGGCTAGCTTTTTGCTGGCCGTCCTTCCGTCCTTCATGCTGCCCGGCCAACCGATTTTCTGCTTTTTGGCGGGTCAACCCAAGAGTAGCATTTTTTTCGCTGTAGCCAATTTACAGCACTCCGAATTTTGCACAAACTCTGTACGATCTTCTGATGGCTTGTCCATTTGTTGAGTTACCCACAAAGGAGTGACCAAACTCAACAAATCGTAACTAATTATACTTGATGATATTGTAGAATCTTATCGGATTGACAAAAATTTTTTATGCGCAAAATTAAAGACCAGTGTTTTATGACCCAAGGGCCCATCCCTAACTGTCTTTTGCTTTATCTGTGACGATCCAAACCCAAATCACCCGATTCAATTTAGACCAACCATGCAAATAATTTAAATCATAAATAATTCTTATAAATATATCATGAAATACAATATTTATAATAATTAGTAAGCTTATCAAAATATAAAATAACATAAATATCCATAATATTAAGAATTCTTAAAAATTAATTCCGATAAAATATATAAAAGCTAATAAAGTAATAAAAAAGCCTCAAATCTCTTGTCCTAGAACTCCTAGACTCAAAGATCATTTTTACCGGAATTCTCAATAACAATGTACAATCTTCTCTAGCTTGTTATCAACTCCTCTACTATGGAGCTAAGAAAATGCAAGTACGAGTGAAATGTCCAATAAATAAATAAAATCAATAATATCAAAATATAATAAAATATCTCGAATAATAACATTAAACATATGAAAAATTAATAACAATGTATGATAGACTAATAACTATTCGATACTCAATATCATATCGTAACCATGATTTAAAGTCACAAGATAACTGAATATTAGAAATGTAATTAAGATTTTACCGAATTAAAATATCAACAATAATCGAACATATCTCAATAAAGGTCCTAAATAAATGAGATATTTCAATCATCATTTTGGATCTTATATGTCACTATGAATCAACAACTATACGCCCACTTCTAATATTAGATAAAATCCACGAAATATCAATATTCGCAAATTTGACAAGTGATTAAATATATGATCTCATGATATCTTGCTATGAGTAGTGTGTAAGTATTGAATTCAATAAGGGTGAGCAATATTCTCATTACTCCATCGGGGTAAATTCAAAATGTGTCACGCATGTATTCTCGTGATCTGATTAAGATCCAAGTCCAAACGGGGTATGGAATATCTAATCTCAATCACTTGTCAAACTCAACACCCCCCCTTAGTACAATATCTATCAATATATTAACACATATTGTTCATGAGATTATAAATATCTTTAAAAATAGGGATATAAAAATTATTATCCAACAATTATAAACTACATTGCAGTACCGTTGATTTTATATTCTTGAATACCGTTGTGTCTTCATGTAATTTTTCTTTACTTTAACCATATATTGCCAAAGAAAACCATACAGCCAAATTAAGTTAATAGAAAAAATTGAATTCCAAGTGTATGGAAACAAAATCCAAGAATAGCTCATTATTCAACCTACCCTTGGGATTTTACTTTATCCTTATTGATCTTTTCTGGTGTCCTAATTTTATTTATATGGCTATAAAATACCTTATATTTTGTTGCTCCTGGACAATTCTCATGATATTTAATCCTCATGGCTAATTACACGAGGGTATAAATCGAGTTAATAAAGTACCCTTAAATTTTATTCCTAAACTAAACATATAATATATATATATATATATATATATATATAAAAGGAGATCTAAGGAAGAGGAACAGAAATGGAAGAGAGAGGAAGAGGAAGACGGAGGTGGGGAAGAACGAGAGGCAGGCGTTTGACAGTGAATGATTAATATCAATTATTTTAATTTTTATTATTTTTAATTAATATTAATTAAATTAATTTAATAAATTTTCATTTTATTAATCACATCCACATAAATATGTAAATATCTTTTATTATTACAATAAGTCATAATTAGTATTTACTATATTTGAAAATAAATTTTGACTAGTGGTAAAAATTGCCAAATTATTATTCCGATACCCCTGCGAATCCAACACATCCTATCTTTACACAAAATTAATCTAAGCTCACATTAATTCAGTAACACATTAATTGTCCTCATTTTTGACCACTTCAATTTAAGAGTTCAATAAATTTGAATTGAAATATTAAAGTTTTACACTAGTGAGTGTAGGGCAACAAATCACAATTTTTCTTGATACTTGGGGTTGCTCAATGCCTGCTGAGGTCCGGTGATGTTTTGGGGAGAGTGAATGCTAGAATATAAAATTATTTTTAGATATAACTTTAAATTTTAAAATTGTGTTGCTTGAAGTAGGAAGTGAAACTTGATACTTACTTCTGTTAGGTTATGTTTGTTAAATTGAAAACGTGTACCTACGAAGAAAAAATATAGTTAGGGCTGTTTGGGCAATAGGGAATTGATATTGCATCGCTTGTGTAAACGTGTGTATTGCACCATACACATAAAGTTGCAGACATTTATAAGAGTACTTGGATGTGTTGGATAGCATATTTAATGATAAAGTGTAAGCTAATGGATCATGAAGGAATATATATTTATAAGCTACTATAGTCTTTTTTCATAAATATTTCATTTGAGACAATTTATCAATTCATGCATATCTCCTACAATCTCACAGCACTATGCATCACTGCACAAATTGAACTTTGCTACACAACCTCACAACAAAAATGTGTCGCAAACCATGTATATGTGGACTTTGTGGGTACACAATCCTCACACTTGAGGTACCCCCTAGCACGAAGCTGTCTTTGTTATTGGGAGAGCCATTAAAGAGGAAGTTTATGCACAGCAAACACTTGTAGGTATCGAGGCTTATAGGAATTTTTTTACATATATTAAATACCATCTTTCATCCAAAAATTTAAATTGTATCATATACCAACTTATATTTATAAATCACTATAATTTCATCTAAAGTCTTCATGTAAAATAATATATCAACTTGTAAGTGTTGGGGTCACTCCAGTGTGGGAAATTTCCGGAGACCATTTTGCCGGAGTGAAGTCAGAAAGGAAATGACAGGCTCTCTGAATGGCCGTCTTCTTTTCTTAATACTGTCCAATGACTTTCCGGTTTTGTTGATAGTCTTTGGTCAACTCCAGAGTTGTAGAAGAGATGGTTGACATCATTTCTTGGAAATGGAAAATCAGTTTGCAGAAGCCTGCATGCACCGTCTGCTACAAAGGTCAGAAGCATGCGCCATTGTAGCAGATGGATACGTCATCACCATGCTAATTAGGTGGCTCTCCGTTATATATATGTGTGTGCATACATAAAGGAGGCAGGAGCGTGAGAGTTTTTTTTAAAAAAAAAACTTGTAAGTGGAGAACAAGTGCAAAAAAGAGTAAAAGAGTGTAAAGAGAGTAGTGAGTGAAAAACAAAGTGTGTGTTCTCATACTCAGTCCTTCAGTTTACGCTTGCAGGCCTTGTCTTGCCGTGTGGTTCTGTAACCGGATTCATATAGTGAAAACTTGTTCTAAAGCTCAGTACCTGTGGTTTTTCCTTATTTTAGAATGGTTTTCTACATAAAAAAATTTGGCGCCTTGTTGCTCTCTGTCTCTCACTCCCTTCCCTCCATTGTGTGCATTGTTGTTGTCTGAGCGGCCGATCTTCCCAACAGGAAGTGGTTCCAACTATGACAACCTAACAGTAGTAGTGATATGAAAACAGTCTTCATGTCTGGTTTCAGTGGTTAGTTTAATTTATATTGCGAGGCAGACTTTGCTGATTTGACCTGGGAAGAGTTCCATAGACACAGGCTGGGAGCCGCTCAAAACTGTTCCGCCACTCTCAAAGGCAATCACAAGTTGACTGACGAAGCAGTTCCTGAAATGGTAGTGATTCTTGACTGCTATGGAAACTTTACATTTTGAATTGAAGTCACATTATATTCTTCTGATTATTCAATCAAAAGTTGATCAATGAATCGTTGTTTCATAAGAACTAGAAAAATTGTTGTTTTTAGTTTTTATTTTAATTCTATTAGCTATTTTTTTATTTTTTATTTTATTCTTAATTTTTATTTTAGCACTAATTTTATTTTGATAATAATTAAATAATTTTAATGATATTTTGAATCATATGTTAGTATACATGAGATGCTTGAAAAAAATCAAATCTTTATATGGCTCGTGTCAAAAAAAAAAAAAAAAAAAAAAGAGAGAGAGAGAGAAAAAAATGCATGCAAGGCTTAGTTTAAAAAAAATTAAATAAAGCTTAATTTTGGTGTTTTCTACATGAAAATTTTGGCAATTTTTAAAATAAAAATTCATACCAAATTAAAAATTGATTGTGGAATTTCAAAAAATAGAAAATGAGAATAATGTTTTATTGGTAAAAAAATTTGAGAGTAAATTTTTTGATGAATTTCCTTAGTTTAGTGCCCAACCATGGGGCAGTATAGGTACGATGTACCTCTAACAGGATCAGAACTTAGGTTTCAGAGACCTGAGACCGTAAAAGCTTTCATTATTGGGGATCAATGAAAAGGAAGAATCATATATCTCATGCAAAATAAATTGCTGTACGATTAGATTAGAATCTTATGCAAGTTATCTTTTTTCTGAACTTGTAGAAAGACTGGAGAGAAGTGGGCATAGTAAGCCCGGTCAAAGATCAAGGCCATTGTGGATCATGTTGGACATTCAGGTTAGCGTTATATTTTGCAATCAATATAAGTTACACGCCCAACCATTATGTATGCAGCTTTAAATGTGTGCCTCTTGCAGTACCACTGGAGCTCTAGAGGCGGCTTATGCACAGGCATTTGGGAAGAGCATCTCTTTGTCTGAACAACAGCTTGTGGATTGTGCTGGAGCATTCAATAACTTTGGTTGCAGTGGTGGTTTGCCATCCCAAGCCTTTGAGTACATCAAATACAATGGAGGGCTTGACACCGAAGAAACTTATCCCTATGCTGCCAAAGGCGGGGAATGCAAGTTTTCTGCTGAGAATGTTGGTGTCCGTGTCCTTGACTCCGTGAACATCACCCTGGTAAGTGATGAACTGTCATTACTTTTCACTAATTATTGTATTAGAATTTTCATTGTTAGAAAAATTTAGAAATCAGAACATCAATTATAGTGAAAAATTCATACAAAAAGGCACTTTCCTTAAGACTATGCTGTTCAGATAAATGCAAACGAGTTTATTCGAATTATACTTAGGATATAGTGATGCCTTATGTTTGATTATTTTATGCAAGAATAAAATCAAACTTCAAACCTTCAACGAAAGAATAAAAATATCTAATTTTTAGAAACTATTTCTTACAGTAAATAATAACTAAGAATGACCAGAGCTTTTTCAAGTAGTATTCAATTGATTACATATCCAACAAAGACATTAAATGTAATTCAAGATAGGACCACAAAAGAATCATGAAAAAGAACATATTGCCTTTTTCATAAGAATACTTAATGAGATTAGGAAAAGAAATTCCTTATTTTTATGTTCTGAAAAGAGTATATTCTAGGCATCTAGTTTAATAGTTGCTGAAACTATCAATTATATTCAGTTGCCTGCCAAAAATCACCACTTTCATCTTAGCTTAAATCTTGATTTGATTAAGGTGGTAATTAGGTCATTTATTGATCTAGATTTGATTGTTCCTCTTTTTGCTATTGTTTCTTCGATAAAAGAGAAAAGTCAAATTTCTCAATTTTCTTTGTATTATGAAAAATTAAATGCAAATGATTTTTATATACTGTACAATGAACGGTTGCATCTATTCTGAATAATTGAATTTGTTTGCTTTGCTTCTAACAATCATGCCTATTCATATTGCTTCTAAACAAGTCGCATCTTTTTGAACGGTCACCTCCATTCAAACAATCATGTCCATTTGAACAATAACCTCCATTTAAACAATCATGCCTATTTAAACGAACACATCTTTTCTGATTTTTACTCTCTTATTTTTAAAATATCTGACAGTCTTAATAAGCCTTTGCAAATTGTATTATTGTCATAGATAGTTCTCAATTGCCAAAGGATTGAGCCTGCAGAATAGCATAGAATTCCTGGTTTCCTGTCTACTTGGCTATGCAACAAAGTGGCCTGTTCCAATGAGTTGAGATGATGACATGAATATGTTAAATTGCTGGTTCATAAGGCTTGCATACCAAAGAAGTACATTTTAGATGTTGAACTATGATGATGACAATATTTACCTTGTCAAGCCAACGATGATAATGATAATGGAAACAATTGAGTGCTGTAAACTGAAATAAATAAACCATCAAATTGGAACTCAGATGATGTAGGTCTCTAGGAGACATAGTAGATGTTCTTACCTTTAAGTTATTGAAATTAATGCAGGGTGCTGAAGATGAGCTTAAGCATGCTGTTGCATTCGTCCGGCCTGTCAGTGTGGCATTTGAGGTGGTTAATGGATTCCGATTTTACAAGAAGGGAGTTTACACCAGTGAAACTTGTGGCAGCACTTCCATGGTGAGTTCTCCTGATTTGCAAATATACCATTTCCCATATCACATTAACAGGCACTCAAAACCGCATCATGTAAGTCATGATGTTTGGACTCTGTTTCGAAATGTATTAAGATCCATATGCTCCAGAAGAAGTAGTTATTGCATTATTAGCACAGCTATATTCCTCTTGGCAGTCTCGTACACGTGAACAGGACAACCTAGATATGCAGTCGAGCAAACACCCTCTTCCCCCACCTCTTGCCAATATGCACACACAAGAACAAGAAAATAAAAAAACAACCCAATGCACAATGCTCCTACCTTGTGGGTTTTGGGGATAAAAAGTACACGGTCGTACAGCTTTAGAGTGATCAATTGTACGTAGCCTACTCCTATATTGCAAAGGGTTTCTATATGTGGTGGTAAGGCTATCTCTGTGGTTTGCACTTTTGATTCCCAGACACCTTGACAAATAAGCCTTGCACTTACACTAAGGCTCCCTTCACAGAAAAGAACCAGAAATAAAAAAGAGGTACAAGATCTTTGAAAACTATACTCTTTTTTTATGAGCCCCAAAAACAAGCTAATCTGAACTAGCTCCAGCATTACTTCCTGAAAGTATAATAATTGTGGGAAGAAACTGTCATTTAAACTCCTTCATGACAGCAAGAAGTAGGAAATGCTGGAACTAAATGTTCAGCAACAGTTACAATGCAAGGCAAAGGTGTAAAGCAGCAAAGAGGGAATCAAGATGACAGAAATCAGCTTCGAGAAAGCTGTAACACAATTTCAGGAAGGCAGTTTGTAATGACAGAATGCAATGTAGAGTTGTAATGTTGTTAATAATTTTGTGGACAGCAAGATGTGTATGTTGTCCAATAAATGAGTGGATTCAGATGGCAATGTGTGATTAAAGCCCTGATTTCTTCTTGGGAAGCTGATAAGTATTAATTCTGAATTCCACTTCTCCTTCACTTGTTCTTCTCGTGCTCTGTTATTTCTCTTCTTCTGTTATGCCTTCTCTTGAATTCCCTTTTCTTCATGTAATTCAAGACTATCAAATCTTTCATCACAGAAACCATACAGGCTATGACCGTAGGCCATGGAAAGAAAAATGGGTCAGCTAAAGGGGATGAGGATCCTTGCTCTAGAGCAAGTTCGAAGCACTGAAATATAGTTACAACTATCATCATCTACATGTATTCTAGCTCACATAACCACTGGGCTTGCTTGTTTGTCTGATTTGTTTTGTTTATGCTTGGCAGGATGTGAACCATGCAGTTCTTGCTGTTGGGTATGGTGTGGAAGACGGTATTTCGTATTGGCTTATCAAGAACTCCTGGGGAAAGAATTGGGGTGACAATGGCTACTTTAAGATGGAGTTGGGGAAAAACATGTGTGGTATGTTTAATAGTTAAATTACGGCTTGATTGTAGAATGCCAATCCTCAAATTTATGGAAAACAACCGTAATTCACGTTTACTAATCTCTCAACTACGTCTGCTTAGCATGATATGAACTATCTATCTACGCCTTTGTGTGCACTTTGATTACCAGAACATTGTTGCTTTGATGATATGAACTGACTTCTGATTAATTTGGTGCAGGCATTGCCACTTGTGCATCGTATCCAGTTGTAGCTTGATGGTTTTCAGAAGGAATGCTCTACTCTTTATCAGATTGATTTCCATTCTGCAGCGATATTATCTTCAGCATACTGGGTTTAACGATCACTCGATCACTATGTACTGAAAATTTATGGTGTAAGAAATTGTACAAATAATTTGCAGACGCAGAATCACCCTTCAAAGGGTAAAATTTGCTCCGCAAGATCCTGTGTAAAATTTCTTCCTAGTGTTTTGGGGTGTGAGCTCCAGAGAATATTTAAAAACTAAGATACTTCTTAGTACTCGTGTTTGATGGTTCAATCTCTATGCGCACAGTGCAGATTGGTATTCACTCCAATCATGCTATTGCTGTCCATGTGATTTGATGAAAATGGCCAATCACCTTTAAGTTGTTATATTCCCCAACACCACCCCCAAAAAAAAAAAAAAAACGTCAACTCGTAGCAACGCCATTGTGATTTGTAATTATAGCTGATTAGAATTGTCACATTACGAGATGATAATCTATCTTCAAACATTTCCATTTGAAAAGTTACGGGTTTGGCCCTACCTCAAAGGAAACATGGTAGAGAGGTATTGTGAATTATTTTTGCCTCAGCATATTGGTGATATTTTGACAATTGCATTTGCTTGTCACACGCTTGGCCTTTTTATGAGGTTCTGGCCTTTTATCTCTTTTGCCGTTTGTTTGGTTGAGCATCGAGGTTTTTGTGACTGAAAAAAAATCGAAAAAGCAACTATGGAAAGTGTTGCCAGATATTACGATGCAGATGCCACCTACTTTGGCATCATGGGGTGCTGAGACCACCACACCTGGTGGTTCTGAGGCTAATATACATGTCTCTCCAGTTGCAGCCGCAAGATTTGGTGGTCACCAACAAAGAAGGAGACGAGCGCCGTAGATGGACAACAAAAAAGCAAGTAAAGCAGCAAAGAGATGGAGTACGAAGCAATGGTAAGGGCAGAACTGCGAGAATGGTGCTGAAAATCAAATCTTGCTAAAACTTATGATAAAATTCAATGAGAATAGGAATGGTGCTGAAAATCAATCTTGCTAAAGCATATGATAAAATTCTATAGAGAATTCATCCACAGCTCATTCCTTTCCTTGGACCTGCCAAGCAACCTGGTGAAACTCATTACGGAATGCATTATGTATGCCACAATTGTTGTTTTGTGAAAGGGTGGGCTCATTTGTACTTTCTTACTCTCCTGTAGCACCCGACAAGGTGATTCTCTAACTAGAAAGCAAATCACAAATCAATAGCGGGCAGAACAATTCTCATACAAGCAGCACGCCAATCAATACCAACATACTCAATGCAGAACTCTTAGCCCCAAAAATATGGAAAAATTTGATCAAATCAACACAAATTTCCTCTGCGGAGATAGGAAAAAAGACTAGGTTAATTAGACTATTGCACTTCTCCCCAAAGTAGGGGTAAGGATTGAATTTCAGAAATATATTTATTTCAATAATTATACCACGAGTTCAAAAATTCTAGATTTAATTCGAGATATCACAATAGTATAGAATTTAATCAACGGACCCAATTTCGTAACCAATTTGGTTTCGATTGATAAAATTAATAGTGCGACCAATTTAAAAGTAGCCCGAAAGTTGTCGTATTATTCAATTAGCAGTATAACAAAATTTATAGCTAAATTATATTAGTATAAAGGTTCCATAGGCAACTAGAAAAATTTATACACTTAGAAAAACTAAGGAAAATTAAGAGAAACAGAGCCGGCCAAACACTTAACTAATTTTGCCACGATAACCAATTTACACTTACTTAAAATTTGGAAATGGAAATAAGGAATCAGACAAAGAGGACACACGACACACATGGCACAAATCCAACCCTTAGTCAAATTTTTAAAAGCTGAAAAATTTGAAGAAGGAAGACAAATGGAGCACAGCACTCAATCTCTACCAAATTTTTCCTAATTTGTTTAACCAATAAACTAACTAATTAAAAGGTGAAACTTGGCACACGAGAAGGAGACGCACTGCACAATAAGGGATAGACATGTATTAAAATTAGCTCCAATTAAATACAAGAAAGTGGCAAACAAGGAAGCCCCCAAATCAGCTAAGGAGAAGTTGATTCAGCTAAGGGCAACCGAGAGTTTGCTGACAAATGGGGACATGTGGCAACTCCAAATTAATCTAGGGATGACTCAACTGAGTTAGCAAGTAAATAAACAGAGGAAAAGGAAGAAAGTTGGGAGAAACAGAAGGAAAAATCAGAGAGAACAGAGGGAGAAAAAACATAACCGAGAAAGTGAGAACCAGTTGAGGGAATTAAAAGTTTAGATTCAAATTTTCATTAAATTAGCCAAGAATACTGCTATCTCCCTCATTTGTTGATAATTTCTTACTGTTATCTTCAAGTATTGTCGTTCCAATACTTTAAATTTGTGCTACAATCATGTTAGATTAGGCAAAAATCAGAATCATATCATATGAAAAATCGGTTGCTACACTTTGCTAATATTTAATTTTTGCATACCATATTTGATCGATTCATTCTATAAATTTTTTAGTGTAAATATTTTAAAATATTAGCTAAATTACCATATTTTTGTAGCAAAACTATTCCTCATAAAACCGGCCGGTTCAATTAAAATAAAGTTGGTTGGCAGCCTAAACTAGTTGTAAATAGATCAGCTGTTGATGCTGATGTTCAACTGATATTTTTACAAGGTTTTTAACCGGTTCAAACTCTATAAAAATTAAGTATGAAATTTTTAATGAACCGGCTATATGTCATAAAATTGATGCTAAAATTTCTTTGAAAAAACTGATCGGTTCAGCTCCAAGAAAGAATAAGTGTCACTGAACTAACCAGAAGTAAATTTTGGCATCAAAAATCAGTATATGACTTTGAACCGAGTAAGTATAAAATTAAAAAACTCATATGAATTGGCCCAAAATTATATGTTGATTCTGAAAATATAAGTGAAATAATTTTATATGGTAAATTATCCACTAAACCGGTCTTAAACTGAATACTGTCACTGAACTGGCCGTTATACCAGTTTGACAATTTTACTAAATTTGGATGAAGCGGCTGAAAAATAATCGATAAACCAGTCATATATGACATATTAAAACAATAAACCGATTAAATATCAAGTGAGCCGGCCAATCATTAAGTGAATTGGCTGCTAAAAGTGAAAACCGAACCAGTTTCAACAAACCGATAGAAAAATCAATGTACAATTTATGTGAACGAGTCCATTTTTATGAGCTATATTAAATATTGAACTGGTCACTTAATTAAATGCATAATGGTGAATGGGCTCACGTGATAAAATTGGCAAAATATTATAGAAAGTCAAACCGGTCCAAAAGTCGGCTATGTGACCAAACCGGTTAGTAAAATTAAATGATGACCGAACCGGTTGATGAACTAATAAATTTATGGGATTGGACAGAAATCCGAATAATATGTTGCCTAAAAATTTGTCCAACACATGTAAAAATTTACATGATCTTATTTTTATGATATGCATTATTATTATGTATATACATGATATGTTTATACATAAGTTGAAGCTAATGTGATACCTTGTAAATAAGTATTTTATTTGAGAAAAAATAAATAAGAAGCAAGAATAAGTATAAGAGTTTCCACTAAAAATTTTTAAGAAGAAAAACGAATCAATGATTTATTTCAACGGTTAGTATTTCTAACATACTTTAGAATATTGCAGTGAAAAACGAAAAACTGCCATTAGTGCCAAAGGGGAAGCATGATGGCTTGTGGCCCCATCAACGAGATATAATAAGTATGTACCACATTGTCCTCAAGTTATATCATGGAGGATGTGGCATTAGATTACGTGGATGACATGATCATTTTTTCAATTAATCGCTCTGTTAGCTAATAAGACCTACAAGCCTTGATTTCTCAAGTGATGAAAAGGATAATTATGTTGGCAAGTAAAAATATATATACATAAAAAAAATTAAATACATCATGAAAATGCTCTGAAAGTATACATATGTATTTTTACATACATCACGACTCATATTCCTCTCTATGATATTTTTTGGTAAAAATATGCAAGCCCTTGACTATTGTCTTGCTGAGCACTTGGTCACTCTCTTGCTATTTTTTTAACCTCCAGATGATATACAGGAGTTTATACATAATTAATAAGAATAGTCTTAGATATTTATATTATATTTAGAAATAATGTATTTAATAAGTTCAAATAATGATGCATTAAGTTTATAATTTTGTAATATGTCATGGAATATTAGAGCTTCCACAATTACTTATGGTTATTTTATATGCTTCCGCTTAATTTGTATAAGATGTATTTAGAATCTTAGCGGCATCTTTCCTGATCAAGACCTGATAGTGTACTCGACAGTACAATGTTGACACTACCGATATTGTGGTAATATTAAAGATCTTGTGAATATAAGAGAATTTATCATATATTAACATAATAATAATATTATTAATTAATTAATTAAGAAATAAGAACGTCGGAGAGGGCTTGGACTAAGAAAGGCTTACAACCACCACCACCTTTCCTCGCTTTGGAAAAATTGCCTGGAAACTCATGAAAGGGACCAACAAAATATGCACGCAGATCTTCAAGGGAAATACCTTCGGAGTACCAAATTTCCCAGAAGCCAGAAGTACAGTCGCTCCTCTTCTGCATGGTGCAATGTCTTCTTGATGCAGGACCTGATCTGTAAAAGAGCAAGATGGACCATTGGTAATGGGGAAAAAGGATTAGTTTCTGGCAGGACAAGTGGTTAGGCAGAGAGCCAATTATTAATTTGTTTGCCTCCTACTCTCAGAGGAAATGGAATTGAAATTATCCGACTACATCTCCCTCAAGGAAGCTGGGAATTGGACAAACTAGCAGGCAAACTAACCTCAGAGGTCCCCAGCTGCCTTAGAGGTAAGCATGCCTCATGATTGGCAGGCGATGATGACCAAATCAGTTGGGAGAGCAATTCTGGGGAATCTGAAGTAAAAGCAGCTTCTCCAAGATGAAATGCTGATCAAGGCAGGCTGCCGGGCCAATATCTGAAAGTTGAAGGCTCCCCAAAACTGAAAATTTTCGTCTGGCTATTGCTAAGAGACAAATTACTCACCAATGAGCAAAGAACCAAGCTGAAACTGGCTACTTCCACTAACTGCCCCACATGCTGCACGCCTGAAACAACAGCCCGTATTATACGAGCTTGCAAAGAGGTAAGGCAAACATGGAGGAACATCTTACAAGGGAAATATGACCCAGGTATGCACCAAAAAAACCCAACCCCCTGGGTAAAGCTTAATTTGTTTCAAGGGGCTGCCAGCAAGACACCCACGTCTTCCTAGCTAATACATGGTGGCTGTAAAAAGTGGCAAAATGACAACGTATTTGAAGAAGCAGAGAACAGTTTATTAAGATTTGAAACAAGCATCTTACTGTCGGCCGAGGAACTCAAGGACCTCTGTAGCTACCAAACCACCAAAGCCAGACAAAGACACAATACTGCCAGTGGGTTCCCCTTGGACGGCTGCAAGAAAATCAAGAGGAAGGGCCAGCATTAATGGAATTGGCAGAAACGACAAGGCACAATGGATGTTTGGGTTCTTGGGACAACTGGGCACAATGCTGAGATTTGTCAAGGCAAAAATTACAGCCATTCGGCACATCTTGAACGGCGTGGAAGAAAAGACTCTGAAAGTCACCACCAAATCTGATTCGGCCTCAGCTATACACAAACTTAACAATTAGATTGACATAAGCAATTTGAATAGAGGAATCCTCATTGATTGCAGGGAGCTCATGTCAAGGAGCAGGGACTGTCAAGTATCACATATTCATCGCAAAGGAAATAACACTGCAAATGATATGGCTAGACTGGGTATGCAATTGGATGAAACAAATCTTGAATGGACATGTGCCCACTAGAAGTTTTTTTTCGGTAATTAATTAATTGTATAAATGAAAAAAGACTATACACGGGATCAACAAAATAACTGAGTTATCTGGACCAAGAGGAAAGAAAAGTAACCAATAAACCAACAAAGCCAGGATTAGAAAAAAAATCCAAAAAATAAACCTAATAACCGGTCAAGATCAAAAGCCATGAGAGGCACCCTGCAGCTCCAAAAACCCACCAACTAAACAACCTCAAAAAGGGGAAAAAAAAAAGAAAAAATGAAAAAACAGCAGCACCCAGCAAACACCACCCACATCAGTCAGAAATCGCCGAATGCAAGAGGCTGGAAGTCCCCACAGCCTCACAATGGATCTGATTTGCCCATTGGGTGGCCAAGAGAAAGTGCTAATCCAGTCCTAGACAGTAAGAAAAATAGAATTCGCAAGATCATGAGGGTCAAGAATGAGAACATCATCAAATATAAATCTTGTTTCTCATTCTCCAAATAATATAAACCACGGCAGCCAAAAACCCGACAAATGGAGTTAGTATTCTTACCTCTCCAAACCAACCGGCCCAATTAATCTCCTGCTGCAACTTCAGGAACAGCTAGCAGCACCTGCTCATCATGCAGATAGATTCTCTTCCAACCTCCCTAAAGTAATGACACTCAAAAAACAAGTGTTCATGCGTTTCAGGCATAATACCACACAGAGGACAGCCCAGGTTGCACAGCATAAAATGGGCCAACCTGTCCCTGGTGGTCAGACGACCACGAATAGCGAGCCAAAGAATAAAGGAGTGCAAAGGAGTCCTGATGGTGCCCAAACAAGGCTGACCCAACCCACTTGATCCTCTTCCAGTAGAAAAACTTCCAAGCCAAGTATTAAAACATCCATGGGAAAATTCCACACAATATTGTCAGGCATTGAACCATCCGGACTGTATATAGGCATTTCTCTGAAGATGTTTTGAAGCTCAGGTTCCGCTTCATCTTACCAACACCAAAAATTTTCATAAATAATTTCTCTAACCAGGCACTTGAAGGGGAGGTCAGTAGTGCCCTGAAAATCGTCACAGAACTAGGAGGGAAGAACTCCAAGTGAATGCCACTGATGGAACCACAGGTAAGAATTGCAACCATTTCTGATCGTGAGCGATCTGGTGCCTAACTATTTCCCTCAGATTGAGGATCTTCCAAAGGCTCCAAGGAATCACATTAAGGATCTTAATGCTCTAGATGTATCTATCTTTAAGTCTACATGATCTAGAACAATAAACCCAAACTAAGCCTTCAATGTTAGAAATCAACCTCCATAGCTGCCGAGTAAGTGAAGCCTTGCTCCACAGCAAGAGGCCCGTGATCCCAATTTCCAAGCAACTTTTCCTTCAGTTGCTCCACGCCACAAGAAATTAGCAAGGAGCAAATCTAACCTCTCAAGGATAGATTTAGGGAAAATAAAGGAGGCCCAGAAAAAAAATGATGTTATTTAAAATAGATTGGATCAACTGCAATTTACCACTCGTAATGGAGAGACATTTGCTTTTCCAAGATTCAATCTTGTTGGCAATTCTAAGGAGGAGAGGCTCATAGTCAGAAACCTTTGATCTAGAGGAAACGAGCAGAATACCCAAGTATCTAATAGGCAAGTTGCCTAAGGGAAAACTAGTGGCACCTTGGATAACCCAAACCAAATCCTCCTTAGCACAAATAAAAATCTCACTCTTAGTACTATCAACTTGCAAGCCGGAAACTTCCTCAAAAATATTGAAGAATTTCATCAAGATGGCAACCAGGTAAGGTTCCACAGCCAAGAACTGCAAAACATTATCAGCGCAAGCAAGTATAGTAGTCCTAGTCTGCTTATATTTCCAGGGGAATAAGAAAGCTTTGTCTGAAGAAGTATTAGCAGCAATAATACCATGCAGCACATCCATAGCAATAGCAAAGAGATAAGGAGAAATGGGGTCCCCTTGACGAACACCTACAGCTCCTATCACAATGGAGAATGAAGTAGCGGTGACACTGAGTGATCCACTTGATAAAGATAGCTTGAAACTCCACGGTCTCCAAAGCAGCAAAGAGAAAGCTCCAATCCACCGAGTCAAAAGCTTTGTGGAGATCGACCTTCATAGCATGTCCAGAATAACTCCTACAGGAATGACAGCGATGACGAAGCTCCTGAACAAGCAAGATGTTATCTTCAATACTTCTTCCGAGAATAAAAGCTGTCTGGCACTTACCAATCACATGCGGAAGCATAAGTCTAGTTCTGGAGGTCAAAATCTTGGAAATGATTTCGTGAAAGACATTACAACAAGAGATTAGACGATAATCAGTGATCTTTGCTGGAGTCAGCACTTTAGGGATAAAGCGAATCAAGGTTGCATTAACCTAATACAGCCAGTGTCAAAAAAATCTTTAACAGCCTCAGAAATAAGTGGCCAAACCGTTGATCAAAACTTCTTAAAAGAATTTGGGGAGAAACCATCAGAACTGAGCACTTCATCATTGCTGATGCTAAGTAGAGCCTGATGAATATGATCATTAGAAACGAGGACCAAGAGGGGACCCAATAAATCTAAAGAAACTTTCCTCAACATGAAAGGCTTTAAATCATCAGAGTGGACAGTAAGCCTACCATTGGGAGTCCCCAACAGTTTTTGAAAGAATGAAATCGCCTCACCATACACATCTTGAAGGCTGGAGGTCTTGGTGCCATCAACCTCCATCAGAGCAAGGATTCTCTATCTATTATGCTTCTCAGCCATAGACTTAAAGAAAAGACGAGAGCAAGGATCTCCTTGCTGAAGTGAATGGATCTTGGCCTTTTGCTTAAGCAGGGATTACTCCCTTAACAAGCATTCCAGGTTATCTTTGCAAAGAGTATGCTCATCCAAAATACGTCTCGAAACAGGAGAGCGGCCAATTTTCTCCTGACATTCCCCAAGCAATGCTCTAGCTTTCAATACTGCCTTCAAGACAGTCCCCAACCAGGCATCGATCTTCTTAAGCTCCCCTCTCACAGCTTTAAGCTTAGAGATGACTTGAAACATAGGAGCTCCTCCCACTTGCCGCTCCCAGCATATCTGGACACTATCATGGAAATGTGGGTGGCTGCACAAGAAATTGTTGAATCTAAGACATCGACTTCTTGTCCTAGTTGAATCAGCTATAATCACAAAAGGGGAGTGATCCGGGACACCTGGGGAAGGGAATAAAGCAAAGGAATCTGGAAAGATGACACTCCATTCGAAGTTGACAAAGACACAATATAGCTTCTTCACCTAGTTATCATGAATTTCCCTTCTATTGCTCCATGTGGTGAAGAAAAAAAAAAACCCTTGAAGTCAAAGATCCTCCAATCCACAACTACCAATGCAAGAATCCATTGCTCTAGAGGAGCTAGAGTCAAATCTACCCCTGATCATTTCCAAAGGGGAACTAAGAGTATTAAAATCCCCTAAAACAGCCCAAGGAGCGTCCTGAAGAGAAATTGACAGCTCTAGAAGCCGAGCCCAAAGTCTCCTCCTCAAGATCTCCTCATTGTCTCTGTACAAACTGCGAGGTTACTTTGTGAATAATGTGCTCCTCCACGTTAAGAACATCAAGGATGACTTCTTTAGGGTCCCAGCCTAACCAAATATGCTCAACACCACACACGTGATGGTTCATGACTCAGCTCCATCCAACAGCCAAAAGTAGGGCAATGACCATAGCCTTTAGCACATGGACCTTAGTTTCCACAGTTGCGCACACTTGGAGATCCTATTATCTAATGAAATGCTTCAACTCTCTCACTTTTAAGAGACTGCTAAGGCCCCTAATGTTCTGGCGGGCAGATCTAATCATCATTTGGCACCAAATCTAGAGAGATTTCTTTTAGGCCCTTCTTAGAATTGTTGAGACAATTAACAGTTGAAAAAAAACTTATCATTAATAATAGCTGATCCACCAGTTGCAGCTTTGTGGAAGGGATGACAGGAGCCAGATCAGGCCCTTTAACCTTCAGCCCAATCAGATCCTCTCTTTGCACCTCACCACCAGGGTTCTCAAGAGTAGAGAAACTATTAGACAAATCCAAAGCACCAACCCCAATAGAACCATCAGCACAAAGATCTCGATCTTCCACAAGGGCAATCCCAGAGCAATTACTAATCAGGTCCTTATCATTTGAGGGAATAACCACAACAGGAGGCCAGAAGTTAATTTCCTAGTCCACAACTAGATGACATGGAGTCCATCTTCTTTGCCATCTTCCTCTTATAGAATTACACCTCTTATAGAAGGTGGGGCTTCCACATATACTCAACTGCAATATCAATAGATAACTCAGTCCCCAAAACAGGATCCAACCCAACAACCAAGGCAATGCAATCAGGAAGATGGACATTGGCCTCCACATCAACACAAGCTCTCACATAACGAATCCTTGATAGATTCTCCATTTGGGAATCCACAAAAAGAGGGACCCCAATAGCGCTTGCAACATAACTGAGCCCATCACTGGTCCAATATTCCACGGGAAGGTTGTAAATTTCATTACAGGTAGGAATATTACTGAGCTCATCATTCTTCATGGCCATCCCATCCAAACTTCCAGGAATATAGGGCTACCTGTAAAGCTCCACGGAACACCCTCACAAACTTTAATAAAGACTGTCCATGTTAGAAAAATTAAACAGAGAGAATCCAATCAAATTGGATAAAATCTGGACAAGGCCAACCTTACCCCAGATTCCCCTAGCCATAGCTTCCACAAATGAAAAGGCTGGTTTTTTCCCTAAGAGATAACCCACAAGGGTATTTTCCCAGTTCTTTACCCCAATTAGAGCCGCATTCAGAGGGGGGAATACACAATTTTTCCATCCCTAGCCCAAGCAGGGTAATAGGAGAGAAGAGATTTACCAGAGCCCTCTGAACCCACCACCATATCAGCCCAACTACCAGATTGAGCCTCACCACACTGCTATTCCATAGCATAGCAACCAGAAGATTCCTACACCTCCTTAGGCTTGACTGCAAAAAGCAAGCTCAGTAAGTTACCTCCAAAATCAGGAACCCGATTGTCACCATCCTTTGAACAAGTTCTCAAAGTATCCTGAGCCGCACTTGAAATCTGGATGCCTTTAGAGATTAATGCTTCAACTTCATCAGAAAGCTCTAATCGTGACTTCTCAGTCATCCGCAAAACATCGTTTTGCGCAAATCCTTGGAGAACAACACAAGCTTTGAAACACAGCCAGGGAAAGATGGTGAGTCAAGGGGCACAACAGAAGAGGGATGATTGGAATCATCAACAAAGGAACAAGGAAGAGGAGAAGGAACAATGACAGAGGGCGGGGAAGGCAGGGAGGGGAGGAAAAAACTCCCCTTCATGGACAATTGAGGCCATGAACTAGGAGGTGAAAGGAAGAAGGGAATGATGGCTAGGGTTTAGGGTTAGAGGGAAAGGGAAGGAGAATCGAGAGGGAACTTGCCCACAATAAGTTAGGATTGAGTCAAAACAATCCTCTAGTCTCTTTTTTTTAGCCATAATAAATAAATAAAGAGAAAGTCGTGCAGGAGATAGAGAAAGCAGCATTGAGTAGGCAGCAGTGCTAGGTGGGGAACGGTGATTACTGGGCAGGTACCATTCCAGAGGGAGAGGGGAAGGATTAGCAACATTTTCTATTTTCTAAAATTTGGGCAAACAAATTCAACCTTTAAAATAACATTTAATTAGTTACTGGTGTTTGGAAAGAACTGTTGGTATTTACTTTTGCTAAAAAGGGTAATAGAGGATAGAAGAAAAAGTAAATCATAACAAGAAAAAAGGACAAATCCAAACCAATAAGAGACCTTAACTTATGCTAGTTCAGGGTGAGCATTTTAAATTGAGGTTACAATAATTTACTATGAGTTCTCCAGTGAACTCTTGTTTTACTGTGAAAACTTCAGAAGACATTATTTTTGATGTATAATACAGTTGATATTGGATGAATTTTGATCCAAGTAATGATAAATAAGGAATCGGCACATAGAAATAGCACAGTTGGCACTTGATCCCTCCAAATTGGTGCTTGATACAAATTCAAATCTCATTCCATTTCTCCTTTGTTAATTATTAGCAATGCAAAGTGACTAAAGAGGAGAGTAAGGAATCCCCCCTTTTTCAATTATCATCACTAAAATCATTGAGATCAATAATACAACTAATGGAATCCTATAGAATTTGTATTGCTCAAACAATCAGCCATTTCATTTTGTGCTGATAACTCTGAAAATGGATGGAAATTTGGTCTGATCTACATCATGAATCCGAGAAATTATAGAATCAAGAAAAAAACATCTTCCAGCTTCCTTTGTAGCATGCTGAAAAGAAATACAGGGAACTCATGCTCTGCACATACAAAATTAGAATAGAAGATAGCCACCTTCAATTGCAGATGGAAATTCAGAATCCAATGATCGATCACCATTAGGAAGCTTCGTGAATGTTACAATCATGGAATCAGCCTGTATTTCTCAGTAAAGGAAAAATAATATGTTAAGAATCAGCAGCAAGAACATACAAATACACTTAAATGGAAATGAAAGATTTACAAACATCGTGATTTCACTAGCAACTTTCATCTGTTCAAACTTCAAAACCATAAGCACAGTCCAAGTCACCTGTGTTAGCTAAATTCAGTTTTTATAACAAAGTTTTCACAACCCGTGTCTGACATCAATCAACTGAGGTGTTAAATGACAGGAGATTTTTACAGCACCCTTTTGATCATTAGAGTAAGTGCAAAATAAGTCTCATTGGAAGGGAAACCAAATAAAATCAGCATTCTCAAATTGCCTCAGACACCTTGATTTTCACTCTCTTCCTTGGGTGGTGTGGCTGCCACAATGCAAGCAGCTTTAAAGAAGAATTAACAGAATGTCATGCAAGCAACTCTAAACACAAGATGATTTTAGGATGTACAATTGCCTCTTCCATCTCAGCCCCCTGTCTCAGTTCATTCATTCTTTTGGATTGATAAGTCAATGTATCTTCCAAATGGACAGAAGGAAGTCCCACTAAGATTGTCCTATTTTTTGTCCTCCCTCAAAGACCCAACGATAAAAATTTTATCCTAACAATTTCAAAGGTATGATTATGACAATACATTAAAATGTGATGAACCCATCTTATAATTCTAGTCGTTCAAGTTATTAAAATAAAATCAACATCGTTGGGAGTATGAAAAGACACTAAAATAAAAGAATTCTAACAGCTCCCCGAAATAAAAAGCATCGCCCATTATGATCATATTAGGCATAACACTATCTGAAGCTTATCTCTGAGCAAGAGTTCGACTATCAAGGAGTCCATCACAGCAGGGGAATGTGAATCTCAGTGCAAACCAAGAACAGGCATATCTAGGCACAATTGAAGGCACAAAAAAAATATATTAAGAGAGAAAAAAAGGTGATTTGTATACTTCAAGTATTCATAAAACACATGGCACAGAGCACCCACCAGAACACTTGTAAGCAAGCCATTCCTACTTTCAGCGTCGCTTTTTGACCTTTTTTTGGTGGTTTGGTGGCTTCTGGTTCACCTCAACTCCCTGCTTTCACCAAATGATTGATCCCCCTTTTTGGAGAAAACTCAAGCAACCTGAACATACTCTTTTCACATATAGATGAAACTGCACTACTTGCTTCAGTGCTTAACGGAACTCAATTTCTGTTAAGTAATTAATCACTAAATAGATAGAAAGAATAGACAAAAACAAGGCTCCATGGGCCTGGTCTGAGGCATACCTTGACCCAGTATGCCAAACCGGGACAGAGAGTGTTAGAGTACTCCGATAATTCCAACGGTGAAAATTTTATCTAATGATGATTATATTTATAATAAACATCCAACACATTTTGTATTGTTATAATCATAATTGTTCAAGTTACTATGATGTAATCCTCATTGTTAAAAGTATTTGGGATGATAAAAAATAGGACGACCCTAAGCATACCCTGAGCCAATGCATATGTGACACAAAACAAAAAAGAAGCAACAGACACATGTATCTTATACACAATACAATGGAACATAACACAGTCTACCAACTTGCAGTAAAACCATTGGCCATTGCAAAGACTCAGCTCCCTCACAGAGGCAAAAACATCAAAACAATGCCAACACCACAAAAGGAAATCTTGTGTGCCTGATTCAGCAACCTCAAGCACCCAATGTAGTCCAGCACTCCTTCCTTATGAGTAACAATGAAGTCATTGAAGCATAACAGATCTTTGGAGACACCAAGCAAAGAAGTGCAGTCCATCATCAGATCTGCAGTCGCAGACATTCCACACAATCACGATGAAATCACCACAAGGTTCAGCATCTCCATCATCTAGCACAAGCGATATGATTACACCAGCAGCCAAAGAAGGAGGACATCGTAGCTAAGCTGGGGACACTTCTGATTTAATCTCCCACCACATTGCATTCAAGTCTGGTCAGATGCAAGGGCAGTCACCAAATCCTCAAAACCTTTCTACGTTGGGTAGTTCTTCTGTATCTCAGTGTAAAAAGTGTATCCTTGATGGTGGTGCATACCATGGTAATCACTTGCTCACCATTTTGTTGAGGATTGGATGCAAATACCTGATTGTTCCTTTCCTTCAGATGAAATAAACAGTTGCTGCTAGAGAAATCAGAAAGGAAGTGGCCATTGCATTTCCAGTTTGCAGCAGCCCATGAAACATCCCTCGCCCATCCATAAAAGGGTCAGTGGCAGCTAGCCTACCTGCAAACACCTTTCCAAACACAATTTGAAAAAGGAATATTGGAATTCAATTTCTGTTGCATATTGGAGAAAGTTCATTTCCAGATTGTGTCTAGTCTTATGGCCTCGATCTGATAATCTTCTCCACAACACAAACTTAGCTTCTGCTTTTGTTCTGGTTTAATCAATTAAAAAAATATCATCCATAAACAACATGCACTGAGAAATCTCATATTGAATCTGTCTTGCAAGCTCATGTATAACTAAAGCAAACAGGTAAAGACTCAAATACAACCCTTCATGCCCTCCAATCATAGTATGGAAACCCTCAGATATTATTAACCAAAATCCCACACACGTCCTTAATATCATTCATATATTTTCTAATAGCTCATGTCCTTAATTAGTGTTAACTGTAGAAAGAAATACTGACGATTTCTATATTATGATTGGAGAGCATTTCCTGCCTATATTCCACAGTTATCAATGAGCTTGCATAACATATTCAAATGAGATTCATTAGTGTATGCTGTTTGCAAATGATATTGTTTTGATAGATTAAACTAGAATGGGAATGGAAGCAAAGTTAGAATAGGATGACATAGGCTAGAGTCTAAAAGGGCTTTAGATTAGTAGAAGCAAAATAGAATACATAAAGTCCAATTTTAGTGATTCTATTTAGAATAACGAACAAGTAAGATAATGATGAAGATGTTTACCAAAAAAATAATGAACAAGATATTATAAAAAATAGAACAGCTTGTTGCCATAATTTTGTTATTTGAGAAAATTGAAAGACGATGTTGCAACACAGAATTATTGCACAGTGGTTAAAATGAAGAACTCATAGGGAGTGCTGTGTGATTCAAAGATACCCCTAAAATTGGGAAAAAAAATTGTAATACAAGTACTAGACTTGTTTTACTCTATGGTTTAGAATCTAAGTAGTTAAACAATGTGTACGATCAAAACAAAGATTTATTTTGATGATGCTAAATTTAAATAAATTGATGGATTATTGAAATTAATTGCGGGCTTGGATCAAAAATTAAGTGTTGGACTGAAGTGGTTTAGGCTCGAGTAGTGTCTAATGTGTATCTAATACACGCATGAGTGTGTTTTACGGCAAAATCGATGCACTTGAAGTGTACAAGAGAGGTGCTTGTGAGTGTTTAGTCCAGAATAGTGGTGCCTGATGCATGTTTATTTGGCGCTCTTGTGTAAATTTAAAGAAGCCTTTGTGTCTAAGCCGCATCTAACGGGTGTATGTGCACTAGGCTATTATAAATAGGCCTTCTAGCCAATTTCAGCTCATTTGTTCTGAGTTTTTGAGAAAAGAGGGGGAAAAAGAAGAAAAAAGACAACAAAGAAGAGAGAGAGAATGACAAAGTAAATTTGAAGTGAAATTCAAATGAATCCAAGCAAATCTTTAGTAATTTCAAACTAAGGTAAATGTATCTAAACCCATTTTTCTTTTGTTCCTTAATCTTTCTGAAATCTCTAAGCATTTTATATTTAAATACTCATAAATATGATATCTACTTCTCTAGATTATATCTTGCATGCATGTTAGCTTGATTCCCATTTCATGATATTTTCGAAACTTATATCTTAAAATTATAAATGTCACATTAAAATCCTGAAATCCTTATATATATATATTCCTGCATGTCTTTTATTTGTAGATAAATTGAAGAAAACTCTATCCTGATTTTGATAAAAATGATTTACTTTTTCAGCTTTGATGAAACATCTATATATTTATATTTCGGTGTTGAGTTTTCAATTTTGATCAAATATGAACCATTATAGAGAATTAATGGAATATATCGGATAAATTCTAATATTTTATATCGAACCTAACATCTATGGGTCAAAAAAGTGACGTTTAACCCTAACTATGATGAATAATAAATAGTCTACAAACCCACAAGTTGTGAATAGTGGCATATGGCCCTTATATATGTGGAAGCATTTGTAGCCTGTACCTTGATATTTGACCGTTATTGATGAATCATCACCAATCATTAGTTCTTATATGTTTGGAAGAACTTTATATATTCATGTTCTTATACATTTAAACGATTTCTGCAGGTTTTATATTTGTACATGTTTACACGAATTCAGCATGTCTTACATCCATATTTGTATATGATTTCTTGCATGTCTATCACAATTTCAATATTATCAGTATTTCAATTTTGATCGTGAATATTGTCATTTGTATGTTTGTTTACCATATCCATTTGTATAAAAATCATATATGTTTTACTAAACGTTAAACTCACTCTTATCATCTTTTTACTAACCGTTTAAATTAGCAAGCTTAGATGTAATTATAGGAATTTCAGACGATAAAAAGGCCTTTAGAAGAAATAGTTTTAATAACGTTTTAGTTGTATTTTGATTTTTGATTAAAATTTGTTAATTTGGTATTTAGAATGTCTATATTATGGCCATGGGCCAAGAATTGTTATAATTCAATATAATGTTAGACATATTATTGTTGGTTACTCTGATTTCAAACTTAAGGTGTTTTTCTTACTTATGGTTTAAGTCAATCATGAAATGAGCTATTGAAGTCACTTTCAGATGCAGCTTTTGGATCCTATACTTTGATATTTATTTATTTATTTATTTATTTATTATCAGACCGTTTAAGGATAATTGCTATAGAATCATGTCTCGGTATTTTGATTGGGGTTAAGTCAATTGATAAACATTTGATTATGGATATTAAATTAAGCATTTCGTTATTAGGAGTTTGGACGTGACACAATGTATATCAAAAGTAAGCATTGCAGAAATAAAAAAATGTTACGATGGAGAAGTGGATAACTTCTAAAATAAGATCAGCAATAAGTGTGTTCATAATTTTTTGAAAGTAGCACCTATAAAAGAAATGATGAGAGATAAATAGTAAGGTGGTTCGATCACTTAAAACATAGGGCAAATGAAGTACTTCTGAAAAAGAGTAAGGTGTTCAGGTTAGAGCAAGAGAAGGATATATAAGACTAGAAAAGAGTAATGTGACAAAACGTCACATGAAATTACTTCTATCCCTGAGGATGCTACATTATATCAAGCAAAATACCATAAGCAAATTCACATAGCCTGGCACACTTAATGGGACTGGCAGCTTTTTTGTCATTTATCAAGGTTGGTGATGTCAAACATCTTTCTTTTCTTTCTTCCTCTATCCCATCGTGTGCTTCAAGGAATTTGGATAAGAACCACCACATTTTAATCTTTTAAATATATTACACCAGATGTGTAAAATGGTGCTTCCATTCACACAACTTGTCAAATGATTACCTTCCAACCAGGACCTGTATTCTGAACACAATCTGGCAACTCAGATTTTGGTGTGTATCTCATTTAAGACCCTCAATATAAAAGTGAGTTGATCCCATCGAAGCTTTCAACAAGACCAGCCAGATTTTGCCAGACTGAAGTCTCAGTTGATGAATCTGATACAATCAGGCATATGGTCAAACTTTAACAGACCAATCCCATATTCCAGAGTACAACCTTTCATGAAACTCAACTCACCCATTCTAGCTCGGAAATCAGTTTACAGGATTTGAGAAGGAAGAGTTGAGAAAGTATACGTCTGCTGCATTTTCCCAGAAATTAATCCCAAATACTTTAGCGGTTAATTCAGCTCCCTTTTCCTTTACATTCGGTGGCCCACAAAGTCCAGTTAAAAATCAACTGGACCACTGTTAATGCACTGTGACAACAACATTCATCATTTGTTGGAGCTCTCTCATAGTACCTGTGTGGCCTGGCTTTAAACCAACTGTATCCTAAAGCTCAAGCCGGGCTGACTCAGTTTCTGTCTCACGGTTTTGAATTTCAAGAAGGTAAAAGTTAAAATCAGCTGCACAACTGCTCTCTGCTCAAGATCTAATATTCAGTTTCTCTAAACAACAAATTCAAGAAGCCAAAATGAAATTGGAGAAATTTTCTAATGAAAATAGTTAATATCCACTGTAATTTTCAAAATGAACGTTTAAATGTCCTTCAAAAGTAAGTAAATAGATCCGAAATATATAAAATGTGGATAATCCCGCTGTAGAAAAAGCTATGACTCTGTTGTGAAGAGTTTAACCATAAATAATCTCTTAACCATCCCATCAAATGAGTGAAAGGCAATAATAATAATAATAATAATAAAGGCCCATTCCATTTCAACGAAAGGCCCACACCCAAATTCCAGAGAGAGTTGATGCTTGTTAGGTATTTTGATTTGACACCACTTCATACCCTAAAAAAAAGTAAGCAATGTCTAAGTTAAACTTGATACACCAAGGCTTGAATCAACTGAGTATTCAACTTTTTTAGAGTTTCATATACCAAAAAAATTGAGTTTTATATGTACATATAAAGAAAGCTGTGTGCAATGAAAAATACAAGCACAACTTGGAGAGGGATTTTTTCAGGACATCTCTCTTTTAAGGAGACAGCGGAAATTTGACTTCCCTGGGGGTAGGGTACTATAAAAGGAAGTTGATCATAGATTATCAATAATCCTACAAAGAAATTGATTCTTCCATGCAATTTAAGATCCTCATTTTGGTCAACCGGCTGTGGAAGCTTTTACTCGAGGAGGTGCTCTTGGCCTTGAGAACATCGCTTATTCTGATATTAATCAAATGTGGTATATAATAGGTTTACACACTAACAAAGATTTTATACTGGAGCTTTTTTTCTATTATTTCTTTCAGTAATTACATTAGTATTTTATAGCCTTATGGAAAAGCACTACATGAAAAAACATTATTATAAAACCATAGGCTGTATCTCAAATGTGTAGTACATTCGATTTCCAATAGGAGCACGTGACAATTTAATCAAAAAAGCTCCCATTATATTAAAAATGTAATAGTACAAACTTAAGTTTCAGCATGCTTTCATTAATCAATTCATCCATAACCATAATGCAGATATGTTAATCAGAGACCAAGTATATGGTCCCATGAATGCTCATTTGCCTCAAACCCTATTTAAGGGACTGCCCTGGTGCACAAAACTTCCTCTATGTGCAAAATCAAGAAAATAGTCAAACTACTTCAAGTCTACTATATGCGGTCTTATCTTACAATATACAAGAGCTCGTTTAAATTACCCAAACCTGAGACCACTAGATTACTTGATGACAACTTTACAATTGTGCCAATGCTTCAGTCTGGCATATCAGAAAATTCATAAATCAGCATATGGTCTGTATTTCTTTTAATGCACTAGAAGTTAAAAAACTTAGAGAGGTCTCACTCACATCACATGAGACACCGTCCATATCATACATATTCTGACCTGCTGCCTTAATGCCTATCTCTGGCTTTACAATGCTCAAATTGCAGTTTTCATCCATCAATTCATTTGCAAATCAACTTACATTAGACAACCACCTTCAGATAAGCCACAAGAGTGCTGCCCAACAGCACATACCCCTCTTCCACGTGTAATGGCTTGGGATTGAGTGTTATTGTAGACTAAACAATCTTCAGTTCTTCTAATTTAAATAATGGTTCCAGTAATTGCAAATTTGCATTTCAATCACCTCACACCAGTCATTCGGATGTCCTCAATCCCTGGACATCTCTTTCCTACATAAGCCAACTCATTCTCAAAATCAATGCCTAGCCTGACTTCTTATTTAATTCTGCTTTCCTTTTCCGGGAAGAAATTGTCTTTCTGCTTTATCTCTCGAAATATATCATGAAACCAAGGTCAGATCAGGGTTACCACAATTTCCAAGTCCCCCCCCGCGAATTGCGATTTGGATCCATTGCAAGGAAAAAAATTTTTTTAAAAAAAAATCTCCAAATAACACTGTTCATTTACAACTCTATGATATTTTAGTTGGCCATTGATCAAATATTATAAACAAACATTATTATGAAAACCAAAGTCCGTATACTCAAACAAGCATACTCACAGCATAATATATTCCATGTCAACCTATGTTCAATTTTCCCATTCCACACAACAGGATGTCCCCTTTCAAGATAAACTTGATTATTAACGTCACACTTATCATTGCTCCAATCCTCTATAATGAAAAACTAGAGCCCTTAATACAAAATGAGCTAGATAACGTCAAATTCCAAATTCAAATAACAAAATGTTAACCAATGCGAGCCCCATTCCAAACTAAATATTGTGATGAGATTAGAAAATCTTATCACAGCAATATCTTTATTCACTAATACCTTGCATCAATAAGGTTACAAATACTTACCAATCTACCAACTATTTACATTTCAAATACATGTTTTCAATAGCTAATATGTACATATATAGAAACTATAATGTGCTACACCAACACATTCTCTTGTCATTCAGGCATCCCCCTTCAAATTGATGTTAGATAAAAAAAAAGCATCTATTTACCAACAAGAAATTGATGAAGCTAGAAGGTTATAGCTTAAGAAATACATTGATTATATCAAAGGTATGTGGAAATATGCGGATGAAAAACAACACAAGTATTTATGGCCTCCCAAATATATGACGATCCACTCAATGTTGTTAAAGGTGTGAGGCGCATCAAGGCATAAAGGGCCCCTTAATCTTAGGCACAAAGCGTAGGTGCAAGCCAGATAAAATTAAGGCACACATTTATAAAACATACGTATAAGATTCTTTTATGATATAATTTCAATTGTTTAAATTAATGATAGAATAAATAGTTCAGCACTAAAAAAACATGCTAGATAATAATCATAGATTCCTAATTTAACTGAACTTAGTATTATAAATATTTAGCAATTGATAAATATATTTCACTATAAGCAAATAAAAACGTAGTTAGTTAACAAATTTGACATAATATTCACAAGTTAGTCATAACTTACGGCATCTAACTAATACTCATCATTATTGTCAAACAGAAGTTCATCTTCTTCCTCTTCATTAGACTTATGGCATTCAATGTCTTCTTCCTCTCCATTTGTTTCCTCTAAGTCTACATCTTCCTCATCTATAAGCTCCAACGAAGTATTTCTACAGACACCTGTCGAAGATGATGAAGCTTTCACCCTTAATGAGATATTTGTACTAATTCTTGATTTAGTAAAACGTGTAAAATCATTTACCCCAACAGTAATATTAACAAAACCCCATGTCAAAGAATTATCTTCAAATACAAATCCATTATGTTCATCAGAGTCTAGATCCATTTTTCCAATCAGCTACTCATTACTTTCATCAATATCATTCAAAAAGAATTGGGTTAATACTATCACACTTATTGTATCGACGCCTCAATACTCAATTACATTTCACAAATACTAATCCATTTAAATGATGTGCTAATCTATTACTCCTTTTTCCATAAAGCTGTAAGAAGCAAATCAACAAGTAAATATATAAATTATTTTATAGCTAATTATTTCAATTGGATGTCAATTTCAAATAATTAATTATTAATTACTCATTAGAAAACACTCCAATTCCTCTCACAACTAGTGACATTACATGTGAAACTAAGAACTCTTGTAAAAATTTGTTATAAGTTCGGGTTTGAAGATCAATATAAACTCCACCTCTAAACTGTTTATTAAAAATTAATAAATGCCTTTAATTTTGAGGGAAAAAAAGACAATTAAAATAAAAGAATTATATAAGAACAACTAATTTACCTAGAGCTTTTGTCTTTGCCTTATACCAATATTCATCTCAAAGAGACCTTGAGCTCTCTTGTAAATTGTCATCTCGTTAGTAATTTTATCTTATATTTTTGCACTTAGAATAAGCCTTTGTAATATTTGTATAAACCCACCATCATCTCTTCATCTTACTCAATATTGCAATTTGAATAAAAAATCCTAGGTTCAAATATGGCCAACCACATGCAAAGAATGACGTAATTGACAATCCCATCTTTTATGAATCATTTCAAAAAGCCTCTGCATATTTTTCTTAGCAATGGCTTCTTTGACCCTATCCATAGCTTCATAAATGCAACCCATAACAGTTTTCTCTCACTATCAGTCAATCGAAAAACATTAACAAAAGAGTAAGTCAATTTCAAGGTGTAAACATTTTTCCTAAAAGAAGGCATCAAGACAATGTTGGTTGTCCTCTTTTATGCTTACTCTTTTGCCCATTAACTAGTTGTCCATTCTTCTAAAGTAAACATTTTTCTTAAATTGTTTTGTTACAGATATATTAATTAAAGAGAGATAAAGGCAGTAACGGATCTTATAATAGCTAGCCTAATTAATTCTTTTTACTTTGTGAACAACTTCATCATATCATTATTGATAAAACAGTTCAAGAACATTGTATTTTTCAATGTTGACTGAATTTCAAACATCATTCTAATATCCTCCAACATCAAATCAATGTAATCGGCAGAATATGGTGTCCAATACAAATGTAAGCTCTTCACTTCTAGTAGATTCCTATTTAAAATAAAATATTATGTTAGTGTATAATACTAATATATGCATATTATATTAATAATAACTTTTTCTAAAAATACTAATATACTGTAATGTGATTTGAGACATTATCTATCATCACTTAAACCACATTTGCTTGTCCAATTTCTTCCACAATATCATCAAGCATTTCAAACAATAGTTCTCCACTCTTCATAACATGAGAAGCATCAATGAATTTGATGAACAATAGCACCCTTGGAGTATTTGCCAAAAAGCTCATTATATCTCTTTCGATCACTAAATCATGCCAACCATCTAATTGAATTGAACATCCATATTTTGACATTGATTAACTTCTTTTCTGAGTAAAGAAACGATCACGTCATGGTAATTTGGTGGTTCCAAACCAAGGCCATATTGTCATATAGATTCAATAGCCACAATAAAATTATCATAATTTACCGCATTACAATCCCAACATCATACATACACCTAGTTATATCTCTATAAGTTTTCTCCCTTAATTTCTTATTATATGTTTCATTGATTGTTGTTTGCTTGAACTTTTACTCCATTCTTTTTTTGATTACTATTTTTTGCATTAGATGTAAAGTAAACATATATGAGATCCCTTTGCTTTTGTTCTTTTCGCGGATTAGAGATTGAATAATTTTATTTCTACTTCTACAGCTTAAACCTTTTTAGTGTCAAAATTAATTTCAACAAATTTATCTTCTTCGCCTTCACCATAATCAACAATCTCATTGCAATCAAGTAACAATTCATTTTTGGCTTTTTCCTCAGCTTTTCTATTTATATATTCTCTAATTCCCTCGCGTAAGTGCTATGGACAATTAATACATTTTGTTGTATTTTTAAAACCATCAACAATATGTCATTTTACTTTATAAACTCCTTTGGTATTTTTTCACAAAAATTACAGAAAATTATTAATATTATTAGGATCCACCAAATTTGCATACTTCCATGCAGAATTTTTTTTATTTAGATGCCTTTTTTGAAATTCTATCAATTCTGTTTATAGTAGAAACTAAGAACCAATATTACATTCCCAAGTGTAATAAATTTGAAAAAAGGAACAATAGAAAAAAATATAATATAAAAGGAATATTTACAAAAAATTAAAAAAATTATTATTAATTATACAAAAATAGAAATAAAAAGGATAATAAGGAAAAAAAGGCAAAAAATTAAGTAAAATAAAAACTAAAACAAATAAAAAACAAATTTGAAATAAAAAAAAATCTGATTAAAAGACAGAGATTTGAGATATCGAGAAACACAGTTGAGAGAGAGAGAGGAGTCACATGCAAGCAGAGAGAGAGAGAGAGAGACGTGCGCAAGCAACATGAGAGAGAAACCCTCAACATGCGCGTGCAAGAGAGAGATATATACTCGGATGACAAAGTTGTCTATAGCTTGCTGGCCCAAAATCAATCGAGGGATAGAGTATCCATCAAAATTGGGTATTTTTTTAGTTTAGGTTTAATTTTGTTTTTGTAGAAAATCTAAGCCTTAAACCCAAGCCCACGAGGAACGCTTCTTGTGCCCGAGGCCACGAGGTACATGCGTTGCACCCAGGCGTGTGCTTCATGGTATGTGCCTCACCTAACTTGTACTAGGGGCACAATCGTGTGCCTTGAGCCCAAGCGTGCCTGGGCACACCTCAGGCACGCCTTTAACAACATTGAATTCACTTTCATATGTAGAGTAAGCTCATGATAATCAGGAATGACAACAATCTAAATGGCACTTGTATTGTCAGCATTGAGTGAGTAGGATCAGACTAAGAAAAACCAAGCTCAAGCACAAGGCAATGAAACCACATCAACTTTGACTAAGCAACTTGTATAGTACAATATTCAAGCTTAGTTAATGATTTGGAAACCTAATCTTACTTCTTGCTCTTCCAAGATATTAATATTTCCTAAGAAACACATACTAACTCATAACAAAGCGTCAAATATTAAGACATCAAGCCTAATCAACAATACCAAAGTAATAATGGAAAGAAAACAACAATGGCTATGGTTACATTGGAGATAACATATATACAACAAACAAGCACCAAATATAGATGCCACGAGCTTTACACAAACTAGCTCACTTGCGAAGAACAAAAGAAATATCAGGTTGTGTAAGAGTTAGATAGATCAAGATATCAACTAACTGTCGAAATCATGCAGCATCAAGGAAAACATTGCCTTCTCACAACAATAGTTAGCATTCATTCCAAAGGAGTATCCACTGAGGCAGAATCCTGAAGACCAATGAAAGCAGCTAAATCTTGTGTACATTTGTATTAATTCAAAAATACAGCAGAAAGACCAGTATGAACCTCAAATCCTAAGAAGTAGTGAGAGGATCAAGATCCCTCATGCGAAAAGTCTTTGAGATGCTGCTAAAGCCAGACAATCAACAAGTCGTCCATATGATACTAATATTGTATACATAGGCAAAGAGAATGACAATATCAACAAAGGTCTTGTGAACAACTCATATTGGCCCTACACAAATGTGAAGTGAATCGAGGTAGATCAGAACTTTTCAAATCCTAATACCCATGGGAGAGATGCTTAACCGAGTAATCCAATTTACACCAAATGGGTAACATGAGGGATAAGAAACAAAAGGCCCAAGGTAAGATTCTCTAAAAAATTCTTGAACTTCCTCCTGCATTGTCTTTTGCCAATGCTCATGCTTGGTTGCACGTGCATAACATGACGAAACCAGAATAGTGAACACAACAAAAGTAAAGCTATACAAATCAAGGAGATGAGAGCCCTTGGTAGATTATCAAGGGGCTATTTGAACAAGCTCAAGTGGTAGATCAGTCTCACGAAGGGATGAAGTGAGACGATGTTGTTCATACACAAAGCTAGGCTTAAACCATTCAAAATGAGTAGTCAACTCAACAAAAAAAGGATGAATAGGAACCATAGGAGAGGATTCAACATGAGTAGGAAAGAAGTATCGATTCTAAAGAATGACAATTCAAAAATACGAAGTTGCTAGACCATGGATTAAAGCAAACAAAATCTTTTTGAGAAACTATATAGCCTATTAAGGCAATATTAATAGAGTGAGCAGAAAGTGGGAATGTAAATGCACAAAGCAACCACAACAACATATTATATAAATCATGATAGCTATGATTTGATGGCAAAAACAACACCACAGAGGGTCGAGATTAGTACATTATTCGGTAGACAACTAATTAAATAAATTGTTTTAGACAAAGCCTCAACCAAGAATTTAAAGGGACCCAAAAACTCAAGTAAGAAAGTATGAACGACATCCAAACAATGATGACCCTTCCTTTTAGCAACACCATTCTAATCAATAGGGCACGACGTTGGAGCCAATGCCTTTTTGATGTAGAAAAATTTATGAAATTCAA
This sequence comes from Nepenthes gracilis, assembly GCA_033239525.1. Taxonomy (NCBI): domain Eukaryota; kingdom Viridiplantae; phylum Streptophyta; class Magnoliopsida; order Caryophyllales; family Nepenthaceae; genus Nepenthes; species Nepenthes gracilis. The sequence goes on from BSYO01000004.1 coordinate 28,809,674, forward strand.
GAGAAATGCCACTAGAATCAGATCATCCACCTTGAAAACAAAGCATACATCATGCCACTAGAGACTAAGCTTCACCAAAACTAGAACCGTCTTGAAAACAAAAAAAGACCTCAAATGAACGTATGAAGTATACCAAGGTACACCAACTATAATCAACTATTTACCTCACAAGTGCTTGTACTTACCATGAGAATAATAGATGTGATCCCCAAACTTCACTATGAATAATATGAAACACCATTCTGCACTAGCATGATAAGGAGAAGGTTGTCGAAGGTGCATCTAGGCTTTAGGTGCAAGGGTTTTCCCCTAGGATTCTACTAACAAGGCTCTTACTATAAGGCACAAGCCAACTCTCTGAAGCACAAGATGTAACAATCCAGTTCCCAAAACACAATAATTCCTAGTCATTAAGTTAATGTAAGTATGTTTAGGATAAATGGATCAAGAAAAAATGAGAAAAAAATCAGATTCGGAGGCAAAAGAGGCTCTAGGGCCCCTGCACCCGAGGCGCCACTCGGGCGGATTTAACAAAATGTGGCGCTCGAGTAGCCCATTTAACAAAAGCTCGGCACTCGAAGGGCGCCCGACTGACGCTCGAGCGCCGGTCAAAAATTTCCCCCACCAACTTTCTTATTTTTGTTATAAAAAATTGGAGAGAGGAAGCCACAATGCAAAGCAGAACGCAAGGGAAAGAAGAGGAGGAGAGGAAAAGGGAGAGGGAGAAGAGAAAAAGAAGGGGAATGAAGCCGTTCGATTCAATCAGAGTAAGGAAAAACAGTTAATCGGGTAAAAGCAAGTGTACCCTAACCATTTATTTTCGTTTTTACCGATTTTAGTTTACTCTAAAATTCCTCTCTTTTAAGATTTGTATGTAATACCGCATATTATCCATTTTTCTCGTGATATTATGAATAAATGCATGTTTATACACGGGTATTATGAATGGTGGGTTCATTTTCAGTATATATGAGGCATATTGTGTCCGAAACATGTTTGCGCACTGTTCATGAACCCTAAGAACGAAAATGGGGGAAAATAAAAATGGAGGAAATAAATTGCAACATGGAAATATAACATTGGAAAGTATTTAAGCTAATAAAAAAGCAACATCGGTAAAATGGGTAAAAGTTACACTGTTAAAACATGACTAAGGACACTAAAATGTGTCCGAAGGATTATTGTATGTAAAAGAGAGTGGCCCTTGAGAAATAAAGAAGGAAATTCTTGTTAAGTAAAATTGAAACAACCACCGATAAATGAGAATCAAGATTAAAGGATTAAGCATAATATGAAACTGGACCAAGGACTATTCAGCAGATAACATTCTTTGGCCTGCCATGAATATTGCGGTGGAGACCCAATGATACTTTAGCAACATATCCTGGCCGTTTCTTGGAAACGGGTGATATTCCTGGCAAGCCTTAGAAAGTTACAAAAGCAATCGATGATAACTTCATCCATAGAGTAATATGTGGTCCGCCATTCTTGGGGCGTTGTACAAGGAGGACAAACACCAAGATCCTATCAAGAACCAAGACTGTCATCCTCGAGGCGTTGTATAATGAGGATAAATACCAAGAAACCCCCATGAACCAATATCGCCATCCTCAGGGCATTATACAAGAAAGAAGCAAAACCAAGAATCATGAATATGAAATGATGCACGCATAAGTATGAAAGCCTTTGATTGTGTGGACTGAACACAATCTATCCTCAATTATTCGCTCCCTCAGCTTGTAGGGTCTACTAGCCCTGGTCCCTTAAGATAAATAAAAATTAAGTAGGAGATAAACGAGCAAAAGAAAATATGAAATAAGCACAAGTAAGATGTGATTGCTTTACATAAATGTGCATTCCTTCATGCCCTTCATTATTTGCATTATTGCACAAATATCGTTCTCCGATCTTTTCTTATAATTTCCTTGCATAATGTATTACTTATCATTGTGGTTAAGGTATCTTGCTGAGCTTATTGCTCACCCCTATGCTGTTTTATTTCCCCTTCAAATAACCCTGATGAGTTGATGCCTGAAGAAAAGGAGTGAATCTAGGTCCTAGTTGTAGGGGGATCGGTTGACTTTTGAAGACTGGTGTTATTATATTAGTGTTAATGTATGTAAATACAAGAAAATATTTATGTTTCAGAATGAATGTTGTAAAACCATGAAATGTTATGGATAATTCTGTTACTATAGACATAGTTATACTTCCGTAGGTAAATTGTTGGGATGTGCAGGTTTTAGAAGGCATCTCTTTTTCAACCAATATAGTAGTTGAGATACTGTATTGGAGCTATAGAATGAAATGGCACTAATATTGTGATCCTGTGGATGTTGTTGATTGTGTTAAGAAAGTAATGGGGATAGAATTTGAGTTTTAAATTATTTATATATTACGTGCAGGTTCTTATTGACAGGTTATATGTATGGGTTTCTCCACTTTTAGGGGAGGCTCTGCCCAATTTTCTGTAGAATTTTAATTCAATTTGTATGCCAATTAACGGAAGGTCATAAGAGATTGTGACCCGTTCCATTACACAAGGTGTATACCTTGTGGGATTTATAGAATCACTTTGGGATCTTTTAGAACTATAAAGCACATAATAAAATGAAATATATTTAAACCTCACTCATTTTAAAAAAACCCCAGTAGCTGGCATCTTTAGCAGAACTCTCTCTCACACACACATTTTTCATGTGGCTTCTTTTTGGTGGTTACATTTTTTTCTCCCTTCCATATTTCTGGTTTCCTTTTTTCCCTTTTTCTCACTATTCATTCGCATTTTGTGCCCTCCCTCTAATTTAAACTTATATAATATTTCTTAATCTCACAATGGTGGCCCAAACTGAAAAGATCCTTCAAGGAAACATGCACATTTGGCGGAGTCTAACAATATGAATAACTTTGGAATTTCTGGTGGAAAATTAACCAAGGGAGGAGTTTAAAGAGTAAAGAAACATATTGTTAGTGGGTTTAGAAATACAAAAAAATACACTAAATGTCCAAGGCATGGAGATTAGAGAACATATATTAAAAAGAAGAGGGAAAAGAAAGAAATGGATTATTGCCAAATTTTGAGAAGATTGGTGGTTATGGTAAAGGTCAAGAAGATGAATGTAGTGAAATCAATTTTGGCACAGAAGAAATAGCAACAAAATTCCTCAATCTACAACCACGCAAAAGAAGACAAAGCAAAAGAGGGCCATAAATATCTACTATTTACTCCTAAGACAGAAAAGCTATTCAAAGAGGAGGAAAAGGTGAAGTGAACAACTATCAACAAAGCAAAGAGAGCTTGTAGATCTATGAAAATGGATATATAATGCCGCGATCCCATTTAATGTGGTAAATTATGACAGTTTTGTTATGGCTATTGAATCAATAGGATAATATAAGCTGGCATCAAATTATCTAGTTATTATGAGATAAGAGTTTGCTTAGGAAGGAAGTTTAGCTAATTAAAAGCTAGATGAAATCCCATAAGGAGAAATGGTAAAAAAGTTGATGTTCAATTCAATCAGATGAGTGGCATGATTCAATGATAGAAAAAGATATAATACACTCATAGATAATTTTCCAAAGGGGTCACTATTCATCAAATATATTGATACTTCTTATATTATGAATAGTTGAGAACTATTGTGTCAAGGAAATTAAAGAAGCAAATGTGGTTCAAGTAGTAACAGGCAATGCCTCACATTACATTGCAGTCGATTAGTATTTTTAAAAAAAAAATCGTATATAATATGTATATAATAGCACTACTATTGTAGATACGCAGTGCTATATTCTAACAAAATAATACTTTCCATTTTTATAGGAAAACTACTAGAAACAAAGAGAGCACTAGAAGGCCCAAGTTCCTAAATTATAATAATCATAATTAATTAAGCCAATATAATTAAAATTGAGGTTAAAGGATGTGAAAAATTGGATCAAATAATCAAAAGTTGCACCTGATAGCTCGTGCTTGACAGAGGCCTGGCACGTGCTTGAGCCTAAAGAGGCCTGACGTGCGTTTGATTTTGACTCGAGCCTAAAAAACAGTGACCTTGCGCTCAAAGCTTGCCTAAGCCACGCTCGAGCACAATAAACCCGAGATCTCGTGCCCCACGCTCGCCGGAGCCGCGCTTGAGCGCAAGGCTTTATAAAAATGCACCCAGCTCAAATTTCACTCATTTTTGTAGAAAAATTTCAGAGAGAGAGAGGGCCAAGGAGAAGAGAGAGGAGAAGAGAGAGAATGCTTTAACAGCTTGAATCAATGTGATCAATGTAAGGATTTAAGTAAATTAAGCCAAGGCAAGTGCACTCTAAACTTTTCTTTCACTTGTTGCTGATTCCTTGCCAATTTTTCTGAACATTCTTTTCTAATACTCGTCCAAGTCATGATTTCAAATCTAAGTTGTGTGTATTATGCATGCATATCAATTTTTCATGATTTTATGAAGATATTTCTTGAGAACTCATGCTAAAGTATAGTGTATTATGAGCTGAATTTTTGTATTCTATCATCATGCATATGCTGAAATCCTAGTCTAATGATCATGCATGTTTAAAATTCATGAGATATCATCATGTATGTTCAGAAATTTGATAAACCCGACCCTGCATGTAGGTTAATTAAGCTGAGAAATTGCTGAGAAAATGGGAATGCTGATTTTCTGCACCATGAGCTAATATTTTTTGCACTTCCTTCTAAAATCCCTGTCCTAATGACGGTGCATGTCCTAATTTCAGCTTGCATGCTTAGGATATTCAGAGAAAATCTACCTTACATACATAATATATAATCTAAATTGCAAAGATTGATTTTTGACCCCTGTTTTGCTGTCATTTTGCTGAACTCTGCACCATACATGCCTCAATTTCATACAGCAGTTCATTTATGCTTTAAAACCATATATATATATATGTTATGTATAAGCAGGAAATTATATGTAAATTGACCTGCATGAGCAGAAATTTCATTGTGCATGCTGCAATCTTGTGAATTGCAAAATTTGCATTTAGCCACAAATTCAGCATACCGTACTTTTAATTTTAACATGACTAAATATCTGCATAAGTATAAATATGAATTCATAAAATTATGACAGAAATACCATATATATATATGTTATGTATAATCTGGAAATTATATGTAAATTGACCTGCATGAGCAGAAATTTCATTGTGCATGCTGAAATCTTGTGAATTGCAGAATTTGCATTTGGCCACAAATTTCATGAATTCATGAAATTATGACAGAAAAATCTACAATTTGATATGAATTATGAACATTTTCTCCAAGAGTGAGAAAATTAAGAAAAACCAAGAAAAAGTGTAGAATTTTCACAAATAAAAGAATTGGACTAAGGTTATGATTCAACGGGTAGTATATTATGACATGTCTTAATATATTATAGTGGTATATTGATATTCAAACCTACATAACCGCGGGTTAACAAGCAGCGTCCAGCCCCATCTATAAGGTTATATATAGATAGCCCACCTTTGGGTCTTAAATAGAAGCGTATGGCCTTTAGTTGTGTAGGAACATACACAATCCAAATTTCGATTGTCCACTCTTTAGCCAGTAAAGCCTACTAGCCCTGGTCCCTAAAAAGAATAAACAATTATGCATATTTTGACAATTCTCAAGAAATAAGAACATTACAAGAAATTTAAAAATGCATTATGTAAATCTTCCAGCACAAATCCATGTCATTACATCCAATCATGATCTATATTCCTTCCGTTATGTTTTATAAGCAAAGTGTGCATGTTCATTAATATATCATGTATCTTGTTAAGCATTTGGCTCACTCTCTTACTATTTTACTAAACCCCTCAAATGAGATACACAGGCACCTGCTGAATAAACAGGAATGAAGCCCGAAGAGTTTTAGTTTATGCTCCTATGGATGATTTATGTTGACTTACGTTTTCAGTCAATGGTTAATGTATTTAATGGCTATATCATAGTTTAATTTTCAGTTCTAGACTATGTATTGTGATGTATGTAATTATCGGACAGCATTTAGATACCTAGAATGATCATTTTTTATGACTGGTTTTAGTTGTTGTGTCGGTTGTGCTGTAGCAGCTTATGAACAATTGCAATAATGCATTTTAGTCAATGTTTTTAAGTCTAGACAGCAGGTTATATCGGTTTAAGATCCGTCGTGGTCTTATATTATAATTTGGGTATTGTATGTCCATGGTGTGGTATCGATTTGATGTTGTCAATAATTTTGACTCCACTCGGTCAAGTTTATAGATGTTTATTACTTTCATAGATTTTTATATGTTGATTTCAGTATTGAACAAAAATTTTTCCTTAATAAAGTCTGATGTCGTATGGTTTGGATCGGTGTCAAAGCCACCAATGACGTGGCGTTTGACTTGGGTCTTGTGTATATTAATGTATTATTTATTTATAGTTGGTCGTGGTATCGACATGGAATTTCACGTCTAGCAGTCAATTGAATGTTTAAACAGTCGAATGGTAAATAAAAAGATAATTAATTATGATTAAGGTTAATAACGGAATTTAAGACGTGGTCCGTCACAACCACATTTGCATTAGACACCATGCGCTACACATTGCATTGATTTGATGTTGAAAAACAATAAAACAATGCCTAGTAATCAGCTAATGTTGAGAAAGGTTGTGTTCTTAAAGATTTTACATATTACCATACTAAGGTGGTTAACGTGATGATAGTTCACGGTGCAAAAAAAATCGATTAGGCTAGCCATTACTAGATTTGCAACAACCCATATCACACTACTATCAAAATGTTTACAAAAAAATATAATTTAATGAAATGTCAAAAGGGTGAGAACTAATAAGTGAGCAAAAGAGAAAGCTGGAAAGAGTGCAACTAGCATTGTCTTGATGCCTTCCTTTAGGAAAAAATATTATCCATACCCAAAAAATGACTAGCTCTCATGTTAATATAGTTTGATTGAACTGATGGTGAGCACATACAATGGGCTACATCTATGAGGCTATGGATAGGGCTAAAAAATCCATTGCTAAGCCCTTTAATGAGGCAGCAGAAAGATATTAGAGGCCTTTCAAATGATAGATAAAAGATGGGAATATCAACTCTATTGCCCTGTGCATACGACTGGTAACATCTTGAACCTAAATTTTTTTTATTCAAACCCTAACGTTGAGCAAGATGAAGAGCTAATGATGGTTTTATATAAATGCAAACAAAGAATGGTTTCAAGTGCGGAAATGCATGGTAAAATCACTCATGAGTTGACAATTTCAAAGAAAATTCAATGTCTCTTTAAAATGGATATGGATGTAAGGCATAGGAAGACAAAAGCACCAGATTAACTATTTATTTTTAGATAAATTATTTACTTTAATTGTCTATTTATGCTTATAGTTTAAGGTAGTTATTAATTACTTAACATCAGCAAATTTACATTTAAAATTATTCAATCGACAACTGAGTGATAGAGTTCAAATGAATCTTTAAGTCTAAACTAGCAAAAAAATTGCCATAAGGGTTCTTAGTATCACATGTAGTGCCATTGGTAGTAATAGAAATTAGAGGGTTTTCCAACAAGTATATACAAATTTGTCTTTTAGAATTGACATCCAACTGAGACCATTAACTACAAACTAATTTACTTATTATCATATCAATTCACAGACTACAGCTTCACAGTAAACGAAGAAATAGACTAACACCAAACAATTTGCCACGTTGATAAAAGTAATAAATAATTAATTGGAAAAATGGATGAAGGCTCTAATGGATATAATAAATTCATATTTGAGGATAATTCTCTGGCATGGATTCTATTGATAAAGTTATTGGATAAATGTTCCTACACATCGCACTAGATCAAGAATCAATATAAATGTCTCATCAAAAGAGAAAACTTAATGCTCTTTAACAGGTGCCTCTAGAGCTACCTCATTGGAGCTTATAGAAGAGGAAGATGCAAACTTATAAGAGACAGGAGAAGATAAGAAGACATTAGGTGCCGTAAGACCAATGAAGGGGAAGAAAATAACTTTTTGTTTAGCGATGATAATGAATATTAGTTTTGTTTGAGTCATAAATAGCTTGTGAATAATATCTCATATTTGCTAATTAATTATATTATTTGAGTATGTTTATCGTGAACTATATTTATTAGTTGTTATCATGAACTACATTTATTAGTTGCTATATTTTTTTATATTATTAACTGATCTAAGAGTCTATGATTATTTTCTAACATATGTGTTATTATTTCTTATTCTATTGTTAATTCGAATTATAGAAAATATATTATCAACGAATTTTATGTTCATGTTTCATAGATGTGTGTCCCAATTCTATCAAGGCTACACTTGTGCCTTGTTCCTAGAACCTGGGGACCTATAAGCCTTAATGCACCTCATGCCTTTAGTAACATTGGGAATGGAAAAGAGTCTTACTCTTGCCTCATATCCATGTTGAATAATCAAAAGAAAAGTGAGAATAAATAAAATTGATCTTTGCTACCTAAATAACTAGGGTTCTATAAATGAGATAAAACAAGATAACTGACCTAAATGTTAATGCAATACTTCACTCTTATTTTTAAGAGTGGTACAAGCCAAAGATGCTGAACGAGGAATGGAGAAGTGTAATAGAAACACCCTCTCCTTCACCATTATCATTCCCAGTATGGCACAAGACAACAAAACGGACCTCACATTTGACATTCACTTGCTAACCAAAATAATAGTACTAGAAAGTTTGGTTGACACAAAAACATTCTTGAAAGTAATACCCTAACAATAGTAATAGGTAAATTACTTGCAATAGCATTCTTAATATGTGATGAACCAAGATACTAATGAATGTTTGTAAGATTATTAGATGAACTTTCAGATGATTTGATGCATCAAAATCAACAAACCAAACCTGAGATGCAATACAACTGCCTTGAGACAAAGTGCTGAAATAATCATCTGCTTCACCTTTCAAGGAGGGAGAACAATTGGTCCAGCATTGGTAGAAATGCTTGTTAACACTACTAGAGCAGAAAAAGCATCAGCCTGGTGTTTGAGGATGAGTGGGACACTCCTTGATGACAAACCTGGTTGTTTCCAATAATTACAGAAATTCTTTCCTCAATTCATAGCAAGGTGTTGATATTTTTCATTGCTATCACACTACACCTTGCACATATCCTTACCCTTCTCCTAGGCCATGTAAGAAACTGTAATGGGATCAGATGGCATCCTCTCCTTCTCAAGCATGGCCTATGTGAGAATATGCTGTTCTACACAAAGTATACCACTAAAACAAACATCTAATGACATAGGAGGGTCACAGTTCATTAAATGAGACAGTATAACATCAAATTCAGATCTCAACTTTACAAAACTTGATCCCTCTTCATTTGCTCATGAACTACTTGAACAACAGACAGATTCAACTGGCACCTCTGCAAACCAATATCTCAAAATATTGCCCATAAATTCTAAAATCCAAAAAAATAGTCTATCATGGAAGGGTTTTCTGCAAGTAGCTAGCAATCTCATGCTCTAACCAAAAATATCTTGCTATGTTGTCTTGATTGTAAACCTTTTCTAAGCAATCCCCATGATTTTGGCTCTTATACGGCCTTAGATAGAGAAAAATAAGAGAGGTGACAAACCCTAATATCAAGGGCATCAGCCAAGCATCTTTGACTTCCACAGAGAACACTTTTTAGGATAAGTAAATGCTAGATCTCTTCCATCTACATGGCCAATCAAGTGCCTCCCCGTGACAAATAATTGAAACTGAATTTTCACATATAGAACAATTCTTAGCACTGAATCAACCAATGAAAGAATCAGAATTATTTATCATCACAGTGGAATAGGTGTCGTCAATTCACAGCAACAAAGAAGAGCATATTGATTTTCGAACAGCACAGCACCAAGTAATAACAAAACTAGAAAACAAAACGAAACCCAATAGCCTAATTTGTTAAACCAGAGCTAGAATCCTAAAGAAATATGAAATCCAAGAGCCCTATATATCGATGAAGAATCACCAAAGAAAGCCAAAAATCCACAAAAAAGAAATAGAGAGCACAAAAAAAACAATGATTTAGAGGTGTGGCTCTAATAACATGCAGAATTTGCTTAATTGTTCAAAACCCTATGATAAAATCTAAAGCCCTTTATATAAGCTCAACTAGATAACATCAAAATGGAAATTTAAATAACAAAATATGCTATCAATAAAATCCTAATCCTAGCCAAATATTTTGATAAGATTTATTCTAATCTTATCCTATATTTTTATTAACTAATATCCTTGCTCGATATGGCTACAAATATTTACCAACAATTTACATTACAAATATATGTTGTTTTGTGAGGCTAATGGTACCTGTCTGAAACCCTAACAGGCCTGGCCAACACATGCGCCTATTATCTGACATGGATAGCTTCATCACCTTCAATACACTGTGTCCGCCAAGGTTTTGGCATACATTTATCATTTCAGTTACTTTGAAAAACAATTTGGTTTTTCTCAGTGTCTTAGTCGTGCTAAATTATCTTCACTCTAGATAGCCAATCCATCTTGGCTTTCAAATTGATGTCTAAGCACTATATGGTCAAACTTAACTTAGACCTAGCCCAATGAGAGATTTGAGCTAGGGCCTAGTACAAAGGGCAATGTGATTTTGTTAAGAAGTGCAAAATGTAGTGCACAAATCACTTGGACAGTTCTATTAATATGCCATGTATACGTTAGAGAGAATAAAAATCCTTTTAGAAGGGAAAATTTAATGATGGATAATTAATAGGCTGCACAAAAAAATGATTTGAAATTTATTCTGAAGTGGTAAAATATTTATCCTAATAATCATAGGAACCATTTTCAGTGCACCAATTTTGAACAGGAAATTTACACACCTCCCCTTCTAGTGCATCACTACATATAAAGCTATTTCACACTTCCCATGCAAACGCCTATGTTGATCAGGCAAACAATACATATTAGATGCACAAAAGTTTCTGTCATCTGATAGCATAAATGTAGACTTTACACACATGTTCGCAAAAGCATGAGCAGGAACACTAAAAATCCCAAGCAAATTAAAACCATCATGAAACCGCAATGTGCAGAATATAGTGTACAATCATATGGTTATGAGAAGGGCACAGAGTACTCACTGCTGCTAAGTCGCAGGCCACAAGCTGATAATTCAGTGGTTTGAACAGCCTCCTGCATTTAAGAGGTCATCTCGCACAAGACACTCTGATGGGCCTTCCAATTAAACAGTCATTGGAATATCCACATTTGTTCCAGCTGGAATAGTTTTTCCACCAGATGATATCAAACTATCAACTGCAATCTGCTTCTTTATCTGCATTGCTTCACCAGCCATCCCAGCCTTCAATAGGAATGATATGAAAGAACTTATAGTAATGGTATCTGGATCACATTTAACTGCCAGCATCCTATTGAAAATGCTGATTGCTTCCAATGTTCTTCCTTTCACACAATGGCCAATGATAAGGATGGTAAACGTTATTTTATCCGACTTGCATTTTCTTTGCTCCATTTCAGCCACAATTGCATTAGCCTTATCAACATTGCCGGCTTTGCAAAACCCATCAATCACAGGATTATACATAAATGGTTGGGGAACAATATTCCTCCAGTGAAATTGACACAAAAGTTCACAAGCCTCATTCAATCTGTTCTCCTTGCATAACGCATTAATAAGAATAGCAAATGTATACTCATTTGGAGGCACATTTCTATCATTCATGACCTTCCAAAGCTTAAGGCCTTCATCTACATGCCCACGTCGACAATAACCATCAATCAGGGAACTGAAGGTGACAACATCAGGGGTACAACCAAGAAAAAGCATTTTCTCGTACATGGCCAATGCAGAAGACATGTCACCAACCTTGCCAAAGCCATCGATGAGAATGTTAAAAGAAACCAAGGTAGGTCTAATGCCAGCAGCAGTCATCTCATTAAAAAGTAAAGAAGCAGCCTCCATATTACCCATCTTGCAATGACCTGATATTATGGTTGTATAAGTTACAACATCTGGTGAGATATCATCTCTTGACCAAACTTCCTTTAACAACTCATATCCTCTATCTATCTCATTAACTCTACACAATCCATCAATTAGTGTATTGTACGTAATAACATCAGGAAAGCAACCAAAACTGCGCATATCATCAAAAAACTCAAGAGCCTTGGCAACTTTTCCAGCTCTGCACAGCCCTCTAACCAAAATGTTAAAACTGCAAGTATCCAAACCAGATTGCAATCCCATTCGTTCTTTAAAAAAGCCAATGGCCTCGTCTATTCTATTTTGTCTAATCAAAACACTCAGAAACCTATTACACACAAAAGAATTTGGGCCGCTTCCACTGCATTCAACCTGAGCAAGCAATTTCCTCGCAGCATCCAACTTGCCTGCATCTGCAAACGAACTAACTAAAACTCCAACAACTAAAGAATCTACCGAATGCCCATCACACTTCATGCACTCAAAAACCCAGCTTGCTGAGTCATGAAGCCCAATTTCGCAAAGCAATCTCAATAGATAATTATAAGTCCTCGAACTATGATTCAAGTTCAACTTCCTCCTGCTAAATTCGAAAAATCTCAATGCCAATATCGGGTTATCCAACAAATTAATAACCTCAAACGCAATGGATGAGTTCAATCCTTTACTCAAATAATCCGAGTATATATCCAGAGAATGTGACTGCGCACAAAGAGTACAAATCACTTTGGCAAACCAAAGCTCACAGGGATTTTTAGTTACCTCACGGTGATTTTGATAATGCAGAGGGCGGGATCCTCGTCCAGGCACGTGATTCTGCAAATGGACAATAGCGACCTTGGAGACTCGGATCCTATAGGAACGAATTGACAGTGAAAACAGGACCATCGGTGACTTCACGCCATCGATGAACTCGATTGTGAAGGGTTTTCATGTGTAGGGTCTTGGCCTACTCTTCATGGATTAGACTGAGGAATCTAATTTGCTAGCATTGCACACAAAAACAGAGTTCAGAGCGCAGAGCGGAAGATGAATTCCAGATTTCGGATGGACTACATGTGTATGCATTTCGAGTGTTACCACAGCCGGTTGAGGTGGTGATTGGGGAGGAGAGGACGGCAAGAGAAACAAAGAAGACCCGGAAGAAGTGGGGGTGGGACGGGGGGGGCCAGGAACCCTGATCCGCTTTGCTCAAATGGTCTTGCTTTGTCCGGGAGAGCATTTGTTTCCATGTTGTCCCTTTCTAGGGTTTGCATTCTGTTTCAGTTTTTTTATTGAGAGAAAATAATTTTTTTCATTGAGAAAACAAAGCAATAATATGCTTTTAAATGTTTTTCATTTTAAAAATTATTTGTTTACTATATAAAATTATCTAATTAAATTATATTTCCCTAATTAAATTGCATTCCATTGTCATAATATATACACAACGTAACCTCATAAAATAGACTTTTATTTTATTTTTCTTTGTACTTCCAATTTTTAATTTTTCTTAAACTTCTTTAATAATCATTTTTTCATATATTTTCTAGTTTTACATTTAACATTATTTTTTTACTATAAAAATTATCTGATTTAAAATATTTAACTGTCTTTATATATACATAAAAGTAAATTATCTAATAGATTTTTATTTTATTTTTTTGTATATTTTTATAATTTTTATATCATACATCATATCTTATAAATGTGTTTAAACTATTTTAAAATTTTACTTATTCTTGTGTTTTTAGACTTTTAGCAACTAATATGATCAAGACGATTTATAATAATTTTAATTTGGTAATAGGCTAAAAATCAGGAAAAAGAAAAAAAAAGAATAAGAATAAGTAATAGCAACAATTGTACAAATCAATCTAAAAGTATCATCAATATTTAGATATTATAACAATCTTTACGGTTTTTATTCAGCCATGGTAAACTAAATGCCGTATATTTAAATCCTATCAACCTCACAAATATCACAAGTTTTACATGCGATCAAGTATAGTCTCCTAAGATTTCGCCACATCGGAGTAGGGTGTTCAAAAATCTCAATAATGTGCTCCTTAGAGAATTTTCTCCTCCAATACAAGGCGTGAGAACCTCCTAGGTCTCACATATAATATCTAGACCAAACTTATAACTCTATCACTTTGGCGTTCGATATGAGCTTGCAAGCCGAACAAATGTTAGACTATGATAGTTAAGAAACCAATTCTAGGTCCATTTGGACTACAATCTTTACTATTAAGACTATTAAATAGATATAATATCACTTAATTATGTCACTGTAGGTCAAAGTTTCTAAAATTCCAAAATTGTTAAGATCAACGCTTAAATTTTGAATGTTGCCTATAATTAAATCATTGAAATGAAGTACAACCATGATTAAATCATATTATATACCACTAAGGTCGCCTATAATATCCTTCCAATAATGTATTAATAGAATAATGCAATCGAGCTCATATATCTATGAGTCTATTTGAAAATCATTCTCCATTGAAAACCTCCGCTATGGCTTACACACTCTAAAGCCCATAATTAACCCAATTGATTCAATCAAATCATCATAAAGTATAAATCTATACAATCATGACAAAAACCAAATCATACGATAACCTGTTCAAATATCCTCGTATTCATATTTTATTATCTAATCAAAATATAAATCTTTCGCCTACAAAGAAACTATTATATAAATCTAGCCATTTCATCCAGTGGCATTCAAATACTATTTAAATGTTGACAACCTACTATACTAATCAAATGCTTGCTAATGAAACCAAACTCAAAACATCTATATAGAGATAAGTTTAAATAACTAAATTATCAAAAAGCGGAAACATAACAAAACCATAAAACAACAACTATAATGAGCCACGCATAAAAACTTAGGATTAAACGATCCAAAGAAGGGATCTTGAAATCACATAAATCAACCAATCACATTTAGCAAGCCTCTCCTTTTCTAACTAATCCTATCAATAAGTGTTCTCATCAAAGGAAAATAACAACAAAGAAGAGTGAGCTACTATTTTGTAATCATAAACAACCTTCCAAGACATGTATGAAGAACCCTTCTTCTTGAGAAGGAAACACATACTCTCCATAATCAAGAAATAAGAGAGGGAACAGGAACAAGTTTCACTTGATTCCTATTGTTCTCACGGATGGACTCGATTGGTCATCATTCGATTCATTCGATTCTCACGGTTTTCATGATTACATCTTGGATCGGGGATTTGGTTCACATCTTGAACATTATTCATTTTTGTTATGACATCATCTTTTATAAATGACCCCTTGGCCAAGTAAACCGTACTAGCCAACGATGAGAGAACGAGGACAGAATGTGTTCGCTACACATTCTAAAATCACGGCAACTATTTTAGGTCGGTAGCACACGACCTCGAAGGGGTTGCAACAATCATCATAGACGACTTGACATTTCAATACGGATAGCGCCGATGACACACCCCACACCCCACATAGCAGTAAGGGTAATCATCGCATCTTCCACAATAGTTTCCAAAGCATGGGCAGTAGTACATCACCCGCTTCCACGAGCTTACGTCTATTCGTATTCTTAAGTATTCCTGTGTTCACACCGGAGACGGACATGGTATAAAGAAGAATAATACCCATACAACTCGAAGGTCCTAGTTTCAAGATTAGGTTCAACACTTGGATAAGAAAACCCACATTTGCCACACACAATCACATCTCGAGAAATCTCATTCCCATCACAAGATCTCCAACCGAGGTCATCTCATCACACACATCTCCATCCAAGAGATTATATCATCATTTTCTACAATGTGGATTCCCTTCCATTCATGTCACGATTCACAATATCCAATGGGACTCCAATTCCTTAATCACAACAAATCATCATAAGTTCACACTTAGAGATTAGATTTCATACCTCAAACGATGACAAGTCACTTAAGGAACCTCCGAGACTCATTCCCTTGCCTCCAAAGCTAGATTGTTCTTTTGGTTCCATTTACGTTAATTTTTAATTTATATCAAAACAATCATCAAGCATAACACTTATATTTCTCATTTTATTTTCTGCCAACTGAATAACACTAACAATATTCAGTTTTTTGATACTTGAAAATGGGACGGTTTCAAAGGGGACATGAGACACTACACTCCATAAGGTGGATTTCACATTTTGGCTTTTTTAACACTATCACTCAAATGCAACTTCCCATTTGCTTTCAGATTATCCACAAACAACTTTTAAAATAAATATTTAGCAATCAAATCTACTTCTAACGAATTAATTATTTATATTTAAATTAATGCCTACTTTAAGGAAAAAGTTACCAAAATACCATTGGACTATATCATTCACCTCATGGAGTCCAAGTCCATTAAAAAAATTAGTTTCAGGGCTTTATGAACTTTAATAGCCCCCAAAACATTATTTCCACACTGTTCATCAATGGGACGTGATCGCTTTTGGGGTCAATTTCATGATACATTGACCCAAAAAGGAAATCATTGGGTGGTTATAATTTCAAACCAAATCCTTGCCAGACATGATCCCTCAACTAACTACATTTTCTTTAGCCCATACTCATGGGTTTCAAGATTCTAACGTTCAAAGTCAGTCTTACACAAAATATCCAACGAAAATCTAAAACACCTTTTGAGAATGAGAAGTCCTCACATGCCTCCACTTGCCTCGATTTTTGCTTTCACCTTTATAGTCATCCCAAGGTTGCTCTGCCCTGACTATCTCCCTCTTCTCTCTCACTTAAAGACCCTCTTGAACCCTTGCATCTCTAAATGAGAGACGGGCATCTCAAATTTGATTCAATCTTGCATTACTCTGCATTTAGCAAGCGGTTGAGTCGGTGCTCTAGTGGAGCTCCAATCTTCAGACATGAGTGGTTCACCTTCAACATAGAGCTCATATGCAAGATTGGAATATTCGTCAAGTAGTATCCTGTGATATCAGTGGTATCAATAATTTTTTGATTTTTCTTTAGTAGGTGGTTGCCTTAAATTTGTCCCAAAAGGAATAGTGTTTGATGATTAACATACTAATCACCTCATTGTTATCAAGTTCAAATCGAAACCTCAGAAATCTATTTCAAAATTGGCCCCGATTAGTTGAAAATGTTATGACACCACTAGATCAAATGTTTGATTCAAATAAATCATAAACAGGTATAAATCTATACAATCATGAGAGTATAACATAATCATACGACAATGCTGTTATTTAATGAATTTTTCACATTTTATTATCTCATCAAAATATAAATCTTCCACCTTATAAAGAAACTATTATATAAATCTAGCCATTTTCTACGGTGGCATTCAAATACTATTTAAATGTTGAAAAACTATGAGTACTGATCAAATGCTTGCTTGAATATCAGTCTAATATCATATAGAGATAAGTTTAAATCTTAATGAAAGTTTACAAAACATTTGTACATGTTCTTCCCATAATTTATTTTATGATTTCTCATAAAAACTTAGGATTAAACACAAAAGAAGGGCACATGAATAAATCAAAAGAAGTATTAGAATATTTTCAAAAGGGTGTATCAATTGCTTGCCTCAAGTGATGTTCTTTCTCTCCTACTATTTTCCTTCACAAACCTCCTTCCTCTTCTCCTCATGATCCCCCTTCTTCTTATTGGGGATCACTCCCGTAAAGAAGTTCTTGCGATTGAAGAACTCAATCAGAATAGGAAGAAGTTTTGGTTAACATTGTTGACCTGATGTACGGTCAACATCCAGTCGATATGGTTGACCGGTTGAAGGTCTAAGTCGACCGGTTTAGCTGAGGGTTCTCAGAATAACAATGAAGACGGTCAACAGAGCGTTGACCGATCTAAATGAGAAGACGATCAACAAGGTTGACCGGCTTGTTATGGCAACACAGAAGACCTGATACGTCTAAAGGGGTTGGTTGACCTGCCTGTTTAGGTAACATTGAAACTTCAAGACAGATCTGCCTGCTGCTGCAGGCATGCGCCGCTTGCTACTGCATAGGGTAAACATATGCATGCTTCTTAAAAACTGTGCACCAACCATGGAGTAGGGCGTGATGATTCTGCTGCTGCTGGTCTTATGTATATTCTTATATATATGTGTGTGTAAAGAGACTATGTCTGAGAGAAAGAAGAAAAACAGAGGAGAGGAAGAAGGCTCAACTGTGTGTTCTGTTTCCACCTCCCATTGTGTAATCACTCATCTCATACATAGTACAATTTGTGGACTTAATGTCTCGTGGTTTTTCCATTGATTCATACGAGTTTTTCACATAAATATTGCGTGTCCTTTTTCTTACTTCTATTCTTTCTCTTCAATTCCATTGTGCCTGTGTCGGTCGGCCGCCCCATTTTCGAGCAACACTTCTCGGCTTTCTTCGCCCTCACTCAACTCTCAGGTGATGTCTAAGTGTAAAGGTACATCTATAAAAGTAGGGACGTGCTAGAGTGTTCTTTTGGTTCCCCTCTCTTCTGATTTTTAATCTTCAAAATCATCAGCCAATATGCCTCAAAGCTGCCACCTGAATAAGCTAACAATATTCGGTTTTAAATGACGATAAAGTGGCTGGTAGGGTTTCAAGGGGGACATGAGACGCTAGGGTTCCATAAGGTGGAATTAGGATTTTGGCTTTTCACTCACTATCCCTCAAATATATTTGCTTGATTTACAAACATACATCACATAAAATAAATATTTAGCAATCAAATCTACTTCTAACGAATTAATTATTTAATTTAAATTAATGCCTACTAAAGGAAAAAATTACCAAAATACCATTGGACTATATCATTCAAGTCATGGAGTCCAAGTCCATTAAAAAAATTAGTTTCGGCCCCCAAAAATATTATTTCCACACTTCGATTACCGATCGCTTTATGATCACGCGTCCATTGACCCAAGTATGAAACATTGGGTGGTTATAATTTCAAATTCCTTGCCAGCTGCCCCTCATTACACTTGGTTCCCCTATTAGTGATGTCGTACTTACTCAAAGTCAGTCTGACACCTCTGCTCTCATCTCACCTTTTGAGGATCCTCACATGCCTCCTTTTGCAAGATTTTTCACTTCTACGAGTGAGTCATCCCAAGGTTGCTATGCCCTACTACTTGCCTCTTCGGTTGCATTCAAAGACCCATTGAGCCACATGCATCTCTACATGGAGTAGACGGGCATCTCAAATTTGCTATTCAATCTAGCATTACTCTGCATTTAGCAATAGGTTGAGTCGGTGGAAGCTTCTTAGTCCAATCTTCAGACACGAGTGGTTCACCTTCAACATAGAGTTCATATGCAAGATTGGAATATTCGTCAAGTAGTATCCTGTGATATCAGTGGTATCATATGATTTTGACTCCTAATTAGTAGGTGGTTGCCCCTTGATATTTTGTGTTAGAAAGGAATGGTGTTGTGATATTTGTTGAAGGAGATTGTTGTGATATTTATCGATAGAATGCAGTACTTTATTGTGTTTTTAGTGAGAAATGTTATGACACCACTAGATACTATTTTTATTTATCTTCTAATTATGCTTACTACTATTGATGATGTATTATATTCACCTGACTATATGCTGATATTAGATAGATACATCAATTTTATTTTTTACTATTTATCTTCTAATTATGTTTCTTTTACAAGGGAATAGTTGTAAGAGCATTAAATGTCTTCAATTTTATTTTTCAGTCATTCAAAGTCTGTCTCTTTGTAATATTACTAAGCTTTAATTGGTTGGAGTCATAACTTTTTCTATTTGAGTCATATATAAGAGGTTTTCATGAAATTGCTAAAAAGGGTGATTATCAAATCTACTATATTGATAAATTTTTATAACAAAATATTATTCTTAGTCAAGTTATATTTAAATATTTTTCCTTATTAGTTGTGATCAAATATAACCCAAGACAAGATCTCACAAGGTAAAATCGATCTAACAAATTATGAATGTATGAGAAGCGCAGAAGCGCATTTAGGACATAAACTCATGCTTGATGGCACAAGATACACATACATGAACACCTTGAGATAAATATTCACGCTTGATGAGTACACAAAGAGCACATATATGCATTTGGATAGATTCGCATTGATACACGCAAGATGGACTCCTAGGTGTAGCTAGAGTTCAAGCGGTAGCATGTAGTTTTTGCTCCTTCACATTTAAACCCTATTTTTTGGCCCCCACTATATATACTCTTCTCTTCTCTTGACTATGCTACCACTTCTATTATTTTTGAAGCTTGAGAGTGCGAGAGAAATGTAATTTGAAGGAAAAAACCTTATCTGTGCTGGGAGATTAAAAAGCATTGACTTCTTATCCAAAAATCTTTTATATACTAGTTTTAACTTGTAAACCTTTACAATTGTCATGAACTGAATTGATAATCATAAAAATTAGGGTTAGAAAATCTAGACTATGATGCTATAAAAAAATTTATTAGTAATTCCATAATATGATTTTATGATATTCGTCAAAAGATGTCGACAAATTTATTTTAATTTGATTACCAACTTCTCAACTTAATCAACCACACAATATAATGTCCATAATCCCTAATTCTTATAGGCTCTATTCGGTAGTTATTCTTATTTTACCATCCCTAGTGCCAGTATTCTATTATTAGAAATGGAAAGTCCTTACTCAATTCCTTATCAGGAATTGCGAACATCATGAACTACTTTTCTTGTAGAAAAGCCCCTTCGGGGTTAGTTCCGTCTAGCCAGATAGTCTAACCTATCTTCGGGCAACCAAAAGAGGCAGTCGTGGCACACTTTCTATATGAAACCTTCTACGCCACAGAGTGGGTTCTCACCCGGGCATGTATTCTTGTTAAGAAATTCCCTTGCCTCAAAGCTCTAAGAGTGGGTAAAGCGCAAACTGCTTCTGAGGGGATTTCCCTTTCTATTACGGTTTAGCAAAAAAATTATTACAGAAAGAAGATTTTTAGACGAGGATGAGTAAGTATGCACATACACTGAGAAGCACATACTGAAGGTCCCTTAGTTGGTTCCTCCTCTAGAACTTTTTTTTATTCATCCACCTTGATACTATATTTCTTTATCATCCTCATAAGGTCTGAAGTTTGATATTTCCTCATCTTATCAAAACAACTACTGAGATCAGTTCTCAATTGGTATGACTTTTCGGATAAGAGAGGAAGCAAGAACCTCTAATTGCTTAGGGGTCGCACTCTGCACCACTTGGTGGACAAAATCTTCTCTCCTTTTAGAATTCTCTCTCACACACCTTTGCCCTCTTTCACTGAAGAGGAAAGAAGAATCTTATTTGGAAAGCGGACAAAGACCTAAATATGTTCATTTGTGATTCAATCAATTCCTAACAATGTATTCTCAGCATCTACTTGGGAAGGAAAGGATTTCATTCATGAACAGAATCGGCTTATTTAAGTACAGACAAGAAGGAGACAGATGTCTTATCATCCATATACCATATATTCTACCTGAAAACTAGAAATATGAAAAGCATCTACGAATCAAAATAGGTTGTTTTCACGAAGCTATGGAATTGCTACTAGAAGGGAAGAAAGAAAGAATACAGGCTAACTCCTATGGAAGGACGACTGGGCTGATTATAAATAAATAAGGGCAATGTTAATACTGACTTTTACTGAATGCTCGCTTAAGACCTCTATGAGTAACACTTTTTATTGGCTAGCCAGATTCCTAAAAGAATAGTAGTTTCCCTTCTTTCATAGAGGAAAGACTAACTTAGATTATGTAATAGATGGCTGGCCCAACAAGGACAGTACGAAACCTTTCAGATCATGTTAAAACGACTTATATGTGTTCTTAAGCAATTCAATTCGCATTTATCCAACATTTATAGAGCGAAAAAGGGATTTCGAGTGAGCTTGGGGGAGGGCTAACTCCGTCTAGCCAGATAGTCTAACCTACCCTCGGGCGAAACCCCTTTTTAAGGAATTGCAGACTTCATCATTGCTTTGCCTTGTGAAAAGAAAAGAAAGATATATAAGAATAATAAAATGTACGACCCTATGGCCACATCATATCAAATTATACATACGAAAATGTTCTTAAAAACATTTAAAATTTTTTCCTTCAACAACATCAAAATATATAAACAATATCTTCTTCGAATAAGAACCTTCGATATCATACACTACTAATTTGAAACTTGCAGGAAGTCCAAGCCTACTAATTTGAAAATGTTGTGCCCTCGTATTCCATCCACCGTATAGACGAAGGTCCAAAAGATAGTTCAGATTTTTATAGTACTCGGACGGAATGCGTGAAACACAAATATAGTTTGGTTATCTTCTTAGATTAGTGAGTTCGATCTGTTCGATAGAGAGAGGAGAAGAAGAGAATGACACACGAGATTTTACGTGAAATCCCTCTTTTGAATAATGAGAAAAAAATCACGAGACTCAGGGTCCTGGAAAACTTTCACTATATTGTTAAATGAGTACAAGAAATGGAGCACGTGTGAAGCTCAAGGCTTCCCAGGTGCAAACTGATTACACTGAGGGGAAGAAAACTGCCTATTTTTCTCTCTTTTGTTTGCCTTAGCTTTTTAGCAAGAAACCAAAATTCAACCCCCTCTATTTGGGGCGCATTGAAGGTTTATATAGGGGCTAGGATTCCTACGTGAAGCACCAATGTGACTTGGCGTATACAGGTTCTCCGGCCACCAAATCTACAGATCTGCCCTGCCGTGTCAGAGAAGTGGCGTGCTTATAGTCTAACTTTACGAGATATCACATCACGCATGCACCGAAAACCATCATTCCCTGAGTAGGTTGCGTGTCGCAGAGATTGTGCGTACTCTTGCGGGACTCAGCTCTGAGCTAGAGTCCTTGGTTGTGCCGCGCTCCCTCTCTGAGCTTGTACTGTCTGAGACCTTCCATCGTCCGCATCTTTCATGAAAGTTCTTGGCCTTTTTCTAGTTCGCAGACGTTTTGGGGCTTTCAGAGTTGTGTCATATGTTCCATGCCTTTGGGGCTTTATTAGCGATTATGCGTCGTCTTATGATGTCCTCACGTCTCTTAAGCTAAGTCAGTCTCTTGGACTAATTTAGCCTATTTGGACTTCTCGGGACGTTGGCCCATGTCCTTAAGCCTCTAAGGTCAACTTAACCTCTCGAACCAAAGCGGTCCCTTGGCCTCTCGAGATGTGGATCACTGCCATCGGGTCTCTTTGGCCTAATTTAGCCTCTTGGACCTCTAGGGACGTGGGTCCAAATTCTCGGACCTATAGGGTTAACTTAGTCACTGAAGTTAAATCAATCTCGCGGGCCTCTTGGATCATGAACTCAATTTACAAACCTCTTAAATGGGCCCTTGGGTAACAGTACCCATTAGAAATAATAATGATGCAAGGTGATCAAAAAATTCAACAAGTAAAAGTGAGGTATAATAATAAACATGAGTTGTTGAAAACATGTAAAGAAAATAAAAGAATCAAATATCAATGATAAACCTCACTAACTAAGATAAAATATGAAAGTCAGTTTACATGTTACCTTGTAAATAAAAAACATAATTTACTATTTAAAACCTATAAATAAGCTATCTACATATTATCAATATAGTTGGAATCTTACCCACTATTATATTCCATGGGTGGGTTTTATATGTTTTATCTTGATATATTTTGACATAATATAATATATTTTTGTTAATTTTTTATGATAGTTTATTTGAAAGAAATATATGACAATCTTTAATGAAACATGCACATTTTTAGAATATGAAAATAAAATAGCTTCCCTTACCTTATTATAGAGAATTCTCAAAGGTCTTGCAAAATTTGGGGATATATAAGGACTCTTTAAGATTGTTGTAAAATAAAAGGCATGCAAGAAAGATATTCTTCAATAATTTAAGAAATCTTAGGATATTTACCAATAGTATATAAATATGTGTAATATACTTTAAAATATGAGAAAATTTATGAAAGAAATATATGCATACTAGACAATATTAAAAGAAATATGGTTGAACAGTTATATGTAACTTTAGAATATGGAATTTCATATTATAAATAATGTGAAGAGGAGTTTCAAAAATTTTAATAAAAGAGTGAAAATCATACTTGTAATTCATTTACCTTAGATTGAATAGGTTTGAGCTTTAAAATTCCTTCCTTCTTCTCATCCCCTCTCTTCTCTCCTTCTTTTAGATCCTCATAGAAAGAAACTCATAAGTGGCTGAAAGCCCATTTATAATTGACTTGCACAATCGTACTATTATGAGGTGTGAATACAAATTCTATTCCTGTATGCACCGAGCAAATTGCTATTAAAATAAATGTGAATAAATGCTTTTTATGTGTATATTAGGAATGAAAGTACTTCAACAAATAAGCTTACACTCCTATCATACTTAGATCAGCCATTTGTTCGTAGTTTAACTGAGCACATGCACAATTTATGCAACTATGAGGCACCAACCCCAATGGTCCAATACTTAGGCCTTGCCCAAACTCTAAATTATTGTCAACAATTTACTCAATCATTTTTAATTTAAACATTAAATTTTAAATTAATACTTTGATCTCACAATAGTCTTATGGGTAGCATGGATACTAAAATTTCAATTGTGTTGGAGATTCATATGTCAATAAAGCCAAACTTATGAGAAAACCGAAAAATGTCTAATTTCATTGTTCAAAAAATTTTAAAAAATAAAAATAAGTATGTTAAAAGTTAATATATTTATATTACCTGAGTTATTAGTTAATTTTTATTATAAGATTTACTTTAACTGATTTGAAAAGCTCAATAATTTTTCTTAAGAATTATTTGTTTTATGAGTTTTGTTTATATCACCAATATTTGTGCTAATTTACTTTATGCACTCATTTTATTATGATATTGCAATGATTTATATATGAGATAACAAACTTTAGTTTACACTTAAATATTATTTATGTGTGTTAAATATTTGTGTGTTTTATAATTTCAATTTACAAATAGTCTAAATTTTAGTTAATTAAAAGATACCTATTTTTTTATATTTTTAACATAAGGTTTCGTTATTTTTTAAAGGATAATATTTTTTGTTGTGTTAGATGGTTGGATGTCTTCTTAGTACCTTTCTCAATGTTAATGGTTTGGTGTGCTAGTTACAGCTTAATCTAGGGCGAATTGTGATATTTACTTGAGGGCTCTTTCAATGTGAGTGATTTTCCACCTTCTGATAGCCTCCATGGTTTTTGAGATCCTCTTCTTTGCTCTCCTTGCCTAGGTTATAAAGTGTATCTTGATGCAATCTTCTTGTCTCCAATTTGGTTCCCCAATTATGCTTTTCTCTTGAATGTCTTCTTTTTGGACATTACATCACATTCTCCCAAGGGTATTAAACCAAAAATCAAACTCTGTATCCTTAGTGTTTTCTTTAGTTTGTAAATACTTACTCAATAGCGACCTTGCTATTATCATGCTTTTTACTCTTCATTGGCCATGCCTAAATCTATTAAGACAAACAAACATTCATTTTGGACATTTTTAACCCTTTCACATTTATAGCAAATTACTTTTCAACCTTAAATAGATTCACATTACTTTTAGTTGTACTCATGGCATTGATGTATCAATTTAGTAAGAGGCTCTTGCAACAATTAAAGACTATAACGATACATTTAATTATTTGAATGAAATAAAATGAAAATAGAATAACTATTTTTAGATAATAGAATAAAATAAAAATAGAGTTAAAAATTATTATTCTAATATTTAATTTGTAAAATTATATAAAAAGTAAGGTAAAAAAATTATCATAATGACTTTTTTGCCCTCATTTAATAAAAAAGATATTCTTTTTTCTTATATATATACATTATTCCAAATTATTATTTAGTATAATATATATTTTTATCATAAAAAATACATATTTAATAAATATTTAATATAATATATATAATTGAATATATATTACGTATATATAATTATGTGTATATATCAAATATTTATTAATTATTTGATATAATATTTAGTATTTTTAAATATTATATTTGATATAATATTACTTATTATTATATAATACGTAATATTACATATTAAATATTTATTAAATATTACATATATATAATTACGTGTATATATCAAATATTTATTAATTACTTGATATAATATTACGTATTATTAAATATTATATTTGATATAATATTACTTATTATTATATAATACGTAATATTATGTATTAAATATTTAATATAATATTACGTGTTATTATATAATACATAATATTACGTATTAAATATTTATTAAATATTATGTATATATAATATTATAAGTATATAATAAATATTTATTAAATATAATTATTAAATAATTATATATCAAATAATTACGTGTGTGTATATATATGTATGGGCATTTTCAAAATATAAAAAAACTGATACGGGAATAGTTATCCTAACTATCCGGGAATAACTAATATCAATGGAAAGGTGGTAATAGTTATTTTTTAATATTTAAAAATATTTATTTATTTTATTTATTGTCAAAATATAACCAAATAGTGAAATAAATATTTTTGAGGAAATAAGGTCTCACCAATCAAACATGGGGTAAGGGTTGATTTTTGATATAATAATTATAAAAAACAATATTAGAATAGAAATCAAGAGTAAAGTAAAATAATAAAATATGAAAAATAATACTAACAATTAAAAAAATCATTTTAAATATTTCTCCCTTCAAGTATGTTGCCCAACCCAAACTTTTTTGTGTTCCCGTATCCATTTAGCGGCAAATTTTGGACAACCTAAAACCGGGTTTGGGCCAAAGCATTGCTTGCCGTGCCAAGCCCAGACCAATGACGCGGCCCATCAGGTCAATTCCAATGGAGTCGTCGTCAGTTTCGGAGACCGATGCAGGTGCAGTCACGGCCATTGCGCTTTCAGTTAACGGTCTTGTGATGAGCTCAATTCGAATTGAATAGCAAGAGCAAAGATCCTAAATCATGTCTGCCGATCGGAATTCTGCACCCACAACTTCTCCTGAAGATAGCCTGTAGATCTCTTTCTCTCTCTCTCTATCTCAAATAATTATTTTTGCTATCTGTAAATTTGATGTAAGTTAGTAGTTCCTGCTTGTAGAACTTGAAATTAAATTCAATTTTGAAAGGTGAATTTTAACAAAGGTTTCGCTTTGTTGATTTTTAGGTTCCTTTTTCCTTATTTATCTATCATGAAAAGCCTCAACAAGATAAAAAATCGTTTATTCACTATAATACCTTAGCATAAAGCGGACTACTGATCGCTTTCTTCTTCCATTGCACAGCTTAAGATGCTTCCAGTGTAGTTTAATGGGGGATGTCACTGCCCGACGTGGAGAGATGCAGAATTCTGGGTTTATTAAATAAATAAATGAAGTTTGTGATACCGAAAGATCAACTAATCGAGACGTAACCATAGGACTTCGGCGAATTCATTAACGCAAAAAACTGAAATGGTGAAATGGATGAATTCATCAGATGTATTCATGCTAAACGACAGTGAAATAGAATAACTTAAGGACATCAAGTTGTGGATGGTGTCTGATGGTATTGGTTTTTGCTACATCTTATTTGGGTATGTTGTGCCAGGATTTCATAGAAGGGATCTATATCCATATGATGCTGTGGGACTTCCTCAGAATTTCAGTTAAATTTCATATCTAAATTTTGGCATAATATTAAGCAACCTTTGATCGGTTTGAGCTTCATGGTAGCATGACTTTCATTAATAAGACTACATGAGCCTATAGTGTCCATGCAGGGGTGGGGAAAAAGACAAAACCAATCCATGATAGAAGAGGAATGGAAAGTCACTGAACACTTGGAGAGGAGCTAGTGGTTGATCCAAGAAGCTGGCCATCCATCCCTTGCTGGACCTCCCTGTTGGAGAGATTTAACTGCAGACTCATCAGAGAGGGAAAAGACATGAGAATTGGGATTTGGTCTTTTATATAGATGACAAAGAGGAAAGATGAATTGAAGAATCTACAACAGTTCTGACAGGTGAACAAATAACATAAGCCTGGAAATGGTATTGTGGAACGCCCTGTGCTGTTTCATGAGGTGGGGGCTAAGAACAACCATCTTTAATGAAATTAATTCTTTTTCAGATATAGCAATTGAAATTGGATAGCATAGAGAAAGGGGAAAGAGCATATCAGGATAGAGAAAGGGGGATGAAAATATTATAAAGATGGGGGGCATATGTAAACAACAAAATAGCCAGCAAAGAATCGAAGTTTTTTGTTTTCTCAGTTTGGAATGGGCCATTGATTTGTCTATTTCTTGTGGGTTTATGTTCCTACCTTGTTTATGGCCCTGTGACCCAAATCTTTGTAATTTCTTTGACTAGCTATTAGTTGTTTCCTGAATTTCATACTTTCATTTTCTAATGATATGCCTAAAGACTATATTGCCTAGGTGTTCCATATACTGTTTCATGATGAATAGAGCTAAAGCATTTCATATTCTTTTGCCTCTTTGGTTTCCTTCTTTAAGTATCCTTCATTTTTTTTCACCTTTCTTTATTCTTTTGGGCTGTGATCCGAGTTTGATAGTGGCCCATCCATTTTGCCCATAACATAGCCTTTTGGAGGATGCCACCTAACTTGGGCTGTCGAAGAATACCAGATATTTACAGCAGACAAGCTGGCTGTTCACTATAGTGGACCAAGCACTTGATAATTATTTAAACTGCCATTTTGTGAATTCGGCTTTGGGCCTGCAAATGAAATTTTGATTGTTTTGCAGCATTCTTTATTATGCATGCCTTTGTTTTTTCTTATTTTGGTTGTCTGTCTTGGGAGCTTTTAAGGAGGTATGTTTGGTGGATTGCCTGAATGTTTGGAAGGCTATTGCCCTGTTGGATTTGTTATCTTTTTATCAGATGCTTTGTGCTCCATATATTACTACTTTTTCCATATTAATAATTTATCTTTTGCTCTTATAAAAAGAATTGTCATTTGGCCTACATACCAATAAGAATGAATGGGCCCTGAAAACCATTTCAATTCATCCTCAACAAGTTGGCCGACTGCACATATCATTTCTTCCGGGGAATAAAATCTTAATCGGGCACCCCTAATACTAATACTTTTTAATACTATAGTAAAATCGTGATATGTCATCATATTGTTGATACTTCGTTGTATATCGGTTGATATTCAATATGTCGGCCCATATATCAATATTGTTGGATATTTCTCTGCTAGGTTACAATTTGCAAAAGGATTTTATGTCTGATACGTCCGATACTTATACGTTGCATGGCTATCGTGTGATATGACTCGTGTAGCTACTGTCATAATAAATATTGATACCGATGTTTTCATTTATGCTTCCTAATATAAGGGATTAACATCATTCATCCCTTGTTTTCTTCCTTGTACACGTTCTTTATTTCCATTTTGTTGGGATTGTGTGCATTGTAGCATATTTACCTTATTAAATAGCCCGTGGAATATCTATAAAAGGCTCTATAATATATTAATTTAATACATGAAAGCATAAAACCTAGAATTGTTTATCCTTCCTCTGTCTCTCTATTCTTTCGCCCACTTAGCAACTTAGTATGATTATGTTGTTGGAGTTGATCATCACTTTAATATATTATGGCTTACCAGGTCACTGACATTGATCTGTTTTGCATTTAGATTTTTGGATATAGTAAATGAATCCCCGCTAGCTGGTCATCGCAAGCCTACAAGGATATATGGGAGTATATTCTATTGCTTTCTATTGGCAAGCATTAGTCTCCTTGATCTGAATTTTTTCTTTGCTGCTTTCTCATCTGATATGCATTAACAGTGTGTCAATTTTGTACAATTTCTTTATTTCATTTGTGATTCATTTTTGTTTAAATTTATTGTACCACTGGGATACCAGTTGAGTGAAGTCCTTTTTTCTAATCTGCTTCTAGACAGGTTATGCTATTGTAGCTATAGGATCCCCATGGATATTCCACCCTATTAAGACATGGATATCTCCATTGCTTTGCAGCTGCAATGTTGTTCTTTTATTATTCACAGGTGCTTTTCTCCAGAACTCTCTACACCAATATAATAGTATCTCCATCTGTCTGTTTTCCCATGGACTGCCAAATTAATGTTGTGTGCTTTTTCATGATTGCATGTTAGTGTTACAATTTTAATATTTCTTTTCAAAATTTTTATTGGATTCACTTTTAAGGGAGAAATTAGTAAAAATATTCTCAACTTTTCATTCTCCCTCATTTTATTCTCAACCTCCATTTGGTCCTAATTTATACTGCAAATTTTTTTAACAAATTTATCATATTCTGATATCATGTGACATCAACATAACATAAAAAACCACGAGATAGTTCCGTTCTTTAATTTTAATTTTTCACTTTTGAAGTTTTTAGCATTATATGAGTATTATCATATGTATAGATGAAAATGCCATTATCCTTATCATTTGTAGGCATATTGGTATAAGATATTACATATCAGTATCAAATATATGTGAAGCAAAAAAATTTTCAAAAATGGTAAATTAATAGGAAAATATCAATCGATATGTCGGGTATGTCTGTTGATCTATCGTGATATATCATCAATACGGTAATATATCGCGATTTTACTATGGTATTAAAAAATATATTGGAGTCCTCAATACTAATATATGTCGGCTGTATTTTTCATCCATAATCATATGGCATATAATGTGTTCAATTTAGCCTGAAAGTTTACCTAGAATAAAAAGTGGTTGTAAAATAAAAGGTTAAGAACAAATTTTTTTTTAAAAAAAGATTGTGAATAAAATTTGGAAAAGAAAATTTTTAGAATGTATTTGATATTTTCTTCACCTCTTTTACTGAATGAATGAGAATAAAAGCACCATTGAATCCTATATTGGCTAATTTTTTGTAGTCTTTCTTTAAACTGTCAACCCTATTTTGTTTATGCTTCTCAATCAAGTTTTATATCTATGTCTAATTTTTATTTATTTCTTCATTTCTTTGTTGCTTTTGGTTTTTAAAAAAGTTAAAGTTTGGCGTCGTTTCTCCTTCTAAATTCCTTTGGATGGTCACATGGATATCAAGCTTGGCTTGCCAAAGTTGTACAAAAGAATGCTTAGTTTAAGAATGGGTTCTTGATGGACATGAATGACAATTTGTCAACATTTCAGGAAGTTCATCTTCCTAGTTGCTCTCTAGCATTACCATTGCCACTTTAGAAGTGCTAAGTTCAAAAGGTTAGGAATTTCCCAATTGTTTGAGTTCGTTAACAGAATACAAAAGCCAATTAACCTGAATCCTCGCCAACAAGTAACATCCCTTAGAAGGATGATTGGATGTACTCGAGCTGGGTGCAGCACAACCAACTGTTTTTAATTTGGAGACTTTTTTTGCAACCGCCTATTCTGGGTTGAGTTGAAATTAGCAATTTTCTTCTGGGACTTTTTCAGTGTTTCAAATTTATCTCATTTGACTAATTTGGGACCGAACAAATTAAGCTGTGTCAATTATGTTCTTTTGGTGATTTCTGGTTAAATTGAAGTAATTCAGTGCTGGAATATGTTGATATGGTAAATGTGTGGCCTCCCATATTGGTCAAATGACAATTTAGAAAGTATGGTCACATGACATTGATCATTGATGGTGGTTCTATTTAGACAGAAGAGCTATGATTTGGCTAGAGATGGCTAAATGTATAAAGTTGTCAGAAATTAGTTCATTCACTATAAAACTGACCCTAACAAGATATGGAATAAGATTAGATTTTCTTGAAAAAGGTTCGGAAAAATATTTTGCTTTTGCCTTTGGAATGATATGGAAAACTGGTTTCTCATATTCAGCATAGGTTGGAGAGAGCCATTTACCAGACAGTGGATGAAATCTAAAGCAGCATAGAGTTCCTGCCCGTGTTCTTTACTTTACTTTTGGAGTACCCTTTATGTCCTTGTTCTGTCATATTTTAGATGCAGAACAGTATCAAAAGCTAGTGCCCTTCAATCTTTCATTTGTGAAAGCCATGGCTGAGATAAATGTCTTTATAATGTCATCAAGTGAGCACTTCTTGTCGGAAAAATTTCCTTTCCTGTCTAAAAGGACTGTGCTGACCACCGGTCATACATATTTTGAATATAGGGTCTATAATATAGGCTTCAAGGAGAGAGATGGCTTGGCACACAACACAAGCCTTCAATACACAATGAAATGTCAATATTTCATTGATTCAACTAATGTTGAGATGTTGTTGATGATGAGTATTGAAGGCTTGTGTGACTATTTATCTTTCTCTCTACCTTTCATTCCTATTCTGTTCTTTAGCAAGACGAGTTACATCCATGCCTTTTCTGCAGTTAATTATGAATTTGTTCAAATCTTAAACTTCAAAAAAATGCACGAGTATAACCTTTTGTAAGCCAACTTAGAATACAAAGTGGAAACTAGGATAATACTTCCTCCACAACTCAAACTGCTTTCTCAAATTATCATCTTAAGTGCAAATTGGCTGAGTAATCTGACATTTAAACTTTCGTGGACATGATAGTTGAATCCTTGGTACCTAAAAGAATCATAATTTGCAGGGAAGTTATAAATTAACTATCATACACGCTGCCCTTTTCTTCTAGAAATCCTTGTTAACTGTTTCTTGGCCCACAAACTTGAACTTTGTCTTCCAAAGAAAATATCTCTTATCTACCACAAATAAGGGGTATGTTTTCTTTTACTAGGTCATAGCTGCTGCTACATTTATTTCTTCCCTTCAGGAATATTTCTCTTTCTATTCAAGAAAGCATGCACAAGCAAATCTCCATCAGAGTGAAATAACAATGCTTCTTGTGTATCTGTTGCTATGTTGAATCAAAAGAATTCCGTAACTGTTAGCTAGTTAGTGCATCAAATCCTCTTTAATAAGTCAAAGAAGTATTACAAAGTTTCAGATGCATAATTTGTTAGATACATGCTTCTGGTGTATCTGTTGTTCCTTTTGCTTACCAGTGAAATCTAGAAGATTATGGTTAAGTTCTTTATTCATTCCTGTTATTCAAAGCTTCTGTCAATGTTATAACTCTTGTGTATGTATTTCCTTTGTCTAAATTTTTTGAGGGAAATTGCCTGGAACGTAAAACATGTAATGCTTGAACAAGAGTCACCTTTTAGTTTTCACAATACAGTGTAATGCTAATTAGTCACTTCTCCCTAATTGTCCAGGTGTCTTTCAACAGTATTTGGTGTACCAAGTCCAGAAGATTCGCTTGCAGGTATCATTGGTTTACAGCTGATATTTCCCCTCAATTATGTTGTTCTCAAGTCATATGACCTAACATCACATAGTTGATTCTCAAACATCGTGGAAGGCCAAACCAATCTAGTGCTTTGCTATCTGACCAATAACTGGTATATTTCATTTGATTTCATAACAAATTTATCATCTAATGGACCTCACCTCTCTCTTGGAAGGGGATTCAGAATCCCAAGTACATGGGCAGGTGGTCTAATTTATGATCATTGGATAAGAACTTCTCCATTCCTTTATTTTCATATCCAACGGGAGTGGTGGATATGAAAATAAGGGAATCTGAATTGATATTGTGGGTATACCAATCCACCATTCAGAAGCCAAATCCAGCATTATAAACTGTTGCTTACTGCTGCAGAAACTGTTCCATCCCACGGGGACTGCCATACCATGGACCATCATCATTGCCATTGTTTCTGAAAACTGCATTTATTGAGCAACTAAATCCCAAGCCACTGTTTCATCCATGGAAATCCTACAATGTACCACTGCCTCTAAATCCACTGCCATGAACGGCCTACAAGTCTAAACCTTTTCAAAGTTGAAGATGAGGCAAACTGTTAAAAAATGGTCAACACAGCTAGCTCAAAGATTGACAAAAATTATGGCTGTTGTGGAGAAATCAGAAGAAGCATACCTTGATTATCACCGACGGAAATTCTGAGTTTTCATTGTTGTTGATGACATGATGGTTGAGGTGATGATGGCAATAGTGGTGGTGTGCGAAGCATATGGGGCTTGCCCCATATCCATTCTTATATACCAAACACAACAATAGTCATTCAAGGGGCTTGATTTTTTTTTCCGTTTTAACATCACAATTTCTTGAAGTTCTCAAACCCATTCCCACTTTTCATTCCCTTACCAT
This sequence comes from Nepenthes gracilis, assembly GCA_033239525.1. Classification (NCBI taxonomy): domain Eukaryota; kingdom Viridiplantae; phylum Streptophyta; class Magnoliopsida; order Caryophyllales; family Nepenthaceae; genus Nepenthes; species Nepenthes gracilis. Next base: position 28,843,823 of record BSYO01000004.1, read on the forward strand.
GTTCTTGCATCCCAAATCTACCCTTAGGGTTTTCTTGTCTTCAAAACTCAAATCTTTTGTTTGTGGGTCGACGGGGAAGAAATATGAGAGGTGGTGGTGCTGGATATGGAACATGAAATTAGGTTGTGAAGGGAATGATTGGACTGTGGTGTCATAAGTTACGGTGCTTGTGTGATTGAACCATGGTTCACAATTGGTGCAGCGGGTGCTAATGGGGACTTGTAATGCTGGTCTCAAATGGCTGCAGATAGTGGGGATTCCTGGTTTTGCTGCAATATGGCTTTAGTGAAGAGGCTGAAGTGAGGTGTTGCTGGTGGTGAAGGACAGGAGCTAGTGTTTACTGGTGGGAGCAAGTAGGATAAAAGTAGGTGGTTATTGAGGGAGGGGTTCTAAAACACCGTTTAGTCCATTTTTTATTTTCGTTAACTTTTTATCACTAGAAACTTGTTTGAGTTTTGAAATTTTAGTAGCTTAAGAATGCCATGAAAACCTCACCCCCACACACCCCAAAGAAAAATGTAAATCCGACATATGGGTTTAAAAATGTGTGCTTGTGGTGTATCATGAAGTCTTGATTAAGGCAGAAACTCTAATATCAAGTCACAACATTAGTGTTGCGACCTGTACGACTCCTACACTCTTGGCCTAGGGTGTGGCTAGATTGATCATTGGGGTGACAAGTGATAGACATCCACGAAAAACAACCAAGGCGGCTAACAAAAGGAGTGTCCCCATGTGGTGTAAAGTTGCCCACTGAACACTGAGAGTGTCAGTCCTTGACAATCTCTTGCACTTGTGCCTTGATGCCCTTGTCAAGGTGTCTGCCATTGCTTCCCATGTTTTTTAACAATGCCTACTAGTGAGACCATTCTTGCATCCACATCACCCATACTGCAATGCTTCACACTTGCCCAATGATAAACAAAGTGCTTTAACCTTGACATCATTGCTCCAATGCACCATACCCACCATCGAGATTACCTTGTACCCCATTGTTTGTCACTGCTTCCCACACCTAATCTCTTGATGCCCTTGTCAAGTTGTCTATCGTTGCTTCCTTGTCATTCCCAATGCCAACTTGTGAGACCCTTGTGTCCAGGTCACCCACAATGGCAATGCTTTACACTTGTCTAATGACAAACAAAATGCTTTAACCTTGACACCACTACTCCAACATACCATGCCCACCATTCGGATCACCTCGTACAACATTGTTGCTCACCACTTTCCCTCATGAAGCACTTCTCCCAAGGATTACCTTAATATATGCTTCTCCTGTAGCAATGACTGTTTGTGGCTGTGATGCTACTTGTGTGCTCTGGACAGTGTGGTGCTACACCCCCATTGCTAGGGTGGGCCAAACCCACTCCATTTGGGTGACAAGCAATGGAAAGCCACAAAAATTCACATGCACAAGAGATGGACCTATGAACATCCCACTAGGTTTTGAAGAGTATCTCTTCACTAAGCATTGGGAGTGTTGGTACATGACAATCAACTGAAGTTACAAGGTAGTTTACAAACTTAAAATATGAATAGATCATCCATGCCCAACTTCTTAAAACGAAATTTAGAAGGCAGGGTGTAGATTTTCCTTTCTTAACTACAAGTTCCCACTTCAATACAGGTCTCTAGTATTTTGAAGATCAGTTGTTGCATTCATGGTTCATTACATACTATTTTGCAGCTGTTGGCATTAAATATTTTATTATTGTTATTCAATGCACTAGCATCCTTCTTGTATTAATGTGATTGTTTACATATGATTTCTTTGTAATTTGAAACATTAAGCACAAGTTTGTAATTTTAGGGCTACTATACATTCAGTCAGAAGTTGAAGCATATTGTTCGCCTACCCTTTTCAACCATTGCTTATGGTATGTGTGTTTGAATTTCACTGGTTATCGAAGACAAACATTATTGTATTCCGTCACTATTTCTTTGCATGCAGAATTTTTAGATTGTGCATTATGGTGCAATGTTTCAAAATTTGCAGCATTATGCTGGATGTTTAGCTACAAATATTGTTCTTGCTTTCTTTTTGAACATCCTCAAAAAAATAATGCAAATGACCCAAGTAGAACCTTCTAAAATATTATGTAATGGAAACTGCAATTTCATGTAGTGGAATTCTAGGATTTTGTTTCTTTTATAATCCATGAGGCGTAAGATTGGACCATTTACTTGAATCTGAATTATTTGTGTCAATGCCTGCTTTTGATATTTTATGTAAGTCAGAGAGAAGTCCTTATGGCTATATGATTAGGAAACATTAATGAATAAAACTCTATGGTTCAATTTTCCCCTAAAAAATTATGTTGTATGAAGTGGTTTTGTTTATTGAATTATCTACTTTATTGCAGTGACCATAATTAAAGTCCATCAATGTCAGCCCTCCTTTATTTGTTTTTGATGTTGAAAACAATAGTAAATTTACAGTTATTGAATGAGCTGAAATTGGAAATTTACATTGTAAGAGAGATGATATTTCATCCTCATTTGTTAAATCAAGGGTAACTAGAGGTTGGCTATCCACTTGTCAGGCTCATAGTTTAAATTGTGGTGTCTGATGTTGTTGGTGTATCATAAGAGGCTATTATTGTGTCGCTGGCATATTAATGCATTGCCATATACGCCATGGCTGATATTTTATTTGACATGCTCAAGCTAATTATTGGGTTTAATCCCCATTTACTCACCCATCTTACTAATAATTTTTTTGCCCATCCTTGTAAAAGGGAGGATTTTCATCACTCTGACTATTGAGAATGTTGTCTATCCAAATACACAAAAAAGAGAAAACAAACAGAAAAGAATATGGAAGTTGTTGTAAAGAGCTTACAATTAGATCACTAAAGCTTTATTTGTAAGCAAACAAGTACACTCAGCAAGCCACTAGTGAACAGGCTTGATCAAAACTCATTTTCTAAACCAATATGCAAGTTTGAACAAAAGATTAAAGTCATTTGTTTGCAAAAACAACTTGTCCATTTGTTTGTCAACACTAATATTTGTGTTTATTATATTATATTTTGAAATTTATTGACCGACAATATTATGATTATATTGATTATAAAGGGTTGATAGGGGCTTGTTTATTAGAAGCTTGGTTTTATGGCCCAAGTAGACCATTGGCCCAACAACTAAGCTCCCCTAAGCCCTTTGTCCTCACTTAGGCCTAAGAAAAGGGAAGAGCTCTTATTGTTGATATCTTGGTATATGTCACATATGTATCCGAAACATGGTATTTTAATATCAATTGATATGTATAGGTTTTGGAAAGTGCCAATATTAATACTTTTCCGATACCAATAAACTATCTTGATATGCCTCTATTACAATGATATATCACAATATATCAACTGATATGTATTGATCCTTTTTTTTTTGCTTTGTTTCACTTATTAGAAACCTTGATCTTCATATTTTAAATATATCTAAGTTTTTTAAGAAGTTTAAGTCCATATGTTTTGTAGAAGTATAAAACATGAATATATTAAAAGTTTTTTGACTATTTTTTTATGGACTAGAAGGATCTCAAGTAGAATTTTGAGAAATCAACTATTGCTAAATGATATGTAATTATATGATAAAAGAGGGTTAAATTTTAGTGTATAACTCACTTTTGATATGGTCACAAAAAATTTATTTTCTTCCACAACGTCCTATTTTGATATATATTGCCCAAAATAGTCGATATTGATATTCCTACCTCTAATACTGATATTAATATAGTAATCCATGATCCCATGGCTTCCCTAGTAGGTGCAGGTGTGACTTGCAGGCCTGAACATATCTCTAAGTTGAAAGCACAAACGCTGCACAAGGTTTAAAAATATTATGAAAACCTTGCAGGCCTGCATGTCATTGTCACAGGTCAGCTCTGGTACCACTGGTAATGCCCCAATCATACCACTAGCCTGTCAAACATGCCTCTCAAGCCCTTTGTCCTCTCCTGGTTCTAAGAATAGGAAAGAGCTTTTCTTGTTATCAGTAGCCCACTTAGTTACTTATAAGTGTGGGCAAACTTCTCAAATTCTGAATGTTTTTGGGTGTGTTACACTTGATTTTTCACCATCTAAGCATGGCTCATTTAGGGCTCAAGTTTGTCCAGCTTTAACTGTGCCAAACTTGAACACCAATTTCCTATTTGCTGTTGAGCTCAAGGTCGAGTTTGATTTTGTTATATTGAGCCAGGTCAATATAGGATACTCAATTCGGCTCAAGTACAACCCTCACCCAAAGTCATTAGAAGAGAAGGAAAACAAATTAACACCATTTATCACATGTATTAAGTTTGAAGTTTCAAAATTTTTGAAGTGGCAAAATGTATTAAAAATGTAAAACATTTGTCATGTTGCCAAAAAAATATACATTTTGGAAAAAATGTATTGGAGCTGTAAACAAAAGCTTCCACTTCCTGGCAAGCTGATTTCTCCAGCTATTTGGCAGATGGCATTGTACTTCAAGGGAGGCCGTGGGGTTTTAAGGATTTGAAATTTTATAATATGGCTTTGCCGTGGAATCATGGAATCAAATATTGGATGATCTCACATTTTTTTAATAGCCTTATAATCTATTTTAGGATAGAACAAGTCTCTGGCAATGCATTAGTGAATGGGCAGCTATCTGTGTGGAAGTATATCAAGATATTCATTACTACAGAACCAGGATCGAAGCATTTAAACTGATTAAACTGACTTTGTGCCCTTGAAGACCCATTTTACATTACCAGGTCAAGAGCTATGGAAAAATCTGTACAGCTCCTGCTTGCTGGCCAACTCCTCATGACTCAAGAAAATTTTGTTGACATCCATCGGTATAAATAACCACAACAAAACCTCAAATCCAACCACATGAGGTCAACTTCATAAATCTGGTTTCACAATTTTTTTAGATTTAAGGCCATAACTTCCAAAAGTTGAAGTATTGTGAATTTCTTTTTTTACTACTATACTTAAAGCCTGTCCTTCTCTTCCTGCCTCTAACCTCCATCAAATTGATTTTCCTCACCACTGCATAATTTGACCTATGTTTGACATGCCCAAACAGGTCAAGCAGTTCTATCTCTGATAATATTCTATAAATATTGCTTCTAAATTTCCGTGGTTGTGTTCATTTGTTATTCTTTTGTTGCTATGTCATGTCCATCTAAGCATCCCCATTTCAACTATACACCTTGTTTTTTATTTCAATAAAAATTGATAAAAGAATTGCTTAGCATTCTAATCTAAGAGGCATGACCAAGGGATACGGTCATGAGATGACATGGATACCATGACACAATTTTTTTTTTTGAAAAAAAGACAATTTGATTGAAATACATTAGCCAACAATCATGGTTTTTATTAATGTGGATATAATTAATAATAGAATACTATTTTATACTAAAGCAGCTCTTAAAACTCTGTATACATGCAAATAGCATATTAATAGACTATAAGATCTCTCTTCCATCTCTATTTTTTGGTTAAGAGAATATAGTCTTCCAGAAATTTTTACTGTTCTTTAGATTCTGATTACTAGTTTGAAGAATTTTAATTCGCCACAAGCTTACAAACTCAATTTTTTCGTAAATAATGAGTTAAAATAGCTAGGTTTTTTTTTTTTAAATGAAAGAAGATGTTTTGGATTTTTCATTAATTAGCACAAAACTGAGTGTATTCACAAGCCAACATTTTGTTGTGAATTACTTACCAAAAACGCGTGACTACATGTCTTTGCGTTCCAAATTTTAAAAAGAAAAACTTGTACATGTTTGACACATGTTAGAGAGTTTTTCCTTTTGTTTTAAAATTGACCCATATCCAAACTTCATAGATCTTTGGCAGCGGCATCTCAATCTTGTTTCCTCACTCTGTGCCTTGCACTTGTTTTATCATTCTCTTTCAGCCTCTATGTTGGCATATGCAGAACTTCTCTAATCAAAACTCCCCCTTCTGGAATCATTGCTTGAATCTCATGTGGTTGGGGATTAACCACTTTGATTAGTGGATTAGCTGATTGTCGAGGGATAATCTCAACCAACTTTTACAAAGTAAAGCAAATTTGCTACCCTCAGGATGTCACTTTCTATGGTCCCAAAATTCTCTGTATGTTTTAATATTGAAGAATGAACTAGCATTGTTTGTGCTGAGTTTCCTTACATATTATTCTTGATTCAGACCAGAGGCTGTGATATAGGATGAAGGGAAAATAAGATAAGATTAGTTGAATTTCATTGTAGAGGGATAATCTCGACCAACCTTCCATCGGAAAGTAAATTAGCTATTGCCTAGATTTCACTTTCTGGGTCCCAAGAATTCTCTCTGTTTATAAATTGAAAATGAACTAGCAATTTTCAGTGCTGTGTTTCCTTACATATTATTCTATGTTCGGATATTTGTAGACCACTTGGTTGTGATGTAGGACAGGAAGGGAAAGAGAAGGACAGAAGAAGAAGTGGACAGGAGGGAAGAAGAAGAGGAGAGAATCAGATGAAAACGGGGAAATGAATTATTTATGTAGAATAATCCAAATTAAAGTAGTAAACTAAATGTAACAACGAAACCTAGCACTCAAGACTTCTTAAATAATACACTTAAAATTATCTAAATAAAGCTTAGATAAATAAATATGGTAATAATGTCTGCATCAGGTTTTCCCTCATCTCACCTATAGAACCACAATGATTTTATGCATTTTATGTTCCTACTGTTTCCTAAGACATGAAGTCAGATCCCAGTATATTCATGCAAAAACAGAGAAAAGAAATTGCATTTCTCCATCCAAGTGACCTTTCCAGTTTGTTTTTTTATCTGGTTAAGCATTAATGCTCTGTCATCATTTGTGTAAGTTTCAATGCTCTACATTGTTCCTGTTCAAGAAGTTAGTAAGCATGGGTGGGTAGCTTCCAATGAATTTAGTGACTCTCTACTAAAAAGGTATAAACCAAAAAAAAAGTTAATGCAATAGTATTTAGGTTCTTAAAAGCTGCATTCCAAATGGAATAAATAATGTCGGATGGGGAAGCATTTACTTGATAGAAAATAAGAAAAAAGGTGAAAAGCTTTTTTCCAGAATGTAACCAATCGGTTCAGAACTGCTGATCCAACCAAAAAGTAACTTCTGGCAGACTTCAAAAAATTATCTTGGGGAAACTTGTTCTGGCCACGTTTCTGTGGAGCTTGAAGAAAAGTGCAAGGGGAAGTTCTTTGAAGTAGGGAAAGTATCCAAATTATAAAATATTTGTTACCACTGGTCACATTGCTTCATATGAAGGAAAAGAATGATGTTTCTACTTCTGGTCTTTGACTTAAAAAGAAGTATTAATGAAAGGACATCTTAAAATTGGCCCCCAGCTAGTGGAACAAGAAAAATGTTCAATAAAGTACCATAATAATACTATAAAACAAGAGAAACTTGAGAACTATCATGGGCTTTCTCAAATTCTTTGAAAAACTTGTTGATTCTCTAAAACAGTTTGAAATGGATAAGAAGCAATTACAGGAATTTTACAAATGCTAGCTATTGGTACTAATATGTTTCTATTCAACAAGATATGGATAGTTCCTTCATTCAAACTAAAGGATTGATGAGGTCTTGCTTTTTCCTTGGGTTATTGGCCATTGGTTGAGGTTTTGGGTTTAATACTGATATCTTAACAAGTCCAATATGTGTTTCTTTTCTTTGCCCTCCTATTGTTGTGTATGCTTGTACTAAATTATTTTGTTGTTTCTTAATTTTTTTTAATTTGCTAGGAACTGCTGTGATGCTACTTATCATGGTATGGAAACCACACATCAGTTTCCTCTCTCAATCTGCATTACTTAGGTAGGCTTATTGCATGTCCATATATTCCTCAACATATGATTGACTTCCACTTTGTTTCACATGTCTGCTATTTAATGTTTGTTTCATTGTTGATTAAGCCATGTACAACTTTTGTGAAATGTATTTGTCCAATTTTATCTTTTTCATACTGCTCCTCTTATTTTGATGCCTAGAATTAACCAATTAACCACCCAATAACATGATTAGATGCACTTAAGTTTTTAGGGCTTGATAATACCTTTTGATGATATCTGCAATGAAACACCTACTATTGTCTAATTTGCTGATGTTTCTAACTGAAGCCCCTCCATCTTTTCTTGGGCTAGTCCAAGAATTGAGAAGCTAGACCTTTTTTATATTAAAAAAAAATTAAATAACCACTCAACCTGTGGAAGGTGAGGTTTGTCACAGTGACAATGTTTCTACATCATAACCTAGATGTCATTTGTTCAAATCACAAAAATGTCCTTTTGCTATCAATGGATACAAATGTTTTCATCTGGCTCTCCATAGACCCTACTATGTGAAGCCTTGTTCTCTTGGCTACCCTTTTACTCAAGCTATCCTAAAATTGTACGAAATGAATCATGCCCTCCCTCTTGAGTACCAAGAAAATTAATGTTAGTTTTTCCTGATGTTTTGGTTTGTATTGGTTTAGTATAAACCTCTAAGGTCATAATTGTGATGCCAAATCTCCACTTTACGCCAAAGAAAAGTAGCAAACCAAAGATAGAAGGGGGATGCAAATATTTGACCATGGATACACAATTTCTAGTTCCAACATTGGGTTGATGCTTGCCTATGCGCATGTGCTATGCGATTCGTTGGTGGACAATGTAAGAAAATGCGTGATGTTTCTCAATTAAGTGTGAGAATGTTAACAATTTTTCAAAGATAGTTACTTGTATGAGTGCCTTTGCATTAAGAATTCTTCTCTAGTAAATAAGAAAAATATTCCATAATACAACCTAGTTATAGTCTCTTAAATCTCGTAATTAAAGCTCTAAATAATATCATTATTAATTATAAATAATCAAGACATGCTAAACAGGAAAATAAATATTTTGTACATATTTATATGACTGGCATCCTCCTTTAAATTGATGTTGGTCAATCAAGAAGTATCAACTCTTCAATCGTTAACTGATCTCGCTGTCGTGATAGAGCCTTGGTGAACACATTAACTGTTTCAAGGTTGGTGAAAAGGTATTAAAAAGCAATAACATGTTGATCAAATGCTTTATGAATGGAGTCACGATCTATCTCCATATGTTTTATACGCTCATAAAAGACTAGATTGGAAACAATGTGAATAGTACTAGTGTTGCTAGTATGAAATAGAGTGTTATGGAGCTGAGGAATGCTAAATTCACCCAACATACCTTTGAGCCCCAAAATCTCAAAGCAAGCCAAGGACATGGCATGATACTTGGACTTGGTGGTGGATTTCAAAATGTGGTCTTGCTTCTGACTCTTCCAAGAAATAATTGTCTTACCAAGAAACATGCACCATCTACTAATCGAACAATGAGTATCCATACATCCAACCTATTTAGCGTCCTTGAAGCTCATCAACTACATCAACAATAGAATGAACCCTATAAGGAAAAAATAACACTCCACCAAAAGTTCCCTTCACATAGCAAATAATACATTGCATTGCTGCCATATGGGAATTCTGAGGTGCATGCATATAAACTGACTTAACTACTTGACCGAAAAAAACCATCCGGCTTGGTATTTGTCAAATAATTTAAATTGTTGACTAGCTACCTATATGTAGATGGATCAAATAATAATATTCCCTTGTCTTGTCTAAGCTTTAAATTTGCTTCAATTGGTAAAGCATCAAGTTTCCTTGCTGAAACCACCCAAAGTAATAATTTCCTATGTTATACCTTTGCTAATGCAAAAGTGTGCCTATGGGAGTATGATGCACCTCAAAATTAAGAAAATATTGTGACAGATCAGGATCTTTTATATGAATGGAAGTCTTGAGGTGCTATCATAGATACTTAATCAACAAAGAATCAGACCCTGTTATGATAATATTATCAACATATATAAAAATTAGAAGAATCCTAGTAGTTATCTTTTTTTAAAAAAGAGAGGAATCATATTAGCTTTGAGTAAATTTAAAAATAAGAAGAGTGGTGCGAGATTTCCCAACCATGCAAGTTTTATCTATTTTAGCCCATATAGGGACTGTTTCAAATGACAACCCTTAGAGGTGAAGCGAGTGAATATGCCTAGGAGTCATGTGCATTTCTTCCTTAAGATTTTCATTCAAAAATGTATTTTTCACATCCATTTGTCAAAGAGACCATACTTTTGATGCTATTATAGCAATAATGGTCCGTGTGGTGGTCATTTTGGCTGTGGGTGCAAAGTTTTCCTTGCATCTTATATCAATCTATAGTGCCGTTAAACCATAGCTTGATGGTATATAACCATTTGCATCTAATGCATTTTATCCTATCAGGATAAGGTACCATATCCTAGGTTTGATTAACTCAAAGAGCTTAAAGTTATCCTTGCATAGCTTGATATGAACATGCTCGAGTAGAAGCCTAAGAGTGAGATGAAATTATAGATATGTATCCATAGTTGCTTGAAGAGCTATGAGAAAAGCTATACCTATTAAGATGTCCTCTATGATCCGAGTTAACCGTCAAGGTTCAAGTTTAATAGAATTAGGTGTGGTTCAATGTCAGGAAGAAGCAGTAAGTGATGTCTCTAATACACAATTTGTAGTTTAAATTGTTCAATAGGATAAATCATGTTACCAAGATTGGGGATATCAGCTGGAAGGGAATCGAAAATGACATGAGAATGGAAGAAATATTAGTTTTCAAAAAAGGCCATGTGACAAGAAATATGGAGTTTGTTGGCATTCACATCCTTACACGTAAACCTTTTAGTATCCATTGCTATTTACTAAGAGAGGATGCTGAGTAGCTTGAACAAGAAGCTTGTGACGTTCATTTGAGAGCAAGCGAACCAAACATGCAAAACCAAATGTGGAGACATAATGTAAGATTTGCAAGGGCAAGCGATTAATTAAATGAATAATTGTAGATAAAGCTTCTACCCAAAATTTAATAGATGTAGAGAATTCAATCAATAAGACATGAGCAATGTTCAAAATGTGATGATTTTATGCTCTGCTACCCTATTTTGATGAGTGTGAGGACAAGAACTTTAGAAAATAATGCCATTTGTATTAGATAAGTCTAGAAATCATTGGACATATATTCCTCCTATAATCAAAGCATATGATTTTAATATACGTAGAAAATTGTGTTTCAGCAAAAGTTATGAAAGCTTGACATATGGAAAACATTGTGGCTTTCGAATGAACGAAAAGTTTATCCAAGTAAAATGATTATAGTCATCAATAAATGTAATAAAATACTTGTGCTAGGCATGCAATGTGAACAGGCTCATACCCCACAAATTGATATGAATTGTTTTAAAACTTGTGTAGAAGCTTAACTTTCATGCAAGGGGAAGTGTAAAGCTTTGTTTTTACCAAGTTTACAAGTGGTATAATTAGATGAGTCAATATGACACAATCAGGATGTCCTAATTTCATATACTAGATATTACTGTCATTGATATTAACAGTATTGCTAGAGAAATAATACTAGAAATAGAAAACTGTAGAGGAAATAAATGTCACACTTTAGGCCTCTTCACGGTCACCTTTCTTAATATTTGATCCTATACAAGACAACAATTATGCTTAAAATGAATTTCGCAATTATTGTTAACTAATTGTCCAATAGAATCAAGCTTATAGATAAGTTTGATAGTACACCACATTGTTAAATAGAGGATCCAAATTTTCAACCACAGTGATTGGAAGAGATTTTTCATTGGCAACCTCAATGTGTCACTTACTATTGTGTTCAATTGCATACGCACGATATCATAACAAATAAAGTAATCAATCGAGTATTGTCGTAACAACCAAATTAAATAAAGGAATAATTAAGTAACAAAACGAATAACTAACCAATATGAAAATGGCACCACAATGAGATTAAATTTGTAATAAGAGATATTAGGGTATTTTCGATTTACTTAAGTATTCCTTATTTCCACATATCAACTTCTCTTGGACAACATTTATTTACTATGACAATCGAAATAGCATGGATATTTAATACTCCCTCCCAGGTTACATTAAACCTATGGTCAAATATTTATCCACTATATTTTTGTGTGAATAAAATATATAACTATGCATTAAATTTAATCCACCTCTTCAAATATTACACAAGTCCATATGGCATATCACCACCTCCAATGCCACTCATGTCACTTCTCTCAAAAAATTGTGTATTCATTGCCTCTCAAACTCAATATACAATATCAAATAATTTAAGTAGTAATCAAGCATTCAAAAATATTTAGTATACAAAGAAGTGAACACAAAGAGAAAATTTTGTATTTGGAATAAATTTTAAAAGAATATAGTCTAATCGAAGGCTACATCTAAAAACCTAGTAATGAAAACTTAGCTCATACTTGAGCTTAGAATAAACATTAAAATAGTGGTGTTCATCCTTTCAAAGAAGGAATAAATAATAGAGGATGGAGAAGAGAACAAAGTTGTAAGTAGGAATTTGCCCCTGGATTCCTGTTCTCTACTGGTTATTTGTTGTTTATGCCTCCCTTCAGTTCTACCGCACAATTCTCTCCTCTCTGGTGATTTTTGCCTCTGCTCCAGCTGTGTATATCCTCTACTGGCTGCCTCTTTCTCCTTTTATTCCCCCTCTTGCCAAGCTGAATTGCCTCTCTTTTGCCCTAGTTTTCCTTTTTTATTTTGTTTGAAGTTTTGGAGGAAAATTCTGCTAAATTGATCTCCAATTCTTCCAATATTTACTTATTTTGCACATCCATTTCTTCCCAAAATCATTAGAATCTTGAAGCACTTATAGAGGAAAAATTATAGGCCTCAAATTAAGCTTTCCGATGATACCAATCAAGCACAAGTAGGATAAAATAACCCTTTGCCCATTCTTCCTTCAACAACTTCTTTCTCACCCAACAACAAACAAAAGTTAATTAGAAGTCATTTAAGCTAGAGGCTTTATCATATAATGAGCTCCGAAATATTTAATCACATCACTTAAAATCGTACTTCAAAATGTCATGTAAGGACTCCATACATATGAACTGATATAGTAGAGTCAACCAATCAAGGAGAAGTAAGCAAATTTCACTTATATTATGGGTCTAAGGCAGAGAATGCTGACATAATCATCTATTAAACTATCTTTAGTGTGTGAGGGGGAGAATGAGTGCTTACAGACAATTGGTTGTTAGTAGAGCTGACCAAGATTGTAGCTGAAATAGGCTAAACAATAGTATGAAAACTGAGTTTGTTGATTCTGAGACAGATCACGAAGGTCCTTAATGATATGTCCCTCATTTTTGCAATTTCTTGATGCAATTCTCCACAATATGCCCTAACTCCTTGACATAGTAGCAAAAATGTTTGAGGCTTAAATTGCTTTTCTCTAAGCAGTATAAGCTACATCAACCATCATAGAAATTGTTGTCTGATGGGTCATGCTAAGCTATGTTGTAAACTCTGTTCTTTTCAGAGAAATTCCCCAAGCATACATCCAAGGATGGGATAAGATTGCGATTTTAGCAATCTAGTGCATGCAGTCTCAAATTATGATATTAATTTCATCATAAATGGATCCCTAAAGCTCTCAACATGAACTTCTTATAAAATTGCAAGTGCCATTTTGGGAACATTAGAATGAACTATATTGATATTCGCTCCACAAATTAAGAAATCCATCATAGAATTATTAAATAGAGATATTTCCTTGTAGGTAATTAGCAATCTCTAACTCTAATTGGAATTTTCAGGCGGTGTTATCTTAGTTGTAAATTCGATGATAATCCCACATTTCCTTATCAATAGCGAAGGAATAAAAATTATTCACTATTTGCTGTTCAATCGAGCACATCAACCAACACACGATACGAGCATCGTTTTCCCCCATTGATAAAATTCCTTTAACTCAATGGAAGGTATTATGTTTTATCTAAATGACTCTAGAATTTTTTTTCTCTTTATAAATATTTTAAATTAAAGTTCTTAGGTGAAATAATATTTTTAATTAAAACAAATAGTAGGATTTTCTCCCAACATCATAGAAAGGTGATCTAAAAAAATAATCTAGGTGACCAATTAACCTTTGAGGAATAAAATTGAACTACCCACTTGAAGAGTATTCCAGGTGACCACTTTCCAATACCAGGTATTCCAATATTGAGATTTAATATCAGGAGAGAGAAACAAACACCAGAGGGAGAAACACACACAACAACAAACCTTAGTACTGATTATTCCAGTACTTTGATCTGAGATATGCCACAGAAAGAGACGTTCTGCAACCAAGCCTTCAAAGAAAGTTCAAGATTTTAGGTTTGAAGACCCGTTCATGCAGAGGAGGTAACAAATAACCAATAGATTCAAGAGAATCGAACACTATGAAAGAGTTCAAAGAAATCAAGGCTGAGAATGAGTCGAGACTCCAAATTTATTCTTACCAATCGAAGCTAAGATAAACTTTCACAAATGGAGCAAAGCAAAAGAATCCCAGAAAAGGGAACTATTCTTGTCACCCACACTAGATCAAAGCCAAGAACCACAAATTTGTATGAGTGCCGAGAACCAGATTTGAAATCAAATCCAAAAGAGAGGGAATTCAAATGAAACACAAGGTCACCAAGAATCAAAATTTGATTTAGTGCTTTGATACTATGTCAAAGTTGGTTATTTTTCTAAGTGCCTATCCATTGAGAGTTCTCCTTCATTAAATTAGAAAGTTGATAAATACAACCTAATTATAATCTATCAAATTCCGTTATTGTATCCTTAAACTAAATCATCATTAATTACAAATGATTAGATGTGCTAAATAGGGAAATCAAATATTGTGTAATATTATGTATAAATTTAAAATGACTGGCAGAATTACTCAATAGAGCAAAACTTTACAGTCTCACTCCTCTTAAGGCTAGGTCTAATAGATAGCTATGTATCTTTATACAAAATGGAGATGGAGAGGCATCCTTAACTCCTTAATTCATATTAAGGGCAATAGATTTGTCCCGAATTAGTGATGCAGTTTCAGGAAAAAGCTCTGCACTGCATGTTTATTCCAGTTGTGTGTTTTGTTGAATATGCCAATAGATACAAAATTGCAGCTCCATTAACCTTTATCTTGGAATGGTTTTAGCATTTGCTGAAATGTTTCAATTCATAAACCCACTCTCTAATCTACAGTAAGCATAGATGTATGTAACATAGGAAATGTTTCAATTTCCTTTCCCTCTCCCTTTTTGTAACTTGAACATGTTATACCTTCTACTATTATGATATGATCATGGATGAAAATATCAATATTGGTATTGGTATCGATGTAGTCATATCGGTTAATACATGTTAGTATTTGATATATTAAAAGTAAATTTTTTTTTCTGCGAATCGTAACTTGATAGAATAATATCAGCAAAATATTATTATTTTTTTGCGGTATCAGTATATATTATTAGGGCCTTGATACCAATATATATATCGGCCTATATTTCTTTCGAAGATTATGAGCTGCAGTTTAGGAGTCCTATAGCTGTGGATGGTGCATCAAGTGGTTTGTAGGAGGTAATTGAGAATGGACTTTAGTCACCAGCAGATAAATCCAATCTCAAGAGAATTCAAATCATGAATAATCTTATCCACATATGATGTATTGAACAAAGAGTGGAGATTTAAACAAATCCTTGATTTAACACATTTAAAAAGCTAGTTATGGAGCCTTCGACAACAATCGGAGCCGTGTAGTTATATAAGTCTACAGTGGCCTTTATTCTTGCTTCATCTTACTATAAAATTTTGACATCTAGTTTTTGTATGGTAGAATATACAGAGATTTGAGAGTTGGATTCTTCTTTCACTTCTTACCTATTTTGCTAACTCACATGGCAGACGTTACCTGCTGAACCTAGAGTATAATTTGGACTAGTTTACAATTTGAGAGCTTTTTCATGTTGAGTGATTCTAATCCTGATGATTTTTGTTTGGGTTATCAATTAATGTTGCAATTTGTTCTCATTAAACACACACGTTTCTTATCAGAGAATATTGTTACATGACTGCTTTTCCTGAAATTTACCTGGATATTTGTTTTGTGATGCTAGATACAAAAACGTTTTTTACTCTGATTTTCATGTGTTGTGTGTTGTGTTTGCAGGATAGTTATGTTGGTTGAAGTAGTAGTTTCTGGTTCCTTTATGTCTGCCTATATTGGTGAGTTTGCTTACCTTTTTGGGAGGTTTTTAGTGTACATTTGCACAAGTTTACTGAGCTTTTGTTTGGACTGTTGGGGGTCATCATTCCATTTCATTAAAGGGATCAGCGGAGGCATCCTAATTCTTGTACTTGGTAAATAACAGAAACCAATTGAAATGAAATCTTCATTAGATGTCGATGCAGTGTAGTAGAAATATTGAAAAAGAAATGACTCCAATATTTGACTTTTGAATGAATGATATAAAATCTCATTTTTTTTCTTAGTTTCTACCATAGTAGGGATGGGGGTGTCCGGTAGACGATTCGTAAAGCTCATTGCCCCCCATGTCGCATTTTCTTCTCAATGGAGGTGGGCGATGGGCTTTAGCATGTTCTCTTGGATGCAAAAGATTGAGATACAGGTTATGTGTACAGGAATTTTTGGTGAAGTTGAAGGAAGTTGTGTTGAGTAGCAATCTATATGGAACTTGTGATGAGTCTATTTTATTAGAGATCTTGAATATCTAGCTGGTTAAGGTATCATTTGATTACCTTCTGCAAAATAATACACTATTATGTGTGTGAGATAATTGTTGTAATTTCTGTTTCTTGGATGAATTACTTATGGCAAATTTTGCCTGGTTTTTAAATCTTGGGTAGGAGTATGGGAAAGGTTTATGAACACATTAGCATTGGACACGTATTTGACATTTCAAAGCAGGGAAATGACCCTGCATATTGTTTATCTCTCCTGCCTTTTTATTTGTAATATTTATTTGTCTTAAGTATTTCACATTTACTTGGAAATTTTTGAATAAAAACAAAAATACTACTTATAGATGTTAGTACTTTTGGCATGTTTTGGATCTAATTCTAGTGGGACATCTGCATCAGTCTGACACTAGTGCCAAATTTTGAGCAGTAAGGAGCTTTGCATGTTCTTTGTGTTTTCTCTTTTCTGCACCAAATGGAAGTCTCTGAGTTGATTAGAAAACAAGTGATCTATCTTTCCTCATGTTTTTCACCGCTGTATATTTGAGCATTTCACATGAAAACATGGGTTTTGGAGGACATGCATGTGTAATGCTTCATGGTAATCTTCTTCAGATGCCCCCTTGCAGAAGCCATCTTGACTGGATCATTGCCCATGTTTTCAGTTTAGCCTGCATAACAACCATGGGTATATTTACAATTGGGGCGATTAGGGAAACTTCCCTCCTGGGCCCTTTAGGAGTTCTGATGAAGGGGCTTTGCTCTTACCCATCCAATCCCAACTGTCACAGCTAACACTATTGACAGGCAGTAAAGGTAAAAGCTTGTAAGGAAAACAGAAAGGTTAACATCATCTAATGATAGTCTGACGTAGAGGGAGGAAAATGAAGTAAAAAGCTGAATACTGTCATGTCAACAACTCTGTGAGAGGGATGAAGAGAGAGAGACAATTTCAAAGAATACTTTGTACTGTTGGACTTTATTTTCTGTTATGTGTTGGGCTAGAATAATATTGCTGGAATTTTTATGGACCATATGTTGAGGTTTTTTTTTTTTTATAGTGCGATCAACTCTTTTTTTAAATATTATCTATCAAGTGAAACTATTTATTGTTACACAAATTTACCATACAAGTTTATCTTATAGTTCTAAGAAGCATGGACACAACCCCGACATGGGGCATAAACATAACCTGACACCAACATGTGGACCTATTATTTTTCTAATAATGAGTACATGATATGTTAGGAACACATGAATCAAAATTAATAGTTCATAGTATAATTAATATCAACAATACTTTATACTAAATTACCTGTAAAAATGCATGTCTCTTGTTTCCTCATCCAAAAATATTCCATAAAAGAAGTAATATGCAAATTATACAGTTTAAGTTCTATTATAACATACCTCACATGTGATTGACAAAATTAGGAGGTTCTCTTTGGTATTTCTTATCTGCTTGAACCATTCCCTTGCACTAAGGAGTTGCTTATATAACTAAAAAACTGAATACAACAAGAGAATGGTTGTATGTGGTACTTCCGTTTGCTATGCATGTGTTCATCTTGCATTATCTAGTAGTGTCACTCATCCACTTTGACATCCTTGTGTTCACTACATTTTTAATTTTTGCATATGCCACTCCTTTGTTAGTCAATATTTCACTCCATATAATATAGCTTGTATTTTAGCTGTCTGGTGGACCTTTATTGCCCCGAGTTTGACAATTTCCATTGCTTCATAAATAATCTTATACTAGATCCATGAAGTCCTTTTTTACATTTCCAAACCTTGCTATCCTAGAACACTATAAATATCACAGTAGTCAGCTTATAGGATGTATTTGTTTTAGTACGTAAGCTTATAGAGTTATTAGGATAAAATGATCATGAAGAATGGAGAGACCTATTGATCTGTTGTGAGAACAAGCTTCTCTCACATGCACATAGATTGTATTAGCTAATATTTTTAAGTGAGATGTTTTATTGTTACTCTTCCAGATGTATCATACACAAGTGGATTGGAAAAAGGTTCTGCATGGAAAACTTGAAATTATTGAGACAGGCTTTGTGTTTTTAGTCTCACTGTTATATTCCAAACATAGTCCAGATTTGCTGCCATGGTACAAATAAATCCATGTTCAATTCTGGACCTTTGCTACAAAGAAAACAAGTGTAGTTTGACCATCGGTCCTCTTCCTTGCTTTATTATATCCTTGCAGGTTATGTTCATCAGTACAACAGATTAAATTCTCAGCCAGATGTTTTGAAGTCATTGTATTCTCCACTCCAGGCATCCAGTTCTCTGGAAGGTGTAAGGTAGTGATGCAATTTCATTAATGGTCTCTGTTATTCATGTAAATGGGAAACAAGTATTATGATGATTAGATATTGTTTAACATTGTGAAGAAACAGGTATCATGATGGGGGTCGACTTTCTGACCAGCAAATGGCTTTGTTACAGTATCAGCGAGAAAACCTCCATTTTTTAAGTGAGGAAGTATGTAAATGTTGTAACCTGATTTGTGCTCCCACAGCAATCCATCTTGTGGCCTCTACATCTGTTTTCATGTTTGTTTCTCAAGAGAGTTAATCGATCTGAAGCACATATGTTTGCTGTAGATCCTGCGGCTACAAGAATGCTTGAGCAAATATGAACGGTCTAATGATGGGGGTACAACACAGGTTTGGCTAATCTCGTGACAACAAATGTTCTCAAAGTGGAAATATAGAACCTGTTGGCTTCCATCAACCCTGAATTTTTGGATGTTTTGATAAACAAGCATTGTGGTCTCCAATGTCCATATCTATTATATGCTTGAATTTGATAATGGAATACCAATTATTCTAGGAAGGGATCTCTATAAATACAAATTCTGTCTTATGATATGAACTCTGTCTTCTTTACGGAGCAAAAGGATTTAGAATTACATAATTCTAACAATTGTTATGTTTACTCGCAGAAATGAAAACTGTATTAGCATTGTGCAAATCCATTATTATTTTATTAACATTGTAGAGTTTGCATCCCAAGACTTTGGAAACTGTGAGAATTCTTGATGCCTTCTGTAATCTTTGTGGGAAGTCCGAAAATTTTCAAATCCCCTGCTTTTCTTCTGGACAAATTCACCAAACCCTTGACATATTTCCATAGTTTTGCTTTTCAATCTTTTGCAGTTTGCATTTTCACTTTGTCTCTTTTTTAATTAAAATATAAACGTAAATCAATTGAAAGAAAAAGGTAGGTATTCCTTTGAATGGCTGTCTCAAGTTTAAATGTGAAAAGTGTAACTGCAAGATAAATACTATTTCATGCATCAACCAATATTCTTCCCATGCTAAGAAATCAACAATATACTCATTAATAGGGCACAGAAGCTCTTTAATTCTTATAAATTTTGGAAAAGGAAGACATTGGTGAATCTGTTGGTAATCTTCTAATATAGCTGCTCTTTGATTGGCATGTTGCTTTTTCAAGAATTTTTTTCTAACAAGCATCGCTTGCTCCTTGTTCAGGTTGATCTTGCCCATCTTTTAGCATCTCGTGACCAGGAACTCCGGACACTTTCTGCAGAGGTAATGCCCCATTCCTGGAATGATCTGTTGCCTCTAGTTTTTGAATAAATCATTTGGTATTATGTTGTTGAGAAAAGTAGCCTCGCCAATGATGTTGCTGTTGTTGTTATTAAAGAATTGTGTTTAGTTCATTTAGAATGGATGAGGTAAAGCCTTGTTCATGAAGAAGGGATAGAAGAATCCGGGTTTTGCATGGGGTAGCACAATGAATATGTGGATGGCTGGTGTGTGATTTAAAGGGTGATAATTGTCATCTGATTATCGTAATAGGACTTGCTGGGTCAGATTGAACAGGTTGTTCCTTGAGGTGAGTTTTGGTTAATCTGCCATTTTCTCATGCCTGGGGGTTTTTCTGTGGTTTTAGCAGTGAAGTATTTTTGGAGTTGAGAAAGGTGGTTGGGTGAACAATGTGGAGGTCAGTCAAATTTGATGGTGGTGGTAAATGCTAGGTGGAGGTTGTGAAAGAAATTTGAAAGGGAGACCTTGAAACTGTATCTTTTACAATTCTCTCTTGCTGCCTCCGACCAAGCTCCATCCCATCCAAAGGGAAATTCCTTTATGCTTCATAGGGTAGGAACTTACTTTTGTTATCCTTGTTCACTATGGGCATCATTCATTTATACACAATAATTGAAGTTTTACTTTGCAGATGAATCAACTTCAATCTGAGTTGAGGCTAGCTCGATCCTTGATTGCTGAGAAGGAGTCTGAGATTCAGCGTGTTCGCACTACAAATAATCAGGTCCATTATCAAATATTATGCGTGTGTTCTGTGTTAAGTTTTTAGATAATTTCTGTGAAAGATTGTTTCAGGAACAGTTATTCATTTTTATCGTCTTTGGTTGCTAATTAATGCTAGGCAACCCAGAATGTGGAAACAAGACTGACAATAACCGAACTAGATTAGCTGTTTGTCACATTCCATACCTTATAAATTGTGTCTAAAGTACTTACAAATACATCACAGATGTAATCCAATAAATGAATAAATCAAACAAAAAAATACATACTGCAATATAGGAAATAACGAGATAAATGTTCCTTGATTTCTTAAAGATAAATCTTGCAAGACCCAAGGATGAACATTGAATGGAGAAATGGCATACCTACCTTCATCAATCAAACTACCTGATGTGGACATTTCAAAGATATTATAGAGATTTTATTTAATTTTATATAATTTTGATTATTGATTTATTTTTTTGTTTTGTAATATGTTGAATATTTATGAAATTTTATAATTTTAATAGCTTTAAATATTTTAGGAATGATGTATTTTATTTTTATTATTTTTTATTTTGAAGAGTTGTTAATTAAAAAATTATATTTATTTTTTAATTAATTTAGAGTTGGGTACTTCTATATAAAGATCCCCATTCTATTATTTAAAAAGTTATTGATGAATTGAATTAACATTTGAAAAATCGTAATTGTCGTTCCTTCTCTCTGGTATTCTTTACTTCTCCTTTCTTTTCGTTCTCTTATCTGTTTCTTCCCTTTCCCCTTTCTCTTTTTCCTTCCTTTCTTTACTTTCCTCTTCCCTACATCAAATTTGATATCAAAGGCCAAAAGTTCCTATTTTTACCTACAATATCACCCTGTATAACCAATACCCATAAAGCCAACACCATCACAGCCTAATCCTCAACATCGTCACCAAATACCATTCACTCATTTATGTCATCACTAAAACTTATCGGCTCATACCTTGCAATAAGAAAAGCATTTTAAAGTGGTGGTAGAAAAAAAAATATAATGAAAAAAAAATCCTTTACAAAATCAATTGTCACAGGTAAAATATTAGGAGAGAAAAAATCTTCTATAGTTCTATTGTTGGAGGTAGAAAAAAATCAAAATAAAGTTGAGAGGTACCAAAACTTGTGTCAAATTCTCATAGTAAATTTGAGCCATCATCCCCTCTTTGTCACCACTGACAAAGACCAACCCAAACCCGAAACCTTAACCATCACCAATGCGTGAACCCAATAAAAAATCAAAGCCTTAAAAAAACTCGCCTTTGATTCTTTAGATTCTCCAAAAAGGGATAAATCATAATCAAAATTGAAGGAGTGATCTATGAGTTTGATATTTGGACGACTAGAATTTACATTTTGTCTCCTTGAGTTCATTTGTGTGAGAGACAGTGTGAACAAGAGATGAAGTGAGGGAGAGGTTTGAGCCTTGGAGAGAAGTGCGAGTGCTAAGCGAAACACGTGAGATAGAGTCACAAGTACACATTTTTGGTACCCTATTAGAAGATAGCATAAATGTAGAGAAGGAATATACGTGAGACACAGAAAGAGACTTGCTAACTTTTGGTCTCATATTGAGCCTTACACTACATTAGTATAAGATAATTAAGTATCGTGCCTTACACATAACCTGAGTTGATAAATGCCTATTTAGCCTCCAGTTTATTACTACATGACTTTGTTTCATGTTCAATATTTGAGAACTTTCCCAACCGCACAAGCCTAACATATGGCTATTTAACTTCAACAACATCATACAATTGGTTTAGTTTACCCTTTTTGGTAACAAGGTGCATTCGTTTCACTTTTATTTTGGGTGACATTTTTACTTTTCTTTATTAGTGTTTAATTTTATCTAAGTGTATTATTATATTCCAAGTCTAAAAAAAAATCTTTACCTTTTTCTTATAATTTTATTACTTTATCATATTCTCTTTGCCAAAAAAAATCAACAATAGCAAAAATGGCCCTTTTTCTTTACCCATTTTACTTCAAATAACTACCTTTAAAGTGGGTGTATATTAATATTGTAATTGGTCATTGCTTTATTATTCTGATAGATTAGTAGTCTTTGTCTATATTTCTTGAATCATATCAATTCCTAAAAAAGATTTCTTATATTTGGCTTGCGTTTATATGCATTTAATTGCTCTAGTTCATTAATCTCAACCACGTTAGTCATATTGGTGTTGTATGCATCTGTGCAGTGGCCATATTATTTCTTATAACACTGTTGACCTAGTTATAAATTCTAATCCATTTGAAGCATTAAGTTAACAATTAACCCCATTAGTTACCAATCAATAGTAATTACAAAATCACATGATAGTCATCAAGCTAACCTGACCACTACTTGTTAGATAAATTTGGATCTAACTAATTGAGTTACGACTTTAGAAATAGGTCTTTAATCGTCAGATGTTAAAAATTCTAATGTATCTCATAATAGAAACAATCAACGTAGACAAGATAATTGGCTACACCATAGACATAACTACAGGCCTAAACATTAAGATTGAGAGAGGGATTAGGGCAAACAACTCTTTAGAAATGTTTAGTTAGATGCCCCTATTTTTGATGATTGCTTAGACTTCAAGTCTTTGCTCAATAGGTTCGGGGTATGGATCATTTTTTTGAATGGTGCATCATGTTTGAAGATAGAAAAGTTTAGTTTGCTAACTTTTAGGACCTTCTTGTCAAGCGTTGGGTAACCCCTTCAGGATTTAAGCCTAGATGAAATGGTGCCTTCAAGAGAAATACCAGTCCTTCATACAGAGTAACAATTTACTAGGCTAATGGAATACCCTTTAATAAGGTAATTAGTCTGTGATTGAGTATGTGACTCAATTCAATGAGTTTCGAATAAGATATTACATAATTAAGAATAAGACTGTGATGTTGAGAATATTCTAGCAAGACCTTAGTTGAGAGCTTATCCTTAGTGTTGTTCCTCCTTAGACCATATGTATAATTTGGTCCAAGGCTATGAGTTATTTACAAGGGCACATTATGAAAAATATAGTGACAATTGTCCGTCAACATGGAATGCCCCAACTACAAACTTTAAGTCTATTGTAGGACCTCCTCTATCTATAATTCTTCCGGCAAGAGAAAATACAGAAAAGGATATTGAAACATTAAGAAGAAATTCTCAATTGCAATGCTTTAACTATAAAGGTTTTAAACATTATGAAAAAAAAGGTTGATGATTGACGTCATCATACTATCTTTCATACTTACATAAAAGTGAGTGAGAAAGCTTATAAGATCATTGTGAATAGTGGTAATTGTATTAATGTTGTCTTAACTGATACTATTTTTTGTCTTGGGTGGAAAGATGTCTCACATTTTAATTCATACAGTTTCTCTTGGGCTAATATATCTTCTATAACAGTTAAGAAGCGTTGTCTTGTATTTATTCAAATTTTAGAGTATAAAAATCATAGTTTGTATTATATCATTCCAATGGATGTGAGTAATGTCATTTTAGGTCGATTTTGATTATATAATTTCGATGTAACAATTCATGGTCGCTTCACGACATCTTCTTTTGTTTACAAGGGTAAGAAAACTAATCTCCATCATTTGCCCCGAAAGCCTATTATTCATAACAAAGAAAAGAATGTGGTAGAGATGAAAGGATTATATATTATTAGCCTTACAACATTTGAGCTTGTAATTGTAGGCAAGCCTATCGTGTTTGTTGTTATTCTAGAAGTCCTTTTGGACTCTTCCGTATTGATACTCTATAAGGCTTATCAAGTCCTCTAAAACTTTTAGGATGTCTTTCTTGAGGACTTTTCGAATCATTTACCTTCTTTACATGACATTTAACATGTCATTGATTTGGTCTTGCGTGCATCTTTTTCATATTTATCTTATTATAGGATAAATCCCACTAATCATGCTGAGTTCTAGAAACAACTTAGAGAACCCTTTCATAAGGAATTTGTTTGATAGCATATGAGTCCATATGCAGTGCCCGCTCTGTTAACACCCAAAAAAGATCGATCATGGAAAATGTATGTAGATTATAGAACGATCAATAAAATCACTATAAAGAACCATTTTTATTCTCTAGGCTTGATGATATGTTAAATATGATGATTAGTGTCAGAATCTTCTCTAAGATCAATATAAAGAATGATTATCATCATATCAGAATTCACTCAGGAAATGAGTGGAAGATCGCCTTCAAGATTGATGGTCTTTATGAGTATTTGGTCATGCCTTTTGGGTTGTCTAACGTACCCTATACCTTCATGAGGGTTACGACCTAGGCTCTACGACCTTTTATGGAACAATTCAAAGTGGTTTATTTTGATGACTTTCTTATTTATAGTAAAACCAAGGAATAACATTTAGATCATCTCATATAGGTTTATATTACCCTTAAGAAAGAAAATTTGTTAGCTAATCTACAAAAGTGTTCCTTCTCTTTAGATAGGGTTACTTTTCTAGGCTTCATAATTTCCTCTAACGGGATATCTGCTAACTCTGTAAAGACTAAGGCCATCGTAGATTGGCCTAAACCCAAATCTACTCACGATATTCATTATTTTCACGATTTCAACTTGTCATGACCGAGGATCTCAAATGCAAGTCGATAATAATATTAATCCTCAATAATATAAAATCATTACATCAATAATGATAAATCCGACCCTAGGGTGACAGTCCGTACATATATAGGACCCAACATGATAAAACTTTCACAAAACTTCATCGGATATAAATTCGGAAAAATATAATATACAACCTGCTATCCAAATATTGTAAGAGAGGTATCCAAATAGATGACTCCAATGTTTTCCATACAAGGATCGGGGCCATCATTTGGTCATAAATAATAATCATAACACATTCTCGATATCAAAAACATACCCAATATAAGCATCTTCACTCACTAATAGAGATATGCCGCATCAAATTACGTTTGAACTCCTACAACCATATCCATGCCACTATTATGAAGGGATAAAATATGAAAACGTGAGTCAAGAGCTCAGCAAATATTGTCATCGTATAAAACAGTACACATAAATCAAAGGAAGGAATATCATATGACAACCATGTAAAACAAAACACAATATCCATGAAATCTTTAAAAAACCAATGAGATGTCTCGTACTAAATCAACGTATGTATCAAATAGTCCCTCTGGGACAATCATAACAATCAATAATCCAGTCAAATCTCATAAATAATATCATATTATATGATCTAAGGTCACATCACATAATCGCGACTGTCACTACATCCGTGTGAAACACATACCATCGTCTGAATTCAAATATCATATCTCGTATACTCAAATCAAGGAGATACTGGAACCAAAACATATAAATCTAAAACATATTTTGGGATTTAACACATCAATACATACGAGACATTTCTATCGCCCATCTATGGGCCAAATTACGTATCTCAAATCATAGTCCACACAAACACATGCAGAAACACAAAACATATACAAAATCGGAGAACCAAAGATTAATAATACTAACTTTTGGTAATCACGGCTATATCGGCTACAACCTCAAATTTAGTTATATATATTAGTACGTCTGAATATATTAGTTTTCCGTCAATTCATTACGATGGTTCTCATTAAAACGTATGGGGCAGGCCGACTACATCAAAGCTCACCTTCCTACCAGCGGAAGGGAGATCACATGGCCTAGTTCATGGTTCCATAACATACGAATACACAAATATATATATATACTGCTCTAGTGTCCAAAAATCTTCGAAATCACAAATACCAGTGTAAAACCGCCGCACGACCAATAAAACATATATGTATGTATAGAATAAATAAATTTGGGTGTATAAAAATAACATGCATATTAGTAAAATCTCCAAATAATAATCAAATGTTATCAGATACGAAATCAAACCAAGGATAGAGTTAGAAGATACTTGCCTTAACCTTATACTCCGTAGATATGAAAAAAGAATGCCCCGAAGTACCAGAATTGGGTGTTTCTCTCTCCTACCGGCGTGTCCTCTCTCTACCTGCACATTGCCCCTCTCTCTCTTGCGCGAGCCTGTCTCGCCAGTGACCACTGTTGCCTCTACCACCTCGTACGGCCATTTTCGGCCTTCCCGATGTCACCTCGTCTGCGCCGCCATCGTTGCCCTCTCTCTCCTCCGCTCAGCTTCTCCCTCTCCTGCGCGGGCTCTCTGTTGCAAGCCACCACTGTTCAACCCTCTAGCTGCCGTCGACGATTGGTGCACAACCTGCCGGCCCGCTACCTCCTCTTCCCTCCGTCCTTCTTCTGCTCCTCCGCCACACCGCTCGAACGGCCGCAAAATCCAACTCTCTCTTCTCCCCTCTCTTCTTTTCCTTCCTCTTTTTCTCTCTCCCCGACACTGCCTCAGATTTCCTTCTTTTTTTTCTTTCTTTTATTATATATTATTATTATTATTATTATTATAAATATTTATATATATTTTTATTTATATTTTATATATTTTTATTTTATTCCAAAATTTAGATCAATACTCGGGTGATAACACGGATGCATCTCGGGCGCCAGCCTAACTGATCCAAATAAATTTTCGCCACGCCCAAATTATCTAAAATTATAATTAATATTAAAATAATCCATACGGAATCCGAGATATTACACAACTACTGTTCATTGTCGATTCATTAAGGGATTTAGTATAATCATGGCTCCTATTATTAAGTGCATAAAGAAAAATGAATTTTATTGGTCTCCTTATACTACTGAAGCCTTTAAAAGCATAAAAAGAGAAAGGTATAAAAATGAATTTTATACCTTATAAAAAAGTATAATGTATTTGAGATAGAGTGTGATACGTCAAGTGTAGGATTATAAATAGTCTTTAGTTAAAAGTGCCATTTTGTTGCCTATTTTAGTGAATAAGTTGAATAATGTCAAGCAACGGTACTCTACTTATAACAAGAAATTGAATGCAATTGTATAGTCCTTACGTTATAGCGTAATTACTTATTATCTCAAGAGTTTAACTTTTATTCTAACCATGAAAATTTTCATTTTCTTAATTCTCAAAAGAAATTGGATATATGGTCGTTGGGTTAAATATTTACAAATTTATTCTTTCCTCTTAAAACATAAGAAAAAAGTTAAGAACTAAGTGGCAGATGCTTTGAGCTGTCAATTGTTCTTGTTATCTGATTTTAAACTTAAGGTTTTTGGATTTAAAAGACTCAAAGAAAAATATGAGTTTTGTCAATTTTAGCAAGATCTTTCTAGCTTTATAGAACGAGCTGCAGGTATCACAGTTGATTTTCGTATTTAAGATGGATATTTGTTTTGAGCCAATAAACTTTGTCTCCTTAATATGTTTGATATTTCATAGCCTGAGAGATTCATGCAGGCAACCTATTTTGATATTTTAGACGTATTAAGATAATAGTGGAAGTTTTGCGATAATTTTAATAGCCTAGTTTGAAAAAATATATGGTTAAAATAGTTAGTACTTGCTGAATATGCCAACTATCGAGGCATAAGAAGCAAAATATTGGCCTTTGCACCCCTTTGTCAGTACCTATTTGTTCTTAACAGAATGCGTGTATGGACTTTTTATTAGGACTCTCACATATCTCTAAAAAGTATTATTCTATTTTTATTGTTGTAGATCGTTTTTTCTAAAATGGCCCAGTTTCATTCTCTATAGTAAAACTTTTAATACTTCTCGAGTTATTAGACATTATTTTAATGAGATTAATAAGTTGTATGACCTTCTTAAAACTATTGTATCTCATAGAAATATTCGTTTTATCCTTCACTTTTGGAGGACCCAGTGGGACATGTTTGGTACCAAATTAAAATTTTTCACTACCTATTACTCGCGGACAGATGGTCAAATTGAGGTTGTTAACCGGAGTTTAGAAAATTTATTAAGATGCTTTGTTCAGGAAAATCTTAAGAATTGGACTTGATTCTTCCTATGGCCAAATTTACATATAATAACTTTGTTAATAGGTTCATAGGCATAAGACCATTTAATGTTGTATATGGGCACAATCCTAGAAAACTTTTAAACCTTATCTTGATATCTCAATATCTCCTTGCATGCTATTGTGTCCATGTTGGCCGAAGTTTTTATACAATACCTTTATGACTTGTATATCAAGATCAATAAATAATTATAAATAAATAATATATTATATAAATATTGAACTGATATGTATAAAAGACAATGTGAATTTAATTTTGGGAATTATGTTATAGTTTGAATTATACCAAAACACCGTGCACATGGGTCCATTTCTAAATTGCAAGCCTATAGTGTTGGTCCATTTAAATATTACGAGTTGGACTAAATGTATATGTTATTGATATTTTATTTCATTACGATTTTTATCATACTTTCGATATCGTGGACTTAATTGCTTATAAAAGTTGTTTCAACCTACCAAATGATCCATTTATAATTTCCCTAAATGCGCCGAATGTTGAAACTTTGTTTACTTTAACACAATTATCAACCTTATCAACATACAAAAATAAAATTAATATTATCTTAGATGAGCAAATTATCATGCGTCAACACCATTTAAGGGAGAAATTATTTCCCTGAAAAAAAGAAGAAAAGAATCAATGGAATGAAATTTTCTATATAGCCAAATGGTTCCTTTGTTTCCTCCTATTGTAGGACTCAGTGCCCCCCCGGGGGCAACCGCTTTTACTTCTTCCTTTTCTACGGAATTTTCTTTGTTATTATTTTATTTTTTTCATACTTTCTATAACACGTATAGAAATTCGCATGCATAAATGATAAGACGTTCAGAGGCACCACGTTCTCATGCTTCCGTGTCCCACTCCCAAGAGATTTCTAGTGGGATAGAAGTCCTCTTGTTATACATCTGTGATTTTTTTTTTTTTTTTTTTTTTTTGGGGGTGGGGGGAGTACCAAAAATATCCGTAACCTTTTTTTTTCTCTTATTCAACTCATCTTTTATTTTTATAGTTTTATTTTCAAATTTTGTTTATTTCCAGTTTAATACTAAGCAAAAAAAAATTTCACTACATTCATTTTATTTTGGTGACAGGTATGTAGAAAATGCAAAGTAGGATCTTTGTTTTAATTTGTTTTCCTTTTTTAGAGTCTTTTGACGTTACATACAAATTTATTGGTTTATTGGATTGAATACAAACCAAATATAAAAGTGAAACTAAAATAAAAGTTAGATAACTAAGTTGAGAAAAAGAATAACAGTTGATAAATGAGTTTGAGAGAGAAAAGAAAAGTTGGGGAAATTGGTTCTGCATACATTGAAGAACCAATTTGTGGCTGCGAATCTTTTCTCATTTTGTGGCTGTGAATCTAAGCAGTACATTGAAGAGAACGAGCGGCTGAGAGCAATTCTAGGTGAATGGAGTACTCGAGCGGCAAAGGTAACTCATCAAGGAACAATTCCTGTTGCTTTAAAATCACTTTCTGCTCCATCAGATATCAACTATTGATTCACTTATCTGACCTGTGCATCAGCTTGAACGAGCATTGGAGGCAGAGCGAATGTCGAATCTTGAGTTCCAGAAGAAACTATCACAGCTCAGGAGTGAACTACAGGGATCGGCTGACCCAACCGGGCAACATTGAGCTCAAACCGTATGTATTCCTTCAGCTCCTTGGAATGTTGTCGCACCTTGGTTGATTCAGCCTTGTTTAACTGAACCGTGAATATAAAGTTGGGTTTGCAATCCCAGGAGGCACTAATGACGCAGCCACAAGGTGTAAGAACACTGATATGTTTATGTTTGGAGTTGTTGAAACTGCTACTGAGCACTAGATAATCTCCATTAAACCTTCTTAAGCAATGCTCTGGAACACACACATTAGACTCTATTCTTTTGGCATCATGGGTGGCGTAAGATTTAAGTCTCAACTCACTACAGTGAGACGAGGCGGTCATTTCATTGTGCACTTAGCGGCAATAGTGTGCAGTTATTCATGTGTACAGAACGCCAAAATGAAAAGCTTGAGGCGCAAAGGTAACATGTTGGCATTTGATTAATACAGATTTATCCTTGATGCGGGTTTAAATTTTGCATCTTTTCATTTCTGATAATAAGTCTTACAAATTAAAAAGATTATAGCATTAAATTAATCAAATAAAAAATATTTATTGGCCTTGTGGATGATGTGCTGGTAGCTGAGAAAGAATAGAGAATGTGAATCTTATATTATCATCAAAATTGCACGCTGTCCCAGTTATTTTCACGAAAATTGCATCGTACGAACTCTCCCCTCAACCATACCCAGCAACAACATGAATACATTTCTTGTTTCATTTGGCTAGTTGACTACTATGTATTGGCTTTGCATTCCAGACGATGTTACAATGGTAAATAATACGATCCTGCTTGCCTGAAACACACAGAAAGTGAGTAAATCTTGTCTGTTATGGTGGGTATGCAAGCCATGCTCTCCGAAGAGAAGGCGCAGAAAGATATATTGGTCAAATTTGAAAGTACTTAGAGGAGGTCACCCTCATATAAAAACCCTGAGTAATTTTAAAAATGCACGTTTTTTAATTTATAAAGAAAATGTGGTATGTGACCAAAATTACCTAATACTTTTAAAGAATTATGCAATAGTCTTTAAGTATCCTCGTTGAAGAATAAAGAACTCAAATTGTTGGTAAAAAAAATGAACGCTTGATTATTCCACAATTTGAAATTGATTGGGACGTCAGTAAGGCTGGCCTAAAATGAGTAAGTGGCCCAAAATTAATGGCCCAATTGTGCTTCAGGATTGTCAACGCTGCTATTGATCGGAAAGGCGGCAAGTAGGCCTGCAGTGGCCCAGGATAAATGCGGCCCAAGTCAAAATCATCCTATGTACACCACAGTGGTCACTTACCCTAATTCTCCGCGCTCCAAGAAAGACAATTTTTATTGTAACACTTTCTAGAATCAAAGCGCATCTTGAGAGAAAAGTGCATAAATCGGTGTGCAATCCACAAAGAAAATCCTAATGGTTATCTTGCACAGAAGAAAAGGGATCCACCTTCTTAACCATTGCAGTCAAGAACGATGCTCGCATCCATGTAGGGAAGGTAATGTTCCTCACAAAAGATAGGTATCCCGCCTCGCTATGTAAAGAAGGCTGTGGAGGGTCATGGCTATAAAAGGCTACGGAAATTCACTCCATAAGTAGGCTCTATTTTACCTACTAAACGCCCTCTAACAAGCTAAAGTTTACAGAAGCACCATACACTCTCAAACTTTCCAACGTTTTCCTTGTCCTCTCTACACTTGGTCCCCTACAAACTAAGTATCGAGAGGAAACTATTTTGTACAAGCAACCTCAAACCAAACCACTTTCTTCACAAGTGCATCCACGTTTTCAAACACACTCCAAGTATCGATCCTTGCATTTTTTGCATTTCACCTTCTTGTCCTTAGAAGGCTTTATACTGACTTGAACGTCGTAATATTTTCGGTGAGATCAATTTTTACCATCACCTGGCCTCTTATTTTAAATTGTGGTGTGTAGAATTCCAAGTTTGGTAGACGAAAATTAAAATCCGACAAACAGCTCGACTCGAACCCGTTTGAAGTTTGGATCCAGTGTACATTAGAAATCTTCTATTAAAAATTTACTATTGAAAGGAAAAATTTGGATATGCTTCCTGAAAATAAAATTAGCATTTTCATATAGTTAGAATTGAATATATAGAATAACTATTGTGATTTTTCAAAATTAGTAAATAGATCTGGTCATCAAAAAAAAAAAAAAAAAAATGACACACCTGTAATACTTAATTTTGTTTTTTAAAAAGGTAACACACATTTGTAGCCAATTTTCTAAAATTTTAATTTTTTTAAAAAAACAAGTCTATACTTTTATCGTTAAGGTCCCTTACATTTTTCATTTTATATCCTCAAAAGATCCCTACTTGCTCTCCTCTATACGCGCTCTCTTCTTCTTATTTCAAGAGAGATGCCATGATTATATTTTCAGTTTATATATTCTATGATATGTAATTAGATATAATGATTATGCTAATGAGCTTTTATAAATTTTCTGAAGCTTGAAAAAACTTACTGTATATAAAAGAAAAAAAGTCTATAATTATATCTCTAAGGCGCCTTATATTTTTCAGTTTATATGATTCAAAGATTTGTGCTTGCTGTCTACTACGTATGCCGTCTTCTTCTCATTCAAAGAGAGACTTTTACTCTGGCTAAAACACTAGCAACCATCAATGAGAGTATTTCAGTATTCTACTATTCAAACGTGAATATTTTATATTTTTTGATGTCCCTCATGGGAGAAAATTTCAAAGATGAAAGGTTGAATTGCAAAGAAAATGCAACTTGATTGTATAAGGTTTAATCTCCAACTATTAATAGAGACAGAATATAATAAATTCAAACAAATATTATTTGGGAACATAACATAATGATGGAATATAAGTAAAATACTCTGTCAAATTTCTCTATTTCTACTTCTTCCTTTATTATTTCATTATTTGATTAGGTTATTCTTCTTATACTAAATAAAAAATTAGTTAATTAGCTAGTTTAATTATTGTTTAAAAATTTATTAACCACCCATTTCACACCTTAGCTTGACCATTGAGACCACAACATGTAGAAAAGAATATCGGACGCGTAAGTCGAACATCATATTGTGCTAGTAGGGCCGCAACATGTATGAAAGAAAATTAGGTGCACCATTCAAATGCCATATTGTGCCATGCTCACACACTATTATGTCGAACTTAACCAGAAGCAAGTTTGAGAACAGTCAATCCCTCAGTCACATCTCAAGCATCCTCCCCCGGCTAGAGAAGGCCTTCATAAATATCTGTTGCTTCAATCCTGCCAAGAAAACCAACTCTAATGATAAAATTGTCCACCACAAATTAACAGAACATTCATTTACTTAGAACATTTTTTTTTAAAAAAAGGACAAATTTCTTCCATTCTCCAAAAAGAAAAATTGTAGCTCAAACTTGTAATTGTACTTTTAGGTACTGAGCCCCAAAGGTGAAAAAAAAAAAAACAACAACAAAGGTCATACCATTATCAAATAAGAGGCGCTGCGTGAAAGCGCTGGGGCATCACGGACAATGAGCCAAGGCACAGGACAGAATTGAGCTTTGAAAGTAGTGCTGTTTAGTTGTTGATTCATGGTTTTGCTCTCAAATTGATTGTAATCCTATGTTTTTGAATTTTTAACTTCAGATACTCCTTAAACTAAAGCATTGGAGAGCCATTATTGATTTATTTTGATTCCTCTTAATAAAGCCCCAAAAGGGTGAACTTTGAACCATCTGGCTTTCTCATACAATCTCCACATTTATGCTTGCCTCTCTTGGTGTTGACGGTGATGTACTCTACAAATGAGGGTTCAAGCTATTGGCCTCAGACATTGATGCTGTCATAAATATTTCCGGAGCTTAACTCAATACAAATTCGTTAATTCGATGAAATGTGCCTGATGAAAGGTTTCAGCCAGCAAAAAGAATTCGTTACGGATTCATACACTAGTATAAGGACAAAATGTGCCACTAATCTGAGACTTAAACCTATCTACCATGCATAAACATCACATTTAGATTACATGCGGAAAGAAAACAAATATCAAGACAATATACTCTTGCCATTGATGCCGATATCAGTTACTGCAATTACTAAATAGTTGTCTTAGTTTTAGCTCTTCTATGTGATGGTGTATTAGTAAGAATATTGATCCTAAGGACCTAAAACATGAAATCTTCTTTATAGGCATCTTCCCATCAAAGACGCCAAGCAGTTACCACTTCATGGTGGATGTGGGTAGTTGAAGCCAGTAGGTATCCTGAAAATCAGAAAATATTGGACCAACAAATTAAATTATTCAAATTCAAAATCAGAGGGAAATTTCAACAACTAAGTCTTTATCCAATACCGGGATCCTCAGTTAATGTTCAGGCGAATTTGTTGGAAACAAAGTAGAACCCAGTAAAGGTTAAATTTAAGGCAAATTTATTGGAAACAAAGAAGAGCAAAAGGGTTCATGAATGAACACTACTTCTGTCATAAAAACAATTTCGTGGCACAGCAAGATATATAAATTCCTGAAAATGATATTAGCAGCAAACATCTCAAATGCCTATTTAAGACAACGAATTACCAATAACATCATCTAAACGGAGAAAAGTATGACTATGGAGGCTCACAGAGTACTAAGCTGAAAGAATTTAACAATAACACCACCTCCTGCTTCTTCCAGTAAATGCCACTAGTTGCCAGAAGGACAACAAAAGTCATATTATACGCTTGTCTAAAAAAACAGACAACCTTGAATTTGCCTGCATTCTTCCATCAAGATTGGGCTGAATGATTCAATGACCATGTTCCTCCCCTTATATTATGGCATGTATGGGAATGAATATCCTTCAAAAGAAGTTGAAGGCTCCAAGCACAATGATGAGATTGTTCTATTTTCGGTATGATATCACACACTCAAATTATAAAAAAAATCCCTTTGCAATATAGTGATATACTAGCAAACCCTTCCTAGACTACATCATGCAAAAGGTCACTCACTGGGCCACCCAATTTCTTATGTTTGGAGAGAGAGGGAGAGAGAGAGTTTTCTTCATCTAGTGGAAGAGAAGTTCTGTCAACCTCTTCATGAGACATAGGTCATCAAATTGAACTTGGACTGAATAGCTATTGCACTTCTCCAGCCAGTCTATGCCAAATGATTCCAGAAAGCATGGACTCCCCTGAAAATGGAATCTGCTGTGATTAAGGAAATGACTTATAAAGATCACAAGGAAAAATGCTGGTCATGCAGATTCAAAGAAATGCCCTCCTTTGAAGAGACAACCGAGCTATGAAAAATACCTCAACATTGTTTAACTCTTTGAAGTATGCTCAATTCACATTGGAGTCTTATCGTTTACGCAAGCTGTAGTAAAGTCTTCATTATATTCTTTATAATAGTTTGCACAGGAAAAAACCTCCAAGCCACTGAAAACTGCCTCCAGTACTTTTCCAGTCAGCAGTTTACATTCCCCTGGATAACCATCTCCACAATGAAGGATGATTATACAAACAAAAATGAAGGATGACCAATGAAAAGGGGCAACCTTGAAATTGGTATTTTTCTGCAAAGTCATGTTGTCCCCTGATATAAATTGATCAAGTTCAATAAATGAGATTGGAACCTTGAAGTTTTGGGAATTAATGAATCCTGTTTACTTCAACCAGACTATGGCCTGGTATCTTTTCCAGCTCCCTGTCCATCATTTTTCTCATTCTATGTGCATCATCCCACCTACCAGCCTCAGCAAATATGTGAAACATGAGAACATGGAAACTAACTGTTGGAGGACCCAGCTGAAAAACCCGCTTTGACACAAGTTCAGCAAGCTCAACATTTCCATGTATTCTACAAGCACCAAGCAGAGCTCCCCAAACACCCACATCAGGCTCAACTGGCATCCTTAGTACAAACTCATAAGCCTCTTCCAAGCTCCCAGATCGACCAAGAAGATCTACCACACAAGCACAATGTTCTGAACCAGGCACAATTGAGTAGTCTTTCATCATGCTCTCAAAATGCTTCTTCCCCTCGGCAATAAGACCTGCATGCCTGCAAGCTGTTAAAACAGCAATAAATGTGAAGCTATTTGGCATAATACCCAGCTCTTTCATCTTTGAGAAGAGCTTGAGAGCATCCACTGCACGCCCATGAGATGCACAGGCCCCAATCAATGCAGTATAAGACACAACACTTTTGTAGGGAAGCCCCTCAAAAACATCCATGGCTAATTCTATATTACCACATTTTGAATACATGTCTATGAGTGCATTTTGTATCGAGACATTGGTTTTCAAACCTTTGTTTTTTACAAGTTCATGTATCCACCTTCCTGTACCGAGTGCTCCCAAACTAGTACAAGCTGAAATGACAGTAACCATTGTGATGTAATCATATTCCACCTTTTCATGCTGCATCCTGAGAAAGATCTTGACTGCATTGCCACCTGCATCGTTCTGCTCATAAGCTGCAATTATGGCATTCCATGAAACCAGAGTCCTAACTTGCATCTGATCAAACAATGACCGGGCCATATCCACATTTCCTTGCTTACCATACAATGCAATTAATGCATTTACAAATGATATTTCTGAGTCTGCTCCCATTTTGACCCCAAAACCATGAATTAGTCTTCCCATATTAAACAATTCTAGACCAGCACAAGCTGGAAGAACACTGACAAGTGTAACTGCATTAGGTTGAGAGCCGGAAGCCAACATATCCAGGAAAACACCCAACCCCTCTCGAAGAAACCCATTCTGCACATAACCTGCAATCATTGAAGTCAAAGACACTATATTCGTCGTAACTTGTTCTTCAAAAACCAACTCCATATTCAAAATTTCCCCACCCTGAGAGTACATAGCAACCAAAGAGCTCCGCACAAACACATCTGAATTAAACCCGCTTTTTATAACATTACAATGTGCCTGTTTCCCTTCCCTCATTGCCGAAATAACTGCACAAGACCTCACAACGAATGGGAAGGTGTAACTATCTGGCAATAACCCTGCTTGATGCATGTTCTTATAAAGAATTAATGCTTCGCGGCAAGGACCCATATTGGCATAGCCCCTGATCAACGTGTTCCATGAAAATACATCACGTTCAGGCATTTTATCGAACATTTTCTGAGCGTAGTCCATTGTGGGTGACCATGTTGAAGCCGAGGAGACAAGTTTGGTTGCGAGTGTGAGAAGTCTTAGGGAACCACTTGTGATGATCAAAGCATGGATTTGTTCAAGGTCTCTGAGAGAAGAACAAGAGTCCAAAAGGTGGTTAAATTGGAGTGAGTGGTAGTTGGTACGGAAGTCAAATGGCGCTGAGAAAACCGGCGCTTTTTTCCTTCGGAAGGCGAGGGAAAGTAGGTTCGTCAGTAAAACATAGAATCCCATCCCAGGAGTCACATGTCCTGTCCTCGGAAAAGCTGTCGAATACACCCCCAAACTTCAAAATTAACGCCGGGAAAAGTTTAATGAATGCTCCAAACAGAACCAAAAAAGCTGTGGAGCCACCTGTTGTCCCTCTTCCTCGTTGTGAGCCCATGCCAGACATTTTTTCCGTTTTTACTAGAGAGGCCTCGGATTGGATGGATAATCCATCCGAGAACATTGCTGAGGGACAAGCAGAGGAGGAGACTGAGGCAACTCAGGCCGAGAAAGCAACGATGATGATCACGATGACGACTGATGAATCTGCTGAGGCCGAGGAAAGCTAGGCTGTGGAGTTGCCCTCTTACAAGACTGCTGATCTCCCTTGCCTTGCAATCAAAGTCTACAGTCCCATTGAGCTTCCGCCCGAGGTATTGGTCAAGAACGTTGCTGGGACTTCACGCACTGCTGAAGCGGAGATTGGGGTTGCAGATCATCTTGAAGCGGCTAAGCCCCCGGTTCTTACTTTTGTTAAAGTTGCCCCTACGACCGACGCCAGGGCTGAGATTTCTGTGGTGCAAGAGGCAGTTGCGATGGAGCTGACTAAATCTGAAGATCTTAAAATGAGACAGTCCCGCAGAGAACACCTTTTTTGCCAATGTACATCTCTATTTTACCTTAGACTCATTTGCTTTCTCGATGGCGCTTTAACAACAAACCCCTATTTTTCAATTTCGTAAGCTGGTCAGCCGATTTTGTAAGGTCCCACATTGGATTGGAGGAGGGGAACGAAGTGTCCTTATAAGGCGTGGACATCTCCCTCAGTTAACGCGGGCTTGGAGCCTGGGGGTTCGGCGAGAAAACCTTGAGGCTGTGTTTGGCTTGGGACGCCGTGAAGTTCCTGGCCAAAGAGGACAATATCTCGCCACATCATCTTCTGCCGTTGCGTTACTGGGGAGACGCGTTTTGGGGCGGCAGGCGTCTGCGGGAACAAAACCGTGAGGCCAGTAGGCTTGAAAATGCCGTGAAACTCTCCCATGCCGCGGCTCAGTAGGTTTGAAGACGCCAAAGTTTCTCGGGTCAGCGACAATATCTACATGCGGATGCGCGGGGGCGTTACAAATGGTATCGGGCCGGATCCGGCCCAGGTGTGTCGGAGGACGGCGGGTCCCCAAGGGGGTGGATCAGTGGGTCTCACATTGGATTGGGGGAGGGGAACGAAATGTCCTTATAAGAGCATGGACACCTCCCCCCTTGTAGACGCGTTCTGGGAGCCTGTGGGGGGTTCACCAAGAGAAAACCTTGAGGCCTGTGTTTGACTTGGGATCTTGGGATGCCGTGAAGTTTCCCAAGCCAAAGAGGACAATATCTCGCCACGCTGTGCCGCCGCTGCGCCGCTCTGGGAGACGCGTTTTGGAGGCGGCTTAGGCCGTCTGCCAGGAACAAAACCGTGAGGCCTGTAGGCTTGGAGATGCTGTGAAACTCTCCCAGGCTGCGGCCTGTAGACTTGAAGACGCCGCGAAGTTCTCCCGAGCCAAAGCGGACAATATCTACATGCGGATGCGCCGGGGACGTTACAGATTTACTCCAATTATTGATGAAACTGCCCAATTTCTCGTGGGCTTAGAGACCCTTAAGGCTCCTGAGGAGCAAAATAAGGGCATGTAGCTCAAACTTGCTAAGACCAAGAGTAAAATCGCCTCTCTTGAGAATTTACTGAAGGCCCAACAGCTGCGGTATATTTTTCTCCGGAGCAGAAATGTTCGCCTGGAGACCGAGCTGAGGACTTCAATAAAGGTTAAAGATCTCAAATCTGTATTGTAGCGAAAGTACTAGGATGGCACCGCACTGTGCCGCCACGTAGGGAAGATGCTGGTGCCCCAACTTCCTCTTTCTCCACTGCATCCGAGGAATGTCTGTGCTAAGAACAAAGAAGATTTGCTTGTCCACCCAGAGGGGGAGGAGATCCTAGATCCTTTTGGTCGGGATCCTCCACGCATTAGTGTATCATTGTATATGTGTTCTTCTATTTCTTTTTGTTGTACATAACATATACATATGTATGAAAACTATTCTTTCCTTGTGCAACTTCTCTTCTTTATTTATACTTATGGTTCTTTCTTAGACTTAAACTCTTGAAAAGTTTTATCCTTCATGAGTAAAGTGTCCGAACCTTTTGACCGTTGTTGACTGAAGATGCTACCTCTAGGGTCTTCGCATTCTTGCTATTTTTTAAGCCCCCTAAATTTTTAAGTTCAACCTCTTATGGGTTGCTTAGTGTCGTTGCCAAGTTTCTGAGTACGGCTCTTAATGGGTAACTCGAACTTTGTCAAATTTTTTAGTATGACCTCTTAATGGGCTGTTCAAATTTTGCCGAGTTTTTTAATATAACTTCTTATGAGTCACTCAAACTTAGCCGAGTTTTTAAATACGACTTCTTATGAACAACTCGAACCATATCGAGTATTAGAGCAAGTGGAAGGAATCCTATCACTTGACTTAGAAGCAGTCTATGTCTTGATTATTTATGAGATGGCATGCAAACACACCAATGAATGCAAAACAGCAAATAAGCAAACATAGTTTTATTGCTTTAATAAGATGTGGTACAAGCACATCAAATGATGCAAGTTACTTTATCTGACTGTTGACATATATGGCTACTTCTCCGCTGGTATGGAATTGTCCGCAACCTTGCCATGCTTTGGGCTTCTTTGAGCATGTCCAGGCTTTCACAGAGCCTTTATGTACCGTCACTTGGGTGGACCGAGTGGATACCATGTTTACGGCCCTCGCGGCTACCTATTCCCTGGATGGTCCGCCTCACCATTGCCTACTACTCCAGAAATTTGTCCAGGTCTTTACAGGAAACAGTTAAGGTGGCCTCTCCTGATCGGCTCTTGAAACTCAATTTGCAGCGCCCAACAACTTTCAGTACCATGACCTCCGCGGCGATGATAGTTGCAGTGCTCTAACGGATTACCTTTGTCTGGATTTCTTAACACTTTAAACCACTTCAAAAATTTTTCATTCCAAATTTACATCAAGATGTTGGTACGCGAATTGTTCAAGAGAGTCAAGTCCAAATGATTGAACTTCCCTTGATCAACCTGCTCGGTCTTTTGCTACTTTGTTGATCCTCGGGAATCCTGATGGTCCGCATTCTTTCTTTTTCCTTCCACCGCCCTTGGGAGGGAATTCTCTTCTCTTTCTGGCCACTTCACATCATTGACTTCTTCGGCCACTATGTAGGCTCGCGCCACGGCCTCGTCTCTGTGAAGGTCTAGAATCCTTTGTGCACGAGGTGCTTAAAGAAGCTACCTCACTCCAACGCGGACAGAAAAACGATGAGCTTGACCCCATCGGTTAGCTTGGGGATCTGCTTGGCCTCGATAATGAAACGGGACAGGAAACTCTTCAGGTTCTTCCTAGCCCCTTGCTTCACATGAGAAATGTGTCATGATTGCTTTGGAAGCAAATTGGGAAAGGAAGGTCTCTGCCAACTCGCTGAATGAGCAAATAGAGTCTGTAGACAACCCGTAGAACCAAATCCTCGCATCACCCTTGAATGTCAAGGGAAAGTACTGGCACATAATCTCCTCATCCAATCCCTGAAGGCTCAAATGTTCCCAAAAGTAATTCAGGTGATCTATATGATCAAAACTTCCGTTATAAGCATCAAGAGTTGGCATTTTGAACTTAGGAGGTAATGGCCTCATTCTCATCTCCATTGTAAATGGTGATCGGCGTAGGTCAGCAACTCCTCCTCTTGCTTCTTCTCGAAGACCCGTTTTAAGATCTTCTCAAACTTCTCCTCCATTTGAGGTGGAGCCATTGTCTTCTTCTCATTGAGGTAATCTCTCAACTTATAAAAAGCTTGTGTAGCTTTTTGCTCAACATGACTCTTATTTCTTAGAGGAAATCCGTTACGAGAGGGTCCCATTTAAAAGGTGGGCTCTTGATCGTTGCGAGAATTACAAGGACTTCGCCTCTCTGGGCTATCTTCTTGGATTCGAGGACCCAAGCGACTTTCAAGTTGTGACTGGACTTTACTGCTTGAGGCAACTTGTGTCCTTGGGCCCTTATGCTGGATGGCTTGCTTCGTGGGGTGCTTTTGCCCCTTACCTTTTTCTAGGACATCACGGTTCTGAGCGGTCTTGAATGGCGCCTCCTTTAGTTGCGCATCCATTTTTATGTAAAGGATTTGAACCGCCCTAGAAATATTGTCCATCCTCAAGGCCAATGCTTGAACATATAGATTGGGATGTTCCTCTACCCTGATGCCCACAACATAGCCATTGCCATACAAAATAACTTCTCTAGCTGGAGTATTGGTTTGTGCTTTGGTGTTCATCATTTTTCAGTTTTTTAAAAAATGTGTTAACCTGACTTTTAGTTGGTTTTCACAGACGGCTCCAATGTTGTGTCCTCGGATCCTGGGCTTTATACAGATAAGGACCCAGGTGTAAAGCAACATGAAATATACCTTTTTAGTAGAAGAGAGAGAGAGACGGTGACACGTTAAGTTTTTACGTGAAAAATTCTCTTCTAAATGAAAGAAAAAATCCATGGGATTTTGAGTTTGAGAACTGTTTCACTATCTTTGAATGCGAGTGCAAAGGATGGAGAGCAAAGTGTCTAGTGACTCTCAAGGGCCACTCTTACAATCACAAATGCTCTTTCAGTGGTACAACGTGAATGCCTTCTTTTCTCTCTCTAAGAGCGTAAATGTCAGGAGCAGCCATGTGGAGGTGGCGTGTGCAATGGATCCTGTCACCAACTCTACAAATTCATCCTACTGTGTCAAAAAGATTGTATGTATGCGGGCTAACTCTATAAGACATTACTTCCGCAGATATCACACCTACTCTGTAGGCCATCATTCCTTATGAAGATTGCGTGTTGCATAGATCGCACGTGTCTTTATAAACGACATCCTTCTGAGTTGGCGTTCTCGGCCGTCCTGAGCTTCCTTTCTACGCTCATGCCGTTGGAGACTTCTCAGATTCTACGTCCTTGACGAAGGCTTTTAGCCTTTATCACTTCCGCGGACGTTTGGTGCCAAATGTCCTTGAGCTTTCAGAGTCATATCCTCGTGCCATGTCCTCAGGGCTTTATTGGAGACTTTGATCTCTCACAGAGTCCTCGAGCCTCCCAAGCTAAATCAGTCTGTTGGATCAATGCAGCTCTTTGGGCCTTTTAGGACTCGAGCCTAAGTCCTCGGACCTCCAAGGCCAATTTAACTTCTCGGACCAAATCGACTCCTTGTGCCTCTTGAGGCGTAAACCTAAGTCTTCGGGCCTGTTGAGCTAATTTAGTCTATTTAGCCAAATTAGCCTCATGAGCCTCTTGGGACATGAGTCCAAATCCTCAGACCTCTAGAGCCAATTCAGTCCCTTGGGTCAAATTAATCTCGTGAGTCTCTTGGGACGTGGGTTCAATTTTCAGAGATTTGTGATTGGTGAGACTTAAACCAAATTATAAGATTATGTAATTATCTTGTAAAATGTCTAGAGATTTGCCGGGCCTTGGAACTTGAGATTCTTTTGTTTATTTTTTTTTTATGTTCTAAAAAATCATTTTGGACACTTCATCTAATATAAATTTAATTGTATTGTTCTAGTTTAAAATTTTAATTGTCTATTACCTTGGTATATTGATTTATAAATTGTCTATTTCTATCAATTATACGTGGTGAATTGCACGGCCTTAATCTAAATTTACATTTGTCAAGGTAATTATGATTTTTTAGAGATACGTAATTTATAAACAAAATCACATAGTGGAACAGTGTCTTTATAACATTCACTATTGAGGCATCAGGTTTTAGACTTTTTAGGAACAAGCCAATTGGTCAATGTCAATTTTAACATAGGATTTATGCACAGCACCAAAAAAAAAAAACATTATATTTATTTATTTATTATTTTTTAACATCAGCCATTATTAAAGTATAAGACTTTATATAATCTTGAAAAAGAATTAATCTGCCATTATGTTTTTATATTCCTTTCGTGTACAAACAAACAAAATATCTATTGTCACATCGTGCGAAGCTTGGTCTTTTTTTTAAATACACTACAGCAATACTATTGTATAAGCTAAATTTGATTAAAATTAGAGTCTATTTACCAGAAATAAGAGACCTATATTCAATT
This sequence comes from Nepenthes gracilis, assembly GCA_033239525.1. Lineage (NCBI taxonomy): Eukaryota > Viridiplantae > Streptophyta > Magnoliopsida > Caryophyllales > Nepenthaceae > Nepenthes > Nepenthes gracilis. The sequence goes on from BSYO01000004.1 coordinate 28,887,851, forward strand.
TAATTATCTAAATAACATTTTTTAGTTATTTATAAATAATGAATAAAATAAAATAGACGTAAAAATTTTCTATTTGATTATGAAATTTACCAAAATATTGCTAAAGTAGACCAAAAAATTCAACCATATTTCTCTAAATACTTCTCATAATCAAGCACTTTCCTTTAAAACCAACAAAAGATTGCAAAAAATTCAACAAAGGCCAAAAGTACTATTAAAATTTAATCTTACGGCAAAATATGATGGAGAAAGCTTCACCAAACTTCACTGAAACAAGAAAAATAAAATAAAAACAGAACCTTATTACCTTTTCAGTCCAAAAAAACAGACAATGCCTAATAAACTAGGCAGAGCTGCCTAAATTTCAATGAACTCACAATAATGCTAGTTCTTTATTCAACCAAGTAATAAGATGCTATCTTCAGAATTCTGATACAAGCAAAGAATAACGCCAATAGCTCCCCAAAAAAAAAAAAAAAAAAAAGAATTGAACTTGGCCCCTCATTTTGTATGTTAAGATCTCCTTTCAAACTTCATAGATGTCTTGACAGATTGAAATGCAGCAAATACAGCTTGGTGATCAACCGTGCTATCTGTTGTGCAAAGGTCAGATTGAATGGAAGAAGACCGCAAAATTTCAAAAAGAGAAGTGCCATGACCTCTCTGATCCGCCATTTCAGTCCTTTTGATACTAACTTTTGCTTGAGAGCTAGTAAATTTAGCTGAAACATTCCTCTTTGGCTGATTCTCCTTCTGACACTGCATGTGAGGAATTACAGTGAATTAACAGTATAAAAAATGAAAAATTCAGTTGCTAACATAGACCTACTCTTACATAAACGCCCCACTAGCTTTTTCAATGGTTTGAATCCTTCAATAAGATAGAGCAACCTTACTTCTAAATCATAACTCACCCATCAAACAACAACATAGATATCAATTCTTTAAATAACATGAATGAAATTGCCAATGTCAATCAAAAATATTATGCAATATAATTTCGTTGTTCTTAATTATGTCAGAAATATATATTTAAACTTTTTATAACTTTTGGCTCGTGAATATATATATATAAGCTCATAAAAATTTCAAGACTTTTAAAAAGAAGTATCCGCTCTTTGAGAAAGTTTGCATTGTCTATGGAGACCACCGCTCACTGCCCTTCAAAATTCAAGCACCAAAAGTCCTTCATTCAATGATGAAGACAGCACAAAAGATGGAGTCAAAGAGGATGAAGATGGTGGCACTCCCAAAGATAAGAAAACAAGTCAAATAGATACAGCTTCTGGTGATCAGAGAACAAATAAATTAGATTGATTGGTTCATTCTCTGGAACTTCACAATCGTTTAGTGAATTTCAAAAGGCAAACATGAAACAGGTAGAGAAGGAAAATTTCAATTCCAATTCATGAAATAACCATAAGGCAAATTCTTGGTTATCAAGCAGGCCTTGATGCATTAAATTCTATTAATGGCATTGACAGAGCAACCTTTACAAAAGCCGTTGAAAAGCTTACAGAAAGTAAAATCACAGAAATTTTCCTCAACTTATCAGTTGAGAGATGAGGGGCTTCAGTAACTATGCAATGCACTGGAAGTTCAATGACACTCTAAACAAATTACTAAAAGTCATTTAGCTATGATATTTCAATAACCAACCCAATCAAGAACACACTTCAAAATAACAATATATCTTTCAATTATTAGTAGAACTATAAAGTGAAAGAAAACGCTAGTGCATTGTAAAATTTCTTGAGGGAATGAGTGATAAATATAAAGCAATAGTTTAATGATTATTTGGTTTGAGAATAACAATCATTCATTCTGTTGAAGAGATTGGACTGGGTGTCTAGGACTAGATGTCTCTCAAGTTATATTGTTGGTCCCGGGTTATGTGTTTTATTATGTGGTTAGTGAACGTAGTTTGTGATTTTACAGATACATGCACATTTACATGCTATTTATTTTTTAACTTATTCTTTTTATTTCTTTTTTACCTTTTTGAACCAATTTAATTTGTGCATATGGGCCAGCAATAGGTGCCATTAGAACATCTGTTCAAGGTGTAGATGAGAAGGACTTCCTGTTTATTGTTTTTGCTGCTATGAAGTACGAAAGGCTTGCCACCCATTGGGAACTCTGAACCACATCTAAGCTGAGAGGGCATGGATGTGCCAGACAAATAGGAAAGGGTAATGAATCTATACGTCATAACCTTTTGAGGATGAGAGATGATGTTTGTTTAAGCCTTGCAATGCGGAGAGAGTTTTTTTTTTTCTAAGAGAGAATCCAAGTTCATAGCTATAGAAGAACAATTATCACATCACATAATATGTATTTTTTTAAGTTACGGGAAGAACATACCAGTATTCCATAGAAATATTAAAAATTATTTTGAAAGAGTTCTTAAGGTAGTGTGAAAATTAAAAAGGAAATAACAAATCATCTTTACTTCAAAAAATCCATCCAAAGACTTTGAACGAGTTCATCCTAAGAGATATTTTATCTTTTTTATCCTACTTATTGTCCTTTTACTTAACCCCTTACCCCACCTTAAAAAAAATATTATCCTTTCTATGATATATAATTGATTTTTTTTTAATTAAAAATAATTTCGTTATTTTAACACATAAAGGCAGTTTAAGATTGAGTTTATCAAATAGCCCTCACTATACATAATTTTCAAATCTTCACCGTTATAAATTGATTCCTACAAGGACTGCATTGGAGCAGTTGACGGAACTCATGTTGATCCGTTTGCACCAACTGATCAACATCACCTTATCAGCCAAAGAAAAATGAGTCCACGCCAAATGTATTATGTGCACGCTCATTTGACAGGGCTTTTACTTGTCATATGGCTCAATGTTAATTTTTTGAGAGTTTTCTAATGATTATTGGTAAAGCCATAATACCTATTGATCCAAGTTGTCATGCTAGAGCCAATATATATTTTAGGTGGGGAGGAATGGAGAACATAATGTGAAATTGGTGTTAAGAATTATATAATTAACAAATGGTGCCAAACATAACCTATTTCATGGGTTTTTTATTTTTTCTTTTGTTTCTTTAACTACAAACCAGGAGATAAAAACATTACCAAAACATTCTTTTCATATTTACAGAAACAATGAAAACAATGAACCTAGCATACTAAACCAATACAAACGATGCTGAACTATACCTTAGGTTTTCTATTTTTAAAACTAACTCCAATCTTTGAATTTTTATTAAAATGCCTGTAGGAAATGGACACTGGTAGCAACTTATGGAGACCATATGAACTGTCCATTTTGGTTCAGCCTCCTGACTTATAGAGAATTCAGCCAAGTTAATTTAGCAAAGAGTAGGAAAATCATGTTGAAACGCAATAGTGACCCAAGAGCAAAGACATCAACCAAAAAGTGGTTCAGCTTGGCTTGGGGTTGCTGGCATGTGACCTTTCTCGATGAAATTTTACAGAAATTTAGGCTAGCATTTCAACTGCAAAATTCAAGAACCAAAAATCAAAAAATAAATAAATTGTTTATCCATTAATATTCTAACAGGGTCCATCTATTTCTCACAAGTCAAAACTACATTATCCCCTCTACTTCCTTCTTGGAAGAACTTTCTTTGCAGGTGTTCCACCAGAAAATATTCAGCAAAGATGCCTTACTCTTACACATTTGATTTGAGCAGAAAACCAACAAATGAGAACTATGTTCTTATTTTTTGGATAGATTGAGATTTCATATAAAGCTTACCATGTCCGTTGAATCCTCAGACACAGAAATCGAACTCCTGCTATTGCTATCATCTCTTGCAAATATGAAAGATGATCTAGCTGTACTTGATCCATGCCTATTTGTTGATGACGCAGCATGGTTTGATGCTCGATTTAGAAAAGAAGACTGAAATTTTCAGCAGAAAAAACATCATTGTCAATGGCATCCCTAGGCAAAAATGTTTCTAAGACAATTACCAGGACAGAGAAGCATGCAGAACAAGCTCATAATAAAAGGTTTGTCATAATATATGGCAGTCAAATGGGGAGACTTGCTTCAGTCCCAAGATATGGTAATGTTAACCTAATTTAGATGCGCATACAAATTAATTGATATGACATATATGTGGAAATACATTTACCTTTTCAGAGCCAATGCTGCTTCCTTTGACGAGCAGTGTGTCAAAGAAAGCTGAACATCATAAACAAATAACATGTGAGAAACAAAAGCCAATAATTTATAATGTAACCACAAAAGTCATATAGCTCCAATATTACATGATGTGTTTGCTTTCTTCCTAGTTTCAGGCAATATATTTAGCTTCTTTATGCGACCAAAAACTTCTCTTGATGTTTCATCCTCAGCCGGGGAGACAAATGCGGCATTCTCTTTGAGTTCCTGATTAGATTTAAAAACCAAATTTACAATGGTCCAACCAGTAAAGACATGTCCAACACATATTAACCAAAATATAACTAAACAAGCATGCTTAGTTGACATCCTGATGAAACAAAAAAAATACAAAGTTCACTTCGAGTCAACAAATCCATTTGTGACAAAAAAAGAAAGCCATACCACTTTCTCAAGCAGACATTGCTTAATCAATCTTTTTTCTATTTCCTCATCATCAGATGACAAGAAACCATCATCTTTATCAGTGAACATCTGTGGGATCATTTGCTTTAACTTTCTAGTGCTGAAATGAGCAAATTTTGTTGGAAATAGATCTTTTTCCACATCACTACCAGAATCATCATTTTGCCCATCTATATCTCCCCCAGCTTCTTCATTAAACAAAATTGTTTCTTCCTTATTTAAATTACAGTTTAGTCTTTGCAATAGATTATCTGTTCCAGCACCATCTTGTTGCTCAAGCCACATCTGATGAAGCTCACTGCGCCTTTCACAATCAATTGGCTTTTCTTTGTAATCAGTGGCTATGATATCATCAATGTCTTGAGGATCAACTTCATCCTCATCATCTTGGAAGCACATAAGGTCACTGTCACTATCATCTTCTTCTATAGCTTCTTCATCAAGAAATGCTTTCACAGGATCACCATCTGGACATGAATTTTCGTCAAAGGGTTGTTGAAGTAAGGGGTCAATATTCTCTTTGTCATCATCATCCTCATCAGAAGAGCTACAAAAGAAATGAATGCCTTTATTAAGCTCCAAGGCATGAGATGCGCGTAAATAACTTTAACCAGATCTGAAGCAATGTTTTTTTGATTATCAAGATATCTTTCAAAAAACTTTCTCAACGAAAATTCGTCCACAGTAAATTATATGACTTGGAAGGAAAATAGTGGAAACATAAATAAAAATATCAATCGATATGTATCGACATTAAGTCCTCTCGATACCGAAATAATATCTTGACATATTGCCACATCGGCGAGACATTACAATAATCGGGTGATATTTAAAATATTTGCTAATATACCAAATATTTTGTGAATATATTGTCCAATATTTCCTATTAGCTTATAATACTCATAAGGTTTTTTCTTCTAATATGTCAAATACTGTACATAATATTCAAGATTGATATAGCCATAACTAATATCAATATTGATATTTTCATCCATGAGTGGTGGTATACAACAGTAGATTTAGCAAAGCAGCCTGAAAATTCAGCAGAAAAAACACATGTTATGCAATAAAAAAGAAAGATCATTGGTACATGTCATCAAGATGTGCAGAATCAAGCTTTAAATTCATTTCAAATGAAGATGGAGCTGCATCTTCCGGAGGATTGCTAGCGTCCTCATTTGATTGGTCATCTTGTGTGTCACCAGGTTGCAAATCAAAACATAGGTCCTACAATGCAAATATCACATGTCATTTCAAAATGCGCTTCCTTGGTGTAACTTCTCTTTCAACTGTATCAAAACCAGAAGATGAAAAACCTGAGTGTCACTAACTGGTGCTTGAAATGCTTGACTGGGCTTCTCAGCCAAAAGCTGCAATTAAATAAAAGCGAGACTTAAATTTGGTAGTCCAGGCAATCAATATAATTACTAATCCATATTGCAATTTCATATTGCTTTTTGAGTAAATCCAGAAATCGCATACAATCCCTCGCAACAGGTGATTCAACATGATAGAATTCATGAATCAGCAAAGTTAGACATCATAGGCAAATTACAGAATCCTGCAATTGCACGTACTTGAATCTCCAAGGAACAGAAAAGACAGCAACACACAGATAGAAGAAACTTTTGCTTAAACCATCATCTAGAAAAACATTACTCATCTATTCAGAGTCTGCTTTTTTTTTTTTTTTTGGAAGTACAGAGCTAGTGTACCTACAGTCTTGATGGAAACCACATCATATAGAAGATTTGATAGGATCAGAAACTGCTCTGACAAAATGTGAAGACAGGGACTTATTTTACTGAAAATTAATGATGCAATTCTGTTGGGGTTTAGCACCATTATCTGTTTTTATTGCTGAAAATATAAGCGTTAATATCGTGTCAGAAGTGGTCGCAGTCATATTAATATCAGAAAACATATCAAACAATACATGATGGTATCAAATATATCGAATTGAAAAAAAATTTCAAAATTATAAGTTAACAAAACTGTATCAGCCGATATATCGGTCAATACATAAACATATTGTAATATTGACATAATATTGGAAAATATCAATATCAGGAGACCACGATACCAATACATATCGTTTGACGTTTATCATGTCAACTGATACATGCATCAATGTCCATTGTGTGATTCACTTGATGGATTGCTCAATCAAAAAGAGGAAATAGGGTTATGCACAAGGTTTGCAGCATTATTCTGAGTGGAAAGCTAGCACAAAATTTTACGCGAAAATTGCACGAGAGAAAATCTGCCAAAGAATTTTGTGTGAAGTGCACACCATTGCTGCTCGAGCAACAATACATTTTTCTTTCTATAAAGCTAGTATAGTTTTATAATTTTGCACACTTTTCTCGTCAGGTTCATTCCAAAATTGAGACCAAACACAGGGAGGGATAGAGAAGAAAAATAGGAAACAAGAGGAAGGAGATGTTATCGGATCCAAACCACATCTTTGGTCAAGTTTTTTCTATTTTCTGTTATGCTGTCCTAAGTAGATATAAAACATTTCTGCTAATTTAAATTTCTAGATTTCACTATTAGTAGGTGTAGATCTCAAATTTTTACTTATACAATGGTATATACGAAAATGTGTTGGGAAGACAATTGTCCACTTATGATGCTAAGAATTGTGTACGCATGTGATGAGAGCTAAGTGGGTCTGTTTAACAACATATTTTTATGGTGAACTTCTATTTGGAGGCAATAATTTTATAATTTTTCCTTGATTAAGAGGAGTTTTTTATGTAAAAATTTGATACCTCTTGTGTACAATTGAGTTTTGTTCATTGCATGTTGTAGTATTGTGCTATTATTCTCCCTCTCACAAATGCAAGCAAACAATGGAGTGTATTTCTCTTCCCAGCAATTGCATCAAACTAAAGGCTGTGAATCAATGAACTAATTAAGTAACATATATTTGATTACCAATGGACAAGAAGCCAGTTCATTGGTTGAATGGGATGTATCTTCATCAAACCTATCAGCAGAAGAGGTATTTAAGGCAGACCCCTCAACTGCAGCTTGAGCAAATGGCTTCCCAGGTACTTCTCTGTGTTTGCTATCCAATTTCTCGACAACGGGAGCATCATCGGAATCATCATCTGGGGTAAGCTCCCGTAAAGGATCGTGAGACTTATTCATGCTACGAAGCCTCAATCTTCCATGCACGAAAAAGGGGGAAAACAGTAAATCGGCATATAATACAAGAATCAACATGCAGAAAGAACAACCAAAAATTAAGTGCTCACTTTTTCGACATCTCCAATTTCCTGTGCCTTATCTTTTCAAGAACAGAAGATATTGGTTTTCGAACTACAGGTATGGGTTGAAACTCCACTTCTCTCCTTTCTACACATCAACGCAAACTAAACAATACGTAGACAAGTACAATAGACCAGATTATCGTGTTCATGTGCCAATTAAACTGTAGGTGCGGCTCGAATAGTAATGAACGGAATTGCTTGAAGGCAATACCTCTTAAGTATCTCTGATATTCCACAAGTTGCGTTTTTTTCTCCTGCAAATTCAACAACAGAATCAGACCAACATCAGAAATCACAAATGAAAGCAATTAACAAGAAAAATAGCGTAGTGCTTACTAGGTTCTCCTTTCTTCTCGAGAATTTGGGCTTCCCGTCAGCTGCAGCAGCTCTCTTAGTCCCTTTTTTCTCTTTGCATTGCCTAGAACTCTTAGATCTCTTCTTCTTGCTCTCCTCAATCTGGTCACTAAACCCCTCTGAACTCGGCCTCTTCATGTCGACCTTCGACTTCCCCAAATTCATATCTCCTCCCACGTCTCCAATCAACCCATCACTAATTCCATCAAATCCTTCGCCGGTATTATCAAATCCAAAACCCTTCTTCACCGCAAGACGTTTTTCTTCGGAAAACAAACTATCAAAGGCATCCAATTCATTCTCTCTCTCAAAGTTAAGCTCCTCAGATATCGACGGAGATCGCAATAGCTCATCCAATTCCGTAGAATCCGAGGTCTTAGAATAGTCAGCGTTTTTCAATTCGAATTCAACGGATGGAATCGAGTGAGGGGGTTTTGAGAGATCAATTGTCTTCTTCAAGCGTTTAAGCTTGCGATTTCGAGGCGGAGTGGAAGATTCTTCTGGAGGCATGAATTGCTCGTAATCATCGTCACTTTCCATCAAATTTGGTTGGTTTTAGGAAGGCAAAAGAGTGAGTTCACATACGCCACGAGAAATTGAGGATGCAAAAATGAAGAGACCGGAATTAATGATTAGCCATCAGAACAGAAAGGATGGACTCCAACAGGCGGCAAAAATGTGTTTGAAATTGGGAAGAAGGCGCGATTGCAAAAATGAGCAGCACACACTCGCTTTTAAATATTATAAATTGATTGATCGGTTTGGTTATCCTACTTTTTCTTTTCTTTTTTTTTTTTTAAAAAAAATTATTTTGGATCGAAGGGCTACCCGTTTCTTTAAATACCCTTATGCCGCGCTTGGGTGGATCCTGAATTTCAAATTAGAATTAAAATTTTTAATTTTATTATTTAATATCGGACAAAATTAAAATTGTGATTTGATGTCTTAATTTGTTAAAATTTTAGAAAGTATAGTATTCAGTTCTTGAAAATTTTTGGTGTAAATAAATAATTATTATTATATGATTTAAAATTATTTATTAATTAAATATAATAAAATTAAATAATACAAAATTTATTAGATAAAATATTTTTAATTATTTAGACTGAATAAAAATAAACTAACTGTAATTTTATTTTTAATTATTTTAAAAAAGATATTAAAATTTTTAAACAATAATATTATAATAAAAGTGTTTTCTAAAATTTATTAGACTTATATATATCAATAAAATATTTACTATATTAAAAATGAGATTTTTAAAAATATTATATTTAATGGATATAGCTAACTATGAGTCGGCGTAGAAACTCAAATCCACTAGAAGAAAAGAAGCCCAAAAGATAAAAGCCAAACAAAACGCTTCCTCAACTTAAGATTTGAAAGGCGACATAGTTGGTCTAAATGGGTCGAATCAAGACCGCCCAGTAGGAACTGGCAACGAAGGCTTTGTGGTGTCTTACCTCAACTACTGACCTTCCAATTTAACAATTGACAGCTTTCGCAACTTAGTACATGTAGATAAGTCATACTTGCCATAATTGGCCAAGTAACTCAAGAAATATGCCTAAAAAATTACCTCACAATTGCGCATTGTCTTTAAGATAGCAGTTATGACACAACAAATATTCTCAGATGGGAATTGCCATGCGACGCCCTTCACAATTACTCTGCAATGAAAAAAATATTCCCAAATAGTAATGATTATTATAGCCGGTCCTTATGATCGCTGAGATAACCCAACGAATCTATGCGAACAGTTGTCATTAGACGTAAAATCCAATGAAAACTAAACCGACCCTCACTTTATAAATATTTCCTCTCCGCCACGAGAGAGGGAACGGAAAAACCCTAGGCCTCCAAATGAGCAACCAAGTAGTTAACTTTTAAATATAGAGTATACATTTTTTCTCAGGTGTCCAGCAAAGTTACTTTGCAGAAGAGTGCACTTTTTCCTAAGTCGTTCTCCATCTAGTACACATCTCTCTAAGTTACTTCCTATCGAGTGCATCTCTTTCCAAATTGCTTCCTGTTGAGGGCACTTACCCAAATTATTTTTCATCTAGGGCACCTACTTAAGTCACTCATCGTCAAGCATACCTATCTATACCGCTTCTAATTGAACACATTTCTTTTTAAACCACTTGCCATTTTGAACACACCTATGGGAACCTAACCCTCTATCAAACACTCTACACATTGTCTTCTCATCCTCCAATCTTTTTATCCAACTAATAAATATTTATGATTTAAGTATCGGAGAATATATCAAAAAATAAATCCTACAAATTCTTTAACTTATTATTTGTTAGTTGTAGTGCATATAATCCTAAATCAAAACAATAAAGACCAGACTCGCTTTAATTTAATATATCCTACCTGGTAAGATTAAACGATTTCCTAATTCGTCAAATATCTCAAATCCAGAGACATATTAATATTATTTAATTTTATACATTAAAAAATTAAAGCTTATATTGAGCTACATTTTTTTTATTTTTATATATAGATTAAAAACTTAGCAATACATTACTTCTATTTTTATCTTAAAGTTGTTATTTTCTATATAATTTAATAATAAAATTTAAATTATATCCAATGTAAATTTTAATATTAAAATTTAACTAATATTTTTAAAATATAATTAAAATGAACCCTTATTTAACATCCAATTTTGTTAAAAATAATAAATAGGTTGTGCTTTTCATGGCATGATGTGAATAAATACGATTCATTTAATATTATTATATTGTAAATTCTTGTTCCCTTTTTTTTGGATCTTTGGTTTGTTACTGACATAGGTTATCATAATTGTTAAATAACCCAGATAACAAGATTATTATAAACATTTTGCCTTATTTTGAATAATTTATTCTGTTTATACCGTTTGTTTAATCTAACCCTTTGATCAAATTAATCATTTGGTTTGGTTGACCGTTCCATTGAATTAACTATTCAATTAGGTTAACAGCTCGATTACACATTCAAAAATCAAGTCATCCAAGCCTATGATTTACTTTATTCATCAACCATTTGGCTACTCGATTACCCATTTGATTCGGATTAATATTAAGTCATGGCAGAACTCCACTATTCAAACTTGGGCCTAATAGGCCATTTAATCATTTTCCCTTTCTAGGCTCATAATTATTGGACTTATTACACTAATCATTCAGATTAATCCTAAAAGACTAAACCCAATAAGATCAAATATATTTAAACCCTACATTGTGTTTACATAGTAGGACACGGCCAAAATTTTTTTAAAAAATACAAATAAAAGAACTATGGTAGATGTTTTTGTAAATAACCATAAAACATTTAAATTTATCCTATAAAAAACTCGAATCAAAGCATTTCCAAGCTCTGCTTATGAAATTAAAAGCCAAAATGAAACCTTTCTATAAAATCATCAGAAAATTTATCAAATTAATACACTTACCTAGAGCAATATAATGCTCAACCCAACTCGATTTCAATACAAAGATAGTGACCATTATAACTTATCATGAACCTACTCACTTCTATCAACAGTTTAAATGGATTCCAATATAGATAATACAGAAAGGGTCTACAGCCAGTTCAGCTTCCCGAGCAACCCCAATCACTACCTATTCCAGAAAATGTCTATTAGACAAGCCATTAAACGCGCAAGCATTTTCTTCAAGGAAAGATCCACGTAGTAGGGTGAAATTAATAAAAATAAAAAAATACTATCAAATATTAAAATAATAATAATAATAACATCTATTTTAAAGGCATAATTTAATATTAAAATTTTAATCTAACAGCCCAATCAAGTCCCTTCCTCGGATTCATTGCATTCATTTTAGCTATCACCTTAATACTTTGACATCACCTCATCTGAGAGAACGATATGTGAAGACTAGAAGCAAGAGTTTGTATATCAGGATGATGAATAGTTCATGAGAAAGGTCAAGTTTAAGCTCTCGTTGGACTGTGACTGCGACTTTACTTACTAAGGAAAAAACAACACAGAATGTACTGAGCAGGATAATGAACTCCTTTTTCATTAGTTCAGAAAATAATCAAGCACAAGGGTTTGAAAAAAATAGTATCAAAGGTACAGAGGGGCAGGGACATTAGTATTTGTCCAGGAAGAATTCGGAGCTGATAGTATGTCTAAGAGATCAAATTTCAAAGTTCCATGTAGTCTCAGCAACTAGTTTTGGCATTTTCACTTCCATAGCCAGATTGAAGATTGCTGAAACCTGAGAGAAAAACAAAGAGCATGTGTTAGAAGATAATGCTCCTTTTTACCACATGGAAACAGAAATGAAGCAAAAGAATCTCAACGTTTTGTGAAATAAGACACGACTTTATAACCTTCAAAATAAGGGGAAAAGTATTGCAGACTCATCACAGGACAGTGCAATGACTGAAGATCAATTGCAAGTTAACCCACCCCACACAAAAAGAGGAAAAAAAAAAAACCTACACCTATGATAACGAAAATATAGAACACAGAAAATCTGACCAAATATAATCTCTGCAATACATTATATTCAGAAGGAAAGTTATGCAAAAGATTCCAACAGATAACATTGAGCCCTATTGCATAAAGAACTCAATACCAAAGGAGCAGCAGTTATTAGCTACTTGTGGAGCAACATTCATTAGCATAGGTGCTACATTTTTCCTTCAATCCCAATGCATATAGTGATCGTAAAGAATCCAAATTTGAAGTGTAGGTAGAGAATTATTCTTTTCATATATATAACAAAAAGCACTGCAACTAATAATAGTCAATATCTAATAGTCAGGATAAAGCTCAATTGAATCCCCTTCTTGAGGATCAGAAGGTTTAGACTTTACTGATGCTGGATTCCAATGCTGGTTTAGGCTATATAACATGTAGCTAACTAGTTCTATTCATGCTGCTAACAGCTATGTTGCTGCTGATGTTGCTGTCGCTGCTGCTGCCGATGTTGCTGGTGTGTTGATGCTGGTATTTACATGCCGATGCCATGCTGCAGTGCCTCACTAAGTTGTTCTCCAACAAACTCCAACTAAGTTTACTACTAGCTATCACCACTGAATCTTTATATACCTATATTAACATGCAATATCCCACCAGCCCAAAACATCTTGTCCTCAATGATGGAAAGACATTATCTTCGAGTAGGCAGTTTGCACTAGTGACTGTGCTTTATTCATGAAGACTTTACCCTTAGCATGAAATAAATGAAATGCTTGATAACAAAATAGGGGAAGGAAATTTTAATCCCAAACCACATTGTACCATGTGAAGTAGTTGCACCCACACATAGTTAAGTAAAGAGGCCCAAAGAGGATGGGGCTTTGATGTCAACAACGTCACAAGATGACACTTTCAATTAGTTCACCCGTGTAGCACTTAGCATTACCACCACCTTCAATCTACTACGACAGCTGAATCTTCACACTTATGCACTGTTAAGTGATTCGGAAATAAGATAAGAGCGCTAAGGAATAAACTCAAAAGCACAAAGAAGAGAATGTGAAAGAACGTAGAAATTATATTGCTTGAGAAATTTTTGCTTAATCGGTTAGAAATTGAATTTCTTCCCCCTTTTATAGTTGAGCTTTTCCCATCCACCTCTTTAATTAATGACCAAGGTTATCCCACATAAATGTTTAGGATTTACCTTCTAGGTTTTTCATACGATATTTCTCCTAGATGCCCCCTGTACAATTCTCCACTATCTTCCTTATTCTAGAATATTCTACTAGAATAGCTAGATATTTACAATGGGGATATCTCTACGCTCTTTGGAGTTTTCTAAAATATTTCATGCTATTTTGGATCACCCAACTATGCACAATAATAATCTTGCAATGTTGTACAAGTCTGAAGTTGTACAAATATACGGCTCGAATATTAACGTGGGTCAACCTCTAGGTTTGGGCTCGAGAATAGTCTATTAGAGACATTACCCCCTGCCTAAGTCCCTGATGCCCTTGTTAAGCTTTCTGCTTTGAAACCTCTCAATGGTGTCACAAAATTGCAACAGATCTTCCCTGCATTCCCAACTTGCCTCGCTATCGGGTTATCCCTTCCATCGTACTAAATACTCAGCATCGTTGGGGACCCCACATTGCCTCACAATGTGATCTACCATAATCTCCTCGACCTCCTTGTCGTACGAAGTCATGGTCATGGATGGGGTTCTATGTGACTTACCTTTGTCAGATCTTCCATGTCCGCATGATATGGCTTGAGGAAGTTTACATGGCAAACTAGGTGGATATGGAGTTTCAACAGTATCTCCACTTAATAGGACACTTTCCCTACCCTTTTCAAAATAGGATAAGGTCCTTCGCAGCGTTGTACTAACCATTTGTGTACTTGTCTAAAAACCTTGAATTGTTGAGATAGTAATTTTACCATCACTAGGTCTCCTACTTTGAACTCCAAAGGCCTCCGATGCGAGTCCGCCCACTTTTTCTTCTTCTTCGAAGCCTTAATAAGGTAAACTCTAGCGATGTTCGTATGCTCATTCTGCCTACTAGCAAATTTGTAGGCCGAAGGACTAGTACCTGCATATCCCATTGCTATTGTCTGAGGGGATAGGGGTTGACGCCCCAAAACAATGCCAAACAGGTTTCATTGTGTTGCCTCACTCCTTCGCATGTTGTAGGAAAATTGTGCCCCATCAAGTAGTTTGGCCCGATCCTACTAATAGGTGCCAACAAAATGCCTCAACTCTAGTAAGTCATTCACCCGTTCTGTTTGACAATCCATTTGCGGGTAAAAACTCAATGAAAAATGAAGATCAGACCCCGAGAGCTTGAAAAGCTCCTTCCAAAACTTCCTCGTGAAACAAGAGTGGTGATCACTAACGACACTTCAAGGAAGACCCCAATACTTTACTACATTCTTAAAGAATAGGCAGGTGGCTTCCTCGACCGCGTAGTCCCATGAGGAGGGAACAAAAGAGCCATACATAGAGAACCGGTCCACCACCACCATAATGGAACCACTCTCCTCTGACTTGGGGAGTGCTGAGATGAATTCTATACTAATACATTCCTAAGGTGGCTTTGGAATTAGAAGTAGCTCTAGTAAGCCTGCGGGTTATCTCTGCTCCAAATTTTCATGTTGACACACGAGGCAAGTCAGCACATAACTTCCCATATCATCCCGCACTGGAGGCCAATAGTATGCCTCCTCTTGTAGTGTCATTGTGCGTTGTATCCCTAGAATTCTGGCCCACTTTAAGTCATTGCAATCTTTTATTAGCTCCCTATGAAAATTTCCCCACCTGGGCACATAGATGTGGTTGCCAGCTGTGTAGAGTAAGCCATTAATCTCTCAAAATTGGTGGGTATTACTCTCCTTAGCCATCTCTACTAGTCTGGTGGCAAAGGGGTCATGTGTCAATCCCATATTGACATGGTCAAGGATATTGTATAGGGGTTGACTCTCTACTACATGTGTGGCATTACGACTTAGAGCATTAGTGATGATATTTGTCTTACTTGACTTGTAGACTATATCATAATCAAACTCGGCCAAGAAGCCCTGCCAACAATCTTGCTTAGGACTTAATTGCTTTTGTTGTTAGAAATAACTGGTCGCCACATTATCTATTGGAATGATAAACTTATTCCCAAGCAAGCAGTGTCTCCAAAGAAACCACAAAGAAACCACTCCGGTCATCGGAACAGGCACTGCTCCTTGTTCTCAGCGCTAGACTTCCCTTGGTCATTCTTTTTGCCCTTGTCTCCATAAATAGATGGCTTACCTCCCTTGTAATGGGTTTTGTCTCCCCTAATTTTGTTGGAAGCACTCTTCTTTGGCTTCTCCTTCGTCGTATCGCATTGAAACTCTATTAGTGACCCCGCCACCACAATAGTTGAAGCAAGATATTGAACATTCCTCTGCTTTAACTCTTTGCCCTGCCCATCTTTGGAAGCCCATAAAGTAGAACAAGCAGTTCTTCGCTGTCATGTTGGGAATCTCTAGCATCAAAGTGGAATACTTCTTGATATAAGTCTTTGATGGCTCTGCTTAAGGCTACACAACTTCTTTACGGTCATCTCCTCGGCATTCTCCAAGTAGAACTGGTGTTTGAGTTCCCTCTTAAACACATCCGGTGAGATTTTGATTCCGAAATACGGTAATTATGAAATAATTAAGTTGATGATAGACATAATTAGGCTCAAGAACAAGGAAAAAATGGGTACCGAAGAAAAAAGAAGCAAAACCGGCCAAAGAGAGGACCGGCACTCGACATGCACTCAAGCGCCAGGGAGGTGCGCCCGAGGCAAGGCGGGAGCGAGCTGGATACAACGAGGGCGCTCTAGCAGTGCTCGAGCGCTGTCCGGGGCATGAAATTGCGATCATGAACACCTGAGGGGCGCTCGCCAAAGCGGTGCCTTGGCTGAGAGGGTGCGCTCGAGGCATGCTAGAGCGCCCCGATGGGTATAAAAGCACACCGTGAGATTTCCTTCGGCCATTTCGGCAGTTCCAGCGAAGAGCAGTGGGAGAGAGAGAGGGAAAGGAGAAGGAAGAGGAGAAAATCCACCGATCCGGGTAAAAATAACAATAGATTGAGCAAAAACAAGTGTACTTTGGACGTTATTTACTGTTTTTACAGCGTTTTAATATATCAGATATCGTGTTTATGCGTTAAATCCATATTTCTACATGTTTACTATAAATAAAGCATATTTCTCCTGATTAATCGAACAAATTTCATGTTTACTTGCATGTACTGCAATATTTACCTCCGATTTCATGAATAAATATATGTTTGGTGTTCGTTTATCTTCCGGACTGTTTGGCGAAACCCTAAGCACGAAATGGAAGGGATTCAACAGTTTTAATCCAAATTTATGATATGTAAAAATTAATCTGTAACAAGATACTTCCCGTGTTATGATTTATAATTGAAAATTTTATATGGAACTGCACTGTTGAGTTACCGTGGATTTCTAAAGTATACTAAAGAGTTAACCGTGGAATTCTAACCGATTTTCTAAAGAACGATAAATTATAAACTTTTTGACATTGTAAATTAGGACCTAGGACTGATACACAGTCAGGTAAGGTTCTCCAACATGCCTTAAAACGTTACGGTGGTAATCGATGATAACTCTGTCCATTGAGTTATACATGGTCCGCCCTTCTTCAGGGCAACAACCTAGAGGATAGTTGCTATTACTGGCCGGCATCACCGTTCTAAATTTCACGAGAAGGGATATATCCCATGAGAAAGGATAACCGTTACTGGCCTTGGATTGTGTGGAGTGAACACAATTTATCATCGATTATTCGCCCCCTCTGCTAGTAGGGTCTACTGGTTGAGTTCTTTAGTGATAAAAAAATTTTTCTAGAATTTATAGAATTGACACTATTTTTCGATTTTTGAAGCACACTTTACCGATTTATGATTATTGAAACATGATTATACCAATTCGTGATTTCCAACGCATGTTTAAATAGCATTATGCATTATTTCTATTTCCAAGAACGCTAATGTTCTTCTGATCTTACCGTAATCCATGAATGCTTCCGTTTTTCTGATGTTATCGTAATTTTCTGTTCTAATGAATATATATTTTGCATGAAGGCATAAATAATGATTACCAAGACCTATTCATGTTGAATTATACTTTTCTCATGCTTTTCGTATATGTTCATGTTCTCTGACAGTTTCTAGGACCTTCTGCATTTATATTCTGTTAATGTTTTCATAATCACTACCTTAATGCAGTTATACTTTATATGCTACTGTATCTGTTATATATGCGATTATATTTTGCATGAGAATATTATATTCTGCATATTTTAGTACCTTACTGGGTTTCAACTCACTGTTTTACTATTTCTCCACTCCAGATAAGGACATAACAACGATACCGGCTGAGCAGGCTTAGTGAGAGCTAACAAGAAGGATCTGGAGCCTTGGAGTTTTTGAAGACTTAGGACTGTGATTATGTTATTATAAATATCTAAATCGTGAAGGAAGATTTTGTATAAAGGGTTATGATATGCTTTATATGCTTTATATTATGTTGATCAGTGTTTATGCTTCCACAGGATTCTGTTATGGATATAGTTGCTTCCGCTATATGTTTTCTGGTTTTGTACAGGTCCTAGATGGCATCTCTTGTCTAAACTTTGGTATAGTGGATAAGGTTATTAAAAAAAAGCTATGGATGACATTTGTGATCCTGTGTACGCGCGTTGTAGGATGTGAATTATGATATTTGGTTACTTGCATGCTTGTACTGGTATTGTGATTGTATTGTGGTCATAAGTCTGAGGTTTGGATATCGAGTAGGCTCTATACATGTGTAAATAAGCAAATTGTATTTTTGGTTTCTATCTAGTTACAGAGGAGACTCTGTCGAAATTTCCATATAAGTTAAATGATTTAAATTTATGAATTCTATTTTATATCTGTTTGACGAAGGGTTCTATGAGAATTAGGATCCGTTACGTTATAATTGGTATCAGAGCAAACGGGATACCTTAGAAATAATTTGAATCGTATGCGGAAGCTTAGGAAATGATTATGACTAACCAAATAAGGTAGGGGTAGATATAGACTGATTAAGTTAGGTTAGGAAATCGTAGGTGTTCTAGCTTGCATAGGTTAGGATTGATGTGAGCTAGGACTTAGTGATTAAGTAATGATTAAATTAATTAACGGTGGCCTCAGATCTAGGTTGATCGATTTGGATTTTAGGTTCAGGTTTAAGATAATCTAATCTAAGGCTAAGATGAGTAAGGATAGGAGTGTTGAGTTATTCAACCTCAGGATCAACAATAAGTTAAGCTCGATGTATTGAGGAAAGTAATTAAGATCTTTGATTGCCCCGATACAGTCTAGCTAGTTAAGGTAAGGCAATGCTGATAGTGGGATCCTTAGTGTCACGCCTCATCTTTTAGGATATTTCTGGGATGGCTGGAAGATGAAACCAGTTATTGATGATGACAATAGAATAAGTTTATGTGTTCCACGATTCCAGACTGAAACCGGACGATGACAACCCCTGAGGGGCAATCCTTGTCTGAAGAGATTATGAGTTTCGAAGTCCGGTTGGGGTTTGTGAATAAATTAATCTTGAAGGAGTATTAAGATGATCTGGATAGCAAATTGCCACACGAGAACTGATAATTTTAAAAGGAATAATCTGAATTATAATTAGGCTCACGTATTAGATGAATTGCAAAAGAAGTAATGGAACTAATATGGTGGTATTTACAAGTCATGTAATGAGGTGTGCTAAGTGTAGATGGCATATTAGGTCATACCTGAAAAGTTAAGTGGATATAGAAAATTAGAGGAAACTGTTAAAAGAAAAGATTTGCCTATCTTATTTTCTAACCACCAAATAAAGTTGTTGTTGAGGTTGTGCCAAGATCGGCATTGATCTTGATGATTCGAATAGCATCGATGAAGATATTTCGCAAACTTGAAAATGTGGTTAACAAAAAAATTAATGACTTGATGATTGGGAATATTTGAGATTAAGATATTCATAAGGTAGGTGAAGGGTCACCATGAACCGGTCCTATTATCGGAACAGTGCAGTTATGAAAACATGAAAGAAGAACCCCTGTGAATTCACTTAATGTTGATCGAACAGTGAGGTTTTTGGATTTTAGTCAAATTATTGTGAAAACTGAGTGGTCTAATATGGGATAAGTGAATTAACTTGACAATGGAACATTGAGTTCCTAAATGTTAAGGTTTCAATGGTAATTGGGGATTGTGCTGAAATTTTTGGAATGATTGTCCTAACAGTGTTCTTATGCCAATTAAAATCTAGAATTTGTGGATTTTGCTTTTGTGATATTAATCTCTTCAGGATCTTTTTGGGTTATGCAGACCCTTTCAGAAATTAAAATGGTACTCAAGGATACTTGTGTAAATTGTCTCAAGAGAATACGATGCCCTGTAGATATGCACTTCAGATTAATTAAATTAATTCGAATCAAGAATTCTAAGTAAGAGGCAAGGTTAATCGAATTAAGAAAAGGTGTTAAGTCTAATTAGAAAACGAACTACCCTTTTTAAAGTCAGTAGATGACCGTTCGAGAATCTAGTTATGAACGTTTTGAGGAACATATATATTTGGAGGCAAAGATCAAACCAAACTATTTTAATGGGCCAAGTAAGTTGCTAAGTAAGTTGGCACAGGTGGTAATATTCCTAAAGAAGATTAGGATCTTGTTATTATGCATCAATAAGTATCTACCTATGAGCAAAGTGGGGGAGGAGCTCGTAGTTTGAACTTATTTCCCTCGTGATTGAAAATTTTGTAATAAGGTCCTTATCCTGAGAAATTATGGATGATGTCTTGGGGGGAAATTAATATCTTGCGAATCTAAAAATTGAAAACTGTAATAGGTGGATCTTGGTTTATTCGCGGAACATGAATGTTAGGATCGATTGTTGATATTAGAAGCCTTCATTTAAGAAACTGTAGAATTGCTTTGGAGATAATTCCGATCTAATAATTTTATGGATTAAGATAATTATGTTATGACAGAGAAGTAATCGTAGGAGATCCCGAGCGGATTAATCTGTTTAAGGATTGTGTTTTCCTATATCGCTTGTGGATCGATACTCTCGAGATAAGTAGGAGAGGAATTCCTAGTTAAGAGTTAGTCTTCCATTGATTGAAATCAGTAATTGGAAGTCTCTGTTTGAGAAATTGTAGAGACGGTCTTGGGTGATAGCTTTGTCTTGGGAGAATCTGTGGTTATGATATAACTGAAGTCGACCTTGGGATTTTGTAAGCAGATAGACCTGTCTAAGGATTATATAGATAAACTTCGGTATCTTGAGGGGGAGCGAACATCAGTACTGATCGTGAATATTAAGGGTCTATAGCTTTGGTACTGATAGTGAACCTATGGATAGCCTCAATCGCTTGGAGTAATGGGGTGTTGCATTCCTAAGTTGGAAAGCAGATTATGTCTGAAGTATGAAAATTATGAAGTTAGAAGTGAGAAATTCTATGGTCTTGTTTTAGGGCAATCAAAATGGTCCACCCATAGTGATTACAGGTGATGTATTCGGGTTGAACTAGTTGGCTCATCGGTGTGCCAACGAGATCTCGAGATTGTTAAGTATAGGAGCTAAGGGATAAAATTGGGAAGTCTCTGTAGTTTAATATCTGCACAACTCACCAATTATGATTATGGAGGGAGTGTTCAGGTTTAATTGAATGGTTTATCGGTGTGTTAACGAGATCTGGAGTTCCTTAGCATTGGGACTTTGAAATTTTGAGGTTGCTAATTGTTAAAGACTTGAGATTCTGGGTAACAATTTGAAATTGTATCGAACCTATGATGACTGTTATAGTTAGAACTTCTTATTCTGTGGTGAATTGAGGATCTGTGAGAATTATTCTCGTAATATGGATATCTTGAGGGCAATTTTAATCATGGTTACCGTATGATTTGGGTATTCAAATGGAATATGTGTCTTATGAAAATATCGAATTGAGGACATACCAACAAAATGAAGAGAATGTAAAGGATCCTGCTTTTGAAGTCTAATTGTGTTTTGAAATTTATGTTGGGATTTTGACTAAGCTCGGTAAAGGAATTGTGATGCTAGGTTGTGATAGAGACGGTAAGTTGTAATCGAACTATTTGAAACTAAAGGATCAATCAGAGTGCGCAACGGAAGAGTGATGAAACTATCTATGTATTAAGGTTCAAGGTAATGTTTACATGAAATGCTCAATCTCGAGGTTTAGTATGAAATGAAATGAGACATTTTGCTTGTTTAAGGTTCGGAACTAAGTTAGAAAAGTGGTTAATGAAATAGGTTTGCCTTCGGACTTAGTGAATTTGGGTCTGGAAAGGACGCGTCAAATAATGAAAATCAAGGCAATTCCGATGTTTATGGTTTTCTAGGATAACCATCCTGATTTAGAAATGAATTGGAGACATTAAGAAGTTTCCTAAATTCTGAAAATTTAAGGATCATTAAATTTCGAAGAAGAAATTTCTGTAAGTGGGGGAAAGTGTGAGATCCCGATCCTAAGACACGATAATTATAGAATAATTAAATTGATGATAAACATGATTAGGCTTAAGAAAAAAAAATGGGTAGGGGAACACAAAGGAGCAAAACCGGCCAAAGGGGAGACTGATGCTGGACGTGCGCTCGAGCGCCGAGGAGGTGCGTCCGAGGCAAGGTGGGAGCAAGCTGGCTAAGACGAGGGCTTGAGCCCGGGGCGTGAAATAGCGAACATGAACGCCTAAAGGGTGCTCGACGAGTGCCCGAGGCGGTGCCATGACCGAGAGGGTGTACTCGAATAGCGCTCGAGGCGTGCTCGAACGCCCCGATGGGTATAAAAGTGCACCGTGCAATTTTCTTAGGCCATTTCGGCCGTTCCAGTGAAGAGCAGCAGGAGAGAGGAGGGAAAGGAGGAAGAAGAGGAGAAAATCCACCAATCCGGGTAAAAATAAAGGTAGATCGAGCTAAGGTAAGTGTACTTCGGATGTTATTTACTGTTTTTACAACGTTTTGATATATCAGATATCGTGTTTATGCATTAAATCCATATTTCTCCATGTTTACTGTAAATAGAGCATATTTCTCCTGATTAATTGGACAAATTTCATATTTATTGGCATGTACTACAATATTTACCTCCGATTTCATGAATAAATATATGTTTGGTGTTCGTTTATCGTCGGGATTGCTTGGCGAAAACCTAAGCACGAAAATGAAGGGATTTAACAGTTTTAATCCAAATTTATGATATGTAAAAGTTAATCTGTAACGAGATACTGCCCATGTTATGATTTATAATTGAAAAATTTATATGAAACTGCACTATTGAGTTACCGTGGATTTCTGAAGTATACTGAAGAGTTAACCGTGAAATTCTAACCAATTTTCTGAAGAACGATAGATTATAAGCTTTCTGATGTTGTAAATTAGGACCTAGGACTGATATACAGTCAGGTAAGGTTCTCCGACATACCTTAAAATGTTATGGTGGTAATCGATGATAACTCTGTCCATTAAGTTATACATAGTCCACCCTTTCTCAGGGCGACAACCTAGAAGATAGTTGTTGTTACCGGCCGGCATCATCGTTCTAAATTCCACGAGAAGGGATATATCCCACGAGAAAAGATAACCGTTACTGACCTTGGATTGTGTGGATTGAACACAATCTATCATCGATTATTCGCCCCCTCTGCTAGTAAGGTCTATTGGTTGAATCCTTTAGTGATAGAAAAAGAAATTTTCTAGAATTTATAAAATTGACACTGTTTTCCGATTTTTGAAGCACACTTTACCGATTTATGATTATCAAAAAATGATTATACCAATTCGTGATTTCCGACACATGTTTAAATAGCATTATGCCTTATTTCTATTTCCAAGAACGCTAATGTTCTTCTGATCTTACCGTAATCTATGAATACTTCTGTTTTTCTAATAAATAACGATTACCGAGACCTGTTCATGTTGAATTATACTTTTCTCACACTTTTTGTATATGTTTATATTCTCTGACAGTTTCTAGAACCTTCTGCATTTATATTCTGTTAATGTTTTCATAATCACTACCTTAATGCATTTATACTTTATATGCTACTATATCTGTTATATATACAATTATGTTCTGCATGAAAACATTATATTCTGCATGTTTTAATACCTTACTGGATTTCTGTTCACTGTTTTACTGTTTCTCCCCTCCAGATGAGGACATAACAACGATACTGGCAGAGCAAGCTTAGTGAGAGTTAGCAAGGAAGATCTGGAGCCTTGGAGTTTCTAAAGACTTAGGACTATGATTATGTTATTGTAAATATCTTGATCGTGAAGGAAGATTTTGTATAAAGGGTTATGATATGCTTTATATTCTGTTGATTAGTGTTTATGCTTCCGCAGGATTTTGTTATGGATATAGTTGCTTCCGCTATATGTTTTCTAGTTTTATACAAGTCCTAGATGGCATCTTTCGTCTAAACTCTGGTATAATGGATAGGGTTGTTAAATAAAAGCCATGGATGACATTTGTAATCTTGTGTACGCGTGTTGTAGGATGTGAATTATGATATTTGGTTGGTTGCATACTTGTACTGGTCTTGTGATTGTGTTGTGGTCATAAGTCTGAGGTTTGAATATCAAGTAGGCTCTGTACATGTGTAAATAAGTAGGCTATATTTTTGGTGTCTGTCTAATTATAGATGAGACTCTGTCGAAAATTCTGTATAAGTTAAATGATTTAAATTTATGAATTTTATTTTGTATCTATTTGATAGAGGGTCCTATAAGAATTAGGATCTGTTCCGTCACACATCCCAAGTGTCTAGGATGCACACACCCCATTCAATATCACCATAGCATGGTATCGTGCTCAAGATATAGAGTACAAGTACTTATTTTTGTGGCATCGTCATTGATGTACATTACTTCTAGATAACATTCCATATACCAAATAAAATTATTGAGTTCTTTAGAGTCACGCTTACCAATATACTTTAGGGGTTCAAGGACCTTCATCATAGAAATGCTTTTTCCCTTTGCACCATCCGCCGTTGTCACCTTGCATATGGTTAGATCCACCTCTACTGTGTGAATCTTCTCTCGTAAGGAATGGAGTTCCCCTATTATCAGGCCACAAACTCCTCTATATCCTTCTTTAAAGAGTCGATCAACAAGAGTTGATTGCTCCTTGGAATATGTAGGCTAAACCTTTGGCATCTTCATACTCCTCCACCCTAGAGTCAAGGGTATTGAGGCGTTCATGAGTGTTGCCCACTAGAATTTCCACTTTAGCAACCATTGCATCAAGGCTATCTAGAATGTACTTGGAAAGAATCCTCCCCGTGGACGAGTCCTTCTTCATCTCTTGGGCATGGCCTTGGCTACACTCATCAACAACCTCAGTAGGGTTTACAACCCTTCATCAACAAACATGATTACGATTCTTCTCGTAACTTGGTTTTAATACCATATGTCATAGAATGACACTTTCAACTAATTCACCCATGTAACACTCAATGTCCCACTACCTTGAATTTACTAAGTCAACCAAACTCTCAACTTAGGCACAAGCTAAGTGGTTTGGAAACGAGATAAGAGCACTAAGGAATGAACTCGAAAGCATAAAGAAAGAGTGTGGAAGAATATAGAGATTGTATTATTTGAGAAGTTTTTACTTGGTCGGTTACATATGAAGTCCCCTCCCCCTTTTATAGTAGAGATTCTCCCATCCACCTCCTTCATCAATGGCCAAGATCATCCAAATGGATGATTAGGATTTAGCTTCTAGGTTTCTCCTAGGATATTTTTCCTAGACACCCTCTCTAAAATTCTCCACTATCTTCCTTATTCTAAAATATTCTACAAGAAATATCTAGATATTTATACGAGGTATATCTCTACACTCTTTCGGAGTTTTTCAGAATAATCTACCCTATTTTAGATAACTCAACTATGCATAATAATAATCCCGCAATACTGTACAAGCCTGAAGTTGTACAAATATATGGCCTGGATATTGACATGGATTAACCTTCGAATCTGTGCTCGAGAACAGTCCATCAGTGGCAAGCAGTTCATCAGGTAAGATAAATTCCATAATCCCTGTTGGAAAATTCGTAAGACCAAAAACATAATGAGATTCATGACGCAATTTCATAAGAAAAAGGTCATGAAGCTTGTGGGCTATTGGCTCCATAGCAGTTCTTTTGGAAGCTTCGAACAAATGGCTGGGAGTTTGGCAGAAGGCTTGAACTAATAGCAGTAGGGCTGTCCAGTTTATGACTGTCAAGCGTAGTTTCTTTTTGGCTCAGATTATCCTCATCAAAGGAGGACAAAACACTTCTGGAAATCGCAATTTAAAGGGGAAGTGAGCGAGAATTTTGAGACTATTATCAGTTATTACCAATCTCAGGAATGTTTAGGCATGCAAGATAACTCTAGTTTCTGCTAGAATGAAGCCAGATTTGAGTCATTTGATGCTAGAGTAAGAGCCGCCTTCTTTGCTAATCACTGTATCTTACTCCTAGAAAGTCACCAAACTTTTGATTTTGGGCCTTAAGACTGCTAAAATCTCAGCTTTCTTCAAGGAAACTCTCTCGGACCTATTGTAGTAATTGTGCACAGCTGTCTTGCTGCATATTGCAACTGTTCTTCCAGTTGTTTTCTTGCCACACATGATGGCCGCAAGAATTGGAGAAAAGGAAAAATATTGTGTAAACAAGGATAAGCTCCCAGGGAAGGTTACTAGCTCTGATACTAATTGTAATGAATTACATGAATTACCGACGTGCATAATTCAATCACAAAGAAAAAAGGATAGTGTTTCAAGAGAGGAAAAGTGGAAACCGGGAGGGAGAGTGAGGATCAGAGAAAATGAAGGGGAGTGAAAGTAAGAAGTTTTGAAATCATTCATTTTATACAAATTGATATGGATGCATTTCGTTGCCTTTCATAGGCTACTTATACATAGTAATATCCTCATCGGATTTTACGACTAAGCTTAATATCTTCCTATTTCCAGCTAACAAACTAAGGAGTTTTATTGATGCTTCTAACAGCGAACTGATTCTGTTCAAGCTGCTGCATTTGCTGAAGCTATTCTGTTATTGATGTAAAGCTGTTGTTGCTGCTGCTAATGCTGTTGCTGGTGTGCTCATGTTGCTGGTGTGCAGATGGCACTGATAGCTGATGTTGCTGAGCATATCCCTTATTTGTTAACTTGGACAAGTTGGCTAACTCTACCAAACTCCAATTGAACTAAGTTTAGTACTAGATA
Organism: Nepenthes gracilis; assembly: GCA_033239525.1. Taxonomy (NCBI): domain Eukaryota; kingdom Viridiplantae; phylum Streptophyta; class Magnoliopsida; order Caryophyllales; family Nepenthaceae; genus Nepenthes; species Nepenthes gracilis. The sequence goes on from BSYO01000004.1 coordinate 28,914,831, forward strand.
TCACAACTGAATCTCTATATACCTATATTACATCACACTTTGATTAAGTGTATAATTTCCTTTTGCATTACCAATAAAAAGGACTATGTTACAGAGACAATGTCTGGCACTTCCAAGAAGTTCCATAAATGCAGGGCCCGGGCTTGTGTGTCTTATTGACAGTAACAACCATTCTTAACACAACCAAAAAAAATTTCCCTTTACCCATTTTGGAATACATTTTTACTTCAATCTGCATGTCATCACCCTTCAAAGAAAAAATTTCATTGAACACATCTCAATTTACTTTTGGCAGTTTGATTCATTTTGCTCCTTCCAAAGAAGAATTCTAATCTAACTACTGGAGTTCCTATCAGCCAACATTACCAAGAGGAGCCACAATTAATCCGGAAGAAGGGCCAAAAAAAGAGAAATAAATTAAAAAAACCTAGCTTTGGTAGTAATGATAATAAATTTTTAAATGTCATAAATAATTCTCAGATGCACCTTTTGCATAGCCTTTTGTTTTTCGCTGCAACGGGAGGCAAAACAGAAGCCAATCTCCAAATTAAATGTCCACAACAGAACTGAGCAAATGATGCTAGAACAACAATTGCACCACTCTCAATCCAATCTTTAAAGTAGAACACAACCATTTCATTTTAATGTTGCAAAATCAGGATAGCAAAAGCAAGCATTAGTAAAACTGGGATGATGAAATGTTGCCAACCAACATGCCAAAAATAAAGGTTACTTTCATACCTTAAAACAACCATTTGTTTTTGAATTCCTAGACCACTCGAGGCCCAACAGCTGACTCGACGTCTGATAGGAAGCCTTGAGCACATCATCCCCATAAATTTTCCTTGAGGCTGCGAATTCCCAAGAATTCTTCGCCAAATCATAGCAAGGCTCAAATGAAGTGACCCCGCCGTGGACGTAAATGTACTTCAATTTACCATTTTTCGATCCTAGAGTGTGGGTCGCGGACACCTTGTTGGCCGAATCCAACACCAGCGTACCCTCCAGAATCGTCCGGTTGTCAACCCTGCTGTGTATATAGGTCAAATTCAACGGTTTCTCCAAAATCCTAACGCTGTTCATAGACTGAAACCTAACGTCCTGCAGAATACAACACAAACGCAAATTTCACAGATAACACTGAGGAGTTGCCCGTCGTGAATCGATTATTAAAAGCAAAATTAGAACTTGATGGGAGAAATTTAAGGGAAAAAATTAAAAAACCGAAACAAAACAAAGTTTGCATTGTTTTCCTACTTACTAGATGATCTTAGGCTCGAAGAGAGGACATAGTTTGTTTTCTACTTTTTTGTTTGTAGTAGGAAGTCGTAAATAGAAGTAAACAGAAGTATTGAAGGAAAAATCTCCAAGTTAAATTGCGAGGAAAGAGAGAGGGGGTGGGAGTAGTTGAAGAATAATAGGACTGGTACGGACCTTCTTGGGGACATTGTAGTCGATGATGAAGGAGCCAGGTTTTTCGATGGAAAGGGCGAGGCCGTTCAGGGAAGGGCCATTGAGGAAGGTGGCATCGGTCATGGAAGCACGGAGCCTGACGTCGCCAGCAGGGACGGAGAGAGTTACGGCGGCCGAAGAGGACGCGGCGGTAGCCGATGCCGGTTTTCCTGTGTCATACTCGGATCTGCCTTTGAAAGCCGCCTTCATCTCTTGGCTTCACCAATATTACGATAATTTTAAGCGGCGGAATGATCGACGGCGTTGCCAATTGACAAGAAGAATTAAGACGTCGCAGCCAACAATGGGGAGAGGGTTGGATATTAGCCGGTCGGGAACGAGAGCTAGGCCCAAACGTCCCTCGTTCCTAATATCATATTTGGATAAAATATTATTTTAACAAATACTAATAGTCAACTGTGAGTAATTTTTCCCATAAGTAAAAATGAATTAATAAATGGGAAGACTTAAAAAATAGAAATTATGGAGGGAGCACGGAAAATATAAATTTTAAAAGATTATTTTTATTGATACGTTCTGAATTTAAATTACTGGCGGATTACAGTGTACTTGATTTTTGGATGAATTGAAGTGGGCCTTATCTTTGTATTTTTCAGTCTAGATTTTGTACACTATAATCCAAAGTAAGAGGTCAAATGATTGACAGAACTCACTTTTTAATTTATTTTTTAACGCCCAAGTTAGTAAATTTTCTCATAAAGTAAAAGATGCAGAAATAAAGAGGCATGAGTAATGATGCAAGAGAGTAGGTTTTTGAATCTTACTTGAAGATTACGCTCGATGTGGAGCGGCTTTGTAGTGGTGCACTCATGGGGAGGGGCTTTGATGTCAAAAGGGTTGAGGATTATGAAAAAATTTTAGGGAGGTTTTACTGACAAAGTGTAGTCTCTTTAGAGCTCTTAGAAATAGCGTTTTGTAGGCTTATTTGAGTGGAAACATAAGCGTTTGAGGGCTAGAATTAGCATAAATGTGGGCGTGCCCTTAGACTCTACCTTAAGGGTCTTTTATAGGCTCTAACTAGTTCAACCTTGTTTGGGAACCAAAGTTGACTGCTAGCTAGCCTGTACAGATTTGGTAGGCTAGTAAGGGATTATGGGTGTCGGTTAAGGTATTTGTGAATAATTAAGGAGATTTCTTCCCTCATTAAAGAGATGCTATACACAGTGGATATTGGGGCCGTTATTATGAAAGATTTGGTGAGTTAAAAATTATCATTTTTGGAGAGATCGTGATTCGGGGCAATATTCGTGATGCTCACTGTTTAAGGCAAGTGATCTTCAATGTCCTGAGAGAGCACTGTGAGCTACCTAAATTGGGCTGTGTTGACAGGCCGATTGGGGCACTATTTGGGTCAACATAACGTTGACCGGCCTCTGGGCCAATGGACTGAATGTCTTTTGGGCTTGCCGTTGAGTCTGTAGATCTCTGCACTAGGACAACCCATTTATACCATCCCCATCACTAATAATAATTAATTTAATTTAATTAATAAATTTTAAAAATTAATTGAGGTTTTGATTATAAATTAAGTTTCAAACTAAAATAATTTAAGTTAAGTAGCATTTGACATGTATTTGACCTACATATAAATATATTTTAAGTAGAATATCTTAATCAAATGTACACTTTAGTGATAGACATGCATGTTTAAATCATAATGTTAATGCCCAATAAATATCTAATTGGTACTCGCGTACGGTATGAATTTTATCTCATCGAGATAATTCTAAATACAATCCCAAAACCAAAACCAAACCAAAACAAAGCTGAAAAATGCCCCAAACAAAGCATAAGAAAAAAAAAAGGCAATAAAAGTAAAACATCAAAAGAAACTTGGAACTAGCATGAAAGTACAAATAATCCTTTAGTGAATAAATGATAATGGAAAACTAAGAAATCTGATAAAGTATATGTGATTGTTCAGATAATGAAAATTTCAAAGAGATAATCTGAGTGATGATGACTAAAAAGATAATTATTACCATTGTAGACAGGTTTGTGAGAGTTATTTGTTAAAGACGGTTCAATTTTTATCCTCGAAAGGTGGTAGATTGATGTCATAAGGGAGAGCCTACAAATTATCGATCATGCATGAGAACCTCTCCACTTCATGGTAGTCCAATTGATATTATCATTCCAACAAGAATAATATACAAATGTTTTTCCAAAACAATTATTATTAGAGTCCACCCGTTCTAATTTTTTATAAAATAACCATAATCTATCTGAATATGACATTGACTTCTAAAATAATAGTATAATAATGCTCTTATATGACATAATTATAATGTCTACATAATAAGTTTCTCAAATGCATTAAATGTAAACTTAAATGTCAAGTATGAAAGTCCTCTAACCGGGACATAGCTTGCCACAATTTTATAAAATTTGAACATTGGCTATTAATATAATTAAAGTGCTTAAATGAAAATACCTAAGCATCAAAGGCTTCAAAATTCCTCAACCTCTAGTCTTAACGCTGCTAACACAACTTCCTATTAGTCTTACTCATGCCTATACTAATCCAAAATAAAATAAAATGAATGAGTCAAATATTTAATAAATAAAATATATCTAATAAATGAAACAATAGCTATAGTGGTATTGGGAACTCCATGTCAGGTTATAATTACATGAGATTGTAATATGCAACATATAATCATAACAATTAGTTCCCAATAAATAAGGGCTCAAATGCAAGTTATAATATAATATCATGAATAATAAAATCCCAACAGAACATCTATTAAATGGATTTCATTGAATCCCATAATCATCAGCACTATGAATTTCTCACAATTTCAACACAAAAGAGATCTCAGTACTCATTATGTTATTAGAGAAATTTTTTCGAATCTTATTCTACCAATGTGAATTAAATGTCAATACATTTATACTTTGTCAATTAGGTAAGTCATACGAAATTACTTGACGTTCACAATTTGACATGTTACCACCATTGCTACTCCAAGTCCCCTCCCTACCACACCAAACATTAGTTTACCAAGAGGATCTCCATCCAGATGGCCTATCCCTGCCACAATCCCGATGCCCCCTCGTCGGCATCTCACGATATCAATCTACAATAGTTATATAGTTATAAGAATATTTTCTCAATATGAATAGACTTTAAATCTCTAGATATAGTCGGTATTAAATAAATACAGACTACTTTAAAATTCTATAGATTGTAATTCACTTTGATACTTTAATATTTTTATATATATTTTTTATTTGTTCATAAATATAAACATAGTAATAAATGATACAATAATCAAATCAAATATAAAATAAGAGCTAAATAATCATATCAATGCAAGTAAAATTGATAGATATTGCAATTTCACAATTACAATCAAGTCATATACCGTAATCTATTCAACCCTTCTTTTTTGTTCTCTTAAAATTACCTCCTAAATGTATTATTTAGTGTTCAAACAACAAAATTCACCTCTCAACCACTCGGCCACATCTGTTGTACCATGGCACACTCTTAGATTCCTAGGATACACCATAACCTTTTTGTGTATGCATTTAATGCATTTTAATTTATCCAAATCACATGAAATTCTGTCTCACCATTTAGCCAACCCAAATTTCAGTTCTTCTACCATTCGTTCACCATGGATCTAAGGTCACCATTGATGCCAAGCTTAGAAATTACACCAAGTATCACAATTATTAATAATTTTTAGAACCTAAGCAAAAATTACCATTTTACCCATCTCCCCATCACATGATCCATCCAGGATATTCTACGAAAATAGAAATATTTATTTCTATTACTAGATATGATACATCAAGTAAATAACTTTCAGATTTATAAAAGAAATATTTAAAAATAACAATTTCACCCCTTACCCCATTACACGGCTAGGGATGCCCCAAAAATTTTGTTATGTTATCTTCTATTGCTTAGCGTGATATATCATAATATATACCAAAGTGTAAACTATAATATTAGATTTGCACAATGAACTTAACATTTGATAGATCTACTTTGCATTACCATAAACTCCATAGTTTTTATGGTGTATTTTAACTACAATACTAACAAATCAAAATTTGGTATAGCATGCAAGATTCTCATGTTCCTTTGAACAATCTTCAATTCACGTAAGTAATTTCATTCTACTTCAAAAAATTCTAGATTCCTTCTTGAAAATGCAAGATCTACAACAAGCTCCATGATATAATCTAGAATCCTTGTCACATGGCTGAACCATATAACCTTTTTCCTCCATCAAAACTCATTGAAAGGTGACATGTTCTGCATTTCAAATACTCCCTAGAAGGATCACGATTCTTGAAGGAATGATAAGATTTACTTATTTGGATATTTGGATTCCTTTCTTCCTTCTTCGTCTTGCTTATGCTCAGTCGCCAAGACTTCTCTCTTTCCTCCTCCAAATACACTCAAGTAAATGAGTGGCAACCTCCTACTGTAACCCCTCATAATAATAGGAATCAAACATTAGTTTAGGCCATATATATCCACCCTTTCCTCAATGTCTCTGCCACATAATGGTTTGTAACCCCTTTTCAGTTTATTCCCCTATTAGTTATATTTAACTCTATTCATTAACTTGAAGGCATCATATGTTCCTTCTTATCCTAGTGTAACCGGTCACCTTAATGCATGTATGAGCCTCCTTGCACCACATGGCTCACCCAAATCTTACTAGATAAGCAACACTTAGTTTTAACATTCCCACAAAGCCAACCATACCTTCCAATTTGTAACCTTCCTTTGCATAATTACCTCATTTGCCACATAGAATCCTATGTTGCCTCACAAGTCACATTAGCCGGACTCAACACCCAAAAATTAGGGTTTCCATCTTCCTAATAAATTATCTTCACATTTAAATAATTAGGGGAACTAGAGTTATATCTTTATACCCTTGATCACATGGCCCCACTGGCACCATATGAGGGTTTTCACTTAATAAATTTAGCACCACAAGTGACCAAAATAACTTCCTGTATCGTCCAATCTCATCTCCCACTAGCATTTCATTTACATCATTAAATGAAGACTCTTAACACAATTAATTATTCTTATAGAAATCGGCCATCATTATTTTTATATTGAATAATATTTAACTCAATATTTTCTAAATTAACATAAAGCTACCAAATATGCATATTATAAAAATTATTGTTACTTGCAAATCATCAAAATATTTTAAAATTTTAATTCTAAAATAAAGATAGAATATATAATATTAAAATTCTGATACAGATGACTAAAAAACACACACAGATGAAAAATTAAGGTCACCAAATCTTAGAATGCGGTCCAATGTACTATAAAGTTGCTGAATATAAAGTTAATTGCTAGAAGTATGCGAAGAGAAATAGCCCTTAGAGCAAATGAGACAAGTTCAGAGGATGAGCTCTCTACATAGTTGGAAAATCTAATGGGCCTAGTGGGAAGAAAATCTCTTTGAGTTAGCTGCCCAAGAGAAGCAAATGCCCACATGAACACAAAATGGACTCAATGGTTGAGTGAATGGAAATAATTTTCATGTAGCACTAAGGGTAGACATTGTGATTTTAACAGTTTATATATAATAGTCTCTAATTCTATTTTTCATAAGCTATGGAATTGATTCTTAAGGGCCAGAATAAAGAGTTAGGAGAGAGAGGATTCCCTTGATGAGGCCATTTAGCACCATTAAAGAAATCTACCGATTCACCATTAAGATAGAGAAGGAAGGCACGGGTAGTATACTGGATGATCCAGTTAATAAACTTAGTTGTAAAATTTCATCACCTAAAGAATTGTGAGCTAGAAGCTCTAATTGTCCGAGCCAAAGGCTTGGTGTAAGTCAAATTTCAAGATACAACTTAAAGAGCCTTTTAGTGTAATAACCTTGCAATAGCTCATTGACCAAAGAGATGTTTGTTATAAATACTTTTACTAGGATAAAGGTCGATTGATATTTACCTAAGATAGAGGAAAGGGTAGTCTTGAGCCTATTCATATTTATCTTACAAATAACTAATAAAGGACATTGCAACAAGAGAAAGGGTGAAAATAGTGATTTTTCTAGGGGAAATCACCTTGGAAATAAGGCAGATCAAAATTAAGTTAATCTATTTCAAAAGTTTATTATTATTGAAAAAAATTTTTGAGATAGCCTCCACGATAAGGTGGCTCATGACCTCTTAGAATTTCTTAAAGAAGGCTATAAGTTGAACCCACGAGGATCAAGACTTTATTATCATTGAAATCAAATATAGTATCTTTGATTTCATTTAGGGAAACAAGTAAAGTGAGAGAGTTTCACATATGAAATGGAACTTAACATTGGAGAAATGGCCTCACATCATTAGGACCGATAACATTCATGTAAGCATCCATGCCAAGGCAGCGAAAAAAATGTTATAAGACAACATTCTTCACCTCAAGGAGACTATTAGTACAATAGCCATCAAGCCTGCAAAAAAAAAAAAAAAAGAAAAGGTTCTATTCCTATTGTGTCTCTCAAGAATAGATCTAAAGAAGAATGTCATACAATGGTTATCCCCTTAGAGAGCTTTCTCACTTTGGCCTTTAGCTTGAAAAGGCTTTCCTCAAATTGAAACACCTTCATGTAGATTTTGGAGAACCTACTCACGAATCTATAGTCACCATCCAAAGGATTCACCTATAAAGATATTACCAATTGGCTTGGAGACAGCATAAAATATAAAAACACAAAAAAATAAAGCTTACAAGAACCCCTAATAAAAGAAAGAAACTTAGAATGGTTGGCAATGAAATTGTTAAATCTAAACATATCTCTTCTAAAGGGTGAGAGAGTCAAGGATAATGAATGAGGAGTAATCAAAGATAATCTAGGGGGAAAGTAAGCTTTAATGCTACCAAAGGAGGCAAGCCACTAGTTATTCATGAGAATCCAATCAACGTTTTAAAATTTTACGGTTCTCATTATCTATTTTGCTATATTAGTGAAGAAGAAACCTTATTGGCTAAGATCATGAAAATTAAGGTTGATGATATCGGCATTTTAATCTCTCATAAAGGCCCCATCAATTGTACCCCTACCACTTTAGTATGAGAGGGGATGGAGTTGAAGTCTCGTATGACTATTTAAGTAGTATCTTGGATGTGAGGTTCAAAAGATTCAAAATTCAAATATCTTTATGTTGAAAAAAGTCATTAGAATCATAAATAAAATGAGATAAAAGTTAACAGATAAGTGGTATGGTTAGTGACCCTAGAATGCATACCTTATTTCAAATAGCAGATGATTGATAGGTTAATTTTAACGAATTCTAACTCATCCAAATAAGGTCATAGTTACCCAACCAAAAATTTGTTTCCCAAAGTCAAGAAAGGGAAATGTGAGAGGCAAGGGTCAAGACTTTCCCATCTCTAACCTTGATATTAATAAGACAACAAACTTGAAGACTAAAGATGAAACAAAACACCTGACTTCCAAATGTTTGAGGCGGACTAGTGAGCCCTCTAATATTTTAACAAATTGTGGATGTCATTTAGCAACCTGATAGTGGTTTAAAATATTTTAGGGCCTCTTATAGGTTTAAAAGATTTAAATTCATTTACAAGTTTAAATGATGAGTTACATTTAGGCATAACTTTAATGGCCATTAGAGGGGGCCACAAGAAGATGCCTTCAGGTCACATGTGATGGGGCAACCCCTAGTAGAGTTGAGAAGTGGTTCGGACAAGGAGTACTAGGATTAGAAAGAGTAAAGATGTTAATATCCATGTGAAGATTCTCAAGAGTATCCATCAAATGAGAGTCTGATATACTTCTTTGTAAAGAAGTAGCTCCCATGGGCTTAAAGTCACATTAAAGGGCCAGATTTATCACATAAGTTTTCATTGGCTGAACGTCACACTGATTGGCTAGAACTCTAAATTGGAAAGAGGTGTGGTGAGTGAAAACCTAAGAATTTAGTCAAAGAGGGTATAAGGCTAAGGGTTTTAACGAAACTTTTGGGAGGGATAAAAGAGAAAAGGAAAACTTCATTCTCGCTTGGTAAATCTTTATCCATACAACATCGGGATAAACTTCGAGATTACTTTTTTTTTTATCATATTAGCAACAGGAGAGGGAGAACATTTCTCTAACCCATAAAGCTTATATTTGGCTTCAGTGGCTGGGATACTTACAACAACTGCAAAATAACTTGCAATCCAGCATCCTCCATGGACTATGAATCATATTGGGATCCCAGTCCCTCATATTAGCCTTGGGAGGAGGGGAACACTTTTCCAACATTGGCAATTTACAATTTGCAACAACATGACCAAATAATTTAATAACAGTTACAATTGAAGACTTTTTAATTAATTTAGATTTTTCCATAAAGTCTCCTTATCGAAGCAATTGAAAAGGTTAAATTGATTAGGGGCTTCAATCTCCGCACAACTTTCACAAAGCCCATCTGATTCATATTTTGGTAGGTCTATCCGCTAAAAAGAAAATTTCCAATGACACTAGTTATATAGTTTAAGTTAACAAAGATCAAAACTTTTAAAGAGATGTTGTACAAATTAACCTAAAGGGGGCCTAATTAGACACATTTTTTGAGAGATTTATGTTTGGCTTCCATATTAAAAGAAAGATAAATTGATCAGTAATGATACAGAGAGTAAAATAAAAATTATCATTATACCATTTTTGCTAGAATTAGAAGAAAAAAAAAAGCCATTGGATTCAACCAAATCCCTAACCATTCTAAATTGACTCCGAATATGTTTGGGTAGCTGATCTACCACTGAAAGCAACTTTTTTATCTAGAAGTAATTTATCATGGAAGCTTTCATTTTGTCTTGAAAATGCTTTTACATTAAATAAACAATAAATAAATAAATAAATAGAAAATAAAAAGGCAATTACATTTTAATGAGCGTCAAATTAATAAAAATGGCAAGCGCACGAACTTTCGGCTTTCGCAGCCGGCTGCCGGCTGCTAAACAGCGTTTAGGTGTTACCGTTCCCGCCAAATACTTGGCGCGAGATTTTTCCCCAGCCCTTTTCGTCCCTCTTCCCGCACCATTGGAGAGACCTCTTCCTCCCGCCCATACTTTCTCTTTCTCTGGATCAGAGGCTTCAATCTCACTCCAGCTAAACGCATCATCAGCTAAACTTCACAGGTACCTTTTTTGGTGCTTTTTACCACTTTGTCCAATGATGCTAAATGCGAATAGTTCTATTAACTAGTTGACATTGCTAGGTCCTGGTCAATTGATCCGTATGAGGTCATTGGTGTTTTGAAAACTTGAAACTGAAAATAAACTACGACTACTTCAATGGTTTATTCCAAATCGTATGTAAATTGATACTTTTCCTCTTTGTTTTTGTTGTTTTTTTGTTGATAAACTTGGTTGAGCGTTTAGTCGATACCTATCTCATTCTAGCGCTTATGGAAATGTGTGAGGTTGAAGGAGATTAAATTTACACTGATGGAAGCCTTTTCCCCTCCGTAATATTTCGGTCGAGGAAAACCGTACAAGTTCATTTGTTTAGATTACAACTGAGAACCGAAATAGTAAATTTTTTCAGCGGACATCGATGTGTCTGTTCATGGGTCGCAATATCTGCGTCAAGATTTGGGCTGCTAAGTTTTGCATCAATCACGTTCTGCGTTTCTGATTCTGTAGTGGATATGAAGATTAAAACTGTAGAAGTCATGGTTTGAGTTTTTTACGCACACCTTCAGAGATCTATGGCACTTCAAAATAGGAACTCGTCTCCTCTTCATCCTGTACTGATCCAATTGTTATTTAGACGAGCCCTTCAATACAAGATTTGATTACTTTTAGGTAACAGGTAAAGCCCTCCTCTCTCTGATTGAATAACGTAAAGATAATAGGTGATGCTTTGTTCTCTCTATGATCGAATGAGAGAATATTTTTATTCAGGAGATTTGTCCGAATATTTTACTTATGATGTAAGTAAAATAATTCTAGGCGAATATAGTTTCCGCTCACTTGGATGAGGATGACTGGGGAGCAACCTCAAAAATGATATTAGTTTGACGTCTCTGATTGACCCAAAAATCAGCACAGTAGGTATCGGTATGGCATCGGGCATCAAGTGCCCCAAAAGTACAGAAATCATTCCTCTAACCGTGAACAACTCTCCATCCACCACAAGGATCTCTCCTGGAATCCGCAGAATTGAGAGATATCTTTCAATTTTCTACTGAAAAATAATATCTTTCCACCTTCATCGAAAATCACCTTCAAGGTGAAATTCCCTCGAACCGTGAGAGTGCCACGAAATGGGGTGCCATCGAGACCGATCTTCCTTTCTCGTTAATCCGAAATCAAGGAGAGTGCCAATGAACCGCGCTCCACAATACCACTCGGGATCACCTAGAGGAGGCGGGGAGATCTAAATGAGTCATTTGGTGAAGATATTAAAGACTTCATGTTTATGAACCATATAAAAATCCACCGATGACTCTACAAAATGAAATCACACTCATATATTGTTGCGTCTAGATTCTATGTGTGGCTGTCTTGGTCTGGGTAGAGCCCGCCTTGATCTGGGGATGAATTTTGATCCTAAAAGCACAATAGCAAAGATACAAAGGTGAGTATGGGCCCCTAGAATCATCCCTGAGCATCCACTCTGGGGCCGAAGACCACAAGCGTACGGGATGGATAAATGAGAATGGAGTGAGGGAGAAAGTCCATGGTTCACAGTCATGGCCTCGAGGGCTGTATGTCTGGGAGAAGATGCTTATCCAATTAAGAAGGAACTGTGATATAGGTAAGTGGGGTAAGTATGAGGACATGGTATGCTTCTTTTCTTCTCATTTGTATTACACATAATTATAATTATGTCTTTCTATGTTTGTGTATGTTTAAAGGCCTGTTATGGGTCTGGTCCATGCTTGCTCTCCACCGTCTTTCTCATTTTCCTAAGGCTTCTTTTTACTTTTATGCATACATAAATGAGTGCTTTTTCCTCTTTCTTTCACCTCATGCTCCCTTTTCTACCGGATTACTTGCCTTGATATAAGGAGGGAGGAATGGTTGCATCTGCTTCTTGATTGGTACTTGGGTGATGGGCATTGGTTGGTTACTAATGTTATGCTCTGCTGCAGATGCTGTCTAGCCCTTGGGTGCTTATGATCACATGGGCCTGTGAATTCCGTAGGTTGGGAGGCTATTGGCACTGTTGTGACCATGCTTTTCTAGGAGCCTCAGGGCATCTCGGTGACCTACACATATGTGATTTGTAGCTATGCTCATCAGTCAGCACCTGATGTTGATACTGATGAAGTCATTAGCGGCATTCGATCTTGGTTCATGGCTGCCATTTGGATTGAGAACATTTGTGGATGATTTGATGGCTTGGAGAAGTTCCTTGAATCAAAGATTAGTATATTTGAATGTGATTTCTTACATCTTGTAAACCCACATGCGATTAACTAGTGTTATCCCTTGGAATACTTTCCTTGTATCTACATTGAGGGATGAAGCTTGAAAGCATACACACTGGCTAAGAGTTAGGCATTCACACCAACCGATTGAGTACATGGAGTTGAGGAGAGTTTGAAGAAGTTTTTTTTTTGTCTCTTTGGAACTTGAATTATAGTGATTCTATCACTTTTACCCTTTTTGACATATAGTGAAAGCAATCATCATCTTAATTGTGGACATAGCTCTCAGCATGAGTGTGAGCCACTTGAATTTTTTTGGTCTGTGTGGTTGAATTATTATATTTACTTTGTTATTTATTATCTTTATTTTATTGTTTCACACAACAAATACATGACTCTCAAGTAGCGATAATGGGATTCCCTTGACCTTTGTGTCAATGTCGCCTTTGAAGTTGTCAGCGAGCCATCTCACTAGGCAAAATTTGTCCAATTCATGATGTCTGCTGTTATGAGAGGGTAGGCCTATGGCCAAGCTCTCTGAAGAATTAGGCTGTATGGAGTCTGCCAGTGGTCATTCGATTCTGGTTCACCAGGTTAACCACTAAGCTAGGTCGAATAGAGTAGTATTTTGGACTCAATTTGATGTAAACCTGCGTTGGAGCCTTCTGCTAGAGTTGGAGTCTCCAGGCCACGCTGAACCTGACTTGTTCTTTATCTATCCCTAATCAGTTTATATTTTATCTTCAGACATTGGGATCATTTTGGGATGTTTTGTTTGACCCATCACATACCTATCAAACAAAAGGGGAAAAAAATAATACTCCCGGAGAGATAATTTTAGAGCAAAAACTGACAGTACAATTCAAAAGTGCTTTGTGTTTGGGCCATTTTCCCTTTGTCTTTACTTCTGGGCAATGGCTTTATTATCACCTTCAGGGCCTATTTGGCTTCTTCCATTCATAACATTAGGCAACTAAATTGAGAGCAATTTCTATGATTGTGTGATTTGTTGGCTGATGTACGCAATGTAAAATGTTGTCATTTTCATGAGAGATTGTACCTATGTTCAGCAAGTAGTGTTGAGCTATGTAATATGTAGCAGGTCTTGAAACACGTTAACCATGGTAGTTACATTACACGGCATTCGTTGCTAGAAGGAAAAAAAGTCAAATGGAACATATATTATGGAATAAGATGTCAATTTCAATGTCTGGTTTGTGCAAGGAATGAATTGTCCATTTAGGAATAAATGTTGCGACACAACCATGATGACCACGGGCGGGGGAGGCAATGGCCAGACGGTGGTTGGGCTTGAAATATTTATTTCCTAAACTTTAACTATTGATAAATATTCCCAAGGAACAAATATTCCCATCCCAAATTTAAACCCAATGGGGTGATAAAAATTTTCTGGATATAATGTTCACCAGAATTGAAATTTCCAGTCAATATTATTCACCCAAATGGGCATTAATGCCTTGCTTAGTTTTATAGTTGGTTTCAATATACTAGGAGTGATGAACATATATATATATATATAAAATTTTTAGCCACCACTTAAGGATTCAGAGCAAAAACAAGATGAAGGGCCTCACTCAGGAAGACCTTGCATTGGGTAAGTCTAGACTTGAAGCTACAAGAATGAAACTAATAAACATATATCGAACAATGAAGTCTCACGTGACCCTTGACATCTGCACTAAACCTGTGCAGGCATGATGTGTATTAGGAACTGGAATGCAGAATGCTAGTTTGAACTTTCCCCCAGCATATTGGAGGCAACATTCACAGGAAATTGGCCATGTCTTCGATGTGAATTAAGGTCTGTGACATCTGTCACATCCTGCCATCACATTGTGAACTCTCTGCTTACTTGCTGGATAAATAGAGGGATCAGTGGATTACAGCTATGTGCAGGATTTATGGACACGTCTGCTTTGAACTTCAGAGGTCAGAAAGCAAAACCTTGGGACTGTTGAAGACTGGAGCTGCACTCTTGACCCTTGAAGGAAAACACTTTCTAGTATTATGATTTCCCTCTAAATGAGAGCTTCAATCTGAATTCAGGTGCATTAGGATGGTCCATTGGAGGTTGTTACCCCTTTAGAATTTGGAGACCATCCAGAGTTAGTGGGCTAGAAGATTTATTTAGACTGAGTCGGTCAGAAAAATGTGTGTCCAGAAATTAAAGCTATTTTGGATGGATAAGAACTCGATCCCTTTTAAGTGTATAAAGAGAATTCTCAGATTATATTGAAAGAAATGATGGGGTTTTAGCAAATTTTTGATTTGTTTTTACTGGTAATGAAGGTCAAACTATGAAACTGATTGTGGCCATTGGGGCAAGAGGGATAAGGACTACATGAATTCTAGTAGCAACAACAAAGTTCGGAAAAGTGGAATAAAGGATTGAGAACTTACGTGGCTCAAATGGAATGTGAAATATAATAAGGTGTATTTTTTCAATCTTCCAAGACAATTCTATTTTTTGTTGGTCTTGTTTTGGGGATCGTTTCGTGTTATTTTTGTGTATTGATGAAGTGGCAGTAGAGCTCCTACTTGGTTGCCCCCGTTGCTGTCAGTTGTAAATACATTTGCTTTCTTAGCGTCAAAAATATTTGTGCAAATGGTTTTCCAGACCTGTAACCACTTCTACAAAAAATAACTCAAAAAGAAAACTTAAGTTGTTAATCCCAAGAGTCTAGCACTTCTCATGTGGGTTCCTTTTGGCTTGAAAAATTCCCAATATTTGAAACCAAAACCACTTTGTCAAAAGGCTTTAACACAATGTTAAGAATCAATTTGACCCAACAAATTAAGCCGTTCAGTGAAGGCTGAATAAATGCTTTATGTTCTAACATTCTTTTATTTGTGGGGTTGATTGGGCATGGATTTCTATTCTTGTATATTAGTTGAGCATATGTATGCATACATGTAGGCATCAGTATGGTGGAACAGAGATGTGAAGCACTGCAGTTGTGCACATATTCTTAAACATGTGGTTGTAGAGAGGCATAGTAGAACTGTCTTTGCAAAATGATGAGGTTGCAAGACTTTGACCTGGAGGTCAGAAGCTTGAATGTCAGAAAACTTCTTTGCAGTGTGAGATAACACTAGATTTTGCTTGGACTGATTCAAGTTATTATTTGTGCAGGATTAAGTTTTTGGCTCCATTATGAGAACACCAGTGCACTAGGTATCGCTGTCTAAAAACTAAAATAATGGAGCTGAGGAGTTGTAGTCACTTGCATTTCATCTCGGCTATTAGGTGTGGCGAAGTTATCAAATTTCTGAATATAAACCGAGGAAAGCCGGCACTGGCATTCAAGAACATCCATGAACTCTATGATTCCGAAGATTCTGCCTATTGTGATTTGCTTATGAAGTCTCATACAAAAGCTGATAGGTCTGTAACTGTGCACTCTGCCAATGTGAAAGCTAAGATTGAACCTACAGAGGAGCATAAGACAGTTGATAATGACCTTGCTGAAGCTGAATGTAATTCCGGTGATATTAACCAAAGAAATGATGATTTTGATGATCTTAACTTTGGCAAAATGACTTTAAAAAAGTTCATACAGACATGCAAAGCCCAGAAAAGGAAACTTTCAAAATATGCTAATCAAAGTAAAGAAAGTCTAGAAAGTTGTCCAGTCATAAAGCAGGAATATGTTGACATGCAACCAGAAGAAGATGAATTTGATTGGGACGAAGCCCTTAGGAGTTGGAAATCCAAGCTTTCAAAAAGATCAATGGCTAAGAAGCAGAAGAGTTGCTCAGCCTCATTCGAAACCTGTGTTGTAGTTGGCGATAATATTGATATTTCTGAGCCTGACTACTTGAAGGGCGAAGATGCAACCTGCTGTCTTGATTCTTCTTTCGTTACTGATCATCAAGGGGCCTGTTTATATAAAATGACTAGAGACTCTACGGAAATTGATGATGGTAGCTATCCAAAGCAAGAATCTTTGTCAGTTTTAGAAGCTTCCCAAGGCTGTAGTCTTAGCAAAGTTTCCCACGAAGTACCAAAGACTTGTGATGGTTGCTCTCCAAAAGCAAAGTCGTTATCCATTCTAGAAGAATGCCAGAGTTGTGAACTCAATCAGGTTTCTTATGAATATACAACAAATGAAGATTGCTATGAAGTGACCGAGACAGGGTATGGTTGCTCTCCTAAACCAAACTCCTTATCAGTTCTAGAAGAATCCCAGGGTTGTACAGTCAAACAAGCTTCCTTTGAACATCCGGAGGATGCTGAAGATTCTTCTGATATTCCTGAGACTTCCAAATTTGAAGAGATTATGAAGGTGGATGATACACCAATAATGGATAACCAGTCTTTGGTTTTGCCTTCAATGGAACTAATTCATAAGGAAAACATTGCTGACCTGGTGATCTGTAAAGAGTCTCCAGAAACTTCTTGTCTTGGGTGTCACAGCTCTGACTATGATAATCTTGTCGATGGTCCATATGCACCTGGAATTCCTGTTCACATTAGTATTTCGGCTGAGGCTCAAGCTCCTTCTATGGTTTCTGGTAATGTTCAGGGTTCAGAACTAACTTATCATGACCAGGCATGTCAATTCAGAGATGAGATTCAAGAATATATGCTTCCTGATTCCTTTACAGTAGGCATTAATGGCTCTGCCAGAATCTGTGGTTCAACATTGGATTCTAATCTAGGCTTTACTGCCAATGAAATGGCTTCCCAGGATTATGATACGCCTATGACTCAGGACAGAGAAACCTCTACATTTGCTGATCGTAATGCACTAAGAAATTGTTTCCCAGATGGTAAGATTTGTGATGGCACTGATGAGGCCGCCAGATCTTTAGTAGATGAAAGCTGTGATCACTCAGAGCTACAGCATCCTCCTGACAGGCTCTTTTCAGCTAGAAAGGTTAATGGAATCTCTCCCTCTTCTTTTTCTCCCAAACTTGACGTAAGAGTTTATTTCTTTCAATTACTGATGATTAGATGTGTTATATTTCAGACTATTTCTCCAACTTCTCAGGAAAGGCTATGCAGACTTATGAACTTCTCTGAGTTACATGACAAGTCGGGGACGCATGGTGAGTTGTTTGAGACTGACATTGATGTCTATTGCCTTACTGTCTAATGCGTGGCCTTGCTGTTGATTGGTTTATATAATATTCTCAGACTACTGAGAAAATTTGAGTAATAATAATTTTACTATTATAAATAGAGTGGTGTTAGGGGGACAACCTCTAGCCACCCTTGGACAACCTCTGCCAAGTCTTCAGCTGTGAAATGGCTGCCCAGAGGCGAAAAATGTGCATATTTTGACAAGCGGTCAATGACCACGAGGATTATTATTTTTCTACCAAAATAAGGAAGATGAGTGATGAAGTCCATAGAGATAGATTCCCAAATCTTACTTGGAATTGGAAGCGGTTGCAACAGTCCTTGTGGGGCTGTGTTCAGCGGTTTCACTTGCTGGTAGATAGCGCACTATGAGACATATTTGTGGATGTCATTGCTCATTCGGGGCTAATAAAAATTCGCAGCTATCCATGCTAACGTGCATTGGAATCCAGTGTGACCTCCTAAGGGAGAATTATGGAATTCTTGCAATATCATCTCCTCGAGGGCCGAGTCTATTGGCATGAAAATTCGATCCTTATAAAGAATCAGCCGGTTATGAAGCATGAAATGCTTAAAGTCTTCTGGCCGGTCTTTTAGAGAGGCGAAAAAACTAGCTGTAGCTAGGTGTCGTATGTAATAATTGCAAAGAGCGATCAACAAAGCCACCATAGGTTTGGACACAGAATATAGAGAAATATTGGGGCCTTCTGGTATTCTGGATAAAGTATCGGCAGGGCCGTTCTCCCGCCCCGGTTGATAAACAATCTCGAAATCAAACCTATCAATTTGGTAATCCAACGCTGCCATTCGGGAGTATGTATGGACTGGGTCATCAGAGCCTTAAGGGGTTGATGATCTGTTTGAATAATAAATTTGGCACCTAGGAGGTATTGGCGCCATTTTTTTACTACTTTTGTAATAGCATATAATTCCCTGTTGTAGGTAGAGGACAGTTGCATTTTTAGGCCAATCTATCTGCTAAAAAAGGCCAGGGGCCGCCTGGATTGTGCTAGTACTGCCCCAACACCGTTTCCAGACGCATCAGTGTGTGCCACAAATGGCTTAGGAAAGTTCGGCAGGGCTAAGACTGGGGTGGAAGTGAGGGCTGTTTTGAGAGAATTGAAAGCTGTCGCGGCTTCTCAACTCCAGATGAAGGCATTCTTTTATAACAACTGTGTGAGTGGCGCTGAGATTTGTGCATATTGGGCCATAAATCGCATATAGTATCCTACTAGCCCAAGGAACCCCCGCAGCTACTTAACGTTTGTGGGTGTAGGCCAGGTTTGTACCGCCTCGATCTTAGCTAGGTCCATTGCCACTCCCTGTTCTGACACGATATGGCCTAGATAAGATATTGAAGATTTACCAAATTCACATTTCGATTGTTTGGCATGAAAAGAATTACTGCACAGGATTTGAAGCACCCGAGTGAGATGTTGGAAGTGCTTTTCCCAAGAAGGGCTATACACTAATATGTTGTCAAAGAAACCAACACGAACTGCCAGAGCACAGATCGGAAGATAGTGTTCATCTTTGCTTGGAATGAGGAAGGAGCATTAGATAAGTCGAAGGGTATGGCGAGGAATTCATAATGCCCATCATGAGTTCGGAAGGTTGTTATATATATGTCCTCAGCATGAACCCGTAATTGATGATAGCCTGCACGTAAGTCTAGTTTGGAAAACACCCTTGCGCTGCGCAATTCATCCAACAGTTCGTTAACAGTGGGTATGGGAAATCTGTCTCGGATAGTGATTGCATTGAGGGCGCGGTAATCCACACAAAAGTGCCAATTGCCATCCTTCTTCTTAACCAGGAGAACTGGTGATGAGAAAGGACTGGTGCTGGGTTGAATAATTCCCTCTACTAGCATATCCAGGATTAGCCTCTCCATTTCCTCCTTCTGAAAGTGAGGATAGTGGCAAGGTTTAACATTTATCGGCAGGGCATCAAGTTTCAGGGGAATGCGGTGATTAGTTTGCCGTTGTGGAGGCAGGCCATGAGGGATGGTGAAAACATGAGTAAATGATGAGAGTAGGCGGCAAAGGGAAGAGGAAATTTCAAGATTGTCAATATGAGGTAGATGGGTTGGAGTCCAGGAGGCAGCAGCTGCTTCTGCTGGAACAGCCTCCGTGACTGGTGCTATGGCCAGTTGGAAATAGGTAATAGCTGAATTTGTCAAATCACTTCACCGCAGCTGATTTAAAGTCATGGTAGAAATTACAGCTTTGTGCAACCCTTGAAAGGTGAGCTGTGTGCCCTTGTAATTGAAACTCATCCACAACGCTTTATAATTGAGCAGCATTGGGCCAATAGATGCCAACCACTGAACACCTAGTACCACATCAGCTCCATAGATTAGTGATAAATATAAGTCCACCGGGAATTGAGTGGATCCTATTGTGATGTTAACATTTGTGCACAATCCTTCGCATGCTAATGAATCTCCATTACCAACTGTAATATTGAGATGATGAGAGGGTTCAATTGAGAGCCCCAAATACTTGACTATACGAGTTTGCAAGAAGTTGTGAGTGGAGCCGCTATCCACCAAGATAATCACTGAGTGTCCAAATATTGTCCCTTGCAACGGCAGAGTGGTAGGAGTGTCATGGCCTTCCGATGCATGGAAGGAGATTGTTGGAGTGCTATCTAGTGATGGGGCTGAGAGGCTGACTCAATTCGACTTTTCTATTGGGTACTCCTGGTCCGTTAAGTTATTCTCTGACGGTGGGGTTTTTGATTGGGTAGGTCCGTCATCATTGGCCAACATACATAAAAATTGGGGAGGTTTACACCGATGTATCGAAGTGAATCGCTCATCGCAGTTGAAACAGAGCCTTCGTTCACGTTGTGAAGCCATTTCGGTTGGGGTTAATTTCTTTATTGGCAATTTGGGTGGGAGATTTGAGGGTGGTGGAAATTTTGGTATTATGGTGGAAGTTGGATTTGAGGGTTTGTTGAGAGGTTGTCTGTGGCAACCGGGTCGGATCGAATCGAGCTTTTCTTCCACTAATTTGAGGTTGTCTCCTTCACTGCCGTGCCTCCCACGTCGCACCCAAGTCCTTTTCTCTCCAAAACCCTCTCTCTCCTCTTTGTTTCTGCGATTCTGCGCTTGCGGTATTATTAATCGCCGGTCACTGCGTGGCGCCACTAATACACGTAAAAGATATTTAGTGTCGGCGACCACCGCGGATTTTTGGTAGCGTGGCTTCACCCTCCGAAAACACTCGGGTTTTTGCTGCAAGCGCCCGGCAGCGACCACCGTCGGCTTGATGGCTTCTCCTCACTGCACCTCCACCCGACTCACTCGCGGCCCGAACGAGTCGACCAACGCTCTCCAACTTACAATGTATCAATGGTTAAAGAAGGTGGGAGAGAAAACTTGTTTGAACACAAGGAGCAATCTTGTAGAGTTTGCCGTCTAACGCTTGACCTTACACAAGAGACCTTTCTTCTCGGTGCACGCTCTCGAGTCTTAGGGTTTCAAAACATAAGGTTAGTATTTATAGAGGGCGCGCTTCCTCTTCCTCCTCGTGCAGAGCCCGAATTCGGTTCCCTGAAAACCCTCTCTCTCTCCTCTGTTTCTTCAATTCCCGAGCCCCCAAACACCCCCTTATAAAAAAACTATTATTATTATTAATATTATTAATATATATTATCCCAATTCACCGCATCCCCTCTTATCCTATCCCATCCTTATCCTCATCCTTTTTTTTTTCTATACATATATGTATATGTATATCTCCATCGGATACTCCTGAACGTACGAGCACCAACCGCAAAATTTCTAATATTTCTTCAAAATTCTACGATATTAAACAAAATTTTAAAGCGTCCAATTTATCCAAATTCTCATTAAATATTAAAATATATCTAATGAGGTCCGGGATATTACATTCTCCCCACTTTACAAAAATTTAGTCTTCAAAATTTCACATACATCAATCATCGAACAAATAGGAAAAATTCTCCCGAATTTCTTCCTCTCGTTCCCAGGTTGCCTCTTCAGCTGCATGATTTCTCCACAAAACTTTCACCAACGGAATAACTTTATTCCTTAACATTTGATCTTTCCGATCCAATATCTGAACAGGAGCCTCAACATATGACATATTCTCATCTATCTCCAAAGATTCAAATTCGATCACATGGGAAGGATCGTACACATATTTCCTTAACATAGAGACATAAAAATTATCATGATAACCCGTCAGGTTTGGAAGCAAGGCCAATCTATAGGCCACCTCTCCAACCCACTCTAAAATTTCAAATGGTCCAATGAATCTTAGCTTTAATTTACCCTTAACTCGGAATCTCAAAATTCCTTTCCTCGGGGATACCTTTAGGAACACGTGATCACCCACTTCGAACTCCAGATCTGATCTCCTCTTGTCGACATAACTCTTTTGACAACTCCGGGCTTCACCTAACCGATCATTAATGATTCTGATCTTCTCCAATGAATCCTGGATGATGTCGGGTCCCAACAAACTACGGTCCCCGATTTCTTCCCAATTGATTGGAGATTTACATCTTCGTCCGTACAAAGCTTCGAACGGAGCCATTCCAATACTTGACTAATAGCTATTATTGTAGGCGAACTCAGCGAGATGCAGATAACTATCCCACGAGCTTCCTATCTCCAAAAGCGATGCTCTTAACAAATCTTCCAATATTTGAATAGTCCTTTCAGATTGACCGTCGACGACCACCGCGGCTTCACCCTTCGACCGCTGCTGCAAACGCTGACGACAGCCACCGTCGGCTTCGATGGCTTCTCCTCACTGCACCTCCACCGACTCACTCGCAGCCACCAACGACTAAGGCTTACCACACCGACTTTGCCGTCCGACGCCAGTGCCGCCGTTAGGGTCATTTTTATAATTGGCATATTCCGTGACCTTATTTAGTCATGTGTTGATGTCGGGTTGTGTTCATTGAAGTGCTGCCTCAAAGAATTTCCGTGGCTGTTCGTTCCCGGATCATCTTCTGCACAGCGCCTGATACTCGCTTGATATCCACTTGAGCCTCGATTCCCGTAACCCAGCGCTTGCCGAGAGCTTTCCATCCGCTCGAGCTTCGATTCCAAGAGCCATGCGCCTACCGTGCGCTCGAGCGCATATTCCAGAACCTATCCGCTCGCTGTTTGCCTCTTTCTCGCTCGAGTGTACATAGGGTTTTTTGTGAAACTCTCGGTATGCTCGCCGCGCGGCAACGGGCAACTTTTTTAAAGTTGTTTTTCGGGCCCTCTATATATATATGGACCTTATTTCATTTGGCCTAATTTTTGATTGAGGATTGTGGAGCACGCCTCTTTGAGAGAAATAGTTCTTTCACTCCATTTAATCGATTAATCTTGCTCTACTTGGAAAAATAGAAACTACAACATTGTGCTTCATGTTCTAACGGATTTTCTTACCACTTTCTCTTTCTCAATCCGTTACATCTACCCTTCTACCTTCATTGGTGACGTCGGTACGTTGAAGAAGGGGATCCGGTCGTGTTCGGCAATTCAAGTGGCTTGAGAGGGAAGATTGACGTGAAGACCGGAAGGCGTCGATTCTATTGCCGCAGCCAAATCTAAGGAGTTTTTTAGTAGAAATCACAAGATGGGAGTAAGTCGACTAGGTTAGCGTGTTGTTATCACCCGGTTTGTAAATTGATTTTTATAGTGCATTTCTTCCTTGGCCGTTGAAGCCCGGAGGGTTTTTTTCGATTACCGTGGGTATCAAGTTTTTCCTTCGTCACCAAAAAGCTTGCCTTTTTATTATTGTTACTACTTTAATTTTATGCTCGTATTACTTATATCATCTAAATATATTCTTTACATGTATTGAATATTTAATTTTGTACTGCTTCTACTAATTTTACTTGGGGTCGAAACTTTGTTGTACAATTTGGGACGAAACGTCCTTTTTCATCGCCGAATGTCGTCCCGCAACCGAAAAATAATGCAGTTAAGGATTTTAGCGGCAGTGAGTCCAGGAGTTCGTGTAGAGAGGGATTCAAACTCAACCATATACACTGCCACAGTGGTGGCTTGTCAAAACTTGTACAAAGAGGCTTCGTGATCTAAGTAAAAAGAGGGGCCAAACCTGAGCTCTAAATCTCTAGAGAGAAGTTCCCATATCAAGAGCTGGTGGATTGCATGCATCCACTAATACCATTGCAAGGCGGCCCCGGACATGTAGAAGGCCGCAGTAGTGAGTTTCTGCTTTGGTGGGGTACCATGATAGATAAAAAACCGATCTATCTGGAGCAGCCATCTGACCACATTGTTGTCGGAGAAAAATGGGATTTATAGTTTAGGCAAGCGAAGGTGAGCACAAATCGGGGTTTCAGTTGGTGTCGAAATTGAGGGCGTAGGAAGTAATGGAGGATTTGTAGAGGGTATGGGTTGTCGCTCAGCTTGTGGTCAGGAATGGAGGATTTCGGTGAGGGATTGTTGGATCTGCTCCATCGTCACCGCATTGTTGGCATTCCTTCCGTGTGTTGTTGTACTGTAGCCACAATCTCCTTCAATTCTTTCGACAGCCCCACAATCGACTCTTCTAGCGCCTTATAGCGAGTGGTGACGCTTTTGCCATGTCTTAATGAAAGCACGGTGTCGGCCGTATGTGGGTTTCACCGTTATGGAGAGCAAAAGTTGGTTTAGTGCAGAGAAATCTGCAGTTGTGAGGGGAGGGGAGTAGCATGACAGAAGGCCGAAGAATCGAGAAGGGGAGAGAGAGAGTCAAACGTGAGTAGTGAGAGAACTGACTATATTCTTGTCATTCCTATAGCAGCAGTGTAATATTTATAACATGGCCTATAACTGAAAGTGGTTATGGAAAAATAAAGAAAATAAAAAATGATAACTGTAGAATATAAATGCAGAATCTAACAATAACAGTCAATGGTAGTATAATAGAAAGCTAGAGTGTATAACAGAAAACAAGAGTATGGTGTATTAAATATAACCCTGGAATTTTAAAAGGAGTCGGATCAGTTGGCCACTCTGTTGTGATGACAGCGGATTAGCTGACCCTGATGGGGCTGGTGATGCTGAAGTTGCTGCGGATGGGCCTGGATCTGCCATAGCTGATGGTGTTGGTAGGCCTGAGTCAATGAGGCCCGCAACACTGGTGCAGATTATTTCACGTGTTTTCTTTATGTCGTATGATAATGGATTTTGATTATGTCTTCATTACAGCTCTCCTTCCCCCGTGTGGTCCTCACACAAGCCTGCATGGGATCAGATTTAGTTGTGATTTTGCATTCCACTAGATGCCTATTTAAAAAATTGGACCTTAGAAAGACACATCCTTTCTGTCAAGTTATCAGTTTCCATATATTGATTTTCATCTTGTCATCTTTTTTCAGAGTGCAGGGAGAAAATATTCTATGAGAAAAGAGGTGAGAATTCAGATTCACGCACAACGTCAGATCTGGAGAGCGATGACGTTTTTGTAACATCCAGAAGGTCTTCATGCATAAATATAGCTGACATCACAGGCGATTCTGGGAAGACAATAAGAAAAGTAAAGGATGAGTCAAAGTGCATTAGCAAGGGTCCTCAACCTTCTCATGTGTTGCCATGTCTTAGCAGTGGGTGCAGCTCCAACCAAAGTTGCTCCCAAAGTGCCATTGCTTTCTCACAGCAGCAGATGCATGACATTGAACGTCTAGCAATGAAACTTACAAAAGAGCTGCGTTCAATGAGAGAAATAGTGGCAGAAACATTGCCCTCTGAAGCGAGGATGGCCACAACAAGATACAACACAAATGATGTATGAGAGAATTGAAATGGTCCAACCTCAGTAGTTTTTCATATTTATATTGCAATATATGCTGTGTGACAGGGATTCAAAAGCTGACTTAAATTTATTCTACATGCATTTTCTACCTTCTCTGGCCAAGTATCGTTATATTTTCTATCTTCTGGTCTTCATTGTGTGTTGTTTAATCTCATTGTGTTCCAAAATGGCTGAAATCTGCATATTATGCAGAGATCTTTCCGTCTTCACGTTAGTCTTTCTATGTGTACTACTCTCCTGAACTGCATAAAAATATCTGAACTCATGCTTATCTTACTGGCTTTCCCTTTTCCTATCACTGCACTTACATTTATTGGATTTGTTATGGTTCTTGAGTTGTTAATGGTGGAGTGCACAGTTCATTACCCTCAAGAGTTGTTATCATGTTGATTGTGGCCTCAACCTTGTCAGGTTGCTCAAAGCTATGTTGGGCTAAAGTTCAACCAAGTTGTTTTTGCTGAGAATTGAGAATTTATGTAATATAATGGGGAGATTTCTTTACCGCCTGGCTTGCATTCACACACACACACACACTCAAAGCTGACGAAAGTACTATTGACCTGGAGATCTGAAGGCTACATCACCTCTATTTAATATTTCTTCTTCTGATTTCCTACTTTAATTAATACTAAAGCTTAGAAAGTCTAGGAGTGTTTTTCTCCCTTTTGTTGAGAAGCAATATTTGTGAGCAGACTTCTGATTTCAAATGAACTACTATGTAATGCATTGTGGTAATCCATCTGCAGGCAATAAGAAATAGAACTGCTTTAAAAATTGAAAAAACAAATGATATGTGATCTTCTTGTATACTGACAGGTTAGAGTAGCTGTTGAGCATGCCGCAAAAGTCGAGGAAACAACCAAAAGGTGGCTTTCCATGATGACAAGGGACTGCAATCGATTTTGTAAAATCATGGTCCGCATTCATCTTTTTGAGGGAGGGGGTCAGCAATTAGTGTATATGTACTAAATGGTTAAGGAAAAAGTTTCTTCTTCCTCTGCCATTCAAACATGGCACAGTACGAAGCATACCCAGAATTTGCACACTAACAAACATTATTGATCAATTGCAGAGCTTGGCTGGAAAGGATGCCCGCCGTGGTGAAAATGGTATCAATAGGGGAACTGCTGAAAATGCTGCTACTGCTGCTGCTGTTGCATCTCCTGGAACTATGGCCCATAAGGAAAGGAAGATTAGTTTTGCTGATGAAGCTGGAGGAAGGTTATGCCAAGTGAGGTTTTATGAGGATAATGCCAACTCTCCACCACTGTGCCCTGAAATTGAAGATGAGCTGCAGGCTCCCTAAAATTCTGGAGTATCATTCCCCTATTATCCTTGCATTCTTCGCATTGCTTGCTGAAATGGTATCCACACTGCTTTTCTTCTCTAGACTTCTGAGCCCGCAAGTTTTCTGCCCTTGTCTGAGATAAAGCGTCGGAGGTTTTTTCCCCCTTCATCGTCTCCCGGTGATCCTCCTTGTATTTTTATTTAAGGAGAATATACATTCTCATTGTATTGCTTTTCTGATACTAGATGGCGAGGTTTAGTAGGACGGCAATGTTGCTTTACTCAAACTTAGGTGTTCTAGCTTCACATTTTACAATCCAAAGCTAAGGCTCTGTATATCTTGAACATCCCAAGCCCCAACTGTGGATGTTTGGTGCTTTGGACCACCAAAATAAATTGCCTTTTTTTTTACATGGTACTGAAACAAAGCGCAACGGTATTTGCATCCAATTGATACATATGTAGATTATGGGGTTTAATATTTGCTCCTAATTGATATATATATGTAGATTATGGGGCTTAAAATGTGAAAATAATGTTTCTGTATTGTAGGAATTAGGCTATATGTGACTTATCTTTTTTAAATCCTGTAATGGAAAAAGCCTTACACACTGAATCATTAGTTCTCTCCCTAGCTAATCTGACGTATCGATATGCTGGCAGCTATAGCCTGCTTAAGATTTGAAAAATCTGCGTCGTATGCTGGAACAACTCCTCTTCTAGATTATGTCAATGTACTGTTAGCATCAAAATTTGCTCTGTACTTGGGAAATTGTTACTTTTGAACAATTGTCTCTTACGATTCAATCATTGAGTTTATTTGTGTACGTGCATCAAATTAGGCGGCCCGTTCTTGCTAGACATTTATCACACACAAATACAATTATCCTGAGCTGACTAGTTGCCAGTGCCTACTTATTCAGCCGCAGAACTCTAAGATTCAGCGGTCGTAAGCCTTGGTGAGGATTGCTATCAAAATCAGGCTCAAAAGTTGTACGAATTCAGAATTTCAAAACATTAGTACTATCCTTGTGTTGAATGAATAAATTAATTTTATGACAAGATCATCTAATTTACCAAGAATAAAGAATAAGCAATATGCTTTTTTATAGAAAATATTTGTCAAATGGACGTGGAAATATCTTTTACATTCACAGTGAAAAATATTTTTCAAAAAATACTTTTGCCATGTGATAATTTCTTACATTTGATGTCTACAAAAATTATTTTATTGTCATATAAATTGATCAAAGATTATGAATATTTATGATAATTTATAATAATAATAACTATAATATTTCTTGTTAATAGTATTATTCTACAATCAAGAAAAAAGTTTAGTCATTGACTACTCATCAATGTGTCTGGAGTGTCGCTAACCAGTGATCGATTGCTGGAGTCAGTCGTCGGTAATGATATTCGAGTGCATTATCGGGTGGTAACCTACACAAAGTCGGGGCATTAATTGCTACAAACTAAAGGTAGGTTGGAGAGTCTACGTCCAACCGGCGCCAAATGGAAGGTGTTATGGGTGTCGATGGCCGACAAGAGGAGCTGGGGGCATTGTAAGTTGGTGACCATAGGTGAAGGTTTTGGCGCTAGTGACTAACGATCAAGGTGGGGTCAGATAGTGGCGGCAGGCGGTGAGAGTAAAGGATTGGGGCACATACCACTGACGTTTGATAAGGGGTTTGAAGTGTTACTAGCCAGGACCGAAGACTAGCTTAAGGGTGTTATCGGCTTGCAGCGGGTGGTAGAGCTCCAAGACATCTTAGTCGGTGATGGTATCATATTCAAGCAAAAAAAAAAACTTTTATTAATTTGTATTAGTGGTCAATAATAAGTAGCAGATAAGTTTTGAAAATTACTTTCTTATAATAAAATATTTTTTAAATTAAATGTATTTTGATAAATGAAGAAATGTATTTAAAAGTTGATCGAGTTGTGTTGAAGGACAATTTTTATGGTCAAGTGGAGGAATTCTCAAAAACAACTAAAACTAATAATTAATCAAATTTTAAATATGAAGCCACATATGATTAATCTCACCTTTTTAAATCATTATCTCTATTTACACCAAATAGAAATGCTTGAACTTAATTGGTTATTGCTCAGTTAGAAGCTCGAGTCTAATTTATTCCAGGTTAACTCATGAAACTAATGAATCAAGCTCAACTGAGTGTATTTTGATCAAAATTTTGTTGTCACTTGCAGTGTTAGTGCTTCAGCTGTACCCCCCTTTGTGAGTGATGAAAAAAGAGAAAAAAAAAAAAGGGATAATGAAAAAGGACTATTTTTACTCTACATATAAAAATAATTTTCTTTTTATTCTGCAACATCCAACAATTTAACATTCGGGAGAGTCACTTTTTATAGGCTGATATTTACGTTTCACTAAGTCTTAAATAATTGCTTCAGCTACAACGCATTGGTCTAAATGCTGAAAATAGAAATCCAAAAAATAAAAGAAAAAGAAGAAATTTTGGTTGGTTGTTAGCTTGAACTGGCAGTTGGCAGCCTCAAAAAACACACTTCCAAGTAAATAGCACGGTAAATGAGCTAAATTGCCTGAAGCAGAACATATTTTAGCCATTTATGTCAAGCTCAAACTTCCTTCTTTTGTGTGTGCCCTTCCTAATATACACACTGAATGGTAACTGATTCGAAAGGATAATTAATCAAATTGAAACTAAGACACACCCAAATTTTTATGGTAAAAAATTTTTCTCAACGGACAAAAGCTTGACAGAGTAGTACTGCGTAGAAGTAAAAAGTTAGGGTGTCGTGAACTTCTCTAGAGAAAAATTTTAATTAATAAAAGAAATTCTTGAACTAAGAAAAAGAATAAAGAAATTAAAAAAAATGTTATCTGAACTATCGTAATAATCAAATTTATTAACTCTAGTATAGTATATAATGCTACACATACAATCATAAACATCTTAAAAATTTGGCTCCACAGAGGCTCGTTCAAGTTGCAAATTGTCGATATCCGAGCTTAGTGTTAAAGCTTGTGGAATAAACTATCTAAATCTGTATCTGGCTGACTTGAATTGCTTGGGCTTATAAACATCTCAGTTTAGGCTGAGTTATAAGTTTGGGGATAGGCACGTAAAGAAACTTGTTTATCGACTCATGGGCAATTTCCTTTCATGGCCGATAATAAATTTGTCTTATTCAATTTGTATAAATATGTCTAAAACCCTGTTAATAGCATGTTTAGAAGTTTAAATTCAGTATCATGAGTTTGGTCTGAAAAACAGGACAAACTCCGCTCTATTATTTATTTTTTAAAGAAATAAGTCTGAGCTTGAGTCCTTACTCTGCTCGTATATGCCTAACAAATCTGTCATGAGGCAAATTTGAGCCTATGAATATGTCCTGGCAACTTTAGAGTCAGTAGCTTACTTGGAATTAGTTTAAGAAGAAAAAAGACCACACTGCTCTCATTGCCAAACTTTAAGCTATATTCTTTTATTAGGATTATTTTTGTGGTTGGTATATTTCGTGACCATATTTAGTCTTGTATCGATGTCGGGTTGTGTTTCATTAAAGTGCTGCAACATCGTATTGCCATAGCTGTCCGTTCCGGGTTCCAGGAGCCCGCGCCTGCCGTGCGCACGCCATCTGCTCGAGCTGTGAATCCAGTACCACTGTGCCCGCCGTGCGCTCTTCATGAGCTCGAGCGCACATTCCAGAACTCATCCGCTTGCTGCTCGCCTCATTCTCGCTCGAGCGCTGCAACAACGGGTAACTTTTTTGAATGCATTTTTGAGCTATCTATAAATATCCTCCTTAATTCACTTGCCGTAATTGTTTTTTGGACAGCAGCATTTTGGAGTGTCCCTCTTTGAAAGAAATACTCATCTCACTTTATTTTTTTCATTTTTTTTGCTCCATTTGAGAAAACTAATCTTTTTTCACTATGCTTCATGTGCTAACAAATTTTCTAGTCACCCTTTCTTTTTTATTCCACATTTCTACCCTTTTACCTTCGTCGATGACTTGGGTATTGTAAAGAAGAGGATCCGGTCGTGTTCGCTACTTCAAACGGTCAGAGAGAGAAGATTAACTTGAAGATCAGAAGGCGTCTGGTTCTATTGCCACGGGCAAATCCAATGAATTCTTTGGTAGGGATCATAGGATGAGAATAAGTGGGTTAGGTTAGCGCATTTGTACAATCCGATCTATAAGTTGATTTTCATAGTTGTTTTCTTCTCTGGTTGTTGAAATTCGGAGGATTTTTCTTGATTACCGTGAGTATCGAGTTTTTCCATTGTCATCAAATTGTGTCTTTTTATTATTACTTATTATCATATATTTTTATACTTATTATTATTGTTGGTATCTAGAAATTAATATTTATTACGTGTATTAAATATTTAATTTTGTATTGTTTTCACTACTCTTGTACGGAGTCGAAATATTATTGTATAATTTGGGACGAAATATCCTTTTTTTAGTTGGAATCAGAGAATCACCCCGATCTGCGACTCCGGTTTAGATGCATACTAGTCAATTGTTGTCCGTTTCTCGTTACTTTGATGGGAGTAATTATACCTATTGGAAGGTTCATATGAGAATCTTTCTCAAATCGATGGATGAGCACATGTGGGCACACGTCACAGCATCGACATAGCAGTTCTCGTATAAAATTTTATATTTACTTATTGTATTATTTTTTTATTTCTCACTAGGTGTATATTTTTATATACACGAGTTCTATCTCGGTGATATCTGAACTCGTGCTTTACTTGTATTTTTTTACTTTATATGTTTTGTTACGGAATTACTAAAGGGGAAGATTGTTAGGGTCATTTTTGTGGTTGGCATATTCCATGATCATGTTTAGTCTTGTGTCGATGTCGAGTTGTATTTCATGGAAATGCTGCATCATTGTATTGCCGTAGCTGTCCGTTCTAGGTTCCTAGAGCCCGCGCCTGCCGTGCGCACGCCACCCGCTCAAGCCGTGAATCCAGTATCCCTGCGCTCTCCACGAGCTTGAGCGCACATTCCAGAACCCATCCGCTAGCTGCTCACCTCATTCTTGCTCGAATGCCGCGGCAATGGGCAACTTTTTTGAACATATTTTTGAACTCTCTATAAATTCTCTACTTAATTCACTTGTCCTAATTGTTTTTGGATAGCAGCATTTTGGAGTGTCCCTCTTTGAGAGAAATACTCATTTCACTTTATTTTCTCCATTATTCTCCCTCCATTAGAGAAAACTGATATTTCTTCATTGTGTTTCATGTGTTAACAAGTTTTCTCATCACCATTTCTTTTTGATTCCACATTTCTACCATTTTACCTTTGTCAATGACGTGGATATCGTGAAGAAGGGGATTCGGTTGTGTTCGATATTTCAAGCGGTCCGAGAGAAAAGATTGATGTGAAAATTGGAAAGTGTTTGGTTTCGTTGCCGCGGGCAAATTTAAGGAGTTCCTCGGTAGAGATTACAAGATGGGAGTAAGTCGGCTAGGTTATCATATTTATACCACTCGATCTGTAAATTGATTTTCATAATAAATTTCTTCTCTGACCGTTGAAACTCAGAGAATTTTTCTCGATTATCGTGGATATCGAATTTTTTTTCGTCACCAAAATTGTG
Source organism: Nepenthes gracilis (assembly GCA_033239525.1). Taxonomy (NCBI): domain Eukaryota; kingdom Viridiplantae; phylum Streptophyta; class Magnoliopsida; order Caryophyllales; family Nepenthaceae; genus Nepenthes; species Nepenthes gracilis. Next base: position 28,947,487 of record BSYO01000004.1, read on the forward strand.
TCTTTTTATTATTGTTTATTATCGTATATTTTTATATTTATTATTATTGGTATCTATAAATAAATATTTATTACATATATTAAATATTTAATTTTGTACTGTATTTTCGCTACTCTTATACGGGGTTAAAACATTATTGTATAATTTGGGATGAAATGTCATTTTTTCACTCTTCACAACTATTTTAAAGTAGAAAATGTAGAAATTTGTGTGTACCTACTGTAACAAAATATTGGGATTCAACCAAAATACATACACCTAACGTAGAAGAACAAATCCAAATTCTCGTCAACTGGTAATTATCAAACTCGTGTGTATAAGAAATATAATTAAAGAAAAAATTATATGACAAATTTTAAATAAATCCATCATAAAATAATATCGGTTATAAAATAACTCATTTTAAAATCCATTCACTACAACTTGAGTAAATAATGGTTGAATATCAACCTCTTCAACATATTTAACAACCTACAGAAAAAAATATATTAAGAAATAAGAGTAATTAAATGATAATACGTCCTAAAAATAATATTAGAACAACATATTTGACCTTAGTTAAGAACGGAACTCAAATTCAATATTAATTGGATGTTGAACCTCTTCCTCTTTGTCTTTCTTCTCTTTTTTTGTGCGGCTCTTGTTGTGTGAGAAAATGATTTTAGATAATTAAAAATTGTATCTAGGTGCAACTTTATATCAATGTCAATATACGAGTGTCAATCAGTGCGTGACCTCCTTGAACAAACTGTGCATGAGTATCTTTTAGATTCGACTTTTCTAGGCAAACTACGCAAGTGCGTTTTTCATGTGCCCATTATGTGCAACTCCTTTTAGTAAATGGTGCATGTATTCTTTTCAGACACCCATCATGTGCCACTCAGTTGACATTCGATTAATAATAGGCCAACTGTCGTATGAATATCACGTAATCCTTCAACTTCCTTTGTCGTTTGGACATTTTTTAACTGACTTTCAGTCAATTATCGCATGAATATTGTACGATATTTGCTTGATATATTTGTCCAAGCATACCACGTGCAAGTTCTTTTGATAACTACCTGTTTATTATGATACTCATAAAGGACAATCCAAAACCTAACACTAAATAGAGCATATCTTTGAAAAGTGTTATAAACTTAATGGCTATACCGGAGGACACGAGCTTTAAAATAAGATATGAGATTCTGGCACTATTGCTAATTAGTAAAGTTTCTTTGTCAATCAAAATCAAGAAATGAAAAGTGATGGCGAGGTTGTCTTGACTAAGGATCAATTTAGCAACTTATGAGTATACTTTAGTCGGTGAATCCTCATCTACCAGGCAATTAACGAAGTCCAATCAACTTTTGATCCTTTTATAGACCAGTCAAAATTTTCTAAGTTGACTAATATACTTGTTTGTCTCTCAACCCAAGCACATAATTTTAGATTTGACAAGTGTTTCTTGGATTCTCCACTGTGGTACCATAGATCACATGATTGGTGGCACATCTATGTATACAACCATATCAGCTAATTATTTTAAAAGATGTGCTTTGTGTTCTTCTTAAGTTCATGTTTTGTTTATCATATGGTTAAGCAAAATCGGCTCCCTTTCTTCTTTAGTCAACACAAATCTCTTGATATTTTTAATATGATTTATTGTGATTTTTGAGGTTCCTTTTTAAAATTACTCATGAAGGATCTAATTACTTCTTAACTATTGTAAATGATTTTTCTAGAAGTATTTGGATCTATATTTTTAAATAAAAATTTGGTACTAGATAATATTTGAAATCTTTTTGCATTTTGCTTGAAACTCAATTTGATTAAAAATTAAAATTTTAAGAAGCAACAATGGGATTGAGTTTCAAATAATCGATTTATTCAATAAAAAGGGATTATTGAATAACAAAGTTGTGTAAAAACTTAACAATAGAATGGGATTATGGAGTGAAAATACCAACACTTGTCAAATGTAGTTTGAGCTCTAAGATTCAGTTTAGAATCCCTTTAAGGTTTTAGAATAATTATATTATTACAAATATACATATCATAAATAGAAAATTGACCCTAGTAATAAATAACAAAACTCCTTGTGAGATTTTTTTTTTTTTTTGGGGCATTAAATCCAACTATGATAACTTGAGAATAGTTGGTTGTTCATGTTTTGCCTCATCGCTTTTCCATAGTAAAAAGAAGTTTGATTCTAGAGGTAGAAAATAAGTTTTCCGATACTATCCTTTTGGGATATAAAAGGTATAAGCTTTTAGATGTTGCTGCCAATGTCATTTTCTATTCTGAGGATATTAAATTTCACGAAGATGTGTTTTCCTTTCAAATTATCCCTACTGATCAACTCTCTATTTCACATAATTCTTCTCCTTCTACTTTGTATAACATGCGACTAACAAATTCTTCAGATTATGCCACTTCCTATCAACAAATTATTTCACCTTTGGATGAAGAATGTGAGAATCCATTATCTCTCGTCACGGAACTAAGAGTTCCATCTGTTTCTTAAAATGCAGAAACAGTGCAAGATGTATGTCCTCAAACTGCCAATCCTCCACTAGCTTCATCGATTATCACTTCTCTTCGGAAAATCAACCAGAGCAAGGAGGGCACCTCGATACTTTTAGGATTATCATTGTGTTCATTTCACTTCACCATTTCATTTGTTGGAAATTAATTCTTCATCTCCCTCAGGTAAGCCTTACCCTTTATCTGCACCCATCTCATATTACAAGTTAAAACCTAAGTTTCAAGCTTTTATCCTCCATCGTCAATCAAAAGGAACCATAAACATATGTTGAAGCTGTTGAGATCCCTGACTGGTGTAAGGCCATGGAAATTGAACTAGGGGCTTTAGAAGACAATAAGATCTGAATTACCACTGACCCACTCGTGTAAAGGAGACAATTAGATGCCAATATGTACACAAGATTATTGAACATCAAAATGATCGAAGTATAAAAAGATATAAAGTAATAATATTGGTTAAAAACTGTTAGTCGTATTTTGTATTGGCATATTCCGCGACCGTATCGGGTAACTTATTTGGTCTATTATAGGAGCATTCGGTATCTGCGACATCATTCTTGCCTGGTGGAGATTCATCAGTTTCATGCTTGAAGGCCATACGCGTCACATCCTCGTTGTTCCCGCCTCCCTATTTTCCGTTATGTCCTTCCCCAAGTGCTGCGCCCAATTGGCGCCCGAGGCGCCAACAAAGAGCATTGCGCTTGATGAACGCCCGAGGCGCCAACTAGGCATGTTTTTTAGAACCAGGGCGTTCGATGAGAGCCCGATCTGCACTCGAATGCCAGGGCGTGAAATCACCTAACCCTATTTTGTGCCCACCGCGTGCTCGAGTGGTGCTCAAACGGCTCGGGCCTTTTGTGCCTAACAGATCTTTTGTTTTTGAAATCATTTAGGCTCATTTATATATATGACCTTTTCTTCTTCATCTTGGAAGCCTTTTGAAAAAGAAAAGTGATACACCAAAAGGCTACGTTCATTATTTTGTGCAAAGAGTTTGTACCCACCGGAGAAAGTTTCACCATTGACATGTGTTAGTTTACCAAAGCTTTCTCATTCTCTCATGCTATTTGAATACACCTTCGTTCTTGCCTACAATCCCTTGTGACTGACGTGAAAGGCGTGAAAATTAAGCTCCAACGGTTCGTAAGAGAAGACCGATGTGAAGACCGGAAGGTGTCCGGTTCCATTGTCGAGGTAAATTTAATGAGTTTCTTGGTAGGGATTACAAGATGAGAATAAGTCGGTTAAGTTAGCGTGTCTGTACCACCCGATCTGTAACTTGATTTTCATAGTGGATATTTTCTTTGGCTGTTGAAATCCGGAGAATTTTTCTCGATTACCGTGGATATTGAATTTTCTTTTCGTCACCAAAAAGTGTCCTTTTCTTTACTATTGCCTTCATTTTCATCTATTCTTTATACACATTATTACAATTAGTATCTAGAAATAAATATTCTTTACGTGTGTTGAATATTTAATTTTGTACTGCTTTTACAAAACTTATTAAGGATTCGAAATTGTTGTATGTGTTGGGGCATATTATTCCTTTCAAAAGCTACATACAATAAAAAGGTCTAGATTATCATAAAACTTTTCTCTTATCGTTAAACATGTAACTGTAGGATATCTTTTAGCCATTTTAGCGGTCAAGGGATGACACTTTCATTAATCAGAAGCCAATAACTTTCTTACATCTTGACATAAATAAAGAGATCTACATGCATAAACTGTTAGGATATAACAGAGAAGACCCACCATCAAGCATGCAAACTTTTGAAAAGGGTTTATAGATTCAAGCAAGCTTTTAAATAGTAGTATTCAAAATACTCTATTGCCTTGTTGCTTTCGATCTTATCCAATCTCGAATAGATTATACTCTTTCCACTAAATAAAAAGACAAATCTTTTACAACATTATTAGTATATATTGATGAAATAATTGTGATAAGTGGTTGTTTGGAATCAATTTTTTTCCATCAATTCTTTTCTCAACTTCAATATAAAAGGTTTCAATTATCTAAGATACCTTCTCAAAATAGAGGTAACAAAGTCTTTCAAAGGAGTTCACATTTATCAAAGGAAGCATATCCGTGACATATTGACCAATTGAGAAACACTCTATTTTGAACCATTTAAACTCTTTATAGATCAAAATTTCTTATTAACCAAAGAAATCAGTATTTTTTTTTACATGATTTACTATTAAGAAGTGGTCCGTTGGACAGCTTTTTTTAACCAATCATTACATGGCAGGACATTAGTTACACACTTCACGTACTACGTCAATATATTGATCATCCAACCACTTGTCACATGATGGCAACACACAGTTTTGAGATATCTTAAAGGAGCCTCAGGTCAACGACTCCTATTTCCATCTTCTTCTAAATTACAACTTAAAGCTCTCTGTGATTCAAACTTGGCCTCATGCCGGGACACCCAGAAGCCCATCACTGAATATTATATTTTTTAAGAGATTCACTTATGTTTTAGAAAGTGAAGAAACAATCAGTAATTTTTTGTTCATCCGTAGAAGCAGAATATAAATTCATTCTATAACTAATTGCCAATTAATTTGGCTATGAGACATTTTAAATAATTTGTAAATTTACCACAAAAAAGAGCTTTTTTTCTTTTGTGACAATAAAGTGTCTTTTTATATTATTACTAATTATTTTTTTTCTGACCGCATCAAATTTGTTCAATTAATTTGCCACTTAATTTGAGATAAGATTAAAAAAGGAAGCATATAGACTACTTATGATTATACTTATAAACAGTTGGTTAATACTTTTATAAAAATTCTATGTAAGAATGTATTTTTCTCACGTTTATTGTTTATTTGATAGCTATAACAAAGAGGGTCGATGGCCAATATCGATTGTGTTTGTGGGGTGTTTAATTTATATTTTGAAAAAAAAAAAAAGACTAATTTTAAGAAAATGTTATGATTTATAGTTCTATGAAGATTACTTTTATAGCATTTTTATTTTTTCTGGAAACAAAGGCACTTCTGGCAATAATTTGAAACACCTTTTTAAAGAAAAAAATAAATTGGATATTATAGGAAAAATATTCATAAAAAATTATCAAAATTCTTTGCAAATTTATTTTTATTTTCCTTAGAAGTCTCAAATTATATATAGTTTTATAGAAAGAAGAAAAAGAAAAAATACATTACACTTTCATTCAAAAATACTTTTCAAAATAAAATACAAAAATTCAGAAATTTTTTTCATATCAACTTAAAATGATCAAAATCAATTTTTATCATATTTTTTCTAAAAAAATTAAGTTACAATTATATTTAAAAAACTATTGCGATGCCAAATTGACTCGCCAGAATGTAGTTTAAAAGGATTAAATCCAGACAGATAGAAGCGAATATATGTGTTCTGTCATGCTAATAAGAAAATTGATGATAAAACTAAAATCTAAAAGACCTCCTGTCAAATGTGCAAATACGGTCACGAAAAGCATTTGCCACCCAGAAAAAGAAAATAACAGAAAGATTTAAAACCAACCTCTTCCGACGTTCTTCTATTGATCATTTCTCAATTTCTGAACTAATAGTTAAGGAAAGATAATACAGTTAATTCCATGAGGATTTGGTGTCCAAATTTTGACAAGGAAGATGGGCTGGAGACTGTCCTGGAGGTGCCCGTTCCCGACGAGATGTTTGGAAACGCTGGCAGCGGCGCCACCAACAGCAACGCCGCCCTGCGATGGAAGAACATGCGATCGTGGGTAAAAGCTAGGTCCGGCGACAATAAGTGGTCGCTGTCGAATTCGTCATCGTCGAATTCAGTTAATGAGTTCATGTTATTGCTCAAGCTTATAGGATCTCCTCTTGTTCCTTTTCAAGTCCACTTGGATATGAAACTCGCCCCCTCCCACCCCATTAAAGACTCCACTATTGTAAGTTATATAAACATTATTCTGGGTATAATGTAAATGATCGAATTATGATAAACGAGAGGCCAAATACAAAGCTGTGATGATATGGAAATATATATGACATGTACACACCTTTATTTCTATATTTTGTCTTTTAAATCATAATAAATTAACTTTATTATTGTATTAAGGATCGAAAGATGTTTTTCGCTAAAGATATCAAAGGAGATAGTAAGGATCTTATGCCTGCAATAGGTTATATATGCTAAATAACGGTTTTGGCGTAGTGTTTGTATGATATCATTCTCCATTTATATCTTAATTGATAGAAGAAAGTACACATTTACAAATTTTCACCCTCTGTAGTTTAGGCATTTGTGACTGTGTGGATGGACAGTTTGTAATATTATATATATAAAATAATTTTACTGTTACGTCGAGTATTTCTAAAAATGTAAACTAGGATGAGTTTATGTGAAGGGGTTTAGTTGATTACCTTTCTACATTGGGTATATAATTGTAAGATTAATAGCTGGTTAGCATAAGTAAATTTGATTTCTGAAATTAATTTATGTATGTCACCATCTCTATGTTTCATAGAGGCGCTAATTGATAATTAATTGTACGTATGAACAGGAGAGTTCAACAGCAAAATACATACTGCAACAGTACATAGCAGCAATAGGAGGGGTGTCAGCATTAAACTCGGTGAATAGCATGTACGCAGTGGGACAAGTGAAGATCGTTTCATCGGACATCCACCAAAGCAGTCAAAGTGTGATCGACGCCCAAAAGAACTGCGAGATGGGCGGCTTTGTTGTGTGGCAGAAGAACCCAGACTTGTGGTGCTTGGAGCTGGTTGTTTCCGGCTGCAAGGTTACTGCAGGCTGCGACGGCAAGGTGGCGTGGAGCCAATCATCTTCTCAGCCTCCCCAAGCTTCCAAAGGCCCTCCTAGACCCCTCCGTAGGTTTTTACAGGTGAAGTTTCTCTTTTAGTAGCTCCAATCAGTTTTAACGAATCGTCGAGATTATTTGCTCTATTTAATTGACATGGACGTTACAGTTAAATTGTGAAATCAACATATATAATATAAAAATAAGGCTATATATGTTGACCATTTTCAGTTGCCGCAACGTGGAAAAAAAAAAAAACTCATAAATTATGCAATTATATACATATACGTATATTGCATATTTATAATTTTATAATAAGATATATAGGATATTTGCTAAAAGATATAATTGAATAAATCATGTCATGATAGTAAGATTACTTCACTATAAATTTGATATCTCGTGTTTGAATTATACATATTAAGCCTCTTCATTCTAAGATAAAAAATTGAGTACAATTAATCATATATTAATTATTTCAATTAATTAAAAAGTTTAAGATTGTCAGATTTTGATCACTTTCTTATGGGTACCACAACAAATGAAAAATCATCTAAGTAACAAAAAATATTAAACTCGATTGAAAGTTTATAGAGTGGTACATGACAAGCTCATGATTTATACCTGTGTGCTGATTCCAGATTGGGAATCGCCTAAGGTGTACCTAAGAGGGCGCTCGTGCACCGAATTCAATAAGCGCACACTCGATGTGTGCTTGGTATAAAATCCCACCTGATATAATTTTGAAGTATTTGGAAATGATTTCTTACACAATTAGCGTCACACAAAGAGAGAAAATGATAGAAGAGAAAGAGGTTCGATATTTGATTGATATCCAATTCAAGTTTCATTTTTTGCCAATGTCAAGTTTATTACTTTAGAGTGGATTTTTAAGGAGTATTTTATTTGGTTATTTTTTTTCACCGTACTTTTTCTTGTGAGTTACTAGGTACATTGAGGAAAATATAATCAATCATTTTTCACTTAAGATTGTAGTGAAGGGATTATAGAGGGGGATATTTATATTGGACACTATTATTATAATAAATTTATTCAGAGTTTGTTCAATTATTTTTTTCTTAATTAAAAATTTTTTTTTATATTTAAGATATTCTGCATTATTACAATTCTTATACTCACGAATTTCATAGTTGATATTCGATTGAGATTTTGGATTTGCTCCACTATATTGGGTTGTGTGTATCTGGGTCGAACACTAACAAATGGTATTAAAACGTGTTGTTTAAAAACTATGACTTGATGGTATTGACGTCGATGAGTTTGCCATTCTAGTTGAACAATTTAATAGGTAAAATAATTTCATTCTTTGGTAAGAATCTGTGAGAAATATTTTAATTTAGAAAGAAACAGTAAAAGCACTTTGGAGTAAGGAGGATAAGTCGGAGAAGATGAATAATAATGAGTGACAAGGTATGATGGATATTACTAATTACACGATTAAATTTTATCTCACGGATGATATTGTTAAAGAAATTATTGACTTGTCAGATCCAACAAAAGTTTGGATGAAATTTAAAAGTGAGTATAAGTTTAAATCCTTGACAACGAGATTACATGTGAAGAAAAAGTTCTATGATTTTTATTTGTTGGAAGGAAAAAGTTTCAATAAGCACTTGGATGAGTTTAATCAAATATTAATACAAATGTCGGCGCTTGATGAGAAGCTCAAAAGAAAAAATAAGGCGTTAGTATTGCTGACTTTTTTATCGACCTCATATGACCATATTATCACAACATTATTATTTGAAAAAGATATGCCCATCCTTAGTAAGATCATTGCTTCCTTATTTATAAATGAGTTAAGGCGAAAGAGAAGTATTGTGATTTCGGGAGAGTTAAGATTCTTAGTATCCAATAGCAATTATATACATAGGAGATTAAGGGATCAAGGTAGCAAGTCGGAGAGAAGTAACAATTAGTCCAAGTTTTAATATATTGAATACTTCTATTGTGACAAAAATGGTCATATGAAGTGAGATTACTTTAAAAGGAAGTAGGATGAGAGGAGAGGTAAGCATCAAGAGAGGAGAGATCATAATGAAAATGATCAAGCCTTTATCGCTACCTGCGAAGACCTTCTAAGTATCTACGTGGGAAAGACACGGAGCTTCCCCTACCGGGAGACGAATTGGGTGATGGATAGTGGTTCATCACACCATGTAATATCAAGGAAGTCTCTTCACCACCTATACACCCAGCGGTTATGGGGTATTGAAGATGGATAATAATAGTTTATTAAGGGTTATTGGTATTAGGGATGTTAGCTTACGGACAAATAATAGGACGTAACTTGTGTTAAAGGGCATGCGATATGTCCCGAATTTGTAGTTGAATGTGATTTTAATCAAAAAGTTTAATGAAGAAGACATTTATTCAGCATTCGAAAAAGGTTAATAAAAACTCACCAAAGGTTCCTTGATTGTGGAAAGAGGAAGTAAGCAATCATGCTAGTACCTGATAAACATTTTAGTTATCAAGGGTAACACCAAGGTGATCAATGGTGGTAATGATCAAAGTGGAGAAAAGGGGAGGCCGAAAAAGAGTGCAAGGGAAAGCTACTCTGTAGTAGAGGAGAAGTAAAAGGGGAGTGAAAATATTTCAAATTTGATGGACTGAAAAAGGGTGTCATTCAAGTTTATAGAGGCTAACGCCGAGATCCTATTGGAGGAAAAATTGCTGAAAGGTAAGTGAAAACAAATGTTGATAAAGGCGAATCGTTCCCAACAAGGTTGTGAGAAAAAATTTATTGAGTTTTGGTCATTCCCTTATATGTACCATAATAAATGGATGGTCATTTATGAGGTAAAAAATATTGAAAGATTGTACAATATTTGTGTGAGAGTCGGCCAAAGATCAGTTAAAGGTCAATAGAGTTGTGCATGATAGCGCCTGTTTCACGCCTGAGCCCCTATTCCAAATACGGGGTTACCTAAGGCGCACCTAAAAGAGTAGTCGTACGCCAATTTCTGTGGGCGCGCACTCTCGATGCGTGCTTGATGAGCGCTCGAGCTCTGCGCTTGGCATAAAATCGATTTTGATACGATTTTAGGATAATTTGAAATCATGTCTTACACAATAAGCGCTGTACAGAGAGCAAGAAGAGAAAAAGAGAGAAGATAAATAGATTGAGCATCTGGTTGATGTTCAATTTGAGTTTCATTTTTCATCAAATCAGGTGCATTGTTTTAGAGTACACTTACAAAAAAAAAAAAAGTTGTTCTAAAGTGAATTTCTAAAGCATATTTCATTTCATTGTTCATATTTCTCGTTATATATATTTTTTCGAGTTGTTAGATGTGTTGAGAGGTTGTAATCAGCCATTTTTTACTCGGAACCGTAATAAAGCGATTTCGGAGAGAGTTATTTGTAACTGATATTATTATTACAGTGAATTTATTTAAAATTTAATTCATAATTTTTTTCTTGATTAAAAAGACTTTTTCACGTTAAAAACTTTATATATTATTATATTTCCTGTATTCAGGAGTTTGGTGGTTGATATTTAATAGGGAATTTAGGTTTATTCTGCTACGTGGGATTGTATGTGTTCAAGTCAAACCCGAACAAAGATAACATTTGTTACGATGATCCCATCTTCAAAATCAGATTATGGGACCAATATTTAACAGTTCGTACCAGCTCCGCTAATTGTTGAACAAGTAACCAGAATCTCTAATGAATATTGCAATAGCCTTTTTTATATGGACTTTCGCTCTACCTCTTTTCTTTTTTTCTTGGCAGAAAAAGATTTTCGACTTTTATTTTGCAAAAGCTCTAACTGAATGAATTCAACTGTAAAAACTAGATATTGAATAAGCACATATACATAATAGTAGAAATTAAACTTATAACTACTAATCCTGGGACATCCTGGGACAAAACCCTAGGTTGATCCTCTAATTAGCTGCGGTATATGTGGGCAATCTTTTCACAGTTTATTCAAGCATCCCGAATGAAGAATTCGGTGCAATCTATCCTTTATAATGATTTCATTGGTATAGTCGACCCACCCTCAAATTGATAATGCATGATTTGCGATGATGCATGCATGGTGATCCAGGGACTAGACCCAAGGTCCGCTGCATGCCTGTTTTGTGAAGCAGTATGCGTAGGAGAGAAGACGGTCAACAACGAAGACTGCTTCGTCCTAAAGCGAGAAACGAGCTCGGACATGCTCAAGGCACAAAGCGCGGCTCACACAGAGGTGATGCACCACACCGTGTGGGGATACTTCAGCCAAAGAACCGGACTTCTCATCCAGTTCGAGGATACGAAACTCGTAAAATTAATGCAGGTTGCAGGTAAATGCAGCAAGACGGTGTTCTGGGAGACCACTTTGGAGACGATGATTGAAGATTACAGGTACGTCGATGGCATCAACATCGCGCACTGTGGAAGCACGAACGCCACTCTGTATAGATACGGAGGGGCTTATAATCACAAGGGCAGGATTGAGGAGACGTGGAGGATTGAAGAGGTTGATTTTAACATCTGTGGTTTGTCCACGGATTGCTTCTTGCCTCCTTCAGAGCTGAATATTTAATGGAGGATAGCATTAACGACGCTACGTTTCGTACGTACACGCACTTAGTCGCATGTATATATCCACCTCTAGGTGAATTTTGAAGCTGTAATTTCATTATTTATTTAGTTGTGTTAGGGGATCATGTACTTTCTATGAAATATTTCTAGCGCCGTCTTGGAAATACCATCTTTATAAACTAATAGTCAAACCATATACATACATACATATATACATACTTTTTGCATACACTATATCAATATATATATATATATATATATATATTGATTGCATAGGGTCAGCCAGGATAAAAAGTAGAAATCTCCTTGGCGCCCAGGAGGTTGTGATGCCATGTACATCTATTGGGTTGAAATTCAATGGTAGAAGTCAATATACAAAAAAAAAAAAAAGCCATTTAAAAATATAAAAATAGTGTAATTTTTGTTATTATTTTTTATAATACTAGTATCTAGATATTTTGACATTTTCTTAATAAAAATTAAATAAAATACTTATATAATAAAATTGATGCATTGCTCAGCTATATATATGACTGATTCAAACAGAGCTAGTAGTGCTTACATTTTAAGACTTAAAATTTCAGTTTTTAATTTTTATTTTTTCCGTTTTGAAAAAATTTTCTGATAGTGGTTGGGACGGTGACTGAAAAGGCAACACAATTGTAACAGGAAAGAAGCCGCCGTCTGCAAATCCGCACAGGACACGGGCATAGGATAGAACTCACCTCTCAAGTGCTGCTTTAGGTGGAGCATGCTTATCAGACTCTTTCGACGTGGATAAGGACACCAACTTAAGCCATTACGCAGAAATATTCTTCTCTTTTATAACATCATGCAGTATCTTATTGTAGAGCTGGAGGTGGACATAAGACAACGGCTTACGATCCTTTGATTGTTTTGTTGATTCATCCTAATTGTTAGGCGTTCCCAGGAAGCTTGGCAACAATTCATCATCTGAATTCTACTGCGTCAAAATTGTATGCTTCTTTACTTGCCATAAAGAAGAATTGATATTGTGATTAAGGGGAGGAATCTCGTATTCTATTGAAGCTATTGCAAGAGTAAATCCAAGAGTCTCATTCTTTGATGCCAGTTTGTTAATATTTTTAGAGAACGAGCACAGCAAAATAACAAATAATTTTAGGATGTAATAATAGATTTATATTTTTAAAAAATCCTCAAAGCTAAAAAAACACGGGCAAATAAGCAAAACTTTGACTCATTTGAAAAGAAAATACGTGAGGAAATTCAAAGTGCTCTAAATAGTTCACAATAAACGACTCTGGAATAAATCCTAAAATAAAATAATGTATTTATATTCTAAGGGGCTATTTGAGCGGTCATTATATAGTCTACTTGCGGTTTGTCACCGGAAGTCCACTCAACTCTTCGGCATAAGTAAAAAAATCTTATGGACGATTGCTCATACGATTTTACTCGAACAAAATGTCACATGATCGTCAAGCAAATACTCCCCTGCATCTAAAATCAGTAGAACTTTACGCTGCAAATAGATTAGGGTTGAATAGTGTGAACTAGGGATACACTTAACGCCCTCAACTTGGACACGTTCTCATCATTAATATAAGAAAGATTCGGAAATATCAAATGCTGCCAAGACATACAAATATTTTAATCAAATAATGAAGATGCCACTTTCACTCATCCAAAATTTTTAATACCAGTTCTCTCTCTCACTCTTTCTTTTTTCTTTTTTTGATTTGTTATATGTAAGCAAACATTTTTACATATCTCTTATTCCCAGAAAGTAATGACATATTTGAATTAGACCAATACTATGAAGGTTATGAACCATATCCACTAATTTTTTTTTGTTACTCCATTTTAAATTGTATCAGTTATTCAAAAAGGTAGTATATATTCATGTTATTGAGCCTTCATTTGATATATAAAATGAACTCTTAGTAACATATCAAATTGAAGTCGATTAATAGTCTTTATTAAGCCATAAGTATACGTTAATTTTAAACTTTTAACAGAAAGCATTTTATAAAGATAGAATATTAAATTAGATTCAATAATTGAACCATTCATATTAGGAATATAAGCTTATGATTATTTTTCCTTCATGATTGTGATCTCCTAGAAAATAAATAAGGCAGAACTGTAATACCACCCTAGTCCCAAAAAAAAAGATGCCAATTTTCATATCAAAAAGCACAACATATTGGTTCATAATTTAGATTTATTATTTTTACACCCAAAATTTCCGATGACAAAAATTGTCATTTATAAGACTTCTTAATGGCAATGCTTTAATTATCACTGTACTTAATATATATGACTGATATAAAAATAAAAATATCACATGTAAAGCTTATTATACGAGGAAAATGCTACTGATGCCATTTACCTTGCCATATGACAAGAGAGGTGACACATATGCAAGGTTTTACTAATGGTGATGCTATCAACGTCACTCCTCATGGACTAATTAGATACCATGAGATGTGACACATGTAAGACTTATTACCGATGTCACTCTTCTCAGGGACGATATTATCAATGTAATTTCTCAAACAGTGCATTATTATTATAATAATTGAGACAACATTTGTAAGACATGCGTTAAAAGTAATACAACCAATACTATTCTTGTAACCATATTTATTTATGAGATAAAGATATAAAAGATACATATGAGACTTATTAAGGATGATATTATCAATATTGTTGATATATACTGCTATCTGATTCTTGAAAAATTAAAAAGGGATATTGTTCTAACTCTAGATCAATTAGCTACTTCTTTCTATTTGTCCATTTGACCTATTCCACCTTCAATTCTTCAGAGTGGAAGATTGTTGTGTTCATTACAGAAGGAGGTATTTTTATGGTCGCTTTTACCATAAATTATAAATAAAAGCATGTGTAATTAATAAATACTATGTACATTGTAGTCTATTACTATATAGGATATTATGCTCCTCAAGATAAAACTATGATACAAGTGGTGAATATAGGGATGTGATAATAATATGTTTAGTACATAAATCATAAAATGTATATTTAGGAGGTTTAGAATTGTCCTCACATGGACAATGTCTCTAATATATAGTCTTTCTTCTTCTTTTTTTTTTTTCTCTTCACTTTCTCTCTTCTCTTTAAACTTTCAAAAAAATTGGGTTATAAAAAAAAATACTATTATATAAACAAATTAACATATAAGTATCAATCGTGTTCCTATCAAGCATGAAGACTAACAATGGATGGCACATGCATGGCCTTAGGCACCTAGAATTTGGAACTAGTAGATGTATACTATTCATATGCACATCAGGTTCAAACTAATCTATTATTTCTGCTCTCAAATTGAAAGAGTTTGCTTAAACTCAAAGTAAGGGATGTCTTTATCTTGGTGTGGTTTCGACTATTTCTCGTGCATGCAGTTGGAAGCTCATTTGAAATTGCAAAATGGCTTGAAGAGTGCAAACAATTTCTTGGCAAGTCATGTGGATAAGCGTAATTATTTCAACTTGCTCGGGGAAGCAAGTGATTCCAGAACATGCCTTTTTCTCTCACTCAAGAAAAGGAAGAGTCATTGTTATTAGTAGTAGGCCCAATCAGAACATTATAAACTAAATTTAGACATCATTGATACGAAATGGATGTTTAAAGAAGACATTCAAAACTAAAGCTAGATAAAAGTAGATACAACGATAATGTTCACTGTATTTTCTAAAAATTTGATCGAGATGTTAGTTAAGTAATCGGTTTAATCATCCATTTAACGACTAAATACGAAATAAATTTAAGGATCGATTAACCTCCTATCATTTACACGCTACTCTAGTTTTCTTATGAAAGTTTGTACACTTAGAAATTGTTATTCCCATAAATGTGAAAATAACAATTCTCACCACCTATATGGAAATTGTTGTGGAAGGTATTATTATTATTATTATTATTATTATTATTATTATTATATTTCTTATTATTATTATTAATTATTAGGTATTATTATTTTATTTTATTATTATTATTATTATTACATATTATTATTATTATTATTTTATATTATTATTACTACATATTATTATTATTATTATTTTTAGATATTATTATTATTATTATTATTATTATTATTATATTTATTATTGTTATTATTAATTATTAGGTATTATTATTTATTTTATTATTATTATTATTAGATATTATTATTACATATTATTATTATTATTATTACTATTCCTAACTTATTACTCATACTATTCTACAAACCAAATAATGGAATACTAATTTTCACATTATTCTATTCCAACAATCAAATATAAGAATAATAATTCAAACTCTATTTTCATCTTTTTCTATTCACCTGGAATAACTATTCTATTCCGACCTTATTCTATTCCAACAATCAAACGTACCGTTATAATTTTTAATCTTTCAAACCTTCAATTCCTTTAACAATAGTATACCTTCAAAAAATTAGGCTTAGAGACAAAACTAAAATCACCCCATATAAACAGATAATTTCTATCAAATTATCTAATGGGTGGTTATCTGGAGAGTTAAGGCAAAACGGTTATCAAAACGTGAACCATCAATGCTAATTGTTAATTTTTTTTTAAAATTGAACAGTAAACATTCTTCCACTTAGTTCATATTTTACTTAATGTGATAACTGAAACTCATCAATTCTCAATCTTAAGAAAGAAATACACAAATCATGGCAATAAATCCTCTATTAATGAGTACTATCATCCATGTATTACAATGTATCATATTTATCAAGATACATCCGAATATTGTAACGTTACTTTATGAATAAATATTATATTTATTTTTTATCCAATAATTAATGATATTCTCAAAATAATCAACAAATATGTATATCAAATTTTTGAAAAATATTAGAAATAAATAAAAATTTTATTAAATATCATTATTCATACAATGAAAATCATAAATAAAATTTAATCCCATTCTAGTTATATGATTCTTGAACCTTAATGGTGGCATACTTTTTATTAAAGGATGAGCGATCATTAATTTAATACTAATATACTCAATAGTAATTTTCTTTCTTTTAATACGCTCATTTATGGCTAAAAATTAAATGTCGATATGTTTACTTTGATTACTACTTTTATTATTTTTAATTAAAAAAATAGCAGTTGAATTATCGTAATATATCTTCAATGGCCTTGAGATGGAATCTAGAACTTTAAACCCAGATATGAAATTACGCATCCATATACTATACATTGTAACATCAAAATAAGCAATGAACTCGACTTCCATAGTAGAAGTAGCAATCAGGATTTGCTTTATATTTCATCAGGATACAGCTCCACCGATAAATATAAATATGTAACCAAATATTAATTTATATGAATCAATACATCCAATAAAATTTGAATCAGAGTAACTCAATACTTTCAAATTGTCGGTCTGTCTATATATAAGCATGTAGTTTTTGGTACCTCGGAGATACCTCATCACTTTCTTGATAACTTTTCAGTGATTCATACATTAATTATTTTAAAATCTTTCCAACATTCCAACTATAAAAGCAATGTTAGGTCTATACATACAATAGTATATATCTAACTTCCAATAGCGAAAGCATATGAAATATTTTTTATTTGTTTCCATCCAAAGTCATTTTTTAGATATTTGTTCAAATTGAACCTATCACCCTTCACAATGAGTGCTTTACTTGGTGAATAATCTTTCATCCGAAATCTCTATAAAACTTTATTGATATCGGTCTCTTGAGATAAATCTAAAACACTTCGTAATTTGTCTCGATGAATCTTAATGCTAATGACATAAGATGTATCGCACATATATTTCATTTTAAATTTATCAGAGAAAAATTATTTCACCTCATACAACAAACCCTTATTATTGAATGCAAGTAAAATATTATCTACATATAAAATAAGAAAATAAAATTTACTCACACTGACATTTTAGTATATACATTGATCAAACATATTTTCTTCAAAATTAAATAAAAAGATAATATCATTAAATTTTAAATATAATTGACGGAAGGCTTATTTCAATCAATATATGGACTTCTTGAACTTGTATACCAATTACTCACCATCACTAGAGGAGAATCCTTTCAATTGTTTCATATAAACCTTCTCCTCTAGGTCACTATTTAGAAATACTATTTTCTTATTTATTTGTTATAATTCTATATCAAAATGAATAACTAATATCAAAATAATACGAAGAGAATCTTTTTTAGATATAGGAAAAAAGATTTTCATATAAGCAATTCCTTACTTTTGAGTAAATCTCTTAGTAACAAGTTTTACTTTATATTTTTTGATATTGCCTAATAATTTTTTTTATCTTAAAAATTTCTTTACACCCTATGACTTTTGTCCATTTAGGTAACTTAATAAGATCCAAACTCCATTACTTCTTATAAAATTTATCTCTTCGTTCATGGCATTGTACTATAATTTTAATTCATTACAACTCATAGCATGTGAAAACGTTTCGGGATTATTTTTGGCTATAATATTATAATCAGACTCATGTAGATATATAATATAATCATTAGGAATTGGTGATCTTCTCATTCTAGTAGACCTTCTCAATATTGTATCAACATTCTTAATAAGAGTATATTGTACAACTATTTCAGGTAAATCCTGAATATCATAATTAACTGGTATAATTTTAGTATTTTATGGAACGATATTGATTAGTTGTTCAACACTAATTTGATCTTGAGGGTATTGTATATAACAATCAACCGATCATATGAAGTGAAAGATTGAGAATCAAAATAATCATTATCAGTAACTATATTTCTAAATCGCTTATTCCCACTTGTTATGTCATTTTTAAAAAAATTTACATTTCTTGATTCTATAATTTTGGTGCTGTGAGATGAACAATAAAATTTGTATCCTTTAAACCGTTCAATATATTCAAAAAAATACCTACTGATGGTCATTGGATCTAACTTTTTCTCATGTGGATTATAAATTATTACTTCAGATGGGCATCCTCAAACGCGTACATGCCGCAAACTCAGTTTCCAACCTTTTCCTAATTCAAAAGGAGTTTTTGGAACAATTTTCATTGAAACTCGATTTAATATATGCACTATCATTTTAAGAGTTTTAGTCCACAAAGATTTTAAAAAATTAGAGTTTGTAAGCATACTTCGCACCATATCCAATAACGTTTAATTTTTTCTTTCTATTACACCATTTTGGCTTGAAAAATCAGGTATAATATACTGGGTAATAATTTTATATTCTTAAAGAAACTTTAGAAATAGACCAGACATTTATCCATCTTCAATATATCTATCATAATATTCTCCATCTCTATTTGATCTTACGATTTTAATTTATTTTTTACATTATTTCTCTATTTTTACTTTAAATAATTTAAAAGTATCTAACGCTTCATTCTTATTATAAAATAAGTAGAGATACATATATCATGAATAATTATCTATAAAGGTGATAAAATATTTTGGATCATATGAATCAATATGTAGACTATAAATATCCATATGTATGATTTTTATTATGTCCAAACTCCTATTAATATTTTTCTTGTTCTTGTTAGTCTACTTTTCTTTAATAAAATCCACACAAAATTTAAAATTAGTAAAATCTAGAGTATTAAGTACTCTATCATTTACTAATCTTTTAATTCTTTCAATTGAGATATAAGTTAATCTCCTATTCCATAATATAGATGACTATTCATTTACAACATATCGATTAATATCAGTATTAATATGCATAGTATTATAAGAGGCATTATTTTATAAACTTAAATAATAAAGACCATCAGATAATGTACCATTTTTAATAATATCAAATTTATAATATAAACTAAAAGATGAGTCCGAAAATAAAATAGAGTATCTAAAAGGTATAAGTCTCAAAATTAATATTAAATTTTTAGAGAAAATTGAAATATAAAATATTTTTTCTAAAAATAAAACAAAGACACTGCTCAAAATTAAATTGTATATTCTGGTTGCTTTTACATGTAAACACATCTTGTTTTTGAAGGGGATATTTTGTTCACTATCCACTGACTTTCTTAGATTTTGTAAGTCCTGTAAGAAATTTAAAATATAAATTATAGAATCAGAATCAATTTACCATATATCATAAAAAATATTAATCATATTAGATTCATAACATACAAAATAGGACATATTACCTTTCTTCTCAAGTCAATTTTGATATTAGACGCAATCATTCTTGATGTGTCACTTCTTTTTTATAGAAAAAATACTTAAATTTTTTCTTGATATCAGATTGATTCGGTATTTTACTTTTTTCTTTCTTCTTAGCTTGAGCTTTATTCTTTCCTTCTTTAACCATAAATACACTTTCACTTTATTCCATCACAAATCTTTCTTCTTCTTGAACACACATAATTATAAGTTTATTAATTTACCATTTATCATTATGTGTGTTATAAGAAATTTTAAATGGTCAATATTACGGTGAAAGCGTATTCAAGATATAGTGCACAAGAAAAGATTCAGACATATCCGTCTTGAGATTCTTTAATTGAGCTACTATATTCATCATTTGTATAATATATTCACACACACCCTTAACATTGGTGAACCTCAAAGATGAAAACTTTATAATTAAGGTATTGACTAGTATTTTATCTAAAATTTTAAATTATTTATTGATAGCTTTCAGCAAATCCCATACACTATTATACTAATCGACAAAACCATGAATACCAATAAAAATTTTAGTATTTATGAATATCAAATTGAGGCGATTAGATTACTCTCATCGTTTATAAAGAGTTATATCAATCGAAGTGCTGGTTTCAATAAGAGCAGGTAGTTCATTTTTTCTTATAATATAATCAATGTCCATCCACCTAAATGAAAAAGAATTTGCTCCCTTTAAATTTTATAGTTATCATCTTTTAGTTTAAAATTTTCACATCTAATATCAAAAGGATTAACAAATTATACAATTGTATAAAAATAAATTATATACTTAACAAACAATATATGAAACTAACAAATAAATACAGAATATGTTTTACAAATGTAAAGCATATATCATGAATTAATTAATATAAAAATTACCCGTAAGCTAAATTTTTAATTCAAGTAGATTCATCACAAATTTTATGATAAAACTATCGAATTATATTCCAATTCTTAATCTCTGTGAGCAAATTAAGAAAAATAATTTAAAATTTTATCCTAATTAATTAATTTAATATTTAATAATGATTAATCACAATTAATATCCTTATATCATATGTGATTATAATATATAATTTTATTAATTAAGAACATTATGGTCAATCCCTAATTGATTAAATTATATTAATCACTAAACATTACACATATATATATATAATTATATTTTTTAAACATTATATAATAAACTTCATATATAATAATAAATATAATTACATATACATATTTTGAAATTAATAATACAAAAATATTGTATAAAGGGAATTAAACCCCCTTTAGGTTAACATGTGTGCACGACAGTCCAATGGCGTAGTCGGTCCCTTTGCCCACGCGTGAAGTCTCGGATTCGATACTTTGACGCCTGCAACTCACTAGTAAAAGCAATTTTATTGGATTGGGCCCAATGTCTCTGAGCCTCACACAGATGCTGACGGTGATTTTTCACGAAATGGACTATGCGAAGTGCAGGCCGCCTTAGGCCCAAGCGAGAGGGAGGCAGTGCGCGAAATGGGTTGCGCACGATCAAGCCCAATTTTTTTTTAATTATTAATGTAGCATTGTAGTAAAACGATGTCGTTTTAAATTGTCTTCAACCTCTCGCCAGGTTGGCCCACACCTGTTTTCACCAGAATTTTGACCCAATGAAAACTCTACCATTTTACACCAAAATTGATGTAAAATATATAAAAATGTAAGAAATCAAATTACCTAATGATTTTCGACATTAGTTTTCATCAAATCTTCATAAAAATTAAAACTTTAAAAATTTTAAAAATAAAAAAAATTACATAACAGATTTAAGATTGAGATTTAACGTCTCTGATACCAAATGTTAGTAAAATAACCGGTCTAATTATTCATATAAAAACCGAATATGAAATAAAATTAAGGATCAACTAACCTCTTGTCATTTGCACGCTGCTCTATTTTTCTTGCGAAAGTTTGTACACTTATGGTTTTTAATCTTCTAAGCCTTGAATTCCTTTAACGATGGTGTATCTTCAGAGAATTAAGTTTAGAGATAAAATCAAAATCACCCAAAATAAATAGATAATTTCCATCAAATTATCTAATAAGTGGTTACATGGAGAGTTAAGGCAAAACGGTTACCAAAACCTGGACTATCAATACTGATTGTTCAATTTTTATTTTTTATTTTTGGAAACTGAATGGTCAACACGGGATATATTTTAGGAAATGTTTATGATTTATTTTGAACAAGGGGTTCGTATTTTGGGTTATTGAGAATTATTTATTTCATCTCTAAGTTTAGGTTTAAGCTTAATTGGAATTTAATATATTTGGGTTAGTTGTATTTGGATTATTAAAATATTAAACAGTCTAACACAGACTTTTAGGCTAACGTAAGTGAGTTGAATATTGCCTAAAAAATTTGGAAGCCACAGGAGATTTAGTGGATTTATATTTGTGGGACATGAGTTTACTCTGTTTATTAGGCATGTAACATTCCAATCCAATTAAAAGTGGGGATGATAGTAGTGAGAAAAATATTGAAAAACAGTAAACTAATTTCAAAGGGTGAGGATTTTGAGTCTGGACATATATATTTATAAGCCAAGGAGGCCCTTGGCTTCCTTTAATGCTCCATCCGATGGGGGAGGAAGAGAGAAAGAGAAAGCCAGGGGAGTAAGAAAATAATAATAATAATAATAATAATAATAATAATAAAGAAAGAAAGAAAGAAAGAATGGAGAAAAAGGAGGAGGAAGAAAAGAAAAGGAGGAGAGAAGGAAATTTGGACTCCTAGCTCCGTTTTCCTACCTGCAAAGCAGTGCAGAAGAAAATGAGAAAGAAAAAAAAAAAAAAGAAAAAGGAAGGTTGATAAATTAGTAAACTTATCGTAGTTCTTACAAGAGGTTTCATGTTTATCATTCCTTAATTCCATTTCATGATATATTTTCTCATATATTTTGGGTATTATTAATTGGGGATGAGCTTGCATGTGGCTTTAATAAGGAAATTATGGTTAATTCTTGTTGCATGTTAGCTGTGGAATCTGCATGTTGGATTATAGAAGCAAATTTATGGTTAGATTGGTTGTATATTAGTTTTTTTGATATAAATTGATGGTTACATAGAGTTGCATGTGGATAAATAATGCTCCCAAAAATTTCTTTAAGCGGGGTTTGAGTGGCATTTTATTGGTATTTGAGTAGTGTTAGAGTATAATGCTCGCATTAAAGCAGGGTTTGAATGACATATGGCAATTTTGTTGGAGAGTATTTTGCTACTTTATTTTTATTATTTTATCCTTTTTTTTTATCTGACAAATAATATTATAGCTTATTAAAGGCTCTTAAGGAGTCTTTTAATCGGCCCTTGAGTGCTTCCTTGGAGCATGACAAAGCTCACAATGACGATTGAGGTGCTTGTGTTGTGCCTTGGGTAATTGTGGTGGTTTCTTTTTACTTTGAATCAAGTTTGAAAGAGTCTTGGCATAGATGTTAGAAATAAGAAGACTAAAATGCTTGACAATGATGACTGAGGTGCTTGTGTTGTGCCTTGGGTAATTGTCGTGATTTCTCTATACTCTAAAATCAAGTTTGGAAGAGTCTTGGCATAGATGTTAGAAATGAGAAGACTAAAACACTTGACAAAAGAAAATGATGAAGTCCATTTGTGAAGAGGAGGACTAGCAAGGCAAATATATTCCTTGACTCTCTTTATTTTATAAAGTACAATTCTGAATTATCCTTTGTTTTGCAAGTAAATGTCCTTTACTAATTCAACAACAAGTTTCATTATGCATTTGTTAATTTTAATCCATAAAGGATAATGTGTAATATTAAAAAGTTTGAGAATATAAAATTTGAAAGTATTTACAGTAGTCTACATTATATAATGCCTAATCTATTTCAATTTATATATGCCTAGTTTGATGATTCACTATATATTAAAATTCCATATTATGATCCTAGCCCTTTGATACTATGTAATTATCCTAATATAGAGATTTTGTTATACATGAACCATTGAAAGGTAATTGGCAGTTAATATAATTTATGACATATCCACTATATTATTTGTGTGGAAGTGTAAGGTCAGAGTTTAAATTTTATCCTAATTATGATTAATTAAATTAATATAATTAAAATTAAAGCCAAAAAATATAAAAAATTGGGTTAAAAGTTAAAATTAGACTAGATTACATGAAGTTGGTAGATACTTGACCAACACTCAACACACGCCAATGCGTGGAATGGACGAAATAATCGCACTTGATGGACGCGTGATCAACGCATGAGCACACAAAACAGTATAGATGGGCTTGAGGCAGGCCCAAAACGGGCTGAGGTAAAATGTTCGTGATTAAAACGCATCCAAGGCAGTACTCGTGTGCTCTAGTGCTTAGCTATAGTGCCTGACATACGCTCAACCAACGCTCGAACGTCACTTCAGTATAAATATGATACCCAACTGATTTTCTGTCATTTTTTAGCAAAATTTGAGAGATGAGAGAGTAGGAGAAGAGGGAAAAGGAGAGAAAGGAAGCCAAAGAAACTCAAATCAAATAAATCAAAGTTAAAATTTTGATAATTTGGAGTTAAGGCAAGTACATTTTAGACTTTTTTCTCTTTTACTATTTATTTCTCAATTTTTTGAGTATTTTTTATTTTAAGTACTTATGCATGATATAATTTCGTAATTAAGATACTTATATTTAGCATACATGTGAAATTCTTCCTATTTTTTTTTTAAAATAATACATGAAATTTATGTCCAAGTACATGTTTATTACATAATTCAACAAATTTCTACAATAACCTCACGTACATGGCCTAAATTCATAATATAATATTCTTTCATATTTGATTTTCGTTTATAAACTTTTGTATGCTCTAAAAATTTAATTAGAATTCTCTGTATGTGCTGAAATTTCACAAAAATACTTGTATGTTCTAAATTTAAGTAAAATTGGCCCCGCATTTATGTTATTTAAATTGAAATTGCTAAAATATCATCATACTTCTTATTTTTCTGTAACCATATTTGTAAAATCTCATTATACAACTATATATATTCTGAAATTATATATGTAAATTCCTATAGAATTTTATGCAAAATCTTATTATACAACTATATATGTTCTGAAATTACATATGTAAATTTTAGCAAAATTTTATATAAAATCTCATTATACAACTATATATGTTCTGAAATTGCATATATAGATTTCTGTAAAATTTTATGCACTGCATAAAAATTAATTGAAAACAATTATGTAAAAAACTCTACAATTATGTTAAGGGATTATAAATATTTTCTCCAAAATAAAAAAATTAAGAATATGATAAAATGTTTAGAGTTTTCATAAGTATATGTATCGGACCATGGTTATAGTTTCAATTGGTAGTATATTATAACATGTCTTATTATATTATAATGGTAATTGAGGTTTGAACCTATCATCCGCATGTGAAAGCCGTTTACAACATTTTCTACAGATTTATATGTATGACGGTCCATTTATGGATTTTAAATAATAGCACACGACCTTTATCCGCGTAGAAATAAATATAACTCGGGTTTTGATTATCCGCTTCTTTAATCGGTGAGATCCCATTGGCCCTTGATTCCTAAGAAAATCATATCTCAGCATAATTTGATGACATGAATTTAAATAAGAGTATGACAAAGAATTCTGAGAAGATAAATCTGAAAATCCTACATAAGTGTTAAGAAAATTCATGTCATTGCATCGGAGTCTATCATTCCTTCCGATATATGTTTCAATGCAAGTTATATATTTAATTATAAAATTATATACCTTATTAAGTTTTTGGTTCACTCATTACTTTCTATTTTACTAATTCTTTTAAATGAGAGGCTCGGATATTTATAGGACGATCAGGAATGAAGAATAGCTGTTCAATGAGTTTAGAATTTGATTAATGAAATGTTTAATATCAAATTTGATTTCTGGACAGCAGTTTAATGTTGTAATTTAGTTTCGGACAGCGGATTAATATGTTTATGTTAATCAGATTATGGTTTGTAGGATATTAGATGAATGTTTGTTTAATTAGTACCATGCTGGTGTGATTTCGATTTGTAAGTCAAAAGATATCGGTCGTCTGACTATTTGACAGCAATAGAATTTAATTTCAGTTGGAATTATAAACTTCGATTTTTATATGGATAGATATAACTCCTTATATATGATCCGACGTCATGATTTAAGTCAATGTCGGAGCCACATAATGATGTGGCATACTTTGGGTCCTATGTACAAGTTTATTATTTTAATTGGTCAGTTAATGTATTGATGTGAAATTCACGTACAATGATAATTAAATAACTATTTTGATAATTATTAATAATTATGCTAGTGGCTTATGTCCCTGTTTGGTTGTTATAACATTGTCTATAGGGTTGTAATATATAGACATACTGTCTTCCAATTCAACCATACCAGTTAAAATATCATTGGACCTTAGTTCAAATATTTGGGAGTTTCTTTGATACTTTTTTTGGCTTCACATGTCCTCTTGAACGTTGCATGGGTCGAGCAATCTCTTGAGTTAAGCAGCTTAGGCAAACTGTTGGCCCACATCGAAAGCATAGTAGTAATATTCATTTGTTCTTTGCATTTGTGGCCCTTGCTTCATTGCATTTTGAGTTTTATTACTTTTAGGGCCTACTTGCGGAGCTGTTTGACTTACCTTGCTTCTTCTCATTTTCAGAATTTAGTGACAAGATTGATGGATGTCAATGGAGCTTCGGTGATGGATAGGCTGAAGACTTACATTAGTTGTTGTGGAAAGTTTCGTTATTTGCTATGTTAGAAGATTTCATTTTCCCCAATGTTTATGCCATTGTATATTTGTGTATTAGTTTATTTAGTGATGTATAGTTATGTTGTGAATGTTTTATATTGATCCCGTGATTTATGTTATTCGTGGTTATCAAAGTTATATAGTGAAAACTTGATTTGTGTTTTAGACTATTAAATTAATAATTAGGGTTTGTATCGGTCTTTAGTGGTTTGATTACTGTGTAAGGTTTGTCAGTGCAATTTTATTACCTAGTCATTAAGTCTTTAATGTTTTGTGTTACGTGCTGGGTCATGATAGTATCATGTTTGGCTGGAGATATTAGTTTCTTAGACAAATAATGGGAACAATTCTTGTTCTTTATATTTTTAATGAAGCATGTTGTAAATCCCTGGCTGGTGATTAGCTAGTTGTTCTTCGTAGGATAAAGAAACTCAGATTCTGTGTTAGCCTCATACATGTCTGGGTGCAAGTAAATAATTACCATTTCCCAAAACGATAGCACAAGTCCAGCACCAATGTCAACAAATCATGTCTTATATTGTATCAGATAGAAATGAAGGGTGATACTCAAGCAATTATTTAGTTACACTGCTTAATTTACTTATTTTACAAACGATTACCAAGAATGAGAAATTTCAAACCCCCCCCCCCTCATTTTGTTATCTCAAGCTTTCTTGGAAAATCTTTCCCAGAGTCTTTGATTGATGCTTTCTGAAATCATTTATCTCTTAAAAAAAAACATATCTTTTGCTATCTCATCCATGAACTCATCGAGCATGACCCTCTCAACTTCCCTTACGACTTCTTCTCTTTCCACGTATGCAAACACAGTGCCATTCCAACCCAGATCCCACACTGAATTTACATCTGGGTCCTCGTAATACACATCTCTGTCCAACATTTTCAGCAGGTATTCTGCATCATCATATTGATTCCTCCTTTCTCTGCCATAACATCTCAGAATTTCCAAGTCTTTATCCAGCTGCTTCACCAGATCATCCAGAGATTTCACTTCACCGAATATTTTTATGGAAGTATAAAAGTAGAGTTCCTGTTTTCTCCCTTTCCTTTTCAGTATTTCATAGCTACAATCCAATATCAGCTTGCTGTCTTGGTCTTCACAAATATGATGTTCATTGGCATTGAGAATGCCAGTTGGAATGTTAAGTTTGAAAAGCGCCTCTGCTGTGTTGAGAAAAAGGTGACAAGTTATTAGTATCTGCTTCAAGTGAATTTCGCTTTCTGTCAATGGCTCTTGTGTGTTTAGCTTGGAAGGTGTCAGTCGCTTCTGATGTGAGACATGTGACAGATCACTGTTGTCTTGAAGAACGCATCCTGAGATATGAGATAACAAGTTTAGCTCTTTTTTATTACTAATTGTTCTACACTTTTAGATTATAAGCAGCTTAATGGTCATGTTTACTATAAGTTAATTTTGATAACTTATTCTCACATATCTTGTCTTACATCATGTTCTAACTAGTAATTCCAATGCCTATTGGCTATTACATTATCTGCCAACTAATTTTCTAAAATCCACTAAGAACATATGCTTCTCCTCAATTTATAGTAGATATCAAGAGAAAATGTACCAGGAATAATATCAATTTGAAATTTGAAGGAATTTATAACAAATCCAATTGAAATTGGAAGAAATTCATGTCTAATCCTAGATAAAGCCAAAACTTACAACATTTTTCAACACTTCAAACGCCGGCACTTTGGTATGATAGTGGACATAAACAAATTCAGCAGCTTATTTCAGTTGCTTATAAGTTTATTTAACAAAGCTAACAAGGGCCTCATTTGGTAGAATGAAAGAATTTCTTGCAGAATCAGCTGGCTATTGATTATTTATTTATTTATTTTGTAGTTTCTTCTGACTTAGGGAGCAAACCTGGAATTAGCTTTTGCAATGAATAATTAATTGCACTCACCTGCTTGCTGAAGTACAGTTATCTGAGGCTTCAATTCATGAACTCTGCTTGGTTTGGGTGGTTGAGCATCCTGATCATAGTCATGTCCCGAATTCGTCTTTTGACACTGCATAGCAATTGATGAAGCATATATTAGTCTTTGCCAAGATTGAGAACTTATCAAGTTTAATCTGTGTCGTGATTATTGATCTGTAAACGTCATCGAGGCAACTTACATGGCCACTTTCGTTGGCCTTACTGTTGCTTGTCTGCTCAGCTCCCCGACGACTGCTGATCTTGAGGAGCCCTCTCTGCTTCGCTTGGTTAGAAATTGATGCGCGTTGAATAGCTTTCCTTTCTGTCTTGCAAACAGATTGTGTTTTTTTGGTCATTACTTCATCTCCCTTGTGTCGACTCTCACGTTTTGGCACCATTTTTGCACTTTGCACCTTCTCAACGGCTGGGACACCAGCAGAAGTTTCTTCCATGCTAATTTGTGTCGTTCCTAATTTGCTTTCTTCTACTCTCGAGGTGGCCTTTTTGTGTGACTTCAGTCTTATTGAACCTTTGGGATCGGCAATAGAGCTAGTAGAATTTTCTTCCCTCACCGACATTACGGCATTACCATTTGTACCATTTTTCGTATTTGTTTTGGCCTGATTTACTGGTGGCTGATTGGTTTGCGTGCTCTTCACATTATGCGTTATCTTTTGAGAATCATCCACTAATGCTTCACCTCCTTTAGTGTTTCTGACCTGAGGCTGAGACTGTTTGTTAATCTCTCTCTGCTGGTTTCTCTCATCCGATTTATGAAACCTAGCCCCTTTCGGCTTGTTCTCATGATTGACTTGAATCACTGCAAGCTTGCTCGCAGTTGCCTTCTGCTCTTTGTTCCGTGTTTTTGTCACCATCGGCGTTCTCTGAATATCATCCCTTATGACTGCTTCTTTGGTTTTACTGCTCTCTTTTCCCTTCAGTTCTTTGTTCTTTATGTCTCCTCCCTCTGTCTCTTTACTGACTTCTTTATTCTGTCTTTCGTTCTTTTTATCAGGCACGGTACAATGCTTGTCACGGTGAGGCGACATGTACATCTCCTGGTGCTGTTTGAGTTTCTTGGATGGCAATTTTGTGGTTTTGCTGCTTTGCAACATTGCTTTATCATCATATTCAGCGGTCCTGGATTTGCCATATCCGAGAAGTACGCCATCTAAAATGCAATCGGACACAGGTGGTTTCTCTGGTCTAATCATCTTATTCACATCGGGTGGAAGCTCCTCCAATCCCATTAGCTTTGCAACAACGTTGGGGATTCTCCTCGTTCTCTGTATTGAGATTGCGGTAGACACTTCAAAATCTGACCCGTAGCTAGCAGAGTGCGGGCGAGGACTGTTCCTCGAGTACATGGAGGCTCGTGCCTCGGGCTTGGATTTATAATCAAAGGAAAAAACTGGTCGATCCACATGCTTCTGTTCAGCTACTGTGACAGGGCTGCCATCCTCGTCATCCTCGAGCAGCCTGATGCTACTCTTCCTCCTGGGGCTGATCGTGTACTCTGACTCCTCTTGCAGGCTGACAAGCATCCTCAGGGACTCTTCTAGATCCCGAGCTCCTTTCAAGAGTTGCTTGGCAACTTCTATGGAGCATCGGTCAATGCTAAGGCCATTAACAGAGCAAGCTTTGAGGATCTGATTCAGCTTCTGGGCACCCTTAGAAATTTCATTGATGTGGAGACGGGTGAGGGTAGGGAATCGGTGGCCCGACGACGCCCATTCCACCATATTGATGCTTATGCTCGTTCTTTCCATTGATCTCCTGTTGAAGGCATAAGCCACGGCCATTGATAGGTCTCCTATGGGCTGTGAACGGTTGCCTTTTGCGTAGGGTATTATTTGGTTTGAAGCTTCTGCAGTGATGTGAGTCCCTTGGCTGCTGCCTTTATATCCCTTGTGCATGTTTCCCACCTGCAGAAATGTGAAAATAATGTCAGTTAGTTGAAGACGCTTTCTGTTGTCTCATTCAGGTAAGATCTACATAGAATCACGATGAGGACAGCTCCAGGTTGCGACATCGGGGGCCTATATCATCAGTAAATGTAGGGATCGTTTCGGCTCGTCATTAAATCTATGGACAATGAACTTAACCGTGTCGAGCCTTTTTGTTCCGTTGGCCCCCTTCAATATATGCCTCGAGTTTCTGTATGCCCCTGTTGATCCAAAGACCAGAAGAAGAAGTTCAGGCAAGTAATATACCCAACAAGCAATTTTTTTTTAAAAAAATACTTGCTGCTTCTGTTTGACATTTTTTTAGGGGTTGGGAGGGGAGGCGGTGTGGAGTAAGCATATGGAGTCCGTTCCCTTAGCCACCATTCCAATTTCTTTAATCTTGAATCTTGTTTGGGTAAGTGGAGGAGCAACTTACCTCAAAATCTTCCCAGTGAAAAATAAAAAATGAAAACATTTTTAAAATCTCAAATTATTAGGTGAAGATCTAAAAGAAAAGGTTGGAATGCAGGTGAGCTTAAAGGGTAAGTTGGCTGTAGTCTTACCCTTACTATGTTTTGAAACGATGCTTCAAGACATAAGAATTTCTCTATGAACAAACAAGTTTTATGTTTTCTGCAAGAGTTATCGATAAGAGTTTCTGCAAGAGAAATATGTAAATTTGTCAAATTGACTTAATCTGTCCAAAATTAAACAGTGTGATTACATAATTGAAAACACCTATAGTAAAAATACTGAGAATTATAATAATTTTGCCAACTGTAAAGCTAGGGCATGCGAATCAGTTTCATAAACACATCATTGAGCAGGAAGGGCTACGTACTCCTACGAGTTGGGAGGTGAATTTTTTTTTTTTCCAAAAAGTTGCGTTTCCCGGTGGTCTTAGTTCATGCTTTGCATCCACATCTGGAAATTTATCTATGTATATATATATTCTTAGTTTTTGTCCTTTTTTTCTTTAATTTTATTTAGTACCCGATTTATTCCGTGTCTAAAATTAAGTCAATTGAATACATTTTAAAATATATGGTTATATATATATATTTTGAAAATTACAAATCTGAAAATAAAGTTAATTTTACGTGATTAATTTTGTAAAATTTATTTCAGAGAATAAAATTAATAATAAGATGAAATTTGAAACTAAAATTAAAAATTAAAAAAAAAAAAGAGAGATAAAATTGATGAATAGACATAGGAAAAAAAACAGAAAAAAAAAGTTATGAAAATTTTTTATTGTTTTTATTGTATAAAACCTGTTGTTAGGATATTGGTGTCATGAATTTACATACCCGTTACATTATTCCACACAGGCAATAGTCACTACTTCATAGAGCCCCATCCCTATGCAAATATCATTCCACACAAGGTTACATTATTACAAAAGAAAAATACTTGCATTACACAAAATAGATATTTTTGGAATACTTTCGTGCTATTTATCCCTCTATTTTTTTTGGTGTATTTGGGTTTGGTAATATAGATGAATTAATTAAACGAAAAAATATCGAAATGGTGTCCTGCCCCTTCAGCAGCACATGTCGCAAAATCTATTCGCAGATTCACACCTACGGGTTCTCGATGACCCGTCCTTAGTACACAATTTGCTTGGACTATCCAAAATAGGTAGCACTTGAAATGGCACTTACCAGCAGCGACCAGGCTTGAATTGCCAGAGTTTTGAGCTTCAGCCAGCCGTTCTTTCCGCAGCTTGAGATCATTCAACAGCTTCTGCGCGAAATCTGATTTCGTAGCCATGCTTCGGTATCAGACTTTTTTTTTCCTTTTCTTTTTTGTCCGTTTTGTATTTTTTTTTGTTAGATTTACCGGAACCAGTTTCAGCTACGGAAAATAGTACCTGGATTGAGAGGATATTTCTTTATGAGGGGGGCAGAGAGGAGAGGGATTGGATCGCGTGTTGATTTTCTGGTTCTTATGAAGGAAATGAAACAAGAAAGGAATGTAGTCGTTGTCTCGGGCGTCGTTTGGTTGGGAGGGCACTTTCAGTGTTGGGTGAGGTTGGAAGCACTAGTCCCATGAACTTTAGCTGAATCTTCTGCATGACTTGGATTCAAAAGCAAGCAATCTGAAGTACCACAGTGCGTGTAGTTGAAGCCCTCACTGTTTGTAGCATGTTTCCTTCTCCTCCTTGGCCTTAAGACTTTGATGAGTTCTGAGGATGAACTATGAATATATTTTTTTGAGAATAAATCACGATTGAAATAATTATTATATACTTCTTAGTTCACCAGAGAGAATAGTCATTTCAAATTTGCTTTTATATTTGGTTATGCCGTAACCTTGATTATTAGTGGTGGTCATGGGTGGGTTTCCACCCTTAGCCGGCCTAGGTGGTTTGACAAGGGAGGACACTCAACTGGCTTTTGATGGCCAATGGTAGTGTCCGTCGATGGGGCTAACCATATAATAATGATCAGCCAACATATATTTAACTATGTCATCGGTGCCTAACTACTGATCAACTTTTGGTAGCTGAAGATAGATCGGCGATCCAATCTTTGGTCGCAACAATTGGAATATGCCAACCTGGTATTGACAATGATGACCGGTAGACCAATCTATGGTGATCGGGAGTCGGTGATACAAACCAATCTCTGACCTCCTGTATCCCTCATCTATGGTTATAGCTGACTGCTATAACCAAGTGATACTGCACTGCAAGTGATTATTCCAACTCGTCGAGGTTGGAGTAAATGATTCCTTATATTTGCAAATTACATTCTCATCAAGGGTCTTTGTTCTCAACTAGAAAAATAGACCACATGAGGGGATAGTCATTCTATGGGAGTATACTACCAATAGAGTAATTATTCCCATAAATCAAACCTGGTACTAGTATGTTATTTATTGTCTAACTTACAATTGAGGCACCTGAACATAGAAAGTTTAATTAATTTTTTTTTATTTTGTCAAAGCAACTGACCATGGAGAGTTACAATTGATCTATCTGATTTAATTTTTTAATCTAATAACTTTACTCATTCAAATACCAACCATTGCATTGACTTCAAGTAATTTTACTCGACATAGGTGTTTGGGGGGTTATATTCCCTCACATCCAAATACGTAATGACCTCATGGCATCATATCACAAGAATAATTGATGAAGAACTAAGTAAGAAGAACAAAAATTTAAGGAGAGAAAACTTGAAAAAACAATAAAAAAAGGAAGAAAGTCAGCTTCAAGCTTTATTAATCATATATTTCTCTATTTCAAATCTAAATTTTGTTTCTAGCCTCAAGTACAAGATAAAAAATCACCTAAGAACTACCAGAATAAATATATAATACAACCTTAATGCAATGTCTTCCCAAACGAATAAATAAAGAAAAATATACCACTTAAAACATTATAACTAATTAATAAATAATATCAGCAAAATATTTCCGTAGTAGGTGGGAGTAGATGAGCCATGTACTTCAAGTGGGGCATTGAATCAGTAATACTACTTGTTCTATTTTTTGACAACAATCCAACGATCCACTCTTATATATGGGCCACAATTGTTTTGGACAACCTTATTGTCCAAAAAAGGGTGGGACTTCAGGATAATTATTGTCCCATATGGCCTTCCTATCTTTGTTTCTATATTTCATGATACATGAAATGCATGGCCTCATAATTCAACTGGCGCTAACCATTGACTGACTTGTACGCAATATTTTGCATGGAGTTGCAGTTGAAGAATGCAAGACAGGGAAAGAGTGCATAGCGAATTTTGAGAGGACAGTGTGTTCTGACACTAAGACCAGCTGGAAAGCAGGCATCTCGTGTGCTCAATTTATCAAGAACTTGTATTGGACAACTGAATGCTATCCTCCAATCTTCCGAAAGGTCAAGAACAAGAACAGGCGTGCTTCACAAATAAGCCCAAGAAACCATCAGTATCCTACAAAACCATTACCCTGTGGCACTCGCCGTGGCCTTTCTGTATCTCTCCTCCACCCCCCAAAAAGCTTTATGGAGAGGCAGTGAAGCATTTTTTTTAAACCCAAAAACATTCTCAAAGTGACATAACAAAGAGTGTGGCTCTCCTGGGGTCGTAATTTTGATACAGACAACCTTCCTATGGAGTCTGGACGGAAAGCGAATTACTGGCAGAAGATGACATAAAGGGACGGATTTTTTTTTTCTTTGGGGTGTGTGTGTGTTTGGGAGGGGGGGAGGGGCACTTAGTGATCAAAATGCCCTAAAGAAAGGGAGAATGGCTATTTGAGTGGCAGGAGTAGTTCAAGAACTAAATGAAATTTTGACAACAGCTTTAAGTAAATAAGCTACATTTTTTTTTTCCTCTCCTGTGTCCACTTACACTAAGAGATGATCAAAAGCACCTTAAAAAGTGTAACCAGGCAGGGTGAGGAGGAGAAGTTTGAGCGCAACTACCAACTATCTGGATCTTAGCATAGTAGAAGAGTTTCAGCTGTTTGATCAATTGTGTTTCCTCAAAACATGCATAAAAGCCTTCCTCAACACGTCTGCTCCGTCAATTAGCATTTGCCATTCATCTGAATATCACGTCATAACGTGGAAAGGACTGCCATAATATGATAAACTAGCATATTTAAAGCATTCCACCAGAAAGAAATATAATATTGAACATAGGGATCAAATGCTACCTTTGTCCTCCAGAGAACAAATTTATTTACAAAGGTAGTACAAATTTCATACGCTTGCAAACCCTACCTCAATCTCCCAATGGCCCATCATCAAGTCATCCTAGCAGTCACATCACAACACCAGGCTGATAAAAACAGAATATAACAAGCAACTACAACAAGTCTCCGTTAGCTACTTACATGTAGAACTAACAAGAAACACTCAGCAGTCCAAATGCAAACTGGGAAATAAATTAGCTGCCGGAAAATCAAAGAAATGTAAGAAATAGATCGAAGGATGAGAGATTACAAAAGCCGCCTCCTGAAACTACGAGTTGTTGACTGGTAGGTGCGAACCAGCAAACCAACACCGATTCCAATGCCAAGACAAATACCAAGGCCAATCCCTACCCCAACCCTCACACCAGCATTAAACCAGGAGAGTTCACCATCCTCACCTTCCATATAGTCAGCCCTCCTCCAGTACACATTGTCAATATCTTCCTCATCCTCCATCTTGTAGTTTCCATTTTCTGCTACCTGCTCAAAAAGCTTAGTGAAGTTTCACTCCTCTTATAAGATGACGGCAATCACAGAACATTACCACTACCAACTATTGTGTATAAGCACAATTCCCAGGCAAGAACCAAACAGATTAATAACAAGAAATTTAACTTGGTGCATGAGACTTCTAGTATTGCAGGCTCTAGAAAGGTTAACATATATGCCATCTCATTGTTTGAACCCATGACCTCCAAATCATGATAGAATAATCTGATCATTATGTCAAGGCTAACTCTATTTCATTGTGTACACCTTACTTATAAAAGAAATGAACGATAGGGCAATCAAATATATCAAGGAGACATGTAAGTAGACTAAGCTTTTCTATTGTGATTGTATCACACCAATGGTTAGCAATAAGTTGAGCCTATACGTTCCTTCGTGTGTGTTTTTTTTTCCATTGACGGTGGATGAACTAACTTGGCACATGAAAATGTGAGAGTTGGTATATGCTATTTGTAGATGGTATAGTATGGGTAGAGAGGAGGGAGGGACGGAGAGAGAGAGAGAGGACATAATGACAAGTCAAAAGTTTGTATGGAGACTTCAAGATAACGACTTAATCAGTACAAAGAAAACTAAGTGCATGGAATTCTAGTTGAGGACAAGTAAAGAGGGTGGAGATATAGGATTGAGATGGAAAGCCTACCAAATAAGGACTACTTCAAGTATCTATGATATAATGGAAAATTTTCTTAATGGAGACAAAATGGGTTGGATGAAGTGAAAAAATGCTACATGAATCCAATGGTTGGAAAATATCACACAAAAGTAATGGTAAACATTACAAGATGGCTATTGGCCAACCAAGAAAAATGTCAGTGAGCTAGGCACCAACATGTTGAAAATCGAAGTGGAAAAGTCGGAGATATAATCGTGTGGGGATACGTATCAAATTGGAAAAAAAATTATGGCGGAGAAAGTTAGGGCAGACACCTATAGATGTCAAAAGCAAAAGACATGGTTTGGCCATGTCAAGAGAATATCATCTAGTACACCTGCAGTGCATTGAAGAAGTGCAAAGTAGTATGATCTTACATATCTGGTGCTAGCAGAGAAAAAACCATTAATAGAGTAAATGGTGACAAAAAATCCATATAATAGACTCCACATAGTAGGAAAAGGCTTAGTTTGGTTCAATTTGGGTTGATTTATGGCCTATTCCAAGGATGAAATGCGAGGAACACTTAATGAATTCTAGAGCCTAATGCTTCAATGTTATGTTAATAAGCATTATCTACAAACAAAGACTACTATAAATAAGATGAGAATTAATGTTATGTTGCTTGGTTTGTACAAGGAATAATGATTCCATCCAAGAATAAAATTCTTATACAATGAAAATCACAATTCTAGGTATTCCATGTGGTGGTCAATAGTGGCAGCCAGTGCCGATGGGGCTGGATGGTCGGTGATTAGGGGGGTTGCTAGCTTGGCATGGATGGGTGGCTAGTGTGGCAGGCGATGGTGGCTGACGGCAGTCCAGGGTGGTCAATGGCAGCTGGGTCATGGCTTGCAGGGCTGGTGGGTATTGGCAGTCTAATCAGAATTACAATTCCATGAAGTTTAGGAATATAAAAAATACCACCATCTCTTTGATATTAATTATTCTCACTTTTCCAATATTTGCAATTCAAGGGAATAAGTTTTTCCTCCCTCGAATTTTCAACCAATAAAAAATTACAATTCGCTTGGAATGAAGTTGAAATGCAATTGTACTTCCATTCAACCAAATACTCCGTAATTGTTTCCTTTTCTTCAGCAAAACAGCAGCATGATCAAAACTGATGTCCAGAGCATTCTTTGAGTCTAATGCCATTGGAAGGTTTATAACTTCTCCAAATGTCACTTAACATCTCTATTTCTACGAAGTCAAATTATAAAAACTGGAAGAATTAATGGTTAAGTGTTTAGTGCCTCCCATTTGTTGTTAGTAGAGCTCATTAAAAAAAAAATTGTTAGGGAAGTGGCTGTGTAGAACTTATAGTAGAAAAAGAACCGTGGAGGACTATTATAATGGCTAAAAATGGAAGTTGTCAATTCAGCTGGTTTCAAAGCAATCAACTAGGTTTGTTTGAGTTTCTCTGGGAAGCATATCTTAAAGGGTAGGGGGATTTTCACACTACATTCATTTCAAAGTAGGTAACAGACAGAGAGTTGAATTTTGTTCTGAATGGTTGCTGGATGGATTGCAGTTGAAGGAGATATTTTCCCAAGATTTTCTCACTTAGAGCTGATCAAATGCTGCTCGTGCATTTAGATTGAATGGATAAAAAATGAACCTCCGTGGGAAGTGGGTTGGTTTCGATGCAGATAGGTAAATAAGTGGGGTGTTCTTTTGGACTACATCAAATTCTTCATCTTCTCCAGAGGACTTTTCAAAAGTGGACAGAAGAAAGTGGGAGCTCAATAAAAATGTGGTTGTCTGTGTTACATTGTATTATGCAGTTCAAAGGATATCCGTGTGGAAGGGTTGGAAAGTTTTCTGCTCCTCAAAAAGTTGTTTTTTAAGATTCAGAAATAGCTAGGTACATAATTTGGCATTAGACAACTTGCAAAACATAGGTTTCTGCCTTCCGAATTGCTGTGTGTCATATTGGAAAACAACTAATGAAACTGAAGATGAATGTTTCTACCCCATTGTGCAACTAACAAGCAGGTCCAGGCTAACTTACTTTAGGTCCTTGGAGAGAGCATTTGAAAATGCTGCTTCACTGGGGCAGGCACATCAAAGCAACAAGCATCAATCATAGACAAGCATAATATGGGTAAGAATCTGTAATTAATTAACAAAATGCTCAAGGATCTGTCAAGAAGAACAAGAAACAAAATCTATTGTTTTTAAGTTGATAATAAACTCCTTAGCTCAAAAGCCCCAGTCTTTGGTCCCAACATCCGCTTTATATGTCAAGTGTTTAGCCTGAACATCTGAGGTGATTAACTGAAAAGCCAAACTGCAGCTAAAAAGAAAAGCGGCACAGGACATATATAATATAGTCTAAATACAAATTACAGAGTCACTTAAAATATAAAACCCACAAAGATGCAAAATTTTCTCACTCAGGCAGGATATAGTCACTGTGTTTGCCTTGAGAAAGCCATCTAGTAGGACCTAAATGGTTCGTGAAAAAGGTAGAAATACAAACCATGCATAATGCACGAGACTTTCGCATTGCAAGCTATATCGGAGGTTTATGCCCTGACCATACTTTTAAAAATGTGTGCAATACAAAACAATGGGGCAACCATGACTCTTAAAAATGTGTGGCCTGCCCATACTCCACTGAATGCCTTCTCAAAGAAGAAATTTGCACACAGAAAAAGGCATATTGGAATATGAAAACAAAACAGGCCATTATACTTTAATTATACATGGCATCCAAATCTGTTGCAGCAAGTCGTAAGCCACAGATCTAAAGAGCAAATACTAGATTACTAAACTGTCTAGAGAGAAGCTACCAGTAAAGGATCTGCATTGCAAATGTGAAATTTACCAGCTAAATTACCCACTAATTTTGAATCAGTGTGGTACATAATTATGGTGAAATGTGTGTTTGGGTGAGTCACTTCTATGTGAGGTCCACAACCTATTGGCAGTTGTAAATAACTGATTTTTTGGGTTTTTTCTTGTGCTGGTGCAAGATTCCCGCCCGAGTGGATTCTAGTCCTTGACGTCTCATGTGTAGGCCCAAGCGTGAAAATTGGCAAAAATGTACATGATGGAGTTTTGCGTGATGCACACAAAACACTGACTTATTATACAAACCGAGTGCAATTTGGCATGGTTTTCATTAGTTCCACTACTGCTCTTGAGGGTGAACACAAGACGGAAAGAGGAGAGAAGGTGTAGATGATATTCTGATATCCAAATAGCATTTTTGCTCGAATTTCTTTCATTTTCTAGTATGTTGTACTAAATCGTGTGTAGAACATTTCTTCCAATAGATTTCTCTTTTTTACTCCTAGTTGGTAATTCTTAAGCTTCTACTTGTATAGTGATGTGTAGGAAACATTGATAAGACAGGAGAATTAAGTATTCATGGTGAGAGCTAGAGTGGGTTGCATAACCATGATTGATTATATTGGAGCTATGCCTGGATGCAAAGGCATGTGGTTTTTTTCCCTGTGATTTAAAGGAAAATCCATGGACCGACTCCATCGTCTCCTCCCCATAGGATCATTTTTTAGGAAAATCCATCTTATTCTCAACAATATCTTTCTCATTTGATCCAATAGCGTTCCGAAGAGTTTTTCCATGTAAAATTATTGCGTCTCTTGCGATTGATTTACATTTGCCGCAGTTTCTTATGATGTATCGTTGTAGTGTTAATTTATATCCTCATTGATTTAAGCAAATGGCAGTGTTTTTCCCCGCATTCTGATAACCATAGGGAAACATGATCCAAAGAAAAGGAACCCAAGAAAACAAGTAATCCAAAAAAGTAGTAAAGGATGCATGACATAAAATTACCTGCAAATCAAGCCCAGCAGGAACAGTGTTCTCACTTTCAGCATCTTTTCGGCTTTCAGCAGTTTCATACTCTGGAATCGCATCTAACATGACCTTCCTATTATGTTTCCTACGGAAACTCAGCCGCAATGTTTTTGTCAAAATAATTGGTGCGCCAGAGAAGGAACCAGCAACATAGACATCAATGGTAGGAGTCGCATATTCTGGTCTCCCATTATTCTTTCCCATTAAGAAGCCAGTGCCAACAGTCATTGCGGATTGACAGTTCAAGCTCCATCGACTGATGCTGTTTTCTGCTTCTCCAACTGAACAACTGGAGCTAGGCATCTCCAAAACCCCAGTAAGAACATGATCCTCCTCATTGAAAATATCGAACTTCACACTCCCTGTAAACTTGATACTATCTGTGCACACAAATGTTGCTTCTTCAGACTTCTTATCCACCCGATCCCTCCTGAGAAGGGATGATATTCCATCTGAGTAGATGCTACATCTCACACCATTAACTTCAAGGAGGGTATCAGGGTCTAGAGGAATATGGTTGAGAGTCAGAAATTCGGGGGTTGATTCGTGGACTGTGAAATTGCTGAATCTTACATAAAAGACTCTCAAATCAAACCATGATGCTGACAATTTACTGTAAGGCTGGGAGGGGGCATGCCTGATAATGTGGAAGCCATTAGTGGCCGCTTCATTACCATTCACTGTTTCACGCGAAGACCGGCCCATAATCATGGAGCTTATGTGTCACAAAAATCTCCAGACAAGTAGCTCAGCACCAACTGGTGTAAGGTAATGAAGCGAACCATTCAACTTGGTATCATACAGGCAATGCAAACCTGTGGCGATTTGAACAAAAATAACTATTAGACGTTCCAGAATCAGTTGAACGAGCAAATAGAACAACTCCAGCAGCAAAATTGAAAATAATACCAATTGAGGAAAAGAAAACAATAAATTGAATCAGCCCAGAACGGCAATATTACGCTTGCCAATAAGAAAAAATCCGAATCACATGGAATACAACTCAAGACAAGCGGGAAAAAAAATAAAGAAAAAGTTACTCATGCAACCGAAAGAAAGAGAAAGTTCAGTTAATTGTTTCGAAGGGCATGAAAATAGAGCTTTATTCATCTGACTGAAATAAAATTACCAAAGGATATCCCCAAGTTCTAATACCCAATTCTAAAAATAC
This sequence comes from Nepenthes gracilis, assembly GCA_033239525.1. NCBI lineage: Eukaryota > Viridiplantae > Streptophyta > Magnoliopsida > Caryophyllales > Nepenthaceae > Nepenthes > Nepenthes gracilis. The sequence continues at coordinate 28,989,129 of BSYO01000004.1, forward strand.
GAAATCCGTTCATACAATCGAAAATCCCCTGATGAAAAACCGACGAGTAAAATACAACACATCCATTTCAATTCTCATTTTTGGAACAGAAGAGAATATAAGATACTTCGGTCACATTAGGAAGAGAACACTTCTGGACGTTATCTTCATTTCTGTTAACAACAAACATCGATTAAAACTTCCTTAATCTAGCACCACCATTACATTCGGAAAAGAGAGTTCAGAGAACGGGTGGGCAGAACAGGAGCACGGAGATAGATTTCAAATATCTCAAGACACGGACTGCGACTGAGGTAAAACAAACACGTCATAGAAACGGCCAAATGTGAAACAATAAAAACAACTTTTTTTTGCCCATTCTCCAGAATAATAATACAGAACTGCAATTAAATGTTTGCCCTTTCAGTTTTCTCTACTTGAAACAACAAAATGAGAAATTACCACAAAAATCTTCCATCCACAATTTTCCCAAAGGACGAATTATGGCAGGTATTGATCCCTCCGATCGCCTTCGTATGATTTCGATTTCCCTGATCTCAAATTACCAGCCCACAAGGGTCTACGAAATTTCCTTTCCCCCTCTCGCTTCACCTCTCCAATTTCAACTATTTTTCAGATAACATCTGGAACGGATGAAATCTTCAATTCTTTAACTCGTCGGTCGTAATCTTAAGAAAGTCAAATTATAATTTTTTTGATGGGTCAATCGTTAATGTAATTAACGAATGGATTTAGACTCCCAAAGAGGAAGCGTGATGAGATGCACCGTCTGACCAGATCGCGTGGGCGTCTCGTGACCTTATCCAGAAACTCACATTCTACGAAGGTAGTTGCGTTGAAAGGGATCTAAGCTGACGAGGACGGTTTCGGGGGGCTGTTCCGCGGCACGGGCCATGTCCGTTGGATTAAACACAACGGGCAGGGGTTCCCCGCTCCCTTTTTTTTTTCCTTTCGCCCCCTTTTTTTAATTTGTTTTTTTAAAAAAAACAAAATTATTTTATATTATGTTTTTTATTTTTAAATTTTTTTATAAAATAAAAAATATCAAAAAATATTTTAATAATTTTTATAGATATTATATGTTGCGTACCAAGGATCTGGTTAATGAATGAAGGTTTATGTCCGTCAATCTTTTGAACGCTTCAGTTCCGAAGACTTCTAAATCAATTTCTGTGCAACATAAATAATGATCAAAGGATTGGTGGGATTAACTTTCCAATATATCCTTCGACGTTCAAATCAGTATTTTAATACTACTTTAGAGAACAAAAAAATTAAATTAAGGTTATGTTAAGGAGATGTGCTCTGAATGTCTTATTTATAGAGAGATAGTCTTAGCGCTCTTCTTGTTATTTTTCTTCCTCGATCCCTCTTCTTGATAAAGGGGATGAGTATTTATAGTTGGCGGGAAGAAATTAAAAGTCGTGCGGTTTCAACCGCATGGTTGGACGATATAACCGTTATACCTTTCCGAAACGATTGTGATTAACGTTCGTTATTGTTGATATAATAACCGTCTGAGCACTAGACTGGACCTTGAAAATTGGACCGTCCATGCTTAATACTTTCCTCGGACATGTTATTAACTTGGCCTGGGTTACATGGACTATATTGGGTTCCTTTATTTTGGGCATGTAGAATCTATACCCATCACTAGCCTCCATGTCAGGAGGATTAAAATTTAGCCTTCTGGTATGTAGATTAAAAATTTCCAAGTCAGAAGTCTCTTAAATGTCTGACGGTCTGTATTATTGCATTAAATGTAGGTCGCTTCAATTGTATAAGTCATAATTACTGGCGTCGGGAGATTTAATGTTTGGCAAACAGATGGGTATTTGACATATATCTAAGCCATTATGAGGCACACCTTTCGAAATTCAAATGTGAATGGTGTCGTCTGGATTCTTTTTCCCACTATAAATCCATTTTTGGACATCAAAAGAGTACTTTATGTTTTTTGGCTATTGGCCTTCCCTGTCAAAGACTTTCTCGATACTCAACCAAACTCCTTCAATGGCGCCTGGTGTTTCTGATACCCAATCAAGCTTAACCCTGGAGGATGTAAAATATTACAAGGCTAAATACAAAATTCAACGCTCTTTGTCTCATATTATGCTCGGAATAAATGGACATGCCATTTCACCACCTCTAGGGTTCATTATAGTTTATGAGACGCATCTCAAGGGAGGTCTTTGATTTTCTCTTCCTCCGGAATTTTATAAAATAATGGTTGAGCTTCATGTTCCTATTGTCAGACTTCAACCGAATAGGGTCAGGTATCTTATTTCTTTGTGTATTTTTGCAAGAATCCACAAAGTGGATTTTAATGCCACCGTCGTTAAGGTTTTATTTCATTTTTCTCACAGTTCAGATTGGATAACTGTAAGTCCTCGCCCGAAATATGGGTTTAGGGGTGGAAGCCTTAATTCTATGAAGAGGTGGAAGGATAGACATTTTTTCTTGGCCACCCCTCCTACATGGGAGATTTACCCAAAATAGAGCCACATCTCTACTGCAATGTTGATGGACATTCTTGAACACGAAAAAGGGGCCACTCAAAAATTGATTAATTTAATTCGAGAAAAGGCTTCTACCTCTAATGAAAATCGAAAGAATCGATGGCTTTTTCCCGAATCACTTGCGTTGGCCAAATGAGAGCTCGAAATTGATGAGTCCGATGCCCAAGCAGCGAAAGTCCTTCTTAAAAGAAGGCATAAAAGGAAAGCCAATGAGTTAAAAATAAATGAGTCCTCGGGCAAATCTAAGAAGAAAAAATTCGAGGATAAGGATAAATTACCCGATGACAAATGGACCTCAAAGGGCGTTGAAATAAGGGAGCAGTCGGCACCTCCTGTTAGCAATAAAGAGGTCTCTAAAGAATCTAGTTCTGAGGATGAGACCACTATAAATATTATAATAAAAAGAAAAGAAATTGCAAGAGAACAAACTTCCACTTCTTCGTCAGTCCAAACTACTTCAGTGGTCGAGTTGGTTCAAGAGCATGAGAGTGAGGTAAAAACTATAGAGGAAGTGACTGAAATCATTCCTTTATCCACCCCACATCTTGTTTCTTATGGAGTTCCATCTTTTCTACCATCATTGCCCGAGGAGTCCCTTCCTGAAATTGGGACTAGTTTTGCTAAGGAAATTTCTTAGATGAGTGAGATCTAATCTGAAGAGGCTACAGGGGTGTCAATATATAAGCCTCCAGAGATTAGTACAACCGAGATAGTTATTGATAAATTTCAGACAAAAATCTTAGAGATTCCTTCTTCCGGACCTGCAGAACCCAAGGTTCAACTCGAAAATGTGGATCATGTTGGCGTCGAAAAAGTTTCCTCTGAAAGCATAGAGGCAAAAGTGGGTGTTGTTTGCGAGGAAGAAATTCATGAGGTGGTGAAAATTATTTGTTCGAGGAGTTCTAATGCCAAGGCTCCAGTTGGTCCTGTTGCAATTACGGACGAGGTATCTCACAGAAAAGTTTATGTTATTGAGGTAACCATTCACAACTTCTTTCGATCTTTTATATCTTTCCTTTCATATTGTAACGTGATATATTCCTAAAAGTTTCAAGAAATAATGAACCATGCCACTACTATTGCGAAAGAATTTCCTAATGATTATGTGAAAAAAGAAAAGCTTCTGAAGGCGGAAGAACAACTTCAGAAGGTTGAGGAGCATGACTCTGAACTCGAATGTGAACTGATTGATTTAAGACAGAGTCATAGTGTTCTTAGGGAAAAATACTCCAAGATAGACAGTGAACTTCATTCCTCAATTGGCCTCGAAGACCTTCAGAAGATGTCTAGATGTAGTTATTGGAAAGGAATTAACTTATGTAGAGGGATTGCTCAAATAGTGGTACCCGACATTCGTATTTCTATTTTCCATCCAAAGAACGTTAGTGCTACTAGGAAATCTGAAGTTTTATACCTTCCCCGAGATGATACCGAATCCTAGGAACCATTAACAGAAGCCTTTAACGTCGTCCGTAATTTGCACTTGTAAATTGCTGAATGAAATATTAATTTTTATTTCAATTATTTCTTTCTCTCTCTATTTATTTTTTAAATGGACAATTTTCAATTTCACAACTTAAGTCAAGTAGAATTTATAGACCATACTCAGACTTTAAGCATTTGAAACCGTATTCGGCCAATGGTGCTATCTCAAAGGTCTCAGCACGCATGCTTCTGAAGAAATCCCCCAAGTTTTGCGTCCTCGATCTTTACGAAGACTACTTGATAACATCATTAAGTTTAAATAACGATTTCATACGAATTGCTTAGACCCATGGCTGAGTTTCTTGGACTAACTATTTGAGTCCTCGGTACAGATGAATTTATTTTACCTGACTTAGGGGTAACCTAGGTTGTGCAATAACCATGAAAACAAGCATATATACATAAAAGCAGATAAATAAATAAATAAAATTGAAATATTTACATAAGCAATCGATGCAATGCAAACCTTACCTACAATACATGTATTATTGATAATATTTTTTAAGATGATAGGCATTTGAAGTCCTAGGCACTAATCTGTCATTTTGAGGATGTAGTTTACATGTTCCATTCTTCAAAATGGTTGAGATTATGAATAGACATTTCCAATTAGATGATAGTTTGTTCCGGTCTACATTTTTGCCCGTGGCTTCAATACTTCTCAAGACTAGATCTCCCATATCAAATTGTCTTGCATTCACCTTCTTATTATAGTATCTTGCAATTCTTCGATGGTATGCCGCTGTTTTTAACCGTGCTTCGTCCCGAATTTTCTGAAGTAGGTCGAGGTTTTTTTGAAATCTTTATGAGTTATGACCTGGGTCAAAAGTTTAAACCCGAAGTCTAGTAAGTTCAACTTCCACTGGAATGACAGCTTCGGTCCCAGAACAAAAGTTGAAAGGAGTTTCACGAATCGGTTCTCTAGGTGTTGTCCTATATGACCAAAGGATAGAAGGAAGTTTGTCCACCCAAGAGCCCCCAACATTTTCCAGTTTATTTTTAAGACCATACAATATCGTGCGGTTAGTAACCTCCACTTGTCCATTGCATTGTGGATAAGCGACCGAAGTATGAGCCAACTTTATCCTTAGACTTGCACAATATTTCGTGAAACGCTTACCGGTAAATTGAGTTTCATTATCAGTCACAATGACTTCAGGTATATCGAACCTACAAATAATATTCTGTTTAACAAATTCGGTTGCATTGTGGTCGGTTATCTTTGCCAAGGGGACGGCCTTGACTCATTTTGTGAAATAATAAATTCCAACTATGATAAATTTTCTCTGCCTTAGATGCCATTGGGAGTGGTCTAAAGATATCAATTTTTCATTGTGCGAATGGCTATGGTGACTGCAATGTTTGTAGCTCTGTGTGCGGCTGATGGGTAAGATTTCCATGCATTTGACAGTTCTCATATTTTTTGAGGAAATTTATTGCGACGTAATTCATGGTGGATCAATAATATCGTTACCTTATAAGCTTAAAAGTAAAGTTTTTGCCGTAAATATAGGATCCATAAATGTCGAGATGCACTTCATCAATGGTGTACTCGGTCTCTTCTGGTGAAAGACACCATAGATATGGAATCGAATATCCTCGTCGGTACAATTTTTCATCCATGATTGTGTACCATCTTACCATCTTTTTGAGACGTTTGACTTCGTTCGGATCTGGTAATGTACCATCAGATAGATACTTTATATACGAAGTCATCCAATTTTCGGAGTTGGTTACTTGTGTAATTTCCTGATGTGGATCTGTTATACTTGATACTTTCGAATTTTCACACAGTTCTCATGCATATTGTTCAGGATCTCCTACAACGGCTATTTTTTCCAACCCATCTGCTTTCCCATTTTTCTCTCTTGGGATATGGACCATTTCTACATGGTCAAACGAGGAAATCAGATCTCGCACTTTAGAGAGATACTGAAAAAGTATAGGATTGACTACGTTAAAATTTTCTCAGATCTAATTAACCATCAGTTTCGAGTCACTATATACTTTAAATTTTGTGGCTGAACATTCTTTAGCCAATTTCAGTCCGATAAGTAATGCTTCATATTCCACCACATTATTAGTGGCCGAGAATCTAAGGGTCATTAAATATTTTATCTCTGACTCATCGGGTATTCTTAATACCACTCTGGCTCCAATACTAGCTTGCATAGAAGAGCCATTTAAATGAAGAGTCCAGGTCAAAATATTCTAATGGTTGTTGGCCCCAATAACCTCAAAATTGTTCGGGGTTGGCGTCATTGTCTCGATAATGAAATCCGCGAATGATGGCCTCAATCGGAATTTTAAGTCGAATTCACCCAATTTAATTGCCCATTTGACCAGTCGCTCGGATACATTTGGCCTTTGTAAAATCCCTTTCAATGATTGGTCGGTTAGAATAACCACTTTGTGTGCCTGAAAATACAGTTGAAGTTTTCTGGCAAAATATATAAGTGCCAGTACTATCTTTTTAGCATGAGTGTAATGTGCTTCTTCATCAGTCAAAATTTTGCTTATATAATAAATTGGTCTTTGACCGTCAGACTTTTTACAAATTAGGACTAAACTGAGAGCGGTTTCAGACACAACCAGATATAAAAATAAGTCCTCGCCCTGCTGTGGAAATGTAAGCAATGGTGGGTGAGATAAATACTCCTAGAGTTCTCGGAAGGCAGTTTCACATTCCTGCGTCCACTGAAAGCCCGCGGTCTTAATTCCTCTTAAGGCTTTGAAGAATGGCAAGTATTTTTTGGCTGACTTAGCCAAGAATCGTAAGAGAGCCGCCAATCTTTTGGTTAGTTTCTAGACCTCTTTCATAGTCCGAGGTGGAGTCATATCCAGAATAGCCTTAAATTTTTCTGGGTTGACTTCTATCCCTTGGTGGGAAACGATAAAGACTAAAAACTTTTCTGAAGTCATTCCAAAAGTGCATTTGGTCGGGTTGAGTTTCATCTGGTTTGCTCTTAAGACGTTAAAGGTCTTGTTAAGATCATGAATATGGTCGTTAGCAACTTTTCTTTTCACAAGCATATCGTCCACATATACTTCTATATTTCATTCGATCAGACCTTCGAACATCTTATTGACAATGCGCTAATAAGTCGTCCCGACATTCTTTAAACCGAAGGGTATAACTTTATAATAGTATGTTCCCTGATCGGTAATAAAAGATGTATGTTCTTCTTTCTTCGGACTCATTCAGATTTAATTATAGTCAGAGTAGGCATCCATGAAACTTAATAATCCGTGTCTCGAAGTAAAATCTACAAACAAATCAATTCTCGACAATGAGAAACTGTCCTTCGGGCATGCCTTATTGACACCAGTGAAGTCAACACACATCCTCCATTTTCCATTACTTTTCTTTACCATGATCATATTGGACAACCAATCTGGATATTTAACTTCCCTAATAAATTCAGCATCCAAAAGTTTCTTTACTTTTTCTCATAATGCAATCAATTTTTTGACAGAGTAATTCCTTCTTTTTTGCTGAACTGGTTTATAATCGAGGTCTAGGCCAAATTTGTGGACCATTACCTCAGTCGATATTTCAGGCATGTCGCTAGGTGTCCAGGCAATGACGTCGAAATTTTGTTTAAAAAATTTAATGAGTCAGCTACGAAATGGTTCGGGCAAAAAATTCCCTATTTGGACTTACTTTTTCGAATCATTAGAATCTAAAGAAATTTGATCCGTTGATTCTCCAGATTGGGCATGAAGCAATGTTGTTTCATCACGAAAATTAAGATCTTGAACTTATTGACTTATCAGTGTCTAAGTTACTCGTGATAAATAACAAGTCCGTGCAGTAATCTGATCGCCCAGGATCTCTCCGACATCAAACGGAGTTAAAAATTTTAATTTAAGATGGGGAATAGATGTCACAGCTCCAAATATGGTCAAATAAAGACATTTGAGGATGACATTGTAGACCGATCGTAGGTCTACAACCAATAAAGAAAGTATCTTGGTAGCCATCCTAGGATATTACTCAGAATGACTTCTAATTGGATTATTCCTTGTACTGGCACAAGCTTATTATCCAGCCCATACAAGGGTCCTTCAGATATCTTTAATTGACTTTTCTTTAATCCTACATTAAAGAACGTATCCAAAAAAATAAATTTTGAGAACTTTTATTATCAATAAATACTCGTTTTAGTTTGTAGTTTATACTAGTGTCCTAAACGAACACAGTTACAACCAAACGATTAGAGTGAGAAGATGTTACATGTGTTAAGTCTTCACTACTAAAGCTTATAATATTATCCCTGTCTTCTATCCTTGGCTTTTTATGACCGATGGCCATTCTCGAACTTTCTGGGACGTTGCCCGAGTAGGTCGTGTGGAAATCATGCTTACTACGCCGACTGCTACTCGACCTCTTGGTTGCTCAAACTTGCCTCCATCCACTACTCCGAAAGCCGGTCTAGGTTTCTGTAGAAATCAGTTGAGGTGTCCTTTCCAAATTAATTCTTCAATCTCTTTCTGTAACGTCCTGTAATCCTCGGTATTATGTCCTCCGCACCTATGGTAATGACAATATTTTGACTGATCACCACCATTTTGATTTTTTAATACTTTTGGCCACTTAAAGAATTTTTCACCCTGAATCTGCATTAAGATGTTAGTGTGGGAGTTATTTAAGGGAGTCAGGTCTTGCAACCTGAATCCTCTTTCTAGTGCCGAGTTGGACTTTTGCTACTTTTTGGATCAGGGACCCATATTGTCTCCATTTTTTCTTTTACCTTTAGTCAACCTTTAGTTGGGTTGATCATTCGGCCTTTTCGTATCATTGGTCTCCTTGGCCATAATATAAGCACAGGCAATGCCTTCCGCCTCCCTATAAGTCGGTGGGGTTTTATGGGCCATGTGCCTAAAGAAGTCGTCGGGTTCTAAGGCCGACACGAAGGCCGAGGGTTTCGCCTCTTAGGACTATCGTCTCGGTCCTAGAGACTTAAACGACCTTCAATCCAAGATGGGACTTTGTTCAAACCATTTTAGTCCCGCGATCGTCCTGGTTATCTATCTGCTTGGAGGGGTGCTTTCTACCCCTACTCTTTTTTCTCTTTGACGTAGCAGTTTGAGAAGTTGAAGAGGGCACTTGCTTTGGCCGTTTGTCCATTTTTTTAACAAGAGTCTGAACGATCTAAGCAAGTGCTCAAATGTAAGGATCGAGATGTTCACCAATTATATTTGCAGTAGGAGTATCATTATTGCCTAAAGCAACTTCTCTAACTGGTGTATCAATTTGTTATTTGGAATTCACCATTATGTTTTTCAAACTTTTAATATTTATTCAAACTTTTAATGTCGTTCACACAAACGACGCCAATATTGCATATCAAAGATTTGGTTGATGAATGAAAGTTTATGTCCGACGATCTTTTAAATGCTCCAGTTTCGAGGACTTCTAAATCAATTCTTGTGCAACATAAAAAATAATCAAAGGATTGACGGGACTAACTCCACAATATATTTTCCGACGCTCAAGTCAGTATTTCAATAATACTTGAGGGAAGAAAGAAAATTAAATTAAGGTTATGTTGAGGAGATGCGCTCTAGGCGTCTTGTTTATAGAGAGAAAGAGTCTTAGCGCTCTTCTTGTTATTTTTCTTCCTCGATCCCTCTTATTGATAAAGGAGATGAGTATTTATAGTTGGCGGGAGGTAGTTAAAAGTCACATAGTTTCAACCGCATGGTCGGACGATATAATCGTTATACCTTTCCGAAACAGGTGTGATTAACGTCCGTTATCGTTGGTATAACAACCGTCCGAGCACTGGACTAGATCTTGATAATTGGGCCGTTCGGGCTTAATACTTGCCTCGGACATGTTGTTATTAACTTGGCCTAGGTTACGTGGACTATATTGGGTTCCTTTATTTTGAGCTTGTAGAATCTACACCCATCACTATGAATATAATAACATTTTAAGAATATATTATTATAAAATTATTATTTTATAAATTTATAAAATATAATCGTCCTTATATAATAATATTTTAACAATATAATACTATAAATTATTATTTTATAAATTTATAAAATATAATCCTACTTGTATAGTAATATTTTAAAATGTATAATTATAATATTATTATTTCATAAATTTATAAAATATACATATAAATATTTAATAAATAATAAAAATTTGATCTAATTTATAAATAAATTTTATTGCGTCATCAGATTCTGACTTTGGTACGAACAAAGATTCAAAAGTAATACAATACAAATATAGATTTTAAGTAGGGAGAAGGGCGAGAGAGAGAATAACATATGACGTTTTTACGTAGAAAATTCTTTTCTAAATAATAAAGAAAAATCACGAGGCTTTAAATCCGAGAACATTTTACTATTTGGATGTGTAAATACAAAAGTTTGAGAACAAAATGTATGGTAATCATCATGGATCACTCTTACAAATACAAGTGTTCTCTCAATAGACAGTGTAACTACTTACTTTTCTTTCTCTCTATAAACGAAAATACCATAGCAGAAAGTTCAGATCCTTTATTAAGTACACAATGAATACTTATATAATGGTTGAATCTTCCTACGTAGAGCAGCCACGTGGAGGTGGCGTGCGTAGTAGATCCTGCCACCAACTCTGCAAATCCATCTTTCCATGTCAGAAAGATTGCATGCATGCGAGTTAGTTCTGTGAGACGTCACTTCTACAGTGATTACGTTTGCTCTGCAGACCATCATTCTGAAGATTGCGTTGTGTAGAGATCGTGTGTACCTTTGTGAACGTCATCCTTCTGAGTTGGCGTCTTCGGTTGTTCTGAGCTTCCTCTCAGCGCTTGTGCCGTTGAAGACTTCTCAGAGTCCGCATCCTTGATGAAGGCTTTGGCTTTTATCACGTTCGCGAACGTTTTGGACTATGTCCTCAATGCCATGCCTTTGGGATTTTATTGGAGATTTTGGTCTCTCACGGAGTCCTCGAGCCTTCCAAGCTAAGTCAATTTCTTAGACCAATGCAGCTTTTTGGGCCTCTTGGGATGATGGCTTAAATCCTCGAGTCTCCAAGGCCAATTTAGCCTCTTGGACTAAATCGACTCCTTGGGCCTCTCGGGACATGGACTTAAGTTCTTGGGCCCCTTGAGCTAATTTAGCTTCTTAGGCAAATCAACCTCGTGGGCCTCTTGGGACATAAGTCCAAGTCTTCGAGCCTCTAGAGCCAATTTAGTTTCTTGGGTCAAATCAGCCTCGTGGGCGTCTTAGGATATGGGCTCAATTTTTAGACATTTTATCTGAGCCATAGGTATTATTACCGATCAAATTTATTTATATATGTAATTTTTGTATGAGTTTATATTTTATAAGAATAATTAAAATATATATAAATGATAAATATAAAAAAAAATTAAATAAATTAAAAAAATAATAATAATAATAATAAGAGGATAACCGCCTGCCCGTTGGTTTAGATCAACGGGTAAGGCCACAGCACAACGCCCTTATGAGGACTGTGGCAGAACATATGCCTAGAAATATTAGATTATTTTTTAGGTACAGCGATGTTACTATATCTAAGTATCTTAATCTAAAAAATTACCAAGTTGTAAGCCAGCCAATAAACATGTCTACATTCAAGCTGAAGCTGATGGATTGGGAGCACAACGACGCCAACGTGTTATAGCGTCTTCGTGGCTTTCCTCGCCCATTAGATGAAAAAATAGATGATTTTGAAATTTAAATCATCTTAAGGGCATTTATGTCATAAAAATATTATTCATTAAATTATAATTCAAGTAGAAGAAAAGCGCCAGAGGTATTGAGTCGCTTTGGACATTACAGTGCTCCCAACTCAAAAACGATGCAGAAAACATAACTTCTATAACTCTTGCTCCTAATCATTTCATGTTGATTCATTCTTATAAAATATTTCTTGTCATTATCAACCGTTTTAGATATAATATAATATAATAATTAATTGAAGTATTGGCAAGAGTCAAATGCCAAAAATTATTTTGCTATTATGGCTCCCCATATCTTTTATGTTTTGGAGTAAGATCTGTCTGTAAATGATTAAAAATTCTCATAATGGTATAGAAAGCGTAGACTCCGCAGACTAAGGACCAGAAAAATATGAATACAGTATAATATGAATCTAATTATTATAGAAATGACATGGACGAACATATTTAAAAATAAATTAATAGGTTATCTTTTGAAATTAAGTCGAATCTATTTTGAAATGGTCTGAATATTGACTCTATAGCTTATTTGTACCTGGTCTTATTGCCTTGGGCTTAAACCGAGTATAAATAATGTAGTAATCTTATCCCTATTAAACTGATACTATAACAAAACTATACATAATTCAATAAGTTGGTCTTATATCTCCCTGACTATGACTTTTCTAATGACCCAAAGACCAATAATCACACACCAATAACTGACAGCAATCCCACTGAGCACTCTCATCCGACCAACTTTTCTCTGGAAACACTCGCTTGTGACCACACCCACATATGTGTGTGTACGTGTATTTGTATCAATACGTGTGTGTGTGTCTATATATATATATATATATGAATGTATAAGTATATACATGTATGTGTATGCATATATTAAATGTGTTATGTTTTGGAGGAATTTTTAAAGGACACTTCACAAAATAAAATCAACCTTCCCAATAAAAAACATTGTCATCGTTCACTATATTTTGTAAGACTACCGGCTAATTGCCGTCAAGTAGGCGTGCTTCTATGTAATCAGCCAAAATATCCACAAACACCAGCATACATATCAGAAGCCATCGTAACAAAACAGCTCCGTTTTCTCATAGAAAATAATTGTTATTTTTTAATTACAATCAACTACAGAAAATATGTAGGAAAGTATTACTTCTCCTCAAATTCTCCCTGAAAAGCAATGCACCCAGAAAAAGAAGAAATTCCATCCTAGATTTTCATTTTTTTATCCCAAAAAAAAAAACATAGTTTGGGAGAAGAATTTTTTTTTTTTTTTTTTTTTTTGGATAAGTAGACAAAAAGTCCTTAGAAATGTTGGTAGCAATAAACTTAGAGCTTGGTTGGCTTAAACTAATTTTTTTATAAAAAATACATAGAAATACAGTAATTCTAAGTTCCTACTCCTAACTAAATATTTTGATATACTGATCTTATAAAAAAAAAAAAAAACAATATTTTTACTCACTAACAAGTTGGAGGTATATAGCATACTTCTTTTAAGGCACCTCTAAATGCTCTCTTCTGTACTTGTCCTCCAGAACACTATGCAGTTGCACACACACACCAACTCAAAGGCAAGAGGGCCCTGCTCTCTTTGACAAGAAGACGCGCCATTCTTGGTTTCCTTCATATAAAAGCTTCTGAATCATGCAGGACGGACATACAGCAGCAGCTAATAAAATAATAATAAGTTTGGCAACGGTCAATCCTACAAAGCAACAAAATAGCCTTCTTAATTCCAGTGCAAAGAAATGATACGATAGTATGGTTTAATGGCACAATAAAAGTCTGACGGGTGAATGATCAAACATGCAATTGGAGATGCTCTCATCCTGAGGGAAGAAATATTGACATATACCACAGAAGAAAAATCACTGTTAATGATTAATGCAACTCACAGGTTCTATGCACTTATGACTCGGGGTTTTAGGGTCTCCATGTAGTTTTCTGAGCACAGACGATGCCTTCCTTCTCCTGAGAGAATGTCATGCGGATATCCCAGTTTAAACTTCTCAATATTTCTTCCAGTGTAGCAAGTATTTCAACCTTATCACGTATAATCACCCAACCTTGAGGCCTTAATATCCTATCCATCTCAACCACAATTGCCACTGGGTGCTTACACCTGCAAAATGAAGTTTAGAGATGTAAGGGAAATAGGATAAAAAGGCAACACGGCCAATCAGCTTTCTCACTATGGATCCATTAATTACCAGATGAGTATAGTTCATATCTTTGGGACCAAGGAAAACAGTGCAAGTGTAGAATTATTTTCTACCAATAGATTCCAAAAATATCCGGGGAAAGAAAGCATCTTGAATCAGTAATTTGTTCTTTTTTCTCATTGGGAAATGTAGGATTACTTGTCTGGGAAAGCAGGGTTGCTTGTTGGTGGGAAACCCACTTGCTTAGGCCAATGGTCTTGTTAGAATTCCCCCAAACTTTCCTCCCAGAAAAGAACAGGTTAAGTGATCTTTTCACTGGCACTTTTTGGTGACATGGTACATCCCAACTAGAGATGGGTCGGCATAGGCTATACAAAATTTCTTGGCAAAACGAAACCTGGCAGGAAAATATTAGCCGAAATCAGCAGATACATTATATCAACCGCTAATCAAGTAATACGGCGATATATCACGATTTTGTTATAGTATTGAAAAATATCGGTACGCGGGTTAATACCAATATATATTAACCGTTATTTCATTCCATGAGATCAAGGAAGTACAAAGCAAAAATGCTAGGGGCTATCTTCTGGGTTGATTAACCTCAATAACACCAATATTGTGTACAGGAATTATAAAAATCCAACTTTGATAGACCAGCATAAAACAGTATGAAACAGAATATCTGACCTGTTTTTAAGGCGTGAAAACAGATGATCAGCATGCAGAAGATCATATGATCTTGGATAAGTGCCAAAAGACTCACACCAATCATGGTAAGTGCCAACAAGACCACGTTCATATATATAGGGAAGTGTGTTTGGTGCATGAACAGGGACCACATTCATGACCCAGACCTTCTGTTGCAACAGAGCTGCAGCAAATCTGTAATGCCATGCACACAAGCACCGTATGCCTTAATGTTTAACGTTTGCAAGTAAATAACGTAAGTATTACATTTTTTTTAGGAAAAGATACATTTAAAGGAAGGAAAGTTGAAGAATGAATGATGAGCTCATCACGTACCCTCCATAGATGGCTTTCATATCCATTACATTCCGGATGTTTTCCCAGTCAATACCCATTCCAGTGAGATATGACTTCTCAACAACAGCTTTCCAGTGTTCTCTATCTGCTTTTACCTTCTCCTTGTCGCTCAACCACTCAGGATAAGTTTCAAGCCTTTTTGGCCACTCTGCAGGCCACTCGGCCCCATGTTGTTCAATAGCAGCTGGAATGGCATGCAAGCAATTTTTAATTGGCACATACCTGTTGAAATCAGGAATTCACAGTCAGAGAGGCATGTGCAAGTTCCAAATATATTAAGCTACTTTCACTCCCATGAACTACCCGTAGAGTTTGTATATTCTCCCCTTAGCAACTAGCATTGTCTAAAAATTTATTTATTGATCATTGTTCAGGCCCCCAATATGAAGACAACATTTTTGCTGCAACTCATTTTTTTCCTTGTCAATAACACAACAATGAGCCCCAAAAGCCAATTCCCTTCCCACAAACCTGACCTTATAAATAAATTCTATCTTCCTTCAATAGTTAGAGATGAGAATCTATTTGATTGAACTATAGTCCCCTACTCTTAGATATAGGAGCATCAACTGGATGCAATGGAGCCTTAAACATCCTAGGGCCATCATTACCCATAAAAAAGTTGGCCATAGGGCAAGCAGTGAGACAAAATTTGAATTTTTTTTTTTTTTTTTGTTGGCATCCGCCTATGATACGGTACTACTAACATTTTCATTACTGTTTTTCCTCCAATAGCATAAAAACCACTAATTAACAAAGGATGGAACCACAGGACTCCTTTTTATTAGGTCCATAGTTTGGGGATGTAACTCACACATATAATGCCATTGATCTAATGCCAATTGGTAGAGTAGACTTTTCATCTTTACAGGAACTAATCATTGTTAACAAAAAAGCTTAGACTTACCAGGTTGCATCTGCATTTTCATTTTCATTGCATAGAGGAGGACTCTTCTTTCTTCGTAGCTCATAAATATCATTAGATTCTGGCTTCTGATAGATTTTCACCCCCACTTCACTGATTTCATCAGTTTTATCAGCTAGGACATTCCAGCAGATAGATGCAGTAAATGCAGTCATGGCTGATAAGAAAAATTGACTGTAAACCTTGTGATAAAATTATATCTCAGTAAAGAACTTCTGTGGAACAATCACACAGTGGCTGTAGCTTCTAATTTAGAAATTACAAGATATAGCCAGACAACCAAGTGGCGAGTAGGGTTATTTTTGTCTTAGCAATGCAAAAAAACAAGAGTAGTGGCATGAAATATACGCGCAAGATTGATTTCACAAGTTAATAATAAGTTGCAATCCATCATCAAACAATACTCTTAAATCAAATCATATTCAAGACACCAGGGAGCAGAAGGATTTGTGATGCAGACATCACCGGTATTCCAAATAATAAGATATTTTATTTTATTTGATCTTGATTTTATTTTATTTGAAAAATTTTTCTTGAAATATTTTATTTGATATGATTTTATTTTATTTGATTTTAGAAAATTATGTGATATTATTTTCTCATTTTGAGATATCGTTAATTAGAAAATTATATTTATTTTTTAATTAACTTAGCAGCAAAATTTCTCTATATAAGGGCTCTAACTTTATTATTAGAGAAACATTGATGAAGTTGAATTAATATTAAAAGTTGTGATTGTCCTTATTTCTTTGGTAATATCTATTTCTCTTCTCTATATTCCCTTCTCCTATTTCTTCCCCTTCTCCCATCTTCTTCCCTTCCCCTATTTTCCCTTCCCTGCACCAATTTGCCTTCTATACAGGCCATATGCTGTCTTATATTTGACATTGCAACTGGCTGGAAAACCCGCAAAAGCAAGCCAATGGACTCATCAGACCCTATATATTGCATGTTTAAACACAGCCCACTACCAAACCAAACTAATGAGATTGATAGTATGGTAGGGCAAAATAGGAGACAGTATGCAATATAGTTCCATTATTCATCAGTTTAGGACGTGATACACAGAAAGGTATTAGAGAATCAAGCAACTATAATAGGTCTACTGAAAATTGTCAGCAGAGATATAGTTGGATAGTAGAAATAAAAATAAAATAAATGGAAGTTATTTCTAACACAATTACACAAAATTGCACATAATCATTTGATCAAGAAAAACAATGTTTTTTCCTCTTTCTTTTTCCTCCTAGGGGGTGTGGAATAAAGCAGGGTTGTTTTGCCCCCATCTAGATGGCATGAAGAAGTGCATTTCAGAGCTCAAAATAAGAATTGTTCATGTCAAACC
Organism: Nepenthes gracilis; assembly: GCA_033239525.1. Taxonomy (NCBI): domain Eukaryota; kingdom Viridiplantae; phylum Streptophyta; class Magnoliopsida; order Caryophyllales; family Nepenthaceae; genus Nepenthes; species Nepenthes gracilis. The sequence goes on from BSYO01000004.1 coordinate 29,006,327, forward strand.
TTCTTCCTCTTCAATGCTGTTGTCCTTGGCTGACAAGATAAAGTACCCACCAGGTCTCAAAATTCTATTCACCTCTACAAGAAGCCTGCCCCCTGAAAGACTATAATGATTGGCAAGATACAAAACTGACAATAAAGTGTAGCACTGGATAAGGGAAAAGGCAGAAAGAGAAGGTTATCCAAACTGAAAAGAGACAAACCATTAGAATGCCAATGAATGTTGCATCCACCACAGTGAATTGCATCAAAAACACCACTAGGGAAAGGAATCCTTCTAGTTGCAAAAGGACTGATTATTGCAGGAAAACCACGCTCAAGTGCAACTTGTGCCAAGTCAACTAGGTCATCTTTCAACCCCAATGTAAGAGTCAGTACATCCTTGTCGAGGAGAAAAGCTGCAAAACTTGAGTCTGTGCACCCAATGTCTAAGACCACACGGACATTCCTTCCCCATTCAATGTCTGGTACCATCTATTCAAACCAGTATCTCAGGAAAATGAGACATGGAGAAAGTGGTTATAACAATCATGTCTCCCTTCAGTACCCTAAGCCAGCCCATTAGTCATTCAAATAAGCATTTGTAAGCCAATCTCAGACATCTAAAGTTGAAAAAATTTTATGGCTTTCTATCCAGTGAAGTGAAACATGCAAACCTTTAAAACCCTATGAAAGATTCAACAATTTTCCACTTGAGAATCAGCTTGTGGTTATGAAAATGTAGTAGAATTTGAAGGCAACCATGACATTCATGATCAAAAATCATCTTTTACAAGTCAACATTTCAGCTACTCATTTTGATAGTCATTGTTTTTCAAAGCATTCAAGCAAAATATTCTGAAAAACAAAAAGCCTGTCAAATAATTTTTTTCGTGTTTAATACACATATAAGCATAGAAAATAACAGGAGATTACTGATGAACTAGATAGAGAAAATATACGCCAAAAGGAAATGTATCAACTGCATCAAATAAGTGCTTTCAGCTCTCCAAATGGCCAAAAATAAAGCAATCATTCTTTTAATCATGTTGTCATGAGGTAGCCCTGACAGTTCCCTCCATTTCAAGAAAGAAACATACCCCATATAGCAGTGAAACTATTAGTCAGATTAATAGTGTTTCAACAAAGTTTTAGGTAAAATTCCCCCAGGGATGCACAACAGAGCACAGCTTAATCCGTTAATTAATGAGACCTAAGCTCAGCAACCTAGTAAACCAGTATAGCATTAACAGTTGTTTTCTGATGAAGGGGAGGTAAAACGACAAAAGATAGGTTGGTTAAAGGCAATTCTTAGTTGATGTTACTTGCATTTAGTGAGGGCAAGTTTCTGAAGATGGTGACCATCTCTTCAGCAACTGTTGCAACCCAACCCAGTTTAAACAGAATTATTGAGATGACTGGGCCATAGAAGAAAAGGAGAAGTCTTGATGATGAAATGAGACTGATTGTGAGGAAGTGGAGAGGCAAAGGTCTATGAAGTGCAACATGAGAGCATTTAATGATTAAGGAAGGACATTGAAGCAAAGTTAGCCGATCCCAAACAATTTGCTGGTTCAAAAATCTCTTGTGAACAACACTATTCTCACTTAACATTTTAAAGGATACAACAAAAACAACAAAGCCTTATATTCCACTAAGTGAGGCCGGCTATATAAATCTATTTCATTATTCTATTTGATTATGTATAATATCCACCGAGAGTACAAGTAATTTTTAATGGTTTTTATCACATCACTTCAAATTTTTGTAAGACTAGCTCTATCTTTCTTTTCTTCAACCAAAACTAACTTATATTTTCTTATCGATGCTTTACTTTAAATGGCATTCCTTCATCTTATCTTCAATATGTATAACTTCTAAATATTTACGGATTCAGATATTCCTTATCTTTTCGTTTTAATGTAACTACATTCATCCATAATAACATTTTTATATCTGCAACACTTAATTTTTGTGCCTGTTGCTATTTAATTGCCCAACATCTGATCCATAAAATGTGGCAGATCTAATAGCCATCTTATAAAACATTCATTTCAGCATTAGAGATATTTTTCATCACAAAGCACACTCAAAATAATTCTTTATTTTCACCACCTTATATTAATTATATGTGTCATGTCATCATCTATATCTTAAGTTTATTGAATTAGGGATTCTTAGAAGACAAAATCTATTATTTTTAGAGATATCTTGATTATTAATTATATTTCATTTATTATTCTGTCTAAAATTATTAAAATTATGATTCACATAGTCAGTTTTACATTTATTTATCTTAAGCAATTTAAATTCTAGTGTTTCAATCCAAATGCTAGCTTTATTGCGATACCTTTTCGACCTTCATCTATTAAAATAATTTTACCTGTAAATAACACATATAAGAAAGCTCATTTTGAATGTCTCTCGTAAGTTCATTCATTACTAAGATAAAGAAGTAAAAACTCAAAGTAGACCCTTAAAAGAAAATCTTAGTGACTTTTTCAATAGTTCTAACTCTAGTCATTACCTCTACATACATATCTTAATTATCTCAATGTGTTTTTTATCAACTTTTTTCTTCTCTAACACTAATGTAAGACTCACCTAGGCACCCTATCATAAGATTTTTCTAGATCAATTAACCAATATGTACTTTTTTTTCTTCTCCCTAAATTTCTCAATTAACATTCTCAAATGATATATAACTTCAATGTTGGAGCATCTAAGCGTAAATCCAATTGATTTTCAGACACATTCATGTCTTACCTAATTCTTTATTTAATCAACCATTTCCTGAATTTTACGGTATGACTTATTATTTTAATACCCCAATAATTTGTACAACTTTAAATATCTCATTTATTTTTTTTGTAAATAAAACTAAAATGCTTCTCCTCCATCCATCTAGCATTGTCTTCTCTTAAAATCATATTAAATAAGTTAGTTAACTAATTTGCTCCTTGTTTTTCTAAATATTTCCAAAACATTAATTGGTACTTTATCTGATCAATATTGATTTTCCATTTTTAAATTTTAAGTAACTTCTTCAACTCTGATTTTGTGAACCTCAATAAAAGTTTTATAAATGTCCTCATCCTAAAATTCCAGATCTAGTTTTTCTACTATGCTTTCATTGAATAGCTTATTTCAAGGACAGCAAACGTAATTTTTAAGCACTAATATCCTGGGATGACTTAGTAATTGTGCAGTTTGTCCCCTTGGAGCAGCCTAAGGTTTTTGTAAATATGGGAACAATGAAATTACTTGACATGCTAGAAGATAGGATATACAACAAGTAGAGAATATAAAATGAAAAGCAATGACCACCTCTTCAATTGCATTGAGATACAGAACAACGCCACCCTTACTTTCCAACTGGTTTTGGGGAAACAAAAGATATCCTCCGGAATCCACAACCCAACTTTGGGTCTTGATAAAAGAAGCAAGTTTGGGATGCGCAACATTGTTATACAGTATCTGCAAAATTCCCAATGTATCAGCATGATAAAGCAAAGGATCTAACAAATATATGTGTATCTTGTCGCTTTCTCTTTCACCAAAGCATAGCTAAAATCAATTCCACAAGAAAAAAAATCATGACACAGAACGGATGCTATCCCTAAAATACCTTCCATTTACTCTCAGGCCAGCGTACAGGGGTCGCATACCGTTGGTGAGGAAGAGGAACAAGACACATTGGTGGCATCCTCGGGCAACTCCTCTCGTGATGACGATAGCTCTGAATTTTTCTAGTGGCACTCTCGTTATCAATGCAAGGGATGTAATTGTGCTTGCTTCTTGCACCACATAATCTCCAGCGATAATGTGCTTTTGGATCAAATAATGGACCCAATTTCTTTTTCTTTTTCCCAATGCTCTCCTGCCCAATGGCACTGCCATCGTCCTCATTTTCACCAAGCTCCTGATCCTCAACAATATCCAAATCAACATCTTCTTTTACATCCTCATTTGTTTCTTCTTCTCTTTCCAATCCTTCTTCCTCACCGTCAACTAGCCCGTCTCCTTCATTTTCATCGACAGCTTTATCCTTTTCTAGTACCTCAGCTTCAGATCTCTCCGATCCATCTATCGCTTTATCCGAACCCTTTCTTGACTTCAACTTGATGGCACTTTTTTCCTCGTGAGCCGATCCTTTCTTGCCATTTTCCCTCCCCTTCTCAGCAGAAGGAACGGTCCCATTAGCCTTTTCCTTGATTTTCTTCTTCAGATCGGATTCAAACTTTGCATTCTCACTGCCTCTGCCATGCTGGTGCTTTTGTGGTTGATGTTTTCCAGACTGAGTTCTTGAATCAGAAACCTTTGCATTTCCTGACACTGGGTCAGCTATATCATCAAAACTCTCTCTTTGGGCAGTCCAAGAATTTGGAGTGGTCGAGAAAAATGACCAAACAAAAACAAAACATAGACCCAAAATCACAATTGCTGTCATCTTTGAACAAAACCCGTGTGAGCATTTTGCTTGGCGACCAAGCCTAGCCAGACCCGTCTTTGTTTGACGCCCAAAAGGAGCTATTGTCATCTGCCCTCGCCCTCTCTCTCCTCCGGCTGCTCTCTCTCTCTCTCTCTCTAAATGCAATAAAACAAGTGAAGCGTAACTCTTGCAAATTCTTAAAAGGGAAGCAAAAGAAGTGGGATCTATAAAGATTCTCAACAGGACCAAGAGAAGAGAGAATTAAGTGCAGTAATAATTTGATTGAGAAGAAAAGTGGCAACCCAACAGGATGAAGGAACAAACGGCCAATAATTCAAAAAACTAAATCCACAGGAAAGATAAAAAGAGCTTGAACAGTCAGTTTAGGTTTACCTAACAATCACTAGCGCAAAAAATTGAGTTTAGTTAACAATTCTCGAAATTCAGCAACTCTTGGAAAACGAAAGCTACTGCATAGTTATTTGTCATCGAATCGAATACTGGTGGGTATTATCAAGTCAAAAGCTCGACCATATATTACTCTTGAGGTTGCTCAGAGGTAATAAAAAAATAGTGGGAAAAAGGCAGGGATACTGAGATTAGATTGTCAGAGGTGAAAGCAGTCCGTCTAGGCATGTTCTTCCATCCGAAAGTCCCATAATTTCCGGCATGAGAGCAGAGAAATATAGAGAGGTGCTTGCTCCGACTAGCCCAGTGGATCTTAAAGAGCCTTCTTTACAATTCATATAAATATATATATATATATATATATTATTAAGAATATATATAAATCTAAAGAAAAAATAAAAAAATCAAAAGGAATTCAAAAAACCTAGGAGTCGAAAAGTGACGACGGAAGACACTAGATGATGGCATAGGACAGCTTGCATTAAAAGTCGACAGCTGATTTTATAGATCAGCTGACTTTTCATAATTGGTAAATTTTACAAAGCAGGTAACTTACCCATAAAACATGCGCTGTCTGTGCATAGCAGGTTGATTTGCAAGATATACGTCTGTGTAAAGTAGGTTAACCTGTAGAATATGCGCGATATAGGAAAGTGTAGAAACTGGTAAAGTCACAAAAAAAGATTAGTATGACAAATCATCTATAACATCAGCAAGATGAGCAAAATGGATTTCGGGTCAAAATATTTATAAAGAGCACACCAGGTGCTTCAGAAGAGTAAGAGAGAGCGGTAGGATAGCGGCAGTGGAATGGAGAGTGGAACGGAGTGAAGTACGGAATGAAGCTTTTGGCGTTCACTGCTTGCCGCCACCCTTATAAAATCAAAGAAAGCGGAGTGTACCACTAGTGAGAGAAAGAAGGGAAGAAAAACAGAGAGATAAAAGTGAATGAGAGTTTTCTTACTCTTGAGTTGTTTTTCTTGTTCTGCCTCGGGTATGCAGTGGATATTCTGTTTCAGGAATTAATTGTAACCGATTTTATATAGTGAAAGCTTATTCGGAGTTTGTCCCATAATTTTTCTCTTCGGATTAAAAAAGGTTTCCACGTTAAAAAAGTTGTATATTTTTTTTCCTTGTATTCTACGAAATCAGTGGCCAACCAACTGACGGGGGGTTCAAATTTTTTCGCTGCGCCGGGTTAGACGTGAATCCAGGTGTAGAACCCCAGCACTACCTTCAATAAGTTAAAGGCCTGTGTTGCTTCCTTATACTATATTTGTGTTGAGATGAATTTTCATATTCATAAATCACAATATAGTTTTATAGGGAAGCTTCTTAAAACCATCAATATATTAGTTTTTATTACAATAGGCAATGCATTTTCTCATTATATAAATAGGCAATGGTTAAAGAGTTTATAGACGGCATTTTGAGTTCCACTACTTGAGTGCCATGGGCTTGCTTCCACGTCCTTCTTGGTTTACCTAACCGCCCCTCTATTTGGACTTATTGTCTCCTTCACTATGGCTTTGTGAAAAACAAGTCTGCCTCCTTTATTCCCATTGGCACTTCCAAAAGATTGATTTGGCAACAGCAAAGCTAGCCCCCACTTAATCAAACTTCCAACTAATACACAACCAACTTTTGGGACAAATCTGCATTCATTTTAATAGACCATCAAAGAGAAAACAACACTCCCCTACCCCCACCCCTAACAATAATATATCCTTGGAAAAAAAGAAACAGACCACTATATAAAAACACCCATATAAGCCCATATATCCATACACTGTAGACAGATTTTTTAATAAGTTCAAATCTTTCATCTTCATGCCACAATAAATACCGTCTCTAACAATAATACATCCATTTTGGATGATATTGGTGGGTCTTTAAAGGCTAAGTTAACTCAACCCAAAATTTCTTCAACAATTGTAAGACTTAACAAGAAAATCTATTATAAGTAAAATGGGTAAGAGTTCTCGTCCTACTTGTGAATTAAAAATTAGAAAAAAAAGACAAGTGGACAAAATCCCACTTCCTTTGGAAATAATCAATTGAAGATATGATCAGAAACACCGGTCTCTCAGCTAATATGAGACATTGTGGCGTGTTATTTTGGTTGGAAGCCGCTTGAATATACTCCGTCCTTTCCATGTTCCGCACCTTTACCCGTTTCTTGCTTTTTCTTGGCTTTTCCGTAGCCTTGGTTTGGATTGACGCTTGATGAGAATCTCCTTTTTGAGAAGTTCTATATTTTGATGTTCTTTGAAGTGTTACAATATTGGGACCGTGTACAGATTTTGATTCTAATACAAATTAATTACTTAATAAAAAAAAGCAACCCTTATGGTAAAAATCAGCGAACGGTGGCAATCTAACATGGATCTGTTTGGGACTCACAACAGTGTTTGAAGACCAAAGTGATGCTTGCTGGATCATCATTCATCGTCACGTTTTGGCTTCTTGTTTACATGCAAAATCAATTTCCGTGCAATTATCAAGCTTAATACAACAGACACATGACATGATAAACATCAATTCCACTCTTATTTACTTTATATACATTTAAGTAAATTATGCTTATGAGTGAGCATGCTCAGTTGCCCCCCCCCCCCCACCAACGCATATTTGACTGAGTAAGAAATTGGGGATTGTCAGTAATTGTTGTTCAAACACACCTTGTACAGAGAAAGGGTGGAGGGGGGGGGACTAATATCAATCTCTGTAATCCTTTCTGACATAAAAAGTTATCTGTCTATGAACATGTCTAACCACCCCCCCCCCCTCTCTTCACAACCTTGATGTCTGATGATGGTAGGATAACCTGCTCCTGCAGCGCCATTCAAGCCTGCTAATGCTTAGAAGAGGAGGGAGGAGGTATGGTAATATTAGAAGACTGCTGCAGTCAGCTTATGGCGGGAAGACTTTCAGATGATGCATTCATGTTGACCTTTATCCTGTTATCAATGCAAATTGCTGTCGTAAGTTACCATGATGAAAGTGGCAAAAGAGTGATGATATTGCCAAATTATGCATTTAGGCAGGACAGGATGCCACAGGTAGCCCACCCCATTATGTATGGGGTGAGCCGGACTGGAAGATTTCACTCCAGAAAATTTGTCTAACCCTAAAATGCTAGATACAAGGGGCCCACCGATTTTCGGCAAATGCAGCAAACTGTTTGTAACGAAGTGAAGACCAAAAATTTGGAACTTTTCCTAGCATGGGGAATGAGGCACAAGATGGAGTATCATGGAAGACAACAATGGATGACCAACTCATTTCCACACCATGCCGATCAGTGAATTTAACTCAGCACTATGATATCAAGTGCAAAATTCATTGAAAGCTCCAAGGGACAGGCACCTCAATAACCTTTACCTTGTTTGCAGATAATAAGCATACAGGAGAGCTATACGGAAGGAATAATAGAGACTTTACCTGTTATGAATATTCACATATTCATCAGTTTCATCCAAAATTTCCTCCTGCCATAAGGATTTGATGAAAACCACATCAATAGATAGTTCCACAAAAGAACAGAAAGCAATATTGTCAACCAAATCCAGGGCCATGCCCGAGACTAAAGGAGCTAAGCTAACACAATTTCTTAGCCTACCAGCTCATCAGAATTCCAGCCCAGCCCATTCTATTTATACGAACTGTGGGCAACAAAATGTTTTATAGAGTAACCTAAGCATTTGCGTGATGATCAAGCAATGAAATGGCATTCCATGGATCACAGAGCAGTTCAAGTGAGTAGACTTGAAGCATTGAAAGGACCAAGATGTAATTGGCCCCAACCCTATGCAGTATGCACTAATCATGGATGAAAATAGCAGCCATTATATATCGACATCGGAGCCTCCCAATATCGATATTTTCTGACACTATAGCCAAACCACGATATGTTGTTGTATTACCAATACACATGATATATCAGTTTACATTCATCAATCAACTTACGATTATCATAATTTTTTTTTTACTTCTGATCATGGATCAAAATATCGAGATCAATATCGGTATCGATATCAATTGCGATCATATCAATATTAGATATATAAGACATTACATATCAATATCGAATATATTAGAAGAAAAAAATTTTTAAGAATCGTAAACTAACAGACAAATATTGGAATTGAAAAAAAAAATTATCATTATCATAATTTTTTTACTTCTGATCATGGATCAAATTATCGGAATCATTATCAGAATCGATATTAATTGTAACCATAGTAATATTAGACATATAGGATAATATATGTCAATATCAAATATATCAGAAGGAAAAATTTTTTGAGAATTGTAAACTGACAGATAAATATTGGTCAATCTATTAAGCATATCAACCGATATATCGGCCAAAAATTGAGTATATTAGTCGATATTTTGAATATAGTTCGATATAGTGCCAATATAGCAACATATTATAATTGTCACAGTATTAAGAAATATCAGTATTGGAAAACCCAATACCATTATATATCGGCTGACATTTCACCCGTACTTTCGATATATTCAATATAATACAATATGACCACAACCGATAACGATACTGATATTTTCATTTAAGGCACCAAGGCAAGTAATCCATAGAATCCAGGCCATATGATCTAATTGCTCCTGTTAATATTCAAAATACCTGCAGAAGTTCTTCAATCACATCCTCCATGGAAATCACACCAACAGCTACTTTATTTGGGGGAAACTCCGGAATTGGAGAATTCTCAATGTCTAAAATACAGAATGAACAACCCCTGTGTCGTTTCTTAAAGGGAGGAGTTGGAGGACTTTTCTTCATCTGCTGCACACCATCACTCCTAGGCGAAACTCCATGAACATTCTGTGCCCCACCATTACCGGTAGTGTATTCCTCTTCATACTCTGAAACATTACCAACAAATTGAAAAAAAAAAAAAAGAGGGAGAAATAGGAGAGAGAAACTAAACCAGAAAACTCAGGATTTGACTATGATCAACTAGACCTTGCATATAATAGGATCCAAGTCATTATAAGGAGAAACTAAGAGCAGCAAAAGGTCAACAAACTTGCAAGAACTGCTAAACTTTTAGTGGGGATTTTTTCTAAAAAAATACAATAACAAAGCACATAGAGATCACAGTGCTTTTTTGAAAGATAATCAAAGAGAGGAGATCCAAGAACCAACAAGGGGCATTTTGCCCAGTTGCATTTCGCTAAAGAAAATATGATTCAGCTGTCAGTAATCTTACCTCCACCTTCACCCAAAAATATAAAAATAAAAAAAAAAAAAGAGAAGGAAAAAGAGAAGAATGAGAAAATACTTTTAAGTATAATTGTGATAATCTATTGGCCATAGGAAATCCAATGAATACGTAGCAACCAAATGAAATCAGCAGGAAAAAAAATGAATGAACTAGCAGTGAAAAGAATTTTGGAAGATGATGGTTATACACTACTAAAATTAAGACGTAAGCACGAATCACGAGATTCTAAAATTTATAAAGGAAGAACGATATAGACAAAGCTACTGCACCCAAGTATATATGACAAACACAAGAGTCAGAATTATACGTCATTTCAAGTTGTACTACTACTGTGTGCAACGCAGTTGTAGTGAAAACTTCATAAGTCATAATGGCCAAGATGATCTCTCTGGGTGTTACAAGGTATCAAGCTACACCTCTTTAGTCTACCCATCCCTTCAGAGGACTCAAACCCATGAACATGCATACCTAATGAAACATATGAACACCCTCAAGAAGCATTAAGCAGAAAATCCATAGGTGGCCTAACTTCTGCAAAAATTATAGGGAAATCTGAGGGAAAATTATATCAGCAAAATAAGAAGCAAAGCATTGTCAGCCTGGGAGTCCTTACCATCTTCAGTCTCCTTAGGCCTTGCTGTACTCTCATTCAAATCCTTGTAGACAACAGCAATGTGGCTGTGACCCTTCTGAAACTCATTTAAAATATCATAAAGTGGCATGTTTTCTGAAACCCTGAAAAAAAAAAGCAAGACTTGTTAAATAGACCCATCTTACAGGGAGTATGAATATGAAATTGATGAAACGTTCCAGCAAAATGCATATGTTTGCACTTGGATAAAAGGGAGAATAACAGGCGCAGTAGATCAAGGAAAAAATTGTGAATATTTTCATTGCTCTAGTATTCTATGCATGATGAATGATGGCAACTCTTCTGATTAATGTTTATGGTGCAGCCAGAATGCTTTCAATATATCGCATCAAGATAGCTAACTACATCAAGATCATGACATGAGTCTTTGAGATCATCTCAATAATGGTCACTAAATCCAACATACTTACTATCCGTGGTAATACCAAACATGAAACTCCTTAGATAAGAACAACTAGCAACTTAGCAATACCCATAAAACTCACATTGTTAGATTGTAAAACAATAATATACTAGGATGTTCAGTTGCTGAGCTTGATAATATAAATATCATTGTTACCCGTCTTTAATTTGCAAGTGAGTGGATTGGATTAAGAAAGACAATTGTAAGCTCCTATTTACTAAACCACCACTTACAAAATTGCAAGTTGACAGCCCTTCACAAAAAACCCCTTCTCTCTCCCCCCCCCAAAAAAACCCAGCTGAATCAGGCCTAAAACCTTCCCATAACACATAAGCTAATACTAAAATTTTCCTAAAGCAAGTTCACCAACATGTACTTAATTTATTTGGAGATATTAGACCAGGATCCACTTTTAGAGAATATGAGTCACGAATCACATAGATATGTGTGGCACGAGAGGGACATATTTCAGTTCATCACGGCCAGAAGCTTCTGTGGCTGTTTGGCTACAAACTCTCCTAAATTCATTTCTCTTTGGTGTTCCACACATCTCAATTTTAACTATTATTCATTTTTCTTCAGAACCACTCTAGAAGAACCCCTTTAAAAAGAACGACTAGCAACTTAACAATACCCATAAACCTTAGACATTGTTGAGATTGTGAAACAATAATACTGGGATGCTTAGTTGCTGAGCTTGATTATATAAATATCATTGTTACCCGTCTGAAATTTGCAAGTGAGATGATTAGAAAACAAAAGAAAGAAAATTGTAAGCTCTTATATACTAAACAACCACTTACAACATTGCAATTGACAGACCTTCACAAAAAATCCCTTCTGTCCCCCCCCCCAAACACAGACGTTTCAGGCCTAAAACCTTCCCATAGCACATAAGCTAATACTACGTTTTTCCCAAAGCAAGTTCACCGAAATGTACTTAATTTATTTCAAGCTATTATGCCGAGATCCACTTTTGGGGGAATATGAGTCATTTATCACATAGGCGTGTGCAGCAAGAGTGGGACATAGTTCAGCTATTATGGCTGGCAGCTTCTGTGGCTATTTGGCTACGTACTTAACAAAATTCATTTCTCTTTGGTGTTCCACTCGTCTCAATTTTAGCTATTATTCATTTTTCTTCAGAATTACTCACTTTTTTAGAAGTACTATGCAGTGAGTGTCAAGTACTAGCCATCACAAGTGAATTCCATCATGGGCCCATTCAGTCTTCCACTTGCCTCAACAGTTCTTTCTGCTTGTACTGGCTCAACTTATCTGAGTTCATGTGTAAAATTAAATGACAAGGGGTTTCATTATATCAGTACAAGGTGGCCACTGCAAACCCTTAACCACCATAACGTTTGACTAAAGGATGTTGTTTTAACCCTAATATGTAGTGATCTGGGTTAGCCTCAGTCATCACAAATAACTGTTTACACCTAGTAAAAGCCAAGCAGCCCTATCTCACTCCATGAGCACACAGATTGTGCCATGATGTTAAAAGCCAAGGAAATATCTCATCAATCTTTAGCAGCCAATATCTATGAATTTTGGTGGGAAAGGAATTTGAGACTTCCTCAACATAAGAAGAAATAGCATATGGACTATTTTACAGAAAACCAAATATGATATATAGCTAATATAGGTTGTCCATGTTAGCATTTTTGCTTTCTGGTTCTCTTTTAATACAATGATTGCAATAATCTAGATTACCAAAACCTTCATTTGCAAAATAATGAAATTCTTTCACTCACCCAAAACAAATTTTCATCATTCTTGAAATATAAGAGTTTTTTTTATCCAAGGACATTGGGCATAACAACACTATTATATCCCATTTTAAATAATGTGAACTAGCAGCATCAATCACGTTACAGTTCAGTTGATATCTCACCTAATTCACAAGAAATAACGCACAAGGGAAAAAAAGGAGCTAGCCATCCATAGGCAGGAAGTTTTTAGATGGTATACAAGTTACTATTATTAGAAGAGGCAATGAAAAATAAACCAAATTTAAAACCAGCCCAAACCCTTGGAACATACTAACCGTCAAAGTGGAAAAGTCAGCAAAATCATATAAAAGCAGATTTCGATTATAGGACTTAGCAAAAACAAATAAGCCACTAAGATTAAAATGGAGCTGGTTGAAGGAAGCCTTAATGCATGCCACTTCCCCAGTTAACAAGGGGGATAACAAACTCCGAAGAGATTCAGGTCCCTTACTGAGGAATTTTTCTGATGATCATTTTTCTGAGTGGGACCTCACCATCAGGATCAACTGCTAAGAGATTTTTAACCTGCAATTGCATATTTATGATTCAAGCCATAAATTAAAAATGGCAAAAAGAAAACAATGACTCTATCTCAATGATAAACAAACAACCCACTTAAGACAAAAGCAATTGAGTAGTTAACTCATTGCCCAACCCAATCATAGTGATGTTGGACCAAAAGTTTGCAAATTACAAGAGTGCCTTGGGCTTGAGTTTGACAAATTATAATTGAATGGACCTCAAGGAGGATCCCTCGACAAACAAACTGAACTGAATCTGGGATTTTATTTTTTTTCCCACTTTTTATAATGACTATGATCTTGGTAGCTTTTTGATGGTAATTTTGACATTATTGTTCACTCATTTTTATGTTCTGTAATATCAGCAATATATTTAAGTGTAGATTAACAGCTCATACTTTGAACTGTTTACAAGTAAATTTCAATTTGCTATGCCCACCATAACAATGTTGCAATTTTGAGATGCATGCTCACGAGGACTTCCTGGAGATTTAATTTATCAGTTGACCTTATTAGATTTACTTTCATATTTTGCCATATATTGAAAAGATTTTTTAATTCTATAACTTTGATAGTATCTATGATATCTATGGAATGTCATATTTTTTTTAGTTATTTTCTTATTTTAGATTGTTGTTAATTTACAAATTATATTTGTTTTCTAATTAACTTAGGAATATAGTGTTACTATATAATGATCCTAATTTTAATGTTTTAGTAACTACAAATAAATGATGTAATTGTCTCTATTCTCCCCTACTCTTTTCCTTCCCTGTCGTCTGTCTCTTGTCCCACCCCCTTGTCATCCCAGCTTCTTTTCCCCCATCCCTCTTATGCTCTTTCCTTAACTGCAACAAATTTGGTATCAGAACTGAAATCCTCATTTCCCAAACTTCCTCTACTTCTTTGAAATCACAACATGTTCTCAACTCCACAAACAACCTACCACTATTGCAAAACAGACACCACCAACCACCAAGTTGCTGCTTACCATTGTTATCTCCTACAAAGAATGGCGATGACAACTGCAAACACACTTACCACATTTTCCCAACCAAGTCCATAATCACAATGTCAGAGACAACTCAAGAGTATCATAAGAAAGAGATCAGTTGCAGGAGCATTGTGAGCAACAAAAATAGAAAACAAAGAAAAAACTAATAATAATAAGAAGCAGTTACAGGAGGAAATAACAAAAAGGATAACCCCAAGAAGATGACAGAGAAGCACAGTGAGAGAAAGCGATGAAGAGTGGAATTACATTTGGAAAACAAAAGAGTAAGGAGGGCTCAGATCGGGACCATCACATCCACACACATGGGACAATCATCACCATCAGATGGAGGGTTAGCTGAACAAATAAATGGCAGCCAGTTCATCAAGAAGCATTGGAAACATCACGTGAAGGAGGCCCAAATTCAGGCTTAGCTCAGGTTCAACAAAGCCTTCCAAGTGGAATAATCTCCACCATTAGATGAGAAGGCGGTGGATCGTGGTAAAGTTAGCAAAGTCAGTTGGGGAATGTGCTACTCATCATGTGAGGAGGGCCAGCATCCAGCCAACACATTCAACAGTCCAGGAGCCCTTGTGCAAGTCATGTGAATGGCAAAGTTGTAACCACATCTAATATGACCTCATTCAATTTCTTCATCCCTGGTCATCCCCCTCTCATAAGTACTCAACCCAGCCGTGGTCTACCATACATCACCTCGAAAGGGCTCAGGTTGATAGAAACATTACGTGATGCGTTAAACTAGTATTCTAGCCAAGTGACAAACTTCTTCCACATAGTTTGTTCCTCATAACAACAGCTCCTCAAGTATTGCCGCGTCTGATTTACACCTTTGTAGGAGAGACTCACCTTCATCTTGCTTCCCCACAAAGAAAAAGTCTCTTGCCAAAAAGAGCTCATAAGTAGCTTATCCAGGTCAGTCACAATACTCCTCAGGATACCATGAAGCTTGACAACACTATCCACAAATGCACTAGCCACACCACTTGTCGTGAAGGGATGGTTGTGTGGAATGCAATGCGCACCTTTGCTTAATCGGTCTAGTACCACCAAGATCGCTGCAAACCCCTGACTAATGGTAAACCTACATGAATTCATTGTGAGATCCTTCCAAATTTTCTCCGGTAACAGAAACGATAGCAACAAACCCATGGTACTCTACGGTTGTGCTTCACCTTTTGGCAAGTATCACATTCTGCCCAAAATCTTCATCAATTTATTGAGCCCTTCCCAACTGAAGAAGTCGTCAACCACCCAGAGCAGCCACCTTCCTTGTTGTCATGGAAATGAGCAAGGATCTCCTCCCCCAATCACAGCACATCCGAAACATGCACATAGTTCTTGCAGCAAAGCAAGCCATCCTTGGATCTGTACTTGTTGATCCCACCTTGTTTCTCAAGCCTCTCACAATGATTTAGGCCCTAGCATCTTAATTCACAGCCTCCTTTGGTTTCTCAAACCTTGCCATTCAGTTCCTCTAATAGCCAACAAATTGAACCCTTGCTCCTCATAAGCAGCCCATATCATTGGGTGCCCTCCTTCCGAGATAAGGCATCCGCAACTTGATTATCCTTCCGGGATAGATAGATGTCATACTTGAATCCCAATCTTCACCCTTCTAGTCAGGAGTCACTATCTTTTGCCCTAAAAAGTGCTTTAAAAACCACTGATCGGTTATGATAACAACCTTCCTACCCAGTAGTAAGGCCTTTGTATCTTCACAATATGTACCCCGCCAAAATCTCCCAAGCATAAGTGCTCCAAGCATGAATAAAAATACCGGTATTAGTAACAGTCACGGTCATATCAATATCAAACGTATCACACAAAACATATTAATGTTGAATATATCGAAAAGGAAAAAAGTTTTGAAAATCGTAAGCTAACAAGATCACATTAGCCAATACGAAAACATATCATTATATTATCATGGTATTAAGAAATATTGATATCAAGGGACCCTAGCATCGATACATATTGGTCAGTACATATTGTATCGGTTGATATTTCATCAATGACACCAAGTCTTCTTCATTGGTCCCAAAGCTTACAAAGGAAACACCATTGAGTTCCCTTCTAGAATTACCGCTGCTCCAATGCCTTCGCCACTCACGTCCATATAGACCTCAAATGTCTTCTAAAACTAAGGTAAAGCCAACACTACTGTCTAAGTCATAGCCCTATTCTATCCTTTTAAGGCATTTGATTGACAATCATATAAACCAGATGATATTTTAGCCATTTGCATTAAGCTCAAACTTTCTTCTTGCATGTTTTCTTGGCTTCATCCGTCCATTCTAAGTTGTCCTTCCTGAGCAGGTGGTTAACAGTCTAGCCATCAACCATAGTTTTGATAAACAAATTGTACGACCTTTTTAAGCCCAGGAAAACCCTCAAAGCTGACACGTCCATTGGTAATGGCCAGTCTACCATAGCTTCAATATTTCTTGCATCCATGTTCACTCCTCCAAGGAAATTTGCGCTTAGACATGTTGACAAAGAAGTGAGGCTGCTCCAATTTCTTCAAAACTACTCCATTTGCCCCAAATGATCCTCCATTGACTCAGAGTAGATGAGGATATCATCGAAGATGAGTATATCATGAAAAACACAAACACAAATTTAGTAGTAGTAAACTAATGAAAGCTAATGTAATTAAAAGTGCTAATTACCCTTATTGACAGTAAAATTACAATAATGTCACTAGTGACTAAAGGGAGTGAAATAACCAAAGAAAAGCTAAACAGTTGGTCTCACCGCAAATCAAGCGACCAGGTGGGCCCACTGTGGTGCTCATGGCCCCCACTTTTGCACCCCTCCATGACCCTTCAGCTCATCCCGAGTGTTGGGTCCTCATCACTTACCTATCTTGTTAATTGGAGCAGGTTCCCAATACAATTGAAGGGTGAACTTCTTCAGGTCAAGGATTAAACTAGGATTTTCTCTTCCTCCTCCCAATAATCACAGAATGGCCCTTATAATGGCCATTTGCAGGACCTGAAGCAAGACCTACTTTTGAATTTGCAATAGCTTGACCATCTTCTTGAAACACTTTCTGAAAGTGTAGGCATTTGTATAGCCTCACACGGTAACTTTCCCAAAGTTCACTGATTTTACACTAGAAAAAAAAAACAGCCCTAGTGAGCAGATGGTACAAAATTGGTAAAAACTCAGCAGTAAGCTCTGTAGCCAACGCAACAGACTTTGCTTCCTCAGCGAAACCTTTCGATGTAGGAGGATGGGTTTTTCACCCTATCCAAACATCTCACTAGGAGAGAAAGAACATGTAATGCCCCTTAATAATTACATTTAGTTAAAGGAGCTTGATTGTCTTTCCCTTTAGAATTGGGTGCGTAGCAAAGAGCGAAAATGGTTTGAAAGTTTTGACCTTTCCTTCTCCTCCACTTCGTTGGGAATGACTATTCTTCCACTTGTTCCATCCTCTTGATAAAACCATGCTTTGACTGCCAAGAGCATTCTTTTCTATCTTCCCCCTACGTATGACCTTTAATGCCTCAATATAGAACTTGACTTCAGAAAAATGATACTCCGGTTCTCCACATGATTTATAATAGTCTTTTCTCCATTTTGCTAATACTTGAAACATTGATGCAAGGTAGAGGGAACAACCACGAACTGATGCAACCAAGGCTGCCGAAGAGCATTTATAAAATCTTTTATTTTATTACATGGGATAAAATAGTAGACATCCTTTAAACTATTAGGACTGCTTGGTTGAGCCCTTAAATCATAAGTTTACCTAAAGTCAACTCATCTACACTGTTGTCAAGCACCTTTTACCATATGCAATAGTAGAACGTCAGATACAGAATTAAGATACAATCTGTCAAAATGGGGTTGACCTTGATTTTAAGTATCAAGATGATCTTCAACTCTTGTGAATCTCAAAGAAAGCTGATGAAAAAATCTGGAGCTTCAAGGCTTTGCAAGAGCATTTCTGTGAATTTTCACTGATCCCATTCCAGGGTCTGAGACCTTCTATTCATAATGGAGAACGAACGATCATGGCTCTTGGGTACAACTCTTTTAAAGATTTTATTTTGTGATTATACTTTCTAGAGATAGTTTTGCTTCAGGGCTTTGTTATACATTGTCTCTCATTTGTTTGATAGAGCTAATAATTTTCTACAGAATATTTAAGTTCACCAATAATTTGAATAATGTCCTTTGTTTCTCTTTTAATTATAAGAAACTTATAGGGATAATTATTTCTATTTGGACAATTTGTAAGAATCATCTCCAGCAAGGAAGATATATCCAAATGACCAAATTTGATTAGAAGAAAATGATAATTCTCTTCCAATTCGACAATGTGACAAAGCATATTTCTACTCAACTTTCAGGGTAATTAAGAGTGGGATTTATTTGTTCACTAGACAACAAGTCACATGCCATGTGTCGCAGTATAATTGGCTAGCAACTTCAAGAATTCACTCGGCAAATGTCACCAACCTAATCAATATCCCATAACATTGGTAGAGCCAGTGATCCAGTAGAAATATGAGCTTAAAACTTGGCAAATTAGCCTAACAAACAGATTCACTGATGCTTAGAATTTTGAAAGGAGGAAAGTGGAATGATCAAAACCTCAGGGATTCATCCTGATCAATGTTTAAGGAAACACAATATTCTAGGGAATGCCTAGTGTGTCACGAGTACAGCAGAACTATATTATTTTGCTCTTTCTTTATATATTTTAAGTTCCATGGAAACATAGTCAGGTCAGTCTAATGGGCCTTTCAACCATCAAACTGAAAATCAAAACCACCAGTAAGTTCCAAATTCCAACAAAATGAAAGCATAGAAATTTTTTTGACCCATTGCATGAGTTTGGTTCAGTTTTTTTGGTTTTAACCACCATAGTGCACGCCAAAAACAGTGGCCCATTGCATAAGGCTCTCATATCATGGCATCTAGGTCAAATGTATGCAACCTTAACACCTAAACTGTGGAGGAATTGTTTCTGAGATTTGAAACGATGACCCACAGGTTGCAACGGAGCAATATTACCATTGCGCCAAGGTTACCCTCAACATATTGTACACTTTTTCCAGCAAAATCAAATATAAGAATTGTGATCATCAGGATTTGACAAAACTGTATAAGTTAGATAGCAACAAGGCAAACATTTTTTCAAAAAAAAAAAAGGGTTAGACAGCTTATTGTAATTTTTTATCATACACAAGACATATTCAACCTGAAAAGATCAGCCAAGCCTCCAACATCAATTCAAATGCAGTTATATCGAAAGAATAGGTAGAGGAAAAACATTAGTGCAGAATGCAGGTAATTGAGCCAGCCAGATGCTCATGTCGCTTCAGATACACCCCAGTAAATTACAGATCTTACAGAGGAAACAAGTTCAAACTTCACAGATCATTCAAAAGATCACCAACAAGTTCAAACTTCACAGGATCATTCAAAAGATCAACCAACTACAAAGGTTATAACTAACAAATACAAAGTATCAACAGGTAACAGCATTGATAAGATATCTGATTCAAGGAAAAGAGAAATCACATATTTATAATGACCATGACTTGTTATTTTGTAGAGCCATTCGTTCTCTAATTTTACAACTATCAACTAATTTAGTAACATCTGACAAAATCTCTTTTGCATATATGATCAACACAAAAGCATAACACCACCAACTCAGTTCTAACGGATTTCTTAACAACTCAATCATATGCCATCAAAACATTATTTGTAGAGGCCAATTGTTTATTAGTTTCAAAAAATAAGCAAGAACTTATGTTGGCAAGTCAAGATGGTAAAGAAACCATTTCTCTCACAAGGCATATATACACATTGAGATATTGGAAGATTTAAGCTTTTATATGTCATGCTAGTATATTTCAAACAAAATTTCCAAGCTTTTTTTCTTCACCCATTAGAATTTTGGCAAGACAGATATCACAATCACAGTGCATCACACTTGCTTCTTTTGAGATAACCACAAATGCACAGAAATTACCAAGATTAATCCAATTATATTCAATGGATTTCGGTGATAAACTGGAACTCTACTGTGTCCCATTGTCATAATAGCATTCAGTGTTTCTCTGCAAAAGAAATAAAGAGGTTAGAGATTAAGAAAGCTCATTGAGACATCATGTGCAGATTCAAAAAGAAGCATAAACCCACAAATTAAGAGTTGCATCCAGATCAAGGGAAAATGCCTTCGATATTGGAGTCATCGCATCCTTCACAGTCTTCTCACTCAGCTCAAGTGCACCAGATATAATAGTAGTCTCATCGTGGGTTAAATCGCCACCTTTCCCAGCCTACATAATGAGTAATGAGACAGAGACATGGGGATATGCCAAAAGTTCCACTAAGTCAAAGAATCATTCAAGAGCAAAGAAAATATAGCTATGAATGAGGAAATATAAACTACATATCATTTAGAAAACAATCATGAAACTAAGATCTAGAAGCATTGAGTGTGAAGAAGATATAATCATGAATGAGGAAATATAAACTACATATTAATTTGAACAATCAAGAGACTAGGATCTATGTCAGATACCTCATTCCCATGAAAAGTAACAAATGTTTTAAGCTCTGCTCTTCTTAAGAGCACAGCATGTCCCTTTCCCAACATCCAGTCTAGAACCTACACATAATATGCAACACATTCATACAAATCAGTTATATAACTGCTCTAAAAGCAGAAGGAAATCCATTGCAACAAACTTGGTCAATACTCAAACAGGATATGAAACCTCATACTTATAGTTCTATTACAATGGAATAAATGGACCATACCTTGCTAATTGGATAGGCAATGGGGAAAAATACCAGAAGGAGAACACGAACTAATGGTGCCACTGTTGCTCCGACAACCAAGCCATAACGAGTGCAGATTGATTGTGGCAATATCTGCAGCCAAATAAAGGGAATAAAAAACCAGATGACTCAGAGTAACTATCTTTCATAGAAACCTATGACAAGTTTATGAAAACATAATTCACCTCTCCAAACATGAGAATGAGTGTCACAGAAATAAGTATTGCTGCCCAAGAAGGGACCAGTTTGTCCAAAAATATGGGAAGAGCCTGCAACAATAACAAAAAGTAAGAGGAAGCTGCATTAAGTTAGAATGCCTAATATGAAATGAAGTTACAGCCTGAGCAAAAAGAGTTCCCAATACAGCCTCACAGGCATACAAGTTTCACTCACCTCCATCGCCAAAGAGTTTCCAATCAAAAGAGTACAGAGTAAAAGATGTTGATTCTTCACCACTGGGAATATTTTAGCTGCCAAAGAAACAGATTACAGTTTGTGAGGGATGTACTCTCAATCATTACATCCTAGAATTTCATGCATAATAGTATCGATACTACTTGGACACAAATGCTCCAAAATCATTATTACTAAATGCCTAACCATTTATCCAACAGTGCCACAACACGAAAGTAAGGGCTTTTGTTATTTCCTTATTTCTCTTTGCTAACTCAATTTCTTGTCTGTCTTAATCATTGTCAAATGTCATGCAAATCCACCTAGTTATTTCTTGTGCTTCCAAATTATTCATAACATTAACCAAATTATTATAACATGCATGAATTCAGAATCATTTCGTTAAAAAAATTGTTTCCATAAAAATAATGAAAATGTCTACAGTCTATGAAAACAGCTTGCGAGGAAAAGAAATTCTGTTTTCTGGTTTATTGACTAAAAAAATTGTCATACAACCTAATTACTTGGAAGAAAAAATTGTACATAAGAAAATAAATTCTGTTTTCTGATTTACAGACTAAAAAAATTGTTACATAACCTAATTACTTGGAGGAAAAATTGTACATGTTATAATCGACAGTATATCGGTTATCCACCTCAATCTTAGGATAAGCATGAGGAAATAGAGGGCTATTATGAAGTAATTCAGTGTTATGGGAATATCAATTCAGTATTATCGGTAGTGTAGTGGAGGGCTCTGAACCTCTTCCTTAAGAAGGCTGATGGGAACAACAATGCTAAGCTCAATTGAGAATTTGCATTCATTTAGGTAGAAGTTATTTTCCTTCATAAAAAGAATCCAGTGCGAGTCGAACAGACTCACCCTAGCATACAACCTACTCCGTAACTAGCTTCATAATGAATAACCCTTTCAAACATCCTAAGCATCTAATTGACTAAATCCATATTTTAGATACAGAAATCATTCACTTGACAAATGGGAAAATTTTGAACCCCTCCGCCCCCCCAAAAAAAAAAAGATAAATCAAACAAAAGGCAATAAGAAAAAGAAATCATCCATCACTCGCCTACAAAAAAGGAGGAGGAGGAATCAAAATAGGCAAGCTTCCTGACTGAAGTCCCAAATCCAGTTAATATCGTAATACTGACGTATACTCACTACAAAATATCCGCTTGAAACACCTAGAAACCTTGAATCATCGAGAAAAATCCAAGATTAAAATGAAAAGAGTCCACAACAGGAAGAGAGAGAGAGAGAGATACCGGCGTGGCTACGATCTTGAGGACGGCCAGACTTGATAAGAACTTCGAGGTCGACGAGTCCCAGAGACATAAGGCCGAGAGTGAGACCGGCCATGAGACCAGCAAAGGCCACTAAACCTACTATTATGAGTATATACAGCGAGAACATCGTCCCACAGCACGCTGTCTCTTCCGCCATCTCTCTCTCTCTCTCTCGCGGTCTGAAAATTGAGGAATTTTGTCTCCTAATATTCTTCTACCATTGCACTTTCCCTTGATTTCGGGTTTGATCAGCTAGCTACTGTAGCTTTGTAGAGGTCTAATGGGCGAGCCTTATGCAGTATATTAACAAAAATAAATATTTAAATATTAATTTATATATATATATATACTCCATACCGATACAACATACGTAACACTCTTTCTCTCTTAGCTATCTCTCTCTAGTATGCTCTCTTACATTATAAAATAATATTAGTATAACACTTATTAATATATTTATAATAATTTTATTACTTTTTTTATATAATTTATATATTAATATTATCATATTATCATTCTATAAATTTATTATTAATTATTAAATATATTTTTTTAATTTTAATAGTAAAAAAATATAAAAAATTATTTTAATAATCTCATATCATTTACATCACATATATACGCTAATATTAATTCTAAATGATGGGTATACCAAAAATTGATTGGCCCCACAAAAGTCAAAAGCGCCCAAGACAATTACACTCTAATGCGGCGATTGGAAAAATGCCCAAGAAATAAAAAAAGCCCCTGACGGTGTCGGGCGGTCAACTCAAACATAGGCAGGTCGATTCAAATGTTGATCGTCTGCTATTTTGCGCATTAGGCCCAAATGGGCTCTTCTACAATAATGGGCACGGCTCACTCCGGCCTATGTGCCCATCCGGGCGGTGACGATGGATATCTTTCATAAGGGCGGTCAGCAAGACGCGACGGTCAACGCTCGAGTTAACTCGAGCGTTAACCATCCGCGTTTTGCACGTTGGGCCCCAAGAAACCTTTCAACAGTGACGGGCCTGACCCGTTTAGGCCCACCAGTCATTAAAAGGCCAACAACGATCCTCCAAGGATATTCCACGATCTCAAAAAGAATATTAACAAGATTGGCACCCTTCAAAGAAGGAAAGCGCCAAATTTTTCCAATTCCTTGCCAGCCAAAGCACTCCAACGGTAATATGCTAACGAGGAAAGAAACCAACTTGAAAAGTTGTTGGCCGCCTCACAAAGAAACAATCTCGATCAACATGGCAACCGGCATCTGCTCCAGAAGGCAAGCCTACCAGCAAATTAGGAAGGCAATCACTCCTTCCAAACAAGGAGGATCGCCCTCCCAGCTACAAAAGAAACCATTTAATCATCATTCAAGGCACGCTCTCATTTATGCTCTCATTGATGCTTTCTTCCAAACTTTCAACAGCATACACTTTTTGAGACCTCCAATTGCGTACGCTTTCTGGGACGATTGTGTGCTCACAGAAGTCTGCCTTCTCTGCCATCTTCGTTCTCCCGAAAAACTCAAAGGCAACAAGCGAGCCCTCACGACCGTTTACTACCTTCTCACATTCCAAATTCAAGAAGACATCACGTCTCTCTTACATCTGGATCAAACACTCAAACTCTCTCTCTCTCTATTTTCAGTTTCTTCCCTTTGAAAACTATTTTACTGACTTGAGCGTCGGAGTGTTTTCGGTGAGACAACTTTCCGCCGATAACGCTGACCTGTTGTTCGTTTTAGTGGTATGCAGGATTCGTATTCAGTGAAAGGAGCCAGTTCAAACCATCTAGAAGAATCCGAATCTGTTCGAAATCGGATCCAGGTATGCATCACTAAAATATCACAATCATAATATACTTCTACTAAAATACTATTATTGCTTTTTCTAGTTTGGATCGCTCCTAGAAAATATTCTAATAATATCTAGTAACGTTTTAATATTATATTAGTTAATCGGTAAAAATTGACTATTTATAAAATTATAAAAGAAATATTAAAATATGTTTTGTAATTTATATATCATTAGATAAAAAAATTTAAAAATATTATTTTATTTATTAGAATATATTCTTTTTTGGGAGCAATAATTTAAAATGTTATTTTGAAAAAAATAAAATTGAACTATAAGAATATGAATATCAATTATCCAATAATATGAAACTTAACATATCAGGTGTTGGAGATTGCATATCATTTTTAACCATCTTTTACAACAAAAATATTAAACAATTGAACTAATTATAGATATTGACTGAAAATTTGTTAAAATGATTAAATATTTTTAGAAACGTTTTATTTTATTGCTAACAAATTTATAAGTATCAATTATGCTATTTAAAATATATTGTTAAACCAATTGTTAATATTTATTAACATCATTGTACTTTTTCACGATGATTATTATATTTACTAAATAAAACCAATAATGAAAATAAATATATTATAAAAATTTAAATAAATAATTTTAAATAAATATTAAAATTATTAAAAATAATATATTAACTAATATTATGTTTAATAATATTTTTTAAATAAATATAAAATATTAGAAAAAACCTCCAATGCTAGCTTATCTTACTAGAATTATGAGCCATCATGTGAATTTACATAGGGTGTAATATATCTCGAAAAATTGTATTATAACATGGGATGACCAATAATATAAAAGAAATAAAAGCACATCTCTGTCACAATTTGCATGCAATAAACAGTTTATATGCACCATAATCAACATTAGAACCATCATCTCACAACAAAATTAAGTAATAGTAGAAGTGTCTAATGAAATTTACTTTTATTAATATGGCCTTTACGTGGAATACAGTTGGTTAGTAAAAATATAATAGTGATTGAATTTTTTCACTACTTATAGTTGAATTACGTTTTTAAAATTATAAATAACAATTTATGGTTTTAGATTTTAGATTGATAGAAAAGGCAATGAATATACTTTTTTTGTGTTTATGTCAATGATATGGGACTTTTTAATTCCACTAGCAAATACGTATCATGGAAGTCAAGTTTTAGTAGTAGACGTCGAGTAATTGATAAGAAAAGAAGTAGAATAATATCAAAAATTATAAAAATGTTTATTATTTTAAGAATTAATTGGATGTAAAAAATCGTATTAAAAATCTAATATTTTTAATTATAGTGAAAATAATAGCTCTAAAAGTAGTGATAATGAAAATATAAGTGAGGTTTAAAAATAACTAAGTTATTATTAGATGTACTTTTTGTATTTTTTAAATTGTATGATCAAAAATATTTGAATAAATAAATACAATATGATATATTATTTCATATAATTTAATTTTTAATATTTTTTATTTTTTTATATTTTTAGATATGAGTTTTGTCATGTCCACTCGACACGAGCCATACGCCAATGACAGCACGGGCCACATGCTGTATTAGGCTAAAATATATAAGTTCCACGCTGTATTAGATACAGCTCATGATATAAATATGTAGTGTTAGACGTGACACATTTAAATCTAGTAGCCCAAATAAATAAATTATGCTGAGATGATATGACCCATTTAACGTTATTAAATTTTCATAGGCCAGTCAAAGTGTTGGCCAGCTGTGCTTAGCCTGTTGTCCTGACATATTATGTCATAAAGTGCCATTAGCTGATAGGTCAAGTATATGTGATTCCTATTAGGCCATGTGGAGGTTCTTTCCATCTGCCTCAAAACTCTCCTGTTTAGGTATTTAGCTTCTTCATACAGGTTGATTATAAGAAAAAAAGCATACGATGAGTTGGCAATTGTAGCAACCCGTGTCAAAATATCAAATATAATTATAATTAAAAATTTAAATTGGGGTAATGGTACCATGTAAATATTTAGTTCTTAAATACATTAATAAATATATTGGTCCCAAGATACATTCAAAATTTCCCTTTTTGGTGATCAAGACTTTATGCACTTGCCCAATAAAAAAAAATAATATAAATCTAACCGATAAATCATACACACATCAAATTTTCTCCGAAAATTGAATCCAACACGGCTCATGATATGGCCAAGTTCATTGCTAAGCATGCCCATTTTCAACACACTTTAAATGTTTGTCAATATAATTCCAAAATATGACATAAAATACTCCAAACTCCCTATAAAAACATCTTCCATTGAGTCATCCATCATTCCATTAGTGCCAGATAATTTTAAGACTACTTTATAAAGTGTAATAAACTTAACAAGATTTAGCTAAAAATTTAACAAAGTATATATATAGGCACGTGACAAACTATAATGAAATATAATAATTCACTACAAATATATAATATGAATAAAATCTCAAATCAACATGTACAAAAATACAAGAATTAATTGCTAGCAATAAATCCCACTAATGGGACAAGCTTTAAATGTCGGTCTATATACCTTTCTTCATGGACAGGGCTATGAGTCATTATTTGAAACTCATAAATGAACAAACTACATTTTATATGCTATAGTAAAAGCCAAATATCAATTTTTAACCTGCATATGTTAGATATTATAAAATTCACTTACAAATTAATGTACAAAGATATACCTATAAATATATTTTGTTAATTTTTATAGTAGTTCATACTTAAAACAAAAAGATTTTACAAAATGAATATATTTTTTAAAATAACTTGACTTAAACTTTATTGCATAATTTTTTCAAAATTTTTGGATAAGAATGAACATACAAAACATAATATTTAAATATTTTAGAATTTCTTAGTAATTTCATTAACTTAGGTACGGTCATTTTAAATTATAAAATTTATAAATAAATGCATCGTGTATGCAAGTTAAATTCAAGGGGGCATCAAAAAGATCACGTGCATGAACCTCTAGAGTATGAATTCCAGAATTAAATTATGAATAAAGAGAAATTTCTAAAAAAATTTATAAAAAAAGGTGAAAAAAATTATATTTAAAATACACCTGTCTTAAAATAAATTATAAAAATCTAAATAATTTTTTTCCCCTTTTTTTATCTTCTCTTTCTCTTTTTTCTCTCCAATTCTTAATTAAAAATAAATTAATAATAACCAAGCGTTCTATTTATATCTTGAGAAGCCACTCAGACGACTAGTTGGTTGACCACCTGCTTTTTGCCTCTGCCAAAGAACGACGACCTATCGACTTAAGTACTTGACAACAACTCACTTGCTGTTTGAATTTGCCACTGCACGAGGAATTGTTGGCTTAAGTTTTTGGCCCACAACTCGCAATTTGAACCAATAAAATGATTTTTTTTCATAACTTTATGCAGTTTATGTCACGTCCCGAGTTCAAAATTGAATTTACTTATTTTATAATTCTTAATTACCTCAAAATCAAACTATAAATTTAGGATTAAGAATTAATTATTTAATTTAATCAATTTAAACATAAAATAAATCTTAAGATATAGATCTATATAAAATACATTCTAATAATAAAATAATGACTAATCATAGAAGACGAATAACTCACCTGAAAATGGTTCCAAATTCAATAACTATTGAATCAATCCAATAAATAATAGAAAATATCTTAATCTAAAATGAGAATATAAACTATAAGCTTCTAATATGTACTAATTTCAACCTAACCATCATCATTATTGGCCAGTGGCCACATACAAATATTAACCGGCACAAATAAAATTTGTCAATCTAATATATTAAAAATTACATTTCAACTATTTAAGCATCTTAAAAACTATTTTGTGAAAGTCTTTTTATATCCAAAATTATATACGAGTTTATCCAAATTTTTTAATATGAAATTTTAGCAAAATAGGGACAAAAATGAGTTTAATACTTAACAAATCACACACATATATATAAATATATTGAATGAAAAATACCAAGAATAATATCATGATTAAAATTTTAAAATAGTGATAACATTACTTTTTGATAGAGCATGTAAAATTTGTATACTAATTATCAAATATAACAAAAACTGTACGAATATAGAAATTATATCCAAAATTGTATGAAAGCATTAGTTATACAAATATCGTACTAACATATTAAGAACCAGTGATCAATAATTACATTATCAATAAAAAGCAAATATCAAAATTCAATTTTTGATTTCTTTATATAATAAAAAATATACGCTATTATTTACAACCTGTGGTGTAGACCGACTATATATTATTCTCTATAGTTCTGGTCAAATGTCACTTTTCTGACCCATAAATATTATATTTGACTTTTAATTTATGAATAATATTAATATGTCTATAAATTCGGGTTGTTATATGGATTAGAGAGCCTTCTGATTTTGTCACGGAAGGTGGAGTTCAAACGGGTCCGATCTTCATTTCTAATAACTTGAGTTCTACGCAACACAACGTACAAACAATAAATCAGAGTATTAGCAGGACCCACCTTTTGATTTATCATCTGACACTCAAATTAAAAATCTTTCTAAAATAATATAAAAATAGATGATGTAAGGTGTAATGATACACAAGTGGAGGGAATAAGAATGATAGTGGAGGTGCTAACTTCGATAGTTGTGTTAGACAGGAAGCGACTTGTAAGTGCGCTTGTAAATAAGCGGCTGAGATAAAAGAATAGAGAGAGATCATTCCTTCTGAGATTGATTGCTTCATGAGTGAGAGAGAGAGCTCTTTCTTGAGCAGTCGTGAGCAAGGATTGCTCTCATCAGGTAAGCGGTGTCCTGAATCATTCTCTCCCCTCTCATCGGCAGGGATGAATGGTTTTGGCGTCAAGGGTGGTGACAGTTTGTCCCGTTAGGATTCGTTGGACTATCCTGATTACCATGCACGCCGTCGATGCCAGTTGTTATTTCGGGGTGGTTGTACGACAATTGATAGTCCTCACCAAACATCTACTAGGCTGTCACGCCAGTGGTTGTAGGTGTCGCTTACATGTACATGCTGTTGCAACTAGACTGTCAATTGCTAGGCTGAAAGGTTTCCTGTTCCGCGATTGGCCAATCCACTTGAGTTATCTGTTGGGCCTACTTGATGCTTATCTTTATCAATTCGTCATGAGTTAAGCCATGACTGAGCCGATCATAACGCCTTCTGGGCCTCATGTCTCGCAGGATATTGTTGGGCCTAGATCTCCTTGGC
Organism: Nepenthes gracilis; assembly: GCA_033239525.1. Taxonomy (NCBI): domain Eukaryota; kingdom Viridiplantae; phylum Streptophyta; class Magnoliopsida; order Caryophyllales; family Nepenthaceae; genus Nepenthes; species Nepenthes gracilis. The sequence goes on from BSYO01000004.1 coordinate 29,036,349, forward strand.
ACGCTGACGGATGGGCTTGGTGTTGAGTTAACCTGCAATAATACAAGACCGATCAAATATATTAAAGTATATTTAAATATATTTCATCAGTTATTTATAATAGTTCTTATTTGATCAAAATTAAAAACTTTATACAAAATATAAATATATATAAATTATTCATAGAAATTAACTTTTTCGTCAAAATTGAAGTAGAGTTTTTATCACTTTTTTTTTTTTCAAATATGTGACACGTAGAAATAATGAAATAAGAGTTTATGACATGTAAAAATTCAAATGTGTAATTTAATGATATGTAAAACTATTTATGCAAAAATTTTAGAAACTCAATATACTTTATAAAATTTTATCAATTTTTTATAATTTTAAGACATATATAAATATGTATATATAAATTAAAAATATGCAGAAATAATAGTTTAAAAATTACTAACATGTAAATACTTAAATGTGAAATTTAATAACATGGAAGTATTTATATAGAAATTTAATATTTGAATATAATTTACATGAACTTAAGGCATGTGTTTCATAAAATTTTATAGAATAAAAATAAAATTACATATATACAAAGTATATTCAATTTAAGTATGTAGATAGCACATGCATGAGTATTAAAATAAGAAGTGTCCAAAAAATTGCTAAAAATATTAGTAATAAAGAAAAAAATAATTTAAATGCACTTAATTTTACTTAATTTTATCAAAAGACTACTTAATTTTTCATCAATTCACCTTCTCTTTCTTATTCTCTCTTCTTTTTATCCCTTTTCTATTCTCTTTCTACCTTTTCTCCCAAATCTTGGCCGAAAATGAGTCAAAATCAATCAGAGAGTCTATTTATAAGAAACAAGCACATATAACTCACACAACCACCCATCGGGCGTTTGCTGCGCATCAATATTTTGGTTTAAATAAGCATGTGCACCATTTGAATATACATCAAGTGCGAATGTTTTATCTAAAACACATTTATACATGGATTAAGCGTACGTTAGTACCACTCAAAATAACTTATATTGGTCTAATATTTAATTTTTAGCCCAAAATATCAATTAAACCCAAGTTTTCATTAATTAATTTAAAAATAACATTATTAATTTTTTTTTTTTAAAACGTATACAGAATTTGTATAACAAAACGAAAAGACGAAAATAGAGTATCAATCTGCTTGATTTTTAGAAGAACCGCGTGAAACCGTCTAATTCAAACCACGTACTGAATTGCTAAGTTGTAGGTGAAATGACCCTGAAACATGATTGGGTGTTTTACTCCCGCTTTAAAACTGAGGATAATTTTGTCTTCGCAGACGAATATAATCCTAAATTGCTAAAGTAAAGTACTTGTAGAAATTTTTGGCCCCTTTTCAGTACTCACCACTGCTACTACGACTTCGATAACGAGGGCCCCATAACAAAGAGCGAGAACTGAGGATTCTCATTTCGTTCAGAAACAGCAATTTTGTCCATCCATAAATTGCGTTCTGTTCGTATACAGAATTCACATTCATCTCCATTTCATCCTTACGTGCTTGCTCCCACTTCGCGCACTACGCTGCCAATGCGAAAGCCGCGGGTTCAAGCCTCTTCAGCCCTTTCCCTCACCATGAAAATCTTGCATTATATATTTGCAAGTAATCTTTTTTCCGTACCTCACAAGCACTCTCTCCGCCCGTTTTCCCAATGCTAGATAGTAGCAATGTTAAGCGTCCTTACGTTATTCACATTTCCTAGTTAACACACTATCTCCATTGGGTCGATTATAATAACTCCTCTCTCCATTTTGATCCTTCAATTACATAATCATTAACAAATCCTCCTAGAATTTTGGATGGGCTTACACCACAGCTAGAGACTTAAAATTAGCAACATCACAATTAAAAGCTGATTTTTCCCAGCTAATAAAGCTAAACAAAAAATCATGCCAACTAATCATCCGTTCGGGTTGTGGCATACAAATTCTTCACGCCCAATTTACAACTGAATCCAGCAGCAACCTTACCGCCCACACATGCACCCAAAAATCAAGGAGCATTTTCAATGCAAAAATAATGACCACAGCTACGGAAGATATGTGATCTCACGGTAGCTTTGAATCCACAATTACACGTTCGATTCCTGCTTCTACGTGTTTGAACTTACCTGTTGCATGATCTGAATTTCGGTCCAAGCCCACAAAGCGGGGTGAGAGATTCTTCTTTATCCCCCTCCCTCCCCCCAACCCCAGAAAAAAAGAAAAAAAAAACGAACGAAATAAAAGTGGGAGCCACCAGGAAAATTAGGTACCAAGTGGGAACAATTGTCTGCCGGGTATGGTATAGAGACTCAACAACAGACCGCTTTGGGATTGAGAAAGAGGAAATGCAATATTTGTGTGGTAGTCGTGGACTTCTCCTCGCCTTGTAGCAACGGAAAGAAGATGGATACGCCCGAGCTGGTTAGTTGTTTGTGTGGCTCTCTTTTCTTATCCCCACCAGCAATTAACTCACTGCTTCTTCAGCCTACATAATATACTTTCGCGCAGGGAATGCGTTATCACTTTTGCCTTTTCTCCATGATAAGAAAACTGCGGGATCCAAAAGCATGACAGATCAAGGGAATGGCCACCCCGCAGATCAGCCAATGTGGGCGGAGCTCAAGCTGCCCGAATTGTTGTTCACTGAGAGAGTCCGGAGACTCCATGCAGAAATAGAAACGGAGTGGGATCCCGTCCGGCAATCAGCATGCCAAACAGCAGCCGGAAGGGCCCTTTGGAAGCATGTGACGAAAGACCCACTGGCAGAGGTGCTTGCAGGAGAGGCGTACCTAAGAAGCTTTTATGAGAAGATCAGGAAAGACTGCATCAATAAAGCCAGTGAAGTCTCCGGAGTGATTCTTGCAGTTCGAACACTCTGGTTTGATACAAAGCTTGAAGCCGCTCTCAATTCCTTCAACACCGAGGAAGCGCAAATCGTCCTTCTTGGTGCAGGTTAGTGCAAGATCAGCGTGTCAGTTCTTGCCCAAGTCATGTTCATACACAATGCCCTTCATTTCATATTTTAAAATGCATACATATATTTGGAAGACAAATGCAGACAAAGCAACATATATCTATTACGGACCAATCCACCATACTATCCATTAGGGAAAAAGCCTCTTCTGGACCAGATTAAAGTCCATTCTACCAGCAAGCCACAATCCTTGAAACCCTAATTGGCATCATGAAGCCAGGATAGTTTCTTAGCCGCTAGTTTTCAGACTAGCGTCGCACCAAAGATAAGATGCGGTACAAGGGAGCATCGCCACAGTTATCAGGTAAGTACACGAAAATTTACAAGATACATCTCCAATGATGTAAATGCAATCTTATGCGCAGGAATGGATACGAGAGCATACCGGTTAACGTGCTTGAGAAATAGCAATGTCTTTGAGGTTGATTTTCCTGAAGTCCTGCAAAAGAAAGCTAATCTATTACAGGCAGCAAAGGAGGACGCAGATGAATATCAGAACCAACTAATGACAGCAAAATCCCTTACCAGAGTGGCAGCTGATCTCAGAGAAAATAATTGGCCTGAAAAACTTCAGAAATCAGGATTTATTCCCGAGAAGAACACAATCTGGATTCTCGAAGGCATCCTATACTATCAATTGGACTCGGATGCCGTGAGCATACTAAAGAAAATAGCAGAATATTCCACACTTACTCAAACAGTCCTCCTGGCAGATTTTATGAACAAATCATCGACCATGCTCTCAAGCTCCATTTTCCACTTCTATAGTGATTGGCCTGATCAACTCCTTCCATCCATAGGATTTTCTGATGTCAGGTTGTCACAAGTTGGTGACCCAGATGCCAATTTCGGGCTCATGCATGATCCATCAAATCTGTTCAACAAGCTACGCAGCTTACCGAGGTCAGTTCAAACCCACCCAGATGATGGAACACCATGCTGTCGCTTGTATCTGGTGCAGGCTTCTGGATCTCCCTATATAATTGCTCCATAGAGGGCCACGGCATATTGATTTACATTATAGTTCAGGAACAATAGTTCTTGCATAGGCGTCATTCTTTCTTAGTTTGCTATGGAGAATATACTATATATAGTTTTTCAAACTCAACACAAATTTCTTGCAAAATTTATGCAACTTCATGATTCTCCATAGCATCCAAATCATACACTAAGCAAAAGATTCCCTACAGGATGCTAGAAAATTGAAAATGGGGAAGAAAAGAATGATAAGCATAACTCCAATTGATATTCAGGTTTTGTGAAAATAAGGGGATGAGATTCATACTTTGGCATTTAGCCACCAAAATTCGCAACACTGTACATACTCTGTACCAAAACATTGCCTAGGGAATATGGTTCTTAATGATACTATCTTATGAAAAACAATATTTGTCTACGTACCACATACAGGACAATAAGCCGGGCAACTATATTTATAACTTCTTTTCATGTACTTTTAATTAATCAATATTATTTTGAATGCTGAACTATTATAATATAAACCATTGATAAAAATATTGACAAGTATCAAAACTTATTGTGGCCATGTCGGTATTAGACATATCAAACTATATATATCAAAAGATTTTTTTTAATTGTAAAGTGATAGGCAAATTTTGGCAAATATATCACAAAATATTGCCAATAAGAAACTATATCATGCTTTTTCCATAATATAGGAAAATATTAGAATCGGAGGGCCCGATATCACTATACATCAGCCGATATTTTTACCAATGGTATAAACTAATCATCATCAGCCTAGTCTATGCAACTTCCCGCATTGCAGGCATCAGGAAAAGTTAGATATACATAAAATTATTCTCTACATTAAAGTAAGGTTGTTTTCATAATTAAAATACTATACCTCTAGTTTATAACATGACAACCTTACCGAGGTGTTAACGGGTTACCCTAAAGAAAAAACTACACATTAGTTGAGAATAAAACTCTGCATGTCAAATATTATATTTGCTTATTCACAGCGCATCAATAATTAGGGGTTGTTTCAAATAAAAAAACCCCAAAATATTTTTGACAAGCTACAAATGATAGCTTTTCTCCAAAATCAATTTTCAAAATAAATAAACAAGCATCCCCTTAGCTTGTGTATGCATGGAAATAAGCACCCAATCAAGGGATGATCATATGCCAACTAATTAATTGCACTACTATGCAGTTCATCATGTGAAACAAATGCAGGGCCTAGCAGCTCCTGCAAGGGAACAGAAATACCATCCGATTGCTACTTCAACTGCACGAAAGCATCAGAACAGAAATTCTAGGGAGAAAAAATTCACTAAGGATCGTGTACAATTTATCATGACAAGATAATAATCACCTGACGAATTTAAGTATGAGTTAATACCATAGATGAAGCTATTAACATCCTCTGCTTGGATTTGATGATAATATATGAGACCTAAAGAGTTGTATTAACTGGGAGAATTCAAACATACAAACTGCAAAACTTGGCATTATTTCCATTGTGGCTGTGCTGTGGACATCAAGAGTCAATTGAAGTAGAATATCTTCCCAATGACGGCAAGTAGATAAAGACGAGGGCTGAGATAGGAATACTATAATCATTCCAAACACAGGATTGCCCCAAGCATTCAATTTTTTTATGGCATTGTGACATCTACCAAGATTTTTGAAAGATTATACAACTTAGAATACCACCACAGAAGCTTATTTAAGCAAAGCTCTCAAGCTAATGCTTTGAAGTTAGACGAGCATAAATTATTGCAGCAAAGATTAGATTTGCTTATTTCTGAACCATGAATCATGATGTTAGAAAGGATAGATTTCAGTCCTAAAATCGGGAGAAATTTGACTATGAACTGGCCTATAAGAAAGCATATCAAGCCACACAGAAGCCATAAAGCTGTACCATATTTATAAATGAGACATGAATCCATGATCCTTCTGTAGAATTTGTATCCATAAAAATTTCTGAAAACTAATTCATTAGCGCAAATTAAATACTAAAGAAATATGAGAATTAAATACATGGCCAACGATATTAGCAGCAAGGCTCCAAATTTATGCGAACAGAATTCATGTACAACAAATCAAAGCATTCTTTGCAGTTCACATGTCTATATTTCAGAGTGTTATACTTGTTAGTGACAGCCAAGTTCAATAAGAAACCTGTAAAATCAAATAAAGAAGCACTACTTCAGATCTTTGTTGGAATGGGTGGTTGAAAAAAGTGGTGCACTAAGTTGACACCCAACAAATTGTTGAATCAGAAAATCAGATCAACGGACGAGGATGTAACAGTAAAAATACTGAGCAACTCTTGTGCAATGTAATTTGATACACAGGAACTGGATGCAATTGAACTGTTAAATACTGAATTTCACCAAAGGATTACGATGCAGCAGTATCAAAACTGAACTATTATTACAGTAACCAACTCCAACAGATGAAATCACGTGCACAATGGAATTTACAAATGGAACTGGAGCATCAAACTTCAAGGCAATCCCTAATACCCTGCTCAAATTTGTTGAGGGAAGATATTGCATCCATCACAGCACCTGAAAGCTTCTGTCTGCAGTGCGGTAAAAACATCAGAATTATTCGAAATTGCATGTAAATTTACATCTTACAGTTTTGGATTCATGTGCATTATATGAATTGGAAACTGACAATCAAATCAAGCAGTTGGAATTTTTGCAAAGCTTCTAAAACAGACTTTAGCAAGTCAGCACGTTCTATGGAGTACATCACTAAGAATTAGAAGTAACATAAATCCACACAAACAATTCCCAAACATACAATAAACCATCCATGATGCCAAACTCTGCAAAAGCCTAAATGGGTTGAAAAGCTACGATCAATAAATTAAAAGAAAGTTAATAGTTAAAAGAGATCTTCTAGTCCAATATTCTCCTGCACCTGCACATCAAACAAACAACAAGCCTTCATGCCTGCTAAAAACTTGAAAGCACACCAGGTCAATTCCAAAAAATCAAATCAGTTTTTCTGCATGTATGTCTGTGAATGACAACTATATATAACCTTTTAAAATTTCCCATGAAGCATTGTGAAAGCGTCAAAAGCTATCAGCACATGGTAGTTTCTTGAGCATGCTACAACCAACAACACCCACAACATATATCCATCATCCCCAAGGTATAGTACCATGGATACTCAATAATAACTGTAAAAGTATGCTCTGGTCATACCAGTCAGAAAGGGAAGAAATAGTAGACAAGATGGAACTCATCCCCAATATTAAAGAATAATTCAAGTTAGGACAGCTTAGCAGGCAAAGTCGTCTCACTTTTCGATGTTTAATTGCCATCACATTTTCGAAACTGAGGGCACTTTCTTTTCATTATTTTAGACAGAAACTTGCAAAGTTCAAAATGCTCCTTCCGCAATTATGAACAGAAGAATGGTCCTAATCAACTTAGCTATATTGACAAGAAGGCATATATCATTCAATTTCCCCCATCTTTCCAATAATAAGAATCTCCAAAATTCCCCTAGGGAAGGAACCCACCAACTAAAACTGATATAAAAAAGACAGAGAAGCAAACCAAGAATATGGGATGAGGAATATCCCAGAAAAAACAGATTGTTCAGTAAAGTTTTCACAAGTAAAAGCGGCAAGTCTTCCTGAGAGTCCGCTTGCATCAAGTAGGGTAAAAGTGAAAGGAAGGAAAAGGGTAAGTTGCAATCTTGCAAGTAAAACATGATGCCAATATCAAAGGCTTGAGTTGAAATCTTACGTTTGCCAAGTCAGAAAATGGTACAAAATGGAGGACTGAGGCCATTGGCTGACCTTATGAAGCATAAATGGAAAGAGAAAGCTGAAGAAAACAAAAGGTTAAGCCAATCTATTAAACAACTTTATACTGAAATCTCTCTCCCTAAAAGTTCAATTGGATGGAAAAGTCCTCATTTTCTTTTTTTTCTTTTGGTGTAACAACACTTCCTCCCCCCCCCCCCCCAAAAAAAAAAGAACAGAATTGATAGATTTTTCCTGTCCCTAAAGTTTCCTCTAATTTGTGCACAATGCAACTTTAAGGCAACACATACAAGAAGACAACAACAGAATCTAGAATCCACCATGTGGGACCAGCAGTGTGAATCCTATTCAACAAATGCTCGGCTTCAGGCCACATACTCAGCAAGTTGGAGCATAGTGAAATCCATTTCTACTAACTCACTCCATTTTTAGGTGCTGCTATACTTTCTCCCAGCGCTTTCAAAGAATTTAAGAAATCAAGCCTTTTGCAAATATAACAAAAACTGTCTTTTTCCCACCAATTATTCCGCATTTTGCCTTCCACTTGGATTTCATTGAACACTTACTAAGATAACATGGATTTCAATTAACACTTAACTACTTGTTGAAGAATTTATAGATTAATGAGACATTATAATCTGAGAAGGGGTTTTGATTGATCATAATGATTAGGAATTTCACTCACCACAGATAAAATTGGCTGGACAAATAAAACAACTCTACCAAGATTTTCCTTGTCTGCTTCCTAAAAGCTCTTGCCCCCACTCTTCGTCTTGTCTCTATGTTCTCTACCCTGCTAATCTTCCCCTTTCCATTGATTACTCCTCCTGTCATCCCTAATTCTCCAACTTTTCTCTCCAGTACATGACCTTTTCATTTTTGCAAACAACAAATTTTACCTTGTAGATGATGTTACAATGATATGATCAACAGATTTTAACCCATTTATTCTTTCCTTTTATTCCAACTATTCTTTCCCTTCATTCCCTTTATTTTTCTCCGTAGTTTTCCTAATTAGCTAGCTGATTGGGAGTTTTGTCATATATAGTAGTAAATATTTAGCTTACATATATAGCTGTCAAACTCGAGCTAATCATATCGTACAATTTTCCTATTTAATGAGATTCTCACAGAGATGAGAGACATTAAGTCATTTTGACATATTATCCGAGCCACACCACTGAACCGGATCATTTACGTTTTGAAATTTGAATTCTGGTGTTATTTTGTATGGCCACAATGTTAACAAAAGTTGTTTGTGCTTGTTTTACTGCAAAGAACTACTCAACTTGGGAGTTTTAGTTCAAAACGTTTATCAAAAGATAATGAATTTAGAATCATCCCAATGGCTCTTCTGCATCACCAACTAATCCAAAGGAACTTGCTTAATGGCAGACCATCGTTTGTCAGATTCTCTCTTGGGTTTGGTTCCATTAAGCCACACGTGGTGAACAAAATCCATGGTCTTTCAACACTGTCAAGGATATATGGGATTATTTAAACCAGATATACCATCAAAACAACAAAGCAAGGAGGTTTCACTTGGTGTTGGAGATTTCCAGTTACAGCAAAGGTAATCTCTTCGTTCAGGAGTAATATTCTGATTTTTAAATTTATGGAGTGTGTATTCTGAAATTATTCATATCAAGGTGCAAAAATAAGCACTATTGTCAGTAAACCATTATGAATAAACACCGAAAGGGTGGCATAGAAGAAGAAAATAAAGTGAAAGAAAAAATAAACTGAGTAACCAAGGCAAGAGAAGAGAACCGTGAATGATGAAAGACCAAATAAAAGAAATTAGTGCTCCTGAGGCAACTATTGCAGGTAAGCCAAGCTAAAGATAGCTATTTTCCTTAGTAAATTGTCATGTGTGACTTCAAAATTATACCTTGAAAACAGTGCACCTTCTATATTTGAAACAGAAAACTTGTCCAAGACAATTAAATAGATAAGTTATCTTCCTTGGTCCTAGAGATGAAAATATTCTTAGTGGCAAGGGGCAGCCAAAGCAGAAATTCAAACAAGGAAAGTGACACAAATGTGATCACGCTGATAAACTAATCAGATATAACAAGATCTTAGCCACTTTTAAGAAACTATTAGATGTGTCACAAGTTCCATATGATTATGCCACAGCAAGAAAAAAGTGCATACCTATTTAAAACAGCTTTAATATCAGATTCAATAGCCATGTCATTAAGCAGGGTAAATGATCTGCAAATACAACAAAAGAAATTATTTAAAAAAGAAAAAAACAGCACAATTAAGTACCACAAAACATCTCAGAACAGAGCTATGGATAAGGTAAAAAGTTTTAGGCTTAAGGGTCACAGAGGCTGACGGCAAGCTTAGGATATTGGCATTTAGGATTTTAGTAACCATAAGGCCATCATTTTTAAGGCCTATCTTGCAATATATGGGTTTTTAAAAATATTCCTTATGCCACTTCCATGTTCTTTGAAGCAGTCCAGTAAGCACTCAGGCAGTCATTCTACATACTCAAAGCACTCTTGTTCATAATCTCACAAGGCCCAGAAAGGATGTCAGAGAATGAAACACTCTACCATGTAGAAGACCCACCGCTTCTGAAGAGGGTGACACAGATGATGTCGGGGATGACAGCAACACATGCACTTTTGCTATGATCATGTATGACATGAGTTCCAACTAGCCAATATCATTGCATTTACTTGGTTATTTTCTCAAGGAATTATCACTTTTAATGGCCATAGACAGCTTATCCTTGTCCTGCTAGAGTAAGGATCATTGTTGGACATGCTCTCTACTAAGCCTGTCTATAATGTTAATGTGACTATCTACTAGGTTTCCTAGTCAGTCAACGGCTCACTCATTTTCTGAATAGGGTGAGAGAACATATACCATAACTAGCTTTTAGTTTCATTCCAAGATGTCAAATTATTTAAAATTTGCAATGTCAAAAAGATGGACAAATGATTCACACTTGGTAAACATATATTATGTAATCACATTATCATGCTAACTCCAATGTTCAGAGGGAGAAACATTATATTTCTTCTGAGAGGATGATGGCCCACCCTGATACAGGTGTCAGCAGGAAAATCGGCACTTTTGCAAGTAGCTAGTTCTATTATGTTTGTCAGGAGGTAGTTCTTGATGTACTGCTGATTTCCAAACACCAGTTGATAGATTACATAGGATTCCTATGTATTTCCATGAAGTGTTAAGTCAGTGTTTATTATGTTCATACACATGAAAGATAACCGATAACTTGATTATCCTGCTACTGTTTATGTATTCATTGGGTAATCAGATATTCAAAGGTTTAAAGACAATATCATTCACTACAGGGAAGGCATTTGACTTGATAGAATCTGACATCCCACATAATTTAAACCTCACTCCTCTAAGTCATCTCTTTAGAGGGTGAGTGCATGTGAAGAAGGAATTATGATCATAAAATCTCAAGCCCCAGTGAATTTCTAAACTTCTCTGGCTGAAACTGAGGGTGAGATGGGGAAAAGTGACAAGAGAGAGGTAATTAAGAACGAAGGTAGAAAGAACTTGAATAAAATATAGAGCGTGATAACTACAGTGTGGTGAAAATAGGGAGGTAATTGAAATAGAGGTGCGTAACTCAGAGTTGAAGGTTTATAGTTATAGAAAAGGAATAGATAATGCAATCAAGCATGTCTTACTACACCATGAACATCCTTTGCCCTCTTCAACAGCTTGTGTCAGCCTGCCACTCATCACATCAGCACCCACTTCTATCATAAATGAGCTTAATCTTCCTAATGCCATTCAGAAACAGTGTCCAAACTGGTTCTAATCATCAAATTTCTCACTTGATTTCCTGTCACTCCAAATTTCCTTCGTACAAAGATTTTGTATCATCCTTGTCCCGTCTTTATTGAACAAATTGGAAGAAAGCATGTGCTGACTCTAGACAGAAAGTGATCTTCGGTGGAAAAGAAAACCAAGAATAAAAGAGAAAGAAGCTTGTTGCTCATCTAGCCAGGAAAGTACCATGGCATGAAAATGGGTCCTAGTGATCAGATAGGAAACTGCAAGGGCACTAAGAAAAAGCTTAAGCAAGCCCATGGAATGGATTAATTGAAGATCTTTGCACATGTAGCTTAAGTTAATCCAGATCCTTCTACTATGCCAACACGCCTAGGATGGATTTGCTACAGCTTGATGTGTAGAATGTGTATCTTCATAGTACTTGGGAAGAAGAACTACACAGAGTGACTCCCCAGGAATTGGATATAACAGAATGCAAGAAAATGTCACATGGAAGAAGGTACTGCCTTGATTTCACTCAGGTATAGATCAACCAATGTTGATCAGACAATGTCATTAAATCAAGCCATGGCAGGGTTTCCATTCAAATTGTTTATGTTGATGATATACTAACCACTAGAAGAAGTGGAATAATTTAACGGCGCTGGCTGGGCTTAGGATCCAGGAAAGCTCTTCCAGTATTGATTTGACTTCTGACAGTTTCTCCATAAGCAAGAGACTTTCTTGGTGTCGCTCACTCGAAATACCCTCAATGCCAAAAACAGAATGGGTTTCACCGATGACACATTTCAAAAGACAACTAATGATGTTGCTACAATGTAGTTGTGGGAGCGATGCAATGATATGGTATTTTCTTGGATTTTGAATAGCACTAATAAATCTCTTACTGACAGCTTAATATATTGCAGACCCCATAAGAAGTATGGTTGATATTGAGGCAAGATTTTCTCAAAGCAACAATCCACGTATTTTCACCTTAAATGTGATATTGCAACTCTTCATCAAGATATGCCCCTTGCTAAGTATTATGCGATAATCAAAACTCATTGGCAGGAATTAATTACTATACAAGCATCACCATCTTGCACTTTTGGTGGCCTTAAGGAACTTGCTACCCTTCAAGCCACAGAGAGGGTTTTTTAAAATTTCTAATGAACTGAATGATTCAACCCTACCTAAGAAGAAATTCAAAGGAACCTTCATCTTCTTTTACCAGGCCGAACATTCAAGCTATGGCAGCAAATCAGTCGTTTTCTTCTTCCACTGATTCCAAACATCAAGGCCGTGGGAGAATCAAATGTGACCACTGTTGTACCTTGATACTTAAGAAAATCATATCATTGTATTATTGGTTATCCGGCACATTGATTCCAATGCAAACCAAATCAACGAATAAAAGCAATCAACAACTTGTTGCAAACCATGTCTCCCCCGGTCAGAATGTCTTTCAATCGGAAAATGGTTTTTCTGAATTAAACACTGAGGAAAACAAAATACTAATGGAATTACACACCACCACTAGCCAATTTTGTCGGTAATTCTAAATTTCCTACAAGTTATTTCATTTCTAAAATTTCTCTAATGATTGGATTCTAGATATTTCGGCATCTAGCCACAAGTCTAACAAAAAATCTACTTCCACTAAGCCTTAAATAGTAAGTCAACCAACTCCAGTGAAGTTATCCACAGGTGATATCGTTCCTGTCTCCCATGTTAGCACATTTCATTTATCTCCCATTTTGACAGTTCAAAATGGGCTATTTATGCCAAATTTTCAATTTACTCTTTTGTCCATTAGCAAAATCACTAAGTCTCTTAACTGGATTGATTTTTTTTATTCTCCAATTTCCATGTCCTTCAGGACCTAACCACGAGGAAGCGAATTGGAGTGGGTGGGAATGTGATGGGCTCTACCACTATAAACCAATTGCTACTTCGGCTTTTCAATCAATTCGCTTGTCTTCTTCATCTCTTCGGCACCAATGTCTTGGTCATCCCACTAAATTCTTGTTTAACTAAATCTTGAGCTCGTTCATGTATGTTAGATCATTGTGATGTCTGTGCTCGTGGAAAGCACAATAGACTTCCTTTCAATTCAACTTGCAATAATAGCTTTGCTATTTTTGAAGCTATCTTTTATGATATTTGGGTGGTTTATCAATCACCTTCACATAGTGGTGCTTGTTAATTTTAAACTATTGTTGCTGATTATTTGTGGGTTAGTTGGATCTATTTAATGTGTTTCAAATCAGAGACATTTGAATGCCTTCAATATTTTTCTAGCTATGGTCCAACACACTTTCAGAGCAAAATTAAGCATATTCATACAAAATATGGGAGAGAACTTTTGTCTCGTCATACTCAGATTTTTTTTACATGATAATGGGACCATACATGATAAGAATTGTTTTTGAGACGCCCCAATTAAATGGTGTTGTTGAATATAAATATCAACATGTTCTCAATGTTGTTTGACATCCATGCTTCCAACCCAATCTTCCACTCTCTTTTTGGGGTGAATGCATTCTTACTGCTGCTTATACAATTAATTAGACCCCTTCTCCATGTCTAAATTTCACAATCTTGCATAAAAACGTCCTTTGAGACCACTCCCGCATATAACCATCTTTGAGTCTTTAATTGTCCATGTTATTTCCAGACAAAGTGCACATCACGACAAATTCATGCCATGTGCCTCTCCTTGAGCTTTCTTGGCTATTCTTTTGGGCATAAAGGATACAGAGACCAAGAATCATCACTTGAGCCCCTCATGCTTGCTTCCCCTCAATTGGTCAATCCATCACCAACTACTGAGTGTACCATCATTCTACCATCTTCCCAACCAAAGGGCATAACCACTCACCCAAACCCTTTGTGACTTTGTTTATCCTTTCGTACCTCTAAAGCCCAACACAACTATATCTTCAACTCAGTCTACCTCGAGTACAATTCATTGTCATGCTTATTTTTCTCTATAACAAATCTTCCATTCATTACAATCAAGCCGTTCAATTTCCTCATGGGCATGATGCTACGGCTAAGGAACTTATCGCTCTTAAAACCAATCACACTTAGATGCTTGAACCTCTCCCCCGGTAAGAAAGCCATTGATTGTAAGCGGGTGTATAAAACTAAATTTCACACTGATAGCTCTATTCAATGATATAAGCCTTGTGTGATTGCCTTAAACTGAGGTTGAAGGCCTTGACTAACATGACACTTCTACTCCAATGGCCAGGTTTGTGACTGTTTGTTGTATTTTGGTCATCGTTGCTGCTCACAACAGATGTCTTCACTAGTTGGATGTAAATAATACATTTTACTAGCAACATTGATGAAGAGGTATATATGACACCACTACTAGGCTACTATTGTAAGGGGCAGACGAGTTTGTCGGCTACAGAGTACTCTTTATGGTTTAAAATAAACTTCTCGCAACTAGTATTCCAAGATTCTTGCATTCTTATTACTGTAGGTCCTTTTTGATCTCAGGTGGACCATCCCTCTTCATTATGACTCAAGGCAAGTCCTTTACTGCTATTCTTGTCTATGTTAATGATATTTTGTTGGCAGGTAATGATGTTGATGATATCTCTCATATCAAACAATTCTTAGCTAATCGTTTTAAACTCAGAGATCTTGGTGTCTTGAAATATATCCTCTGTATGGAGATTGTTAGCTCTCATGATGAATTTATTTTCTATACTAACGACAAAATTTACTTGATATTCTCACTAATAGTTGTCATTTGGGATCACGCCCCGCTCATCTTCCTATGAAGCAACATTTGAAAATTCTTAATAATAAGGGTAGCTTGCTTCCGGATCCTAGTATCTATTGGCAACTTATGAGCGAACTCATCTACCTTACCCTGCATGACATGAAATTGTCTATTATATTAATATGCTCAGTCAGTTCATGCAAAATTCTCAACAATCACACCATACCTTGTCATTCTTATTTTATGCTATCTCAAAGCTACTCCTGGTCACGGCTTGTTTTTCTCTTCCGCTCATAGTTTTCATGTATCTAGTTATTCTGATCCGAACTGAGTGAGTGCCCCTCCACACATAGGTCAAGCATAGGTTTCTTATCAAGCTTGGTGATAGTCCATTTCTTGGCATGCTAAGAAGCAGCATGCTGTCTCCCATTCTTTAGCTGAACCCTAGTATGGTGCCACAACATGTGAACTTCATTGGCTCAAGCATCTCCTTCATGACTTGACAGTGCTTCACCCTCAACCCCTGCTCCTTCAAAGTGACAATCAAGCTGCTTTCATATTGCTCACAATCTTGTTTCCCATAAGTGGACAAAGAAAATAGAAACTCAGTGTCACCTTATTCTTGAAAAGCTTTGGGCACCTCTCATTACCACTACATATGTGGTTGCCCCAGAACAATAGTCCAGCGTTTTCATAAAAGGCTCTTGGACATGATATGTTCTATCATTCCTCGTTGCAAGTTGGCCATTACAAACTTCCATGCTCCAGCTTGAGGGGTGTATTGGCATGCTCCGTGTGATTGATTGATTATTTCCTAAGTTCTCCATATTATTTCCTTACTATATACAACTTCCATTCCTTGTATAACACATAGATTTAGCCTACAATCTTGTATCTTTAGGTCCATATATTGTATGTACAGTTAACATCCAATTTAGTTTGGAAGCAATCTCCTACATTCAATGTGTGATAATCTCCTTCCCAACACAGCATGAAAAAACTTCTTCAGCTGATTTCATGTTCTAGAATTTGAGAATGGATAATATCTTATCTGACGTATGCTTGTAGGAAAGTGTGAAGGACACTGCAGAAGGCACTGGAACAGTTTAGAACATCTTTAATTTTTTGCATTCAAATTGACTTGGAGGAAGAAAACATTAAGGACAACTTTCTGAGTTCTGCAGAGGTTGCAAAGGGCATGGATCCCTTTTTATTGGGAACCATTTGGGTATAAAGATAAACTACTAATACATCACTTTAGAGATTTTAACTAGTTGCATATGACGCCACAAATTTTGAAAGAGTTGTAAGAATTTGGTGTATTTGGATTCAAGTGTTTGATGGCTTCTTGATTTTGTACTTTCTATAACATATTATATTGGGCATCATAACCTCGCTAATGGTGGACATAGGCCCAACGTTGAATCACGTAAATGGCTATGCAATGTTCCCTTCTACCTTCCATTTGCTATTATATTATTATATGCCAGAGAGGTATTTCCTGTGTTTTCCTCAGTGAGATCAGTGGTATATAGTACTATATCTACTTTTAAAAAGTGGTGCAGAATTATAAACAATGTGTTAAGTTGATAAGAGAAGAGAGGAGATAACAGTCACAATTCACTATGATGAGAGTCAATAACTAGTTTTTTAGAAACCAGCATGAAGGCAAACACTTAAAAAGAGACAGTTACCGTAGAAGATCATTCAGGATAGCTTCAGCTTCCAACTTAGTGGGATCCTTATCATCAAGTAATGAAGATGCATTTTTCACGATCAAAGTAAAGGTGCAAACCTGCAAAGGAACAAGGGAAATAAAAATAAATAAATAAATCCATTTTTTAATCATAGGACATCCGTCTACTTCAATTTTAGTCCATTCAACTACTCTATTTGATCTGTCAGTTTGAGACTAGCGAACTTTAAGCAGGTAATAAAGATTCATATTCACGTAAAGAAGATGCATTTTTCACAACCAAAGTAAATGTCAAAACCTGGAAAAAAAAACCAACAGAAAGAGGAAAAAATCCATATTAAATCACAGAACATCCAGGTACTTCATTTTACTCCAACGAATCCGGTATTTGATCTGTTGATTTGCGACTAGGACATAAATTTATACAGGCGTAAGTTTTCCCAGTACATATATCACATCAAATGAGGAGGATAACTCTGTACTCCAGAACTTTGGACTTCGTGGCATTAAATCGAAAGCAGCATACGAGTCAAACAAAAAGCAATAAGGAAGAATAAGCATAACGGGGATAGAGAAATCAATCAAACCTCAACTCCTGTTTTAGCTTGAAATGCTACAAAAGGATTCCTCTCCTGCGGTACGCAATCCCTCGCCGCAGACCTTACTAGCCTCCGAACTTCCTCCGAATCCTTACGCTCGTAGCCAGAATCCTTCACCGCTGTTAAAAACGCCCCAATTAAGCAATACATATGTAAGATCTCAGAGTACAAATGGTCGCCAATATACAGACACACATGTGGAGAAGAAGGGGATACTGAGTAAAAGAAAGGCAGCGCGAAGGATCTCGCGGGAGGCATCAATTGGGGCTAGAAGAAACTTCGCAGACTTCTTCTTCTGCGCCCTCAGCCAATCCTTCGGTCCTGCTGCGTGAAACACCTAAAAAGAAGTTAGGTCTCTACTTTCCAGAGAGCGGAACTGAAATCCAGTCAAGAAATTGAGCAGGGAAGAGGTGAGAGTTTTACGCACAAATTCCGATGTTGAATGCACATGCGGGAAAAGAGGAAACGAGAGATCCGAACGGAGACAACAGGAGAACGATTTCTCTGCGGGAAATCGTTATTCCAGGCAGCGGGCTTCCAAATTGTGGGGATTGATGGTCTTGGGAAGCCTCAACCAAGGGATACGTGTTACAAAGTGTTGCATTTGGGGGTTTTGGCGGGAATGCTAAAGCTTTGGCGACGGATGAGTGGATGAGGCTCGCCGCCATGGCCGCCACCTATTTGGTGACTTCCCGCGATAATCGCAAATATTCGCATCCTCCCCTGTCTGAATTTCGCAAGTCCCCTTCCGCGCGCATTTTTTTTATTTGTCCTTTTTTTTTTATCGTCTTGATTCTGAATTTTTCTGTATTCTATTTACCTTATAAATTTTCCTTTTATTCGGTTATGGCCTCGCTTTGACTTCTTCGTAATGTTGTCGGTGTTTACAGTCATTATTTTACGAATTAATAGCTTTTTATTATGATTTTTTTTATTAGTTTAACTCTATCATTATTTATTTTTTAATTAAAAAAAAACATTACAATAAATTCTTTCCTTTTAAAAACAGCAATGAGTATAATAACTATTTGTCTAATCATATGGACATATACTCTGCTTGACACGTGAGACCCGTGATGATCATCTCTCGTTTGGCCCAAATTCTAAGTCTTAAAAATATATTGTATTTAAATTTTTATTATTTTCTCATTAAAAAATCTAATTAAAATACTAACGCTGTGGGTTTCAAAAAGACTTGGGTGTGATCTATAAGTAAACATGTGATGAACATTCAAACTATTAAAGGCAGAATATTTTAGAAGATTATTTCTACCTGATCAGTTGAAGGGCAAGGCAATTTAAATCAAACAAACAAAAAATAAACTCAATTTATCAACACATACGGCCGGCAGAGGTGGCGAGTCTATTGAAGGGCCTCATGTTTCTTCAAGGGCAAAAAAGTTCATTTTGAGATATTAAAAAAAATATATATATATTGTGTATGAGCTTGCTTGTATTTTTAGAGAGAAATTTATTTTATACTTACCATTTTGAAAGTAAAAGTTATTAGTCAGATGACATCGCTCTTGTTTCAAATCTCTTAAATTAAAGTACTAAAATCACATCATAAGACTTGATTTTTACCACCGAGAGAGTCAATTTAATTGATCTATTTAATTTTAGAATTGAATATAAACGCTGTTAATCCAATATAAATATAATATCAAATCTATTTTATTATTTATTTATTTATTGTATTTTTCTTCTGCATGTTTGATATTCAAATTAAAATTATTAAAATGGGCAATTCACCTCTGTTAGGTTGACTATCGAGACATTATCCTCAAAGCAAGTATAGAGCCATCCTTCCGTCACAGTTTTACGTACACAACTACACAAATGAAAACATAAAATATACACCTAACTTATATGAAAAGGAAAAATCCGGTGGAAACATTCTACGCTTAATTTAGTATAAAATATCAAAAAGGAAAAAAATCCTGACTAAACAAAAATGATTCCCTTTTATTTTCTCTTTCATTCTCCTTTCTCCCCCTAAATTTTGTTCTCAGCTGTGGAAAGGCAAGTGTTGCAAAACTGTCCAGCGACAATACTCCCACAAACCACGAGTATAATCCCTTTTCTCATTTTTACTTCAGAAATCCTTCCATTAAATATCGTGCGACGGGTCATGGACCTTGACTGAAAACAATCCGGTCCTCAACAATTAAATACGTGGAACACCACCCATTTTTTTTAGAATTTGCTTTTCGAAGTGAGAATTGTTGGAAACGGTCAAAGGATAAGCTTTAAAGATTCGATTTCAACGGGAAACGAAATAATGAAGTCATTTGCTACGACGAGTCTATATGCAATGACAGTGTCTTCGCTTCTCACATAAAATGATCAATTTCAAGCGTTGGAATGATTAGAAAACCCCCTCAAATTATAAGATGAGCATAACAGGTTCCATCACCACATCCCAACCTGTTTATTATCTGTAATGTTTTGCCAACCAAATTTCTGAAATCAATCAAGATCTTCAATTAAACAGGTTTAAATCACACATCATCAAGAACAAATCAGAAATTACGCAACGCCAGGACTTCTTAAAAGGGATAAACAAGGGCTGACATCCCATGATCATGTCCTTTTAGGCTCAATTCTTCCTCAGAAAAACAAAAACGAAAAAGGTGGCAGAAAAATTATTACCAAACAATAATCAAAACAATCACCAAAAACACTGACAATCAGAACGGTAGGACGGCAACATATGCTTCGCTTTCCCTGTCCATTGCTCCTGACAGCATTATTACACAAATGCCCACAAGACACACCCAAACTGGGGCTGATACAAAAAATAAAAAAAAATAAAAAAAAAGCTGGAGAAAGGGCAGATGTTACAAGTTCTGACCTACCCAGGTCCATTTG
The DNA here is from genome assembly GCA_033239525.1 of Nepenthes gracilis. Classification (NCBI taxonomy): domain Eukaryota; kingdom Viridiplantae; phylum Streptophyta; class Magnoliopsida; order Caryophyllales; family Nepenthaceae; genus Nepenthes; species Nepenthes gracilis. The sequence continues at coordinate 29,056,778 of BSYO01000004.1, forward strand.
AAGACCTGTTTATCCATAAATTTGCTAGTGTCAATGAATTTTGAATAGAAAAGAAAACGGGAAAAATGGCAGCGAATCTGCAGCTGGAACATACTGCAAACGTGCATGTGGGTGGAAGAGGGATGTCTGCTTCGTGAAAGGAAACAGATGCACACTAGTCTGCAGGCGGCCGCTTATTCAGGGTCCAAAAATTTTCAGTAAGCAAGCAGCAACCAAGACGAGTTAATCATCTGAAGGACCGCTGAATTTCCTCCAATGTTCTCCCCTTCGTCTCAGGAACCCAAATAAACACAAATACCAAGGCGAAAGCACACATAAGTGCATAAATGGTGAAAGTCCCTGGCAAATGGGAAGCAACCGTAGTTGGTTAGAAAGCCAACGAGGAAGGAGGGTGATCTTCATTGGAATTAAAATTGATAAAAATCATATAAAGTCCCAATTCATATCATATAATTGCATGCCACTATTTGCATCAAATGCCCAGAACAATAACAAATAGGAGTACAGAAAAGAAAAGGTTGGGGGGAGGGGACAGGGTAAAACCTCCGCCACTCCAACTCAACAGCATGTTTGCAGTCAACGTTACCACCCAGGCAAAGAACCAGTTCGCAAGTGTTGCAGTGCTTCCGGCAAGCCCCTTAATATTAATTGGAAGAATCTGCCATAGTTTCAGAAAAAAGATGAAGCATTAGTATCATCCCAAGTCCTAACAATGGTCAACAAATCAACCACATGAATACTGGTTCATGTTCTATATGGACATAGGTAAGAGTCCCAGTGAAGAAATCCCAAGAATTGACTAACTGGTTATTTGTCCACTTCCAAAATAAACAGGATTACATACAAAACTGGAGGACAAGGTGTTGTGCCTCTGTGAGGTTGCATAAAAACCTCGTCAACCATAAAATAGGGCTAATCTGATAGCCACCTACAGTACTTAGCTTAAGACTGAAAATGAGCCTCTGAACAGGATTGTTGAAGCACATCTCCACATCATTTAACCTACTTTATTTCAGTAGGCAACATCATCAATTGCATTATCTTTCTGGAACATTCACCTAAGACATTTGAAACAGCCCTTCTTTGGTAAGCTTTTGATCCCTATGCACGGCTCTCCACAATTAATCATACACCCAAACAGAATCCATATTCCAGGTATTCATGCTCCATTTTCACAATTAGAAATTCCATAGCTTCCATAGCCTCTCCTAACTAATAACATTGTTGCTTCTTCAGGCTTCAAACAACAACAATATAACATCTGTAAAAGCAAGCACAATACATTTCATCTTGAAGGCATCTAGTTATTGTTCATTCATACCTAAGGCAAACAGCTACAGGCTCGAAGTTGACCACTGGTGTAAACTAATATTGGTTTGAAAAGCTTTGGTCTTCACCATGTGTCCTTAAACCAATCACGATTCAATCATATGTCTTTTGTGTTTTGCATGTATGTAATGAAAACTTCATTTTCATATCTAAAATTCTGCGGACTTACTCTGGTACTGTATTGTGCGCCTTCATCAAATTCATAAACACAATATACATAACCCTTGTATTACTGTTTAAATTGCCTCATTAAACTCTCAAGAAATAAATAGATACAAACATAAAACTACCTGGCATCAATCTCGACTAATTCTCTGTTAAACCTGTATTTGGCCTTTAACTTCATTTAAATCACTTTTCTTAATAATCATAGTAGAAACCATCAACTCAATACTTAATTTACAAAACATTTGATATATCCTTTATTTTTCTACATTAGTATCAATACACACTTTCTCCACTCTTCTGGCATCTCCATGCTCATTAGGAGTTTCTGTTAAACATAAAAGCCACCATTCAATACCTTCTTCCTCCGTACTTTTCCAACCCTCTAAGATATCATTTGGTCCAACTTCCTTCTTATCTTCATCATCACAAATAATTCTTCCGCTTCTGCTGTTTGGTAAGCTGATAAAAGCGAGTGATTTATATTTTCCTTAAAGTTACTATGACTCCCAAGCATTACTGTATTTCACCACCACAGTTATCAAAATTCACAAACTTCCCACATACTGCATATCAGCTATCACATACCAAATATGGTGTCTAATGATAACCTCTTATGTACAATGATACTCAAGTACGTCTTGTGTGGTGCCAGTCTACGGCCCTAGACAGCATAGCTGATATTGTGCTCCCAACGTCCATAACAATGCATGTGGAGATAACTCCCTCTCTCACATATATCCTCATCTGAACTGAGCACATGCATCTCGTCATCCTCGGTACATCACTTGGTTCAAGTCTTTTAATCTCCTATATATTGATTAAGTTAATGCAAATACATCCTTTTCTCCCGCCTTTATTAAGTTGCTTCTACAAATCTAGACTTGGGCTCCCTTTGTCAGGTCACTTTAGACTTAACCTCGATCACTGCCTTTCATGTCCCTTCTTAGCAAGTTTATCTCACCGAATATCACTTAGGCTTCACCTTCTACTGGACCTCCTTGCACCATCACCAAGCTTTCTTTTGGTAATGTATACTCCTTTCTGATTCCTTAAATCTTGGCTGCTGTGATAATATAATTAGTTATAGCATTCCACATCTTACCAGTACTACCATTACCATACAAAACAAATAAGTTGTATTGCACAGTCAAACTTTCACGAGGAATGGTCTTACCATCCTTTTAATATAAAAGGTTCTTCTTTTTTTTTTTTTTTTCATGATGAAGTAGTCGATACTTTGATGGGGCACCTGATCAAATGCTCTTCTTAAAGAGCTTGTCTGCCACCAAGATCATAGTCCACAAAAGAAATCCAAGATATCATTTCCTTCTTCATAAACCATGACCTACATGAAAATTTGTGTACCTATTTATACACTTTCCAGCCTTTAACGTGACCATTCATATTCCCTTTCTATCAAACTCATCTCCCTCTTGTGAAGCCCTTAAATCACCTCATTAATTCAACCCAGAATTGTGCTTTCAACTGTTTTCCAAACCCCACTTAAGGTATGCATGCAGTAATTATGTCAAGAGTATCTTCTTCAAGCACCGTCTTCAAAGCTATATTTCTATGCTCAATTATCTTCATACTCCTGAATTGTTTTGCCAACTTTTTTCCATATTTATGCCAACTACTTTCCTAGCCCTATCCATTCAAGCATACTGTTATAACTTGTAGTCCATCCTCTCGATATCCTTGATTACATTGCCTCCCAGTTTATCTAGGAGGCATGCTGTATTGATCCTCCTTATTATCTAGCATTTACCCCCTTGAAAAGCTTATCTGTTAGAGTAACATTAACGAATAAGTTGAATATGGTGGGCAATAATTGAATTAATTTACCATATCTTGGGCTTCTTCTATCAAGTCTTTCTTATTTAACCCCACTTTCCCTCCCCAACAAGAAAAGAAAATAACAAGAAGTTTGAACAAAATTGAAAATGAGTGTATTGAGAACATGATTGAAGTTGAAATGTGCGTGCACGTCGTAAAGCACAAGAACAAGAAGAAATTTATAGGCATTTGCTCTTTTGACTGCATTCCAAGCAAATGTCACAAAGCAGGCAAAAACATTATTAAAATAGAGAAACAGACAGAATATGAGTACCTCTGACATTATAACCCATGGGATTGCTCCCATTCCTAGGGAGAAAGCAACAACCATTGCCTGAATGAAAGATCAATTGAACTGTAAATTTAAAGCAATAATGTTTGGACATATTGACATTAGAATGGTACAGGAGGACATACCACAACTCCAGCAACTGACAGTATGCAACAAACATTATACAAAGTGGATTCATCAGATAAAGAATCCTGAGATCAAAAGCAGAATATGACAAAACAACCTCATGAACCTTTTATTCCAGGAGAAAAATCAAACAAAATATCACGTATAATGATTTACAAGTTGTCACTCTGCATTAGTACCTTCACAAAGAAGGCAATAGCAACCACCAGGAGGCTAAGTGTCATCCCAGATGATGAGATCTATGGAAAGAGAAAGGGTATGAAAAAGCTTGTCATTTTTTTTCTGTCCCAATCACACAATGACCTGCCAAAACCAAAACAGTGATTTCCTCAAAACTCACTATGAGAAGTAACCGACGACCTGCTTTATCTGCCAGCCATGTAGTAACTGCAGTTGCAAGGACCTAATGGCATAAAGATATTAGATTACTGAACAAAGAAGATCTTAAATAACTTATTTTGATTAAGAAAAACAGTTTCACAGATCTATAAATAACCACACCTGAGTAGCGCCTAGTCCAAATGTTGCAACATTACTTGATGAAACCCCTATTAAAAATGTAGACAACAAATATAAGCTAGCCTAACTTGAAACATAAAAAGTGAAAACAGAACACAATTCTTTAGGGGCCTCTTTGGTACATTTACTTTGGTTTTCTTTTATTTTGAGTTTGTTTCTACTGTGTATTTCCTCAAAATGAAAGGAATATTTGCTAACATTTCCATCTTTCATAAAAGAGAAAACACAAAATAAAAGGTGCATTCAGTTCGCATTTTTGCACTTATAATTGTTATCATTCATCGGTGTCATCCACTGCATATTTTATTTAATCACTTGACTCATTTTGAGATAAGCTCTTAAAATTATATGAATTGATGCTATAAATTCATCTCATTGGTTTACAATATTCAACCTCGAAAAAGGAGAAGTTAAGAGTTATCTCGAATTGAGTTAAAAGACATGAATTCATATATTAGAGAAACCAAAATAAGGAAAGCGTCCCAAAGGATTCCCTACATACAATAAACCTAAATATTATTCTAAATATCTATGACATCTAGAGATGATAGGAAAATAATATAAGCAAGTCTGGAAGCATGATAATCATTAGCATCCGCTTGAACTCAAGATAAGTTGTAGACACCAACTTAAATTTGGAAACTATTCATAGTTTAGTTAGCAAGGCCATGGTGATGAAAAAGTTTGTCCTCAATAATCTTCTTTCTTAAAAGAAAACCAGAACTCTTTGCGAAAATAAATCAAAACTTAAAAGACCGGAACAATGGGGCACAGCAAAAGAATCATAAATGTCTGTGAATAGACAATTAAAACCCAAAACTATTAAACAAACACAAACATTGATCAAATATATAGAACATGAGAATAAAACCTCAATTGCTAACAGAGGACAGAAAAAAATGAAAATTTAGGTGAGATTTGGTGGAGTATACCAAAAGTCCAGCATCCTGTAGCAACAGGAGACCTTTGTATGTGATAGACTAAAAAGTGGAAGATCATCTTTAAAAATATTGAAATAAATTAACATTCATAACTAAGTAGACAAGAATTATTAGAGTGCATAAACTTAAATATGGAAAACATTGTAAGCAAATCAACGTAAGGAAGCACGGAGGAAAAACATTTTGATTTTCAATACCATAACCTTCCTTTTACTTTATTAGCATGATAAATTAATGGCAAAGATTCATTATTTATAATACATAATTTTAAGAATAAATCTTTTCACCATATGTATAAATAAAAGACATAAATCGGTATGAAATGCATTGTTAAAAATGACCAAGGATAATTGCAGAAGCATCCAGTCTCTATGAATCATAAAAGCATCCTGGACTAATGTTGCCTTTGAACTTAATAGTTTCACAAAAACAAAGTTAGAACAATCAAAGTTTTCAAAGGGTATGGGCCACCAGCCTATCACTAATTTGAATAATTCTTCTAACACTTAGAATATTAGGAGTACCACTGCCTTCTTACTATTTCCAACACTTCTATAAATTAAACGAAGAAAAATAAGGCACCTACATTTAGCTCGATAGGCCCGAGGTAGTCTCTCAGTAAACTTACCATATAACCCTCAAATTGTTCTCCCCTTCTTTTCATTTTTATAATTTCCAATTGGCAAGTAGCTTGCTTATGCTAAATGACATTAATGTTACCAGGATTGAGTGACTGAAAGTGGTGGACATTATGAAGGAGCAAATGTCCTACACCTTGCACAAAATATTACTGGAGCAAAATGGAACTATACTTTCGAGAGAGAAAACATCTAGGGATGTAATGAATCCTGGGAAGTACCTAAAATCATTCCTAGAAGAGACCACTTCTCACTAGCTCTTTGATCCAACAGTAGAAGTGTCATTCCTCAAAATTGATTTGATGCCAAGAGTTTGTTTTGTAGGTCAGCTATGCTTTAGTTGGAAGTTGAAATGATAATATACCATTTTACTGGAATAAATTGTGTGATTAGTTTTGGTTTAGTGGACCTGAGTTCCAATTATGTTTGTCTTGTAAATATTTTCTAGTTGGGAATTTATTTGGAAGGTGACCATGAAGTGCTGTGGAAAGCTAATCCTCATGCTGGGTCTTGATGCTTCTGTTATATTAGGTAGTTTCTTCCTTGTGTTGAGGTTGAGAGGAAGAAATTGAGGGACTGACTTACTCTGTACAATACCAGTACAAAAATATGGATGAAGAAAAATAAGACAAACATGGGAAGAGAACTTGAACTTTCCAACACTAGATTAATATAAAAACCTATATACAAACACTTGATAACGTTTCCTACCACTCAATCAAATTGGGTGAAGGAAAAACCAAATGAAAATTGAGATATCATTATAAAGGGACAATGGAGAGAGCATGAGGGAAGGTTGGCAGGCTTCTCTCATATGCTCATGGAAAAGTCTTTTTGACTCCTTAATGTTCATTAAAGAGCAACTTAATTGGAGGCAACAATCTCTCCTTCCAAATAAAGTTGAGGAAGCCATTTGGCTCCCCTAAACTTTAATGAAGGGAGAATTTCTCCCTCAATGTGGGTGGAGAGAAAATGGGTGGGCCAGCTTACTATTTGCCAGGATGCTTTCGGGTTCCAAACAATCCATCATTATGTCACCTTGAGCTCCAACATATGGGTCAAATTATGCTCACCTTAATTACATTGTGCCTCGAACATGGTTTACACAACCAATCAATCCCACATGTAATAAGTGTGATTTTACAATGTGTGGCTTATTGTCTTCAACATTAAACTAATGTCCTGAACAAAATATGAAAAAAATATCATCCTCTAGAATGCTAGCTCATATGTATTAATGATTTTGAACAGATAATTCAATTAATAACAATTTGAAACTCCGTTTTGGTCTACATTTTACGTTGGCAAAGGATCTATGAATCATTAATTAATTTAATTACATATGACATCTCTCCTTTTGCTAGGAGTGATGGATCCTATATTGACACTCTTCTATGTCTATACGTTTCTCTCCGCACCTAATAATCACTTCTATGTAACAATCTCTTGAGCATATACTATAACTCAAAGTTTAGTGACCCACATATAAGATCCTCCGTATATCTAATATAAGGATCATTTGCGTAACATTTATGTGAGAACTCTTATTTGACACACATATAAACTTTTATACTAGAGTGTAAAGTCATATCAATTCAGTAAACTTGTTTTCTAATGGGCATTTAAATATTTTCCATAATGTCGTCTATCCATACAAGTGATCATGAACTCGATCACCCTCAATGAGTTGACATAATATGAATCCATCTCACATCAATAACTCGACCCCGACCCCCTATAGGTACTTTTAGACACTAACCTAACAGCAATATCTTGTCTTGGTGTTCTTATGAGCAAAAAAATAATAATAATTGGCTTGTAAGGTATATTTCTACTAACAAGCATCTCTATGGATATTTTACCTATAATTAACCCAAACACTATTCTAAATATCTAGATGTAATCTAGAGAAAATAAAATAATAATCTAAACAATTCTAAAAACATACTATTCAGTAACAGGAAAAAATTAGAAACTTGCAGAATTTTTTAGGCTAGGGATTTGTCAAGCATCCAGGTTCCACATCACCAATGACTAGTCAAAGATCTCATCACTGGCAGTTATCACAGTTCATAAAATTTGTAAGCCTGACATACAGCATGATCAAGAGGAAGGATGCCTAAATCAGACACGTGGTACCAGAAGCACCAAAACTTCAACTCCCCATGTCCTGGTCCTCTTAATCAACAAAAAATCACTATATTCCCACAAATGTTATTGAAGGATGGTCTAGTGCACTAGACTTTCACATCATGTGGTTTACAGAGGGATAGATACAAGCAGTCTTATCCTTCATTGCAGAGAGGTTGCTTCTGTGGTTTAATTTCACGAAGCCCATCTCACAATGAAGTAACCCTACAGTTGCATAAAGGCTCAATCTCAATTCAAGAGCATAATGCTTGATATAAGTTTTGATATTCTACAATCCAACAAATTAAACCAAAGCGCAAACACAAACAAAATTTCTTTTTATTTGTGGAGGGTTAAGAGAGGTCAGAATTCAGCATCTTCTTCCCAAACTCACTACTTCATCATTTACTCACTTTCCCTAATAGCCTTCCTAATTCAACAAACTACAAATCTTTTTCTGCAGCATCTCGGTAATCAAAAGCAGCGTCTTGCATGCAAAAAACTTGATCTTTACCTCCATTGAATTTTCCATTCCAGGAACTTCAGTGGTGAATTGTGTTTCAGCTAAAATACATTCACTACGGCACTTCCACATATGTTATTAAGGGACACGTATTTTTTTATTTTGAAAAGTGCTTTTGAGAAAAGCTATAATTTGTAGACCAAAGCCACTTTTGGTGTATTTTTTAAAATATTTCGAATGAAGCTTGTCAAAAAAACCCCAAACAACTTATAGAGAACCCTAACAGCTTTTTATGAAGCTTTTTGGAGAAGATCAATTTGTATATTTTCCAAAGTTATTTCAAAAGAAATGTCAAACATAACGTAAGGGCATTTGGATTTATTTTCAGTGCAAAGAATTTTACTAGACCATTTATGGGTTTGGGGGTCACAAGTGGACGACATTTATGTGGTTGTGGTCCAGCTTCAATGAAGATGAAAGAAAGACAAATGGGAAAACAACAAATTGATAGGCATAGCCAGAGAAAGATATAATAGAGTTTTCTACGTGGCAAATTTTGAACTAAATCAACTCCTTGCCTATCAAGTTTGATGTTTTCATTTAAAAACAAAAAATGATTCTCATCTTCTTTAAAAACCATAACTACTGGTTCATTTGAATAAGAAATTGTTAACAAAACACAAACACTGCTTAAACAAACAATCATACCAAACACTGCCTGGGGTTCTAAAAATTTGTCAGACATCAGTACTAATTTAACCAGTATATCAACACCCCCAAAAAATAACTACTTTGGGGAGGGCGGGTTGGAACATCACCCATTGACCAAACAAAGAACATAAAGAAAATACTAGGTGTGATTGCCAAAAACAACAATCATTTTGAAGCAAGAGTACAGAGCAAGATTAATTGACAACACTGCTATGAGAAAGCAGAGCACAAACAATGATTCAGCAGAACTAGCAATTTTTTAAGATCTTGCAAGGATTCTTGAACATATAATCATATATATCAGTATGACAGTTCCTGTAATATGCACCGTTACTGCACAAAGATCCTACCAAGTGATTATCCAACATGAGAAGGCAATATGTGCCTACCAGCATCTTCAAAAATAGTACTGGAATAGAATAGAACGGCATTGATTCCAGAAAGCTGTTGCAGTATTAGTAAGCCATTGCCGATCTGCAGGACAGCAGGTATTTAAAAGTGGTAAGATTGTGCCAAACGAAAATAATGAAATGGTAAAGTAAATACAGCATGTATTACCATTAACGGAAGCCAATATCTTCTTTGTTTGAGTTCCGCAAACCGTATGGTACTTCTTCTGCTAGTTGATGCTACAGACCTCTGGATAATACACATTATTGCCAAATATTTAAGATGGTGATTTATCAAAGGTAGTTACTAACCTTATCTACAGCATTTGCAGCAGAAAATTGGGCATTGCTACAGCAAGAATTGTATCTCTTTGGCATAGAGTAAGATGGACAGATAATACCTTGATTTCATTCACTTCAACGGTTATGTCTGTGTCGAACCCACGAAGAACCTGCAAAGATGTCTCAAACTCCTCCGTCATGCCCATTTTTGCCTGTACATAAAGCAGAAACCAGCATTAATACCAGTGATTATATCCCACAACAGAGGACTGTGCAAACCTTACCAGCCACCTAGGTGATTCCGGGATGAAGAACAAGCCAGGTATCAATATAGTACATGGCAATATTCCTGGGAAAGGAAAAAATGAACTTGCATTAGCTCAGCACAGCACTATTTCAACTAATCAAAAGGATTTATTATTTTATTATTTTATTTTTTCACTATCCAAAAGCATGAGGAGGTAGCTATTCTAAGAATCCTCTGGAGGATAACAATCGTATAGTAACAGATGATTTCTATCAAGCCCAGATAAAGCTGATATAGTATGAAATCACTCCAGACTGCCAGCTGTCAAAAAATCCCTGGAAAGTGATAGAAACTCCCCCCCCCCCCAAAAAAAAAAAGAAAAAGAATAAAACATAAGCAGGAAAAGAAAAAGAAAAGGAGAGAGAAGAACACAAACAAAGGCACTGGCACACACACACTGAAAGCCATAAACACCCATATACCACATTTGGCAGATAATGTTGGTATACACTAGATTGAGAATTTGTACCTAGCTGTTTTCTTTTTCCAGAGTTCTTTACCTGTGCCTCATGGCATACTCACAGGTAATTTCTTATCAAACATCAAATTTTTCTGATGCAAAACTCAAATATTAAAAATACCATGATCATTGATGGTTTTCTGAGTATGCTAAATGATGGAAGAAAGACTATCAGTACTATATCTCCAAATGATGTCTGAGGAAAAACCAAATAATTGAAGATAGACTCCTAAATACTTAGTACCAAGGCACAGAAGCTATACAAAATTATGCCTCCTAGAAAATTATTACTATGTCATAAAATTGGAGCAGAGTGATGGAACAAAGGTTATGACAAGGAACCAGAATATTGAAGCTTATATGGAATGTAAAAGGTCAGTTTATTCTTATGCCCTGATTAATGATAGCTGTAGAAGCATTGCATAAAGAAAATTGACGGATAAATTTTACAGAAAAGAAGAGGGATATGGTTTTCAATTCTACTACCTTAGAGAAGGCATACCGCCCATAAAAGTATTATAATGGCTTATGGAGAATGAGACAACATGTCTTAGGTACTTAGATATCATGAAGGATATGTATGAATGGACAAAAGAGGGTGCAATGCGCAAGGCTCTTGTATTGAAAGCTTGGGAGGGTAATGTACACAACGACAGCTTTAACGCCAAAATTGCATATGATGTATTTCTTTGGACCTTGACCTTAAGGTCATCAAGCGACCGTTTGTTCCTCCAATGTTTAGGAGGTCAAAAGGGATGATGATTATGAAATCCCTTCCAAGAGATGCTAGGAAGTTTATGTGAAGGAATGGTACTTAATGTAAATCTTATTTCTTTGTGAACGTGAGGTTACTAAAAGTAGATAAGATGGGATGTTATGGTGTTTGCTGTTCACATATGATGTTGTATAGATTGATGAAACTAGAGAGGAATGGAATATGAAATACACATAGAAGGTTACAAAGAAAGAGTTTTGGTAGCTAAATAGTTCTAGGTGAGACAATGTCGAAAATAGTTGAACTTACACTTTGTTTGGGAATTACTTCCATCAAGAATGTATCATCTACTGATAGCCTGTTGAAGTTGGATGAATCATGCTTCATATTGCTAAAATTTTATGTTGTTAAAGTATTGAAAAAACAATTGTGTGAATTTATCTAAAATTAGTCATAACATCCTCTAAAATCAAATTGGCATGATTCTTGATCCATGAAAAAGAACCAAAATGTTGTTCAAAAGACAGGCATATGTAATATTTTGTCTTCTAAGTTTTTTAGAAGGTTAGTTCAAAGTTAGGTAGATAAAGAATAACTGAAATTAAGATGTGGTGTAGAAAGAGAATATCTTCTTCTGAACATGTCATATTGCTGATAAGCTGCAAGTTTTGAAAAATAAGGATTCATAATCAAGGTCTAAGTCAACCAATGAGAAAGTATGATTTGATTGAGGTTGGATTCGGTAGGAGGGAAGGGTTGGTTTACAAAGGCTTCCACAGTGACAATTACTTTATAGATCACTGCTACTGGTTGGGCAAAATAGCAGAAATGACTTGACAAAGGCCCACTTAAATAGTGAGCATTTGTGGTCACGTTGATGCCAATTCTTTCAAGTATTTGACTCAACCCATTGAGGGTAATGATCATTATAGGAAAAAGTAGAGCTGAATATACATGTGCTCTGTTGTGACTGACACCTGCTAAAGAAAATTATATCTTATATATGTGCTATGTTGTGATTGACACCTGCTAAAGAATATTATGTTTTCATATTCGTTCAATTATTTACAGATCCTCTCTAGTCTATATCAACATATTCAGAATAAAGTAAATTATAATCCTCCCAAATACAATACTTAGGTAGGTCTCTGTGGTATATAAATTTGTCTTTAGTTATGAATAATCAATTCAATTAATACAATTAGCTTTATTCTTAATAAGGTATCAGACTTACTATGTTTGATCCATCAATTTCTACGGCCAATGAGCAGCTAGTTTTTTCATACTGCCTGCTGGATCTCACCTAAATTTTCTTCTTTGTTACGTGTGTTCTGTTAGCTATGTGAATTTTTTCTCAAGTTCCATTTATTTGATAGTGTGCATGAACAATGTGTGAGGAGGCTGCTGCAGCTTTGTTTTTTCCTATGCTTTGCTTTGCTCCCTCGTAATTCAAATGTGTTTGATTGATAGTTGAAGGGGGTCACGCATATAGGTGTTTCCTTAGGCAATACGAAGATTGGGGCTTGAGTGCCAATAAAGATGGGAGATTGATTGCAAGACTCACTTGTTAAGCAAGGATGAGAGTCAACCATAATGTTTGTTTGATATAGTGGGGTTTTGATTTCAATTCGAAAGATAATTATAACTTTTCATATTGTTGACTCTATCTCATTTCCCTGCTCCATCGAGTTTTGATTTTTTGTTCACAAATAGTTTTAAGGGTTTTTTTTTAACAAAGGAGATCACTAAGAATAGACCTTGTGTCACCGTAACTTTTCTTGTTGGAATAGTGTCTTAATTTCAATACTCAAGATAGTGTCTAAAGCACATCTTGAATCTATGAGGAGATGTCGAAAAATATTATCTTCATTTGATTAGGTCATTTACAAAATCTCTCTAGATTATCAAGATATTCAAAATTATAGTAAGCATAGATAATATCAGCAAATATATATTGATATCTAAGGTCCCAACTTTGAAAATTATTGTGATCAAAATTTTTGGCCATGTTTAGTTAGGAAAATAGTTTTTAATTTCCATTGTATGGTTGTTTTTTCCTTTTTCATTTTTGTAACTTTTCTAAGAAACATGTTCATTTGTTTATATTAGAAATGTGAACACATTAACGAGTTTATATTTATCGATAGTTATTTACAAATTCTCAATCATTTGTCATATGACAAAAATGTTATTCTACAAATTATTTGATAAATTTACTCAATGTATTCATTTATAACTAATGAAACTCAATTTGCTATAAAATGATGACTATCTATATATTTTATAATATATTACGTATGCTTCATATTGAAACATTAACTATTGCACTGTTAAAAGCATAAATTTATTTCATTTCAGCTAAAAACATTAAACTAGTAAGTTGAACTCAAATTTAATTTTACCCTCGCAAATTCATGAGTTAGAGTATGTCTATACTACTTAACTTACTAATGGCATCACCAATGTAATTAATTGTCAATAAGTGAAAATATATGTTAATGGCAAATTAATCTTAACAACAATAATCCTTCAAATTATTGCAATCTAGTTAGTTTAATTTTTTCATCAAATCAATAATACACAATGTTTTTTAATTCTTAGGAAAAGTTGAATGGTAACCTAAATATTGCCATTACCAAAAAACACATACATATTGAATAAAACACCGTCATTTTGGCTTTTTGTATTAACTAATATAATAATATTTCCGAATGTGAAATATATAATTCATATCAATTTAGTAGCTTATAATAGATGACTCAAATTTTAAAAAATATATCTAACAAATAAAAAAAAAAATTACTATGAATTGGATTGAAATTGTATTATTTATTAAATGGATATATTTGTATTTGTACATATATTTGTAAACTTATAAAATGATGTTTCTAAAATCACAAATTCTTAAAATATTATTATACAAGCATGATTTAAAAAACTGTGAAAAATTTTATTTTTTAGCAAGTAAAAAATTTCAGAAAACATCTCTTTGATTTTTTTAGAGTTTTTCAAAAGTCAATTTAAATTCGAAAAACAAGAGATATTTGAACAATTTTTATAATTTTGTTATGAAAAACTTTTAGAAAACATCTTCAAATTTCCACTTACAGAACAAGCCCTTTGTTTCTCCTTTCTCATAGCTAACAGTCACAACCCAAGTTCTCCTTCTTCCTTTTTTGAAGTTTTCTTCTTACAAATCCAATAAAATCAAAACATTCCCAAAGTGCAATAAAAAAAGACACCAAAAAATATTTCATCTTCTAAAAGATTAGATTTTATTGTAGATTTGACATCGTTGGACATATTTTTCATGAAGAATGAAATGCAATATTTCCATTGTAGAGTTAGTTTTCTCTTTTGTTGCTTGGTTTAACTTTAATATAATGTTTCCTACACATGTGCATTGGATTTTAGACCTAAATTGAAGTTGTTTTGCAAATTGCTAGCGATTATTTGTCATTGAGGTGTTGGTATTTGATTTCATTCAAAGTTATTATGTCAAATGAAGAGCTGCCAAGGAGAACCCAACACCTGAAGTACCTTCGTCAAGACACCATGGAAGGGAAGGGAGTTGGAGAAAGCAGACCAGGTGAGGAAGTTGTCCCAGAAAGAGGTGCAAGAGAGGATAAAGAAGGGGTTTGCATTGAATGCAACAGTAAGTGGGGCAACGGTCATTGCTGTAAATTCAGGCAGGTTTTTGTACAATCAAAATCTAGTAATGATGAAGAAATGAAGTAGATATAGGTGCGGGAATCAATCCCGAGGAGACCAATTACAAGGAGAAAGAAGAAGAGGTTCAGTGTCACTCATTGCCCTAATTGGGGTGCAAAGACCGACCTTTGACCATGAGGCGTATTGCCTGGATAGGTCAGCAAGAGGTATCTCTACTCATGGAATCGGGATCATCTCATAATTTCCTCAATGTTCGAATCTCAAAAGTTCAGACTCCAAAGCTAGGAGGTGGAACCATTCGACGTGAAGATGGCCAACGGAGAAAAACTCAAATGTGAAGAGGTAGTGCAGGGAGTAAAGATGAAAGTGCAAGGTGTCTGAATATCTGCCGACCTAAATGTGCTACCTTTAGTTGGCCTTGACGTAGTTTTAGGAAATGCATGACTGAGAGGATTGGGCGAGTGGTCAGAAATTACGAAGAAATGAAGATGTAGTTCAAGCTTGATGACAGGAAGATGGTGGGGTTGGCAAAAAATTCCAAAGAGCTGAAACAGTGTGAATCCAGCGTCTTGGAGAAGTCATGCAGGGGGTGCCCAATGCCTTCTTGCAATAAAAAGCTAGCGAGAACCAACCTGATGGGAAGGGAAATCTGGAGATGGGCTAGAGGTAGAACTTCAATGGCTGCCAGAGGCGTTTTGGAGGGCCATAAGCAGGTTCTCAAAGTGCCCACAAGTCTGCCACCGTAGCGACATTTTGATTATCACATCAATTTAAAGAATGAGGGCAGGCCATTCAATATACATTTTTACTAGTATGCTCATTTCCAGATGGGTGAAACTAAGAGGCAAGCGGAAGAGATGCCAAAAAATGAGATGATCCAAACCTAGTCCCAGTCCATTTTCAACCCCAGTTATCCTAGTATGGAAAAAAAGATGGAACATGGCACTGTCATACTGATTATCGAGCCTGGAACACCACAGTTAAGGATTGCTTTCTTATTCCAACCATGGACGAGTTGTTAGATGAGTTGCACAGAGCAAGCATCTTCACCAAAATAGATTTCAGAGCGGGTTACCATCAAATCTGCGGAAGGAGGATGTCCACAAGACAACTTTTTGCTGGCACTCATGGCACCATGAGTACTGGGTAATGTCTTTTGAGTTATTGAATGCGTCTTCAATGTTTCATGCAGTCATGAACACAATTTTCAAGCTGTACCTGTGGATATTTGCATTGGTCTTCTTCGACAACATCCTCATTTATTCCAGGACCATAGAAGAGCATCTGCAGTAGCTAGACAAGGTACCAGCGATAATCAGGCAGCATTATCTTTTTAATAAGATGTCCAAATGTGAATTTGTGCAAAACAAAGTGGAGTTTTTAGGGCATATCATTTGAAATGGAGTGAAGGTCAATGCAAGGAAAGTTGAAGCTATAGTTGATTGGCCATTACCAAGGGAAGTGCCGGCTTCAGGAGGATTTCTAGAGTTGACCGAATACTATAGGCGGTTTCTGAAGAACTATGGGACAATTGCACGACTCCTAAGCCCAATGATAAAAGACAACTTTAAGTGGACAAAGAAAGGAAGTTCTTCGATGATTTGAAGTGAGCTATGAATCACACGATAGTATTGACACTACTAAATTTCAAGAAACCATTTAAGTCTAAACGATCCCAAGTGTAGACGGAGTAGAAGCAGTGCTTAGCTGGTTGTACATGAGAAAAGACCACTGGCATCTATTTCCAAGTCCTTAAGACCTAAGAAGAAGGCATGGAGCACATATGCGAGAAAGTTGTTAGCTGTAGTTGTGGTGTATGTCGTGAAGGTGTGGAGATTGTATCTATTGAGCAAGAAGTTCACAGTAATCACTGGTCCCCCAAGCCTCGCGACGCTTGGAGCAAAAGATTGTGACTTTGGAACAACAAAATTCTTTAGTGAAAATTCTCGAGTTTGAGTAAATACCACCTACCAACTAAAGAAGGAAAATAAGGCCACGAGCTCCTCGTCTCGGAAGGAGCATAGCCCGATGATGTGGATAGTGCGCGATGAGCAAGAACTAGAGTTGAGCTTACTGGCCCCTAGTAAAGCAAAATGGCAAATATGGAATAGAGTGAGAGAAGCCATGAAAACTGATGCTCAAGCCCAGGAGATTAGCACAAAGTTGCCAAAGCAGGAATATGGAGTTAAAGGCTGTGGATGGAAGGACGAACTACTCTACCATAAGAGTTATGTGTATGTTCTAGGAATGCCCGGGCTAGGGGAGGATATTCTTGGTCATTTTCATAATAGCAAGGGGACATTCGGGATAGTTGAGGACATATATGCGAGCTAAGCAATTCTTTTACTGGGAAGGGGTTAAAAGGGCAGTGAAGACAACAGTGGCCAAGTGTGACATATGCCAGACGGTGAAATATGATTAGAGAGCAGAGCACCTATGGGGTAGATGCAACCATTACCAATCCCCAAGAGAATGTAGAAGGATCTGATAGTGGACTTCATTGAAGGATTATTGAGAAGTTGAGGGTATGAAACAATGTTGGTAGTGAGTAAACTGATTGAGTAATTGTGCTCATTGCATTCCATTCAAGCATCCCTTCACTCTCTCAAAAGCCTTTGTGGACCATGTCGTGAAATTACAGGGGATTTCCAACACTACTGTGACCTACCAAGGTAAAGTGTTTATGAGTTACTTTTTGATAAAAGCTTTTATCACTACTAGGGAGCAAGTTGAAGGCAAGCTCTTCCTATTGCCCGCAGAGAGATCAGCAAACTAGAGTGGTGAACTAAACACTTTAGTAGCCACAAAACTACTTCCATGAAGAGCAAACTTGATAAAAGAACTTATTACTTGGGCAGAGTATTGTTAAAATATGTCCCACCATGTGTCAACTAGGTGGAGTCCATTCAAAGTTGTGTATGGGAGACCGCCCCCAGCCTTGTGCACTTACAAGAAAGAGGCAGCCCAAAAAAAGGAAGTGGAGCACAAATTGATGGCATGTGATGAAATCCTTGATCAAGTTAAAAGGGAGCTTAAGGGCCCAAGAGAAGCTGAACATGGGAGGAGGAATGTGACCTTTAAGCCGGGGGGATTTATATACCTCAAGCTACAACTTGACCACAAATATCCTTAAAGAAGAAATTCGACATCAAGCAGTCCCAAAAGTACTAATGGACCCATTCAGATACCAAAGCAGGTCGGAGAGGTGGCGTAGAAGATGAAATTGCCACCATCGGCCTTACTACACCCTAACTTTCATGTGACAATGCTAAAGAAAATAAGGGAGAACCCTGATCCCATTAGGAAGGACTTGCCAACCTTTGAGGACGTAGGCTAGATGGTGTCGTAGCCCAATGAACCAATTATATACCACTCAGGTAAGAAAGGTTGAAGCAAGAAGTGGCAGGTCCAATGGAAGGGCTTCCAAAGGAAGAAACGACAAGGGAGGACTACGATGAGCTGCATTGCACTTTCCTGATTTTACCCTTACGACAAGGGCCTTCTTTGAAAGGGAGAGATTGAAACAGATCTGGGCCCACAGAGGATAACCAGAATTGTTACTGGACAAAGAAGTTGCTTTAGTGGAAATTGAGTAATTAGGGTTTTAAAAGGGTTTCTTAGACTATTTAAACCAACTGCTAGGTTCATTAACAAGGAACTTTTGGGGAGAATTGTATAGAAAGACTATAACATTTCTTGGAGCATAAGACTTGTTAGAGTATTATCCCCTAATTCGCTATCGAATTAGCTTGGGCCGATAGGGAGTCAATTCTGTGATTTTTAATAATGTTCAGTCAGGTATCTATTTCTTCATTGAGTTATAATCACATAAAGTATATTTTGTTGTGCTTATTGTTGAATGTGAATCAATGTGGTGAATTTGGTTAAATTTGAGTCACTTGGTTGAGGGACTATTGAGTGAAAATGGGGTTAATATTGAATCCTCTTTTGGATTCTTATCAAAACCATAAATCATGATTTTGCATATTTGGAGCTAGTAGAGAAATGCACTATGAACAAAATGAATTGAGGCAAAGAATCCGCGTAGCGAGCCCCGCTTAACAAGGAATTCATTTTTTAACTAGGAACATGAGCTAAATACTAAACTTTGATAATCTTTTATCATATATTTACATATTTGAAGAGTTTAGTCAATTTTATTGAAGTTGAGCTTGATTTCCTCATAAGTTATTGAAAAGACACCACAAAACATATGGATTTAGGTTTCTAAAAAGAAAAATGGTCAATGTATGTTGTTTGTATTGGCCACTACTTTGAATATCAGCTGATATATCAAGATGTATCACCAATATAGTGACATATGGCGATAGTTTCCTATCCGAGATAGGGATATCGGGTCCTTTCAATACCGATACATATTGGCCGATATTTGACTTATTTAAAGGACTATAAACTCATGTACTTCATTCTTACAAGTAACAGAATGAAGGGTAGTTTAATGCAAGGACATCTAGGAACTTGTAGTATTAGAACCCTCGGTAACAAGCCACCCTATTTTCATAGTTTAAAATAAACTTGTCAATCATATTATTTCATCACTTTCCAAGCATTTCCAAATGTCAAACTATTAAGAGAAAAATTTTCAAAATTCCGCATGAATGCCCTCTCATACTTTGTATTTTCCATGTTCCATTTTCTTGAATGTATTTATAACTTTATATTATTGTAATTTGAAAAATATAACCAGAAGCTTTCATCTATTTCTTCATTAGTGAATTGGTGGTTGAGGCCTCTTACCTAGTTTTGGTTAAATACCTTGTTAAAATAGTTTACCCTTATACTTCTTATATATTCTTCTTTGACTACACCCTATGCTCACGACATTCTAGAGATTTAACTTTAACAAATCTTCTCCTCCCTAGCACAAAAAGTTTGTAAATGTCCATCTTTTTACCCAAAATATTGCGTCCATTTTCATGAAAATGTTGTTGTTGTAGATGCTTCACGTCCATTCAGTAAAGATGTGGCATGCAGTTTATGAGCAAGGACACATACCTCCTCTCAATAGATGTGCTTACAAGGAGAGACAGTGCAGGCTAACTGGTCCCTCCATTGGGCATGTATGTCCGAAGCAGATAATACCTTGAATAAGGTTCAAGTGCACCTTAAAACTGAACAATGGTGTCACCTATGAGAAGCCATATAAGTGCCACTAATAACAATATGGCCATAGTCTTTGGGTCGGGCTATGTGGATGGGCAGATGTCCTGTATCTATTTAGTAAAGAGATGCCTTGTGGCCTGTTAGTAGTAGATGCATTTTCTCCCAATATGAGACGCCTATCAGAAACAAAACCGTGCAGCCTAAGCAGTCCCTATATAAGGCTCAGGACACAAAAGTGGACAAGTGAACTAGGAATAAGTACACTGAATTCAATAAATGTAAGCATGAATATATATGCCTTGACTTTAGTACTACTAGCAACTTTGGCATGCTTCACTGTCTGTATTCTTCAAAGTCTCCCAATGTACACTTTTTTCATATCTGATTCCACATGCTCTATATTTGACCAATTGATCTTTATCATTACCAACTTTCTTTACAAATGATATGATACATCTTCCTCAAACTCTTGCAGGATATCCCTAATCAAATGCATTACATGACACTTCTTAGCGCTCTTTCTCCAATCATGTTCCAACCATTCTCCGATAAAATAAAATAACCTACTCAACTTTCATTTGACTCCTCCTTAATAGTTAGCATTCATATCTCTTCTTAAAGAAAGTGGTCACTAGAACAAGATTGTAAGACGATGCAAACTCAAATGTCATGTCACTTGACTCATTTTTATCTTCAAATCCATACAGCAATTTTCACCCATAATCTATCACTGCATGAGCTCTATTGAGGAAATATAAGGACAGCTAAATTTCTCCCCTCAACAAACTTGGCTCTTTTGATACTAACCCTGGTCTTTAGACATTTGCAACATCATTTAAGTTTTACTATATGATATCTACTTCTATTCATATGACCTATGCGTTATATATACCAATTTTTTATAGTTGTCATTTTCATTACCCTAGGCTTTTTCCACATACCCCAAAAATATTATTTTTCTCCTAATCTTTATGCCAATTTACTCAATGATCGTTCAGTAAGGGTGCCTATATCCTACTCTCATGGACTAGCTAACTTACATGCCAGCATTCAAATTGGTGAAGGGAACCTTTGCACAGTTTGTATCATATTTTAAACAAATACCTTTTTTGGGTAACAAGGAACCTCCCCCCCTTCATCACCTGTCATCGAGCAGGAGGAACGGGGTTTCGTGACTTCTTTAAACTCTTACATGGTGCTAAAGCTATGGTTAATCACTATGCAGAAGCCTTTCCATAAGTTCATCAAAGATCAATGATGTAGTAGATTCAATAAATTTCCATATGTCTCACAACGGGTTTGTATCATATGTGTGAAAAAGGGTTCTAATAACTAGAATAACGGCAGACTTGTGATGATTAGACCACTAATCACCAAAAATAACATAACACAAGAGTTACTATCAAGAATAATCACCAAACAGAAATGTGATACAATTCATGATCTAGCCAAAATGAAGAAAAAACAAACATAGAATACTATGCAGCGTAGTAGCATAAACAAGATGAATTTCAGGAATACCTAAAACTGCAAGTACTCTCCACTCAACAAAAAGTCCCAGCAAATAAGCCAGCATTATCCCTACAGTGACAGAAAGCTAGCAATCCAGAAATGAAAAACTTAAACAGTAAGTCAAACACCGTAAGGGTGTTAAATAGACAACAATGCAGCGAATTCGGTCATGGAAAAAGGTAACTACTTAAACACCGCCAACCTGGTTTACTGAACCCAAGGCCCCCCTCAGGTTCTGAGGCGCTACTTCAGCAATATACACAGGCACCTAGAAACGATCAGAAAATGCAGCATATTCAGATACCTTTTTCACAATTTCTTGCATAGGATAACCAGACGTAAAGCAAACCAGTACCGTGTATGAGATTATCCCAACACCAAATCCTTCCAACAATCTTCCCATGTATAAAAATGAGGAATCCTGTGTAAAATAACCAACTCTCACACAAAACATACAAATAACCAAAGACTGGAATGATTCAACAACATCCAGGCAACTGCCAATCTATTAGCACTAATAATCATATGATGATTATACTCACTTTGGCAAATGATATAGCAAGCCATCCGATAATGTTAGGTATGGCAGCTATCATCAAAGACTGCAATACAACCAGATACTCCAGAATCATTAGTGAGTGTAGATACGAATCATAGATAACAACGATCCAGAAGCATTAGTAAGTTGATGGTCTTCCATAGGGATGCATATTATATAGATAGCAACCATAGAAACTATAAAGACAAGCATCCTACTCCTTTTCGCCCAATATACTCGGAAATCTGACCGCTGGCAATTGCCCCAACCATTGCACCCACGTTGGACAGAGAACCGAACAAAGAGTACTGACCCAAAATTTCAAGTTAGAAACCAAACTAAATCTAACCCGCCCAAATTAAAGGGGGAAAAATAAAGACTGAACAAACCTCCGAAACCGTGAGATTAAGATCTTCAGTGATCGCGGATTGAGTTGGAGACGAGTAACCCGACTGAACCAGAAAACAAGTGCCAGAAGACAAAAGAGCATAAGCCGCATACACATTTACAGTGTGGCAACAATAACTAATGTAAGGTTGCCCATCTACAAAGGGAACTAATGAGCGGAATCAAACAGACTAGAGACTTTCCACTTTGCAAAATACAATTGTACAGAGGCAAAGCCAAGCATTGGATAGAAAAGTAACTATGTCATTCGTCGCTTACTGATATGTAATCCAATTTTCTTAGAAAGTGCAAACATGGAGGGCAAAGAAAAGGACGTAAGAAAGATGAAGCAAGGGGCGTACGGTGAAACCGAACTGAATAGGACCCAAAGCAACGATCAGAACACAAGCGACGACAGAGACGGAGCTGTCCCGAATGACCTGAGACGAGCCCATGACGCTCGACTGCCTCGATCCCATTCGGTACCAACTTCCAGTATGCAGAAAGGGTTTTCTTAGATCCCCTCCTCCTGCTTCAGTATCATCTCTAAAACTCATCTTCTCAATGTCTTGCTTCCTATACCCTCTGAAGAAAGTGTTGATATTTGGGTGCAGACTATCTGTTTGTCAAAACGCCGAAGAGAAGAGATCGGGAAGAATTACGGCAGATCGTGTGCCGTGCTGTGTGCCGTCGAACAGCTCAGCCCATCACCAATCGGTCGTCCCCGTACCTCTCAGCTGTAAGGTTGAATGTTTCAGCTAGGTTCATGATTGATGCTACGGTAGCACGTAGGCCATCCGGTGGAATCGTCGTTGTAGATCACATGGCGTGCGATTCTGATCCTTGTATATTTTTTTGGGTAGAATGGTCATGCATTGGTGGGTGACCACGTTTTTCCTTGCTCTTTTACCCCTTTTTTTATTTTTTATTACAATCTTTTGTCGCTTCCTTTGCAAAATGTATAATTGCATTGAAGAAGTACGATTTGTTGCGCTAGTTAATATAAAAATTGATATGAATTTGTTAAATATGTCTTTATTCAAATTAGATGTCAAGGGTTTACTTACTCAAAATTACTACAAATTCTCTCTCAAAACCTACAGAATAATTATAGAACATTTTTTAATTTTTATTAAATTTTACGGAATCTATAATAGTTTTTTGAATTTTTTTAGCTTTAGACAAATAAATTTAACAAAATAGTAATTTATTAATTTTAGTGATTTTACTCCTCATCATTGCATTTAGTTTTTTTTAGACTTTTCTGTCTTTGAAATTTAAACCAAGGACGTGTTTTTTGTTTTGTTTGTAGTTTGATTCCGGAAGGGCGGCCCACTTCGTCGTCGCCTAGCAGGGTATGCAATTATTGTACATTCTTGACAGTTTTTTCTTTTAAAAAAAAAAAAAAAAATTTATACTTGGTATATGTTTAAATATATATTTTTTTATTTTGTCAGTTTTTAGTTTTATAAATCCTTTAAAATATAAAATAAATTTATTTATTTTTAAAAAATTTATTCCGTGGTTTATCCTGCCTTATACAAAATAAAAATCGTTGCTCCTTATCACACATTAATAGCACGAAGTACACGTGTCACATCAAAAGTCTAAAATATGTTTACGATTCTTGCATTTTTATTGTCGTGGGGATTACGTATGCACCGTGTTATAATTTAAAATGTTATCAATTTGGGTTAGACTTTTTCATTAAATAAAATTAATGTTAAAGTAAAATTAGAAAGAGAAAATTAAATAAAATAAGAAAAACGTTACAAGTTGATAGTATTTTTTATGTTATTCTGTAAGTATCTATTTATAGTTATAGTTGCAGGGACCCAGTAAAAATATAATAATTATCTTACTGGCAAATCTGTCAAATTTTTCATGCCAAAAGGAATAAGAGAACCTTTGGAAGAACCGAGGGACCAATCCCGCTGGGCCGAATTTTAAGAGACGTATGCCTGAGGGCTTGACCATTAAGGCTGAGTCCTAGTTGCATGGACAGGGCGCCTCAAATGAAACTTTCCAGCTCAAGGTCCAGCTAGGACTAGCGATGCTTGAATAGTTAGATTTATTTAATGATAACACTTTCACATGCCATTAGGGTAAAAAAAAAAAATTCATATAATATAGCAGGAGAGAATTAAAAGGTAAAAAAAAATTAAAAATAAAACTATGCCTGTTAAAATTAGTTTTAATTATATTAAAGGTCATTCGTTATTACCCTTTAAATAAGAGTAGAATTTAGGGCCACTTCATTACACCCTCTCATCACGTGTTCATTACAAATGAACGTGCAATGGTCATTGGATCCTCCAAATCTAATTGTATACATTTTATATTTAAAATAAAATTAAAAATTTTACATATAATTAGTTTTATTGATTTTTTTATAATATTTAAAGGCTCATATTATAAAATATAACTATTTATATATATATTTGTTTTTCATTTATAAATTTTTGGCTATTAAAATTTTTATCTAACAGCCACCGGCACTCCATTGCTTTGATAGCGATAAAACACCATTAAATAAAAATCTAACATCTTAAGTTGAGGTTTCATAATAAACAATGTTTAAAATATGAGTTTGAGATTATTATTTTTGATATTTTAAATATTATATCTTTGCTAATCATTCTATTAAAATATAAGTCATATCTTAACTTTGACCTTGTAAAATTAACATTGTTCACATCATTTGCAAATATATTTTCTTAAATTGCAACGTTATAGTCCTATATATCTAAATTTGTCATCATATATTTGATTGTCTATTTTAGTCCTATTATATCTTTGCATTCTGGTTTCTGCACGGATAAGGATTCGAATATAGAGCAACACAAATATACAATTTGAGTAGAATGAAGAGAAAGACAATGAGATGTGGTGTTTTTATGTAGAAAGCTCCATTTTAAATGAGAAAAAAAAATCGTGAGACTTTAAATTTGATAATGATTCCACTATCAAAGTGTTGAGTACAAAAAGTAGATAACAAAGTGTACGATGAATCTCAATGATCACCCTTACAAATATAAATATTCTCTCAATTGGAAGTGTAAGTAGCCTACCTTTTCTCTCTCTATAGGTGTAAATGCAAGCATAGTAAATTTTGTATTTTGTTAGGTATACAATGAATGCTTATATAGTGATTAAGTCCTCTTACATGGAGTAGCCACGTGGAGGTGGCATGTGGAGTGGATCATGTCATCAACTTTGCAAATCCATCTTGTCATGTCAAAAAGATTGCGTGCATATAGGCTAACTTTGTAAAGCATCACTTCTACAATGATCGCACATACTCTACAAGCCATCATTCCCTATGAAGATCGCATATTGCAGAAATTGTGCGTACCTTTGTGAAAGTCAACAATCTGAGTTAGAGTTCTTGGTCGTCATGAATTTTCTTTTTGCACTTGTGCCGTTAGAGATTTCTTAGAATTCGCCTTCTTGATGAAGGTTTTGGCCCTTGTCACGTCTGCGGACATTTGGTGATAAACATCCTCTGGTTTCAACTGAAAACTTGCTCAGCACTGAGTCTTTGAGCTCTTAGAGCCATATTCTTTGTACCATATCCTCGGATTTTAGTGCCAAATATCATCATTTTCATCTATATTTTTGGTCTTTATTACGTTCTCAGGTTTCTTAAGTTAAGCAAGCCTCTCAGACTAACTTAACTCCTTTGGTTTCTTGGGACGCGGGCTTAAATCCTCAGACTTCTAGAGCCCATGCAGCCTCTTGGACTATGGTAGCTTCTTGGGCCTTCTATAGATTCAAACCCACTTCAGGAAAACGAGTTTTTGGTTGGGCATTGGGTATTTACTACCCATCAAGTCCCATACACTTGATTGCCATCATATGCTTGCCATCATGGCTATGTTTTAATGATACTTTTAATTAAATATGCTTAGATCGTACTTCAAAATTAAATTAACTTCATTTATTATCAAATTACAAAATAGAATCAAATGAACATTAGATACAGCTCAATTTAGTTGTGATCCAATCTAAGTAAGGTTAAGGGTTTTAATTTAATAAATCTCTGAATCATTATCATTCTTTATGAACAAATTAATTGTCGCAATTTTTATCATCATGGTGGATTCAGTGTTACAACTACAATTATAAATATCATAAATGATATCATAAGACATTAATTTTATATTAACTAAAGGATATTGCACAAACTGTAAATAAGCCTTACATCATAACCAAATAATTAAATTTCATCCCACGATTTGGTCAAAGCTCTTTAGTTTGGTCCTATATACGGTACTTGCTTAATAATATAAAATACTTGCAATAAAGTGGCCACAATTCTAAAATCTACAACAACTACAGAATATCTAAAATTTTAGGGGTGTTTGAGGACTATTCAAATTGAGTATTTCTGGTGACTATTTGCTTGGTGTTTGCTCATATCTTGCTTGAGCCTAATTGGTTTAGAACCTTTGATGTAGATTTGCTTGAGTTTTTTTGTTCCAATTGATTATCAAATACTTTGTTTGTACTTCTTTTGGTGTTTGTTCAAGCGAATTATTAGCTAAATTATTCTATTTGAATTTCGTGCGAGGTTTAGCTAGAATGTCCTATTGATATTTTAGTCATGAGATGGCTTAGCGATCCATTTGATTATGTTACATTTGGCATCCAAGTAGGCAACAACAAAACTTAATAATTATATTAGAAAAGGGTTAAAGAAATGTGTTAATTATAGGCGACAAATCACTAGGTAGAAATTAAGGCACATTGTATCTCCAAGTGAGATTTCCTTCTAATTCAGTGCCGCCCCCTCAACAATATTCCACCACAAACACAATTTTCAAAAACAACGACAGTAAGAGAATGTCACTAAAAGAAGAAAGGAACACTTAAAAGTGTCCGCTACATGAATCCTCTTTGCTGTAGCACAAGATCTAGTATAAAATCATGCATAGAAAAGTAATTTTAAAGTTACTTTTATCATCTCACTCCTAATTTTCTAAGTTTATCTATTCATCTTTTTTATTTAAATATAACTAACCCATCATTCTTTTAAAGTACTTTATTTGGCCCATATTTAAGTGTTGAAATTACCTTATATGTCATTTTCTCATATTTTTATAATAGGCAAATATTTAAATATTTACAAATCTCATCATTACTTATCGTATTTTTTAATAACTTCACTTATCTATCTCAATATTTTCACATTAATGATGCTTAATTTTTTTTACATGTTATTGATTGCCTAACATTACAATCCATCATATTTAGTAGGTCAATAATAGTCTTATGAATTCTTTTCCTGTAAGTTTTAGTAGCATATATGAACCACAAAACACATCTACTACCACTCTCCATTTTAATTAGCATGCATTAATAGTATATGTTACATTAGCACTGATCTCTTCATTTCTTGTATTATTGATTTGAGAAAGACAAAATCTATTTTTTTAGTAATATCTTGATCATTAATTTTAATAATATTATCTTTAATAGTATAAAATATTAGACTACATATATTATAGTATAAAAATGATAGTTTTATCGACATGAACAGAGTAGTATGACAGTTGACCCACATTAGGTTCAGTAATTTGGTTTTCTCTTTTATTTTCCATCTTCTTCCTTGTTTAATTAGCCATTGTTTGCTTTCATTTATAGGGTTACCAAACTACATCTTCATCAAAGCATTCTTCCTTAAACCAGCGCATCACTAATTTCATACAAATTCGAGCAAGTTCTAATGGTCAAAGATGCACCTACATGATTTGACACACTAGAAAATGATATTTCTCCTAAGTGAGGAACAAAATTTTACAGAAGTTGCATCAGGCGTGGAATCCAGTTGAAGGCAAAGAAAATGAATAACCAAAGGAGATGAGGACACTCTTGGAAGATGATAGAAATTACGATGGAGTTAAGAATGCACTTACCTTGACTGATATTTCTCCTTATTAGTAGTGACGGTTTTGTTTTCCCGTTATTCCTCTTTGCTTTCTCTTATCTCTCCTTTTCTCACGTTACTGCTCCCTAAAAACTTAGAAGACTGTTACATATAAGAGAGGAAAAATCGGCAATTAAAACTTTGGTTAGTTTTAAGTTATTTAGTTATTTATTTCTAAGTGAAATACAATATTTGGAGGACTTATCGAAATCTTAGAATGTAATAAGTTATTAATTATTTTTTTCATCCTACTCACATAAAAATATATTAACGTAGTCATTAAAGTTCAATATTTTCTATTATTGATCAATTTATCAAAATATTATTCAAAACTTTTTACAAATCTAACTTATTTAGGATTTTTGTTGAGTTAGTTTAGGCATCTATAGAAATGTTTGGCTCTAAAAGATATTACTTCTACAATTATTCTATAATTAATGATCTATACTGATTAAAAATTCAATTGTTTTAAAAGGAAAACATTGAGAGTGCTATAATGCGATGTACTATTTTTTTATATTCAATTTTGTAATTCTTATAAATCTAATTGTTTGATTTTAATTTTTTTATTTGCGTTCTAAAATTAGTTTTAATACTAGTTTTATTTAAAGTTTTTTTTTTTTAATTTTTACATTAGCTCATTAAAAAAAAGGTCCCAAAATCCATTTTTTTTTTATTTAGTATTCATAGAAGCAAAATCGTATATTTTTAAAGTTATCTTATAATTTTCAAACATAGAATAAAATTATCTATGGATATAATCCCCATTTTTAGATAGAATTACATCACACTTTTAGAATAAATATACACATTTTGAAATTAGTCATTTTCTTATTTCACAGATATTCAACGATCTTCGTATTTTTTTATACATTTAGTACAATGTAAATTTGTCTTCATCTTTTCTCTTGCTTTGGATAATTTCTATCTTTCTCTTATTCTTTGGATCCTAAGTTAGCGTGTAGTTGGATCCTAAGTTATATGCTCTGTATATAACTTCACTTACTTTTTTTTCCTCCTCCAGGTTTTTACGTTACTTTATATCTTTCAAAAATCTCATTAATTGTGCAAAGTTATCAAGTCTTTAAATTTAAACAAATCATTATTGTTCCTCTTGAAAGAATCTCACCCTTCCTTCAATTCACTCGGCTAGACCCTATGACATATATCTATTTAATTTATTATAAGTTTTATGAAAGATTTACCTGGGTCAGAAATAGAACACATAACAAGAATTAATTATTTTTCCTCAATAAGGATCCCTGCTATTCACCATCGCTGCAAAGGTATTGCTTTTCTAAACTTTCAACATCTTATGTTGATTAGTGTGCTATTGATTTAAATAGTAGTAAATACCTATGGTCATCATATATTTGGACTTTGAGACCTTTTATTTTATGTGGTCGTGCGTACGACTCATAATTCTTTGTTTCAAATTACTTATTAATTGTCCAAAAAATTTATTTTGCATCTATAATTATATTCAATAACCAAAAAGGGAATCATCCTAAGCTTAAAGGCCTTTTTCATTCCTTGTTATGTGCTTTTGAACTAAACATAAAATGAGATTGTTGCATCCTCATATCTTTTCTCTTGCTTAGACAAGGATCCGACAGCAACACGAGTTTAATATATGGATGAAAGAAAAGCCATCATGAGTACAAGGGCAACGGAGAAAGAATTTTTTTACGTGGAAACCACCCTTGTGAATAAGGTTGGGAAAACAACGGGACTTACGTCCGAGAACCGATTTTACTATGCTTTTCTGGGTTACAAATAAGTTACAAAATGACACAAGCTTGTTTCTCTCTTTTTTTTTCCTTTTTTACTTTTTTCTCCCTTCTCTTCTTTTATACACAGTTGGGGTATTTGTAACATTTAAACCATATTTGGTTAGTTGTCCACGTGGCGCACTGATACATGCTGAAGTTTGTCACCCACTTTACCTACTCTGTCCTTGTTATAGGAGCGAGACGTGCATGCCTCATTATCCTTCCGTGAAATTACATCTGCATCGATCAGTTCCGTCTGCAGGCCGCCATTCATCGTACTGTCTGGCGGGGTTACTTACTGAATCCCTGGGACGTTGCCTCCCGCGGCCATCCTTGGGACATCGTCTCTTGCGGCCATTCTTGGTCTGTGGGATTTTGTGACCTTTTATCATCCTACTTGGGCTGGCCTTATCACCTGGGCCTCTTGGGCCCATTGGGTCTTTGCGATGCCTGAGCCTAATTAATGGGTCGCCAGTCCTAAAACCCAAAAGAGATATGTCAATAAAAATTATATATATTTTAAGGTATGAAATTAATGAATAATGCAAGAATTCTTTTGAAAAGTGTAATTAAACAAGGACTAAAATATGTAAAGGATGAATTTTAGTTTTGTTTTTAAGAAGCAATATACCACTGACATTATATGAAAATTGACTGAGAAATTTAGAAAAAAAGAAAACCCATCTCTCCCTCTCTCTATATATAAACACCTTTGCGATGATTATGGGAAGAAATAATGATAACGTCTTGATTGTGGAATAGTATATCAAGATAAATAACAGATATCTAAAATGCAAAATCTCGAAATGTGTATTTGAGGCTGATATTGTTCTTCTATAAAAAAAAAAAAAATTGCAGTATAATTGATTTAGAAATATAGACAGAGATTATAAAATCTAAATGATTTGAGACAAATAAAAATGGAACAAAATACACACATTAAAAATAACTTAAGTTATACTAGATGAAGTAATAACCAAATGAAAATAAAAAAAAAAATTGAGTTGTCTTTAAGGACATAATTTAGTTGTACATATACATATAGATATAGATATACATATATATATATATAATTAATTAATTAATTAAAATAATAGAAGTGTAAGGAAACGTCTTCCAGACAGCGGTCGAAGACGAAGATGAAGAAGAAAGATGCAGGAGGAAGACGAAGGAGGAAAAAGTAATCGAGTATTGTGTTGGAAAAAGAAAAAGAAACTGGCAATGCATTAAAAGCGGCTGAACAGCCGTCTGCGTATTTTGCACACAGCCCTAGGACGTTGCATACAATGTATATATACAAGACGCTATACAACGGTAAAACAAAAAGATACCAAAAATAAATTATACAATATCCTAAAATACAAAAAGACTAATATTCCTAATATAATACAAATTATTTATGAAATATTTTCTAATAGTCTCCCGTAAGATGGAGCATATATATTATTGATAATGCCCATCTTGGACAAGTGAAAGTTCAAACGATGTGATGGCAGTGGCTTGGTGAAAATATCCGCAAGCTGATTGTGAGTGGTGACATGATGCGGGCGAATATGTCCTTCTTGTATTTTGTCACGAATGAGATGATAGTCCAACTCGATATGTTTGGTGCGTTCATGGAAGACCGGATTCGCGGCAATGTAGAGAGCGGCTTGATTATCACAATATAACAATGCTGCCTGACGATGTGAAACCTACAAATCAGTTAAAATATAACGAAGCCAAGATAATTCACAACAAGTCATAGCCATGGAACGATATTCTGCTTCAGCAGATGAGCGGGAAACCACGGATTGTTTATTGTATTTCCAAGAAATAAGGGAGTTCCTAAGAAAGACACAATAACCAGTGAGTGATCTACGTGTGTCTGGACAAGACGCCCAATCTGTATCGCAGAAGGCTCGTAGTTGAACGGTAGATGTGGAAGAGAGCAATATGCCTTGACTAGGGTTGAGTTTTAAATATCGCAAAACTTGGTGAGCCGCATTCAAATGATGCGAGGTAGGTTGATTCATAAACTGGCTTAAAATTTGTACTGCATAGGCGATGTCTGGTCTAGTAACGGTGAGATAAAGGAGGCGACCAATGAGACACCGATACACACTAGGATCTGTTAGAGCAACACCAGTTTGCCTACTTAATTTCAAGTTTTGATCCATGGGTAGTTTCTGAGGTTTGCAACCGATGGTGCCAGAGTCAGCCAAAATATCGAGGGTGTACTTTCTTTGACAGATGTGAATACCTTGTTGGGATCGAGCAACTTCAATCCCGAGGAAGTATCGGAGAACACCTAAGTCTTTGATTTTGAAGGTGTGATTAAGGAAGGTTTTGATAGAAGCTATCGTATCCAAACAATTACTGGCAACGAGCATGTCATCAACATACACGAGGAGAGTTGTAAAGGATTTTTGGTCTTGCTTAGTAAATAAGCTGTAATCGGCCTTTGATTGAGTGAAGCCAAAAAGGATCAAGGAGCTGGATAGTTTAGAGTACCATTGTCTAGAAGCTTGTTTAAGATCGTAAATACTCTTGGACAATTTACAAACCTGGCTGGGTTTTATTGTGGTGTAACCGGGAGGGGGTTTCATATAGATTTCTTCATTTAAGGTTCCGTTTAGAAAAGCATTGTTAACATCAAAATGATATAAATGCCATCCTTTGATGGCAACAACTGCTAAGAGGCAGCGTACAGTGGTAAGTTTGGCAACCGGAGAGAAGGTTTCATGATAATCCACTCATTCCTGTTGCGTGTATCCTTTTGCAACTAATCGACATTTGTATCTTTCAATGCTCCCATCACTGTTAAGTTTCAATTTAAAGACATATCGACACCCGATAGCCTTCTTACCCTGAGGTAGGTCGGTAACACTCCAGGTTTTATTTGATTCCAGGGCGCGTAATTCTTCATTTATAGCTTTGCGCCAATTTGGATCAGAAAAGGCTTGAGCATAAGTTTATGGTTCAGTTTGGGAAGAGATGGACGATGAAAAATAACTATAGGCTGGAGACAATTTTCGATATGATATGTAATGCTCAAGGGGACAAGGTTGCCCAGAAGTATGTGACACTGTTGGTTGAGCGGTTGCAATGTGAGATGCGTGATGACAATGGAAGTCTTTTAGATATTCATGGGCTTTTCTAGTTCTAGTGGTTCGGCGAATAGGAGTTTTGTCTTTGACAGGAGATTGGGAGTTGTTGATTGGTTCAGGAGAAATATTGGATTGTGTGTCATCATTAGGATTTTCTTGTGTAGCGCCTGATGGTTCCTGGACGAGAGTCAGGTTAGGCATAGGATTCTGTGGTTGAGTCAATAATAGTAGTTAGATGCATGCAGTCATATTGCGCAATGCCAGGGGATTGTTCATTAGATGGCACGTTGGGCATGCTTTTGGTGTTATCTTGTTGGAAGGGAAAGTTAGTTTCATGGAATATGACATCCCTTGAATTAAAGGTCGTATGGTTGTCTAAGTCCAGGAGTTTGTAACCTTTGACACCAAAGGGGTAGCCTAAAAATACATAAGTTCTACTTTTAAGATCAAATTTCTTTCGTCCGTGAGAAAGCGTAGAGGCGAAACACAAACAACAAAATACACGAAGATGATCATAACTTGGTTTGACTCCAAAGAGGACTTCATAGGGTGTTTTATTTTGCAGCACGGGAGTGGGGGTTCTATTAATAATGTAGGCCGCAGTCAGAATGCAGTCACTCCAAAATTTTAAGGGAATGCCTGCTTGAAATCTAATTGCTCTAGCCACATTTAATAAATGTTGGTGTTTGCGTTCAACAACACCGTTTTGCTGTGGTGTTTCCACCCAACTGCGTTGGTGGATAACACCCCATTTTCGTAGAAGTCTCCCGACTAAATTCGGACCCATTATCGAATCAATAACTTTAATGTGGACATTAAATTGTATTGCAATAAGATTATAAAAGGCTTCTAAATACAATTTTGTGTCAGATTTTTGCCTCAGAAGGTAAATCCACGTACTTCTTGAAAGGTCATCCACGATGGTCAAGAAATACTTATACCCATTGTAAGATACTTCTGAGAAGGGTCCCCACAGGTCACAATGCACCACGGCAAAAAGTGTGTGTGACTTGTGGATGCTGGGAGTGAAGGGAAGGCGACGTTGTTTAGCCATGTGGCAAATGGAACATGGATTATTATTAAAGGAATGCAATGCTTCTTTTACAACTGAATCTTGTATCAATTGAATTCTAGAATGCGAAATATGACCTAATCTGTAATGCCATAAATTCATTGGCGACGAAACAAAATTAACGGAAGGCGTCATAAGGGACTTCGAACATTTTGAGAGAAGACCAGCCAAGGTGTTCGGAGGAACATTCTTATTCCGTAGATAATATAAACCATTTTGCTCTTCACCCATCCCAATCGTGGTCCAGAGGCAAGGTCCTCGAATCAAACAAACGTCAAAGAAAGAAAATGCAGCGAACAAATGAATCTGCAAGAGCTTTTACCAAATTAAATTAAATGTGAAGGATGGAACACATAAAACATTTTCAAGTGTTATCCTTGGTGTTAGTTTTACGTCACCAATGTGGGATACGGAGCTTTTCGTCCATCCTATAGCTTTTTTACCGAACTAGAAATGGGAATTTTCTCATTTAAAATACAAAGAGGGGTCGCAGATCGTGTGATCTGTGGCTCCGGTGTCCAATATCCAAACATTATTTTTGTCACAAGTATAAGGACAGAACAGAATT
The DNA here is from genome assembly GCA_033239525.1 of Nepenthes gracilis. NCBI lineage: Eukaryota > Viridiplantae > Streptophyta > Magnoliopsida > Caryophyllales > Nepenthaceae > Nepenthes > Nepenthes gracilis. The sequence continues at coordinate 29,091,747 of BSYO01000004.1, forward strand.
TTATACCGGTCATGTTATCCGTTTTGGATTGGTCACCGACGGGGTCAAGCAGGGAGGAGATCTGTTTGACCGTGTGAGCAGAAGCCGTGTCCTTCGGTTGGATCAAAGTCATCAGTTGCTTGAATTGGGCTTTGGTTAAAGCAATTTTATCTTCTTCATTGTTCTCGCAACCAGCAGCAGTAGTAAAACTTGAATGATTGGCCGAAAAAGTTGTAGAACCAATCTTACCATGCAATTTATGATTTGGAGGGAAGCCATGGAGCTGATAACATTTATCAGCTACATGCCTCTGTTTATGACAAGAAGTGTGCAAACCTAAGATTTCTCAAGGTTTCCTGCCTTAAAGCACTGCTGGAGGGTGTGTCTAGGGACCCGGCAGTGAACGCAGAAGGGCCGATCCTTCTTAGACACAGGGTTAATTTTGACAATACCTTTAGAGGGATTAAGGACCCGTTTTGTAAACAAAGCCACCATTTCTGAAGGATGAGTAACAGACAACATTTGGTGTTATCTTTCCTGTTGCTGTATAATGGAAAATACTTTATTTACAGAAGGCAAAGGATCCATTAGCATAATTTGGTCTCTCACATTAGTGTAAGAATCATTGAAACCCATTAAGAATTGTATAACACAATCCCTTTGATACCGGTCGATGAGCACTCTGAGTTTACCACAGTTACAATCAGGGAGATGATCATACACAAGGAGCTCATCCCAGATTGTTTTCAGTTTGCCGTCGTCTCTCTCTCTCTCTCTGATACCATGTAAGAAAACGTCTTCCAAACAGCGGCCGAAGACGAAGACGAAGAAGAAAGATGGAGGAGGAAGACGAAGGAGGAAAAAGTAATCGAGTATTGTGTTGGAAAAAGAAAAAGAAACTGGCAATGCATTAAAAGCGGCTGAACAGCCGTCTGCGTATTTTGCACACAGCCCTAGGACGTTGCATACGATGTATATATACACGACGCTATACAACGGTAAAACAAAAAGATACCAAAAATAAATTATACAGTATCCTAAAATACAAAAAGACTAATATTCCTAATATAATACAAAATATTTATGAAATATTTTCTAATATTTTCTAATGTATATAATATTTTTTTTATGAAAATAAAAAAAAATTGAGTTGTCTTTAAGGACATAATTTAGTTGTACATATACATATAGATATAGATATATATATATATATATAATTAATTAATTAATTAATTAAAATAATAGAAGTAGTGATTAGAATGTGCTGTATAGGATTAAAACAAGTTCATTTAAATATAAAAATGAATTAAAATGCTTTGGTAAATACAATTCAAAATATAAAGAAAAATTTGCAAAAAGACTATTATTTCCTATGGATTAGGATGTTCACAATGAAAAATATGATATACATAAAATATTAATATAAAAGTAATATTATTTTTAGTATAGAGATAGAATAAAGAGAGTAAAAATTAAAATAGAATAGAATTTATACATATTTTTAATAATTTTAACACAATTATATATATAATTAAAGATATAAATAATATTTTTTGGGGGGTAAAGATTATCAGGTTTAGCGTTAAAAGAAAAACGACATTTCTGATCTTGGAGTTAATAAAAAAAAAAAAGAAAAGTAATAATAATAATAACAATAATAATATTTTCATTTTATTTTTGTACGCGCTGTGAATGGTGGTCCTACAGGAGCCAGAGGACGGACATGAATAGGCTTGAAGCGTCGGCTTCCTTGCCATTTCCCAAAGGAAACCGGACAAGCCAACAGTGACATCGTAGTTTCGAACTCCCTACTTCACTCCAAGGTGGGCGAAAAAGGGAGAGATGCGATCGTGTCGTCTGTAAGAGCAATCCAAGGTAACATCAGAATCATTCATGGTACCGACGATTTAGATCCAACCCATTCGCCCTCCCTGTTGTCACCAGTGCTTCTACTATTACCGCCGCCAGTTCTACAGATACTAGCGGAGACTACGGCTAATTTCACATGGCCGAAAACATCCAGGCCCAACCCCCCACCCACCGCAGCCTGACTCTCAACTTCAGCCCCATCACGGCGCTCTAGTCGCCGCGCCTGCCACCGTAATAACCACCAGCGAAGTATCTATTGCACCGAGACAAAACCCTCCGACTTCCGGCAAACTCCCTCCTCGGCCTCGCAAAATTAGAAAACTCTCTCCCGAAACCACCGCTCACGTCGGTGGCGAGTTCATCACCTCCTCCGACTCCGCCATTTCCACCGCCCTCCTTGCCACCGTACCTCACTCTAACAAATCGACTGCACTTACAGCTTCGAAGAATGCCAAGAACAAACTCATCGTCTCCCCGAGCCGAGTACAAGTCGCCCCTCGCATGGTTGCGCGATCTCTGTCGTGCCAAGGCGAGATCGAGATCGCTATCGAACATCTTCGCAACGCCGATCCACACTTAGCTCGCCTAATCGAACTCCACCATCCTCCTACTTTTGATTCCTTCCAAACTCCGTTCCTTGCCCTAACCAAAAGCATCCTCTATCAACAACTCGCATACAAAGCCGGCACTTCTATTTACGCCCGATTCATCGCCCTTTGTGGCAACGAAGCGGCTGTTCTCCCCGAAACTGTTCTTGCATTAACGCCGCAGCAGCTCCGTCAAATTGGTGTTTCTGGGCGTAAAGCCAGTTATTTACATGACCTAGCTAGGAAGTATCAAAACGGAATTTTATCCGATTCATCCATAATGAACATGGATGATAAGTCCTTGTTCACAATGCTTACTATGGTCAATGGGATCGGCTCGTGGTCGGTTCATATGTTCATGATTTTTTCGCTGCACAGACCGGACGTGCTTCCTGTGAATGATTTAGGGGTTCGGAAGGGAGTGCAACTGCTCTATGGTTTAGAGGAATTGCCCAGACCATCGCAGATGGACCAGTTGTGTGAGAAGTGGAGGCCTTACAGGTCAGTCGCGTCTTGGTATCTTTGGAGGTTTGTGGAGGCAAAGGGAGCTCCTTCAAGCGCTGCTGCGGTGGCAGCAGCTGGTATGAGTCTGCAGCAGCAACAGCAAGAGCAGCACATGCAACAACAGCAGCAGCAGTCTTCACAGTTTATTGATCAAATTGGTGGCATCATGAATCTGCGGTATAATTATTTATTTGATCTGAGTAATTGCTAAATGTTTTCCTGAGTTGATTACTCCTAGACGGTGGCGTAACAATTGGTAGTATGTATGTTTTGCGTGATTGAAGTGGTTGTTTGTGGTGCTTATCAGCTACGAGGAAGAATGTCAATTCAACAGTTCATTTTGATGCCACATTTCAACTTAGTGACATGTACGAGGTTGATGCAGGCTGGAATATTAGTGCTGTCCCGTCATCTATTGATGCACTTGCAGCTATAATGTCTGATGATGATGATTGCTATTTTGTTAAAAAATTTGATCTAGTCTGTCTATGCATATACTACTCAGCTGTGAATAACTAGTGCTTACCTCAGATTGTTCAAAATATATCTTAGTGATATTGGAGAAGTTTGGAACATTGTCTGTTGGTGCCATTTTTTGGGCTTTGTTATTACCTTCATCCATTTTCAAGTCTTCATGGATGTTAATATAACCCTTTTCACATTTCATTTTATGCAAGGCAATTTTGGTTCAATGTGTGGTAGGTTGATCTCCTCCTATCTCTGCCAATTAAATCTTATCTAAAATGGCTTGGGCCTTTCTGCTCACGGGTTCAATTAGTGATAATAGTCTTGTTTTATAAGTTTCTGGAAGTTTAGTAAGAAGTGGAAATTTCGTATTCTGTTGGTAGGACATTTGCTTATTAAGACTTCATATCATTTTGGTAAACCAGTTTAAATCTTTAATTATTCAATTATAGTGGATACTCTAAAGTTTGGATTGATCGAAGCTTTTGTCAGCTTGGGTGGGTTTTGATCTGTTAGTGGGACATGCTCCTTAGTCAATTGGTATGGGAGCCTCATATTGATCACGCAGCTGCATCATAATGGCTAATCGCCAATTCCTGTCATTGTACATTGGAAGAAGCAAACTTTGATTCTCTTAGGGCAGGTGGAGATTAGAATATTCTAGTTTTGCACAAAATTTTCTAAAAAAATCTGAATTGTGTTTGCAAGTTTAAAAAGGAAAACAATTTTCTTGGGACTCACATTTTCCATTTTTGTGGTTTTACAAAGACATTGGAGAAATTCTTGATATAGTTTTGAAGTTTTCTAGTCAAAGTTGGAAATTGTGGTTTTTTGCTTTAATGATTGTCACTAGTTGTTTATAATAGATCACAAGCTTGACTCATGTTACTATCATGACTCCCTCCCGCACTTCCTTTCCCTCCCCTCCCCATTATGTTATGTGTTATGTGTCCCCTTTTGTAGGCCTTCTTCTCTTTTCTTCTTCTTGTTTGTCATACTTTCTCCTTTATCTTTTCTTCGCTATTTGCTGCATTGTACATTATTTTGTCCTGTACATCTTGTTAAAGTTACATTTATATTATGTGAAGAGTCATTCTTTTAACCTGATTTTAGTGCCACAATCTGTTAATTGAGTCAATTTTTATATGTATTATATCTCAATTAAGGATTAAAATGTCTACTATGGGCTGAATTGTGTGGTATTTGTAACATTGAGTGTCAATGCGGATGAAGACTACGAAGTTCATTTCAATAATAGCAAATAAATATATATAGCTGAAATTAAATAGGGGAGAGCATAGAGAAATGTACACCAAGGTGTGTACTAGTTTGAATTCACAAGTCATACTCCAGTACCTTGAGTCACATCACAATTGGTGGTTTCCTTTCCCATAGGATTCCCAACCTTTTTCTGATCCCAAGTGCTTACAACTAGTTTCCCAGAAGTTTTATCAACTTTACGAGGCTCTCCTTGCCTCAAACAATCTTTGATTTTGATGATGGCTTTGCCCTCAAGTGTGATTCTAGGCACTTACTTTTGATAATTGAGTGTTTAGTGTGGTGCACTCGAAAACTCTCACTCCATCGAGCTGTTTACTATCAATTTGATCTTTCTTATATGTGATAAAGCAAATACAATGGTTGTTTATTGAGTTAATGACTGCTGTTTTGCCTTCCAAAATAAGTTTGAAATGATTTGGAAATAGAAATGGTGTACACTAATCTTGGAAATTAAAAATATATTGCACAACAGGTTGGCCCTTTACCACAAGCATGTTGACAGTCGTTGCTGTACAATTTTTTTTTTTATTTGATGTCGCCCCTCTTGCATTCTACGAGAAGGATAAGGTTTTAGCAGTTCTCGTAATGGCATTCTCCTTTTCTACCTTATTGGGCCAGCTGCTGGCTACGTAAGTAAAACTGGTCTATCTCTGATTGTCTGAAGCAAAGACTTGTCAATTTAGCAGAGGGATGGCCCCTTTTCTAGAGCGGTTGGCCTTCTTTGCTGATCATAGTAGTCCTTCAAATCGGTCTCACTTTTATCTTGAAAACCAATTTTGTTTTTTGTTTTATAAAGTATTCTAAGGGCTTAATAACCATTCCAAGGGCTTAGAAAACAATAAGCACTACTTAATGAATCCTCCTGGAATAATTCCTTCTATATGAAACATCAAGTACTTGTCATTAATCACTCGATGATACTTGCATATACATATACCGTGGCCAAATCCATTAGCCCCTCTAAAAACCATAGCTTAACTATTCAAATCATTCATGTGGTGGCACCAACCAGCTCATTGATTGAGTTATTGCTAAAGGGAAAAAAATTGAAGAAGGCTCCTTGGTCATGTTCAACTCATGACTTATCAAGATGGTGGAGCATCTACCCTCTAAAGAGGTTTTCGGTTCTAAATGATTTTGTCATGATTAAACCCACCTGGTTCTTGAGCTTTGATACGAGGGTCTTCATAAACATTCCATTTGAATGTTGTTTTCCCGCATTGCTTTTATCTTTAAAATCAATGACACTAGGTCTCCCACAATCTACTAGATTGGCCTCATTAGGGCTCGATTTGGTGTTATTACATTGACCAAGTTTATTCTTTGTTGTTGCTCAACACTAAGTCATTACAGCGTGAAGCAATGAATTTTTTAGAGCCAAATAGGGGTGTGCCAATGTCTTCCGAGGTCCTACACGTGGTCATGTAGACATTGGTCAGACTGAGCCATTCCTCAATCATGCTGTCAAATAGGGGTGCGCCAAGGTGTCCCATGGTCCTGCCTGTGGTTATGTAGACATTGGTCACGCTGAGCCATTCCTTGATCATGCCATGCCTCCATATGATTGACTAGGTGCTAGGTGGCACCATATGACATATATGGCTGCCATGATAATCTGTAACAAATCATCTTAATTAATCTGTGGAGCACCATGTCTACCACTTGAATCTTGAGGGGCCTTTCCCTATAGTCAAGGTACTTCTTGATTCTTCTCCATTCTATTCTTTGCTTTGCTAAGCGATATGTAGAAGAACAGTTATATTGGTCTTTTTTAATATCTGTGCTGTGTTGCATACATCCTAGTTGTAGAAGACATGTATAAAAGTGACTAGGGAGATTGAGGCTTTTTCAATAATGATTGGGCTACACCAAGGGCCAACTTTAAGTCCTCAGATGATTGCCTTGGCTGTAAATTCACTCAAGCACATTTCAGATAATGTACTTTAGTGCATGCTTTTTACGGATATTGCAATTTGGTGGATGAGTTAAGAGAAAGTTAATGCTAAGTTGGAAGTTTGGAAGAAAATTTTGGAAGTGAAAGGTTTTTAACTACTAGTAAAAGAAGACCGAATACACAAACTTTAAGTTTACTGGAAGAGGGGGCGAAAGGATAGAGAGGTGAGGATAGGAACTAAAAGTGCACTAAAATGGGTTATGATAAATTTCTTGGATAAATGGTTTAGACTTTAGAGTGATGGGATTATTGATGAGGATGTTGCTTGGAAGATCATGGTAGGTTGGATAAATTGAAGAAGTGATACTAGATCTTGTATGATTGGAGATTTCATTCAAAATTAATGAAAAATTCTATAACAAACTGTGGTTGAAGTGTTGTGGTTTAGAATAAAATATTAATATTTACATCAGTATCGATCACGGCTATATTAGTATTAGTATATCGGATGATATGTATTGTGTATTAATTGGAAATATTTTTGCAAATGGAAAGCAGAGAGGCAAATATCAGCAAAATTATTAGAAATATCAAGTATATTGTTGATACAAATAATATTAAAATTTTATTGTAGTATTGAAAAACATCTGTGTCAGGAGGCCGATATTGATATTGGGGATTAAGTGCCAATATGCTAAAAAAAATGGCTTAGGCAAAGATGATGTTGGGATAAATGTGTGATCATATTAAGAGAGATTGAGATATATCGATTTTGTATGGTAGGGTTGAGATGGTGCCAATAGAAGACAATAAGAAAGACACGTTGGTGATAGTTTGGTCATGTAAAATGAAGATCACTCTTATTGCGCCTGCTAGGAGATATTTTAGCTTAGAAGTGACTCTTGGTCAATAAGGTAAAGGAAGACTAAATAATAGTTTGAAAGGTATCACTAGATATGAAATTGCATATTTGGAGCTAGTAAAGCATACCACTTACAATAGAGCTTAATGGTGGTGACAAATCCATGTAGCCAATCCCATGTAGTGGGAAAGTGCTTAGCCTGGTTCATCTTGTGTTGCATTAGGATTTTCCAAGCAACAGCATACTTGAAAGAATTTTAGTTTGTAGCAGCACCATGTTGCAAAGTGTAGTATAACCTGCCATGTTCAATAATTTTAGCTACTGATGTTGTGAACTTGTGATGCTCCCACATAATGCATTAGATATTTCCAATGCAGGCATTGATCTGCCATACCCATCCATTTATGGAAGATTGGTTGTAGAGAATTTCAAACCCATAGAGTTGAATAACACAATCTAAAATGTGCTGTGGAGCGAGTGTCATGATCACTGATTGTTTTCCTACTAAAGAAAATGCTTCACCACTTGTTTGTAAAAATGTTTGGTTTTCTGAGATGCATGCATGTGGTTTTATTGTGAAAATAGCATGCTCAGAGCAAGGATCAATCACAACCATGATGATTTGTTGCCTATCCACCCTGTGCAAGCTTGAGATGAACTTGATATTTACAAGGATTGTCCAGTACTGAGATAGGCTTCAACTCTTCCCTTCCCCCCCTCTTCAATTTCTCTTTGATATACTAAGGCTTACTTTATTCCTTTGATCTTGCTTCATTTTTGGACTTATCCCTTGGAAGACTATATATATTTATAGTTTTGTATGGCCTATCTTCTAGGAGTGGTGCACTTCTTTGATAAGCTGAATTATAATGTACGTGTAGGGGTAACTTAGGAGCTTTGAAGTATGCATTGGCAACATTGTTTGTCTGATCAACAAACTTGATGTCAAGAAGATAATAGTGGTGTCAAATAGGTCATGTCAGCATGCTGGTATGTAAATGTGCCATGTTGTGCCTGGCACAACACGTGGCCTGTCCATGCCGTCCCGGGCATACCTTTGGGCTGTATCGGTTTAGGCAAAACTATAATGAAAAAATAAAAATATATAAAAAATAAAAGTACGCAAAGTATTATAAAAATACATCACATTTTATTAATTTTGTTGAATATTTTTAATATTACAATTTATGAAATAATTAATAATTAAATTATGAAATAATAATATTAATATATAAATTACATATAAAAATTTATTAAAATAATATAATTATATCAGTATTACACTATCACTTATTGTACAAGGGTTAAATAAAGAGGGAGAGAGTAGAGAGATGAGTTTGTGTTGGTAGAGGAGAGTAGGGAGTATTTATAGTTTTTAATTAATTAATTAATTAATTATTTTTATATATATAAAAAGGGATAATGGTCACATGACCGCTGCATTTAAAAAAAACTTAAATAACTGGCCGTGCTTGGCACGGCATGCGAGCTGGATAACACGTGGCCTAGCAAGACCAAAGTGCATGGCACAGCCCAGTTTCCACCTCTAGAAGATAATAATGTCAAAGTTCAGGTTCTGCTACACCGCAAGCATTTTCCTGTAAATATGTGGTGTACCTGGTCTGTATTCTTGAGTTTGAGACTTTCCAAAGCAATAGGGGGCATATTTTGCAGCAACATACCACCATTGTCATTTGAGGTATTTGTGCTTACTTTTTTAGGTCTTTGAAAGTCTGGGCAACTATAGAATTAATGGAAGAGATCATCCAGATACAATTTTTTTCCCTTTCTTTCTTAATTAAGCCAGTGAGTGTTGCCATCTTGTTTGAGTTCTTTTTGATGAAATTTTGATAGGAGTTTACCAAATCCAAGAATGATCCCAATTCAGGCACTTTTATGGGATTGGCAGTCACGATGGCTTCACCAGTTCATTGTCCATCTTTGCGATCCTTTATTGATTTTGTGGATGAGGAACATGATCTGCATCTGTGCAAAAATCACTTTGTTGTTCTTAAGTTGAGCCAATGTTTCCTTAATTTCACTTTGCAACCTGATTTGGTCTTCTAAAGGCCAACTACAAATGATATTATCATCAATATCATCAAGAGATCTCTAAAACACATCATTCCTAAGGTTCAATGTGTTGTAGGGCAGTAGTAAGGTTAAAAGTCAGAAGAAATCATAAGTCATATCCAGTGACGAGTTTCCGGGGCTTGGCTTGTTCTGCAACTCGCACTTGCCGACATCCCAAGTATAAATTTGTTAGTGAAGCTGGAAGCCTTAGATAGTAAACTGAACAGGCAGTTTGCTGTTTGAATGGATAATTGCTCTTAGTAGTGGCCTTGTTCAAAGCTTCATGGTCAATGATCAGACTTAATGATTAATCATTCGTTTAGAACAAGGCTATTGCTCCAAAGGGTTCCCAAAGGTCTGTATCTAACACCCAACAATGGTTAAGTTGTTTCCTCAGCTCTACCAATTCTTTAGAGGCTCTTGGTTGGGTTGGAAAATTGAATACAGCTGATAGGAAAGATATTGGCTGATATATATGCGTATCAACCCCTGATACATAAATCTCCCCAATACTGCAAAAAATCATGAAACGTTTCCTATACACCAAATATTTTCAGTACATCTGCCACTATCTGCCACTCATGGTTTAAATTTACAGAATTTTTTTTTGCTCAATACATCTAATATCAATATGTATCATTCAATATGGTTGATACCAGTATGGCCCTGATCATTTTCGATGCCGATATTTTCATCTATGGATGGAGGCTTTTGCACCTTTTAAATGAATGCTGTGGTTGATACCTGTCCTTTTTTGTAGACCCTTAGTGTAATAGAAAAAAGTAGACAGGGCATAACCCTTCCATTTTGTACATTGATAACCTCTTTTCAGCTTGATCTTTATCAAGGTTGCAAGGTATGCCAAACACTTACATAGCTGTTTCTTGATCTACATCATGGTTCATGTCTTTACGTTTCTTTTCTTTCCTACCATAGAACCATTTCATATCTAGTTTTGATGATGCAGGATCTCTCAGCTTTCTATCATACATCATGAGAGTCCAAAGTAATTTTTGGATCCATGACCCTTCTCACAAAAATTGTGGATCTGGTGATATTATGATATGCAATGGAGGCATCTAACTGGAAACTATGGACATGATTGAGCCCACCCTTAGTAGTCCATGCCAATTATGCTGCACCAGTTCAGGTTTCCTACCCTAGCAATGTCATGGTACTCTGCCATAGGCAAACTTCCATAGGTAATCCATGATGATGACCTTCACCTGCTGCTATAACTTGTTGCCCAAAATTAAATTCATGACCAGCCAAGGGCTCAGAATACCATTTGTCCTACCAATCTGAGCAACGATCACATTGACCATGCCATTGGCGAATAAAGCATCCAAATTCATTCCCTTTATTTGTTGGTTGCTCCCAGTTGAAGGCAATCTCAATCTCCAAATATGATCACTTAGTCCACCATAGGCGTTTCTTCCTTCTCATTCAGGCTGCACTAAAATATTACATACGCTGCTGGCCTATATGCATTATTTCATTGAGTTGTCACTAAGGTTTCATTTTGATTTTGTTTCAGGTACAAAAATGTTGGAGTATGATTTTGTGATCAAACATAATGCTTCTTTCCTTTTTGGACCTTAATCAGCAAGATGAGGGATATTGCATGGGAAGTGGCCCTTTTAGTTCTCGTCTTTCTTGTTTTTATCATGGAACTTTGCTGGGTAGGAGGTTTCCTACTGTGAGGCTTTGGCCATGTTGATGTAGGGGAAAAGCACTAGAATCCTAGGATAAACTCAAGACAAGAATTCTAATCCTATCAGAACAAGATTACTAAGTACTTTACAGAGTTTTACTAGCTTACTGCCAAAGCAAGGGATAAAACTTCCCAGAAATATTACCTCAATTACAGAAAATACAAACCATTTTAACGATAGCGCATGGAAGAAAACATAAACATTTCATATTGCAATATATAGGTCTCTTTTTGCTTCGCTGAGGTCCATGCGATTCTCCTCCAATCAGGGGGAAAAAAAAAAACTCTACTAAACTGTTGGAGGATAAAATAGTAGTAGTACCAGATTGTAGCGATAGTTTGTTAATCGGCCTCACAAAATTGTGCTTCAAAACTTTGGGATAGATACAAGCAGTCGTTACTCTTCATTTGCCCATGTCCAGCAATTTCACTCTCTTGGCATGTAATTATGTAGGGACAATCAAGAAAGACGTTCTCATTCTCCTATGCATCAAAGAAGTCTTCTAATATGATAGAACAGACACATGTTGTTCTGTGGCCTCCTTTTGTGTTGCTCGGTCAAGGACGCTAGGTTGAGGATCACACTTCATTTTTAATCTCTTGCATTTTTTGCGTCATTATTTGTATTTTGCCATGGTGGCTAATGCATCCCTTAGTTCATTCAGTGTATACATTTTCTATTGTACATTGAATGCATCTAGACTTGGTGTTCCTATGCTCACATTGAAACTTTGACAACATTGCACTAATTATTTGTTTCAGTTCTTCTCAGTTTGCCTATGACTTCACCTTTTACTCTTATTAAGAGAGAAATGGTTTTCAGTCAAGATTTGATTGATTGCGGTTCAATTAAGGAAGGGGATGTCATCGGTGAGTTTGACTGGGCCTACTAAGAATGATTGGGTTGGCTATTTGAAGTTGTTAGGGGTAAAGATAGTTCCGGTTGACAATGTTTTAGGTTAGTGCTAGTGGGGTAATGAAATGCCAGTTTGGTATTTGAGGGTGATTTTTAGTTAGGCCAAATCTTACTTGCTAGGCTTTGTTTGAACAAGGCTCCAATTGAGGTCATTGATTGTGGACAGCTTAGTTATAAAGGATAGTGCGTTAGATGCCTTTGGGTGTATGCTTTGATGCTCTAGTTTTCTCCTTGGATTTAGTTTAGCTATTGTATGCATGTATGTGTGTGTGTTTCTTGGGAGTTGTATTGTGTGGTGCTTGGTGTTCTAGATATGATACTCATTGTGGGAATCGGTGTTGTGACAATGATTGTGTTACTTGACTTGACGGTGCTAAAACTGGCAAGAAAGCATAGGTTCTTTACCTAATAATGTAGGACAAACCCACCTTACAATCCTAGTGTAAACTCAGGGACATCACCATGTGTTGCAGGGCCTGTTCTTGGGGACAATGACCTGGATTTGAAGGAAACTGGTGTCTTCCCCGGAAGTCGAAGACCGGGAAGAAGTACTACTCCAAATCAACTGGAGAGACTATGCACGGCCAGTTTCAATATCCAAAGCTTTTCTACCCGATGTAGTGTTTGTGTTCTGATGTTTCCTCGGTAAACTGGCTTTGGTATTTATTGAAAGACTTGTGATGCTCAAGCTTTAACATCCCAAGTCAGATATGATGTAAGTGCGATTTTCTTCTGATGTAGTAGCTCAAAACCATTTAGATCTCGAATTTCTTTCATGCTTTTAAGTTCTACTTTTTCACTATTGGTTCGTTCTCCTCCTTAATCTTTTTTTGTTAGTATTATTATTTTTGAGTTGGTTGCATTATGAACCTGCAAGGTAAATAGGACCAAGAAAAAAAAAAACTAAAAATATCTTAAATTTCAATTTTTTTTAAAAAAAAGCTATTTTCAATTTTTATGTGCCAAATTTATTTTACTCTTATTAAATTATTAAGTGTATGTGACATGAAAGCTCTACTACGGACAATTGTATTCTGAACTTTAATTTGTCAGAATCTTAATTTTAACTTTATTATTTATACCAAAAAATTCAAATGCTTGGAAAGAATAATAGTATACAAGTGAATGAACCCAGGTGAGGCAAACTACTAGGTATAATGAGGCAAATTGCCCGTCGGTTTCAAGGGGTCCCTCTGTGAGGGCAATGGAATAGGATTATCCAGAAGGTTAGTTCCGTATCCAGGTTGGTCTTTGGAGACACTTACAGGTTGATTGTCCCAGCAAAGTAGTGTTGGTAGTCAGTTACTACTAAGAAGTGAGTGATGGAGATGGAGAGCGTTTTGCTAAATTGACTGCAATATCCTCTCAAAAACAGCCCATTTATTAGCATGAATTTTGTGAGTAAGAATTCAATTTCTCTGTGCGATAATCTTCAATAGCTCTTCTCTCCACTCCTTTTCTCAACTATGGATCCCTTTTATATAGGAGATACAAGCCCCTTAGGAGGACCTCCTTTAGAGATGAAAAAGGTGGGTGACACGGCCCTCTGACTTGGCCGCTATTTTTCCATGCGGTCAGAAGGATGTTAACTTGAAACATTTCCGTGGTGTCAGACACTCCTCTGTCTCTTTTGTTTGTCATCATCGGCCACAGATGGGAGGCACATCTGCTGCTTTTTCGATGCCCATAACCATTTTCAGCACCTGCACTCGTTATGCTTTTTGTTGTGTGGTTCTGTTCTTTTTACAATCTTGACATCAGCTGGTCGGTGCCTTGATTATCAGTCCCACAATACACAAAGTAGCTAGAGTTCAACAATTCCTACAGAGGGCTGATGCCAGTGGCCTCTGATGCCCCTTCAGTCTTTATCGAGGCTGCTTCGGGGAGCATCTTATCTAGGACCCGAACTATTCTGGGACCTCGGTTGTCCTATGCGGGCTGCTGACTTCTAGTGACCTCCACTTGGAGACCTGGGTCATTTTGCTCAGGACGCGGATGCTTGATTGGGTTAAGGAACCTGATGGCCTCTTGGGTTGAAGGAATTGGAGCTCAGTATCTTTGTATCAGGGTGCCTCGACCAATCGGCAATTCTGATAGGAATCAGTTTTACCAGCTCTCTTCACTAGCCCCAGCCTATGAGAGAAGTTCAAGCTCTCAGGCAAGAATCAAGCGTCTTGTCTATGCTCTAGGGGTCTCTTCTTTGGTGTTCCATCATCCTAGAATTTAATGTTGAGGAAAAGTGGGAAGACACACCAAACCCCTTCCTGGTGCCATAATGATGTGTGATCCGAGTTTTTCCATGCATTAATTACGCTAACACATACTGGCTCCCCTAGTTGCTGTTTTGATTTGCCCGAGGCATGTGTGGGGGAACCTTCAAGGGTGTCAAATCCGTTACTACCTTCTGCCTCACACGCCATGCTTTCCATATTTCAGCTCATGTGCTCTGTGCGCTTTTTGATGGGTGGCTTTGCTGTTTTTTGCTGTCTGGACACTAGTTGGTCGATTGCTCAACCATCTGACCCGGCTATGCCCGAGGTGGGGAGTTTAACACTTCCTTGGGAGGCTTCAGGCTTGTGGCCTCCAAAGACCCGTTGATGATATGTGGCATTGCTGCTTTGGTCTCCTCTAGCATTCCGCGCATAAAATGTCGGACCCTGGCTTTTCAAGGGTTTCAATTATCACGAACCTAATGAAGTAGGTCAATTTAAATAACTAATTATAATTTTTAAAATCTAAAATTCTAAATAAATTAAATAAATAAAGTCCCAAAATTTGTGTGACAAATCAATACACAAGACCCGACAAATTAAAATTCACATAAGATCTCATCGGACAATCGTTCGGTTCAAATAAATACGACTTAGTTATACCATCATCGTAAATGAGGTAATAATCCGATTCAAAAATTATAATCAAATATAACACAATATTCGAACTATTTTTGAAATATAACAATAAGCCTATATCCGCTCAATTTCATAATCCAGATATATCAAATATCAATTTTGTTGGGCCCCAATATATGGGCCCATAAAAGCACGGCCCAGGAGAAAAGCCCAAACGAGAGGCTCCCACAAGCCGAGAAAACTGGACAGTCTGAGAGGTTCTAAAGCAGAGGCCGGCGGTCCGAAGACCAAGACCACAACAAAAGTTCAAGAGGACCCGTCCACTCATAAGGGAGATCGAGGACACCATCCAAATACACGGACAGCGAAAAGACCGAGAACCCTGGAAGTCCTGCCAAGTCTTAGGACCGTCCAAGAGGTCAAGAAGAAGAGACTCCAAGGCTTTTTCCCAGAGGATCCCCCGAGGATTGCCTTATGCTCGGCCGAGGATGCCAGCTAAGCAACGTCGCTGATTCCCAAGGAAACCTGCAACCACTACCAGTCGCCGTCTAAACAGGGCACGCCTGGTCAAATCAAGGCTGACGCCTAGACCTCATATACCTGACACGCCTAGACCTACTAGCGGTGCCAGCCGCATGTCATCTCGCGTACGTCAGCAGCATTAAATAAAGACGGTGGGACACTGCATAGCTTTTGGGCCATCCGATGGCTGCCACGTGTCTCCTCCCCAATGGCATGATCTTTCCTATAAATACCCAGCAACGTCTCCTTCAAAGGGACCGGATTCTCTTCCCCCAAAATTGCTCCAGAAAGAAGGAAAAAGGCCCACTTCCTCTCGGCCACTGAATCCCTCTCTCCCAGCGAAACGGAACAAGAAAGAGTGACAGAGCCATCCAGTGAGCAATACCCCCTAAAAAAGAGATATAAAATAAGAGACAGGGAAGGAATGTTCTCTAATACTTGTACTTTGTAAAGACTTCCACCAAAATAGTGAAGCGCTTCTAAGGCCCTGAGCCTCGTGGTTTTTTTTCCCCATTCAAGAGGAGGTTTTCCACGTAAAAAATCCGGTCCTAATTCCCCTCTCGCACCCAACACTTCAATAACTTATATTGCCTGGAAACCACGGATCCGATGGACCTCGCGGATCCAGAATGCAACAAATTTAAATCATAATAAAATTGAAACTCACTAAATCGGGCGAATAACTGATCGATCACGTCGTTAATTCTGTAATGCATCCGAATCTTCTACCTTGAAGGGATAAAATAGGAAAAGTGAACCCAATACTCAACAAGTATCATATTTAAATAAAAAGATTCCAATAAATCAGAAGGAATGTCAAATGGATAAAAATTCGTTCAAATGACAGAATAAATTCAAATCATTGATATAACAAATTCAATAAAATTTAAGGTCTAGAATTCAAAATCTAATGGTAGTTTCGTATACAAATCAATTATCCAAATTCAAAACAAATGTCCAAATCATAAAACAGTCATCATCAGGACATGTATATATATATATATATAAATATATAAATAAAATAGAAGTAAATTGAACCAAATCCAATAGGTAATTAGCCAAATTCCAAAGTCTAATCCAAGTTCAAATCCGAGCCAGAGTCCGAATCTGAGTCCAAATCTAAGGCTTGATTAGCTTGTGATTTGTGATAGAATTCGATAGCCGAATAATTCAAATGCGTACGCAGAAGTCAAAACAGTGTTGTAGTAGATAGTCCAAAGGTCCGGATCAAAACATATAATCCAAAATTATTTGTAAGAGACATACCAAGACCTAACAAGATGGCAAAATTGGTGAATTTTAAATACAAATCCAAAATCTAAATCTAATTTAAAGACTAGTACAAATAAATACAGAGATATAAATTATGCATCAAATTTGAGTTTCGATTATTTAAAAACTAGTTTGAGGAAGAGTTACACATAATCCCGATAACCTTAGACAAAATTAAATGCAAATTAGGCCAACATGTATTGCCACCCATGTACTCTATATCCATGGGTAAAGTTGCTCACTATTATTTGTCATCCGTAATTTTGAGTGCAATTCTTAAACTTGTCAGATATATTATGATGTCTGAATATATTCTAAGGTCAAATCAAATTACCCAAATGAGAAGGGTCACTATTTCAAGTCTGTTGCGTCCGGGAACTCTGGCCACGTGAGAGGTTGGATGCGAAGGGAACTCTCGGCACGCGGACGGAAGAGTTGGAGCAACACAAAGTGAACGTGAGTGAATAGAAAAGCACGGGAGCGGGGGATGAACACTTCGCTTTACGTGAAAAACCCTTCGATACGGTGAAGGGTGAAAAACCACGGTGGTGGACGTACCGTCCTAGAAATCTCACTATGAAGGAGAGGAAATACAGTAATGGAAGCCTGGGAAACTTAGCGTTCTCAGGGTGATTACAACTCAGGGAGTATCACTTCTCTGTTTTCTCTCTTCTCTGGGATTTTTGCTAAAGTCTGGCTATGGAGTTACACATAATCCCGATAACCTTAGACAAAATTAAATGCAAATTAGGCCAACATGTATTGCCACCCATGTACTCTATATCCATGGGTAAAGTTGCTCACTATTATTTGTCATCCGTAATTTTGAGTGCAATTCTTAAACTTGTCAGATATATTATGATGTCTGAATATATTCTAAGGTCAAATCAAATTACCCAAACGAGAAGGGTCACTATTTCAAGTCTGTTGCGTCCGGGGACTCTGGCCACGTGAGAGGTTGGATGTGAAGGGAACTCTCGGCACGCGGACGGAGGAGTTGGAGCAACACAAAGTGAGCGTGAGTGAATAGAAAAGCACGGGAGCGGGGATGAACACTTCGCTTGAAAAACCCTTCGATACGGTGAAGGGTGAAAAACCACGGTGGTGGACGTACCGTCCCAGAAATCTCACTATGAAGGAGAGGAAATACAGTAATGGAAGCCTGAGAAACTTAGCGTTCTCAGGGTGATTACAACTCAGGGAGTATCACTTCTCTGTTTTCTCTCTTCTCTGGGATTTTTGCTAAAGTCTGGCTATGGAGTTCTTGGGAGCCAAAGGTCCTTCTTCAGCTGCTTGAGTTAGGTATTTATAGGGAATGTGATGCCGTAGGGGAGGCGACACGTGGCGCCGCACGTCGGGGCCCATCTGCCACCATCGCCACCACATGTGGGTGCGGCATGTGAGGACACGTGTCACGGCTTGCAGATACTGGCGCTACCCGAGGCGCATTTAAATAAAAGGCGCATGGCCGGCCAGTAAATCATACGTTGAAATGTGGCGTCGGATTATTTTGGTCTTTCCGATCTTCCCGTCCTAGTGGAGTCTCGTTGTGCTGCCGTCGGCCAAACAAGTTGGAGATGAGCCCGCCATTGTTCGAATCGGCCGGGTTCATGGGCCTTTTGGGCCGGCCTTTTATGCGGCCTTTTGGGCTATACGTGATTCTCGGGCCCCAAGTTCCGAACCCATCACGAGCCCCCATGTCAAGCGGTTCGAGGATTGACCATTTGACATGCCTTGCAACGTCTTTTTGTCATTATAGGCCGCGATTTTCGTCTTCTTATGAAAGGCGTCAGGGTCCTCTTGTAAATTACGGAACCTAACTTTCCGCGCCGTTTCTCCTCCCCATGGAGCATTGAATGCGATGGCCGATTGATGTGACATCGCCCCAGGAAACCCTAAGGCCTCGCCTACCCAATGGGGGAGTTGACACGTGGAGGCGGTCGTGATGAGGGCGCGTCTTCACCTTTTCAAAAATCTCTTTAAATCCTTCGTCGTATCCTCATTATTCTTTGCGTTTTCTCCTTCTTTCCCTCAGTTTCCTCCGAAAACCTACGACGTTCTTGCTTTTCTTATTTGCCACCATGGCTCCTAGTGTTGATGAGATTATTTCTTCCCTTACTTCGCAAGACCTTGAGCAGATCAGGGCAAAGTATAACATTCCGGTGTCGGACTCGATGGTGGTTCCAGGCGCCTCTGAGAAGGCGAAGAGCCCACCAGTTGGTTACATCACTGTATACGAAGTTCACCTTAAAGGTGGACTTCGTTTCCCTCTTCCGGCTGAGCTCCGCCGCCCGATGGAGTTGGCTGTCCCGCTTGCAGCTTGACTAACGCCATCGTCAAATTGGTCTCTCTGTGCGTCTTCGCGGCGGTAAAGCCACAAAGACCCTCGAGGCGGTCATGGTGAAGATCATGTTCGCGTTAATCGGACTCTCGAGTGGATAGCCATGACCCCCACCCCGAGTTCGGCGAGCCGAGCGGTGGGAATCGATTCCACCAAAAGGTGGAAGGATAGGTATTTCTTTCTCAAGGTTCTTGGCGACTGGGAGCTTTCCTCCGTGTGGGGTAACGTTCAAATACGGCTCGACGCTACCGAATCACACGGACGGTCTTGGCGATCCTGGCGGCTTTAGCGCGGGGAAGAAAACATCTCCAAGGAAGCTAAGTGGACGGTGCCATCCGGGGATTCTGCCATTGCCGCGTCGAAAAAGAAGAAGAAGAAGAAGAAGAAGCTGAGGAAAAGAGAGGGTCCTCTTGTGATTCAGGAGCCCTCCGAGCGGCCTTCCAAGAGCCCGCGGGTTGAGGTTTCTGGGGATCCGCCGAGTGTTGCGGTCGAGTCTTCCTCGGAGGATGACCGCGTCATAGCCCCCTTGGTTAGGGCGGCCCTGCGGTCGACGTCTGGTCCTTCCACGGAGCTCAAGGCCGTCGCAGCACTGCCTTCTGGTGCCGAGGCCCATCCTGAGGCCCTTGGTGTCTTGGAGGAGACGGTCTTGGATGAGGTCATGGAGCCTTACGAGGCGGAGGCTGCTGCTGATGTCACTGCTGGGGAGATCTTTGACCTTCTTGGCAGTGAGGAAGCAATGGCCGCGGCCTTAGAGGCCTCGGTCATTGCTGATGCCCCGAAGGTAGTGGAGCCCCCCACCCATGAGGGTCCTTCTTCGGAGGCCATTCTTGATGTTCCCAAGTGCCCACTGTGCCGGGGTCCCGGGGAGATTGCCCTGAGGATCCTATCATCTCCCGGGTATTTATTGCCTTATTCCTCGTCTCCATTCACAATTGTACTTAAACATTCTTGATTCTTTCTGCTCAGGGATGCTGGTGGCCTGGCCTGGGGCGAAATCGCCCGCTCATGGGCTTGGTGGTGAAATCGCCCGGTCTCGAGAGGCGGAGTCCTTGAAATCGAAAGAACCAAAGCACTTGCTTTATCTCGGGAGGCCCTTAGGATCTCGGAGGCCGACACGGTATCTTGGCCAGGGCGAATCCTTGAAGAGGAGGCACGAGAGGACCTCGGTACAAATTACGGAGATGGCTTACGTAGCGATCCCAGGTTCGAGGGATGGCATCCATCACAGTGTCGCCCAGGTTGATGCGAGATCCACGCACCCCAGCTTTCCCATCACCAGTAATGCGGCCGCCGTATCCCTCGGGACGTGTTTGGTCTTGGGCGGGCCGTTTCCCGAAAGTCCCTCGGCGAGTCCTCGTCCTTGGGCTGGGACTTTGAGCCGCGGGTCCTTCATCTTTGGGAGAGCCCTCGGAGCCGCTTCGCCTCGGGGCCCCTGTGAGGCTAGACTTCGTTCTTTCTTTTTGTATCGTTGTATTATATTTTATGGAATAAGAGAAATCTTTGACTTTTGCCACAAGTGCCTCTTTCTCTTTCCTTCTTTTATTGCACTCAAGTTTTGTTATGACCTTAAACGCCCGGCCCACAGGGCCACCCCTTGCCAGTAGTTTTTTTTTTAATGACCCTGTAGGCCGGCCTCTGGGACCGCTCGGTCCACAATGGGTTTTATGACCTCAAGGGCCGGCCTGCGGGACCGCTCGGTCATAAGTTTTTATGACCTCACTGCGGCCACCGCTTCGATCGCGATATTTATCATCCGTAATTTTTGATGACCTCGAGGGCGACCTGCTGGGACCGCTGGTCGGACCGGGGTTTTGATGACCTCGAGGGCCGGCCTGCAACCGCCCCAGTCGCCAGGGTTTTGATGACCTTAAGGGCCCTGCTGACCGCTCGATGATTATTTTGTTTGTTGGAGACGGCTCGCTTTTCACTTGGTAGTACTTCCTCGGGTGAGCGGCGTTCCCGGGCCGGGAATCGGCTTGCCATCTTGGGTGGTTCCCACAGGCCCCGAGTGATGTCTCTCGGGGCTTTCTTCTTGGACCCGGGACACGGATGATCCTCGGCGCTTCAAATTATCCAAACACAGGTCCTCTGGTGTTCCCTCCGACTAGGAGGCCTTCCATGGCGGCCGCCTTCTTCATTCCCAGGCTGCGGCGCCTCGGCTGTGAGGCCACAGTTTGAGTTGGTCGATTTTAGATAAAGGGTCACAAAGGCTTGTGACATGCGATACCACACTGGCGGCGAAGCCCCTCACCACCGGATCGGGGTGATTCTCAACCCAGCGCGGGGTTAGCGCCTCCGTCTGCCGAGGCTTCTTTGGGCCTGCGCGCTGCGCCCTTGTGTTCACCATTGCAAGATTTGAAGTCAAATATACTCGTAGAAAACGTGAAAAGGCGACTTTCGCCGCTTCCCATAGACGGGCGCCAATGTTGCGTCCCGGGAACTCACGCCACGTGAGAGGTTGGATGCGAAGGAACTCTCGGCACGCGGACGGAAGAGTTGGAGCAACACAAAGTGAACGTGAGTGAATAGAAAAGCACGGGAGCGGGGGATGAACACTTAACTGCGTGGAAAACCCTTCGATACGGTGAAGGGTGAAAAACCCGGTGGTGGAATCCCATCTCACTATGAAGGAGAGGAAATACGATTAAATGGAAGCACGGGAAACTTAGCGTTCTCGGGTGATTACAACTTCAAGTATCATTTCTGTTTTTCTTCATTTTTTGCAAATATATGGAGTTCTTGATCCTTCTTCAATATTTATAGGGAATGTGATGCGTAGGGGAGGCAACACGTGGCGCCGCACGTCAGGTGTCACCACCATCGCCACCACTGTGGGTGCAATAAATTATCTGTTTATTTTCGTCTTTGATGGTCCGTCCTAAAAAAAATATTAAAACCTCAAAAATTTTAAATAATAAAATATTTTTCCGCTGGAAGTTGGCGAGAATATCAAATCTCAATCCAAAAAATATCAATATAAAAATATAATTGTCAATAAATTATTCCACTTTTTAAAAAAATTAAACCCTCAAAAATCATAAAACCCAATCCAAAAACATCAAAATTAGCTAATGAACTACACATATATACTGATATAAAAATATACAGTGTCCAATAAATTATTCAGCTTTTAGAAAAAAATTAAACCCTCAAAAATCATAAAACTCAATCCAAAAACATCAAAATTAGACAATGAAATACACATATATGTCCAGATTAAACAAATTGGATAGATAAAATTACATATATATTAGTAAAAATTTTAAACAGTGTTTAAAATATTTCAACTATTAAATCAGACAAAAGAAAAAATTTACAAATACTTGTCTTGACTTTATACTTTGTGCGTCCTCTCTCTCTCCTCTGCGCGTGGCCTCCCGCGCATTGCTGTTGCTGCTACTGTCGCCTGCGTGGCCGTCGCCGGCCTTCCCGTCGTCGCCTCGCTGGCATTGGAGCCGTAACCCTACCGCTGATCTCTGCTGGCGCCGTTCTCTCTCGTCGCGTAAACCCACTCCTTCTCTCTCTCTATTTGCGTGCTTCAGCGTCACGCCACAGCTCACCCACGGCTGTCGCCGGTCACTGGCGAGTCATCACCGGCCGTCGTCGACCACTGCTGCTTCACCTCCGTACACCGTCGCTGTGGTTGTTGCCGATAACATCGTCAGCCACCACGATGGCTTCTCACCAAACATTGCCACCGACCTGCCACAAGCCACCGACGACGACTCACACCTCACCGACGTCGCCGAACATCGCCGTCACCTACCACCGATGAACAGCCGCCTTTCTCCTTCATCTTCTCCCTCCCTTCTCTTCTCCCTTATTCTCTCTCCCCAATCCCAATTCTTATCTGATTTTATTTTTTTCCTCTTTTTTTTCGTTTTTCGTTTATATATATATTATTATTAATTTTTTATTTTAATTTTTCTTTTAATTCAAAATTCAAAACAATATTGAGACTAGAACATGAAAAATCAAATATTAACAAATGATCTAAAATTTATTAGTCAAATTATAAGATTCAAAATGTGACACCCAAAGGTGACTTCAAACACTGATAGTATATAACTTTAAAATATATATAAGGAAAAATGTCAATGTTAAAATTTAAGTAATAAAAAATAATGATCTGGATGAACAGTTGAAGAGAACTATGATTATACTCGATGCTAACATCAAACATTATCACTAATTGATATTACAATACTAAACAATTAAAGCAAATTAACAAACTATAAACTATTATTCCCTCTAATTAATAATACATAAGTTGATTTGAAAATTTTAAGTCTAATCCCAAATAGCTATAATTCCAACACATTATCTTCAAATAAGTATTAAACCTTTTAATTTGAAATATTAGCAAAAATAAAGTAAAAATGAGATAATTACTCAATAAGATATACAAATTTTTATAAACAAATATATATAAACAACATATTGAGATATGATATGACCAAATGTTTGAAAAGCTAATAATATTATCTCGTAACTTATCATTTAGATTTCAAAACTGGTGATTAATTTTAATAAATAGTACAATTATTTGAAATATGTTCAAATTATACAAAAATATAAGAGACTAATGATTGATGATAACTTCATCAATAAATGATGAATATTTAAACTTAGGTTATAATTATTTTCACATAGTTAAAGGTTATATGTTGTTATTTCGGATTTGTAGGTGGACCGTCTATATATAATTTTATAGATATGGCTAAACATCTTTTTTTAACTTATGGATGATAGGTGCAACTTTTGATTTACTTATAATATGTTAGGACATATCCAAATCAAATTTATTTTTCGGTTTATTGGCTCATTATTAGTTTTTGATTTTTTTATAACCGATAATTTGGATTGAGTCTTTCAGTTAATGCCGTAGAGAATCATTACTCAGTTGTCCTGATTGGCTTCGTTGTTTTTTTGTTTTGATTGCTGGGATATGGGACTGAAATTAAATTTATATTGAGTAGTTTTGTCTTATGTCATATCCAACAAATATGATAAATTTAGGAAGTAAACTAGTCCGTATATTCATTTTATAATAGACGTTGGTGGCAACATCAGCATCAGTTTGGACTAAAGCATTCAGTTGATGGCTCACCGATAAGAGATTAATGGAAAACGAACGAAGCCTTCTTTTTTCCCCATTTGCACCAAAAGAAAGAAGGTAAAAATTGAGACCAAAGCAGTTGACATTAAATAGTTTTAAAGATTTAATTATCATTTGACTTGAATTAATAAAATTAAGTAATGTATAATTAAAAATTGATAGAATAAAAATAAATATCTTACCGTAGTATAGTGCCAAATATAATATCGCACAAAGATCACTACTCATATAAAATATATTTTATTTTTCTACTTTTTAAATTTTATTAGTAATTGTACTTTTTAAATTTTAAATAATTTGTTATAACTTTGGGTCTTACAATAATTTTATCACATTCATCTAATTTTTTATAAAACACCTGAAAATAGACTTCTATTATAACTGTTGTACAGCTGAAAATCGTTTACAATGTCTGCGAGCTACTATATCAATATATGGTCCATTAATTTTTCCTAAATATTAAAATTACTACCAACGTTACAATATAAAATAATCGTTTAATAATAATAATAATAATAATAAAAGGTCTAAAACCGGTTCTAATTAATTATAAGTTTTAGTTGAATTTGTATTGAGTTATGAGCCACTCCTGTATGGGTTTATACCTATTTGACATGTCATTCAATGGTTTAGACAAAGATATACAGATATTGAACTGATTTGATGTGACCAACACCTGAAGTGTCGATTCCTAAAGGGGTACGCTTAAGGTGCTCTTGAGGGGCACCCGAAACACAGAACCTAGTGGCTCCCGTGCCTGAGGAGCGATCGATGGGTGCTTGAGCGCCGATATAAAAATGCACTGACGCGTTTTAGAGCAAACCACTTGCATTTTTTGAGACCTATAGTACCGTATTTGAGAAAAAAAGAAGAGAAAGAGAGAGAAAATAAAAAATAGAAAAATTTGAGTATCTGGTTGAGTTCCAAATCGTGTTCCAATTTTCACCGACTTTGGATACGCTGTTTTTAGAGTTGAGAAGAACGTTTTATTGATTATATTTTTTATTTTTTATCTTGTACTCATTGTTATTCGATCTATTTATTACAAAATGTCTAATCCTTATATTTGTGGGGTCATGTAACCAAACTGATTGTATAGTGAATGCATTTTTGACGTATTGTCACGTAATTTTTTCTCTCATTTTCAAGATGATTTTCTATGTAAAAATTGCTTGTCGCTTTATTATTGGTGATTGTTGTGTGCTTGTTATGTATTATTAATTATTTTTTTACGGTTTAAATAAGCGGTCTGAGTCCCAACAATTTGACGTGCACCGGATTCAGTGATCGGTCCCTATGCATTATTGCTATCAGGTGTATGAACTTGATGAGAATTTTCCGGTACAGAATTTCCCGCTCTGTACCCGCCTCCCCCAACTCCCTCGCTCACATTCTCCCGTTCTTTTACTTCTACATCAGTAGTTTTTTATTGGCGCAAATCATATTAAATTGTGTTTTGCTTTGATATTTATTGGCTGGATTTGCAAATTAAAGATGATCCTAGCAGCGCTTGTCTTTTTTTTTAATTTACAGTTGGTAATCGTTCGGACAATCCAAACATAAAGCATCAGTGTTCTATGCTGTTAATTTGTTGAACATTCTAGCATCTCTATAGGCTTAGTTCTATTAGTAACTAATTGAAAATTCAGAACTAGAGAGTGAGAGATACAGAAACAATTACACAATTCAAGCACAGTGTCCTAAATGTCATGATACATAACGGATGAGGCAAGTTTAGAGGGAGATAGTGCACACAAAATTCTCTACATTCGCTTCTCTGGATAGACTAGCTAGAAATTGAGGACGATGGAGAAGCATCAAATAGGCGATTTCACTCGTTGATGCATTTGTTGATGCATTTGCTACATTGGTCTTTTTACAGTCACTGATCTCAGCATAGCCCCACTTCTTCTCACCGGAGCCTTAGATTCTTCATAAGCCTGTCGCCACGAAGGAAATTTTCTTGGAGATTTGAGTTGTTATATATATGTATATATGTATGAAAAAAAAAAGCGCCGATATATGCGTATGTGAGAGAGTCCAGCCAAAAGTTAGCTAGATCCAACAATGGGCTGTAACGAGTGAGGGACAAGCTCATGAAAGGACTGCAGAGGAGATCTGTCGGTTGATGTGATGATTCTTATCAAAGCTAGAAGCACCAGCAAATTTATTATTATTATTGTTTTTGTCTGAGCTTCAAAAGAAAACATAGGACCATGTGCATATTTTATCCAAAAGAAGCAGGATCAGATTTCATGTGATGTTAACTTAAAGTTGAGTACCTCGCTAGAAAATTGCTGAACGGGAAAAAAGATATTTAAAATTAATCACAGAAACCTAATTGCTTAAGTGATAGCAAGAAAAATCGGAGCAATTGATCAGATCAAATGTTTGATATTTTTTACTATGTTTTTGAGCATGCTTCTGTAAAAGTAGCGTTGTGTTGTTTTTCAATTCAATTGCCATAAAAATATCTTTCTTTTCTGTCTACGTAAACTTCTTATAGATGTCAAAAAAACTAACGTTTATGGGAAATAGCCGTTTTAGGACATGGGAGAAAGTGGCCTTCATGGGTGTTTTTCAATTCAATTATCATCGAAATATATTTCTTTTCGGTCTCCATAAATTTTTTATAAATGTCAGAAAATTAACGCTTATCAAAATTATCTTTTTAAGACATACAAAAAAGTGGCATTTGTGGATGTTTTTTAATTCAATTGTCTTAAAATATATATATTTTTTCGGTCTCTATGAATTTTTTATAAATCTTGAAAAATTAATGTTTATTGAAAATAACCTTTTTAGGACATACCAGAAAGTGGCCTTTGTGGGTGTTTTCATGAACGAGAGATAACAAGTTTGACAATCCAAGGAGAGCTCCGTTTGCTGGACACAAGCTATCAATGTAAGCTGCATATGCCACCTACATGATTTTTCCAAGAAGCCGGGTCGACTCCCACGCAAGCTGTTTCTTGCTGGACTATTATTTCTCTTCAATTTTCCTTCGCTGAAAGTGTACTACATAAAGTGGTTGAATTTCCTAAAATAATTCTAGTATACCCGTTCTCAGATGAGCCGAGTCTAATTCCACGCATGGCTAAGAGATTGACTATAGCATGAGCACTTGGTCAAGATTGAATGATACCGTAAATAATGAATGAATTTCATACTTGGTCAAGTTCGAATGAGACCATAGAAAATGGATGAATTTCATGTTTTGGAAAAGGATAGAAACTAGATGTCGCAGAGGGCATTACCTCTGTTCATCAGCGATCCCCCTCCATTGCTCACAAAGGTCCTGTAATTTGGTATAGGAAATAGGTCTGATTCTATCTTCTCAACGTCCCTCACTAGGATCTCGTACTGCTTTTTTACTTCCTCTGGCGATTTTCCTCCCACCGCCTTGGCGACATTTTGCCAGCGGTCTGGTGTGTCCTTGTCGTAAAACGCAAGAGCATTCTCAAATTGCTTGTTTTGCTTTGGGGTCCAGGAGGCACTCGAGCTACGTGAATAAGTAGGGGAGCCAGAGGCCATTGCTACAGCGGAATTGAATGGGGTGATTGAAAATGCTATGACGGTTGGGTGATTGTGAATGATGAAAAATGAACCTCAATGTGGAAGATGAAGTATATGGACTTAGCAACCAAATGGGAGACTGAAGAAAAAATAAATAGGAACTTAAACGAAGGAGACTCAGGGCTGCTCTAGTCAGGAGAGAAGACTGAAGTCAAAGGAGTGGTATAGGCAATAGACTGCAATGCTTACTCCTTATAAGCTGGAGAGGGGTTAGAGGGATGGAGCAAGTTGGCGAATATTTTTCTCCAAAAGGGTACAATTGGATGTGATTCTCATTCTTTGTGACCATGAAATGAAGCCAGCTAGCCATGGACTTGAGGGGCTAAGGAGAATCTGCATGAAAAGACGGGTCTTTTACAAAATTCAAGTCCCCTTCTTTCTTTAAAAATTCTAACATATAACATCAAGTGGACTTCTTTGATAATTTGCCAGGTGGTGGATTAGATCCCAAACTTATCTGACCAATATTAGATGCGGCCTTCATATGTCACCATGAACAAGATTAGATATTCTAATCACCATTTTTTGCCAGGATTTTCTGGTCTCGTTATTGTGACAACTGGGCTTAATTTACCTCAATTTAGTATGTTCTTATTCTGGATAATAGCATGAACTCATCAAAGGGAATTTTGACCCTCTTTCTCGTGGATCCTGAGCAACCATAGCTGTTTAAAACTTTCATTCCCTTCTAGAAGTTTGGTGGCTCTGCGTGTTAGAGTTCGACTTGGATACATACAACCCGGCGAAGTAGAACAAGACTCGATCTTTTTGTCAACCATTAGCCACCAAAATTGTGAGTATAAAAAATATAATAATATATTTTTAATTTGAAAAACCATTTTTAATTAAGAAAAAAATTATGAGATAAATTTCAAATAAATCCACTATAAAAGTACCGATTATAAGAACCCATTTCAAATCATTTCACTACAACCCCCTTTAATACACCTAGCAACTCACAAGAGAAATATAATGAGAAATAAGAGCAACTAAATAAAAATACGCTTCTAGAAATTACTTTCAGAACGATGTATTCGATCTTGGTAAAGAACGAAATTCAAATCGGATCTCAATCGGATGTTGAACCTCTTCATCTTCTCTCTTCTTCTCTCATCTCTCTTTGTGCGGCGCTCTTTGTGTGAGAATAATTTGAGAATTACCCCAAAATCGCATTTGCATAATTTTATAACCTAGGCCGTGCTCGAGCTCCCGGCAAGTACGCCGCGAGTGCGAATGACTCTGAATTGGCGCTCGAGCTTCACTCGAGCTAGCCTCGAGCGCAGAGTCTTGGCAATCAATCTAGAATCGCTCGAGTGCCATAAATTTGGAATCCGCGCTTTATGCCTTCGTCGCGTGTTCTTCCTCTAATCCTCACACGGATTTCACGCAACCTCCCAATGATTTTCTATTTGTGATGACACCTATAAGGGAATGACCAAAATCCAACACTGCAACTTGAGGCTGTCAAGTCCCATTGTCCCTACAATATCTGATATTTTCAATTAGATTTTTCAATCTAAGGTTAATAAAAGTTGAAAATTAAATTGTGCAGGTGTAGATAAGTCCTGTAAATCTAATATTGGGTCGAATCGTGAGAAGTTGACATTGGTGGTGACTTGTGGGTGGACATTTGAATATTTGAGAAACCAATTTAGTTTTAGTCTAGTATTGGAATGTTCATTTAGGTGGCACGATTTTATCAGTTGTGGGGCGTAGTGGGCCATTGTGGGCTCATTGGATATAAGGAGTTGGATACTTAGTGTGTCCATGATATTTCTTGTTTTCTCTTGATGATGAACTTCTTTATATTAACTCAAATTGTGAGATTCTGATTCTTATCAGTATTGAATGACACTTCTATCATATTAGTTGCCAAATTCTTTTGCATTATACTTGATTGCGTACATATGTTATTGGTTTTTTACGATTAAGATAAATGAGATTATATGAAAATTTTATAGTCTCGAGGAATATGAACTTGTAGAACTTTAATGTGGCCAATAGTTATCCGATATTAATTTTTATATCATGATTGTGATGAGATATATTGCTTTGTTTGGAGGGATACTTATATCCATGTAGTCATTATATTGTGTAGTATCAAAGGATATAATAGCGAGGAATATTGGGTTTAACATGTTGGGGAGATTCTATATTATATGAGTAGAGGGTGTGGTTATTCTTTTATTCTTTGTGGGTGAAGGGAATATATATCTATGAGATATTTATACTTTGTTTGATAGAATTTCGGTAGACCAAGTATTTGATTGTATATTAAACTTGTGAGTATCGGTTATCTCGTGGTATATATCCAACTATCGGAAATGACATACAAGACCTTTGATTCACAAGGGTAGATAAGATCTAGAAAATTCTTTGTGATGTCTCGTTATGGTTTATACTTTTTGAGTTCGAAATTCAGTAGAATTTATGAGTTGTGTTCAATAGAATTTATGAATTGCATTCTGTGAGACTTTGTGGAATTTATAATACTTATTATTATTCAATATCTATGTCATTTACGCTAATATTCGGACTCAAGGAATTACGATCTTGCTCGTGATATTCAATTGCGAGGAATTCTTACCTTTTATTAATGAAATTTGGATTCTACAGAATCCTTTTATCTTTGTGGTACGAGGATTCAGTGGGACCTGCGCTTGTCGTTATTTTTGAATCGTAATTATGATGATTTGTAAATTCTTAAATAGAGTCTTGTTGCATCCCGGGTCTCGGTTGTTGTACAGATTAGGGAGTCTTCGGATTCCTCGTCGTCCGTAGATGATAGCGAGCGGGTCCGGTCTATATCTCTATTAATCTAAGACCTGCACAGCACAACTAACAAATAAGAGATCAGAAGTCTGGCAGGATTTCTCCCACCGAAAATATTCCGATGCTCAAGTTAGCAAATTCCCACAATAAATGAAAAGGGGGCGCACGCTTAGAGGTGCGCGTAAATGTGCTGCAAATGCGTTGGGAGTGTGTGAATGTAGGTGTGGGAGATTTAGTGAGCGGGTATTGGGAGGCCTGGGTCCTGGAATGCAATGCAGCGGGTGGCTAATTCTCGTTGCCTGAGAAGGCCGAGAGAGTCGGTTCTGGAAGATAATTTTTGAGTTTAGCTTGCTTGATGTAGAGTCGATTATCTAGGATCCAATCAATCCCTTTCCCCTGTAGAAGGGGATGAATTTTATAGGTCCCTTGGTTGGGGGCTTTGGGTGCGAGAATCCCCGTTGCAGGGATTCATTGGCCGTTGATTGTTGTCGGCGGTCACCAGTGTGTCGATTGTCGCCTTGTGGTGACAGGTAAGTCGCCGGGTGTCGCAAGTTACGCTTGTTTACCCTTTGCACTGGGATTGGTCGGAGTACTATAGGTAGCGGCGTGAGCCATAACCGGCAGCGCTGACTCTCTCCCTATTGGCTCGTCTCCTTTGCGTCACCACTGTCGCCCGACAGCCACATTAATGGGCCGCAGTCGATGCCCATTGGTCGCGGGTAAAGGCCGCCACGTAGGCTGCTCTGGAACGGCTGGCTGGATCCGTTGTTTGGGCTGTTGCTCAACGGGTTGGATTTCGAATATCTTTGGGCCTTCGTATTTGACCCAACAAGTCTATTGTTAGATTTTATATTATTATTATAGTTTTTATATTTTTAATATTGTATATTCGAGATATTTATTAATAATTATGCGTTGTTGATTATTATTACTTATTGGGTATTTAACTCACGCTTATATTTTACTGGTTCGAGATTCAAGTTAAATATATAGCTCTAACGGGGGATCCTGTGTTTGTAGCGGGACTTTCACGTACCTAGGATTTTGGAGAATGGTAGTTATAGGATATAATTATAGTGGAAACTCGGTGATTTTCTCTCATGCTACTACCCATGACTCTTAACAGTTTTATTTTTGGATATATGTATAATGCATTAATAAGAATATGGTTTTATAATGCACCGGTTTTTTTCTCTCTCCTGCTACATTTACCTCTGCACTGCCTGTATCCTGTTTGTTTGCGGTCTTCATAAGCTAATTGTTCTACATCTGCCATTGAGGACTAGTACATAGGAAATGATGTATATGTCGAATAAACATCCGAAAGGCCTCTGCACAGTTGCTGTGAAGTTGGTAAGAAGGGTCATTTCTCTCGTGGCTCAGTCTCTTATTGGGTTTATGGTTCAAATTGTAGCAGATCCATTGACTTAGCCGCTTTCAATGCCATTGGACTAATTATAAGTTACATCAATCAATCTTCTAATTTTCTTGTTTCTCGGTTGTAGGTATGGACACTCCAATAGCCATGGAGACTTGAACCTTATCCTTACGACAGAGTGAGACTTTACCAATTTTATAGTTGCCTAATGTTACCACTGATGTATATTTAATAAGTTAATTGAAAATGCATCAGCTGATCTAATGTATCTCAATACACAATGCCAACGAATTCAAATTAGTATGTGCAAGGTAAACAGACTAATTTTGCACTACCTAAAATTCATTAGCAAATGATGGCTAATATGCCACTGAAAAATTAATATAGATAGGTGAACTATCCACTTTCTACAAATGTTTTCTCTCAAAGGATTGAGCATAGTGAGTGGCCAAAAATACTAGAGAAATCTCGTGTTTCAGAAAATGAATGAGGGAAAAAAGTAACCTCAGCTGAAATTTTTACCTTCCTCTTTTCACCCATCAGCTGATAATTTTGGCCACACAT
This sequence comes from Nepenthes gracilis, assembly GCA_033239525.1. Taxonomy (NCBI): domain Eukaryota; kingdom Viridiplantae; phylum Streptophyta; class Magnoliopsida; order Caryophyllales; family Nepenthaceae; genus Nepenthes; species Nepenthes gracilis. The sequence continues at coordinate 29,124,284 of BSYO01000004.1, forward strand.
TGAAGAAGCAATAATAGTATAGCAAGTGCAGCTGCAGCTAGAATCAAAAGTCAAATCTTTCTTTTCATGCCAGTTATCTGATTAAGAATCTACTAACAGGTCAATCCTGCTTCTTTAGGAAAGCCATATTTTATTTGCAATTGCTCAAGATTACTTTATTCTGTCTAGATGAGTTTGTAACAGTTTTGGCATGTACATTACTTACTGCATGCAAATCCATCCAGAAACAGTTGTAAATTTACTTTGCATTCTGTTCTCCAGTCCACGCATCATACTAGTTATTTGCTTGCAGTTCTTTTTTTTTTTGGGGGGGGTTGGGGTGGTTATTCACTTATGGTAGCCTAACCCTAGATTGTATGCTGATTACTTGGATAGTAGTGTTAGTAACTGAACTGTTTGTTTAAACCGTAAAAAAATAACGACAATATCAACAAGCAAATAATAATTACAAATGATAAAGTACACAAAATTTTACATAGAAAATCCCTTTTAAATAAAGGAAAAAAATCACGAGATTATACGTCCGAAATATATCTATTATACAATGTGTTTGGTTACAAAAATTCTAATAAATACAAGGTCACAACACCTTATAATAAATAAACCAAGCAAAAATTAATATAAGATAAAAGAGAAAAAATAAGACCGGTAAAATATCTTTCTTAACTTTAAGAATAACGTACCCAAGGTCGGTTGAGAATAGAATACGATTCGAAATTCAATCGGATACTCAAACCTTCATCTTCTCCATTTTCTCTCATTTTCTCTTTCTTTTCTCATAGTATTGGCGCTCAAAATTTCAGAAATTACAAAAGTGATAACCTTAAAATCACATTAGATACATTTATATCAGGAATGACGCTCAAATGTCCGTTAGGCTCGATCGCAGGTGAGCCCACTATAATTGGCGCACAAGCGCCCCTTGGGCACTCCTCAAGTGCTGAGCAATCTAAAAATCCCGCTCGTGTGACCCTCGCATGTTCTCAGGTGGCCCCATTCTAGAATCGGCATACATATGTATAATAGGCACCAGTTATGTGCCATTTTGCAACCTTTCCAGATTAGTTTAATGCATGAGTGTCATCGTGTGTGCCACCAAATAACACATCAAATAGGTATGAGATTCATATGAGAGTAATCCATAACCCAGCATGTAGAAGATACTCTACATAATGGAAATCTATAGCTTTTGTATAGAGTTCTTAACCTTACTTGTAACCACATAATGCCAAGTCTTAGTCCAAGGCTAACTGGATGAAGCATGCTGAATCTAATGGTAGCATTTCTGATTCCCTCTGTCAAACTTCAGAACTCGATAAGCTATTTGAGGCCAGTGAGTTTTAGCTATATTCCGTTAAGTTCATCAGTACAAATTCAGACATCCCTTTAATTTGTACTGCTTGAACTTATGACGAATTTCAACATGAAGGTCCTTCAAAAACATGATCCTACGATTAATTCACTTCAAACAGTGAACCTCATGATTCACTTGTGCCTTATCGAGTAGATTGTTGTATAACTGAACATCAATTATTCAATTTTCCTATCCTACAGAGTTCTCTTTCTCTGACTGGAAAGACTGACTGCTACAATAAAGATTAAGATGTTCAGAGCATCTTAACCATGGCCAGCTGGAAAATATTCTTCTAATTAGGGCTGTTCCACTTGGCAACTTTCTTAGATCCTTGGGTCAATATACTCCAAGAGCAAGAGGACCGCCGGCATTAACCAAAATTAAATCCAATCTTGAGAGCACTGCTCCTTGGCATTTAGAATCTTTTATCATTTGATGTCCAAATCAGAGAAAGCAACGGCAAACAATGCATCCTAAAAGCTTCAAAATTCTGGGAGAGGGCCCAAGAATAAGATTTTATACTGTAAGAAGCATGGATTTGTTCTTTTGCAATCCTTTGGGCGTTCTCTAGAAAAAATTTGAAATATTCTGCGTTTCCTTCCTCGTATGCAATATCTTGGCTTCAAAGGTCTGCATACGAATTAATTTGTTATAAGGATCAAAGCTGTGATGGGGTAAGGGAATGCCAGTCAGTCGGTAAAAAACCGAACATACAAGAGCGATAGGCACACAGTGAAAAAACCCAAACCTCCCCGTCGACTGTCAACCAACAATTTAGCAGGTGCAAAAAATAAAAAGTACATAATATTTTTAACGTGGAAAACATTTTTCAATCAAGGAAAAAATCACTGGAACAAACTCCAAAAAAGCTATCACTATGTAAAATCAGTTACAAGAACCCCCAAGATAAAATACAAGCGACACATCCGAGACAGAACAAGAAAAACAATCTCGAGAATAAGGAAACTCTCCTTCCCTCTTATCTCTCTGTTTTTCTTCTCCTTTCCTATCATTGGTGGTGCACTCCACTCCATGATTTTGTAAGTGTGGTGGCAAACAGCGAATAGCGAGAACTCTCTTCCACACTTTATTTCGTTCCACTATTTGTTCTTCTATCGCTGTCTTGCCACTCTCGTTTACCGCACATTCTTTTGAGGCACCCGGTACACTTTTATAATGACGTTGGCTTCAAATCCCATCTGTTCATGTGGCCTGATCTTATAGATAATTTGTCACACCAACTTTGTCATTTTCTACGCCTTCACCGATTTTGCGCTTTCCGAGATTGTGCATGCTCTGCAGGTCAACATACTCTACACAGACGACGCATGTCCTACAGGTCAGCTACCTAATCTATAAAGCCTACCAACTCTGAAAAGTTAACTGCTTTGTAAAGTCAACTGCCAACTTTTCATGTGAGCTGTCGTTGGCCATCACCTAGTGTCCTCAGTCGTCACCAGTCTCTTTAGCTATCAGTTAGTGTCCTCGGTCGTCATTAGTCTCTTTGACCATCATAACTTGCTGTCCGTTCGGATGACCTCTTGTTTCTCGGCCGGTCGGCCACATATCAACTTAGCCAGCCGATCTTCCTGGCCGGCTTCTTACTGGCCGTCCGTCCTTCATGCTGCCCGGTTGATCAACTTTCTGCTTTTCGGCCGGTCGACCCAAGTGCAGCATTCTTGTTGTTCTTTTGGTTATTTGTTGCGTGTTTGAATTTTTTACTTTGAAATTTGCCTGCTCCAACAAATTATCATTTCTAGATTTGCCTACTCCGACAAATAGTCACTCCAAGATTTGTCCACTCCGACAAATGGTCACTCCAAAATTTGCCTGATTCGGCAAATGGTCACTTCGATTATTTGTTGCAACCAGTTTGGAGCACTCCAAATTTTGCAGAAACTTTGTATGATTTTTCGATAACTCGTTCATTTGTTGAGTTATTCAAAAGAAAATAACTAAACCCAACAAGCTGTGGGTTTAAAAAATGAGCAAGCAAGGAATCTTTTGATGTACTGGAGTCGGAAACTGCATGTCATTCAGTCTGTGATTGTCAGCTTTACCGCTCTCAAAAAGATTGACAAACATACACTGGCAGAATTTTTGAGATAGAGTAAGATTTTGATCTGAGAAAGGTCTTTTTATTGCTGAATCTACTTGCAAAAAGGAGAAAGAGGAACTTTTGGTCAAGAAATTTTCTGCAGGATAAGAAGACAAAATGCTTAATGATTAAATACCGACCAATTGGAATCGTCCAACCATGTGATCAAGGCGCAGATAAATGCTTTTAGACAATCTGCAGCAATAAATCAATGTCGTCATATAACAGGTTAAGATTCCTGATTTGGTGCGCCTTTTTTTTTTTTAATCCCTGCCCCGGGGAAGGGGCGGGTAAGTGTGGAGATTTTCCCCAAGGACAAAATCAGAATGTTACTGTTTTGGGGTTGTGGGTGCCAACTGCCAAGAGAGAAGTCAACTGTCCCAAGAATCTTACTATGCTTTGCTTTCACTCGGCCAATGAAAAGGGAGAAAACTATGCTTTGCAATTCCTAATTCAAAAATGTGATCAACTAAAGCATATCCTGTGTTTGTTATGCTTTCGTTGAAAGACATGGGCAGCAAATTATTGCAACTGTCTCACCACCTCACCTTCTTTTATTTCAGATTTGGCAATGGTCATATCACAATACGTGACACCAGACATGCACAGGAGAATTATATTTGGCAGTAGTGCTCATAGAAGACGAATGGAATTGAATTATTAATTCTTAACAAATTTTCCCTTTCCCTACCAGAAAATGTAACTTTTTGAGATGAAATATAGATAACACCACCTTGTTCGTGGCTGAAGTTTATGCAGCACCAATTTTGTTAGGCGTATTTTTAGTTGGCATATTTTATGACCGTATCGGGTCGTTCGTTGACGAAGATTTTGTATTCTGAAAGATCTACATTTGTTACACGTCCAATGGTAGTTGAAAAACTCTTATAATATCTTCGCCTATCTTATGCCCGTTCTACACCCAAGGTGCGACTTTCAATCTATGGATGCTCGATGAATGTCCGATACGCAATTTCTAGAAAGTCCTACTTGATGAACACCTGAGGTGTGCCCGAGGCGTGATTTCCAGAAAGTCCCTGCTCGATGCAATTCCGAGGCAAGACCGAGGCACTTTTTCAAAATGTGAGCGCTCGATGAGTGCCTGCCGTGCGCTCAAGCTCTCAGGTGCGTTAGCAATCAAACCCTAGGCGCCCCCACCGAGCGCTCAATCGACACTCAAGTGTTGATGTGAGCATGTATCCAACAGTTATATTTTTAAACGTTGGTTTTGGGCCTCTTTATATATTTATCGCCCTCCTCCTTCTTGAGCATGATTTTCTAACCTAATTTCCACGGTTGCACTGAGCATAACATCACCTTTTAAGCTTCTAATTTGTGCTCGATAGAGAAAACACTCCTTTAATTCTTGTGCTATAATTCCAGAGTTTTCTCATCTTCATCCTTTGTCTGATCACACTTTTTTTCGCCTGTTAACTGTTGGGGTCACTCTCGAGTGGTCTTTGTCCGCAGACTCCATTGGAATAATGGACGAGGACTTTTGCTTGGTGCGTCATGTCCGAGAGGACTTGGACGAGGACTCCATCCACGCGTCGTTGACTTACTCTCTCATTAATGATCTGCGGCAAATAAATGCGGGCATTGGAAGTTGGTGACAGCCCACAACTTCCAAGACGTTGCGGGAGTGCGCCGGGCGTGCGCTGCCGGATAGCTTGGCTGGCCGCATGCCCTGCCACCCTGGCGCTAGGGTGGCTGGGTAGCCTCCTAGGATAGAGAATATATATATATTTTATTTATTTTATTTACATGTATATATATAGGTGTGGTGAGATCATTTATGGTGTGAGAGAGAGGTTGGTGAGTTGTGGTGTGTGCCTTTGTGAGCAACCACTTTGTGAGTTTTGTGAGAGAAACACCTTAGAGAGAGAAAGTTGTACACTTGTGATTGTTTCACTTTAGTTTGAGCTTGTGTAGCTAACACTTGTAAGCAATCCTTTATAGTGTATTCTTTCGTGGTTTTTCCCTTGTTTAAGGAAGGGTTTTCCACGTTAAAATTCGTGTGTTCCCTCTCACATTTTTCTCTACCTCTCCCGACCGTCCGAGAGCTTTGCTCTCCGTTTTCTGCCCGAGCGTTGTGTCCGCTCGGTCTTCCGCGCGTTTTGCTCCAACATTAACCCCTGTGGGAGACATGGATGGCGAAAAAATTAGGTTCCGGTGTTGTGTGGCGATTTGACGGTTTGTGAAGGAAGATTGACAAGAAGACCGGAAGAAATTTGATTCCGTTACCGTAAGCAAATCTAAGGAGTTCCTTAGTGAGGGTTACATGACGAGAATAAATCGAGTAGGTTAGCGTGTTTGTACTATCCGATCTGTAAGTTGACTTTCTTAGTATATATATTTTCTGGCCGTTAAAACCCAGAGAGTTTTACTCGATAGTGCGGTTATTGAGATTTCTCTTTGTCACCAAAAAATTGTGCCTTTCTTTTATTTGTTATTACTTATTACTTTATATTATTTGCTTTTGATTGGTTATATCATCTAAATTTGAATATACTTTATGTGTATTATATATTTATGTATTTACTTATTCCGCAAATTATTAAGGGGTCAAAACTATTTATACTTTAGAACGTATAGTCCTTTTCAAATTCAACAAGGATTCTATATTTTTGTGGCTCAGTCTTGCAATGTAAAGTATTACAAGGGGTCTCTTGTGTTTCTGGGTATTCCAAGCTTCAATCATGTTGGCTTTCTTTTGTTCGCTGTATATAGTTTTAAAAGAACATTGTTACACACCTTATATTTCTATATGAAGTTTATTTTATTCATTTTTTTTTTTTTAATCTCAATAAGCCTTACATACAAGGAGAAGAGTCATAAATGGATTGTTAAGGGATTGGATAAATAACATTTTACTTTTAAAAAATGGTTTAGTAAAATAAAATACCGCATACAGAGTACAAGTTTTTATGACTATTTTATATAAAAGTGTGTATAGTAAATTCTATTTAGTAATACTATACTACTTGTTCTAACACACACACGCAGGATTTGTTAGTTCAGTTTGAAATGTTGCAAATTTTGTGATAATGTGTCGTATCTTTTGTTGTGTCATGTGTGCCCTCGGTCAAGCATGAATACTGGGGCAGAGACTTTGTGATTATTTTGTGTAATTAAATAGACTTTGAACGATTCTTATAGGATGAAAATGCTCTCAGTACTTTTGAAATTCAATTGGAAAAATGTCAGAAATTTCCAAATCATCTAACTAAAGCACACATATTGCAACTTGCGGTGCAATTCGAAGACCACCTTTCAACGTAACGTGGCCTGGAAAATATCCAAACTGCAAACAATGAAAATAAATGGTGCAGCAGGCTGACAGAAGCGCATACCTGTACCTTCAAAACAGCCTGACCTTGTTGATCTTTCTACGCTAAGCTGCTACCTTTTCTGTCTCCCTTCCATTAATCGACATGAATCTCAGGCCTAACCAGATTGTGATAAGCCAACGATTGTTGGCATGAGCAATCTTCTGACAACTTGTAGATAAAAAAAAGGTTAGAGGCTGAACGGAGAAAGCGTAGTTCAGAATACTACAACACAACACAAAGGAGTTTGTGGAAGACAGTAGCGGGAAGTGAGGGTTAAGAATTTTTCTTCGCTAGAAGATAGATTCGACATTTATAATTAATAACTATTTCCAACAGATAAAATAAGCATCTTCTGTTAAATTGTAAATCAAACTACAAGTACCAAAACAAGAGGAGGAGAAGGAGCCAGAAGCGGAGAGCAGAATGGAAGAATCTGCAATTCTTCTGTATTGGGAAAAATGAAACTAAATTCTGTTACATACACACAGCAATCCTCACCTTCTATATATATATACATGGACATACAAATCCCTACAATTCAGCAACACATCGGCTCGATAACAGAATTGGTTGACTTTACTTTGATATACATAGGTTTCACTTTGTAACACTTCCCTAAAGATGGCCTATGGATATTTTGAACACCTGCCTTACATAACAAACCAATAAATCTAGCCGTTCTGAGTGACTTTGAAAACAGGTTTGCAAGTTGTTTACCCGATGAAAAAATGTAGAGTCCTCGTCATTTTGGATTGAATTTTATCTCACAAATTAATTTTAATTTGCTTTGTCCATTTATAAAATACTAGGTTAGATATAATGTGAAGTGCTAGTTGATTATCACAGAACAACAATGCAGGGCTTCGTATACTCGTCATTTAAATCATTGAGAATGTATCTCAACCAAGTTAACTCGCCGTATATGGAAGCCATTGACCAATACTCATCTTTTGCAGAAGACCTTGAAACTATTGACATACTGCATCAAGGTGAGGTCATTTTAGGGAATTAAGAAATTGACTAAGAACTTGTGCAGCATATGACAAATTTATCCGTATTATTGTAAGATACAATAGTCTTCACATTAATCTTCTATATGTTGGTATCAGCCCCCGCTCTAATATCACTTGTTAGGGTTCGACACCTGGATTGACCCAATCCGGTAGCAGCGGAAAACTCGAACCCCTGTCATCATCGGCCACCATTTAATAGGAATAAGGAATATAAGAGATGCACAGTATTTTTTATATGAAAACCCCTTCTCAACTAAGACGAAAAATTACGTGACAAACTCCGAAAAATAATTCACTATATAAAATGTGGTTACAAAAACCCCGAGATAGAGCACAAACAATCCACCCTGACTATACAGGCCCCCCTAAGAACTGAAAACAAGAAAAACCTTTCAAGAATAAGGAAACTCTCATTCCCTCTTATCTCACTATTTTTCTTTTCTTCTTCCTCTTACCATGGTGCTCTCTACTCACTGACATTTTATATAGTGTGTGGTGGAACGGCAACCGCCATTTCACCCCCATACACATGTGGCCGGCGAACAACGCCCCTAGTACACACCCACCAACACTTGGTGATTTCTCACACACCCCTGGTGTTTTCTCACACACTTGGTGGTTTTCCACACACCTGTACAGCATGCCCAGCATGCATATATATATTGATTTACCTGGAGACCTTCAACCAATAGGCAAGTTGCGTATGGTCAAACGCCTGCTACCAATTCTGCAACCTGCCAACAACTTTGCCAACCAATTCTGCAACCTGCCACCTACACAGATAGCGCATGCACTGACAGGTCTGCTACCTACTCTATAAAGTTAGCTGTCCGCAATGTGCTGCCAGCTTTCCACAACGTCCTTGGTCGTTGCTGCTGCACTCAAGTCCATGGACCATCTGTGCAATTGGCCCCTGCAGAGTCCTCCGGCGTTCCTTGGTCTCCAGACAATGACAACGACCTTGGACATCTTATATCCTCGGCTGTCACTGTGCACAGCTCATGTCTCCGGACGCTATTGTGCGCTCAATCATGTCCGCGGGCGATTCCGTACCAGTAATACCAACTGGTAAATTCTTTCGGTCAACCTATTGACCGGCGAGCTCTTCGGAAAGGCGTTCTATCATTTTCCATTTCGAAAATGCTCTCCGGAAATCTTCTCCGGATTTCCTCTCCAACCAGTCAACCTTCCGTTGACCAGATTCTGTTGCCATCCAGTCAACTTTCCGTTGACCATCTTCTGTTGCTCGTTGACCGGCTTCTTCACTCAGACGGTCAACCTCTTGTTGATTGGATTTAGTTGCCTGATGACGATTCCGTTTGTTGAGTCACCCACAAGGGAGTGACCTACCCCAACACTATAGACCGGAGGATCAATAATTAGATCACCATTATATTTGCTTAACTGCCAACTTGCCATCATTGGGTGTGCTACTGGTTCAGCATTAGTATATCCAGCATCTTTCAGCGCATCCAAAGCATATTTAATCTATGAAATTGATTTGCCCTTCGAGATTATCGCTATTTCAAGACCAAGTATTTCAACGCTCCCAAATCTTTGAGTTTGAACTGTTTGCTGAGGGTTTGCTTAAACTCTTCTATATATGATATATCATTTCTTACAATCATGATATCATCTTCATATCCAACAAGTGCAGTGTATGAGGACCCAATTTTTTAGTGAATAAGGATTAGTCTATCGTAACTTGTACAAATCCATGTGAAAATCATTATTGACACCTAATTGATTAATATACTGATATTGAATGGTTGCAACTGCTAAGAAGGTCTTTACTTCACTAATTTAGCCAAAAGTTGCTAGTTTGTTAAATGAAACCCTTCGTAATAAATCTTGCATTCTTTCTCTCTCCAGTGCCATCAGCTTTATATTTGATTTTGTATACCCATTTACAATTCAATAGATTTCTTACCAATAGGAAGAGCAGTGACAGTCCACGTTTTGTCATCAATAAGAGCCTTATTTTCCTTAGCCCTAGCATTAGTCCATTCAGGTGATTTCAAATTCTCTTTGAAAGCTCTTGGTTTAGTCTCAGAAGATATGGATAAAAGGTATGTTTTATGGGATGATGACAAGTTGTGGTAACTCAGGAAGTTTGAAAGGCCATGGAGATTGCCTGCTTCAGTGGAGGATCTTGTCTTGCTGATGATAGCTTGAGAGTAGGATCATTGATTTAAGTCAAATTGCAATGACGCTGCTGTAGGTAAGATGGGGGGACCTTGACTATGGAAGATCTCCGAAGTGGCTGCATAGAAGGAGAACTGTTCTGATGCAAGCCAGGAATATATTTTGAAGAGTTTGGAGGTACAGGAGTATTAGTAGGACCGGATTAATCAGGTGTGAAGTTCTTAAGGATAAATGAACTATCAGAATTTGAATCGGTTACAGGAAAAGGAGATTTGTATGAGCTGTCAGATGTGACAGAGGAAGAGTGGGAATGAATTGTCATTGGGTATAGCAACGATAGTTATATCTTAAAAATAAAATATGGTTTCATGAAAGATAACATCTCTAGAGATGATGACATATTTGGCGATATGTAAGTTATTAGTTGTATATGCTTTCATATCATCTGGATAATCATTGAAAAATATATTGTCTAGCACGAGGATTAAATTTTGAACGATTTCTCTTTAAAGTGGATGCATAACATAAGCATCCAAAGACTCTAAGATGCGAATATGAAGGATGTGATAAAAACAACATATCTATTAGAATCAGTTTTTGTGTGATCCAGACAGAAATGATGTGTAACTGGAGCTAAAGTTCCATTTGGAAGTCTCACAATCGTATTGACAGTAAAGGTAATAGTGGTCAAGTGAAATAAAACATACCTTGTGATTGATGACTCCTATGTCTATAATCCAAGGAGTTGAAAACACAGAATTTACTAGGCGATTATGTTTACCTGAAAAAGTTGTAACTGTGTGATTCAAAGTGCTCAAACGTAGGCATGAGTTCCATGCGTCCAGCTTGGTTGATTCAAAGTGCTCAAACACAGAATTTACTAGGCAGAGTTTGTTCAGAAGGTGGCAAATAAGGTTGCAATTGTGGCTTCAAAAATTCAGAATCTTTTAACATTGTTCTGGTGTGATGGTAAGATAAACTATTGGACTTAGAACCAGCAAAAACCGTGGAGTTTGTAGCTTCAATCTCAAGCATGCCCTATATTACCACAGTAGATGCATATAGGCCGATCTTTTCTAGGATTTTGGCTAGAGAAGTTGCTGCCGTCAAATTTGGGAGTTTCACTTGAAAATGTTGATGTGGATTTGTTGGCAAAGGCAGCAACATCAAGATTTTTTAAGTTCATAGTGGATATTACCTTTCATTGCCTTTGTCCCTAAATAATAATAGCAAACACCATACATCATACATTCCCATTAGATACTGCATGATTTGTTTATCAAACTGGTACTAATCTTGGTATTTAGGTTGATATTTGGATAATTCCTCTCAAATTTCCTTTAGTCTGTAAAAATAGCTGGTAATAGTACTGTAATCTATTGTGATGGTAGATATCATTTTCTATAGCTGATATACTCGGGGTCCATCACTATCTAGATCTATCTTGTTGTTGTCATGTCGATTACGCTAGAGGTGATTTCTTTTGAAAGAGAATTCAGAATCCAAGCAGAGGCAATATCGGTGCATCATCTACAAGCATCAAAACTTAAATCTGAATACAAAGGTTTGATGATAGATCTATCAATAAATACTTCCTTGTTCTTGACACTGAGAGCCACGACCACTGCTTGACTCAATTTTGAGTAGTTCTCTTCGTTTTCAGTAATAGAAATCAATTGCAATCCAGTATCATCGCCATGTTGAAGAAAAAGGAAAGAAGTTGGATGTTCAATAGGATGAAGAGATATGTATGATACTCTATACTGTACACTTTCTCGGAAGCCATGAATCAATTCTGTGATATCATTTTAAACTGTAAATCAAACTGGATTGATTAAAACAGGAGGAGATGGAACCAGAAGAAGAACGTAAAATGGAAGAATCTGCTATTCTTCTGTATTGAAACTAAGTTCTGTTACATACGCAGGACAACCCTGTTGGCCGGAAGGAGGTCGTCAAACAGAATGATAAATAGAGAAAAGAAAGAGGAAGAGGAAGCACACGCCGTTTTACGTGGAAACCCTTATGAACCAAGGGAAAACCACGGGAGTAGAGTCGACAGCAAATCCACTATGTGAAAAATATGTTACAAACCCCCGAGATGGAGTATCCGCTACACACCCGAGAATAACAAAGGAAAAACCTCACCGGAGTAAACGGGAAACACTCCACTCTTTTACTCTCTGTTTTTCTTTCCTGTCCTTCTCACTGGTGGTGCACCCCTCTCTTGTTCCTTCACCCTTGGATTTTCCCTCCTTGCACTTTACCGTGCTTGGATACTTGCTTTTCACTCTCAGCTCATCTCCTGCATGCCCAGCATGCATATTATATATTGTGGTCTGCTCGGAAGCCTTCAACCAATAGGCAGGTTGAGTGTGGTCAAATGCCTCGCCACTTGCTTCGCTGCTCACATAACAACTTCATCCACCAACTCTCAAGTAACTCCGCCACTGCGCAGACGGGCGCATGCGCAGCAGCAGTCGCCACTCCGCCTCCGCCGTCCAAAGAACTTGTTGCAGTGTTCCACGACATCCTCAGTCATTGGTGCAGTCAAGTCCCATGGCTATCTGTGCCTATTGGCTATCACAAGAGTCTTTCGGTGTTTCTTGGTTGATTCCATACCAGTAATACCAACTGGTAAATTCTTCCTTCCCATCTGGTCAACATATTGACCGGTAATCCAAAGGCGCTCCAATATTTTCTACTCCGAAAATACTATCAGGAAATCCTTTCTCAATTTCCTTTCCAGCCTTTAGCCGGTCAACATTCCGTTGACCGGATCCGGTCAACCTCCTGTTGACCATCCTGCACAGCCATCCGGTCAACCTCCCGTTGACCGGTTGTCCGTCCGTTGACCGGTTGACCGTCCGTTGACCCGTTGACCGTCCGTTGACCAACCCGTTGACCAACCTGTTGACACCAATCACAGCTTCTTAAATGATAACGTATGTTAACCCATTAACGACTCGATGATAAACTACATTTGTTGAAATCACCCACAAGGGAGTGACCATTTTCCAACAAACCCTCACCTTCTATATGTTCAACAACAGAAAATGAATATAGTTAACAAATAGACTCCTAACAATTTAGTCACACGTTAACTCCATAACAGAATTCAGTTGACCATCCTTTATATACATTGGTTGCACTTTGTAACAATTTCAACCAAATGAGAATCATGAGAAAATTCAATCATTCTATTATTAAAATCTAAACGACATCCAAACTTATAATGCTATAAAATTGAAAATCATATGTCATCTCATTGCCGGTATATAGTATTATCTAAAACAAGAGAAAAACTAGTTTTCGGTAAGTAATAACTTTCGTTCAAAATAAAAGAATTTAACTTTAATTTGAATTGCACTCTCAATGTATGGGTATTTATATCAAAATCTAACTGCTATAAATACGTGAAAATATTCATCAAATTAGACTCAAAATAAACAAAGGTCAAATCGATACCTACAAAATTATTTTTTTCTAATCAAACCTTAAACTTAAAACAATGCTTTTTTGGGGACCCCTTCTACATTTATCATTATTTTTTGAGGTTATTTTAGGGCGTTGAATGTTCCTACTGAAATTTTTCTTACAATGCTTGTGGGATTTGGGCTAAGAATTAGTTAGAAAAAGATCCCTTTTTAGGGTTTTGGCGGAAGGTTGAATTTATAGTTTCAACGGGCTCACGATGAAATATATTTGCTCCTTGAGCACAAACATAATAAGCTCATTTTAATTTCATTTGTCACGTTTTACATTATAGGCTACATTAAGTTGTCAAAATTGAATAATAAGGACATTGAGTACATGATAAACCAAAAAAGCGCCACAATAGGCACCTCATGAATGTAAAACTTAGACACAATAATTATCATTCTCAATATTTATTCTCTATTCCCACGCATTAATTATCATACTTCTTATTCAAGAGGTTGTCTATTAAGTTCTTAATATTAGCTTCGTCAGAATCTAATTATCCCAAAGAATTTCTTAGTAATATCATGAGTATGGGATTGAATCTAAATTGGGATCGGATATAAAATTATGTGATTCGTGTTTTGAATGATTAAATTTAAAATCGAACGGTCCATGTTATATTATCCATTTAAAATGTGGGCCGTCGGATTTTAGATCCGATTAAATTGCTTAACAATGTAGATATAAATTGCTTAACAATTATTAAACTTAATTTATTAGCCTTTTTTTTATTTAAGTCTCAAAAATGAAATTTTCTTGTGCGGTGCTTGTATTAGTGGTTGTGAAAGATGGGTCGTCAAAGGTTATATCCAATCTTGGTAAATGAAGATTGATTTTTTCACCATTCCATCTCAAAAAAAAAAAAAAAAAAAAAAAAATCTAAGTTAGAGTTTTAACGGTAGATATTTGGTTGAAAAATATATAAGCATTCAAAATTTTAGAAACAAATATAAGTATAACGATTAACCATCCAAAATAAAATATGAACAATAGATGAATGTATATAATATTTTTTAATTAACATGGATAATTAGACTATTTTTAAATATATTTTTATGGTGGGAGTTTTGATACGTCATATAAGCTTCTTTAAAAAAATTATATCATATTATACGGTACTTTAAAAATCAGTATCATAAAACAAACTGTGGATATGCACATGCTTTCAAAAATCCCTCACCTTTAGGTAGAGTAAACTTTCCAAACTTATTCACAATATGCTAAAATTTTAAAACGGCTATATATAATAACCCTATTTAGATAAGTAATTGTGGCCCTATAATTAGTAAAGATGCACAGTTACCCTTTTTGATCAAAATATCCTACTTGGAGGGCTACCACCCATTTCATTTAAAACCAAAAAAAAAAAATTATCTCCAAATGTGAAAAATGGTAGTTTTCAAAATGTTCATAAATTATTTTAATAGCCAAAAATAATAATTTCATGCAAAGAAAATAAAATCCCACTTGTGATCCAAATAACAATTCGAACATACAATTATCATAAAAATATACTCATTCAATATATTCACATAAAGTAAACATAAAAAAAAAAAATCTATAAAAATTGATTTATAAAACTTTTTTTTTTTTTTTAAAAAAAAAAAACCCCATTTGCCACGTTTCGCACGCGCCTTCATTGACGTGGGGAAGGGCTTCGGCCGGAGGAAGTCATCTTCTTCCTCGACCAGGGTCACGATCGGTGGTACCAGTCTGACGTGATATCAAGCTTTAATAATTTCCATTATTTTTCATGGCATAAATCTCAAATTTCTTTAATGTTTTTTTTTTTCCCCCTGAAATTATGTTTCCTTTATGTTAGAGGCCTTAATCGACAATTTCGAGGCCTTACTCGTGTGATCATCGAAAAACAACATCCAAATTTAGATTTGTCATAACAGAAACTCTAGATTCAAAATCATTGATTTGACTTATAAGAGCAAAATTTAACCAAGTTAAAATATGTATAATATATATATAAAAAAAAAGTTAAAAAATACACGATTATCTAATTTAGAATTTCCATGTTAATTTTCAATCACAAAATAACTCATTTACACGCCTAAATCCAATTTTAAAAATCCAATTAATACAAATTATATTAAAGAAAACAATATTTATGGCATAAAAAAGGCCCCAAGTTTAGACGAAAATTAAAATAAAACCAGTCCGGAAGGACAGCAACGATTCTCAATATCTAATATAAAACCAATTGAGAAAAACAACATTCATAAAACTAATATCTAAAATAATTAAAATAATAGTAAGTTTAGGAATTATAGTGTGTAGAACATCATATCAAATGAGTTCTTGAATCCTTTACAGGATGAACTATATTTGAGACCAGCTCTTCCGCCCCGCCCCCTTTCTTTACACCTCCCTTAGATTGACTCTCATTAGGATAATTTTTTGAATTATTCTCTTGTAAAAAATAGAATTTCAAAGTAGATCCAAAGAAAATAAATTTAATTTTATATGTGGCATAATTTTAGCCTCATCATCACGGCTAAATATAACATCCCAATATTTTAATTTGGAATTTATTAGATATTTGATTAGAAAAGACTTCTATTGAAGATAATTAAAGAAACTAATTACTACATAGATCAATTATATTAGATTTACGAATACCTTAGAAGGGCATTTTAGTAATTATATCATCAGCCGTCAACGATTAATATTTGTGCTATAGAAGATTAAATAGGACTTGTTATACTATTATTTATATGCTTATGTGAATCTAAAATATTATTATCAATGAATTAAGAAATTAAATTAAAGATGAAATTTCAAAACTTAAATTCTACCATGTAAGTGCACTAGGTTATCTACTTTATGCTGTGCTAGCCACCCCCTCAATACATGTATATTAGTAAAGCCCATACTTATATTTACTTTATTATTATTTGGAAATTATGTTGAGTTGAATTCACTTCCCTTGGACGCCCCTCCTTCTAAATGTTTTCATGCTCATCCTCTTATTATTTTCACATCATATCACTATGCTAGTCTTCTTTATACACTTAGCCTTAGTTTAATATTAATATAGTATTGATATAGCTTTGGTAGATTTTGTTTTAGTTCAAAACTCTTGCCCCTAATTGCCTCTTCCCACAGTTGCTTTTTCACTAAGTTGCCTTCTCTATATATCAGTGTTAGACATTATCACTTTGGAGTTTTACATTTTACTTGAGAGTAACATAAAAGAGATAGAACAGTAAATTTCATTCTAATATTTTCATTTACCTTGAATATATTTTTTGGTGAGGACTTCATAGTTTATTCAAGAAGTAGTATTGGTGATCATTTGTGTTCTAGATTTTCTATTTCACGCATCATGAGGCAAATGATACTCTTATTTTATCATAATCTCAAACATCATGCAACTAAAATCTCTACCGTCATTGAATAATTTAATCATTATATTTACTTATTAATAGGAATCCATGATATTTTCTTTGCCTTCTATTATTTCAATATTTAAATAATATAATTACAGGAGATACATACTTAATTTTAAGTTCGTATGACTTAGTTTTTATTGTTTTTTATGTGGCATTTGATTAGAGAGTGAGCCATCATTTGGATGCCACATTATTATCCGACTAATGATTGAATGGAGTTCAAATGTTGATTTATACTGAGCTAAATATTATTATTTTATACTTTTATAATATAAATTTATTTATTTATACTTTAAAATATATGGTGTAAGTCTGTTTATATTCAATTTTAAGATAGAAAACTATTTTAATATATGATATAGTATTTGTGTAATATAAATTGATGAATTTATGACCTACATATTCAGTGTATGACTAGCATGACTAAGGATAGCGATTTCATAATTATGTTGAGAATGTAAGATAGTAGTAAACCAATAGGGTGCCATGTATCGAGTATTTAATGTGCTTGGAGAATTGTTTCTCCTATCTTTAGTCAGAATTCATGAAGTATGCTAAGAGAGGAGAATAGTAGTGAACTAATAGAGTGTCACATATTGAGTATTTAGTATATTTGTTTATCGAAATTCATGAGATTGTTTTTGTCTTTTATTGATTTCAAATTTAAAATGTGATAGTTTGTATAGAGATATATGTTTAATTTTTCCCTCCTATAACTTAGTTTCCATTGGTTTTCGTGTAGTGTTTTATAACAAGTGAGCCATCATTTGAACGTTAAACTACTATCTAAGTAATGCTTGAATAGAGTTCAAACTCCACACGTTGACTAGTTATAAGTATTTTATATTTTGGATATAAATTTATTTATGTATACCTCAAAATGTATAATGTAGGCCTCATTTATATCCAATTTTAAAATATATAATTGTTTTTGATGCATAATATATTGTTTGTATAATATAAATTTGTGAACTTATGATTTATATTTTCAATATGTCAAGCATGATGAGGCAAAGTGGTTATTTTATCATAATCTAAACATACAATCTAAAAATTAAATCTCTACCGTGTTGAATAATTTAATCATTATATTACTTATTAATAGTGTTTTTCTTTGCCTTCTAATATTTAATGTAACTATAGAGAATTATTTTATGTTTGTTATCCTTAATTGTTGATTACCATTCTTTGAATGATTTTAAATAGATATAAATCTATTTATTTATACTTTAAAATATATAATGTATCTGTTTATATTCAATTTTAAGATAAAAAACTATTTTAATATATGATATAGTATTTGTGTAATATAAATCGATGAATTTATGACCCATATATTCAGTGTATGACTAGCATGACTAAGGATAGTGATTTCATAATTATGTTGAGAATGTAAGATAGTAGTAAACTAATAGGGTGTCACGTATCGAGTATTTAATGTGCTTGGAGAATTATTTGGCCTATCTTTAGTCAGAATTCATTAGTCATGCTAAGAGAGGAGAATAGTAGTGAACTAATAGAGTGTCATATATCGAGTATGTTGTATACTCGTTTATCGGAATTCATGATATTGTTTTGTCTTTTATTGATTTCAAATTTAAAATAATATAATTTGTATAGAGATATATGTTTAATTTTACCCTCCTATAACTTAGTTTCCATTGGTTTTCGTGTAATGTTTTATAACAAGTGAGCCATCATTTGAACGTTAAACTATTATCTAAGTAATGCTTGAATAGAGTTCAAACCCCAGCACGTGTATGACTAGTTATAAGTATTTTATATTTTTATGATATAAATTTATTTATGTATACCTCAAAATGTATAATGTAGGCCTGTTTATATCCGATTTTAAAATATATAATTGTTTTGATGCATAATATATTGTTTGTATAATATAAATTTGTGAACTTATGATTTATATGTACAATATGTGAAGCATGGCCACAAGTGGTTATTCTAGAGTTATACTAAGAGTGTAGGACAATAGTGGAACCACAGGGTGCTATGTGTTGAGTATTTAATGCACTTGGAGAATTATTTTTCTTATCCTTAATTGTTGATTACCATTCTTTGCATGATTTTTAGATACTTAAGTATGTTTTTGACATATATGGTTAAAATAAAGGAGATTATATAAAAATAGTACTATTTTTAAAAATATAAAACTTATAGAACTCTAATATAATTTATAATTATCGGTTAATGTCTATGTCTTATAAATAACGTTGAGATATTATTGTAATGTACTGGATTTGACGAGTTTAAAATAAAATATTTTTATCCTAAATAGATTATAAGAATACATGTATTGCATATTCTAAGTTTATCATAAGAGGATAACAATAATATTGATTGTATGAGTTGATTTTAATACTTATTTACTATGGATGATAAGATATTATAAAAAGATATAATTAATCGCTTGTTAAATTTACGAATGCTTGGACATCATGAATATTATCTAATTGTTAGTGATAAGTATCTAGTTATTCATTTATAATGGCATTGTAATATTTTAATATTTTAATTTAAATTTATTTGACTATTGATAAAAAAAATGATCATAAATAATATTATTTAATATGTTATTGTTTGCATGCGTTTTTAGGATAGTTTCATATTGAGAGTGAACATGTCATATTCATCGAAGTACAGGGAGATATTTTTATAATTTTATATCATTAATCGATAATTATTTTTAATCTCATATAATAATAATTAAAAATTATTATAATAATAAAATATATTTGTCTATTTTTATGAGTGTATATGAATTTAATTAATATTATTATTAATAATAATAGTAATGATAATGATAGTAAAATAATAATAATAATAATGGTGGGGTATTAATCACCCTCTCCCTGTCTATGTTCTTATCCATTCAGTCGTTTCTCTTCCTTAATTACTTCCGTTATTGTACAAATTATTGGATTTGAATTCATGCCTAGTTTAAAATAAGGCAAGCAAAAACTATTAATATCGATTTTCTACTTGTGTTAAGATTTGTGGAAAAATTAATTGCATACGGTTGACATTTGAGAATTTTGGGAAAAAAACAGAGCTTCGGTTCCGTGATGAAGGAACCGAAAAATTTATGGGTTTCGCGTTGAAGTTGAGGTGTGAAATTTAGTGGATTAATAATTCACAATCTTTTTATTTCGTGTGGGAATAGGGAAGTTGAGATTCCCTTTTTTTTCGGTGAGAATCGGTGAAAGGTGAAACAGAGCTAAGAGTGTTTGATCGTTTCAGTAAAGAATAATATTCATTGGGTAATGAGTATGGGATTTTTTGAATACAAACCTTATGGTTTAGTGTGTATATTTATATATATGTATAGGTATACAGAAGATAAACGTTTATGAGTGATTTCAACAGGAGTTTGGAGCGGCTACATGTGAAAGAGAGACTGGGGGATAAAGAAGGGGGTGATGAGGCAGGTGTTGCGGTAGAGAAGCCGAAGGTAGTTAGCCTTCATAAGATTTTTGGTCTTGGTTGTTCGATCCAAGTGGGCTGGAGTAAATATTTCATCCTAAATTACAGCCAAATGTAAAGTTAAAGAGGACGATGATAATTGATGGCTGAACGAGTTATTCAGCGTTTACTAACATGAATGAAAGAACAATTGGTTTATATACAAGATATTAATTTCAGTTGGTTTTGTTTTTTCAAATTTCTATTGGAGAACTTGATTATTGATTTTTATGTGATCAAAATCAAATTCCCTTTCTTGAAATCTTCAGTCACTGTCTCCCATTTATACATTCAGGATTTATGGTGGAAACAATATCTCGGTGAGCTTATATTTACACATTGAAGATGATTTTTTTTTTTTTTTTGACATTGTTTGCATTCCATATTGTTTTTTACCCTCCATAGTGACTTGGGATATTGAAATGTCAATATGTTATATTTGTTAGCCATTCTCTTAGAGTGCTGCTGGGAGACCAGGGACATGAAACCCACAAAAGAGATCTACTGTCATTGCTTTGTTCCTACAAGGAATTGCCACCAATCAGTTTGCTTGATTCCAGGAAGACTTGCACTTTTGATCATGCAAGTGACACCGGAAAGAACCAATGTTTTCTACATGATGAAAGTTGGGCACAAGCATGACTACAGGTGCACTGCAAGCATGATTGCAGCATAATAGATGATAAACTTTCTAGACAAGGCTTTGTATATTTTGTAGCAGCTGGAAAAGGATTGATTGGAACCAGGAGTTGCCACATGCAATGGTATGTTTTGGCTGGGTAAGTTGCAATTGGTTGATGAAGCTGAGCAATTATTGGGAAAAATTCCTTTTTATTTCATTGTTTTTGTTTTGTTTTTGAATAAGACAGTATGATTTTCAAAAGATTGTTAATGTGCTTGTACAAGGTGGGCTTGTTATCTTGGTTGCTCACGTGAGTTGTAACTCCCTTTTTCGTGACACAACAGACAAGAAGCAGAATGAGAAAGTGTTGTACTTGATATAATAATGGCTTGGCAAGCTGCAAGGCTAGTCATACGCAGTGGCTAGAATCCAATTAAGATCTGTCTAGGTTACCGTTGATTTCATCTCTACGTGAATGTTGTATGATCCATATGCCCACCAAAGTGCCTTGCATCTCATGTTTATCACCATCAAGTAGGTGTAAGTATGAACTGCAAAAGAGGTCGTACTTTGTAGGAATCTCTTTTGTTGCTTGATGTATTTAGACAATTTTGGCATTGATCCTCTGCTGTACAACATCTATGAGATGCATGGGCAACGTATTGGATTATATTTCAAATATCGGCTGATATGTATGATATTAGGAGGTTTTGGTGCTGATGTTTCGCTTATTGGGAATAAGTCCCAATATGTCTCCATATTAGTGAAATATTGCAATATATCGACCGATAAATTAACTATATGTATCAGCCTTTTTTTTTTTTTTGTCTTGCTTCGCTCCTTGAAGTCTAAATTAATATGTTTCAAATATATTAAAATTTTCTAAGAGTCCTAAGTTTATATATTTTATAAAGGTGCAAAACATATATAGATTAAAAGTTTTGAAGTATTATCTGACCTGAGCAGATATCAAATTTTGTTTTGATAAAATTTACTATTATTTTTATAAACTACAAATATATGATAAAATATGGTCAAATGTTAGTATATAACTTACTTTTGATGTGATTGTAAGAAAAACATTTGCTTCCTTGTAGTTCGATACCAATACCTTTCACTTGATACTGCTTATATTGATATTTGAATACATGGTTAGATGCCATTTCCTCCCAGCACCAGTGGCACTTATTTGTGCATTCCCTTTCTTTTGGTTACCGAGAAAAGCAATATTCCCTGGGGTTGGCGTGCTTGTTAAATGGTGCAACGATCCTTGGTTTTTCTTCTTGGTTAGTTGTGAAATGAATGATGTTTTATGGAATTGAGCCTTTTCTTGTGAAATCAATTAAAAAGAGAGAATGGAGAAGTTATGACAATAATTAAACACACATCCCTGTATAGTGCGGTCTCCATTTCATGATGTTTTTTCTTCTTACAAGTTAAATGTTTGCTGTTTTTGAATGACTTGCTTATTGCTTGATGCTAATAAACTATATGTTTTTTGGATTCTCTGTGCTGTGAAATTGAAAGGTAGATAAGTCATGTGATTAATGAAAATATAAACATATTTCACCCTCCCCTCCAACCAAAACAAGGGAAAAAAAGTTGACGAGGCATGTAAAGTTGTTAGTGAATCTTATTAGCTTTCCAGTGTGACAGCATCAATTGTATGAGTGTTTAAAAAATCTTGACATCTTTGAAGCATCATTTTTGTTTATGCTGGTGCAATTAATCATTCCCTTTAGCCCTAATAGTAATCTCCTCTAATGAACTCACTGAGCC
The DNA here is from genome assembly GCA_033239525.1 of Nepenthes gracilis. NCBI lineage: Eukaryota > Viridiplantae > Streptophyta > Magnoliopsida > Caryophyllales > Nepenthaceae > Nepenthes > Nepenthes gracilis. Next base: position 29,146,991 of record BSYO01000004.1, read on the forward strand.
GCCTCACATCCCCACTTTGCTGCTCTACCACTGCTCGCACAACATCTACAATTGAGATCATGCCAATTATCTTTCCATCTACAACAGGAACATGCCTTATATGATTCTCTGCCAATGTCCACGGTGTGACATATTAGGATACTTAGTTTTTGTGCACAAATCAAACTGAAAATGTAAGTACTAATGAGCTATAATTATCTATATGAACCATGATTTCATTGATACATAATGTACCTGTCATTATCTGCATTGCCTGGAGGATTTTCATGTCAGATGTTACTGTTATCAACTTGTTCTGTTGTAAATCCCAGTATGGAACAAGTTCATAAAAGCAAATGTGGCATCTACAAGGGGAGAATGGGCAAGGGTAAAAAGTTGTTACCTCTTCAGTCATGATATCACCAACTCTTGTGTATTTAGCCGGTCTTCCCTCTGCAGCTATCTTCTTCAGGTAGTCTGTTTTTCATCCACCCCATTGATGGCAAGAAGAACTTGTTATACTGAGTTTTTTTTAAGCTGTAGTAGGGAGAATTATAGAGAAATAGGGAGAGCTCAATATAGTTGTTATCCTGTAATATTTGAGGCACTACAAAGCGAAGAAAATGGAGTAGGCGAGACCCATCTCTGAAACCTAGCCCTAAGCCCAGTCACTGGAAAATGCTCAATGCCTCCCAATTTCTATTTCAACCCTTCCACCCTTTATTTCTGTCTGTGCGGATATTCGTGGTGACATTTCTAGATGTTCTCATCATTTGTTTTGACTGAAAAAATCTATTTCCCCCTCTTTTCCACTTTCAGTATCTACTCTGGTTTGCCTTGTGTTTTCTGATTTTGTTTCCATGTGGGTCATCTGTCTTACAAATATTCCCGGAAGAAATTCTTGTTTCTGACCAGCTGATTGTGGAGTCTTGAGTGGCTATAAATCCGAATAAGCAAAAGTTGAGGATAAACGAGGTTATCATTATGGAAGGGCTTAGGAGCGATTTTGGATTACTGAAGGTAAATGCTTTGTAGTTTCTAAATAATATACAACTAAATAAAGGGATTTCTTGTTTGATATGAAAATGGGGATATGAAAGTTTTGAAAAACTCAAACACGTGATAGATAGATAGAGATATTGGAAATTCTCAAATGAGCCATGCTACTTTATATACATCAGGAGTTTATTAATGAGCGGGGCTAGGAAAAGCTTGAACCCAACTCCTACGAGGATAAATTTAAGCAACTTGAAATTCTTGAGGAGTTTTACATTTGCATTGGTTGAATAAATCGTCCACTTTTTATTGCGAATTGAAAATTCCTTCCTCTTCTTTAATTGTTGAAATTATACATTATGCTAGGAAGGTAATCTGGAAAAAAAAAAAAAGGAAGTGAAAGAAGATGAGTTCTTTATTCTTTTATACCTTTTTAGGAGTTGTGCAAAATGAAAGTTCCATGCATGCTCTAGATAAGAAATTGTAGAATAAACAGCAAGATTTTTCTTGTATCCTTTCCAGGCAATTGGAAAATAAAGAAATTGGTTTATATATTCCGGATATTTACAAAATAATTAGGTAAGCCCTCCATTTTCAAACATTTTCTAAGATAATATGGGCAAAATGAATTCTTTTTCCACTAACAAGTTTTTTATTATAGCTGTTATTCTTGCTATATCTTTTAGAATCTTCCCCTCTTTTGATTTGCTTGCATTTTGCCTTTACACAATGCAATCTTTCACTATATTTGATCGGATAGAATAAAATTCTATTCCTACTTTGTCCCAAGTAGAATTATTGTTCCACTGTTTAGCTATGCCACTGATAGGAATACAATTTCAAAAGAAATTATTATTCATTTAAAAAAAAAAAAAAAAACCAACACCCTAATTTTTTTTTTATTTGTGGTTATCCAAGAGTAATTATTTCAAGATATTTTTCTGTTTACTTTGTCACTTAATCAAAATCAAATTCTGGTTGAACATGAGTTAAGTTTAGATGAAAATTTATGATTGCTAAGTTAGGTTGGGCTGAACATTTACTCCATTATCGTGCCTAGCCCAAAAAATTAATTAGGCTTTTTTTTAGCGTGTCTGTCTATACTACTAATATATTTTAATCAAATCTTATAAAATTTAGCATATCTTGGAATATTCTTTCTTTATGTAAGAATTAAAAAGTCATGTTATACAAATTACTTGGTTATTTTTCTTACTATTACTATATAACAAACACAAGAAATTGAATTTCTAATTCAATTATACTCATTACAAGTGACTAACCAAATAATTAAATATTAATTTTTAATTTTGTTATCACTTATTTCATTCTTTGAAAATAGCTATTCTTTTTATATATTATTCCACTCAAGCAACCAAATCTAGTATTATTGTTTGGTTTGTTTCCTTGTTTCAGCATGCCTGATTGTCTCTTGTTGGCCATATCATTGATTCTATTTAAGTCATTCATTGATTGCATAGGCAACCTTTTATTTGTTTTGCTATTATAATTCTTGTAAGATTGTTTCTGTTTTTGCCGTGGCTGTTCTGTGCAGGAACGACTCTTAATACAGCGTTGGTTTTTGAAAAATATGGAAAATAGCAAGTGTATGAGAGCAAATGGTATAGTGGTTTTTATGAGGTATCTAGTAAATGTGCTATAAGTATTTTATGTTCATATAATTTGTAATTGTCACTCTAAGGAGCATGTTTCTAGCAAATTGTTCTCTGGAAATCACCGCTGAGAGAGCATTTGGTTAGGCCGCTAGGCCTATTTTACTGTTTGTTTTTCTTATGGTACATTTGGTTCTTAAAAATGGAATAAATTAAAGTGAAAATGGAACATAGATTCCTTTGAATAAAGTAGAGTGGTAATAACTATTACATTTTTTGGCTTATATAGGGAATAACTATTCTAAAGAGTAGTAACTATTCCCATCATCACCATCGTCTTATCATTAAAACCAAAGTCACCATCACTACCGAGGTCATTGTTGCCGCCATCACCACAGTCACCACAACAATCACTGCCTCTGTTGTCACCACTACCTGCAGGAATATCTATTTTCCCTACTTTTGGAATAATTAATTCTACTCTTCCATTGTTATTAGTTATTCTCACTTTTTTGATAATGAGTATTCTCACGAGATCAATTATTCCCACCTGTAAATTTATCAGTATTTTCTATTATGTTATCTATTTTGTTAATTCAGTATAATCCAAGACCCTTCTTGTGCCTCCCAGAATTTCAGGTTCCAATCTGGTTTATCTTTAGGAAATGTTGAAGCACCTACTGCTGTGTGTGTTAGTAAATAAGATGTCAGCGACATGTAATCACTTATTAGATAAACCATGTTTATTTGATGCTCTTTATTGTGATGCTGGTGATGTGGTTTTGAGAATATGCCTTTAATGTCCCTGAACCCATTATCTTGATGGAGATTCTCTACATAGCTTATAATAGTAAACAATCTAATGATATCGAAGTTGGTCAAGATGGGGAATCCATGCTTATTAGGGTGGTTTCCTTCGAGTCAAGGATCTCTCTCTCTTGCCAGGTTTTTATATAAGGCCAGTAACTTTTAGGCAACTTTGCCTGATCTTTGATATAATATTGTTTTGAATTTGACTCTTAAAACTTCACTTCTGAATGGAAATGTTTTTATTCTCATGAGCATTGCCAGTTACACTTCTCTGTATAATTCTAATGAATTCTGGGTAGTTGCATAATTTTCAAAAATAGAAGTGTTAGGCAAGTTCTTTAGGTGATCTATGTTGCCTGCCTTATGAGGATTATGTCTTAAGGCTGGTAGCAAGTGTCAACTGATTTGAATCCTTACAAAATTTTGTATAATATTCAGTTTTCTTTTTTATGAGATCTTGATTGTTTGTAAATAGGATTGATTATAATCAGGGTTGTAGTTATGCCATATAAATTAATTGATTGATTGTAGTAGGTTATAATTAAGAAGGGCTATTCGTATTTAATGGAGGAGAATTCTTGATAGAGGGACATTCAAACAAATAAACACATTTGACATGGTAGCAAAGCCCTAAAATCGTTAATTCGTGGTTATCTTGTGTTTCATTTGACTGTTGAAAGGCTTATGTTTCTTTCGGCTTTGATTTCATATTTCGGGTTTCCATGACTCTAATACATGGGTTTCGGCATTGATTTCTTGATTTGGCATGAGAGGTAGGATCACTTGCTCGTTTTCTGGCATTCTTGGTGTTCAATTTCTGCCCTGACTTGTTCTTGGAGTTCTCTTGGCTTCAATCTCTTGCTCTGTCTCATTCATGAAAGATTATCTCGGCTTTGTTTTGGTGTGCGGATTCATCCCAGCTTCAATATCTTGAGCAGACACAATGTTTTTCATCTTTGGATTTTGATTACTCCAAAATTCTCTCTGTGAGCGTGTGCTGGGCAACTGTTCTAAAGTGTCCAGATCTGGAAATTTTTAGAGTATTGCTTGCAGTGAGCACTGATCTTGGTTTCCTCCTTTGACTAAGTTCTCTCTCCACGTGGGTTTGTTCCTTTTTCAGCCCAATATCTCCTGTACTGATTTCATTTTGGTGCAGTGGATTACATTTTTAGACTCCTCAGTGCTGTTCCCCGTAAGCAAGGTTTGGGTTCCCCTGGCTAATTGCCTTGTGCCCTGTTTTCTTTATAATATATGGTGAAAATTCTATTATTTGTTTTAATGGAAAAAAAATCACATCACATCGGAGTTTTAATTTAAAATTTTTGCAAATGGAAGAGAACTTTGAAGTCATTTAGATAAATCATCTAAGGCTTCCATTGGATTAACAAAACTCGATCAATGTGAGAGTGAGGATGCTCATATCATGTCTTGGTAGGTTCAATTGAACTATATATAATGAATAATTATAGAAATCGTAGTACTGTAAGTAATTCATGCTAAGTGCCTTAGGGAACAGTTTATGATGAAACCAAGACTAGAATTGAAGACTGTATGGGCTGGGTTGCTAAATTGTAATTATGTTGCATCCTTGGATGTATGCTTGGGAAATTTCTACGAGAAGAGAAGTATCCAGCCACATAGCTTAGCATGACACGAGAGGTAATAATTTCTAAAATAGTTAATGTGGCATATATGGGTCAAAGAAAGGAAAATTCAAATCTTAGATTCAGTGTTACAATTGTAAAAGTTTAGATATATTGCAAAGAATTACAATATTAAAATTCTGAAATTATTGAAAAAAGGTGGGTCATATTACTAAAGACTGCTGCATACGGCCTTAGAATCGACAAGGTTGATGTTTTCACACTACTATCAAGTCTGTTTCAACTGTTGTCTAGCTCTTTTCTATTATTGATCAGCCGTCTATAAACACTCATTGACCTCCTCTCACACCCAAGATTGAATAATAGATGATTGTATTTCAATTCTGTGCCTTAGGCTTGCGAGGTAAGTAATGAAAATTGATTTTTGTTCATCTCAAATCAATGCCATTTGGAAATCTAAGCCATCCCTTTGCGAGGTAAGTAATGAAAATTGATTTTTGTTCATCTCAAATCAATGTCATTTGGAAATCTAAGCCATCCCTTTAACCATGTATTTGTATCACTAAAATTATTTAGAATAAAATGATTTTTGTTGGACAATTTGTAGAGAATAATTGTGAAATTTACTTTGACTGTAATTGTTTACTTAGATGGAAGATCCAAACTCAGAACTCATGCTCCATAAACCATGCATGTGACATCAAGTTATTACAAGGATGAGAAAACAAAGGAAATTACTAGAGAAATGATCTCATCCAGATCTTCTGTTTCATCCTTCCGCAATAAAAGAAGTGGAAGCTTTGGCGTAGAGCTACCTGTCAGACCATAAGACTTTGAATGCGCTCCGTGTGGAATAAGGTCAGTTGGGTTTAGATTGGACCAATATTTGATTGACTATATGGTTCTAGCAAATACTTGATGGAATCAAGTTTCTTGAGTATCCATGGGTTGGGTACGAGGCTTTTTAATAAAATTGTTATCATAGTGCCTTTGGATTTCTTACAACACAAGTCAATGTGTAGTTCGTATAAAACATTGTTCGTGGAAATCTTCTACCTTTTCTGGGTGTGTTACTCCCTCAGATGCAGTGAAAAAGATGTATCTGAAGTACTTGTATTAGGATGAGAAGTACATTAGGAAATTTTGAGCCGAGACCTGTGAGTTGTTAGTAAGATAAAAAGGCTTAATAGAAGGGAACGAGCTTAAATTGATCCGATTTTCACTGTTATACAATTAGCAGGATAAAATGTAACTAGAGGTTTTTGCATTCTTAATCTATTTTGATTTCTGTTATATGAAGTATATCCAAAACAACATTACGATTCTCTTATTTTTACACTCTTGTGCAGTTTCATACGCATAAAAGGGGAAAAGGATCTTAGGAAAGTAGAAGGTATACTTGATAATTGTGATTAAACTGAATTAGGAAACTGGTGACCATTATCGGGTACCTCTTTCTGTGATGATTCCTGCAATCAGTTGTTTGTCTCCTGGCTTTAGAACCACCAAAGACCCGACATTATTTTGTGCCATCTGCAATAATAATTTTCATCAAAACCATTTGATCCACATACTTATTCCATGAATTCAATCAGAATGGCGGGTTATCCTAAATTTTCGTAGATTTTGGTGAAACTTTACTTGCTTGACTGCATCATGGACGGAATCGTACGTGTGGCACCAGAGCCAAGAGCCGACATTTTCTTCTCCCTTTATCATGAGCACATCTTCCACTGTTGTATTCTCCAATCCTCTGTGCTGCATGGAGGGAGATGAGGTGACGCTGCCTGCCCGCAGATTTAGCCTCTTTATTTCGGCTGCCTCCCTGCCAGGTGAGTGCTGTAGAACTGCTAGCTTGACCATTTCCTGGCAAGATCGTACTGCTCGTAATAGTCCTTGCATTTTGCCAGTGTTAATTGTTGGTTATATTGGTGCTCCCTTGTTAGTATCAGAGTTGAAAGAGGTAATATTCAACGACAATTGTGGGGAACGCAAATCTCTGAGCCAACACTGGAATGAGCGAGTAATAAATAATTGCTTTCTGAAGGTGCATATATTGAGAGCCGGAGGAGGGTGAACAGAGGGCTGGCGTGCCTTGTTTGGGATGGCTAACTTGCAAATGGATTTTTGGTTAGAGTTCTTTGCTTTGATGCCTGCTTGGCTTCCACAGGTGGGAAAATCGAGGTACAATCCATCCGTTTTCTTATTCAGTTACGTTGAAGAGAGAATTTTGTTTTGGCTCATGCCCATTATTATCCCTTTTTTTTTTTCTGTTTAACAGAAGAAAAAACAACGCACATTTCAGACAACTAGTCAGAGAACTATGCACAGTTGAAATCCGGAGGCTACTTGTTCAAATTATAGAAATAGGTTTTTTTTATCAGTCTAAAACTATGCATGGCTAAGCAGTGGCTTCCGTTGCAACCTTTTTCTTTGTCCGATGGGTAACAACTAATAAGCTTTTTCAACCCAATAAACAAAAAAAAAAAAAAAAAAAAAAAAAAAAAAAAAAAAGGAGAACGCAAAATTTTAAAGCTTTTAATACTAGTTGGGTTTCAAAAATGTCGGCAACAATTAAAACACTGTATTATATTTAGTCTCCAAACTTCCTTTTCAAGCACTCCAGATTCCAAACACAGCCTCTGAGAATTCATAGAAAACTAGTCTCTTTTGAGATCATGAGTCACACTAAAGGTATGCTAGTCCTGCATAGCAAGACAAGAAAAAAAAAAAAAAAGAAAAAAAACAAAAGAAAACTACTTTCTTCCCTTGGAAGGGATGCAGCTCGTCCAAAAGATTTCTAAGGTATCAAAACCAAACCCCTCCCCCCTCCAACCCTTACCTGTGTATTAATATATGCGTAAGACTGTTTTCCATTGATCATCACAAAAACAAATACCGAGGACCTCCCTTTTCCTCAACACCAGATCACTTTCCTCCTAGCTGTGTATATATGGCAGATCAGAGGCCACAATTCCGTTTTCGGCTCCCTTGGTTATCAGCACCACCAGCTGCAGTTCCTCCTCCTCTGGAAGGACAAGCTGCCTCTGCACCTGCAGCACGAAGGCCTCCATCTAGTCCGGTGGGGGTCGCCCAACCTCCAGCCCCCCCTGTTCAGCTGCCTCCTCCTCCTCCGGTTCAAGCAACACCCACAACTGAGCCACCATCCCTATCTCAAGTTGCTTCTCCACCTCCCTCACCATCCGGTAGGGGCACTCGATACCGAGTCACTTCACCAGCACAGGCTTCACCATCCAGTGCAGCTCTGCCATCTCAAGCTGCCACACAGCCAGCTCAACCCCAGCTGCCACTAGAATCACCACCGAAGTCTTTATCTTCTCCACCTGATTCGTCTTCTCAGCTGGTCCGACCAGAGGCAACACCACCCTCTTCACCTTCTCAGGTACCACCTCTGGTGCAGCCAACAACAGAGCTCCCATCCCCTCCAAAGAAACAAACTTCACCCCCAGAGGAGTCTGAACGGGAAGCCACGAAACTCAGAAATATTCAGCCATCCACCACCCAAGAGACCGAAGAAAAGGCAGCCCTAATATTGGAGGAGAGCAAATCAGACTCCAAAGAACAACCTCAAGATAAGATCCAGTATGATGCGGTGACGATGCAGCCATCACAAGAATTAGGCAGCAATGGAGCAGATGTACCACCACCTCCTGCTGCAGCTGCACCTGCACCTGCAGAGACACCTGCACTGCTCCAGAAGTCGGACCTGCCAGCCGATGGTATGAATCTGGAGGCTCTTCCAGAATCAGATAGGAAGGTGGATGAAGCAAAAGGGGATGAGGAAGGGCAAGAAATCATAGGAGCAGCAGCTAAAGGCCAGCTGAATGGGAAACCTAAAGAAAGGGCAAAGATAGGGATTGTCCCTGAGAAGCAAGTGCCACCCACGGAAACTGTGGTCCCTACTTATCCAAAGGTAAGTAAGCCTCTTCCAAAGCCTCCCCTGTCCAATGGGGAGAAAGAGATCAGGGAAGACATCACAAAGTTTGTGCATAAGCACAGTATAAAGCAGGCAAGGCAGCCCGTGGATGATAAGCCTTACAGCATTATCACACTGGCTGGGGAAAATAGAGGAGCATCCATGCACCTGGGCTCAGAGCCTGCAAAAGGAGAACGGTCCATTCATATTCAGAGGGGCTATAAGATCAACCCAGACGAGAGCATTGACACTACCACTGACGGGGAAGGCAGCTCCAGGGAGAGAAAATCTGGATTAAATAAGGCCGAAGAAGATAGTAAGGCAATGAAAGCGTGCATCAACAGCAATGTACAAGGCATCAATAACTCACTTGTATGTAACAGCTCTGTAATCGAGAGTAATCCTGGTGTTGAGCTAGTCCGTTGCAGCCAGACAGAAGCCATGAAATTGAAAAAAGATGCGAGCACAGCTGAGGCACTTAAGGCAGAATTTAATATTACCCCATCTGAAAAGCTCACTTATGCACCCAAAGTGAGAAGGCGATGCCTCAGAGGCCTTTTCATGGAATCAAGTGACCCTGATTCAGACAATCCAGAAAAGCCTAGGCGTCATGGTTGTCGATTTGGTTACAAGGAAAAGACCAAAGACAGCATTGTAGACGCTCTCTGAAACATTGTCAGCCAAAAATTATAATCATGACGGAGGCAACCAGCAAGCACGTCTAATGAATTTGTGTGTGTTATGGTCTGATGTACAATAATAAGGATTCAGTATTATCCATCAAGAGATACAGTATTGGAAATTAAAGAATATGGACTTCTTATATGACATGCAATTTTAAAGTAAAAGGTTCCAAATTATAGGGGTGATTACAAACTTCTGCAGCTCATTTAACCCGAATATTCTGCATACAAAGATAGTCCACTTGCTAGAATGTTGCATATTCAACTGTTTAAGAAAAGGGATTGTTCGTATCAAGTAGGTCTAATGCTCACTATATTCTCTCCCTAATAGGCAAATAACTAATTAGTTAGATAATAAATAATCAGGTTGCAGAGTCTAGTAGTACATCATCTACAAAGGTTTCATATACGTTCTATAAGAACTTTCTCATTGCATGAAGTCGTCCATTAGCCCCTTAGCATATGGGGTAGGATGTGTGGGACAGGCACTTGATCCTTGTGTTATGCTGCCCACAAGGACTCCAATGTCGAAGCAGATTCAATGCAAAATGGAGTTTGGACGGCTCGGCTAGGACTTAGGCCCAGGGAGTTTGGCTCCCTGGAGCTCAACACTAAACAGCTCGGCTTAGTTAATTTGGATGAGTGTTCAAAGTATGCAAGATGGTGGTCTAGTAGTGGACATTAACCATCAACCAAAGTAGTTCACACGCAGAAGTGATTAGATGAAACACGAGGAGTTGCCGGCGGCAATTTTGACAGAGCGATTGGGGGCAATTCTTCGATGGGATAAGGGTATCCGTTGCAATTGCTAAGAGGAAGTGGTAGGGACAAGTATCCCACAACCATATAACAACTCTTCTATTGAATTTGCGTAACTAGTTACTCTTTTGTCTATATTGTGGGATTGCTTGCTAGTTTTCTGGGGGATTGACAAGCTGTGGGATTGGCCCTCTATTGTTCAGTATAATAAAAATGTTATTCACGTGTACTCTATGCCCACTTTATAAATATGTTGGGCTTTGTTCAGGTAAACTCTATATCCTTCTATTTGAGCATCTTTATCTCACAAACACACGCACACACATACACACAAAAACCAAAGAAGAAAGGGCTGAAGCAGGGCAAGTCAAGAGGGATGTGGTTTCTACACGGTGTGATTAGTGGGTGTTATTGGGTGTGGGATTGTGAAACCCAAAGGCTTGCCCTGTGATAGATGGAATCAAGGACTCACTTGAGTTATATGGTTGGCATAGCTTTAGAGCAAGAGCGTGAATGATTTACCCAATTAGAGGCCATTTGTAGGTCTTGTGCCAAATTAGGAGGTACAACCGTTCATGGAGCAAGTTGACAACCATGGGAAAGGTTGGAAGGCGTACCAACAGACCCTTGATTAGTTATCCAATGAAACCTTTGAGAAATGAATAGCGGGTGAGCAACACTAAGCTGGGAATACCGGTTTAACCATGAGAGTACTTGAGCCGAGGCCATTTTACTGACGGACAGAAATTTCAAGGAGTTAGAAATTTTCTATGGGGCATGGAGCAATTCTTTAACACCAATCTAGTGCTAGAGACTGATTGAGCGTTAAAACCCATTGATGCATTGAGTTCGAAAGATGAAACTAGCCTGGTTCTTGAAGAGTATCCCTCTCCAACCAATAAGATTTGTGAACTGCGATTGTGCAGCCAACAAGTTCCCCTCAAGGTGGTGGGAAGAAGTCTCTTGGGGTGGAGGACGATGTTGCAATCCCTAAGCTTAAAGATATGCAACCAATTGATGGGGGTAATAAGCTTCCTTCTGGGCTAAGAAACCCGTCACAAAGTTCTAAGAGCCCAAAAGTATGAAACTCCGTCCAGCTGTTATGCTTGTTGGAAGGTAAGTAAAATAGAAAAGCAACTTGAAAAGTGCATTATGATAATTCGATTAGATCAAGGTAGTGAATATTTTAGTACTGAGTTTTTTCGATCATTTTTTTTTTCAAAAAAAGAGATTTTCTTTTAGTAGGCTCCCCTTGAAACTCCTCAATTAAATGGGATAGCAGAAATGACAAATCAAATTATTAGATATAATTTGATCGATAATAAGTTTCATGGATCTTCTTATATTCTTTTGGGATTATATCATTAAAACAGTTGTGTATTTGCTTAATCGGGTTCCTTCTGAATTAGTTTCTAAACTCCATATGAGATGTGGAAAAAAAGGAAATCAAATCTTAAATATATTAAAATTGGGACTTACCTCATATATGTAAAACACTTAGAAACTATTAAATTAGATACAATGACTAATAAATGCAGATTTATAGGGTATCCAAAGTGAGATTTTGGATATTATTTTTATCATTCTATTGAACAAAAAGCAATTGTCTTAAATCATGCTACTTTCTTGGAAAAGGAGTTTGCGAAAGTACTATGGAATTTGAAGAAATACAAGAACTACAAATTACACTAGATTAACTTGTGGAACCAATGTAAGCATAATGTCTTGAAACACAATCAATTCATAGATCAGTTAGAATATCTAGGCCCAACAAGAGATATTTTAGTTTTTTTCATGGATCAATATATTAAAATTCTTTTAGATAATGAGGATCTTGTAAATTATAACGAAGCGATAACCGATATTGTTTTACAAAATTGATGTGAAACCATGAAATCTGAAGTAGAATCTATTTACTCCAATAAAGTTTGTAACATTATAGATTTACCATTGGACTTGAAACTTATTAGACAAAAATAGATATTTAAGAAAAAATATGGAATAGATGAAAATGTGAAACCTATAAAACAAGGCTAATTAGAAAAAAACTATACTAAAAAAAGGAGTTGACTATAAATTTTTTTTTTCCACCAATAGTCATGTTGAAATCTATTAAGATTACCTGGCCTTTACAACATATCAAAACTATAAGATATGACAAATTGATGTAAAAATGACTTTTCTTAATAATTTTCTTAATAAAGATATACATATGATATAACCGAAGAGTTGTAAATCTAAACATATTCTAATAAGATATGCAAGTTAAAATAGTCTATTCATAGACTAAAAAAAGATCTTTTAAAGTTGGAATATCTATTTTGATAATACAATCAATGAGCTTGAGTTTATCAAAAATCCAAAAAGATCCATTTGTTTACAATAAAATAAGTGGGAGTATGGTAGTATTATTAATACTATATGTAGATGATATACTTCTCATTGAAAATAATGTTGGTATGTCATAGTTGACAAAAGGTTGGCTATCAAAGAACTTTCCCATTAAAAATTTGGATGAAGCAACCTATATTATAGGGATTAGGATCTATAGAGATAGATCTAAAAGGTTGCTTGGTTTGACCCAGTTAAGATACATAGATTTAGTATTAAAATGATTCACTATGAAAAATTTTAAGAAATGGTTCATTTTGATAAGTCATTGAATTATTTTCTTTAAAAGTTATATCCTAAAAGAAACTTGATGAAAGAGAGCACATGATTAGGATTCTTTATACTTTGGCAATAGGATCCATTATATACGCAATGCTATATACTAGGCTTGATATAGCATACATTCTTAACGTGATAAGCATATATTAATTCAATTTAGGTAAAGATTATTGGAAAGTAGTTAAAAATATCTTACAATACTTAAGAACAATTAAGAGTATATTTTTGATACATGAAGAGGTAGATTTGAAAATTTAAAGATTCACAGACTTAATTTTTCAATTTGACCTAGATAATAGTAGGCTCATTTTAAGGTATATGTATATTCTAAATGATACTGAGATAATTTAAAAGATTTTAAATAAAATATTACTATTGACTAAACTAGTGAAGTTGAGTATATTACAGCTAATGAAGTTGCTAATGAGGCTAACTAGATTTGAAAATTTGTCATTGAATTGGAAGTGGTTCCGACTATTAGTTGTCCAATAGTATTGTATTATGACAATAATTATACCATAGCGTTTATGAAGTAATCGAGGTCTCATCAATGGATTAAATATATCCCTAGGCATTATCATCTCATCAGAGAATTTGTAGCAAAGAAGATGTAGAAAAGTTTAAAGAAGTATCTTTAAATAATATAGCAAATACAGTAACTGAGACATTAAGCTAGACATTATTTGATTGCCATTCAAAAAAGTTTGGTACGAGATAACATGGCGATTGACTTCAGTGCAAGTTGGAGATTATTACTGGCAGCATGCCCCATAAGCCATTTCAACTTGATTTGGTGGGTTACTATTTATACACTTTTTAATTTACATTTATAAAAGGCATTTATTTTTATTATATTTTATATTATTTTAATTTGTATGATAAAATTTCAAGGCTAGAGCAATACTTTTATAATTGTGATAAGATTATATTTTTGACTTATAAATACTTAAAACTCTAACTTGAAATATTTTTGGCTATTAAATTACTAAGATAGAATATTAGTAATCTGATTGGACCGATACAAATTATGCTAACTTGTTAAAGGGGCAATCGAGCTTATGGTCACTTATATAAAGATATTATGACAAGTTTACATGTGATTACTTAATTATGAGTTCATTAAATTGACTCGATAGAAAATATTTTAGATAGGCGTTTTGTTTGATGTCAATAAAAATCCTCACGTAAAATTCTTATATATAATCCTTAAACTTGATATCAGTTTAATATATCATATACGATTTATTATATTTTGATGTTACTAATATTATCCAAATTTGGATATATAAAGATAATTATTAGATACAATAAAAAATCTATTGAGATAGATTTGTGATTTATAAAGGGATTGTCACTTCTAGTTTAAAAGAATATGTCCCACATGATTAATTAAATCAATGGTTTGAAAATGTTTGGACAATACAAAATATAAATTAGAAAAAAAATTTTAATTTTATTAATTAAATTATTTATTAAAAATTATATAAAAACCAACATTGTAAGGGATGATATTTTCATACCCTTAGTTTATTGGGACATAGGATGATGATAGTAATTTTATTATGTAGTAATTTGATAGATAGGCTTTTTAATAGATGGCTATTTTATTCACTTTATTTACATAGCTATGATATCTATCAGGTATCACTTATAACTTATAAAATCTCTTAATTAATTATTATAAATAACAAATTTTATGAGAAATTGAAAGAATTCAATTATAATTAAATAAAATTTTAATTATTTAAATAAGATTTAATATTCTCTACTATTAACTTTGCTGGGTTTCAGGACTGGGGACCCGTTGATAAGGTCCAGACATCGCAAGGATCCAATGGGCCCAAGAGGCCCAAGCGATAAAGTCAGCTCAAATAGCGTGATAAAAGACCACAGAAGCCCACGGACCAAGGATGAGCCGTGGGAGGCGACGTCCAAGGAATTCTAGTAAGCAACCCCACTAGACCGTACAACGAATGGCGGCCTGCGGACGGGACTGATCGCTGCAAATATGACTTCATGGAAGAATAATTAGGCATGCATGTCTCGTTCCTGATAATAAGGACAGAGTAGGTAAAGTAGGTGACCAACTTCAACATGTATCAGCATTATGTGGACAACTAATCAAAGATGGTTCAAACGCTATAAATACCCCAATTGTGCATAAAAGAAGGGACGGGAGAAAAAAGAAAAAAAGGGAAAAGAAAGAGAGAAATAGGCTTGTACCATTTTGTAACTCATCTGTAATCTAGAAAAGCATATTAAACTCGTGTTATTGTCGGATCCTCATACAAGTTAGAATTAGGATCTGAGGACGCAACAAGTTTGATATTGAATCTAATAAGTCATACATATTATAAAATTATAATTATTATAACTCATGAAATATTGGTTTATATATTCACCGTAGAGAAAATATTCTAAATGATTGCAATTCGTTAATTTTTGGTATTAAATGGTTGGACTATTAAAATATAAAAGGATCTCAATGCTATTTTTGGGTGGGCCAGCCAAAATAGCTGGCCTTAAGATAGCTGAGGTGGGGGCGTTGGTTCCTCAATTAGCATCTGGGGGGGTGGGGGGGGGGGGGCGGAGGGGGAGGCCTTAATATTTGGACGGAGTCATGGCTCCCACCAACTCTCTCCCTTATTTCTTTGTTTTTTTAATAAATAGGGAGAATTGTTTGCCTAGTGAAAGTATACTAATGTGCTAATACTTCTATCCTATTATGTCATTTTTCTCATCATTTTTGTTTGAGTATAAAAAAATATATGAGAAGATAATTAGATGTATATAATATTTTAAGTATTATAATATAATTATTAAGTGGCTGTTAGTATAAATATGGATGATCTAATTTATTTGCCAACATAATAAGTCAAGAATATCGGTATGGATATCTTAAAAATTGAATATTTATGTGGTTGATTAATTTCGATATAAACTACATGTATATATTACCGTATTTGTTTCATATTTATATTTAGACATTTAATTTTATATTTATATATAAAATTAAATCTTTAAATATTCTCATATCACTTTATCGATAAAAAAAAAATCGTGTTACAAAGTCATAAAAATTTTGATTTTTTGCGGCGGTTTGCCCCATGATTTGCTTGCACAAGTATGGCCATCGTCCTTTCAGTAGTCAAATGACAACATGGCCCCATTTCCTCGGAACGGCTTACTCACAACTGGATTTCAAAATATTTCACAAATGATCTAAACTGAAGTTTATCAATGTCTTCGTATTTCTCTTTCCAGTATCTCTTCTCAAAGCGTATTTCTGTCTAAACAAACCAAAAAGCGGAAAAAGGGAATGACACTCGTCTTATTCATAAATATGTAGTTTCAATTACTCTGTCATCATCACTTTCAGAAAAACCTTCTTGTAATATGGGATGGAAGTTTTTTGTTGAATTTAAAGGTGACGGTGCTGGCGCTGGCGCTGGTGGTGTTACTGCCGGTGATTTTTGCCTATCAAGCTCTTCCTGTGGAGACTTTCGCGAATAAAGTGGCGGAAAGCAAACCAACATTTTTCTGCCCTTCACAACAACCCCGTTCTTCTTCCCTGAATATCAAAACATAGGACCAACTTTACATGATCCTCCAACAGTAATACTAATGACTAGAGAAAATAATATTCTAGGATCTGATTGTAGGAGACTACTAAGGAGGAAGTCTCACCGTTACTGCATCTACAATCAGATTTAGGACTGATTTGCATGCCCATTGGATACTATCTTAACCCTGAAATCTAAGGTATTGGGCTATCAAGAGAACATACAAGTATAGGTCATTGTAATTATTTTAGGTCCTTCACGTGGAAGTTGTTCTAACTCACACAAGTAACCGAAAAAATGAAGCTCTTACCATTTGCATGCTCCCTGGATGATGATTCAGAAGCAGTTGACCATTGAACGAGTGTGGGGTTGATGATGGCAAGGAGAGCCCAGAAGAAGAGTATCAAGACATATGCACTCTTCTTCATCGGCTGGCTGGCTGGCAAACGTTGCTGCAACTGGAGACCCTCCCTCTCTCTGACGGGAATTTTATTTCCCCAAAGAATTCAGGTAATAAGAAGAAGAGAGAGATAGAGAGATCATGGGTAGCGGAGAGGAGAGGACCTCCCTAACGCTTGGCTGGCCATGTTATAAAATCCCAAAACCCCAGTTGTTATATTTTTTAATTAATAGTTTTTCTGGGGGAGCAAAGTCAGATGTTAATGATTGAGATATTCTTGTTCAGTAGTTGGAGAGTAGTTGTACCAATTGAGATTGATTCCATATGTGTGATATTCATGTCCAACTCATTGTCTGCTGTGCTTTGGATTTTGTCAACTGTCCCAATCAACACTATTCCTTCTAACCATTCCCAGGAGAATATTTAAATTATAATTTTTTTAAAAAATTAATAGTTTTATATCCATAGTAGATGAAAATATATTTCAATTCGGCAGCATTTTAAATCATGTAATACACACATGATGCCAATAAGTCTCATAAACATAAAAAAATAAGTAAACCCTATTTTGAGTTTTTGATATCATGTATGTACAAGTGAATGGAAATATGATAAATTTATTTAAAATTTCATATTTAACAAGAATAGTTTGAATATGTTTTTTACTAAAAAAAGAACAACTCTATTTCACTCCACGCTGGCGCCTCCCCACCGTCCAGGGAAATTGAAACAAGGCGAAGTAAACAAATGCATAGCGTGCGAACACCCACTGTTCTTTCGAATTCCGTTTTTAATTAATTAATTATTTATTTAAAAAGTGTTTCGTAAGTTATTCCAAAATAACTTGGTAGTACACAAACAGATTATCTAAAATATCATGTAATATTTGCATAATATTTGTTCAATCAACAATACTTATTGAAAGTCACTCTTATCGGTCTCATTGCAGCTGATACTCCGGCACCACCGCCACAGCCAAGAAACCGCAAAAGCTCGCACACAACACAGCTTCCACGAAGATATCGGGCTACATATAGTTATTTTATTATCACATTTAATTACACTTACAGGATATTGATATATATTACATTGTTAAAATATTGGTATATTGTTAGGACAAGGGTATACACGTGCGTTGGCTTTTCTATTAAGCCCGTGGCTTAACTGGTAGTATATACTGGCCAGGCACAATATTGGAAAGCAGGACAATACACATTCTGTTTCTCTGCTTCTTGTCTTCTCTCTCTCTTTCTATCTCTCAAACTTTTCCTTTTTCCCTACTGTTCACTATCGTTTTCCCCTCCTCCCAGAACTCCCCCTCCCCTCTTATAACCTAAATCCGGCAGAATCGGCTGGGTTGCAGCACTTTAATCGGCATGGTTGCAACATTATTGGTGCTTTTATTGAAATAAATGGCGAAGGAAATGACGACGAGGTACCGGGCGCATGATGAATCCATTGCGAGCATCTAGCAGGAATTGAGGGAACATGCAGACCGCATCTCCGCCCTTTCCACCACCACCGACCAAATCCAACACTCCTTCAGCAAACTACAACAAACCCTCACTGAGATGCGCCAATCCCTAAATAGCCTGGAACGCCAATCCCTACCCACATCAAATCCGCCACTCTTACCCACTCCATCTCCTTTTTCAACTGCTTCGGCGACAACTCCAACCCCTCAAACCCTTGCTCTACTACCGGCACCTTCCAACGTCACACAAATCTCCACCTTCATTCGCTTACCCAAACTGGAACTGCCCTTCTTCACCAGCGAAAATGTCCTCGGGTGGCTCTTCCAAATTGAACGTTTCTTCTTGTTTCATGACACTCCATCTGACCAGAAATTGATGGTGGCCGCGTTCTACATGTCTGGCACCGCGCTCCAGTGGTACCAGTGGATGCACGCCACCGGCCAGTTAACCAACTAGGAGGACTTTCCAAAGCCCTCGAGCTCCATTTCGGACCCTCTTCATATCTGAATCCAGAAGCTGCCCTGTACAAGCTCCGGCAAGGAACCACCGTGACGGCTTACATGATGGAGTTTGAATCGTTGTCAACATGAACGCACGGCTTATCGATCACCAATCTGCTCAACTGCTTCATCTCGAGCCTGAAGGACGACATACGGAGGGAGCTTCTGTTGCTGAAGCCAACCACTCTACCCGATGCGATTGGGATGGCTAAATTGGTGGAGGAGAAACTGGAGGCCTGTCGACCAAATTGGCCACGCACTCCTGTATCTCGGCTTCTAGACATTCTGGCACCAGTGACGGTAAAACCCCCTCTCGCTCCACTACCTATAAAAAAAATTGACCCCCTCAGAAATGGCTGCTCGCCGTGCTCGAGGGTTGTGTTTTAACTGCGATGAAAAATTTGTCCCTGGCCATCGCTGTAGCCCACCTAAATTTCTGTGTATGTTGGCTGAGGAGGAAGGAGGTGCTTTGCCCGGGCTACAGAATTTGGAAGCGGGCTCTGAGGACCCCGATTCTATGACTGATCTTCCCCACGAACCTGACCCACCTTGCCTTCCACCAGAATCCATTCCCAATATCTCTCTTCATGCACTAGAAGGGCATTTTATTCCCTCCACCCTACGGTTGCAAGGCTCCATCTCTGGACTACCTGTGATCATCCTCATGGACAGCGATTCCACTCATAATTTCCTACAAACACGTATCGCCAAGTATCTTGGCTTTCCCATTGAACCTTCTTGTTACCTGAATGTCACAGTGGGAAATGGGGCCTCCCTGAGATGTGAAGGACTCTGTTCGAAGGTGGAAGTCACCCTGGGACAAGCTTGCTTTGCTGTTGAACTTTATTTGTTACCCATCTACAGGGCTGATTTGGTATTGGGAGTCCAATGGCTTACCACAATCGGCCCGGTGGTATTTGACTATCGATCCCTCCGGATGAGCTTCGATCACGCTGGCACAAGGCTTACCCTGCACGGCTTGCCCCTGGCATCTGTAACCACAATGACATTGGGGCAATTGAAAAGGGCTGAATCCACCCAATCAGTGGCCTCCTATTTCCCGCTCACTATGCTGCCTACGGAAGATCTCTCCCAGCATTCGACTCCACTGGATTTCCCCACGCTTACATCAACCACAGATCCACAAATTATCCAAATGCTCACCCAAATCATCAATTCCTTCGCCGATATTTTTGAACTGCCACATGGCCTATCACCACCATGCTCCACCGATCATCGCATTCCTCTCAAACCACAAACCGAACCCATGAATGTTAAGCCCTATCGCTACCCCCACTTCCAAAAAACAAAAATGGAGCAACTGATTCCCGAAATGCTTGCTGAAGGAATAATTCGGCCGAGTACCAGCCCCTTCTCCTCCCCAGTTTTGTTGGTCAAGAAAAAAGATGGTAGCTGGCATTTTTGTGTGGACTATTGCGCTCTCAATGCGCTCACCATCAAAGACCGGTTCCCCATTCCAACCGTGGATGAGCTACTGGATGAGTTACATGGGGCATGGGTGTTTTTGAAGCTGGATTTACGATCTGGATACCACCAAATCAGAGTGTATTCGGCCGATATCCATAAGACGGCTTTTCGAACACATGAGGGTCACTATGAGTTCTTAGTAATGCCCTTTGACCTGTCCAACGCGCCCTCCACCTTCCAATCCGAAATGAATAACATTTTCCGTTTTGTTCTCCGAAGATTTGTGCTAGTGATCTTTGACGACATCTTGATTTACAGCCCTACCTGGGAACAGCATTGTGATCATGTGGCTCGGGTCCTCCAGATTCTGCGGAACCAGATTTTTTATGTTAAGCGCAGCAAATGCGAGTTTGGGCAAATTTCGATCGCTTACCTGGGACACATCGTCTCAGCCCAAGGGGTCGAAGTCGATCCTGCCAAAATTTTGGCAGTTCAGCGCTGGCCAACACCAACCACTGTCAAATAGCTCCGGGGATTATTGGGCTTGGCCGGGTATTATCGCCGATTTGTCGCCCAATACGCCCAAATCGCTATGCCACTCACGCAGCTGTTGAGGAAGGATGCCTTTGTCTGGACCGCTGATGCCACCACAGCCTTTACGACCCTCAAAATTTCCCTCACAACTACTCTCGTACTGGCCCTACCCAACTTCTCCAAACCATTCACCATCCAAACAGATGCATCTGGACATGGCACTGGTGCTGTGTTACTCCAAGCGGGACACCCCATTGCCTTCTTCAGCAAACAGCTCAGCTCTCGACTACAAGGTGCCTCTACGTATATACGGGAGCTCTGTGCTATCTCCGAGGCCATCAAGAAATGGCGCCCATATCTGCTGGGCACACACTTCCTAGTACAAACTGATCACTTACCCCTCAAGGCACTCTTAAACCAAACCGTTCACACTCCTGAACAGTAGCGGTGGATCACTAAATTGTTGGGCTACTATTTTGAGATCACCTACAAGCCCGGCAGGGACAATTGCCCAGCAGATGCCCTTTCTAGACTGCCAGAGGGCGCCTGTCATGCTCTCTGTGCCTCCTCCCGCCTGCCGTGGCCTCCCGATTTCGCCTCTCCACAATTTTACAAAATGAATTCAGCTTCAGCCGACTTACTGTCTGCTATACAGGACCGGCCTGGGGACTTTGAACACTACTTAGTGCGCGACGGGTTGGTTTTATTCAAAGGGCACGTCTTCATTCCCCCCGAATCAGCGTTACAGGACCTTATTTCGCATGAGTATCATGCTTCACCCACGGGGGGCCACACTGGCTTTCAGTGCACGTTAGCGCGTATCACCACCCACTTTTATTAGCCCAAAATGCGCAACAACATTCACACCTTCGTCTCCCAGTGCACTACATGTCACCAAGTTAAACCCCTCAACTCGGCTTATCCTGGCAAGCTCCAGCCCCTGCCAATACCCATCACCATCTGGACTTCTATCTCCATGGACTTCATCACGCATTTGCCCCCTTCTCACGGCAAAACTGTTATCTGGGTGGCCGTTGATCGACTTTCGAAGTATGCTCATTTCGCGGGCCTCCACGCACCCTTTACAGCTGAAGACCTCGCCGCTGCTTTTGTCCAAGAAATGTGTCGCCTGCATGGTATGCCCTCTGAAATTGTCTCGGACCGTGATCCCATCTTCATGAGCAAATTCTGGACCGAGTTCTTTAGGCTGCAAAATACCACATTAAGCCGCAACAGCTCCTACCACCCCCAAACTAACGGCCAAACAGAAGTTGTCAACCGTTGTCTCGAAGATTATCTTCGTTGCTTTGTATCCGACCACCTTGCTACCTGGGCTCAATTCCTCCCTTGGGCAGAATGGAGTTATAACACCGCGTGGCATTCCTCTACTAAGATGAGCCCTTTCGAGGCCGTCTACGGCATTTCCCCTCCTTCCCTGGTCGAGTACCTTCAGGGCAGTTCCCCAGTCGCTGCTGTAGACGATTAGCTCACAGCTCGGGCTTCCTTGCTCACCCAGCTTAAGGCCAATCTGCTGAGAGCCCAAGTACGCATGAAGAATCAAGCGGATGCCCATCGTTCCGAAAAAGAATTTCAGTTGGACGATTGGGTTTACGTCAAGCTCCAACCCTATCGCCAATCATCGGTCGCCCACCGACAATCCAACAAGCTGGCCAAACGGTATTATGGCCCTTTCCGTATTATCGAAAAAATTGGCCCCGTTGCATATCGCTTGGATCTCCCAGCTTATTCCCGGATTCACCCTGTCTTCCACGTTTCCCTGCTGAAACCTAGCCCTGCAGTTGGCCCCAGCCAACCAGTCACATTTCCCCTGCAGCAAAGGGTACTCAACCCCTCTTAGCTCCAGTCCATATCTTTGGCTTCCGCAAGGTACTTCAGTGCGGTGCCTTCATCCCAACCTGCCATCGACACCACGTGGGAACCAGCCGCGGACTTTATGCAAGATTTCCCTTCTTTCAACCTTGAGGACAAGGTCGTGTTCGATGAGGAGGGTAATGTTATCGGCCTCATTGCAGCTGATACTCCGGCACCACCGCCACAGCCAAGAAACCGCAAAAGCTCACACACAACACAGCCTCCACGAAGATATCGGGCTACATATAGTTATTTTATTATCATATTTAATTACACTTACAAGATATTGGTATATATTACATTGTTAGAATATTGGTATATTGTTAGGACAATGGTTTACACGTGTGTTGGCTTTTCTGTTAAGCCCGTGGCTTAACTGGCAGTATATACTGGCCAGGCACAATATTGGAAAGCAGGACAATACACATTCTGTTTCTCTGCTTCTTGTCTTCTCTCTCTCTCTCTCTCTCTATCTCTCGAACTTTCCCTTTTTCCCTACTGTTTACTATCATTTTCCCCTCCTCCCAAAACTCCCCCTCCCCTCTTATAACCAAAATCCGGCAGAATCGGCTTGGTTGCAGCACTTTAATCGGCCTGGTTGCAACAGTCACATAATATTTGCACCAAATTTGTTCAAGTGAAACTGTTTATGGGAAGTTTTATGGGAAGGTTACGAACTGACAACTTATACACTAAATTAGGAAGGATTTTCAGTCGTTATCCGCAAGAGAACCCTGAGTTGACTGCTTAAGTATCAATACTATAAGAATTTTCTAGTGGTGCCATCGAAATGGCCACGAGTTAGCCGCTCAAGCGGCCACGCAAAATATGAAAAGTGTTGATTTGATTTTTAGTGTATTAGAAATCATTTTCAGTATTAAGAAGTGTTGCACGAAGAGTAAAAAAAAAAAAGAGAAGATGAAGAGGCCTAACGTTCGATTGATATTTGTTTTGAGTTTTATTATTTGTTATGGTCGAATATATTGCTGTATTATCAGTTTTTGAATGTATTATTATTATGTTGTTTTTTTTTTAAATATATTTTTTCTAATAGATTGATAAGAGTGTTGTAGCTATTTTCAATCAGTTATCCATAGAGATTATTATGGAGGAGGAATCAGAGGAAAATTATATTTATAACCATATATTATTACAGTATTTCTTTGAGAGTCTGCTTTTATTGTGCTGATTGTATACATATTTTTGTTTCTAAAAAGTCCCAACAGCACGTAGCTTGCTCATAAATTGCACCCAATATCCCGGCTTGATGATTTTGGATATGGAAAGACATAAAATTCCTACATTAAGGTTCTCATCAACTCATACAATTTTCATTGTATAACATATTAAAAGACAAAATATGTCATCTATACTTACTCAGTATTGTAAATTACTTTAATTGAAATAAAAAATATTAACTTTTAGGATATTCATTATCATATTTCTTCCTATAAAAACTTTGTGTATAAATAATTTTTTATACTTGGATCTATTATCATTGAATTTCTTAAGCCACTTTGATACAGTGCTTTTCTCGAGAAATTAATAGATAATTTCTCTTTTTTCTCATTATAATTTATACAAATATTATACAAATCATGTATATTCTAAAATGATAGATATGGATGTCCTTTTATAGAAGGATAGAGGATCATTCTTAAATTATTAAAATACTTTTTCTTTTGCCAAAAAAATACATTTTAAATAGATTTAATCATTGAAAAATGGCATATCTTTTAGCTCAATAGGTATGTTTCAAAATAATATATCTATTAAAAAATAATATATCTTTTTCATTAAAGAATATGTCATAAACGAACGTATCTTTTAAAAAAATTTTCTTTAATATATATATATATATATAAACTAATAAAATTGTATTTAATAAATTAATAATTCATATATCTTGTCATGTGAAACATATTTTTAATATTCTCCTACTTGATCTATATAACAATAATATTTATTAAAATTAATTAAAATAAATTTTAAGCGTGTAATATTATAATTTTCTAATAATTTAGATATTATAATACTATAATAAAGTAATTAACAAATACGAATCATGATGGCTCTATATTATTATGTGATATAGTTCTTTCCATGTATAACAATACTTGTGAATCATATGATTAAAGTTTTAAATGAGAAATATTTGTACAGTTTAATAATAATATTTTAGTGAGATACTATTCTTATTATCATTAATTCGAAATTTTAAATTTGAATAATATGAAAAAATAGAAGATTTCAGAAATAATATGAAAAAGTAAGAGATATTTCTAAAATATTTATGGTTTGAGACTTTTATATAATAAATATATATAATAATAATATAAAAAGTTATCAATAAAAGTGATAAAATATTTTTTTTATTTAAAGATAAAGAGTCAAAAGGCTCACATATATCTGTATATATAATCTTTAAAAGTTTTGTATTTCTTATGACACCCATCTTTGTATATTTAGATTATTTTCTTTTAATATAATCCATATATACATTAAGATCGAAGAAATTAAGATTCGGCAAAATCTCTTCTTTCACTAATCTTTTATCGTGATCTTTAAATATATCACCAAATCTTTTATATCATAAGAAAAAAGAGTTCTCATTTATACGTTTACGTTTTATTTCAATATCATAATATAGAGTTACAACAGGTTTAGCACAATTTTGGTTAATATTAATTTTATAAAAGTCATCAGAAAGAGTTCTTGAACTAAAGAATATTTTATTTTTGTATAAGCTTATTATTTTATTTTTAAATTTTAAAGGGTAGTTTTGAACATTAAATTTAAAAATAAAAATAAAATTTCTAGAAATAAATGGTTCATATGGTATTTTTAATAAATCAAAATATAACTCAAAATTAAAAAATAAATAAAAAATTTTAATAGTAGAAACAGAAATTTGACAATATTTTTCAATGTAATAAAATTTTTATTTTGATTTAGAATAATTGAGGTAAAAAATCTCTCTATCATTTTAAAAATATGAGCCTTAGAATGTAAATCGAACCATCAAGTATTAGAAAGGATTTTAATTATGTTTGATTCAAAATAAATATAAACTAAGTACTTATCTTTTTTTTTTAAACCAAATTTTTTTTTTATAGCAATCGTTTTTAAGGTGTCCTAATATTTTATAAAAGTGACACATTTGATTGTTTTTTTTTCTTTTAAGTCCTTGTATTATAATGGGTTCTTTTTCTTTTGATAGTTTGACTTTAATACTATCTCTTGCTCTTCATAACCTATTAAATTTATTAAATAAAATTTTAATTATTCAAATTTTTTCTCCTCTAGAATCAATATATTTTTTCAATTCATTGACATTTTAGTTATATTTAGTAGTACTGTAATAAATTTGAAAAGATTTTTACTAAGGAGGAAGAGGATTTATTGTAAATTAAATAAATAAAGATTCATTCGTATCCATACCAAAGGTTTTAAATTTTAGAGCCAAATTGATCATCTTAAGAATATGCTTCTACATTTCTTGAATACCATTAAATTTCATAGTAGTAAGTTTTTCCATTAGCGTCCCCGTAAGAAACTTATCCGTTAGTCGAAAATAATTTTTCATAACTTTTAATAAATCTTTAACATTTTTAATTTTAAAAAAATATAAATATAATATTATTAGCCATGATCATTTTTATTAATGTCATACTTATTTCTTTTGACTTTTTTTATACTCTAAAATAGGACTTTCTTCCTCACTACTTGTACAAGTAATAATAATGAGTTTCTCCGATTGTAATACTATATCAAAATCTAACACACCTAGATGAAATTCAATTTCTTCGATCCAATTAAAAAAATTAGTTTCATTTAACATCAAAATAGAAGAAGAGTAAAAATATAATGAAATCAGTTCAAATACTATAATAAGTTAATATGTTTAACATTAATATTTTAAATTAACAAAAATAAAAAAAATTTAAAAAATAAATAATATTATTATAATCTACTTTTGGATGTAATTATAATACATTAATTAACTATTACAGTAATTCTTAGTCACTTATAAAAATAATTAATAATATTCTAAAATTTATATAAATTTGTTACCTTTAGATATCTAGGATCTAATTTAAAATAATAGATATTTATTAATTATCCTATCTAATTAATCAATTATATAAAATTTGGTATACCTTTAAGCCTATCATAATATTTACTAATTAAAAAATTATAACACTTTAAATTTATAAAGTAATTAAATTAATATATTAGATAACTATATTAATTTTTTATTTTATAATTTAACATTTATAAAATAATTTAGTCAGACTGCTTTGATTGTTACTAAATTATATCATTACTTCAATACTCAATTGTAATTATTTTATAAAATATTATAAATAATATTTATATGAATTTAAATACATAATATTTTCTTATGATAAAGTAATAAATTTAAATTTTATATAACATAGATGTTAAATCACATAAACAATCACACACGCACACAGAGATATATATATATATATATTTATATCAATAAACAAATGTATATATATATAAACAAATAAACAAATATATATTTTTTACTATATATATATATATATATATATAAAGAAATATATATATTTTACTATATTAATATATTGTATTATATTATTTCACTTTCCTCTCTCAATTTTTCGCACTGTCGTCTTCCTTACCTCCTACCTCCCGATCTCCCAACCTCAGACAATCGGAGCCTCTCTTTCCTCCATTTTCTTTTTCCTTCGGCGCCCGTAAGTGCGAAAAATCGACGCCTTTCCCACCGCCTCCGCCGCCAATTGTCGCCGTTCATCGGTTTCAATCGATGCCCATTAGACAGGCAATGGACCAATTGCGACCGTCGGGCAACCGGTAACGCTTCAGCGGAAGTTTTGCCACCAAATTCGGCAACTATTCATATTGTCCGGAAACAAAACGGTGATGAGTTCAATGGAAAACTGTCGTGTCATGGGCGGCCAACGATGGGTTCGGTGGAAAGCTATTGAAAATGGCAGCAAACAAATTGACGTGCGGATATACAATTTTTCCACCATTAAAACTGCCGGTACTGTTTTGCATGAACCTTTTCTTTTTAATTATTATTATAGCAGACAATAGCCTGGAAAAAAAAAAAAATACGGCCATCAACGGCGGCAGGCGTTTAACGCCTGAGCATGGATGACATGAACGAGGGATTATGGACAATGGCCCAGGCCGGGGGACTACTTTGACAATTTGCAAGGTAGCTAGCAACCAGTTAGAAATCGTCAGAGCTACAACAGCAAACCGCCACCTAACGTCGGATGCGAACTTAAAAAAAGGAGAAAAAAGGCTAACTGCCACCTACCGTCGGTGGGATTCAAGTGTTAGAATTGTTGTCCGTAATAAGATATACACTAATTTGTTGAGTTTGACTGAATGTTATATTTCTGTATGTATATATATATTATTATAAAAACAACAATAGTAGAGACTGTTTTTTGAAAAGAGACGAGGGCACTCCTGGAAGAAAAGAGTGGCATTATGATAATTAAGTAACTAGCGTGAAAGAAATGTAACTGTCATCATTTTTATTTATGTGAAGAAAAAACAACTTATATTGGTTTGGTTAAAGAAATAAATAGAAAGAAAATTAGTGCCAGCTGTTGGAGATAAGAATGAATTGTAATCCTTACTTTTAACTTATTGAACTTCACCAACCAAAGCTCGGGTGACCCATTTACAATTTAAAATGACATAATCACCATTTATTTGATAAGTAAATAATTTGTAGGTTAGATAAAAATAAGATATACATTAGAGCCCCAAGCAAGTAGAATAGGACAAAACCACCGAAGCCATTCCCCAAAAAACAACCAAAAATACCGTTGTCTAATCCCCTGGCAATCCCCCCAACCCCCGTAAAAGAAAAAAAAAAAAACAGGGTGAAATGAGTACGATGACAGAATGATCAAAATTCCGGAAACAAGATGTTTCATCTTGTAAAAATTTTGCATGTGCGACGAGAATCCAACGGATTCTGGGGCATGTACACCGCCGGATTCTATGTAATTTATTTACCGAATATGGTGATTAATAAAAATAGCTTGATTCGAATGGGACCTAAGTAATAGATTTATTTAAATTTAAACCTGCATTGTTAATTATTTATAAAATGAATGGGATAATTATTGTTGGTATCAGAAGAAGACTTGATCGCAACTTTATCTTTGATATCACTTGTTGGGGTTCGAAACTCGAATTCATCCGATCCGGCACAGTAAAAATCCGAACCCCTCGTTAGTCGACAATTATTAATTTAGTAGGCACAATGAACAAAAGAAATGCACAATATTTTTAACGTGGAAATCCTTCACAAATCAAAAAGAAAACTACATGACAAACTACAAAAAAGACTTTTATTATATAAAATGGTTACAAAAACCCCTGAGATAGAGTATCCACTACACATTCGAAGCAGAACAAGAAAAATCACCCCAGAGTAAATAAGAAACTCCCCTTCACTCTTAATTTTTTATTTTTCTTCTCTCATTCTTCTTACTGGTGGTACACTCTACTCACTTTGATTTCACAAGTGTAATGGTAGATGGTCGTCTCACAACCGTGGCAGCTCGCCTCGTAGCCATTCACATTGCTGCTTCCTTTGTCCACAGCAGTGTCTCATTTCTAAAGCGCCTGGTGTGTTCCTTATAAAGACTTTGATTCCAAATCTCATCTGCTCATCTGGCCTGATTTTTACAGATGATTTACCACGCCAATCCTGTCTTTTTCCTACGACATCATCAGTTCCTATACTTTTCCAAACACGCGTGCTCTTCAGGTCAATCTGCTTTTTACACAGACGGTGCTTGCTTTACATGATAGTTATCTGTTCTATAAAACTTACAAACTCTGGAAAGTCAACACCCTACATGGACAGCTGCCAACATTCCAGTTATTCCGTCCTCCTTTCTCAGCCGGTCAACATCCCGTTGACTGGCTTATTCTGTCAGTCGATCAACCTCCTGTTGACCGGCTTCTTCTCTCAACCGGTCAACCTTCCACTGGTTGACTTCTACTGCCCCGTCGGCCGTACTCTTGCAACCCTGCCTGATTACCCCGGCAATTGCCCCTTTGGCAATTGCCACTTCGATATTTACCCACTCCGGCAAATGGTCTCTTTGAGATTTGTCTGTTCTGACAAACGGACTTATTTGAGATTTGCCTTATTTGGCAAACAGTCACCTCCGAGATTTGCTTTCTTCGGCAAACGACTTCCTCCGAGATTTGCCTTCTCCGACAAACAGTCTTCTCCGATATTTACCTTCTCTGGCAAATGGTTAACTTTTGAGATTTGCCCAACCGGCAAACGATCTTCTCTGATCTTTATTGCAGCCAATTTGTAATACTTTGAATATCTCACAAAATATGTATGATTCTACACGATACATCCGTTTGTTAAGTCACCCACAAGGGAGCGACTAAACTTATCAAACTTTCCCTTACGACCTTATGGGAAAACCTTTGCCTTATCATCGCCTGCCTTCCGACAGTTTTTCTTCAATTGGGATTCCAGCGTTAGCCTCCGTAAGCCTGAATAACACCTTCTTCTACTCAACTGAACCTGGAGTAGTCTAACTCCCCTTCAATTTCTTCCTCGCGGTCGAATTATTCTCCCATACTTTCTGCCTCGACTCTATGGCTCCACCCTTGGCCCAACACAACGTCGTCCTTGGTCTTACACAGTTCCGTCCTTGACCCTCCTGACTCCGTTGTGCTGTTACCGTTCATTCCCTTGCCATACCAAATGGCAAATTTCTCGATAACGACACCATCAAGCCCTAAGAGACTTGATATAACCTGTCTCTAATACCACTTGTTGATATCAGAAGAGGATTTGACCATAACCTTGTCTCTGATACCACTTATCGGGGTTCAAAATCCGAATTCACTCGATCCGGAGTAGCAGAAATTTGAACTCCCCATTAGTTAACAATTACCAATTTAGTGGATACAAGAAATAAAAGAGATGCACAATATTTTTAATATGAAAATCTTTCACAAATCGAAGAAAAAAATCACGGGATAAACTCCGAAAATGGCTTTTATTATGTAAAATGATTACAAAAATCCCCCGAGATAAAGTATCTGCTACACACCCAAGACAGAATAAGAAAAATCACTCCAAAGTAAGGAAACTCTCATTGACTCTTAACTCTTTGTTTTTCTTCTTTCTTCTTCTTATTAGTGGTACACTCTACTTTAATTTTACAAATGTCGCCTCGTAGCCCTTCACATTGCTGCTTCTTTCGTCTATAGTTGTGTCTCATTCCTAAAGCATCTAGTGTGCCCCTCATAAAGATTTTGACTCTAAATTTTATATACTCACATGACCTGATTCTTGCAAATGATTTATCACATCAACCCTACTTTTTTTTGCAGCTTTATCGGTTCCCATGCTTTCCTATATACACGTACTCTATAGGTCAACCTGCTCTCTGTACAGACGACGCATGCTCTACATGACAATTATTTACTGTATAAAACTTATAAACTCTAAAAAGTCAACATTCTGCACAAACAGCTGCCAACATTCCAGCCATTCCTTCCTCCTTTCTCAACCGATCAACATTTTATTGATCGGCTTTTTCTCGTTGTTAGTCAATCTCTTGTTAACCGGTTTCTTCTTTCAGCTGGCCAACCTCCTGTTGACCGACTTTTATTACCCGGTCGTCGGCTAGTCATACTCTTGCAGCCCTATCTGGTTACTCCAACAATTGCCACTTTGATATTTGCCCACTTCGGCAAATGGTTTCTTTGAGATTTGCTTACTCCGGCAAACGGACTCCTCCGAAATTTGCCTTATTCGGCAAACGATCTCCTTCAAAATTTACCTTTTTTGACAAACGGTCTCCTCTGAGATTTGTCTTCTCCTGTAAATGGTCATCCTCCGAGATTTGCCCAACCGACAA
Source organism: Nepenthes gracilis (assembly GCA_033239525.1). Lineage (NCBI taxonomy): Eukaryota > Viridiplantae > Streptophyta > Magnoliopsida > Caryophyllales > Nepenthaceae > Nepenthes > Nepenthes gracilis. Next base: position 29,178,756 of record BSYO01000004.1, read on the forward strand.
ACGGTTTTTTTTTGTTTTTGCTGCAACCAGTTTGCAGTACTCCGAGCATCACACAAAACCTGTGTGATCTTCTAACGATATTTTATTTGTTGAGTCACCTACGAGGGAGTGATCAAACTTAACAATATTTACTAATTAAAGTACTGTGATTAGACCAAAAAAATCCATTGCGACAACACTGGTTAATTTCTATTCCTCCTTGTAATGGTAAATTTAAAGAATTAATTTTGAGCAGTTTTTCTGCTATAGTATCTATAATTATCATTTTTTTTTTTTGTGTATGTCAACTCTATTATTTTCGATGCTCAAAAAAATAAACTTTCTTGATTTTTTGGTAAGTCTAATTTTACCACGGTATGTTAAATTTTAATTCAACACTTAGATTTGATAAACTTGATATTATTATTGATTCAAGTAGTAAAGAAGAAAAGTTTTGATGGGTTATTAGACAAGTGTGGCTTACAACTAAATAAACTGTGCCAGGATGCAACAGTAGAATGGTGAGCGTAATCACAATTTGATGGACATGGTTAGAATCATGTCTAGCAACTCCTCATTTTTTGAATTTTATGGATAAAAGGTCTTAAAAAAATTGTATATATATTTAATCAAAACTTTTGAACCGTAATACGAAATTTATTAGTCTAAATATTATTTGTTCTTTTTCTTATATCATATCTAAAAAGATTAAAGTAAACAAGTAATACTATTAATGTAACAACAGCAATATCTCAATCTAATCAAAATGATGAAAACAAATGTAGTCAATATTTATAATAAAGATATAAAAATAACATTATAAATAAAAATTAATTATTGATTACTATAATGTTAAACTTAAAATTGATCCACAATGAGGAAGAAATTAAGTGAGATACTATTTAATCAGAATACGAATATTAAAATAATAGAATATAATATTTAGAAAATAAAAATTTACTAGTGTAATTTCTTTAGACTTTTTAATATCATCCAAAATTTCTCTAATACCTTAAAAATTTCTTAAATTATGGCCAATATCCATAATAAATATAAATATCTGATAATTTATATGGTAATAAACTCTTAAAAAGATTAAAAATTATATCACTTTTATTAAAAGTTGATTCAAAATTACAGTAGAAATAAATATAATCAAAAAATATTTAGTGACAATAAAAAGTTGGCTTATGTGTGTGTGTATATATGGTTTAGTTTGCTTTCTTTTTATTCAAGTTCTTGAACCGTAAATAAACAGTAAAATAGTGAGAGTAAAAACTTGATCCGTACTTAAACTATGTATTTATTAAATCATCATCGATGGTTTAATTTAGCATAGGTCGAACGATTTAGAAGATTTAAAATTTTTTGATTCAGCCCTAATGAACGGGGACTTCCTTGTTATGTTGAGAACTATAAAGTAAAAAGATAAAGAAAATCACAGTTTGCGAAGAGAATAAAAATCCTCATGTATTAGAGAAACTCTTGGGATCGTTTGGCAATGGGATATCATCCATCTAAGTTTGGGAAAGTATAGGCCCTATTTATCTAGAAAAACAATTAGATTTTTTCAGATAAAATTTTTAACCAATAATGCATATGCGATTAATATTTTTAGTTATTAAAAATGTTAGATAAAAAAAAAAAATTCATATTTTTACTCTTCATACTAACCGTATCCCTAATTACTTAACAAAAAAACTTACCCATTAAAATGCATCCCTAATTAATGTGTAAAGATATATTTGTACCAATCTTAAAATTTCCACGAAGTTCTTGGACAATCCTAACGGAAAAGACGAAGATATACAGACTAAATTATTTATCAAACTGAATCAAAATATTATTATTTACTAAAATTGTTATTTTAAGTTATGCATAGTAACTATAAGCTGAAAATTTTTAAATGACCTGTGTACAAGTTATATCTATAAAATTATGAGGGAGAAAAAAAACATCTTTCTGCGTAGTTTGTGGTAAATCGTAAAAGGTATTCTTTAAATATTTTTTAATTCTCAGTTTAAAGTTGAGAAACAAGCCTTTATAGTTATATTTTTAATTTTTTTTTTATTTCAATTTTTTTTGAAATATAACCTCAGTTTTTCACAGCCGATTAAGCCAACAATTTTCACATCTCAAATCAGAAATGTGGATCCTAAGTGTGCTGCTAACAAGCCGAAACTATTGTAGGCCTTGCGTTTGTTCGGCTATGGGTAGTAAAAAGATTGGCTGACATCATACTCATATTAAAATTGAATTTCATTTGGGTTTAAATCAAAAACTCTAATTACTGAGCCGAGTCGAAAAGAAATAGATTAAAATTGTATTGGTTTTGGATTTAGATGAGAAAATATACTCATTAAATCGAGCCGGGCTGGGTTAAACCGTGCAGTCTGTGCCCTACAACGAATCAAAGCTATCTTAAAACCGTGCGGTCTTCAATAACTTTCCATAAACTAGGAAGTCAACAAAGTGCGTTGATGCATATTGTGTGCGCTCTTGGGCAAGTTAACAAGCAGTAGAGCAAGAGGTCTCTGGAGTAACATGAAAATGCTGCCGCATTCACAATCTGCTAGCCTGAGTAGGTCAAGCAAGCAGGTGATCTGATCAGATGCTTGCCTGTCTCGCGTCAGACTCCAACTTAACATGCCAATTACCCCTTTAAAAATTTACTAAATCTACATTGGAACTTGAAATGACAACAAGACAAGGTATGAAGCTTCAATGGCTAGCCTTACAATCACTCTTACGAGCAAATAACGAGATTTCTGCATACAAGAATTTCCAAGAAGGTATTTTGTGGGGGGGGTTTCTTTTTTTTTTTTTTTTTTTCTTTTTTTGGGGGTTGGGGGAGGGAGAAGGGGACTAGCCAAGGTTGAGGGAGGAGGGATTGATATCAAATCTATTCACCGCTCTAGCCCAAGGCGTGTTTGACATTACTGGGGCAGGGAACTTCTCTCTTCGTCCAGTGAATCATTCTTTCCCGTCAAATTATTTCCCTAACAAATTTAGAAGAAAAACAAAGGATCTACCTCAAACAAGCTTCACTTTTGAGAAGCATGTGACGCTTTGTCCGGCAGAACATTATCTGGAAGAATGAGTTTTGGGGGAGTCTCACGAATGACACCGAGCATTGAATCATATTCTTCATCTTTCTTAGCAAACTTCTTGCGAAGCACCTTTTCAAACTCAATCTCATCAAATGACTTGGCATTCTCAGATGCATGCACTTGGGCAAGATTTGAATAGTTGGCAGCTGACTGAGATATGAATGCTATCTCTTGATCAGTGAGCTTCCGCAAGAACTTTGCTGGGTTTCCTCCCCATACCTGCGGGAGAGAAATTGCAAATGAACAAAAGGCAACACATTCTGCCTCGCGACTAGCAAAAGTACATAAGCAAAGTCCAAACACATGCAACGTCAAAGTTTGAAGGTAATGATTCCAACCTTTCTTTTTCCATTCTTACAGAAAAACCAATTAGAAGAGCAAATTCAAATAGAGTCCACACAATCACGGAGAAAGGGAATGATGTGAGCATAAGCCAGAGGAAGAGCCCATCCCAAAAGATCGGTCTAGTAGGAGAGAGAATTTCCTAACTTATAAGCTGAAGGTTTTGTCTCAAACTTTCTAATGTGGGACTAACATTATTCCTTCCTACTTCAATAGCCGCAGACCTCGGTGGCTATTTCACTCGGCGGCTTTTACTCTGCAACGCTTCACTTTGCACCGGCGTACCGGCAGCCCCTCCGTAGGTAGTCTTTTCCGGTCAGAATCCTCCGCATGTAGCCCTCTTCAGGCCGAGGTTGGTCTCAATGAAAGCACCATTTGATGCGAGCATAAGCCAAGGGAAGAGCCCATCCCAAAAGACCAGTTTAGTAGGAGAAAGAGCCCCTTAACTTATAAGTTGGAGGTTTTACCTCAAACTTTTCAATGTGAGACTCGCACCAAGGAACCAACTCCTTACATCCTTGTCCCACTCTTCACATGGGAACCACCAAAAATAATTTTGTTGCCTTACAACATGAAATACACCTATTATTTCTTCTATACCCTTCAAAACTTTTAGGGGTAACAAATTTATTACAAAATTTAAGTGAGAGAGAAGGAAGACTACAAAAACTAAGTAGCACAATAGAGATGTGTGAACCCCTGATTGAGGTTCCTTCAACTTTGTGCATATTCAAACAACAATCCTCTTGGGGCTGACAGGGTAATATCACAGCACAGTTCATTGGCAGTAAAGAAAAATATTTCAAGGTTTAAATTCAAGAGACAATCAGACCTTACAGCAACACCCAAACAAAAATTTGAATAAATTAGCAGAAAGGGAGCATTTGCAAGCACCTCTCCAGTGGGAATTCTAGTATCCTGTCTCACAAGAGCTCCAGCTGCAACCATGCCATGTTTCTCCACCACCACACCATCAAGCAATGCTGCTCCCATGCCAATGAAGGCCTCATCCTCGATAGTGCATCCATGGATAACAGCGCTGTGTCCTGAGCAATATAATTTAATCAGTACTCCATTGATATGGATCACACACCATTGAAGTATTTAAATTGATAGCATGCCAAGCAAAAATATGAAATTGACAGTGTGTTACCCACCTATAGTAACATTATCACCAATAATAGTGGGCAAGACCTTCCCACTTACATTAGATTTGGCCACATGCACTAGGGAGTTGTCTTGAATATTAGTTCCCGATCCAATACTGATGCTGTTGACATCACCTACACAGAAAATTTATCTTGAAATCATAACCACCAGATAGAAATCCAAGGAGAGAAAAGACAGTAGATCTGTATATAGAAATATGAGAGCAGACAGCCAATACATCTGGTTTCTGTCTCCTCCCTTATCAAGATCCCTAGAACCACAAGATAATTTGTAAGTCACCCAAGAATGATCACAGGAATATTGACGAAATGGATCAACAAGACAGAGGAAGGATAGGATGCACAGGGACAAGTGATCGTAGATTGTACCAGATATTCAGAACTAGTTAATGTAATAGCCATCAGGTAACAATGAATAGACCAGGTTCATTTTTGACATCTCTGAATTGGCACCTCTATTGCTTATATGATTCAACCATAGATTAGAAATGTGGTTTGAAAAGAAAAAAAAAAATAACAGCAAAAAAATCATTGTCTTCGGACCAAGAATTTATTGAAAACAGCATATTAAAAATTGGAATGGATATTGAGGCCCTGGATATTGTCTCCTTTTTTTGGTTAAGGATACTCCGTCAATGTACAGCAAACAGAGATTTCAGAAGGGAATATCAGCTGAGACCACTCTAACACCTTCCCAACAAGAGAGGGGGAGGGGGGGGGGGAGCCATCTATTGAAGGTTAAGAAAAGATTCCTTGGCAGGTACGGTATATTAGACGAACCATATGCAGATAAGAGTGTGCGAATACAGCAACATGAATAACAGTGCCTCAAGTCCGACTACATAGAGTCCACTATATAAATTCTCTTCCACCACCATCTGATTTATAGCAACATCCTTGAAAGTTGAAGCATATTTTTAATCATGTTTTATTACCTTACAAGTTTTCATTTCCCTAATGCTCCAACCACAGTTAAATACCTTTTCTCACTAGTTATTATTTAACCCGCATTTTGGGCATCACAACAGACTTAAATGCTCACCCTCAACTCTCCATTTTTTTTCTACTTTGGCAAGTATACTTTGATTAGCTAGCTGACTCTCTTAGTAGGAAAAAGACAGTTTCGTTTGGATAGGAGTGCAGTCACAATGTCCACAGTCAAGTCGTACTAGACATCCATGCTCTTCTATACTGGTTTTCCCCAGTATTAGAAGCTCCTATGGAACCCCCTCCTCAACCCCAACAAACCTGTAGGCATTTCCCACACTTTCTTCAATGACTAAATGCTTATATAGGTTTGAGCAATGTTTGTTTCAATAAAGGCATTCATAAGGAAATGGCTATTTCCCTAAGGGTTGAAAGGCAAGCCCTTTAGCAAGACAGAGTAAATACCAAATACTGGTTGTTTGAAGAGGAAGAAAGGAAATATCCCTTCCACAGACAAGTTGCTTGCAACATGTCTATCTTGGGAATATGGAAGTCTAAGAAAATAATGATTTATAGTTGGGAGGGTAGAAGGTTTTAGTAAGGCACCATAGATCTGGTATAGCATCACCATTATTACTATTATCATAACAACAGTCAATTATCAATAAAAAAAATTCAAAAGAATTTTTTGTCATTTTTTTTCCCACCCCAAGGCAACATCTCCGAAAGTTGGAGGGACCCAAAAATGCCTTTTCATTATCTTCTAATCTCAACCAAAATTATTTCTCTAGCTATTCTTTCTCAATTTCACACCATCTTGTTTAAGCTGCAAGTCTCTAACTATCAGAAAATGGCCATCTGGCATAGTATCTAAAGTAGATCCAATTTCTGGCTCAATGTGTTTTTCCCCCTTCTTACAGCTACATTATTCATCAATTGTAACATTCTCATTTTAGCTATCTTACACTTTTTGTGTATGATGGTTTGAATTGCTCAATATTTACACCAATACAAAAACAGCTATTCTAGCAGCCATCATAAAAAAGATAATCATGGTACTCATTGATCAGCTAAGACACTCAAATCACTTCTCCATCTTAGGCATCCAATATATAGCACATGTATGATATACCCCATATCCCCAGTAATCACATGGAAGGTGTAACAATGACCTATAAAATCTCCTCATTGGATATTTTAGAAGGGGCAAACTTCTAATGTGTTTACATAGATTAGTCAGGCCTATGAAAGACGATGGGAAGTCTAATATAAAAGAAGGTGAATGATTACAAACAGCATGTGGAACTTTAAGATAACGTCGTGACCTTAACTTACTTCTGAGGTAAACGTAAGCTGATTGCTTCAAGTTGAGCAGCTCCAAGGGCTGAAAAATAAAGAGTTAACCATTATATTTTTTCTGTTTTCCCCTAATATCAAAGTTAGCAACCAAAGTTTCCAAGTAGGTGAAAGGAAAATTAATAAAAAGACATGTCTTCTTTACTGGGATGGGCGAAGATTTTCTTCTCCTAATCATTGACACGGGCAGATAAAGATTTTAATCCAAGATAACAAGATTCAATTGGGAATATGGAATATTGGTACTTTGGTTTCAAGGGAATAAACGGAGAAAGTCAACTTATATGATTTCCGCCCTACATGCATGTCATTTAACATAAAGTTAGTGTTAAATATACCTAGCATATATTACCACCGTTGGAAGTCATAATGTGCCGGCCAAGGATATTCCGATTATAAAAGAATTCGAGGATGTGTTTTTAGAAGACCTACCTGGATTGCTGCCAAGTAGAGGGATTGAGTTTAAAATTGAGTTGGTGTCAGAATCTATGCCGATTTCTAAGGCACCATATAAGATGGGCTCATTCAGAGTTAAAAGAGCTAAATAAACAACTACAAGAACTGTTGAAAAAGGATTTTATCCGAACAAATGTGTAAGGTATGAATTCCAAATATTATTTTAATGACATTAAATTTAATTTAATTAATGAATTTTTTAGGTTAACTGCAATTTTATATCAAAAATTAAGTGTTAGACTAAAGTGAATTATACTCAAGTGAAACCTGGTGTGAGACTGATCCAGGCATGAGTATATTTTGTATAAAATACCGGCGCCTGATGTGCGTACAAGTGGTGCTCCTGCATGTTTGAATCAAAATGTTGGCGCTTTATGCACCCTTGTTGAATGCTTGTACGTAGTACAAAATTTGCCCCAACGCCTGATGTGTGCCTAACCGGCATACGTACGCCAGTTTTTTTTATAAACAAGCCATTTGGTCGATTTTAATTCAATTCCTACATGATTTTGAGAGAAAAGAGAGAAACATGAGGAACAGAGAGGGTGGTAAATACTATGACTAGAATAAGGATCAATATTGAGTGGCTAAAGAGACAAAATGGATGGAAGAGAAATCCATGGATGTGGAGCTGCCAGCTATAAATTAGGTACACTGGGAAGGATGACATAGGAATGGAATTGATATAATTGTGGATAAAGAGTTGGTGTGATGAGAAGTGAGGATAGAATTATAATGGTTTTATGAGAATAAACCCTTGATATTATGAGCCCATATGCAACCTAAATAGAACAATACAGAAATTTTAGGAGGATTTAGATGAGGTGATCCAAGAGATTTCACACAGGCATTGATTCTTATAGGTGGGGATCCATGCAAATGTGCATACAAACGTGTCTGAAGGCTATGGTTATAGGGTAAGAAATAAGGAAAAATATTTCAGATTTCATTGTAACATATAATTTTATGATGGCTAACAAGCTTTCAAGAAGAGGAAATAGCAAATGATCACATACAAAAGTGGCTCATCCAAAACTCAGATTAACTATTTTAACTGGAGAAGAATCATAGTTTGTACTGGTAAGGATTTTAAGAGATTTCATGGCACATAATTTGGTATACAATACCATTTGTTGGTTACAGACATGCATCTTAAAAATTGAGGGCAAAGTACAATTCACCGAGTAGCAAAGGGTGGCAAACAATATCTCCTTTAGAGAGAAGTCAATAAATGAAGGAACTTGGGATCTCTAGAGGAGCAGCAATATGATGCGGGATGTGATGGCTAATTGCATTCGGAGAATAGCCAAAGAGATTTTAGAAGAATCAAAAGGGATGTGATGGCTAAAAGCACAGTGATATTACACAAGAGAGGGAAAGTTAAAGAGATTGCTATGAGACATTATATAGAACAGAAATAATGAGATAAAGGAAATATTTCTGCAACCTGTTTAATGAAGATAGGAAGAACACCATAGTGCTCGGGAAGCTCAATGACTCTAAGGTGAAACACTCTTATGATCAGCATATCAAAAGCAACGAAGTTAAAGAAGCATTAAACATAATGATAACAGGGAAATTAGCTGGAATAAATGGTGTAAGAAGATGCTGATTGAAAGGAAAACTGAGTACCTGGTACCCATATGATAAGTTGATGAATCACAGAATAAAGTTATAAGAAAGCATCATAGGAGATTATGGCAATATAGAAGTATATTGAAGAACTAATTTGGATTCATTAAAGGCATGTATAATATGAAAGGTATCTATTTATTGAGATGTTTGATGAAGCAATTTAAGAAAAAAACAGAATGATCTTCATATAGTTTTTATTGATTCGGAAAAGGTGTCCAATGCATGTTCTAAGAGAAGTATTAATGAACTTTGTAAGAAAAAATTCCATTGCATATATCCAAGCAATACAAGATTGTATTTGATGGAGCACTGACTTGTGTAAGACATATATAGGAGAGACAGATTTTTTTCAATCAAGTTGGTTTATAACAACGGCCTTTAGGCCAGCATCTATTTGCATTACTATGAGTGAATTAACTAAACACATTCACGATGAAATACCTGGTGCATGGCTTTCAAAATGGTATAGTTTCAATGCTTGAGGCAATAGAGGGCTCCAATGCTTTAAAATTTGAAGAGAGACTTTGAAAGCTAGATTTTTAAAATTGCTAGAACAAAATATAAATGTAAATTTAATTAGTATCAGCTATGAGGTTGATGAGTACAGCCAGAAACGAGTCAGCCCAATACACAGATGAATAAGAGGCCCCAATGCCAAACAACCTATCAAGCAATAATGCTTAAACACCCAAACCAAAGGATAAAGTCTAAATAGCCAAACATTAAAGAATCATAATGAGCGGCCGAAATAACACTATATTTGAAAGCCGGGTGGTCCTATCATTAAATAGAGATAATAGTTACACACTACTAGCAACACCTTTCACCACTGATCCGAAGTAGCATCATATACATGTATTGATCTTAGGTGCCGATTAGTCAAACGGTACCTCTGACTATGAATAAAACATATCCTCTAAAGAAAGGGAGAGATGAAAAAGGCTACTCAATCAGACGAATACAAAAAATGAGCATAAACTTCCAAAAATGTACTCATCTCCATCTTCTTTCATTCACAACATTTTTCTTCCTAAGCATCTATCTTTCCAAGTCTATTAAAAAGATCACTGACTTGAGTATTGAAAGATATATCGGGGAGCGAATTTCGTACACCTCTTACCTCCAATTTATTTTGTTGTAATGTACAGAATCCTGATTCATAGCTACGAAGATCAAACCCGTTTGCACTTGGATATTTAATCGAAGTAGTCGACTCCCTAATTCATACGACAATCCTGATTCCCGCGATGCATCATTGACGTCGTCTGTGAGAACAAGACAATCAAGCCACTCATTTGAAGAGAGAATATGGTCAATACCATGGCCCAATCAAGCTTTCCATCCAAAAATATCGTTTCCCATGGTGATGACCCGACACAGGGTAACCATGGAAATGCTCGTCCAACCACAAATGAAAATGTGGAGATGCTGGTGGGCTAGGTCGACTACATGTTCAAGGTTCTAAAGTCCCTTTGGAACATATTAGAGGGACACCCGCTAGGGGCTTCGTACTCTAATTCTCAAACTTCTACATCCAAGTGGAAGAACCAGAGAAGAAGGCAACCATCCAATGAGGTAATTTTGTAGCTTGAAAACCTCGAAACCTGAGGAGTCTCGAGTGACAGGATCCAAATACGGCTGGAAGGTCAACTAAAATTTGGAACCCAAAAGGAAAGCTTGGAACGATGAAATCCGCATTGTTTCTAAGATGTAGGAAAACCTTCGGCTTGAGACGAAGCTTTATGTGGCAGTCCTTTGAGAAAAGTCCATAGTTGGTAGGTCCCATATGTCTCGCCGAACCATTTGGAGTTGAAACATTCCTTAAAGCAAAGAGGGTTGCATTCGCATCCCAAATGGGGGAGAGAATTAGAAAGATTGAACAACAGTTATTCTAAGGAAGCACAAATAGACATTCAACCGACCTAGATAGGTCGCCATTTACATGGGAGATGAGGATGCATGGACTCTCTCTCAAGTTCAAAATACCAACCTTGGAACCCTACAACAAAAATTCTGATTCCATAGACCATTTAGATTATTTCTGTACCTTACTAGGATTCTAGGGTCTAGATAATCCGGCCTCTTATCTCTACTTCCCATTAACCCTCAAAGGAGATGCCCAATTTTGGTTTTACAGGTTGGCACCAAATTTGATTCGAACATTCTAGGTGTTGGCTGATAATTTCCCGTAGTAGTTTGCCTCCAGCAGGAGGGAAGAAAAACAGTTGTGACAACTTGTTGGTATTTGACAAGGACCAAACAAAAATCTGAAACGCTTCTTGGCACAGTTCAATGCGGAGGCCTGAGGAAAATCGAAACTAACCGATGAGGTGAAGTTGCATTCCTTCATGGCGATTGTGTAGTCAAGTGAATTCTTTAAATATTTGGTTCAGCAAAAGCCTAAAACATTTCTTACGGTTGAGGCCATTACTCGAGCATATATCATAGTCGAAAAGGCTAACGAAGCAAAGAGGTAGGGGCACGCAGACCACCACCCGGGATCAATTGGTGGTAAAAAGAGGAACAGCGACAATTCCTCACCTGAGATCCCAAAAAGGCAACCAAGGACGAAATCGAGTGTCAAAAGGGAGTACAAACCTTTGAACTTAACTCATTTGAACGACACTGGAACAAATGTCTTGACGCAGATCCGGAATGAGAAAATCTTAAAGTGGCCCAAATACCAGTCAAAGTACTATTTCTACCATCGATTTTTGGGTCACAGTATCGAGGACTGTCGGACTCTGTAGAAGGAAATTCAAACCTCGTTCAGAGAAGGTAATTCAATAAGTTCTTAATAGACTTGGGGAAAGCTTCTGGGAGTGCCAATAACGACGAGATAGGGCAGCAAGAACAACCACGCAATCAGGTATCGGAGTAGTAAACATGATATTGACAAGGCTACTCTGAAGTAAAGCTCCGGACCACCCTAAAAAAACTTCCAACAGCAAAAAACAGAGGTTAGGAATAAGGAATGATGTTATTAGTTTTAGTAACGACGATATGACTCGTGTAGTAACTCCCCATTTCGACCTTCTTGTTGTATCTGCACTCATTTCGGACGAAATTATTAATTACCAACTAAAAAAAGTTTTCGTTGATAATAAAAGTTTTAAAAATTTGTTTTACTTTGATGCCTACTTTAAGCTCGGATTAAAAAGGGCTAAATGAGGTCGACTGAGAGACCCTTATATGGGCTAGACAATGAACCCATACCGGTCCAAGGAACCATTCAGTTGGAAGTCACATTAGGAACATACCCAAAGACGGCCTCTCGAATACTAACGTTCCTAGTGGTGGACTTGCCTTCGGTTTACAATGCAATATTTGGGCGACCTTGCTTAGTGGCGTTTGAAGTAGTGACATCAATCCCTCATTTAAAGATGAAGTTCATGACTCCACATGTGGAATCGGAGATATCTTAGGTGACCAAGTCACAAGCCGAATCTGCTACTTAACTCAAATCAATCGGACCGTTTTGAATCAACCGATTGAGAAATTAGACCTCCGATATGAAGCAACCCATATAGCAAGATCAATCTAATGGGTCAATTGACCAAATCCCATTAGATCTGAACGAGCCCGATAAATACACAGATTAGAGGATCTCTCCTGGGTCAACTGCATGAGTAGCAGATGACTTTTCCTCAGCAAAACTCAGACGTGTTTACATGGACACCCACGGATATGCCGGGGATTCTGACCGAAATGATAGTCCATAGGTTGCGTCTCGATCCTAGATGCAAACCAATCAGGCAAAAATAGATAAACCACTTTATAGAGAAACTAATTGCCATGAGAGAAGTCAAAAAGCTTCTCAACATAGATTCCATATGGAAAGTTCAATACCCAGATTGGCTGTCGGATGTAATGCTTATCAAAGCAAGCAACAGAAAATGGAGAATGTGTGTCAATCTCACTAACGTAAATAAGGCATGTCCGAAAGGCAACTTCTGCTTGCTAAGGATTAATTTGTTGGTAGACTCAACATTTGGACCTGAGCTATTAAACTTCATGTACACCTATTCAAGGAACAATCAAATTAGGACGTGCCCTGAGGATGAAGAGCTTACTTTTTTTATAACCAACCAGGGGACATATTATTACAAAGTCATACCCTTCGACCTAAAGAACACGGGAGTGACATATCAAAGGTCGGTAAATAAGATGTTTGAGGCACAAATAGGAAAGAATATGGAGATATATGTGGACAACATACTTGTTAAAAGTAAACTAGCTGACGACTATATTAGCAACCTAGGTGAAGCTTTCGAAGTGCTATAAGTATACCAAATGAAATTAAATCCAACAAAATACGTGTTCGGAGTAACTACTGAAATGTCCCTTGGGTTTATAATATCTCATCAGGGAATTGAGGTGAATCCTGAAAAAAAAAAACAAAAGCAATTTTGGATATGGATCCACCTCGAACTGTAAAGGAAGTTTAGAGGTTAACCGGAAGACTTACAGTACTCTCTCGATTCCTGGAAAAATTGGCAAAGAAATACTTTCCGTTCTTTAAGATTCTGAGAGGGACAAAGGCAAACAGTTTCCAATAGACAGAAAACTATCAGTCAGACTTCCAAGAACTAAATGAGTACCTCACCAAACCTTTACTCTTGACCTCTCTGAAAGAAGGTGAAAAATTATACATTTACCTGGCAATATCCGACATGGTACTAAGTTCGTTCCTGGTCAAACAAGAATCCGAGGTACAATAGCCGGTTTATTATGTCAGCAAGACTTTGACAGATACCAAGACTTGTTACTCTCATGCCGAAGGGATAGCTTTAGCACTGTTCACTTCGCCATAAAGTTTCAGCCATACTCCAAGTTTATAAGATCGTCGTCCTAACTAATCAACCGTTAAAGGGGATTCTGCAAAAACCCAAGGTGTCTGGATGATTGACTAACTGGACTGTGGAATTGGGCGAGTCTAACATAGAATTTCGGATGCAGCCGACTATAAAAGGGCAGGCCCTCGCGGATTTCATAGTCAAAGTGACGACCTCGATTCCAAGTGATCTCGAAAAGCATGAAAACCCCATTCAACATGAAGAGGCACCGACATAGATCCTACACATAGAAGGGTTATCTTCCTAGTTAGTGAACAAAGCTAGTGTGATCCTAAGAATTCCGGATGGGTTAGAGATAAAATACTCGACAACACTAATAACATTACAGAGTACTAAGCCTTATTGGTCGGGCTTAGACTAGCAAAGGAATATTTAGCCAAGAGCCTAGTTGTTTACAACGATTTGGAACTAATCGTCAACTAAGTGATTGGGAATTTTGAAGCGTCTAGTCCATTACTTGCAAAATATCTTGCTAGAGTAAAGAGCTTAATCAAGTCATTCGATAAGGTAGAAATTCGTCGTATCCCAAGGGAAGACAGCTGAAAGGAGAATCAATCGGAAAAGAAGCAATGTTTGGGAACATTGACCAATACGCCAGAGAGATGAAGGAAGTCTTCACGATCCCAAGCGTAGATGTCCCAGAAGAAGAGATATTTCAGATCTTGAATGGCAATACCTGGATGACTTCATACAGAAGGTACTTTGGAGGTCTTTTGCCGGAAAACTTGAAAGAAGCCAAACGTATAAAAAGGATAGCGGGGTGGTACACCTTCATGGACGGAAAATTGTATCGACGAAGGTATTCCGTTTATTACATGCGATGTTTGACAACAACCGAAGCCGACTACGCGATGAGTGATGTACACCTCGAAATTTGTGGGTCAAACATAGCAGGTAAAAACCTGACGTTTAAAATCATGCGGCAGGACTACTATTGGCCTACAATGAAGAGAGACGCTATGAAGTTCGTAAAAAAATACGAAAATTGTCAGATCTATGGCAATGACCCTCATCGGTTGCACACCAAACTCCAAAACGTACAGTCACCCTAGCCGTTTGCCCAGTGGGGGCTTGAGATATTGGGCCCGCTACCCATTGCATCGAGACAAAGAAAGTTTGTTATACTAATCATAGACTATTTCACGAAATAGGTAGAAGCCTCCCTACTATCGAGAATAAACAAGCAAAATGTGATCGAGTTCATCCGATAGAGCATTATATTCCGGTTTGGGATTCTTGAGATTATAATAACCGACAACGGAATCCAATTCATCGAAAAAAAGCTTACTAATTATTGCGCAAGTTCGGAAATCAAGCTGACTCATATTTATGTTGCCTATCCATAGACAAACAGGTAAGTGGAAGTGACAAACCGAACTTTGTTACATGGGTTGAAAATGAAGTTGGAAGGCACAAGGGCTCTTAGGTAGATGAGCTATTATTCGTACTATAGTCTTAACAGACAAGCCCTAGAGAAACAACATGAGAGACACCGTTCAAGTTGTGTTATGGGACAAAGGCGGTCATTCCGATAGAAATTGGATTACCAAGTCTCCGAGTCGAAAAATTCAACCTGCAAAGCAATTCCCAACTTTTGAGAGGACTTCTCGATCTGCTCAAGGAAGTCCGAGATGCGATAGAGCAGCGGACAGTGACTTACTAGCAACGAGTCACTCAATACTACAATAAAAAGGTGAAGGCTCGACGGTTCGAGGTGGGGGACCTAGTTTTGAGGTATATAAAGGCTACAAGCAAGATCATTGATAGAAATAAACTCTCCACTAATTTGGAGGGACCATTTCTAGTCTCAGCCATTCTCCGGAATTGTGCTATAAACTACGCACTCAAAATGAAAACTGATCCCGAGGATATAGAACGCCCTCCATCTTAGAAAATATTATCAATGAACTTGCACTAGATGAAGGTAAGTTTGTGCAAAAAATATGGGATGCTCGTATAATGTATTTACTCATGTTGATAACAATAAAATTATAATGAATTTGTTACATTAATTGCTTATTTGTGTACTTGCATGTGGTTTCATAAAGACAAGCAACTATGACTGATCCTAACTCGAAGGACTATCATATAAAGTACGGTCACAAACTCGGTTGAAGCAACCAAGCGACCCAAAGGACGGTTAGACACAAACTATCATATAAAGACCCGAAGAACTTACAAATCAAAGTCCAACCCCTTTTTTCTAGAAGGTCAAATAAAAAAAAGTTGGGGGGTTTTCTCATCATGAGTACTATAGCGTCCTCCCATAGAAATGAGCACCATTAGTCAAATGCAGTCGACAGACTAGGGTCCGTCAAAGCCCGGCAACAATGGTAACCACCTCTAGTCGTCAAATGAAGAATATGTTGGACAAAAAATTTAGCATGTAAAAAAAATAGCACTAGTGACAATGATTGATACGATCTAATTGATTTATTAATATATAGATAACAAGGAGATCCAAGTTTTCAACAAAAAGATTACAAGTGCACTGCCCATTACCTACACAAGAGCATCTCGACTATTCAAAGGCCTGAGACCAGCCGGAAATCATGAAGATAAATCTTCACCAGGCTCCGAGAAATCCTTGATATTAGAATGCCGAGAAGCCCTAAAACTCCTCGAATCGAGATAGCCTAAGGAAAAGTCGAAAGCCACTAAGAATACACTCTGCTTGCAGGTGGAAAACTCCTTCTGAAACCTATTATCCAAAGTAGGGCTAGCCTCTTCCAGTTGAAGGCGTACCCTCAGCTCTTCCTCAAAACGAGCACACTTGATCTAAAAATTAGCAATTAGGTTGGCATCTGAAGTTGACCGATGCTCGACCTCGTGGAATTGTCCTCGAGTGAGGCGATTCGATCCATAGCGACGACTTTCTCATCTAAAAGCTCCTGAGATCTTGTCAACCACTCGGACAACTCTCTAAGTGGCTTGGTCTCAACACTGCTCGGCCTCGGCAATGGCAACGTCAACTCGAATCCCCATCTCTCTGAGGAACAGAGGGTTAGTGTACGCTAGGGATAGGCGAGCAATAGCAATATCACGTCTTTGCAGTCCATTCTTAATTAGGTGGACCAACTCTTGTGACTGTCAAACAAAGTAAACCAGTTAGTCAAAAATAGCAGCGACAGGGAGAATACTTGGAGATGGAGGGTTACATAAATAGTACCTCAATGGGGGAAGATCTCTCCTGGAAAGAGGGATTGGGAGAAGATCCAAACCCAAAACTGGGCGGAGTTCTCTAGTATAAAAGAGGTAAAACGAGATGCTGGAGAGGAACTTCAAACCCGCAGGAAGAAAAAAGTGTCCAGAAGCGTCAGCTTTAGGAAACTTCTCTGCTTCCGGATTATTATCAAGAAATGCCTTTGTTGCCCAAGTATTATTAATAGACTCTGCAATGAAAGCAGCATGAGGCAAAGCAACAGGCTTGTCGGGCAATAGATTAACAAAAATTGGGACCCCATACTCTGTCATAAATAGGGCAATAATCAGTTCATTCGATCCGCAGGCAACAAGGTCATTTATTCTAACAACAGTGCGTAATGAAGCTTCACCACCCACAGTGAATTCAGGCGGCTCTTCAAAAATTGGGCTGCCTGATGAAGAATGGGTAGAAGCCAGCCTCCAAGATGACTCAATGGCTTCCAACATGGTTATCTCATCACAGGTCTCGTCGATCGCCCTGTTATAGTCGCTTGAGGAAGATGAGAGGGCATCTGCCCTCCCAGTCACCCTTTCAAGAGAATCCCAAATGAAAAGCTCTCCCAGTTTCCTCTTGGGCCGGTGGAGTGGCATATCAGCAATGACCTCCCCTTCAACTCTCACTTCTCAATCGACTTCAGCTAGCACTTGTTGGGTAAAAAATCATTTGTTAATTGGAGCGAAACAGTGTTTTCCTCAATCAGCTCAATCAAGGGCCGAATCATAAAAGTCTCATTTTCTAAGACATCTCCAGAATAAGTAGGATTAACTAACTTTCATTCGTTAGAGACGGTCTAGACAGAAGAGACCGCAATATAAAAGTATCACTCCTTCCAACACTTTATTGAGTTTGGACTACCCCGCTTATTTTATACTTTTTCCGGGGAGTAAAAGAAATCCAGTCACTCTCCTGATTAAACGGAAAAACACCTTTAACTGCCCTGGTGTTCAAACGAAACTTCTAACAATGGAGAAAAACGCACAAAGAAATCAAATACCAAATAACGTTGGGGTGGAGGCATGCCACAAAAATTTCGAGGGCCTCCAAAATCTCATATAGTTCCCTCGCAAAGGAAATATGACGCCCTTCCTTCAAATGGATTTCATAGATGGCAACAAAGCCAAGTCAAGGAGAGTAGGCTCTCTCATCGGATGAAGGGACTTGGAAGGGAACACTGATAGGAATATTATAACTATCGTAAATGTCTACCACATCCTCAATGGTGAGGATGGATGCAATTTCAGCAACGCCTCTAGAAACAACTTGAGGGGCCATGGAAACGAGGAAAAGCAAAAGGTGAATTAGGGTTGGGAGAAGTGGAAAATGAAGAAGTGCAGAAGTGAAGGAGCGCCAGACTTTAAATAGGCAAAAATCACAACTCATGATGGCTTGACACAGCTCAAGCCAAAGCAAATATGTGCAGCACTGTATCCACTTAGATGCGCTGGTCATGATAACCTGACGCAATGCTTCTCAAGGTGGCAGACTAGCAACTGACAACCCTGACACTTAGCTAATTGTAATGGGATAAATTGGGCCTAATTAAAGTCGAACCGATCAATTTATAGATTCTCAAATAACGCGTTCGTTCAAAGTAAAAAATTATAAGTTGGATTGTCAAAAGATCGAGTTGTTGGAGGTCCGAGTTGTTAGATTGTTAGAAATTCAATATCAAAAAATGGCATTCCAATGCATATCCGCCACTTAGTTTATCAACCATTCAAAGAGCGCAAATATATTGAAGTCAAGCAAAGAAAGAAGAATATTATTCAAATAGTTCTATTTATTAATTCTTTTCACAATGTATAAGCTTACAACAGTAAAAGTACAACTCAAATAGAAAAAAAAAAGAAAAATGTAGGACAACTCGGTAAAAAAATCCATTCTTCAAGAACTTCAATTGCACCATGGAGGGAGGTAAAGAAATAAAATCGTCCGCTCAAGCTTACGCAGTCGCCTAGGTCACCTCAAGAGTAAATATAAAGCCGAGGACCTTATTATAATGATGAAGGCTTGACTTTGGCAAGGATGTAAAAGACAAAAACCAAGATGAAATCCCATATAAAAGAAGGTAACTAAGACAATCTTCAAACACTTCCACAGACTTTAGTTTCAAAATTTGAAGAGAAACATTTTCCGATTTTAGCAACTTTTACTTGTGACAGTGAAGACATTGTGATGATTCAGAGCAGATATACCGTTGAGCAAAGCAAAGAAAGCTCTTCAATTTATAGCCGAGAGGAGGGATAAGTGTACATTTAACTCAGGAAGATATCAAATCATGGCAATTTATGGCAAGGAGTAAAATCTTGTCAAACGAGACCCTGAATCAGCAGAATATCTTAAAAAGGGGCACGCATTGAAAAAGTAGCAACTGGCATCCTATTAATGACATGCTAGGAGTTGGGATTCAAACCTCTTAGCATGGAGGGCTAGTAACGGGTCCGCCAAAAACAGGTCGGCCCATTACTCAAGTAGATAAGAGACCCAAATGCAAAACGGCTGAACAAAATTATAACAAAGCCCATTAGGAGCTGCAACCGAGCCCATCAAACAATAGCGCTCGAACGCCTGAACCAAAAGGCAAAGTCTGAACAGCCAGACATTAAAGGACTATAATGAGCAGCCAAAGTGATGCTATGCCTGAAAATCAGGTGATCCTATCATTAAATAGAAACAATCATTACACACTGCCAATAATGTCTCTCACTACTAATCCGAAACGACGTCATGTATACGCATTAATCTCAGGTGCCAATTAACCAAATGGTATTTCTGGTTATAAATAAAACCTCTCCCCCAAAAAAATAGAGAGAGGAAAAAAGGCTACTCAATTAGAAGAGTACACAAAAAAAGCACAACCCTCCAAATATATACTCATTCCTATCATCTTTCATTACCAACATTTTTCTTCCTCGACATCTATCTTTCCAAATCTATTAGAAAGATCACTAATTTAAATATCAAATGATATATTGGAAAGCAAATCTCGTATATCTCTTACCTCCAATTTATTATGTTGCGGTGTGTAGGATCCTAATTCATAACTACGAAAAGCAAACCTATTTGTATTTAAATATCCAAACAAAGTAGTTGGCTCACTAATTCGTACGACAATTCGAATTCTCGAGACGCATCAGAGGTGAATATAGGTACTGAAAGCCTATCAATTAGAAATTATTTCAAATTTCTTAGATTAGTGGTTTAAAAAGGAGATCGATGAGGTATAATTCATCAAATTAAAGCAATCTTGATGAAGTGAATTGCTTCATATGTCCATTGTGATCAAACAATTGATCAAAGTTAAAGAAAATATTATAAGGTGGCCGTTAGATCAGCCATGTAACATGTAGCTAAGTGATGAACGGTTATATACCAACATGTAAACAAAGGTATTAAACAGAGATGAAGATGGATTTGTGGTTATACACAAACAGACATGATTCAAAATGAGGTTATACTAGAGAAAGTCAAGGTAGCACCCTCAAAAGAATAAATGCAAAACCTCTTTGACATGATTTGGTATTATAAAATGACAACTGCTTAGCGAATCCATTAAGAAATGTGAGAGCTTAGGAGATACTCATTATAGCAGCAGCAGAAAAAGCTTAAATAAGAGTTAAAAGGAAGCCATCAAGCATAATCTGCCAATTTGGACTTAGTAAAGGACACAGCATATAACAAAACAGAAAAAAGGCAAAAAAAATCCCCAAAGCCAATCACAGTTGTCAGGAAAAGGCGCAGTTAGATTTGGTTTGCATTATAATCAAGGAAAAGGCTCACTTGATGGATTTTTTTGGATATTTTATCTCTGTACATGATTTCTTTGGTACTGGATGATGCCACCCTCACATTCATTTTAATGAAAGTTTTCCTATCAAAAAAGAGGGAAAAAAGCTTCTAAGTAATAGTACAAACAGTCACTAAGTAGGCAGGCCTTCTTTACATGCACAGCACCGCCAAAGATTATTCCTATATAATTCTTTCAAGAGAACACTAGTCGCAATTAATGTTGTCTATGCAACTGTAAGGAATGTTAAAGATCATCCCCCCTCTCTGAGTGTGGAAGAAAGGATTATGTGGTTGTTGCATCCGTCCCTCCCATTGTGGAATAAAACATCATTGTGGTTATTGCATCTTTGCCTTGACTAATGGGAGAAATATAGAGGTCCAATGGAGTCTGCCAATCATTTAAATTTGTCCATGACATGGTTTATATCATTTCCCTGGTCAGGCTTATGCACAGCCTTTCTATCAATTCCTGACTTACATATATGTCTGTTACACTTTCATTAACTACCTCACATTCTGATAAATCTGGACTACATTGAGAATATTATCAAAAACAAGCAGGAAATATAAATCACAACCGGTTTCATAAATTAACAACAAAGAAAATTCTAACCTTTTATCTTTTTTGTTTTAACATTTGCATGATGTTTCAATTCAATCAGCTCCTTAACCACTCCTTAATTTTTTTTTTTTCAATTGTACCACAATGTTTCAATTTTATCAATTATACCTAACCTTTCAATTTTTACCACTTTTAGCACAACATTTCAATTTTTCCATTTAAATGAAAAAGGTTGAAAGAGTTCAAAAATAGTTCTCCAAATACTGTTTGGGGAAAAAAAAAATTTCTTCCAACCTTTTAACTATATTGATAAAATTGAAATGTTGTGCTAATAGTGATTTAAACGTTAGGTATAATTGATATATTGAAACGTAGTGCTATAATTGAAAAAAAGAATTAAAGAGTGGGAAAAACTTAAAAGATTGTGCTATTAGGGAAAAAGTTGACACGCTGGGATTTCTTGGAAATAACATTTTTTTAACAAACAAGCTAACAAAAATTAGAAGTTTACTGGTCCACTCCAGCAAAAATTAACAAAGAAGAAGGCTGTCCACAAGCATGAAACACAAGTCTATTGTAATATCTAAGATATTTTGATCATGATATTTTGTTACAGTTTATGTGTTTGACATTTATGGTGTGTCAATTGTTATGCTGAAAGTATCATTCTAGCTTTTGTGGACTTAGATATATACTAAGTATATAAAGTTATATGTCAAATTAATTAAGTAAAAGAAAACCCTAGTAAGGGATACATGGCTGAATGGTAAGGCGTATTTTGATCACAATTGGTGTTAAAAATTAATTGTGGAACCCTAATTTTATGCAAAGACGGCCGGTTCACCTAGGGTAAGATGGTAAAACCCTAATTCTCCTAATTATTTGGAAATTTTTGATGTAGTGAGTAATAGGCTCTAGCTATTCTTTGTTCAAGAATACCTATCTAATAAGTGAGTTAGTTAAAGGAGGTGAAGGAAACCTTGTGGTGTGCCTACTGACAGTTATTGTGGAGGCATTTTGGAAATTTGATAAGTCATCTAATTGGATAAACAAGTGTGTAAATTTGCACATAATAAATCATCTAATTGGATAAATGAGTGTGTACATTTGCATAGGATTCCCATGTTAATTGAGTGGTGATTAAGTATTGGAGCTTACATTATTGGGTGAGGTGGCCGGCTATACAAGTGTATAAAGGAACATAGGATGCTTTTCCTACTTAGTGAGGGAGTCAAATTTAGTTAAGTAGTGTTTTAAGTGTGGGAGGTTACAAATGATAAGGGAGGCCGAGTGACTGGCTGGCTAAGGGTGTATGTGAGCTAAATTGTAGTCTAGAAACATCCTTGAAGGGTTATTTATACGTAGGGTAAGTACGGAGTAGAAATTCATTTGCACAAGTGTTTAAGTCATTAGAGAAGGAAAAGAGGAGGAGCTTGGCAGAGCACAAGGAAGATAAGAAGAGTCCAATTTTCCAAGTGATTTTATCCTTCTTGTTAGAACTCTCTCTCTGTGGGATTTCTAGAAGAAATTGTAAGGTGTAATCATCTACCATATAGTTTTGACGGAGAAAGAAACATGATATTGGTTCGGCCACTTGAAGATTTTGATCATGAGATCAAGTAATGAAATATAGTTTGTATATGACGTAGATCTAATGTTTCAAGAAGGAATCTGGGATTCCTTAAGGTTGGAAATAATTTATACATATGTGACATGAATACTAACCACGTAGATCCAACTATGTGATACAAATTGTGATGTGTTAGTATTACATTTTTAAGTCACATTTTTAGAATTAAATGAATTAAAATATATGTAAGTTAACTAGATCTAACATATGTTGTGACCATCATGTAGATCTAGAATTTCTTAGCATCACTTTTGTATTTATATGATATATCATGCAAAGTGGTAGAAATGGGTGTGATAAAGTTCCCAAAATGCCCTTGGCTGTGTGGTAGGGTGAGAAATAAAATGGTAATTTTGGGGTATTATCATGTAAACTATGGGATTGTACGATAAGAGAAGGAATAGTGGAGCTTAGGGTAATCCTAAGTATTAACACGCATGAAATGCCTTAAATCAAGGGCTGAATTTTGTAGATGAGCACTTCTAGGGCTGGCCGTATACATCCTAGAGAGTTTTCATGTGTTTTTGTAGAGTTAATGGATACAATAAACGAAAGAAGTTACTTAGATGATCAAAACGGTTATTATAATCAAGTGTATTATGGTGTAACCTAGCATTGTGGTGTTTGGCTGAGTGATGAGTGTGGTCAGCCGTGTGCTAATTACAATGTTAGTGTGTTGAAACATCATTATGTTACACCGATAATGTAACTTTAAGAAAAGAAGGAAAACCAAATCAAGTACAATAAGTTAGAAGTATTGAACATAACTTGCTGATGATCGGGGTTCAATCAGCCGAGTAAGAGTATTTTGAGTATTCTTATTTCTTGCCCTGTTATGATCCATCATCTGTTGACTCATACTTGATTTGTTTATTTTATCGATATTGTTCAGGTAAAGAAAAGTGTACAAAAATCTTAAGGTGTCAAGACGAACGAGAGTACATAGAATTTTAGAAGAGTCTACATTAATTTAATACTGATTTCATATTTGGTGGATTAAGGTCAATTGATATTGTAGAGAGGTATTTATAGCCATGTAACTATCATACTGTAATATCGTGAGCTATTAGCAAAAGACATTTTTTAGGCATTATCACGCCAAGAATACTAGAGATGCTATGTAATAACCATTTTCTAAGTGAGGTTGGGAGAATGCTCAGAATAGTAGATGTGGTTGCATATCAAACAGCAAATGTTAGATACCTCATGTAACTTATCCAACCGACAGAGATGTAAATATGTTGGCCTTTGATTCACAGTAGCGGAATAAGGTTCGGAGAGATTCTTATTATATCATGATGTTGCGATGAAACCCCATTTCTAAAAGGATTCATTAGAATCCATGTTATTGATGATCTGGTGAGATCTTATTCTTCACAAGTTTATATACTGATTGTGTTGAATTAGTTGTTATCAGGAACTATTACTTGCATCTATGTATTGTATATTATCATCTTATGCCTTGCAGCTTTTGACATTGGAGTTCCCAAGTTTATTGTTGTTACCATTGTTTTGGCCTCAGATATAGGCTACTTGCTGGGCATTTGACTCATTCCTCATATTTTACATCTTCCAAATTAGTGCAAATGCTCGTGAGACTACTTTGAAGGATCATCTTAGCTATGTGGATTGGAGGTCAAGGACTTCTGAGAGTTGCTTTGCTTAGCTAATTTAGTTTAAGCATTTCTTAGGTTGTTAGTTGGTGTTTCAATTCCAATATATTTTGATGGGCCAAGTCCTGGGTTATAGCTTTGTATTGGACATTATGGTTTACCCTCATTATGATTTGTGGAGTTTATTGTTTTAGTTTGATGTTTATGGCATGTGATGAGATTTACTATTATTGGGAATACGAACAGCCTAGGATTGGTTTATTGTAAACTAGGTCAGGTAGTGACAGAACCAGTTTCAACAAAAATTGCAAACCACAATGTCTTAGCAACTGCTCACCGTCAAATAAAGTTTTCCATGGAAAAGTCCAGAACACATACTCATAAACTACTAAATATAAAGCTGCTTTCAAATAAGAATTTAAAATCCATACTCAACATGCTTTCAAACATGCGTCCGCCAATTTAACAGCCTTAGAGATTGATCGAACAACTCTTCTATCTAAAACACCAACGTGAATAATGAACTACATATTTAATTGGGTTTTGCATTCCAAGTAATGAACTAAGCACATCCAAGCTACATTCATGTCATGCATGACTCCAGCAGATTGAAGATCTTTAGAAGAAACAACCATCATCAATATGCGTCTCCTGGATCATGCCTTATCATCAAGGTTATTAGTTTCTAACCCACAGGGCCAACTTAATTGCCTTCCACATGCTTATCATGATACTCCAAGATTCTCCACTACTTGATATCACATCCACCATCCCAGTATATTTTTAAACGACAAGGACCGACCCCTTACCCATCTATGATCCAGCAAAAGGAGCAAAGTATACTCTAGATAGATACCTCCCATGATTACGAAGAAACATTGCGGTCTGTGGCCAAGATGACTATCCACACCATGAATGAAATTATCAGCAGATATCCCATATATTAGCCAACCTATATTAGTATCGAAGCCCTTGATAATGATATTTCCTAAAACAGTGGCAAAAACATGATATATTACTGTATCAACGATATGTCACAATTATCGGCTGATATTTAAAATACAGCCGAAATATCCAATATTTAACTATCAGCTTATAATTCACAAAAAAAAAAAAAAAAAATTCCTTTGAAATATTCAATATCATATGGCCAAGACCGATATTAATAATGATCTTTTCATCCATGATCCACATTCTTATTGCCACTACTGCCTCAAAAGGATGGAAGCTTCGCCAAATGGACGTGAAGAATACATTTTATGAAATGATGTGAAGGAATAAATATTTAGGACTCCCCCACTCGGAATATTTCTCTCTTCTAATGAGGTTTGTCATTTAAATTGATCCATACACGGTTTGAAGCACGCACCACAAGCCTGGATTGAGAAGTTTCATACTACTCTTCTAGATTTCAATTGTACTCAGAGTCAGTGTCACTCCTCTCTTTTCTTTCACCCGAGTTCTACTAGGATTGTTATACTCCCAATACACGTAAATGATATAATAATCACAAGATCTAATCCTCAGTTGATTGAAAAGCTCCAACATCTCAAATCTTCATTTCATATGAAAGACCTGGGTCCACTATAGTATTATCTTGGACTAAGGTCCAATTTGATGCAGTATTTAAGGAGCATGACCTTTTTCTATGCACTTGACTTAATGAAAGTAAATGTATAAGGAAACCTACTCATTA
Organism: Nepenthes gracilis; assembly: GCA_033239525.1. Taxonomy (NCBI): domain Eukaryota; kingdom Viridiplantae; phylum Streptophyta; class Magnoliopsida; order Caryophyllales; family Nepenthaceae; genus Nepenthes; species Nepenthes gracilis. The sequence goes on from BSYO01000004.1 coordinate 29,205,081, forward strand.
GTAGTGGGATACGATTAGGACTTGTCAAATTTTGTTAGAATGACTCTATGAGAGTACTTCCAAGGTTTGGATGCCTCTTAAGTCATTTCTCATGTCCAATTCCATCAGAAAATTAATGTGGATTGGCTCTTGCAGGAACAAAGCATAGTAGATGACTTTAAATTTTGATGGTATGCTTTGAAAATGAAGGGTTGCAAGCATTGATCAAAATCTTGGCAAATGTGTATCAGTTTGGGACCCTTGATACTGGATAAAAAATCTCTTAGTCCAACAAATGTTGAATATATTCACATAAAAATGTGAGGACAGTAGTATTTCTATGTTTTTCCTAATGTCTCTCCAGTCATATTGTATTATGGTGAAATCATTTATTTTATTAACTTATATGTTAATTTGGATATGTTATTTGTCATCTCGTTGTTTTGAATATCACATGGCATCCATGTAATTGATATCCCTAGATTTTTTTCCCTCGAGTTTGGATATTTTTTTCATGATTCCATGAAGCCTAATGTTGTTTATTCATGAAATTTAAGTGCTATCCATGATTTATGATTACTGCTTAAATCTTATGATTGCAGCCACTGATTTATCACTTCTTCATCTTTATAGCAGATGCAGATGGATGACTTAAATATTGCATCAAGATGGTCATCTATTCAAGACTTGCATGCTGTGCAAACTGCAGCATATTGGTGCTCTAAAAATTGATGCTTCGTATTTGCAGGAAGCATGTTCCTACTTTCACAGGTTTTTCTTTCATTATTCTTTTTTTTACGGAGGAAAATGGCAACAAATTGGCATCTTTCATTCTTTCAAACTGAGTGGTGACTTATATTAACATTATTCATGGGCAACTGGATTTGGGGCTGTACTCAAAAGTCCAGGACAGCTGTTTGGTATTGCAGTTTGGTAGGCTATATACTTGTACTGTTAATTTCATTAATCATTAGTTTCTTATCTGATGTCTTTCCTGTGTTAAGTCAGATGGGCTGGGCAGTGGATGATTGCTTTAGAATTTCTTTCCATTTTTTCAGAGAAGAATTTTCTAGATATTTGTTAATTGTCAAGTTAACATAAGTTATTTATAACTGATTCTATACTATATTAATTGCAGAAGCTTTCATCATAACCAGCAAGGAAGATGAATTAATGACAAAAACTGTTAGGTCCAAGTGGTGATTGGTGCATGACTGCAAGCCTAAACTGCAGACCAAACCTCAAAAAACCACAAATGTGTGGTTTTGGTAAGCAAAATTTTCCAAACTGTGAACCACACAGCAACAAGCACCTCTACCTAGCATATTGTTGGGTTGAGCATCACCAAATCTCAAGTCATTAGATTAACACATGAAAAGCAATGTTTGAAACATATTGATAACAATAAATTGAGTCAGAGGATGAACTTTATCCATTAATGCAGTGACCGAAATTTGACAAAAAACATCACCACATACCAGCAATCAACTTTGATGAAAAACATACCTCTCAAGACACACCCGTACCAAATGGATGATTTTGGTCCAACTTGAACATCCCCAATGACAGAGGCGCTTGGAGCAACAAATGCGTCCTTATCAACCACAGGTACTTTATCAAATATATTCATGAGAGTTCGATGCCTAGATACTGAAGCAAAAAAAGGAAAACAAAAAAGAAGTCAGAATAGATGCGAGTTCCATTCAGGAATGACATCAAATGTAAATCTGGGTGTACGCAGGCGGGGGAAGAAATGAAACTGCCAACTTTGATAGTGGGTCACTGCAAGAAAATACTGATTCGTGCCCAAATTAGTTCGACAAAAGTGGGATTCGATCAGCCAAATGATAGTCTGGACAGAAAGACCTCGGCTGAGGGGCAGCCTACCCACAAAGTGCATGAAACTTTCTGCATTGCATTGAAGTAATGGCTGGAAATTAAAGAGTGCTAGAACTGAAGAGTAAGGAAACTAAAACCAGGCAGAAACTAAAGGGTAAGGAATTTAAAGGAGCAAGGGGAGAAAGTTGCATGAATTTAAAGGAATGCAAGAACAAAAGGAGAGATGGGGATTAGAAACAAACTTTAAATTAAAAAACTGAACTTTAATTGAAAGAGGCGGACATACAAAAAAATGACAACAGGAAACCTAAAATCAAAACACAGAGAAAGAAGGAACAGCAAAAAAGTATATAAATCCTTTCTATCGGTCACATTCAATAAAGCCACCCTTGGCCTTGCTCCCACAACTATATCTTTTGAATTCCTCCAGCATGTTGCATCAATATCCTTAAAAGAGTATCCTCACATTACCTCCATTGCTACTCAGAAAGACAGTCTTAAAACCCCTTTCATATTAGCTGATACATCCGGATCTATTACCAGATCACCCTAATTTGAACTTTGAACCAAATAACAAATATTAAGCCCCAAGTCTGTCATTCTGCTAGTTTCACACCTAATACCATGGTCATCAGAAGAGCACACAGCCAAGGGAACAACCAACTCCAACAGGTCATTGTTACCACTATCAGAACTGCATTTCAAGCTCTCAAAAAGGGCATTATCGTCACAATCGGAGAGACTATCCCTATTGTTATGACTTCCACAATCATCATCTACACAATAAGTTTGACCTCCATTATATGAAGGACCTGCGAAAGAGGGTTTTACCACTGTCTGTTTAGCCACTGCTGAGTGAAAATAAGTAAGGTACAATGTCAGTTTTTGCAAAATCATGATCCTTAGACACAGGAAGGGGCATGGAAACAAAAATATGACTCAAAACCCATAAAACCTTCTGCCAGATATAGCTAAGATGCAAAATGAATCAAAGGATGCACCGATGCCATTACCACCACCGAACTTACTTTGTAAAAATCCAAACAGATCCGGACCATATCAAAAGAGTGTTTCTTGTACCAAATCATGATTATCTCAGCTAGCATGTGAGTCAGGCCTCACACGCTTATTTAGCTAATAGTAGACCTCCCCCAAAGGCTCAGAATAAACAGCTCCTACAGCTTGCCTTGTAACACATGGCCCACCCAAAAATCCTTAAAACAGACAGCCAACACTATCCTTGTCAGTCTAATGCCGAGTCAATTAAAACCCCATATCTTCTTGCATGTCAGTATCCTTAAGCAAGCAGCCTTCATCTTACTGTTGACATCACTAAAGGAAATACCATCCACCTTCAACATTGACCAAATTTATCCTAGCAGGACCACTGCCAAATTGAACAAACTTACAAAATCTTTGGCATATAAGACCCATCCTTCATCACTTAAACTGCCTAGAATGAAAATAGGATATTTCAATCTACCCAGGCAAAGCCTTATTTCAGCAAACAGCCCTCCAAAGTTCAGAAAATGTCATGAAAATTAACACCAAAACTTAAAATCTTCATTTAAATGTGATAGAAAAAGCCAAGGAATTGGCTAGAATAAAGTTTGAAAATGGCACAGGAGTAAGACCTGTTTGATGCTTCATGTGCTAATGTGATTCGCCTAAACCAGGAACACCAGCCTGTATTGCTTATTCATAGATATTTGGACTGCAATTGCCTCCTAACATAGCCTGGCATGCCCATTTTCGAGCAGTTTTCTCTGGATCATAGAATGCGCAGACATAAGAATCCCAATTTCTCTATTTTCATTGAATGTGGAAATCTTAAATATGGAATACTTTGAATGTAGTTTGTAACTCCCACTATCCCATAGTGCTAGTAAGTGATGGATTCACCTCTTGAAATATAGACTCTGCATTCTTGACTTACATTTTACAACTCTTCAACACCACGCCGTGTCTGAACATTTAGGGAAGAAGAACGAAGCTTGCAGAAAACTACTACAGTGTCCTGATTCTCAGGCCAAATATGTGGTTTTCTTGTCATCCAAGTTGAAATGTCAAAGCACCACCTACTCAGCCAGGGTCACACCTTGGCCATGAACTGACAACTATGGTCAGCCTTTCAATCAAGACAATAATAATACTTACCTCTGCTAGATACCAGTCTTGGCTGAGAAAACAAAATATACACATTTTCCCAATAACTCAACTTATAATTTCGCACGGCCATAAAGCCGTGCAGAAATATGCTGACAGCAAAACTCAAGGAGCATCCTTGAGTGGGAAGTGGGAACCAATTGACTAGGAACATCCTGCTTTTAACGGAATTCTATGGGATAATTATTGGAAATATGAACTTTACACCCAAAGAAGTTATAGTCCAGAAGTCCTTCCTTGTGAACAAAAGACTATTTTTTAACTAGCAAGGGCATTCATGCATTTAGCTTAACGAGAGATGAACCTTCGTTATTATGAAAGATTACCATTCTCCCGCTTGAACTACCCCCACTAGGTTACCAAAATGATTAATTGTCAATACCTCACCGCAGATTCTACGTCTTCACTAATTCCACAACACTATGAATAGGAAGTTCACAGTAAATGCTAGGGTTTTAACAAATTGGACTCAGATACAGACACAAACTTCAAAAAATAATACAGGGTAATCAGATAGTAACAAAGTATTCTTCCTCATATGCCCATGATGTCCACTATTTACCCTTTTTTATTCTTTATTGAGGTTGCTGTCATGCTCTCACGTCCCAATGATATTCAGATGAACACATAAAAGATTCTCCCCCAGCATCAGAATAAATGAAAACCATGGCAACAGAATAGGAAACAAATGACCAAATGCATGTTCCGTTTGGTCATAATTTCCACCTATCAATTCAAATTGTAGTCATGAATAAAAAGCAATCACACAAACAGCTACCACATCATGTATTATCAACCACATTAGTCTCAACCATAACAAAACGAGGCCAACTATAACCATGGTCGACATTATTCTGCTCCATAGAAGTCTAAGTAATAAAGATTCTCACTGTCTTACAAACATCACTCAGAGATGAAATTACTCCATACTGGAAATGTAATTCTGAAGTAGCCGAGAAGATGAATGCCTCATTCAGCAGATGAAAAGCCCCGTTTTAATGACAGGCATCGAAATCATTCAAAATTCCAGCATATTAAATCAAAACACTAGAACATTCAACTACATTTCACAAACAATTGTCCTAGAAAATTTTGAGGTAAAGATTGGGGTACAAATCTATATGAAAAGGTAATCTACACTTCCTGAAAGTGAACTCATAGAGGGGAGGGCATACGTTGTTCTTGGAAGTAATAGTTGCCCTGGAGGCGACATCCGAGTCGATCAATCGCTTGGCCGGTTTCACGAATCCAGAATCCGACGGTGTATATAGCCCTTCCCAAGGTTCCCATGTTCTATCAGGCTGATTGTTTATACTGGCAGGACAGTGGAGTGACACAGCGGAGTCCGTGGTTGGGATTTGGAGCTGCGGAACGAGGGCGAGCGGTGGAAGGGAAAACACAGCAGCGGTGGAGGAACTGAGGAAGAAATAACGCCAGAATGGTAAAGCTCTGGGTATTCCGACGGTATGGAAAGAATATTACTCAAAAATATTTTTATAATAAAAATAAATCTCAAACAGAAGAGACATGGATTAAAATTTGACTCTAAGATATTTCAAAGTAGGCTGACTTTAAAATTTAAATTTTATAAATTATAAATTAAAATAATGGCATAAAAATATAAACAATCTCTAGACACAAACTTAATAAATCACGTCATTTTTTATGCCTTCACAAATTCTAAGATATTTTGAAACAGGCTCTCAGACTTTAAATTTTAAATTTTACAAATCACAAATTAAAATAATAGTATAAAAATATAAACAATCTCTAGACACAAATTTGATAAATCATGTCATTTTTTATGCCTTCACAAATTCTCGTGTTTCCCCAAAAGGTGCATGCTTAGCCAGCTTGGACGTATGGCTTGCAAGTCAGTTACCTACTTTCAGCACATATTCTATAAAGTCAACTCACCAACTCTTAAAGTCAATTGCATACTTTGAAAAGCCTGCCACCTACTCCTCAGAGCCTGATCGCCCTTTTGCCTTTAACGTCCTTGGTCGGCCTCATCTTAGCTTAGCTGGCCGTCTTCTTCTCTCAGCTGGTCAACCTCTGTTGGCTGACTTCTTCTCTCAACCGATCAACTTTTCGTTGACTGGCTTCTGAATCTCAACCGCTGGCCTGCTGTACTCATGCATTCCTGCCTGGCTCTGCGTGTTGGTCCTACTCAACTCCACACTTAGCCCTGCATGGCTACTTTAGCAATTGTCAAATTGTCACTTTGGCAATTTTCACTCCGATATTTGCCTACTCTGACAAATCAGTCTCTTTGAAATTTGGCCACTTCGACAAATGGTCACTCCGATATCTACCCACTTCGACAAATGGTCAATCCGAGATCTGCTCACTCCGGCAAATGGTCAATCCGAGATCTGCCTATTTCGACAAATGGTCACTCCGAGATCTGACCATTCCGATAAATAGTCTCTCCAATCTTTGTTGCAACCAATTTGTAACACTATGAACTTCGCACAGGCCTTATGCGATTTTCTGATGATGCGTCCATTTGTTGAACCACTTATAAGGAAGTTATCAAACCCAACATTTATGGGCTCACCCTAAAGCTTCCATACTAGGAGAACAATAGTTTGTTTCCACAATGGAAGGAAAGCAAATAATTCTAATACTTGCCCCTTTGAAGGAAACAATACCCTAGTTGTCTTGGTTAACGAATTTTACGATCAAGTTTCAAAAAGAAATTATAAGAATTTTCAACAATGACCCTACAAAAGTTTGCGCACCACTTGCCAAAGTCAAATCCATTTTGGAATGGAGATCCCTAGAACCCCAAACAACTTCCATTACTAATATTTTCCATACTGGGGGTACCAAGTTTTGAGAAACAATACGTGGATTCAACGAATTTGGATGATTTAGTTCTAAAATAGACTATGGACAAACCAATAACTGAGGTGTACCAACTATCCCTGACTCAACATTGTCCCCTGGCTCGCAAAGTAAAAGAAATGTCCATCATGGAAATACACTACACCTTCCTAAAGAGGACTTTCCCCACCTGAAAAAACTAGTGCTCCAAACCAGTTTTCCAACTCTGTCCCACCATCCGTTTAGTCCTCAAGGCAATCTAAATCATAGTACCAAACCACCAAAGCTCCACATTTCCGATCCACCCCCACTCCTTTCATAGTAACATCAATCCACCTTCGAACACCGTATGAAACTTAACCAAATCTGTTGTCAATCACCATTTTAAAGTAACATGTTCCTGGGTTGTTACTACTAGCTAAAGCACTTACATCTAGTGTTTTGAGCAGTGGAAACGTGAACTAGAATCTGAAGATCTCTCGATAGCTCCCTTTGAAATTATGGAACTACAAAATGCCCTTAATCTAGAAGGTGAGTTTTTTTGATGGAGACGAGAATCATGCAAGTACCAAGGTAGCTACCAACTCCATTGAGGTTTCCAGTTCCCAAGAAGCTAATAATAAAGTCCAGCCACCAAGTACTTTCCAAGAAGAGGATTTCAAGGCTTGGCCATGTGATGCATTTTATCAGGAGGTAGTCCCAACCAAAGGAGCAATTCCAAGGAATAGCCAAGTCCCAAACTGGGACAACCACCCCTGGTCCCCATGGCTCAGTAATACTCTCCCCAGATTTGTAGGTAGTTGACTAAAAAAGAATTATTCACTTTTTGAAAAGAAGAGTGTAACATCTTAAAAGAGTCTTTGATTCTCTAATTGAAAAGTGAATCAATTCCCTTGTTGAATGATTTCCTAAGTAGATCATTGGAAGATATGATGATTTCCTTCACATTTTGTAATATTCTTTTTGAAAGAATAATCATATCTCCCATTTAATTCTCCATTCTCTACCAACTGATAGATTAATAAACATTCTATACTCCTTTTATTTTTTTACATTCTCCATGACACTATATCATCATCTCATCCTAATTCCTCTGCTTTATTCATCTTCAAACCTACTTGCATTAAGATTATACCCGGAATAAATTAATCATAATTAAAAAAGTATGTTTATTCTTATATCTTACATTTTTATGAGATTTAATTAATTAAAATTTATAAGTTGGAATTTTATTTCAACAATTATCAGATTTAGTTAAGATAAATTATTGCTTAACAATTACCACTATGTATATAAAAGTTTATTTTATTGTATAAATTGTTTATTTTATAATATTCTCTAATTTGTGTGAACCAAACGTGTACATGCGGCACATGTGGTACATTTTAGGTGCCTTTATAGGTGCATCTTGCTCTTGCCACTTGCAAATAGTGGTCAACAGTCCTCATATTTTGTTTTGTTTTCTTGTTATTATCTCAACCAATACATATTCCCACCACCAACCACAATGAAAGGTTAAAAAACCAATAGAAATGTGTTAGACAGACTAACAATATGAAAGATAAAGAAAATATTGGACCTTATATGTAAAACCATATCTTAAAAAAATTACTATTGAAAAGATATGTGTTGTGGTATATAACATGAGGTGCATTGAGGACGATGATTTGAAAAACTCGATTAAGCCTTGTGTAGAAAATGAACAATAAATCTAAAAATTATTTCTTTTTGTTAAAAGTTCTAAATTTAATTTTATTAGTTCTAAGCACAATCTAGTAAAAGTTTTGAGTATAATTCTCAAAAAAATTTGAATAGACTCGTTTGTACTTATAGGAGCAAGTATAACATGAGTAAAGTGATATTGCTATAAGCCTCTAGTATTTTCTTAATTTATTGCCATTTGTAAAACCAATTTTTCAACGGATAATTCCTTTCACAAAGAGAGAGAGAGGACAAGATGAAACTTTGTTTTCAAATTTTTTTAAAGAAAAAATTTATCCCCAAAAAAATTGATATTTTACAAAATTTACAAAAAAAGATCTAATTTATACTTTTAAAAAATATAACAACTTATAAAAAAAATTACAGTTATCTTTTTAGGAGTGTTTGGTGAAGGACAAATAAATCATTTCAAAAAACCAATTTTAACAATCATATAATATAAAAGAATTAAAAATTGAATAAACAATAATTAAAGAAAGGAGAATAAAAAAGAAAAAGAATAAAGATTTTTTTGTATGTAGTTTAGTCTTGTATCTCTAATTTTTTTCTTATATTTATTGCCCATAATGAGGCTCTCTTATATACAATATAAAAGAGAGATTTTCTATAATCAAGAAAGTAAAACAATCAAGATTATCATCTAATCAATTCAAACTATCTTAACTACTAACGCAAATATACATCAATTTAGAAGTTAGATCGGAATCTAACAGTGTTCAAATCCATTCAAGATGAAGCACATTAATTGTATATTAATATCTTGGATAACAAAGACATAAAATGTGAGACTTTGGTGGGTTTAGTTATGACATTGGCTAGTTGATGAAAAGTCTTGACATGTAGAGTACAAACAATTCCCTTTTGAATCTCTTTTCTTACCAAGTGACAATCTATCTCGTGTACTTTATTCTATTATGAAGTATCGGATTCACAATATTATACAAAATTATTGTATTGTCACAAAACAAAACTATGGGCATGTTATCAATACTCAATTTATTATAAAAATATATTAACCACTATATTTTATATTATGTTGCAGTCATTATTGCTATATACTCTACATCCACAGGTGATCTAGACACTATCACTTACTTCTTTGATTTTCAATATATTAACACATTTTTTAGAAAGACAAAATATATAATTACGGATTTATAAATGTCAATAAAACTTATATAAAAAATCTAAGAAGAATTTTAGCTTCAAATTAGAGGATATTAGGTAAATTGATCCTTGTACGGGTATGCATTTATTGTACCTTATTATTGTATAAGCTACGTCAAGTTGTGAGTGCTAGGGTGCATCTATATCCTTGCTAACTTTTACACTATATGTTTCAAATCAAGTATTGTAATTATTAATTATAGACACATTCCTACTAAAGTTGGATCAATGAGTAGGTCTATCGTTCCTTTGTTCAATCGAAAATTTTGTTCCATGGGTGTCCTCACTATTTTGGAGCATGTTAGAGTAGTAACTTGTGAAATTTCTAGGGTAACTTTCATTGATAATAAGATATTCTTTTATTACTTCTAGCTACTTCCAACAAAGGAAAAATTCCAAATTTACTGGATTTTTTATCCCAAATTGTTTGTGAATGAAGTGTTTTGGATGCATTGATAGCATTCAAATCGTTGTAGTAAGTATTGCGTTATCTATATAAATAAGTATTACCATAAGTTTACTCCCTTACTATTTGATAAAAAGTATATAATTTGTATTAAATTGAATAAAGTTATGTGGGATAAAAACTTAAAAAATTTAGCATATTATTATTAAGATACTTATTTGAGGCCATATAAGGACTTTTTCACTTGCATGCTAATGGGTTCGACCCAAATTGAGGGTTAAAGTTCATCATGAAGATTACAACCTAAGGCATTTGTTTGGCCCGAATATGGCATTAATTTTGGCGGCCCAACTTCATTTTTAATTGAAGAACTACTTAACTAACAAGAACCATTGTCAGTCTTTTATCATTATTCGATAGTTTTATAAACTGTCATGCATGAATAAGGACAGTCAACTATTATCTAAAATATATAAGTAACCCTATTCTCAATAGAAAGAGGAGGAAGAAAAAAGAAGGAAAAAGAAGAAAAAAAGATGCTTTAAGTGCAATATATAAAATTTAAATCATATTATCATTCTTTCTTTTACTAAATGCATCTTGGTATAAACACTTTCTTTATTTTTTTTTTTGAAAAAGGCCACTGATTTGAGTATCGAAAAGTATATCAGGGTTAAAACCTCTTATACTTTTTAAACTCACGTTTATTTGTATTGTATAAATTTTAAATAAAAAAGTACGGAGATCAAACCTTTCGATAAAAATCTAGAGTCAAGTCTCAACACATGCCAAATGAGATTCCCCCTATTTGCCAAACCCAAGAGAAATGTGTAATGTTTTAGTATTTTAAATTGTTTGTTTTAGGTTAAAATTAATAAAAATTATTAATTATAAAATTAAATTATACAAATAAGTTTTTTAAAATAGATATAACTTAGAAGTATCTAGGTTGGTTTTCAGATGTTTGGAATATATAACAAAAGCATAATCTTTCAAAAAATAAATTAGTAATTTAAACTCAACTAATTATAAGAATATATCTTTTACCTGATTTGAAAGTAGTAATTAAATGAATAATACCAAAAATATAGAAAATCTTTTATGTTAATTTATATCACTGTAATAATAATAATAATAATAATAATAATAATAATAATAATAATAATAATAATAATAATAATAATAATAATAATAATAATAATCGTTGGAAGTTGCTGCCAAATCCTTCGAGAATCACCGTCTCCGCCAAACGCCTCTCCAACAGCGTCTCTCTCCCTTCGCTGACCTAATCAACCACGCTCCTCCTTCCTTCCCATGGCCGACCAACGATTCCTTTACCGGCCAAACTGAATCGTTCCAACAAACTTTTGGCTGCGTTTTGCATCCGAAATGTCTATATAAGCAGCTTCCCTCTTCCTTCTTCTGAGAATCATTCGAGCGACATTGAAAAGAGAGAGAGAGAGAGAGAGAGAGAGAGAGAGAGAGCAGTGAAATCAGAGTGGGTGAAAGGGAGGCGAAGCTCTGCTGATGGGGATTCCGGCTGCCGGAGGTACTGTGGGCCATCGTACCATCACTGCCGTGTTCTTCGCCACTCTGTTTTGTGCCGAAATTTAAGACCAAGCAAATGATACTCCTAAATTTATCATAAGCTCAGTCATCTTGCAAATATATTTCCACCTCTTGGTCCAGGTGCTGCTCTCTCTCTTTTTTTTTTTTGTTTTTTTTTCAGTCTACCTCCATTGTAAACCAAGCTTGTTTCCTTCGCTGCTAATTAAAATTTCCCATTTGGACGAAAAACAGAGCATAGTCCGAAAAGGTGATGCATCAAATTGGAAACATCATTTGCAGTAGAAGTTGCTTGAAAATATTAACATCTAGTGTTTGGTAGTCACTTAACCTTCGTTGGTATGAGTTGAAACGACTTTCGTTACGCCCAGTAACAATTGTGAACAGTCACCGTAAATTTTAGAAGGAGAATGAACAGTATCAGTAAAAAAAAAAAAAAACCGATGAAGTTGAGTGATATTTTAGCTTTGGATATGTTAAGCCTTCCATGTAGAATTTTTAAGGTAGGTTTCGTTAATAAATTGAGCAACCAAGGATCTCGGATCGAATTTACCGTGACCGACAGATTAATGGTATCTCAGGATTTAGAATGGTAGTTCAGGCCTCCGTTTCTATGGTGAAATAATAATAATAATAATAATAATAATAATAATAGTTATTACGGTTATCGTATTTTTTTCTGTTTTAGTGACGTATATAAATATTTATAAATATATATGTGCATGTATTGATAAAATTTTATTGTTTAAATGAAATGGTCATGGCGTACGGTTTATATAAACGAGGGAAACGGCAACTTGTTTTCTTTTCCTGAAGCTAGAGCTAGGCCGGTGCCCGAATGCCTGGATAGGATTTGAATAAAGTTGATATTTCTTGGCTTTCGTTCACTAGCGATAAGTTACTTGAGTAATTTATTATTTTATAGCCTTAAAAGTATGATTAGTAAATTGGTAGGGTCAATATTATTTAGGAAAAATCCGTCTAGCCAAGGTATGTAGTAATGTATGGGCGGATGTTCAAGTGTTAAAGGATTAGAGTTATTTTTGGTTTAGTAGTGGAATTGGATGTTTTGTGGCATCATTTAGAGACATGGGATTTGGTGGGCTGTTGTAGGTTAGTAGGATGGTAGTAGCTAGATACTTAGTGTGTCTATAGATCTTTTTCATTTTTTTTTATGTGGACTTTTTTTGTGTCAGTCTTGATCGTATGAGTATAGTTCTTATCAATACTGAACGACACTTTTATCGTTATAGTTGTAAAGTTCTTTTACGTTATACTCGATTGTGTGAGTATATGCTATTTGCTTCTTATTGTCAAGGTAAATAATATTATATAAAAATATTACAATATCAAAAAATATAGAACCTGTGACATTTTAGTGTAGTTGCTAGTTATTTGATATTGATTTTCATATCATGGTGGTGAAGAGGTATATTATTTAGTGCGAAGAAATGCTCATAGCCATGTGATATGTTGAGATGACTCTTGTAATTTGTGGGTGGATGAAATACGCGTTACTGAGACGTTTGTACTTTGTTTGGAGTTTCGATATACCATGGATTTAGTCGTATGTTAAATTTATGAGTATCAATTATGTCACGGTTGTACTTAGTTATCGGGAGCAAACATACGTGGCATTTGGTTCACGGTGGTAAAATAAAATTTAGGAGATTTTTTGTGATATCTCATTATTCTTGGTACCTTTTGAGTTTAGGATCCAGTGGAATCCATTAGTTACATTGTTGGATTTAGTGAGATTCGGATTTTGTGAAATTTATAGTACTTATTATTATTTGGTATTCAGGTCATTAATTCTGATATATGAATCTAGAAAATTCCTATTTTTCTTTTGATGTTGGACTCTAGGGGATTTCTGCTTGTTATTGATGAGATCCAAATTCTTTAAAATCCTTTTATCTTTGAGGTGCAGGGGTCCGGTGGGACTTGTTTTTGTTATTACTTTTGGATCATAATTATGATAAATTCTATATTCTTGAATAGAATTTATTATTGAAATTTTATATTACTGTTGTAGCTTTGATGCTTTTGATATTCCATATCTGAGATATTTTTTGTTTATTATACTTTGTTGGTTATTATCACTTGCTGAGCATTTAGCCCAACCTTGGCTTCGAATTTGAGTTTATTGTATAACATTAGTAGGGGATCCTATACTTACTATGAGACTTTTAGGTAGAGAGAACTCTGGAAACTAGTAGTTATGGTTTCTTTTGGTGATATTGTGTCAGAGCTTTGGTGGTTTTTTCTTGTGCTGCGACCCATAACTCTTAGCATTTTATTTTTGGATGTTTACTTGATGCCTTAAAGATGGAATGGTTTTGTAGTTGAAAAATAATGGAAATTATGATGGATAATTAATGGTTTTATCTTTTGAGGTTTTTCCATGTGAGTGGTCTGAACTAGGTTTGATGATTCAAGTTTGGGTCGTCATAGAATGTCCATGTATATATCCTCATTTATGTTGCCATATAAGAAAGCATTGTTGATATCCAATTAATTTATATGCCATTATTTAACATCAACATCAATTAAGGCATGGACAGACTATTTTGGCTGCAGGAGAGAACGTATCAAAATAGTCATAACCCTTCTTTAAGTGTATCATTTGGCCACCAATCATGTCTTATATCTTTCAACACTTCCATTAGCTTTGAGTTTAATTTAATATACCTGCCAGTTACCAACAGTTGTTTTGCCAGGAGGAAATTGAGTTGAGTCCAGATGTTGCTGTCCAGGTATGTAAGGGTTTGTGTACCCTTTGAGATCTATGGAGAGGAAGATGCTCGGAGTCTATTGCATTAGGAACATCAAGAACATGAGAAAAAGGAGAAGGACTTATAACTGGAGCAGATGGAAGATCAGCCAAGGTGGAAACAACAAAAATAGACTGCTCCGATAATGAATAAGGTAGACCAGAAAGTCTTCATCAGAAATGGAAGAAACTTCTTTGAATGGGAATATATGTTCATGGGAGTTGACATTACAACTAATAAAAATCTGTTCAGTTTTAATATCATAGGCTTGATAGCCTTTAATGCCATAAGGATTGCCAAGAAAGATGTTTTTGAGCTTTAAAACCAAATTTGGTTCTGTGTCTTGTTAAAGGAGAAGCATAAGCATCCAAAAGATTTTAGAAAGAGTATATTGGTTTGTGAGGAAAAATGAGCCCAAAGGGATTGTTATTTAAGGTGGGACTAGGTGATCTATTTGTGAGATGGGTTGTGTGAGGATGCAATCACTCTAAATTTTGAGAAGTATACTTCAGTTAAATGTGATGGCGCTGGCTACATTTAATAGGTACTGGTATTTTCTTTCCTTAATTTCATTTGTTGTGGAGTCTCATTATATGATTTTTTATGAATAAAACCTAATTTGTTAAAGAAATCATGCAACCGAAATTTTATGCCGTGGTTAGATCTAAACTATTTGATCTTAACATTAAATTCTCTTTCAATCATGGCAAAGAGAGAGGGGATGACAATTTGTGTTTGAGATCTGGATGAGAGCACTGAAATCCAAGTGCACCTATTGAAATCATCCACCGTAGTCAGGAAGAATTTAGTGCCGTCCACATTAGGGAATGCAAATGGTCCCATAAATCACAGTGTCTTAGTTCCCAAGCATTTTTGGATTTATGTTAGCTTGAATGAAAAGGAAATTTTGGTTGCTTCCCAAGTGGATATAGGTCACAATGTTGCAATTTGTTCTTATTGATCTTAGGAATATCCTGATCTAAAAGTTGCATCGATATGCAGAGGGATGCCCTAGCCTAAAATGCTAGAGATAAGATACATTGGTTTGAGATGAAGAAAAACAGAAGCTATTTGAGATGATGAAGTTTATCACCATTCAGCGAGTAGTATATTCCATTTGTCTCTTCAGCAAGTGCAATTGTTATATGATTGCAAGGATATTGGATGAAACAATATTCATTAATCAAGATGAGACAATATTTGATGGACTTACTTAAACAAGAGAACTGACTGAATTCAAGTTGAAAGAAAACACACATAATATATTTGTATAAATCAGCTTATCCGATATCTTTATAGTTTCAATATATGTTAACTAGGGTAGCAAAACCATTTGGTAGTTTAATAAAGTTTGATATGGATGAGGACATTGTGGTTAACATAGATATAGAGCAGAGCATGTGATCTATAGCTCCAATATCAAGTACCCATTGAAAGGAAAACTGATCAGAAGTACAAGATAAAAGACTGGTAAGGCTATGACCCACTTGAAGGGCTAATGAGATGTTGTTCAAATCAGTCTTAGGTTGAATTAGAGTCAATAACTTTTGAATTTGCTCCTTGGTGAGATCTAGTGAGGTTATCCCAGTTGAACCCAAATCTATGCCAATAGAAACCTAATTTGCCGAATGTTTGGGAATACTCTCACATTAATTCTTGTAACCAAGTTGGATAGTCATGCACTTTATAGCATTTGCCGACTATATTTTTAAGAATTTCATAGTGACAACATTAAAATCTTTTTTTCTTATCGATTTAATTTCTAAATTGCTTTATGTTGTGACTGTAAGTTTTGCTTATTAAACTCATAATTTTCTAATTAGTCATAGCAGAATTTGAATTTTTTTTTTTTTTTATTTTTGCAATACAAGAAATAATTATAACATCTTGATATTTTAGATTAAATATTTCATATTAAATTGATAAAAATTATTAATTATGGTCATATTTTAAAGTCAATATTATATATTTAAGTCAAATTAATTTTTTTTTTGGGTTAATCAAGATATATTTTAAAAGGAAAATTTTTCTCAAAACGAATTAGAAATCTGATTATATTCAGGTAACCGTTCGTATTGATAATAATAATAATATAATAAAAAAATATTAATATAATAATTATATAATAATAATAACTAATTCCTGCGCCACCTCACCCTCTTCTCGATCCTTCTTCCCACGTTTCCCCAGACAAACCCTCCGTCTCTCTCTCCTACCCCTTATTCTCTCGAAACTTCACTCAACCCTAACCAAAATCCTCAGCCATTTTCTCTCCCACTTCTCATCTCTCGAAGCCTCCTGAAACCTCCATTTTTCCTTCCTCGGCTTCCAGTATTTTCTTCAGCAAGCGGACTAGCCGATGCCAATGTGTTAACCTCCATGCCAACCAACTCACGTTCCTCAGCGAATCGTCCAATTTGTTACTCTAACAACTCGGCATTTTCGCTCAATCAACTTTCGGCCCCATAAAAAATTTATTGATTCGTTACTCCAACAGATTAATGTCTTCCACAACCGCTCGATTCCTTTCTGTAACAAATTTTTTTCCTCCCAAAATTCCCTCTGCATGAGCCTATTTAAGTGCCCATTAATGAGCAGGGAGGGGGGAAAGGAGAGAGCAGCAAGCGAAGTGAGAGAGTGGAAAAGAGAGAGTTTCGAAAGGTCGGAGAAGAAAAGGGAGGGTTGAGAGCCTTATGGTGCTCTGTGTTTTTTTGAAATCTCGGCCATTGAGCTAGGCTGCTACTGTGGAACTCATCCTTGCTGTTAGCTGTTGCCTTCGTGGAAGCCGTTGCTGTCAAATTTGCTGGAGCAGCTGCCGCCGTTATTTTCTTCTCCGTTGCTTCAATAATTGTCGTGAGTCAGAGAAATTAGAGGTGAAACTCTGCTGCTAGAAGCTTGTGGGCCGTCGTCAGCACCGCTGTCAAAGAATTTGGTGAGTTAGTGTGCCGTATTTTGTGTCGATGCTTCCAACAGGCAAGTGATTTTCCTTTTTATTGTCACTCCTCTTTTGGCTCTGTAATAAAATCTTCCTTATTTAAATCTGCTCCTTCTCTCTCACTAATTTCACCGATGCTGATGAAAATCGGGTTTATGTGTGGGTTTCTCTGTGGAAATCGTGAAAAAAGTGGAAGAAGAGGAAAAAATAAGAAATCGGGAAAAACAGGGCTTTGTGTTCTGTTTTCTGGCCGTGGCTCTGTGAGTGGGGGATTCGGGAATTGGTGATTTAATATATATATATATATATATATATATATATTGTTGGGTGTGTATGGTAAACGGTGTGTGTGTGCGTATAGATGTATGTATATATATAAGTATAAGAGGATGCTGTGCGCGGTATATGAATGTGAATATAGTCTATGTGAACCGTATGTGTGTGTGCAGTGTGTGGGTGTATACTGCTGTGCGTGCGTGTGTTGCTGTGGGTGCGTGTGTACAGGTGAGTGCAAAGTGTGGGTGTGTATGTGTGAAGCCGTGTGGTGAGAATGGTTTGTGTGTGCTGCTGATGCTGGAGCTGAGTGTTTGTAGCCGTGTGGTCAGTAGTGTGAGTGTGTGTGTGTGTGAGTAGCAGTGTGTGTTAGAACAGTGTGGACGGGCTGCTGCTGCCTGTGTGAGGTCGTCGTGTGTGTTGTGTGTAAGCGTGAATTTGGTGTATGGGTGTGCGGCTATGTAAGTGCAGGAGTGCACTGTGCGCTGTCTCTGTGTGCGCGCGCGCGCAGTGTGTTGGCCGATTATATATATATATATATATTATTAAGTGGTTTGTATTTATATATATATATTTATAAATGTGCTGGCAGCATGTGTATTTATATATTTGAGTGAGGATGTGTGTCTGTAGGTGTATGTTAGTAGATGGGCGTAAATTATTATAAATGGCTTGTGCGTGGAAGAACCCCATTGTGTGACCGTGAATGTTAAACTTTGGAGGGCGGAGTTGAGAACATGATTTAATTTGGTGGATAGTATGTTATAATAATTATAATAATAAATAAATAAATAAAATAAAATATTATATATGTTTAGAATCAGTTGATTTATTTTGGCTCGTCTGTAAGTGATCATTAAATGTTGGCTTTTAGTAGTGGGTGTTGCACCGAAACAAAATAGAAGAATAGTTAAATAGTTGAATTATGTAAAATAAATTAGATCTCGGTCCGTGTTTATTTTTTCTTCGTTCCGTGATAAATTCTTTGTGTTAGACATATTTGCGTGAATATGATTTTTGTTAGCACCAAACGATAGTTCCAATGTTGTAATTGTAAAGCCTTCTTTGTATCATACTTGATTGTGTGAGTAATTTGGATTATTGGCTTCCTACGGTCAATATCGAGGAAAGTGTATGAAAACATTAAGGTAACTAGTCGGATGGAGGCTATGGTACCTTAATGTGGTCTACGCTTATCAGATACTGATTTCCGTATCACGGTGGTGATAAGGTTATTACATAGTGTGGCGGGATGTTTATGGCCATGTGACCATTGTAGAACATGATATCGAGGATATCATGGCGGGAGATGCTGGGTTTGACATATAGTGATGCCTTCCGTACCATATCGAGTCGGAAGATGAGCATGTTGATGAGATCATCCATACTTGGTTAGTCGGATGATAAGTGTGCGAGTGAGATCTTTTGTACTTGGGTGAGTCGGAGGATGAGCAACGCTGGTGAGACGTCTGTACTTGATTGGGCAGAGTCTCCATGGATCATAGATTTTGGTCGGAGGTCAAACTTGCGAGTATCGATTAGCCCGTGTAAGTACTCAACTGTCGGGGGAGATATACTGCCTTTGGTTCATAGTGACGGAATAAGATCTAAGAGTTTTCTTGTGATATATTGTTATCATTAATACATCATGAATTTGGAATTTAGTAGAATTCAGGAGTTGTATTTGATAGGATTCATGTATCGGATTCTATGACATTCGGATTCAATGGGATCCATGTTGTTAAATTATCTTTTGATGTTCAGGTCGTTCATGCTAACATTTGGATGAGGAATCCTTGCTTATCTCTTGATGTCGGATTCTGAGAGGTTTTTATTTGTTATTGGTAAATCTTGTTATCTTTGTCATATGAGAGTCCGGGGTGACCTATCTTGCTTTTGCTTTGAGCTGTGTTTACGAACGTGTTGGGGTTTTTAGATATATATTGATTTTTCTATTATGGTTGCGGCCTTATATCTTGATATTCGAGATATTCATTGTTTATCAAGCGTTTTTGATTATTATCACTTACTAGGCTTTGGTTTACCATTATGTTTTCTTGGCTCTAGATTAAGTTGATTGCATGGTGTGGACTGTTGGATTCTACTTTTTGCTGCAGGACTTTCAGGTAGTGTCGATTGTAGATGTTAGATGTTATATCTCAGTGGGAGACATTCTAAATATATTATTGATAGATGTTGAGTAGTTTTTCTTCGCGCTGTGACCTGAGATCCTTATTAGTCTTTATTTTAAGAAAATTATATAATGTATTGATGAATTTGATGGTTTCTTAATTGAATTGTATTGCTGTTATGATAGATTATGAATGATTTTAAATTTTGATATTTTTCGTGTGAGCGGTCCGAACCATGCTTGAAGTTTAAGGTTTGGGTCGTCATAATAATACTTTATTTATCAGTGGGAGAGGGTCTTGTGGCAAGAACTGTACTCTAATATGGGAATGGATTTCGTCTAGTCCCTTGAGGAATTACGTGGCATAATCTTCTTCTTTAGATGGAAACATCAGCAACTCAGGTCTGTAGACCGATAGTTCATTGCAGTTGATTTAAACTTTATGAAGTAATTGCTAACAGATTATTAACTCCGAGTTTGATCGATCTGTTCTGTGTTGGGGTTACTCCATCGTGGCACTTATGTCCACGGACTCACAAGGTAAAGGTCGCGGACTTTCTTGAGTAATTCGAGAAGCCTGTCATAACGGACGAGGACTCATTAGAGACGTCATGTCGAGAGGTTGCTGAGGACATGGACGAGGACGCTGGAAGCCTAGGCATTGTCTCTCTCTCTCGTAGGCCTGCTGTAGCCGCGTTTTGCAGGTGGGTAGGTGACCCACTCTGATTGGTGAATCAGGCGGCTACAACTTCCTAGGGTGTCAGGCCTGTTATTTTGGTACGCCGAGCGTGCGCCTGCCATGGCAGGTCTAGGGGGCGTGGTCCTGTCACCCTACTTCCAGTAGGGTGGCTGGCCGGGCCTAGGCCCCTTGTGTATATATAAAGGCTTGTACCCTTGAGGGGGCTGTGGTGCATCTTGGATTGTTTGTGCCGTGTCTTTGAGAGAAATCTTGAAGTGAGCATTGAGAGAGCTGTGGGCAAGCCCTGTTATAAAGATAGAGTGAGAAACACTTTTAGAGAGATTGTGAGATATACACTTGAGATTGTTTTTCCTTTGTTTGAGATTGGGTAGTTAACATTCTTGTAAACAATCATACTTTATAGTGTATTCTTTGGTGGTTTTTCCCTTAGTTGAGAAGGATCTTTCCACGTTAAAACTCTCGTGCGTATTTCTCTCATTTTTCTATCTCTATTTTTTGCCGTCTGTCCGAAAACTCTGTTCTGTTACTATCCGAGTGATCCGTCCACCCGGTCACCGTGCCTTTTGTTTTGCGACGACATTATGTGCTAATAAATTTTGGCTCTATTTGGTTGTGAAAATCTTTCTGTTAGATTACTCCAAATGTATTGGATAGAATGCATAAATAGAACAGTAGAGGTAATATCAGGAGAGAGAATTCAGGATCTAAGAACAAACCATATCATTGCTTCTTTACCATGCATCAAATGTAGGACCCGTAACATCTAGTTTGATTACAGTGCCATTGATCAACCCGATTTTGTTCTTGGCACCAAGAAATATTGTCATTGATCTGCTCCATGAGGCATAATCGCCACTTTGAGAATCTGGGCAACCAGAATCATTCCTAGGATATCTTAATGGTGAACATAAGAGGGATTATAGAATTCTTCCGTTTGATTGACTGAAGCATAACTTAATGCTGCAGCCATTATTCTGCTTAGAAAATTCTCTAATGCAATGTAAAAGAATCAAGAATTGAATAGCTAAAAACTAAAGAAAGAAGAATGAAGAACCAAAAAAATGGGCGTTATATATCAGCTGTGTATCTCCTTTTCTTCTTAGGTTTAATGCACATAATATAAACAAGAGAATCCCAAGAATCAAGTATACATCAATACTATCATCAAACGAACTAAAACACACTCTGTCTAAACTGACATCAATATGCACCAATTAGGAAATCAAATTCTATATATATATGGAGATAAGAAATGAAGATGACAGCGATAGATCCTCAGAGCCTTGTCCAGCCCTTTGAAACAGAATCATTTGGCATAAATGTTATGCCGACAGTAATCTCACCCGTGTATATTTGATTAGATAGAACTACCCTATATTTTCTGGGTTCAAGTTTGATTTCTCACTTATCTGGGCCGAGTGATATAACATCCTTCCACTAGATCCGGCGTGTGTGCCATGACGCTTGTAACGTCACATGTGCTTGGGGACAATGTACATTTTAATCAAATGAAGCATATTTTGATGGAAAATACTTTCAATATTTTGGAATTTTCCTTTACTTTTTTTTCCAATTTAATTTAGTTCAGTTAGTAATTGTACTAAAGGGAATCAAAGCTGTATTATCTATGCCCTAGACAGTGAAAGACCGTTTTCTAAAAGTTAAGAGGGATGAACTGCGATGTGACACTACGTGATTAAAAAATGAATGCAGAACCTAAAAATAAATGGTCAAACTCAAAATATTTTTTCAGAATCTTCCTTCATTTTATTCACAATTTATTATATTACTTGTTTATATTATGCAAATTTGTGCTAAACTTGCCATTTTTAGTGATATATGATAGTGATATAGGAAAATATTGGGTCTGAAGATACTCTTTTATTAGTTTTATATCCAATAAATGAGTTATCCAGTAGTTTACTCAATTTCAGTGTAAGGATTCATTCAAGCAAAAAATTTGAGTGGTGTAAGAGAATGGTGCTTAACGGGTGTCTAAAGGATGTTCATGTACATTTGTAACAGTGTTGGTGTGCTTATGGGGCATTCATGTACCGTTTTTAGTGATTCTTCGGTATCTAATACACTTGAAGCTGTTGGAGCGAGGGCAGAAGTTGCTGCTCAAGCTTGATGCATAACCTAGGTGCTCTTGTGCTGCTGTAGTATAAAATTTCCTGACACAATTTTAGAAATAAGCTTTATGAGAGATTTCAACACAAAGAGTGTCATACAAAAAAGAGAAAAGACAAAAAGAAGAATAGTCTAATATTCATTGAAGGTTTTGTTTAGGTTTCATCATTTACAAAGTTTGAGTATGTTGTATTAACCTTAGTCTTAGTACTTATTATCGATTGATAGTTCATCTTCTCGATGTATTCTATTTTTGTGGCTTGTGAGGTGTGTTGGGGTTAGATTTATTAGTTTTTTCACATGAGTTATTGGGGAAGACTTTCAAATGGGTTATTTGTAACTTAATATTTATAATAAAGATTATTGGGAGGTTATTCTGAGTTTTTTCTTAATTGAAAAGTCTTTTTTATATCAAATTTTGTTATATAACTCGTATATTTGGTTGTATATTTTTTTATTCTTGTGTTCAATTGGAAGAAAAGAAAGGTTGATATTTATAGGGGAATTCGAGTTTATTTAGCAACACCATGGTGTGCATATTTCAAATTTCAATAAGTGTTATCAAAAAATAGGTTTTTCCATATGTAAAAATTATATTCAATGGTGCAAAGCTAACAAGATTGTCCTTGTTGAGCAATGTAATAGACCAAATAGTTTCATTCTTTAGTAAGAAATAGTGAGAAAAATTCTAATATGAAAAGAAACAGAAAAATGCTAAAGTAAAAAAAGAACAAATCAGAGAAATCGAAAGATGAAGAATTGTAAGATATGAGAAATTTGACCAATTATACGATCAAGTTGATTTTTACGGATAATGTTTTTAAGATGTTATTAATTTGTAGGATCTAGTGAAAGTTTAGAAGAATATTAAAGGCCGGTACAAGTCTAAGTAATAGAACAAGGGTAGCGTTAAGAGGCATGTGACATGCAAATGTGATGTTATATTTTATTTTAACCAAACAACGTGACAATAAGGACTTCTACATAATGTTCATAAAGATCAATACCTACTAAAAGTACCTTATTTGTGGCAAAAGGAAGCAAATACTCTAGCTAGTATTTGATGGAGGTTTCAATTCCCAAGGGTGATGTTAATGGTGACCAATAGGAGGCTTGGTTAAGGTATTGGGAGGAGGCCGAGGTGGAGAGTTAAGAAAAGTAATCCTACTTATGTGAATGTAATTAAAGAGGGTGTAATATTCTAGGTATATTGATGGAGAGAATTAGGTTTTATTCAAGCTTATAAAATTCGATGCCAGAAGTCCTATACAGTAAGAATTGTCAAAAAGTAAGAGATGACAATTGTCAGATAGACAAGGGATGCCTCGTAAGTTTGTGAGGGAAGTTTGTTCGGTTTTGAGCTAGCCTTTTATAACTCTCACATCAATTAACGGGTCATTTGATGAATCAATCGATTTTAGCATGAGTTTTTTCTCAAGTGAATGGTTGGATTGGTGTAGGATAATGATGCTTGTTGGCCTCTGAAGAGTGTTCATGCACATTTAGAACTATATTGGCTCGCCTAATAGGCACTCTTGTACTATTTCCTATTGTTCTTTGGGACCCGTGTGGTGATGTGTATACATTAAGTGCTTATGCATATACTGAAGTTGTTGCTGACACATGATGCGCAAAAGCCAGGCCCTTGTGTGTCATTTGGTCTATAAAATGTCATAATATGATTTTGGGGCAAAATCATTTGAAAAATTTCAACCAAAGGGCACCATGGATGAAAGAACAGAGATAAACGAGAACAATGAGAAGTCTTTAGCGTTTGATTAAGGTCCAATTTGATTTATAGTTTTTATCAAATTTGAACATATCGCTCTAATATTGACTGTATAACAAGCTATTGATTGATAATTCATTTTCTTGTTATATTATACACTTATGGGTTATTAGATATATCAAGGCTAATATATCTATAAATTATATATATACAAATTGGTTATTTGTATAGGTTGTTGTAAAAGGCTCTTAAAGATGATTTTTTATAATTGCATATCTGTAAATTATATTTGCAAGTTTTGTATTTGGCTGTGTATTTTTATTTCACATATTGACAAAAAAATTTGAGTACGTTTTGCTGTAACATGGTCTGTTTATTTCGAATCTGAACAAAAATATTTATCATAAACTCGAATTATCGTTTTGTTTGCGGTTTAAGAGTTTTAGGATATCACATTTGTGCAGCTATGTAATTTAAAATGTGATCAATTCAATTTATAGTTAAGTCTGATATAAACATTAATAGGATAGCTAGTTTTTAGACTAAAAGGCAAGTTTTGTTATACTTTTCTATTATTTTTGACTGTCGTCTTTTTTAACGGCTAAAATCACATTTGATTTTCAAAAATGTGTTAAATTGTTTGAATAATAACAATAGTACTTTTTTTTTATTAAAATGGCTAACAAAATAAAGGTTCTAGTCTCACTCGGTATTTGGTTGGTGTTATTATTTACTCAATGATACGAATATCCTTCTTACTTTTTTTATTCTTTATTGTTTATTTGTTATTAATTATCTTCCCTTTTTCTCCTTTTTGGACCAAATGCTAGGCCTCCCCTGTACTATGATTTATTGTTTTCTGGGAAATAATGACGTGCTTAATCCATTTGAGAAGAGGTTTTAAAATTTTAAACTTCATGTAATTTAATTGTGTCATTTATATGTATAATTATTCATTGATGTTTGTAGTTTGTATACCATTTAAAATAAATAAATAAATAAATAAATATGTTGCGTCCGGGTCCAAGGTTGTGCGGATTAGGGAGCCTTCCGATTCCTAAGCGCGGCTCGTTTGAAAAAGGATCCGGTCTCCGTCTGTGAACCTGGACTGCACAACACAAACAACAAACAAGAGGTGAAGGGTCCGGCAGATTTCTCCCACTAACCGGCCGCTTCGACAGCCGGTAAATTCCCGCATGATAAGCGGAAATGGCGCACGCTAAGGTGGTGCGAGAGAAATCTTTGTGAAGCGTAGAAGTGCTTGTGCGATGATGTGGGAAATGCAGTGAGTAGGTGTTGGAAGGCACCATGATACCGCATGATGGTGGCTAACTTCCTCGTGATCTCAGAGGATGCTGGAATGGTGAGCGAGTCAGCTAGATGAGGCAATGCTCTGCTTTGACTCGTCACTCTTGTGTTCTAGAGAAGGGGGGAGCAGATGATCAAGGATGCTTGAAGCGATGTTCAATGAAGATCCAAGGTTGATCGAGTGAGCCAAAGTCTTAGGTCTCAAAAGTTGAAGGATCGAAAAAGATCGAAAAGAAGAATCCCTTTCTTCGTGGGGTGTGAGGGTTCTTATACACCTCACCCCGTTGGACTCTTTGTTGCTTGGGCCATTGCGCCGGTCGATGTCATGGACATACGTTAGCCCCTGTCATTGTGCTAGGCATCTGATTGACCACGCCCGATTTTTTTCGGCGGGGATTGGTTGGCCGTCTGCCCGACGGCAACCACGCCTCTATTGGCTAGCCTTTCCGCCTTTTTTTTCCGCTTCCCGTGCGCATTAAATGCGCTGCAGTTACTGGTGCCTCCTTCCGTTGTGGGCTTGCGCCTTTCATCCCTTGGGTTGGGCCTACTGCCTCTCGTGGGCTTCCGATCTCCCTCGTGGGCCGCGACATCGTGGGCAAGGCTGTCTCATGGGCCGGACATGGGACCCAACACTAGCCCCCCATGCCTCGGGCCGGCGGTGGTCGGGCACAGCATGTCCATTGGGCCCATTTCCACGGCCTCGTACCCTTCCTCGTACCGCGCCATTCTTGTCGTTTCCCAAGTTCGCGCCTTCCCCAGGAGCCAGGGCAGGCTTTTTCGGGCGCTGCCGTGACCCGTCACCTCCCCCGGCGAGATTCGCGCGACTTGGGTTGCGTATGACTAGTGGTTGCTACTGTTGCCCGAAAGACGTTTGCCGGATGCCGTGTCGCACTGGGTAAAGGGATGGCTTGCGTCTCGCCCATAAATAGGAGGGCACTTGAGCGAGTGAAGTCCATCCCTGACCAGCGAATCGAAGAGGCAATGAGGAGATTCTGGCTTTCCCCGCCCCTGGTGGGCACTCGAGAAGGAGTTGGATGGACCATTTGCATGCAGGAATCCTGTAGAGAGATTTGTAGTTCAAGCCTTGTGGCTTGCCTTCTTTGCTAACGAGAGTGGCTTGGCCGTTAAATGCTTCCTTAGGGTTGTGGCACAGCTAATTCTTTGACTTCCCGGATACCTTCTTTTGTTTGAAGAAGGCTTTCGCGAGGATCCCTCCGTGAGCCATGCCGAGGTACTAGCCGCGGAAGGTGCGAGGTCGATAGCCCTCAGGAAAGGCTGGGCTTGACATCGAACTTTCGGAGTGCGACTTGATGCTTCTGGACCGGTGGATTGAATTACAGAGACTCCCAGGGAGATGCTCCCACTTCCTTGATTCGCGGTGCAATTCCACCTTACTCAGGGCTCTCTGAGGCGGCGCAAGAGAGCATAGGGCTTTCGCACTCTGATCTTCTTTCGCCTTTCTCGCAGACTTCATGGTTGTAGATCTTGTACTTTGTAAGAAAGCATTTAATAAAAAAGTAGCCTCTTTTATCTTCAATTTTTGTCTCTTCTCAGTAAATGCTTTTACATTGCTTAGGCGTTTTGCCCTGAAAGATCCACGCGTCATCCTTTGGGAGACTGTGGGGTCCTGTCATTATCCACGTCCCAATTTGCCAGGCGCATTTAATTTGCTACCCGGAGACGTCGTTCGCCTCTTGGAAACGCTTGAGTTTTCGGGGGCCTCCTACGTGGTGAATCCTCATTGGTCCTTCCTTTAATGTTGTCGCCTTTTGGGGTTGGCGCCTTTTCAGGAGAAGATTTGCCTATTTAAATGCGCCACTTTCTCCCGAAATCTGGCACGTCTTCGTACTTGTTCATCCACTGGCAGTTCGATCCTCTGCGTGCTTTTTCGTTGCGAAATCGATGGGAGACTCCTCTAGTGACACGTAGCCCTCCACTCACGAGTCTGAGTTCGGCTCTAACGCCCCCGTGTCTTCTGGAGCCTACGCCTCAGGAGGGGCTCGCTCTGAAGCCACGGTTGCCGGCCCTTCTCGGAGTCAGGGGGTTCCTCCGGGTTTCGAGGGGGTCCCACCGCGTCGGGGGGCCGCAGCAATCGAAATGGAGTGGCTGAGAGCCCACGTTGCGCACATAGAGAACGCTCTGGCCGAGTCGGAGGCCAGGGCCATACGGGCGGATGCGATGCTAACGTGGGGCGCAGGGCATGTTGGCACTTGAGGAAGAAATGGAGCAACTTGGCGCGACACCGGGCCGAGGTTTTGCTTTGCTGCAGAGGGAGATGAGGTCGATGCTTCTGCCGGTGGGAGTGAACTCGGACTTGGAGCGGAGGTATTTTGACGCCGTTAGGCTTTGCAAAAGGCTTGCTTTACTGGAGGATCCAGGCTTCCGCGTGGGCGTCATAGATCCTCGTAATTCGTCCGCCAAGACCCGTGATCAATTGGTGGACTATCCCGTTCGAGGTTCCTCTTCCGGCCACCGGGATCGTTGACCGTTTTGCTACCGTTGTGCTCTTTTTTTTTTTTTTTTTGTTAGTCGTTGTAACAGAACTGCTTTGTCGTAGTGAGAATCCGCTTTTCGTATCGTATTGTATGCTGCATCTTCTCGTTTCGTGGCGGTTTCTCTTTTTTTTGTTCTTGCGCTTTCCGCGCGCGTCTTGAGGCTCTCTGCTATCGTGAGCCCGCATTTAATCTTGGCGGCGCAACCCTAGCCTGAGCCGGGCCGAAGGGTCGCGCCGGTGCTGGCGCCTAGCCATCATTGCGATTGATTGAGTTTCTGCGGTGCGCTTTGATGCCACCACGTGTCTCAATCTCCGGAGGCGATGGCGTTTTGGTTTCCCGCCTCTTGGTTTGGCGTCGTCTATTTAAACCAAACGACGATCGTCTTCTTCCTTCCGCTGATTTTCGAGAGACAAATGGCTGCAAAAGTTGAGAGCTCTTCTTCTTCTCACATTTCCAGATTTGTTCGTCATGGCGTCCGTAATACCAGGTCGATTTTGACTGAGGCGTACATAGCCTCTCTTAGGGTAGATTATGCGATTCCTGGCGACCTGAGTTTCCGCGTCCTCGGCACACAGGATAGAGCCCACGCCCCCCCAGAGGGTTTTATTACGGTGTATGAGCATCATCTGAGGGGGGGCTTCGTTTTTCATTACACTGCATGCTGCATGCGGTGGTTGAAGCGCTGGGAGTCCCATTGGCAAGGCTTCATCCCAATGCCTTGCGTTATCTGGTATCTCTCTGCGTCTTCGCCCTGATGCACCAGTGCGCCTTGATGCGAAGGCGCGAGGATCATTTTTCGAGCCACGGAGTCGGAAGGCTGGATTTCGCTTTCCCCCAGGCGGGTACGGCCTTGGCACCAATCCGTCTGTGAAAGTTGGAAGGAACGTTTTCTTTCTGCGAGCCTTGAGTATGAGCTTCAAGGCGTGGGGCCCGATCTCGGAGTTCTTCCGGGACAAGCCCACCGACGAAGACCTTGTAGAGTCCTCGAAGCTGCTGTCCACTGTTAAAGCGGAGGAAAAAAGGTTCTCAATCCAGGGTTATTTCCTTACATCTGTCACGTTCGAGATGGGCTGGTGGGCACCTCCTGCTGGTTGGGCGATAGCCGGCCCTGGTAAGGATTTTCCTGAAGAGACTGCCGCTCCCCTTCCGCCCGAGAGAAGCGTAGGGAAAGGCTGCCGTTCTTTGTCGTTGTCGGCGATGATGAAGGCGCATGTCCTTAAACGGCTAAGGGAAGCGCGAGGGACTCCTTTGAGGAGGTCCCGGAGGCGAGTTCTTTGGTCCTTCCCCGCGCGAGAAAGTCTGAAAGAGACCTACCGGAGCGGGTCGCGGAGGGAAACTGCCGCACTCCGTCGACCCATTGCCAGTGCTAGCCGCTCGCGAAGTCCGGAGTCAGTCTCCACTGGCCGGGATCCATCCACTGAAAGAGGCGACAGACGACGTCGTCATCTTGGAGGGCCCGGAGGGGGCCATTCTACTTGTTTTTTGAGCCCGATCTTTGGAGGCACAGGAAGTTGTGGAGTTGCGGCGATTTTGAAGAGCCCATTTATGCGCGCGAGGCTTCAAGAAGACCCAATTTGTATTTCGGAGGTTGAGGCCGTTCCTGCTGGCGATCGCTCGAGCGAGAAGGAAGCCGGGGCGTCCTCGTGGCAAGAGCCCCCGGCGTTCTGCGCGGCTGCCTTTCCCGGTCGGCCCTTCTCGGCGATCGAGGCGGAGCCCCCGGAGAGGTTCTTTTGGATGAGTTTGCGCGGGCGCATGTCCCGAGATCGACACCTTTGCTCCTGCCGACGGCAGTTTTGGGGCGAAGAGCGGCCAGGGCGTCCCCGCGGCGAAGCCCGCGAAGTGCTCCCACGGCCCCGGCCTTCCAGCCGGCCCTCCCATTGAGGAAGCTGTGCCCCAGGGAGAGGCTCTTTTGGATGAGTTTGCGCGGGCCGCATGTCCATAGATCGACACCGCTCCTGCTGTCGACGTGGTTCGTTGCGAAGGCGGCCGGGACGTCCCCGCGGCAAGAGCCCGCGAGTGCTCCCACGGCGGCCGGCCTTCCCGCCCGGCCCCTCCCCCAGTGTTGAGGAAGCTGTGCCCCAGGGAGAGGCTCTTTTGGATGAGCTCGCAGTCGCGTGTTGAGTTTGCACCTCTCTGCTGGCGTGCGTACGGCAGCGCGAAGGCGGCCGGGACGTCCTCGCGGCCCCCCCGAGCACTCCTACGGCGGCCGGCCTTCGGCCCGACCCTCCCCGAAAGCGATCGAAAAAGCGCGTCGCCCATCTTACAAGTTGCTTCCTTGGACTTCTTCCTTTGTTGTTTATTTTGGTAATGCTTCTAACTTTTCCTTCCCGTGCGGGCTCCTGATATGCGGTCCCCCTCGAGTGCGGCGACTCTTTTCGCGGGGACTGGAGCGAGCTATCATCTCGTCCCAGTGCCCCGAATCGCATCTCTTACTAGAGGAGAGCAGGCGTGCGGCGAGAGAGTGGCGCAAAGCTCTACTTGCCGCTTGAGAGCCACATCACCCAGTTGGTTGGAGATATGGTTGGTGGCATTCTCCATCGGAGTGGCAGCTGGCGATGGATGCTCGTTATTGGGACGGCATCCGCTTGTGTCGCAGGATTGTCTCTCTGGCGGCTCCTCACGTCCCAGTTGGTGTCTTCCATCCAGAGAACGCCGGGGTAGAAGAAGCGTCGCGCCTGAAGACTTTCCCGGAGGAAGCGGGTCCATCGAGCCTTCCCGATTAGCCTTTGCTGCTGTTGAGTTTTGAGACTAGTTTCCGTCTTTGCATCATATCTGTTTTTAGCATGAATGAGAAGCGTCTTTTTACACTTCGTGTCCATGCTTTTTCTTTTCGTAGAGTGTTGCTTGCTTTTCGCTTTGTTTCTATTCGTTGGATCATGCTTCGTGTTTGAGCATTGGGCTCTTTGGAGCCGTTGTTGTTAATGCCCTATACAGGCGCCTTCTTGCGTGGTGCTCGTCCTTCGTAAGAGGATGTCATCACAGCTCACATGTTTGGGGGGCTCGATCCGGTTGGCGGATGTCGTCGCCAAGCCCCCGGAGCCTCAACGAGGTCATTTGCAACAGTCGGGCCGCGTAATTAGGACTCCTGGGTCTAGGACTCGAGCGTATGATTGCGGGAGGTGTGTCGCTCTGCTCAAAGCGTTATAATCACCAAGTTGAGGTCTAGACCCACGACCATTGTAGGCCGAGGGTGCTCTCTTTTTGAAGGTCGCGCCCGCGCCCGCGATTCTTTGCCCCATAAGGTTTTGTTGGCCGTATTGTGGGGACTCGGGAGCCCCGGGCCTAATGTTTTGACCGCACGGGTCGTTGGCGTATAGCCTTTTGGAATGGATCGCCTGGATCCTTTGTCCAGCCTCAATGGGCGCCTCGGCCGACTAGCACGGGGCTTAGTCTCTGTGTGGCGGCCCAGGGCCCTCTTGGCGCGGAGCCGTGGTGAGTAAAGCCGTTCCCAGGCCATCTCCCAGCGTGAGGACGGAGTCTGAGGCAGTCTGCTTTGGACCGCCGAGGCATTGAGCCAGGACAAGTTTTACGGACGGACGCTTGTCCTCCCGACTTAGGGGCAGTCTAGGTCGTTTGATTTAAGAATGCAATGCATGGCATTAACTCACACAAACGAATATGCAGCATGATATAGCAATTATGATAACTAAAGATAAAACTAATGCTCAAGCATTCAATATGATGCATGCGTGTGCGACTTATAGAGTAAAGCAATCAGTATATTTTCTTAAGTTGGCGGCGTTCCGTCCGCGGGACCCGGTTTGCCGTTAGGCGTGTAGCTTATGCGCTCGCTCAGGAGGATTGCGGAGGAAAACAGTCCCTCCCACCCCGGGGAGAGTTTGTTCCCTATTTGCGGTCTTTCCCGCCGCCTCTACGCTCCGGAGGACCGGATCTCCAACTTCCGGTGGGCGTGCCTTCACTCGCTTGTTGTAGTAACCCAAGGCCGCGGTTCTAAGTCGTGCGGCATCTCGAACTTCCGAGAGCAAGTCCAGTTTTCCCGCGACCTTCGTTCATTGGTGGTGGCAGGTGAAATTCGATCCGCAGGCTTGGCTTTTCCATTTCCACGGGTACCACAGCCTCAGCCCCAAAGCAAAGGTTGAAGGGCGTCTCCCT
Source organism: Nepenthes gracilis (assembly GCA_033239525.1). Taxonomy (NCBI): domain Eukaryota; kingdom Viridiplantae; phylum Streptophyta; class Magnoliopsida; order Caryophyllales; family Nepenthaceae; genus Nepenthes; species Nepenthes gracilis. Next base: position 29,237,343 of record BSYO01000004.1, read on the forward strand.
TGTTGGTTCTCTCGCAGTCGTTCGATACGACCACGGCGTTGAAGAGCTCATCGGTCCGTTGCGTCTTCCAACCTGGTTTTCAACCCGTGCAGGAGTGTGCGGTTGGTGACCTCGACCTGTCCGTTTGCCTGAGGGTGCGCCACGGATGTGGGCACTAGCTTAATGCGGAGGTCGCGGCAGTACTTCGTGAAGCGTTTGCCGGTAAATTGGGTTCCGTTATCGGTTACTACGACCTCCGGAATCCCAAAGCGGCAAACAATGCCCTGACGGAGGAACTCCGTCGCATTTTGCTCTGTAATCTTTGCGAGTGGGACGGCTTTCACCCATTTTGTGAAGTAGTCAATGCCAACGATCAAGAATTTTCTTTGTCCGTGACCATTGGTAGGGGTCCTAGTATGTCGAGCCCCGTTGTGCGAATGTGCGGCTCGGTGTGCGGGCCACGTCATCTTTGCCATGGACACAGCAACTCTCACACTTGCGGACGAACTCCATAGCGTCTTGTTTCATGGTGGGCCAGTAGAACCCTTGCCGCATGACGTTGAGCGCTAGGTTCTTCCCGCCATGTGAGATCCGCACGACCCCAGTGTGCTTCTGCGCGATACGTAGTCGGCTTCTTAGGAGTAAGGCACTTCGAGGAGAGGGTGGAGTATCCCTTTGTATAATCTCCCATTTAGGGCCGTGTACCATCCTGTGTCTTCTTGATTCGCTTATTGGCGTCTTACACAAGCTTCTTGATGAGGAACTTTATGTATGGAGTCATCGATTGTCCCTCGTAATCGACTTGAAGGACTTCTTTGTCTTTGGCATCGATCTTGGGCACGTTACGACTTCCACAGGTTCCCTTGCGTCTTTGCTCTGATTTACGCGGCGCGTCCGGGCGGTCGGTCGGCGCTCGTTATCCGTTCTTGGGATATGCTCGATCTCAAATCGGCCGAACTCGAGGATCGGGGCCCTTACTCTCGCCGGAGTACCTCCACGAGTTGTGGGTTCGAGGTTTGAAGTTCCCCTTCACTGATTGACCACAAGTTCGGAGTCACTTCGCATGGCAGCGGCAGTGCGCGAACACTCCCTCGCCGGTCGTAGGCCCGCAAGGAGGGCCGTACTCAACGTTGTTACCGTGGCGGGAAGGCCGGAGTAACAGTGTACGATCTCCACACCCTCGGGCGTCCAAGTAACACGATTCCGGCCCCTTTGCTGTCTGGGTAGACGATCCGTCTCGTTTAGGGTCCACACGGTGTGAACCGTTCTCCCGGATTCTTTGTCTTCGTCTGTCTTTGGCGTGCCTCGGCGATAAAGTCGCGAGCTGTCCTTTCCTTTCACGGTGGCCGGCCGGAATTCTAAGTCGAATTCTCCGGTTGTGACCCACTTAACTTAACCAAATTTGACGTCTCTGGTTTTACGCAAGATAGACTTGATGGGTAGGTCCGTCAAAGACCTCTGATCCGGTGTGGTTGGAAGTAGGGTCGCGATTTTCCGCGCCGCGTAGACAAGCCCGCGCCATCTTTTACGCGTGCGGATAGCGAAGCCTACGTCCGTCGTTCGTAGTACACCATTTTGCTTGCCTTCGTGCTTCGCAACTAGTACGGAGGGCGGCCGATCTTGATGTGGCCGAGGTAGAGGTAGAGATCTTCCCCTCCGTGCGGAGAGCTTTGTGCGCGTGGAGAGGTAGGTCTTCAGTTCCTTGAAGGCTTCGTCGCATTCTTCATTCCATTTGAACCTGTGCGATTTGGTGCCCCTTAGCGCCTTGAAGAAGGGAAAATATTTTTCGGCTGACTTGGCTAGGAACCGTGAGAGGGTGGCTATCCGCCCCGTCAGCTTCTGGACTTCCTTTATGGTTCGCGGAGGGTTCAAGTTGAGTATGGCTTTGATCTTCTCAGGGTTGGCTTCTATTCAATTTGGGATACAATGAAGCCTAGGAACTTCCTGAGGAGGTCACCCCCAACGCATTTGATTGAGCTTCATCCCATGCCGTCGGAGGATCGAAAAGTCTCATCTAGGTCGTTGACGTGGTGGCTCGCGACTTTGCTTTTCACAAGCATATCGGCGACGTACACCTCCACGTTCCGTCCTATCTGAGTTTCGAGCATTTTGTTTACAAGGCGCTGGTAGGTTGCACTTGCATTCTTGAGACCAAAGGTATCATTTTGTAACAATATGTCCCTTGATGCGTCATGAGCGAGGTGTGCTCCTCGTCTTAAGGGTCCATCCGGATCTGGTTGTATCCAGTATCGTCCATGAAGCTCGGCGGTTCGTGCCGGATGTGGAATCCACGAGGCAGTCGATCCTTGGGAGCGGAAAGCTATCTTTAGGCGCGAGCCTTATTCATGTCTCGAGAAGTCGACACACATCCGCCACTTCTGCTTTGCTCTTTTTCACTAGCGACGACGTTGGACAGCCACTCCCGGCATCTTGGACTTCTCCGATGAATCCGGCGTCTAGGAGCCTCTTCACTTCTTCCCGATGGCGACCCGACTTTTCGACGGAGTGGTTCCTCGCTCTATAAATTTCGGCTCGCGTCGAGGCCCGGCTGTGGACTATGACTTGGCCGATATCCCGTGCATGTCGCGGGACCCGAAATCACGTCGGAGTTAGCCCGAAGGAAGGTAATCGGCTTGTCGCGGTCTGCAGGTGAAGGATCTCCTGCGTTGGCGCATCGTTCGGATCGGAAGGATTGAGAGGATCGCCTCGGTTTCCTCTCCCGATCCGGCCTATTAGGCGGCGTCTCGTCGCGGAGGTCAGTCTTCGCTCGGTCTGCTTGGTGCCACGGGGCGATTTGGGGCCAAGTGCGAGTCCGTCCCATTTTTGGTCTCCCGAACTTCTCCCACGCCCCGGGGTGGGAAATTTCACCTTTAGGTGCGGGATGGGCGTCACGGCCTCGAAGAGGCTATCAAGAAGGGTCTGCCGAATATGGCATTGTAGACGGACGGAAGGTCGACGACGAGGAACGCCCGACTCGCGCGCGTCATGGAGCGCGGTGGGTTCCCACCGTGACTTCGGTCGCCTGATCCCTTACCTTTAGGCCCGGCTCGTTGTCTAAAAGCCGTTACAATGGTCCGTTTCTTTGCCTTCATTTGGTTAGTTTTAGTCCAAGTTTAATGAATGCGGTGAGATACGACAAATTTTGCGACTTCTCATCAATGAAGATCCGTTTGGTTGGTAGTCATCATCACCCGGTGAAACAAGGGCCGATGACAAGGGGGTCGGTGTGGGGAGAGGTTACATGTGCCATATAAATCGCTACTAAAGCTAATGACATCATTCCTAGCCCTATCTTCGCCCGCTTGTTCTTGGAAGTCGTCTCATTTGTCCGCATGGCGCTCGCGGCGTCGGCGGAAGAGATCATATGGACTACGCCGGCGGCCGTGCCGCCCCCTCGGAGGCTTCTTTGGGTTCACCGTCGGAGGAGCGGGCTCGACCCGAACTCTTCACGAAAGATTCAAGTGTCCACGCCCGGATCGGTTCTTGATCTCTGTGCCGTGCGGCGTTCTCGATCGAGTGCCCTGCAGGCGGTGGTGCGCGATGCCATCGTCGATCGGCGCATTTGCGGACCCTTGGGCGTTTTGGCCACTTGAAGAATTTTTCATCCAGGATCTGCATCAGGATGTTTGCATGCATTTGTCGTTGAGCGGGGTCGGAGAGGGTCTGTTGTAATCCCTTTTGGGCCGGCGGCGGGGCCTGCTTAGAAGCGGCCGGCATCCGCTGTCCCTCTTTCTTCCTCCTGAAGGGCTTCGGGGGCAGTCCACTCACTCGGGCGCTTCGCCTCATTGGCCTCTTCGTAGTGATGTACGCCCGAGCAATGGTCTCGATCTCCGGAAGGTTTGAGGGCGCCGGTGCGGCTCAGATGCTTGAAGAAATCCCCGCCGCGAGTAGCGGCGAAGGCTTTGGCTTGATTCGTCGGAGAGGTGGGGATCGCCTCACCTCGGTGAAAGCAGTTCGAGAACCGCCGACTTTCGTCTTGTCTCTGTCGGAGGCGGACCGGTGTGCCGGGGTTGTCTCTCCTCCCTTCTTGCTGAGGCGAACTCTCGGGAAGGCACGTCGGCAAGCTCGTCAAACGAGCGTATGGAGTTCGGGGAAGGCCATGGAATCGGAGCGGCGCATCACCCCCGAGGGTGACGGGAAGCACTTGGCACATCGGGGCCTCGCTCGCCCCTTGTAGAGAGAGGTGGGTGCGGAAGCGATTGAGATGGTCCATTGGATCCTTGCTTAGTCGTATCCCTCCAGGCCAGGCATTTTGAACTTGCTCGGCAGCGACTGCGTCCCAAAGTCCATGGCGAAGCGTCTACGGAGGTCGGCGGAGGAGGGCGTGGGTTTCTCCTTATGCGGGTGTCCCCCGGCACCTTGACTTTCTCCTCCATCGAAGGGTCCGTAGAGCCTCTTCGCGCATTGAGGATGTCACGGGCTCCGTGTTACCCCTGGAGGTGCGTTTGGGCTCGTCGAGGGTGGCGACTCTCACTTTGAGGCGCGTTCGCCGTTGGAGCTGCGGCGGCGGGTGGCCTCTGTCACCACGCGAGTTGCGGGGTTGTGGCCTTGGGGCCATCCTCCTGTCGTCGTCGGCGGGATGGCTTTCCGCCTCGTTAAGCCCATCCTCACTTGTGCGGCTGTCTTTGCCTTGTGATCGAGACGGTTAGCTCGCCTCCTGCGATCGGCCTCTCGCGCCTTTCTCTTTGGAGGTGGAGGCTGTCCGCAGGGCGATCTCGGGCCGGGCGGTCCCGTGTTCGCGCAACGGCGAGAGAACCTCCTTGAAAGATCTATGTCATTTGGCGGACTTTCCGGTTGGTTGTTTGTTTGGTTCCCAAAGGAACTTCTCCTTGACGGTGACTTCCATCGTAGGAGCACTAGTTTGTGCTCGGGTGTTCACCATTTTACATTGTTCGATTCTTTGGATGGGAAAGAGACACTTGGCTTATTGTCAGTTTCCCACAGACGGTGCCAATGTTGCGTCGCGGGTCGAGGTTGTTGTACGGATTAGGGAGCGCCCGGATTCCTAAGCGCGGCTCGTTTCGGAAGAAGGATCCGATCTCCGTCTCTGTGAACTGGACTGCACAACACAAACAACAAACAAGAGGTGAAGGGTCCGGCAGGATTTCTCCCACCCGCTCTCCGCTCAAGCCTTCCAAGTCGGCAAATTCCATGATAAACGGAAATGGCGCACGCTAAGGTGGTGCGCGGAGAAATCTTTGTGAAGCGTAGAAGTACTTGTGCATGATGTGGGGAAATGCGGTGAGCTGTTGGAAGGCACAGCTTTATGCACCGCAGTGGTGGCTAACTTCCCGTGATCTCGGAGGATCTTTGGGATGGTGGCTTCGGCTAGATGAGGCAATGCTCTGTTTTGACTCGTCACTCTTGTGTTCTAGAGAAGGGGGAGCAGATGATCAAGGATGCTTGAGCGATGTTCAATGAAGATCCAAGGTTGATCGAGTGAGCCAAAGTCTTAGGTCTCGAAAAGTTGAAGGATCGAAAAAATCGAAAGAAGAATCCCTTTCTCTGTGGGGTGTGAGGTTCTTATACACATCACCCGTTGGACTCTTGGCGCCAAAACTTGGGGCCATTGCGCGTGCAGTCATGGTCATGGACCGCCCGTCATCCATTTGAGCTAAGCAGGTTTTAAAATTTTCCACTGAAATTGGTTGGCCGTCTGCAGACATGTCGTTAGCTACGCCTCTATTGGCTAGCCTTTCACTTTGTTCCGTGCGCATTAAATGCGGCTGCAGCACTGCAGTTGTCTCCTTGATTGTGGGCTTGCGCCTTTTATCCCTTTTGGGCCCTATCTCGTGGGCTTCCGATCTCCTCACGGGTCGCGACAATGGGCAGGCAAATAATGCATGGCCCAGGCGGGAATAAATAACAATATATATATATATATATATATATATAGAGATTAAGATATAGGATCTAGGGTTCAATAATTAGGATTTAAGGTTTAAAATTTATTCTTATTAGTTATTTGAAAATTCAATAATAATGGCAAGCAATATTCTAGCCAAATGGTATTCTTATATTTAATCTCTGCAGTGATACTATCTCAATAACAAACACTCAACTGTCATTAATTTAATAGTCGAATTAGACAAGGCCTCATAAACGCCACAAGGTATTCCCTTACACTTTTTTCAAAAAGCTTAACACCGACTAAATCTGTTATATACACAATGATGTCATGCAGTTCTAAGAGGGAAATGGTGTTAGAAGTTTGCCCATGAGAAGGAATTTTTTTTTTTTTAAATGATATTTATCTGGTCTATTTATATTTATTTGTCATTTATCTTTTATATATAATTTTTTATTATATAATTTTCTTTTTGTCAAAATTTCAATGGACTTTACTACAGAAAACAGATTATATCTGAGCGGAGCAACTAACGTGATTTTGAAATAGAGCAAAAGGCTTGAGAATTGAGCAAATAAACATAATAAAATTAAACAGGGGAATGAAGAACACGTTAAATAGCTTTGCTAGATATCCTATAGATTTACGGTTCATTTATAACTTATTCTTTATGCGTACAACTATTGAAGAACGCTTGTGCTAGGTGGATATCTTTTGTTTATTTTTATTTAATAATAGTTGTCTAATATTTTATTTAATAATAGTTGTCTTATATGAAAATAAATTATTTTATTCGTGCTATATTTTTCGAGGATGACCTAAAAATAAACATAGGATGCCCGTCAAATATTTCTTTAAAATTTACACAAGAACAATGCCACACCAAAAAGAAAAAAAATCATACCACGTTTCACTATTTATAATCATGTATTTGATAAATATTTAGAAATGCTCATTAAACATCATCTAAGAACCAGAATATTTATTTTATTAATATATATTAATAGATTCATATGAAAATAAATAAATTAATTAAATATCATAATAAATCAGATATCTTCTAAAATTATATTAATGATAATCCGATAAACTATACACATCTACATGTTGAAATAGCCAAGGACCTTGCAGGAGTTGCCGTACACCATTTGCAATGCTTTTTCCATGTGACCCTGAGCTACATAATCCGTGCCTTTGTGTTAACCAAAGCCTTGATTTATTACGTTATGGAGAACCTTGATTATTAATTGTTTTTCTACACTGAATTAATTGGGTAGTGTCTGATTAAATAAATGGGAGGGACATCTGTAATAGATTCACTTGATTCAGTAGATTGTTGAGACTGGTACTATTTTTATCGATAGATTATTTAAGGTGACATTATTTCTACCACGTAAATATAATAGGAGGTTACTCCAATATGTTAGTGTAGATGGGAATTTATTAATAATAAATAATAACCTTCATCAGCTCTTTTATTTTTATTCCTCCATATTAATATAAGGATAACTTTTAGAAAAAAATTGAGAAAAAAAAAATGATGAAAGTAAGAAGATGATACACGAAATATTTTCAAATTCTTGACACTTAAATGTTAAGAAGTGGTTGTTTTTTCACAGTGAATGCACTCCGACTTATAAAATTAATTTTCCTAGAAAAAGTCAACTATCATTTCATTAAATAAAAATAAGTGTCAATAATGAGTATCTCATTAAATACAAATAAGTGCCAATTATTTTTAAAGTATTTCCTTTCGTGTCATTTTAGTGTTGAACAACTTTGTGCCATAACATTTGAATTATTCATGTCCTGAAAATATAAATATATCATAAAAACTGTCTTATAGACTTAATATCTCATAAATAAATATAAATAATTCATATGAGAACTTCTCTGAAAATCCAATAAAGTCACATTGCTCTATACCTTAGTCATCAAGATACCTATAACTACTCCCAAAAAAACCAGATAAAAGTAACAATAAATTAGTGAAATTCTTAATAGGTTATATAAATGACAAGATAAAATTAATATATAATAATGTGTTTAACTTAATAAAAATATGTGCAAAGATATAATAACCAATTATTCAAGAGAATAAAGAATTGAGATTTTTACACGAGATAAAATGAGATTATAAATACACATTCTAACATAATTGTTGTCATAAAAATTTATGAAAATTGTAATGAGTCTCCCATAGACCTTATTTACTATTGACTAAAGGCAAACGTATTTACCCATCGATTGGTTAGGTAAGTGATATGAGATTACGAATACTAGATCATACATGCAATAACTTCAACCAAGTCCCCTAGTGTGACTATACCTAGATCCAATGTCTCTCGTGAAATCAGCCAATATCACAATATGATGGCCACATTATTATAAATATCTTACCACAAAGCTACGATTTTAACATCTATTGAAATATAATAATCAATATTAAAAAATTATAGATTATGTAATAGTATCGTATGTTCTATAATCCTTTATATTGTGATATTTTTATATAATCTTATTTATCTTAATCATAATTATAAGTCAAAGGAAACAACTTCAATACTTAGAATTCAAGATCAATGAATAATGATCAGAATTTAAGAATTTAAGATAATTTAAAGACTCGAACAACAATCTATTAGACCATTGTTTGAGTGCTGGCTAGTATGAAAAATAAATTTATGATGTTCGACCATTAGTTGTACGCCATTCAAATGTCACAGAAAAAAATTATTATTTCGGTTTTCAAATGAGCATAAATATAATATATTCAATAAGAAATGATTTAAATTTATAGAAATCTTTCATACTAGGATTGACTAAAATTATCCATTCAAGCAATAGACTGAACCAAAATTTGCAAAATTGTAGAAATAAGACAAAACAGTCCTAAAAAATATTGAGCATTTGAATATTATATCAAACGTTAAATAAAAACTGGACAAAAACGATTTTGAATTCATATCATTCTTGTAGATACTAGAAATATAAGGTAATAACAATAATTATTTACTTAAATATTTTAATTCTAATCGATTATAAACATAAATTTGAGTATAAATACTTTAATTTGGAGTCTATTTTCATTTTCATTCCATTTCCTCAACTTTTTCTAAAATTTTAACATTCATGTTAATTTCTACTTACATATCATTGTAAATATCGAGTTGGACATACTCTAAAAGTAATATGGACATTATACTTTGAAGAAAGATATAGAGAGTAATAACTCTTAGGAAAGGAGAAACTATCAAAGAAATAAACTATGACAAGAAGAATATAACTTATATAGAAAGCCATATGATTTACTTATTTAATAATTCTTGATCCCTTACCCTTAGATTTCAAATTCTCTTAGTTGTTTTTCTTTCTTTACGTTCTGGATTTCTTCTTCTTTGTCTATATTTTTTATTTTTTCTAACTTGTATATTCTTATAAGAATGGTAAAGTTCATATGTATAGAATGAAGAAAAGGAAACTACCTTTCCAATTTCCAACAAATTGCCCTGAATAGAATTATCTAAATTATTTAAACAACCATCATTGCAGCCTTATCCTTAGATTAAATAGTTGAGAAATTAACTTTTGTTTGAAATTTGTACAAAAATTGTTTTGATTAGGAAAAAAAATTTTAGTGTTTGAAACACTGTTTAATTATTAGGTTGAATATTACAACTACTTGATTTTATTTTCACCAAAATAGACTTTAATAAATTCTAAGATCTAAATATCTTTAATTTAAGTGTAAAAATATCAATCAAATTCATGATAACGAATTGATAATATAAACTTCTCAATTTGAATATATTAAGGATATTACAAATTACTTTAACATCCAAGAAAGTCTTGGGCTCCTATTGGACTAGTAACTTGAAGAAATCATCGGTCAGAATGGTCACCAAGAAAGTGTACATTTTCATTTCGTCAGTAAGTTTGAAATACTTTGGGTTTTGGCATTGAAGCGATTGAAGAAGTATTTCACTAGGATCTTGTTTGGCCTTGAATAGATGCTAGAGTTATTTCTTATCCCTTGTATTAGAGACAAAATGGAATAGGAATTGATCAGGATGATTCCTGAAAATGTCTAATAAAAATTGGTCAAACTTGTATAACTAGATTTAAGCATTTTTCTTTAGAGTTAAAGAAAAACAATGATATAGAGTAGCATTTTCCAAATTTTGAAAACTATATAATTTACGAAAGTAGTCAAAATGATTCATAAGGTCAATACTTTCATTGTATGACTCCAAAGTTAACATTTGGAATTTATGAGGAAGAGAGTCCATTTGTATGTCTAGGGTAAAGGGATTTTGTTCCATTAAGCCATTTGGTTGTAGGAATCTCCTTGTAAGACTTATTTTTTATTTCTTTTGATTTTTTTCTTCCACTTTAGTTACGGAAACAATTATCTTGCATTTAGAAAAGTCATTACTTCGAATGATTTGCAGAAACCCTGAGTCTCTACTTTGTTGGAAAGATATGTAGGCTATTGTTGCATGACCCTTCCTCCCAATAAGATCAATATTTTAAATCACTGGCACATTTCTCTAAAGTTTACTTCCACTCTCCAAGATTTAAGTAGCCTTCATGGTGTGAGGAAACAGGTAATTAAGGTGCCTCTCAAACTATCGTGAGTCTAGACCATACGCAGGTAATAATAATAGATAATAATTTCAATGTACAAAACAAATTTTTTATCAAAAGGTACAATCTAAATATAATACCTAAATTTGGATCGAACTTGACAAAAATATAAAACTGTTGATAATAATAAAAATGACAAATATCATAAGATCTCTTCAAACTATTCATCTGGATATCAAATACATATTATACCTTGCAATCCAATCCATAAAGAAAATGACAATCTCAAAATCAAAATATTTTAATCATGCCTCCATCAACCATACAATATACAAATATCAATCTATACATAAATGTCTCCTTACCAACCATATATCAAAATATAAAACAAACCCAACTAAAATCTAGTAATTACAAAGTATAACTAAATCTCTATCAATGTCTTCATTCGAGGCTCTTATAAGTTATCCATAATCCTTTAATCTGAAAGGGTTAAAAAATAATAAAATTATGAGTTAAATTTTTAACAAATATCAATGTTTATATATATAATAAAACCACTATACCCATAAATTTGAGTGAAAAAACGAAATCAATAAAATATGTATGAAATTTTATATAAGCCAAAACTTTAAACATAACAATATAACAAAACAATAAATGTCCAAACGTATGCAAAGTGCATAATTTGAGGGCAAATATCAAATAATTTAAATATATGAAACTAACCAAAATCCGATATCACAAATATGAATGGTAGTTAAACCTGCAAATCTCAGAGTCAAATGTCTCGAGTATTAAATTATATATAGGCAAAAATATAAAAGAATTTAAAATATACTCAAATTAAAGAATCAAAGACTAATTTTGAGAAATTGTTATATATATTTTTGGTAACCTTAGGTTGAATCATTATTATTTATACCAATAGACAAATTGTCTACATATTCCTCCATATAGAGGGAGCCAAATACTATTTTCTTTTACTATCCATGGATGATACATGTAATCCTCAATTATATCTGAATATATTAGAATATCCGAATATATTAGTTTCATTTAATTTTTTATGATGGTTCTCAATAAAATACAAATCAAAGAACTTTATAATAAACATTTAAAATATTTTCACTCCAATAAAAAAGTATGAAAATTTCACTTTGGAAAATATAAATACAAAATTTTTCACCATATTAAAAAGTATAAATATCAAAATGATAACAAAATAGAATTTGACTTCAAGTACATGCATAAAATATACATGCAAGAACCCAATGCAAGTTTTCATAATATTTCCTTTACAATTATTAACTTATATATAGTATTTTAAAATATTTACGTATTTTGATCAATGTAATAAATTTTTTAAATATTTGATAAAATCAAGTAAAAATCTCAAAACATTTAGTAAACCACATGCATGCACACATTTTCAATGTGGGGTAAGTAAAAGATGATATAGATGTATACTAAACCATTAAATATAAGTAAAATTATAAAAAAATGGATAAAAATTTGGGTTTAGATATACTTGTCATAACATTTAAATTTGATAGATCTAATAAAATAAAATTTTAAAATCATCATTCTTCTCTTACTCTCTCTTCTTTCCATTCTCCTTAAAATTATCCTTACTTTCCTGTAAAAATACCCAAAAATAGTATAAAACATACTTATATAAGCGAATTGGCACACAAGTGTTAATTAAGTGCACATCTAACACTACATTAAACCCCAATCGGTTATGAGCGCCATATCAAGTGCAGTTTATACATGAGTAATCTGTCAATTTTGTACATGATCACCGTAGAGTGCACATCAAGCACTCTACAATTTGTTTGAAACACGCTTATACATTGCAGGGGCACTCATCGGGCGTAACTAATTTGCTCGAAATGCACATGTATATACGTCAGGTGTACTTCTATTCTTGATTTTTTTAAAAGAACTTATTATATAATTATTTTTAATAAATTAAAAATAAACTAATAATATTAAAATAAATTAAATGAGAATCATACATTACACAAATAATCAATGGCTTAGGCTTAATCTGCGTTTTCTTGGATGAGGCCCTCTTATTCTTTGACTTTCACTTTGAAGTGAAAGTTTGGTATTTGCCTAATAAGGCTTTTCTGCAAAATATATAATGAAAAAAAGGAAGTATGTGATACAAATAGAGAAGTAATTTGGACAAAAAAAGAAATAACTTAAAATTAGAAGAAACAAAGTGACTTAAAACTGATCCCATAGAGACTTAATCATTTGAACATGTCGTAAAATTGTGCACTCATTGTCTCCATGTCTCGTGGTTTAGGTGAATAAGTGCTTACTTGGCTCTCATTGTTTTGTTAAATGTCCTAAGAAGGAACGTAATGAGAAATTTAATTTGACAAGTAATGAAACCTTGTGCTGACTATAATAGCTTTCTTGTAAAATTTTATGGGTATTAACTTAAAGTGGAAGGAGTTTCTTAACTCATTTCCTACAGATTTGCTGTAATGTGTATATTCAATTTGGATTTAGATCCAAAAGCTTCTGAAAATAGTTCATAAATCTTATAATTCAGATTTTGTACTCAATAAACTAAAATAAGAGTTTAGAGGGATAAAATTGACTCCTAAATTTCTCTTAACTTGTTTTCTATAGATTTGCCATAATATGTATGTTCAACTTGGATTTAGAACCAAAAGCTTCTGAAAATAGTTCATGAATCTTATGATTCGGTATAAACTAAAATAAGAGTTTAGAGGAATAAAACTGATTCCTAAATTTTTCGTAACTTGCCTCCTACAAATTTGTTGTAACATGTACATTCAAATTGGATTTAGAATCAAAAGCTTCTGAAAAATAGTTCGTGAATTTTATAATTCAGATTCTACATTTTGTAAACTAAAAGTAGAGTTTATAGGAATACAATTGACTCTTAAATTTATCGTTTGACACTCAAATCATTAATTATGCTTAACAAATGAATTAAAAAAAGCAAAAAATAGTAAAGAATTGAAGGATTAGACTCTGATATAAGACGGATGTATTCCAGAGAAAAAGTTTCGGACCTCTTTGATTTAAATGCTGCGGGAGATAAGGGATTCTAAAGATCTCAAATATCAATAGATGATCAGATTTTCTGTGTGTTGGATCTATTCCAAGATGTACAATCATCGTATGTCCTTATTGTGTTAAAGAGTTTTGTATTTATAATGGTTTAAAATCAATTATACCAAATGGTTAATGCCAATTTTTCTAGGAGGTTGCTAGTAAATCTTTTAAAGAGACATCGCTGAACATTCTAGTTGCAGCATGTTTTTAATTTAGAAAAGTTATTGACTATTCTAATTAGTTGCCAAATTCGTCTGCGAGCAAGCATGCACGTTCACAATCATGAGTCTTGGAAAATCATCTCTGAGTTCAGGTTTGTGGAGATAATAGTTGTCAATATTATTGACGAGTAAACGCCAACATATTCAGAATTTGTTAAATTATGAATATTCAGCTATCTAACTTGTTAGTCGAACTCTCCGTAACTTGTTTTTTTGAACCAAAGTTTATTAAATATTTTTTTATGTCTGTATTCTAGCTCTTTTAATTTTTCAGATGTTCGATCACTTGGCACACAATGATGCAGCCTATTACGGAAACTCGATTAAAAGATTTTACTTATTACTTTCCAGATCTAAATCAGGTTGTTATCAAATTCACACTTGGTATTCTGTGTCCTTAATCTCATCCATGGTACGGGTCAGTGGATTTAGATCATCATTAATATTTACTGTACCAATCATTTTACTTATTACAAACCATTAATGCTCCCACATATGTACTATTTGTGCCGCTGTCGAGCCACATCAGGAATATTGTTATTGTTGAGGCTGACATGTCTGCAACCACGTACAAAACAAACCAGTTATTGACCATAGAATAATTAAGGATGAATGCAAAATAGGGCTATTGTCTAGTATAGACCAGTGAATGAAAGAGAGCGTTGTTTGGAGTGCAAGATAGTTGTTATATAACCCATTTGGAAACTGTGAATCTAAAAGATAAAATTACTGTGAGTTTCAAGAAGTAAAAACAGATGAAGTAATTTGTGCTATTATTCATAGCAAAGGTATTTTTGATTTGAGACATTCCAGATACTCTCTCACAATCTAGATATGGTATTGTTGCATTATGAGTTTTCGATTGTCGTACGAATTAGGGAGTTTTTAAATTCCTCATCGTCTGGAGGTGATCGCGAATGGGCGCGGTCTTCATTTTTATTAACTTAGGATCTGCACAATACAACTAATAAACGAGAGGTTAGAGACTCGGTGGGATTTCTCCCATTGAAAACACTCCGATACTCAAATTAGCAATATTCTGCAATGAACGGAAAGGAGCGCACGCTTAGAGGTGCGTTGAAATATGTTGTGAATGCATAGGGAGTATGTGAATGTAGGAATGGAAGATTGGTGAGCAAGTAATGGGAAGCCTGACTCCCGGAATGCACCGCAAGGGGTGGCCGACTGCAATGACCTGCGGTGGGCTGGAGAGGAGCGAGAGCTAGTGCTTGCGAGAGCATATGTCTCAATGCTAAGCTCTGATTTTTTCGGGTCTCGATTGATCCTCTATTTTTGTGTAAGAGAAGAGGGAATTTATGGCTCATCTGCTTAGAGTTCTTGGTGCGAGAATCCTGCTTGCAGGGATTTGTTGGCTGCTGATCGTTGACGGTGGCCGTCGGTGTGTCAGTTCTCGCCTTGTGACGGCGGTGGACCACCACGCGTCGCAGGCCACACTTGGTCTACCTTTTACGTTGGGATTGGCCGGAGAACTGTGGGCAGTGGTGGGAGGTGCGGTTGATAACGCTGATCCCATCTTCATTGGCTCGCTTCCTCTGTGCTATCACGGTCGCCCGATAGCCGCATTAATGGGCTGTAGGCTATGCCCATTGGTTGTGAGCACGGGCTGCCACGTAGGCAGTTCTGGGACACTGGGCCGAATTCTCCATTTGGGTCATTGCTCCACTGGTTGAGCTAGGAATTTCCTTGGACCTTCGTACTAGACCCAACACTAGCCCTCCATGCCTGGACCGATTTGCAGTTGCGGCCTTGCATACTCATCCTGGGTCCAGCCGATCATCACATTGTCTCCCTTGGGAAGCGTTTGATTTTGTCGTCTTCTGGAGGGTTAGATTTGCACGCCGGGGATTGCCTTGGGCTAGATGTTTTTCATTCTTTGTGAAAGACAGTCATTGGGGTGCGCACCAAATTAACTTGCGGTAGGACGCCAACTTGCCTATAAATAGGGAGCACCTTAAACTAGCATGACTCATCCCTTGGCTGATTTTAATGGAGCAATGCGAAGACCTTGGTTCGTCCCGCCTCTGGTGGGAATTTGTGAAGGGATCGGATAGACTAGTTGGAGACCCAAAAATCTTGGTGAAGACTGTCTTCATGCCCACGCCGTGGGCGGTTCCTCATGTTAATGAGGGTGGCTCGGCCACTCTGCTGTCGTCGCATGTCTCTCCCCAGGCTGTGGTGATCTGCGGTGTGCAGGAGGATCCTTGCGAAGCTATCACGGGGCGTTTTGCCTCCCATGTAGTGCATCGCTTATGGCCTCCACTTCACTTGCACAGGCTGGAGAGGAGGTAGAGAGTGGAGTCCCGACGGGGGAAGAGCTAATTCTTTTTCTACGTTCCCGATAGAGGCTCCTGAGTTGGGTGTTGGTTCTGTCTCCGCGGTTAACACGGGCTCGTTTGCGGTGGTTGACCAACACTTAGCTGCTCTCGATGCTTGTGCTTGTTGGATTACCAGCAGTGGAGCCGCGATGATCTCATGTGGATCACGTTCCACAGTGTGCCCCAAGCATCCGGGGTAGTTGCCTTGGCACCTAGACCCCGTGCCATATTTTCTTTCTCTTCCTTATACTCTTGCTGTTACAAATTTTGTATTTTATAAAGAAAATCTTGATTAATAAAAGAAGTAGCAATTTGTTTTTATTCTTCTATCTTGTCGCATACATCATCTTTTGTTGATCGCTTTTTAGATCATGCTTCTTGGACAGTTTGCTTCTTTCGTTGCACCATGCAACATTCTGAGCACCTGAGTATCTTCAGATGCTTGCGATTGATTCTTCCGATCGCGTTCCTCGGTTCTTAATGTAGACCGTTGACGGGAGGGCATGGTAGAAGAAAACTTTTGGTGGCTGATGCCTTGGAAGTTTAAACGCTATAGGTGGATGTCACATCTGCCTGGTCATCTGGTGTATTAACTGCGTGGGAGATCACGGGGCGCATCGCCATAATGATTCGCCTTGGAAAGGCGCGAAGCTTCTGGGAACCGTGATGCGGAAGAAATTGATTGGTTTCTTCTTGAAGCGTCCGTTGGGGAATTTCCAACTATTTAAACGCTGTAATTCCCTCCAAGGGTTTTGTGCCCTGTTGCAACTTCGAAGGAGTGAGACAAGCCTTATCTTTGCCCTTTTTTGATCATATGGAAAGATTGACTTCCTTGTCAGAGTCTAAGACATCTTTTGGAGAGTCTGTGAGGGATTCATACACCCTGCGGGTCCTCAGTTGCGCTGCGCCTGATGCTGTCGCCACGGGAGGTTGCAGCTCAAAGGCTATAGTTGTTGGACCAATGAGATTCTTGAGGGTCCCATCGGGCTTTGAGATGGAAGGGACGTCTACATCCCCACAGTGCCAAAGGCCCAGGAGGGTGTATCCTACGCTCCAACAGGTGGCCAGGGCCATTGAGGATTGTGAGGCCAGGGTGCAGCCCCAGTTGGGGAGATCAAGCAGACAAGGGTTCGAGCTGCTTACTTTGAGAGGGCATGGGCTGAGTCAGAAGTAAGGGTAATTCGGCTTGCTGACGCCAATATGTAGGCTCGAGGCCGCATTTTGGCTCTTCAAGAGAAATTCGAGCAGTTATGAGTGCATTCTAGAGAGGAGCACGCACGGTTGGAGGCTGAGTTGAGGTCGAGACTCAAGGCAGAGGAAGTGGCTCCTGCATTGGAAAGAAGGTTCCAGGACGATATCCGTCTCAATCGGAGGCTAGCTAGGCTAGAGGAACTAGACTTCCGCATCAGCATCTGGACTCTTGAAACTTGGGCGTTAGACCCGTGCTCACCTGAGAGAGTTTACTGCCCCGAATTTTCTAGGATCCAACAGTAGCAACTAATTTTATTCGGTAGCCATTAACCGCTTCCAACTGTAAAGAGAATTTATTAATGGAATATATAATAAAGTTGCTTACTTGGCCATGCCGCTTGTTCATGTTTGAATGCCCTCTCCCTCATTTTCTCTTTTCTCTTTTTTTTTTGTGGATATTATTCCTTCGTTGCCATTTGGTGGTTAGGATCCCCATATTAAATGCGGATGTGACAGTTGAGATATTGTTAGGCGGCTGTGGCAATCTTGATCGCCATCATGATGAGGGGCCGTGATTGGCTGCCGCTTGGGGGAACGTGATGCTCCTGCTGAATGGGCACGTGGCCTTGTTCTCGAGTAAGGATGCCCTTTGGACTTTCTTGTGTGCTGACATCTCGTTGTCTATTTAAACGGCGTCCTGGTGTAATCGACCATCCAGGCTCCAACATGTCGTATTGCGGCCCTAGGTTGGATGGTAGGGCTAACACCCCTCTAGATGGCTTTGTTACTGTTTACGAGTATCATTTGAAAGGGGGGCTCTACTACCCAATACCGTGTGAGCTGCATGCCATTGTTGAGGTTTTGTGCATTCCGATGGCAAGAATTCACCCAAATGCTCTTCGTTATCTGGCCTCATTATGCATCTTCGCTCGCATACATTCTGAATCTTTTATTGCGACTGCGGCGAAGGTAATCTTTCACTTCTTGAAGACAAATAGTTGGATTTTAATGTCTCAAAGAACTAGTTTCCAGTTCTGGAGGACTAACCCCGACTCAATGAAGAACTGGAAGAGTCGTTTCTTCTTCCTGCAGGAGCTGTCTAGACTCGGAGCTTTCCTAAGAATGGGGCCCTATCCCACCATTCTTTCGCAAAGATGTATCTACAGAATAGATTAAGGATACGGCGGAACTGGTCACCGCCATTGGCCCTCAGATGAAGACATTCTCCACTCAGGGCTATTATCTGACATCTGTCGCCCTTGCTGCCGCCAAGTGGGGCCCTGCATCTAGGTGGGCCGTGGATGGTTCCTTGAAGAAGAAGCCCAAGGATGTCGTGATTCATGAGCCGTCAGGAGAAGACGCTGAGGAGAGTTGCTCGCTGTTAGAGTCGTTTTCAGATGAGAAGTTTGAGGCTTCACTGAAAAGGTTGAGAGAGGCAGGATGTACCTCCACTTAGAGATCCCAGAGGCTAGATGTAGGGTCCACCATGTGAGTTCGAAGCCCAGCCCCGGAGACGACATTGAGCGTTGAACTGTAGGAGGGGGTTGCCGAACTCACACTGATTCCTGCCCTGACACTAGCTGAGTACGGTATTCATACGGTAGAGCTTTATCCTGGTGAAGAGTCCCCAGTGGGTCCCCTTATCGATCTGGAGCCACTGGAGGTGATTGTTGAGGGCACAGTGTTGTGGAAGACGTCGCACCAAGACCTGAGGAGCTGGAGGAGGCACGAGCTTCAGTGCTAGTGCCAGCTCCGGCGGTGTCATCAAAGCTTGCTGGATCTTCTGTCAAGCTGCTTCTGAAGGTGTGCGTCTAGGAGAGTGCCTTCATTGTTCTGGACGTTGAAGTCGAACATGAGACTAGCCCGCCGGATGTCGGCTTGGCTTTGGAGGTGGTCGCGGCTGGGACGGCTCAGGAACTGGAGCCCCCAAGCATTCCCACGTCACCTAGGGCTTCTGGCCATCATGGCTCTGTAGGGGCTACGGCAGAACGGGCGGAGCCCCCTAGCCTGCTTCTGTTAGGGGATGGAGCATATCGTCCGGACGCATCTTCTGCTTAGGTATGATAGTCTAGAACCGAGTGTTCATTTGCGGTCCGGAGCTTTGAGAACTTCTGACCTTCTCTTCTCCCGTGTAGGTCCCTAAGGAGGTTGACTCTTTTGATGAGCTGATTGTTCAACTGTGTGAAAACTTTCACCGCGAGCAGGAGATGGTTCAGCGCGTGAGAGACAAGGTCATTTCCTTTCAGGAGTAGGACGAGCAGATGCGGGAGGAGATTAGGCGCCTGAGGGAGGATAGCGGCTGGCAAATGCAGGAGGCCACACATCTGAGGCAGAAGGTCGAGCAGTGAGGAAGATGATCATTGATCTCGAAGACGATAACTCCTGCCTGTCGATAGATCTGTGGGGTTGCCTTGCTCCCATGGAGGCGAGCCTCGTCTTAGAGGCCAGATTTTGGGATGGTATCCGCCTATGCCGCAAGATTGCTTTTCTTGTACTTCCTGACATCCCGGAGGGCGTATTTCATCTTGGCAACTCCGGGGTTCGTGACAGGTCTCACCTAAGGAACTTTTATGAGGAGGCGGGCCCATCTGACCCTTAGGAGCAGCTTTACTTGTATATATTGCTCTTTCTCCTTTTTGCCACTCGTTAATGTCTTGTACATAAGAATGGGAAGTAGCATCCCTTTTCTACACTTAACGCTTTCAAGTGTGATTTTAGAGATAATGTCTCGTATTTAACGGTTAAGCTTGTAAAGTTACTGTCGCCAAGGCCCCAATCCGATGCCTTCTTGCGCTATACTCTTCCTTCGTCACAGGATGTCATCGCATCTCGTGCGTTTAATGGGAAGCTCAATCAAGTAGAGTGAACGTCGTTGTTAGTCCCATGGAGCCACACCAAGGGCCAGCTGGGTTTTTAGGCCACAGCAGCCTGACTTTTGGTCCAGGCCTTTTCGCACACGGTACCTGCATTCGGTACTCGGCCCTTGCTTAGGGTGTCGTTGCTATCATGTGCATGGTCCTAGCCCACGACTATTGTAGACTGAGGGTGCTCTATTCTTCGGGAGAAGGTCACCACATGCTTGCGATTCTTGCCTAGTAAGATTTTGGTGGCCATAAGTTGGGGACTTTAAAAGCCCCCAGGCCTGATGTTTTGACCGCTTGGGTGATTTGGTTCAGGACTATGGTTTTTTGGGCCGCGTGGGCCCTACGGTGTGGAGTCGTGATTTGGGGTACGATCGCTTTCGGGTCATCGGCGTCAGGCCAAGTTGGCGGGGTCGCTTGGGGCCCTTCCGATATGGAGTTGAAGTCCGCGTATGGCTGCTTGGCACAGAGCCAAGGTGTAAGGGGCCGCTTAGGGCTGTTCATTGTGGAGTCGAGATTCTGAGGCGGCCGCTTTCGAACCGTTTTACATGGAGCCAAAGATTTGTTTTTCGGACGGACGATAGTCCTCTTGATTTAGGGGTAGTCTAGGTCGTTTTATTTTTTGGAATGTCATGCATGCAAACATTCACATGAATGAAAACACAAGATAATAGGGATGACCAATTTTATTAAATAAAAGCACAATGCATATACAAGCATTCCTCATAGTGTATGTGTGTGCCTTACCTTAGCCAACGCTGTGCTACTGGTGATATTTTCTTAGGTTGGCGGCGTTCCAGGTCCGTGGGACCAGTTTGCCGTTCTGAGTGCGCAATTTGTATGTCCCACTCCAGAGGATCGCGAAGACGAGGAACGACGCTTCCCAGCTAGAGGAAAGTTTGTTCCTGCTTGCAACTTTTCTCATAGCCTCTACACTCCGAAGGACCAAGTCTCCAACCTCAAGCGGACGTGCTTTCACTCGTTTGTTGTAGTATCGTGCGATACGCTGCTAGTAGGCTACAGTCCTTAGGCGGGCAACGTCTCGAACTTCTGGGAGTAGGTCAAGGCATTCTCTGAGTCTCTGAGAGTTCGTAACTGGATCAAAACGTTTGACCCGTAGGCAGAGTAGCCCCACTTCAACAGGGACTATGGCTTCAGCCCTATAGTAGAGATTGAAGGGTGTCTCTCTCGTTGATTCCCATGGGATTGTTCGATATGATAATAGTACAGAAGGTAACTCATTGACCCACGAGCCCCCTGCGTCTTCCAGCTTGGTCTTCGATCCATGCAGTAGCATGCGGTTGGTGACTTTGACCTATCCGTTTGCTTGGAGATATGCTACAGATGTATGTACTAGCCTGATGCGCAGACTTACGCAATATTTGGTGAATTGTTTGTCGGTGAATTGGGTTCCATTGTCGGACATTACGACCTCGAGAATCCCAAAACGGCAGACACTGCTTTGACATAGGAACTTTGTCGTATTTTGTTCAGTGATTTGAGCCAGAGGGGCTGTTTCTACCAACTTGGTGAAGTAATCGATACCAACTATGAGAAATTTTCTTTGTTCGAAAGCCAGAGGTAGCGGTCTAAGAATGTCGAGTCCTCACTGTGCAAACGGCCATGGGGACTGAAGGCCGTGTAGCTCTACATGGGGAAGGTGCGTCATGGATTTGTAGACCTAATAGCTTTCACATTTCTTCACGAATTCCAATACATCTTGCTTCATCGTGAGCCAAAAGAGACCTTGCTGCTTGATCTTGAATACGATGTTTTTTTCTCGATGTGCGAGCTACATATGCCAAGGTGGACTTCGCTTAAGACGTACTCAGCCTTTTAAGGGGTCAGGCATTTTCAGTAAGGAGTGGCATATCCTCGCCTGTATGGCCTCCCATCGAGGATCGTGTAGCAGCCTACCATCTTCTTGATCCGTTTGGCCTTTTCGGTAGTTTCGGACAATGTTCCGTCCGTCAAGTACTTTCGGTATGGGGTCATCTAGTTGTCATCCTTGTCAAATTGCAACACTTCCTGGTCTGAGACGTCAACACTGGGTACGGCCAAGGTTTCCCGCAGGTCCTTGGCGTATCGCTCTAGAGAGCTGCAGTTGTGTCCCTAACCAATTGGTCAGCTTTTCAGTTTTCGGCTCTAAGCACGTGTCCAATCTTGAAGCGCTCGAAGGCTTGGATTTGGGTCTTTGTTCTCGACAGGTACTTTGCGAGATGTGGGCCAAAGGTCCATTGAATTTGATTGACCAGGAGCTTCGAGTCACTGCACACGACCAGTGACTTGGCGGAATATTTCTTTGTTAGGTGAAGTCCTACCAGAAGGGTTTCGTATTCAACCACGATATTTGTAGTAGGGAAGGTCAGTATAACGGAGTACTTAATCTCCGCACCGTTTGGAATCCTGAGTACGACTCTGGCTCTGCTGCCTGTCTGGGTGGATAATCTGTCCACGTTCAGAGTCCATGATGGAATATCAGGAGCATCCACATTCCCCGGACTGTATGAGTTCTCTAGAGCCAGGGTCACCGCCTCGACGATGAAGTCCACCAGGGCCTGACCCTTGAGGGCTGGTCATGGTCGGAACTCCACGTCGAACTCTTCCAACTCAATAACCCATTTAACTAGTCGCCCTGAAATTTTTGGCTTTTGTAGGATCGACTTCAAGGGTTGATCCGTTAGAACGATAATTCGGTGAGCTTGGAAGTAGGGCCGTAACTTCCATGCCAGAATAGATGAGTGTCAATGCGATCCTGTCCGTGTGCTGGTACTGGGTTTCCACGTCCATCAGTACCCTGCTTATGTAGTACACCGGTCGCTGCGCTCTCTCGTGCTCTCTGACTAGCACGGAACTGAGCGCCGTATTTGACGTAGCCAAGTAGAGGTACAGGTCTTAGCCCACGCATGGTGAACTCAGGAGAGGTAGGCTGGCGAAGTACGCCCTTACCTCTTTGAAAGCTTCCTCACACTCATTGGTCCACAGGAATCTAGATGATTTCATCTCTCTAAGCGCCTTGAAGAAGGGCAAGTATTTCTCTGTGGATTTGGCTAGGAAGCGCGAGAGAGTTGCCAGTCTCTGTTAGCTTTTGTACTTCCTTCATCGTTCGTGGAGGGTTCATGTCGAAGATGTCCTTGATCTTCTCTCGGTTTACTTTTATGCAGTGTTGTGACACGATGAATCCTAGGAACTTTTCGGAGGTCACCCCGAATGTGCATTTGGTCTGGTTAAGCTTCATTTTGTGTGCCCGAAGGACCTGGAAGGTCTCTTCTAGGTCATGGATGCGGTTGTCGGCTAGCCTGTTTTTTATGAGTATGTCATCGACGTATACTTCCACGTTTTTTCCAATTTGAGCTTTGAACATCTTGTTTACGAGGCGTTGATAGGTCGCCCTGGTATTCTTGAGGTCGAAGGGTATCACCTTATAATAGTATGTCGCTAGGTCGGTCATAAAGAAAGTGTGCTCCTCATCGTCCGAGTGCATCCTGATCTGGTTGTAACCTGAGTAAGCATCCATGAAACTCAGGAGTTCGTACTCGAACGTAGAGTCCACAACTGATCGACCCGGGGGAGAGGAAAGCACTTGCCGTTACTCTTCTTCACGAGAATGACGTTAGATAGCTAGTCTAGATATTATACTTCTCTAATAAATCCATCATCCAATAGTCTCTTCACTTCCTCCCTTATAGCTACTAACTTTTCGATGGAGTGGTTTCTACGCTTCTGCTGCACGGGTTTGTAGTCAAAATCGAGGTCCAGCTTGTAGATCATTACTCAACGGGTATCCTGGGCATGTCGGCAGGAATCCATACGAACACGTTGGAGTTCTTTCGCAAGAAGGTGATTAGTTGATTGTAGTCGGTTGGAGAGAGAGAGAGCTACTCATATGTATACACTTCTCTGACTTGGCAGGATCCAGAGGAATTACTTCGGTCGTTTCTCCTGACTGGGCTTACTGCAGCGTGGCTTTATCGCGGAGATCTAAGTCTCCGTCTAGGCGGTCTGGTGCTGTTGGAGCAACTTGGGACAAGTAGCATGTCCGTCCCATCACCAGGTCCCTGATCACCTCTCTTATGCCGTATGGGGTCGGAAACTTTATCTTTAGATGAGGAATCGAAGTAACAACCCTGAAGGCCATGAGGAAGGGTCTGCCCAAGATGGCGTTGTAAACGGATGGTAAATAGACGACGAGAAACGTTAGCTCTTGCGTCGCAACACGCAGTTAAGTTTTCATCGTGATCTCTAGCTAGACTATTCCCTGTACAGGTACAGGTTTGTTATCCAGGCCATATAGAGGGCTATTGGCCGCTTTTATTTGGTTTCGTCTCAGTCCAAACTTAAAAAAAGGTAACAAGATATAGCAAATTCTTTGAGTTTCTATTATCAACGAAGACTCATTTTAATTGGTAGTCAATCGTACCATCTGAAACGAGGGCGGATACAACAAGAGGATTAGAATAGGGGAAGGTCACATAAGTCATATCGTCACTACTAAGCTAATGATATTACTCATATCCCCTATCTTTGCTCTCTTGCTACTGGAAGCCTACTCAGGCTGTATCTGCCTGTTACTCTTAGCCGGTGCGGTTGAGATCATGTTGATCATGTCGGCGATCGTACGATTCTTGGGAGGCTTGCACGCCTTGCCTAGCCTTCTGAAGTTACGGGAGCCTATCTCGGACCCTTCACAAATCGTTTGAGGTGTCCGCGATGGATCAAATCTTTTATTTCCTACTGCAGAGTTTAGCAGCTCTCCGTGAAATGTCTGAGGCAATAGTGGTATTGGTAGTACTTCGTTTGGTTACCGCTGCTCGGACCCTTCAGCGCTTTCAGTCATTTGAAAAACTTCTCGTCCTGTATCTGTATCAGGATGTTCACACGGGTGTCATTTAAAAGAGTCAAGGGCACCGGTCCGTACTCCTTTCTGGACCCCGGCGTGTGCCGTGGTTGTTTGCGGCACTCCTAGAAGCAGCTGTTGTCGTCATTCCTCTTCTTCTCGGAGGCTGGCTTAGGCCCCACCGAGGGCGGTC
The DNA here is from genome assembly GCA_033239525.1 of Nepenthes gracilis. NCBI lineage: Eukaryota > Viridiplantae > Streptophyta > Magnoliopsida > Caryophyllales > Nepenthaceae > Nepenthes > Nepenthes gracilis. Next base: position 29,262,498 of record BSYO01000004.1, read on the forward strand.
CACGGGTTTGAGATGCTTTGCCTCGTTGGCTTCCTTTACCGAGATGTAGGCTCGGGTTATGGCTTCTACTTCCTGGAAGGATTGAGGGCGTTGATGCGAAGATGCTTGAAAAAATCCCCTGCTACTAAGGTGGCGACAAAAGCGTTAGGTTTCAGCTTGTCGGAGAGTTGTAGGATCCGGCGCGCCTCCGTGACGAAGCGGTTGAGAAATTGCTTTAAATTTTTATCCGACCTTTGACGGAGGCAGACCAGGTGCCAAGGTTGCTTATCCTCTTTTCAGTGGAGGCGAACTGGTTTAGGAAACTGTCCGCGAGCTCGTTGAAAGAGCATATAGAGTTTGGTGGGAGGCCGTGGAACCAAAGCAGCGCATCCCCACGAGGGTGATGGGAAAGTACTGGCACATCACGCCCTCGCTTGCTCCCTGAAGGGACAGGTGAGTGTGAAAGTAGTTCAGGTGGTCCATCGGATCCTTATTCCCATCGTACCCGTCCAAGTTTGGCATCTTGAATCTGTAAGGGAGCGGTTAAATTTGGAGATCCATGGCGAAAGGTGATCTTCACAGATCCGCGGAGGACCGCATTGGCTTGTCTTTGTGTAGGAGGTCCCAGAGCATCTTCACTTTTTCCTCCATCGATGGGTTAGACCCACTCCTCCAAGCGTTAATCATGTCGCGGAGCTCCGTGTGACCTTGCTGGTGTTGGTGAGCTTGTTGACCGTGCACTATTAGAGTCCGTGGCTGTCTACCTACTTTCTCCGCGGGAGTTACGGGGGTTGTGCTGCTTTGGGCTCTCCTCCCGCTCGTCCCGACTAGGGTGGCTTCCATCCACACAGACTAGGCCCTACTACCGGAGGCCACCTGGGTCTTGACGTCGTCAGGCTATTCTGATCTTCTCTTGGGGGTTCCTGCGTGACGCCTTTCCCTCTTAGAGGAGGACGCCTGGGATACTAGAGGAGCAGCCCCCATCCACGGTGTACTCGTTTGGTTGCAGAGGGCCTGAATCATTAACCTCATGTCGCCCATGTCCGCTGCTAGGCAGTGGATGTTGGGCTCTGTACGGACGTCTGGGCGGCTACCCACTGAGGGATCGTTGCTACGGGCAACAACATCTTTTGTTGGGGTACTGGCTTGTATCTTGGTGTTGACCATCTTGTTGTGAAGTATTGAGTATAAGAAGGAGATGCTAGGCTTCTTGTCTCATTCCTACAGACGGCGCCAATGTTGCATGCTGGGTTCTCGCTTGTCGTATGGATTAGGAAGCCTTTGGATTTCTTGTCGTTTGGAGGTGGTCGCAAGCGGGTCCAATCTCCATCTCTATTAACTTGGGACCTGCACAATATAACTAACAAATGAGAGGTTAGAGGCCCGGCGGGATTTCTCCTACCGAAAATATTTCAACACTCAAGTCAGTAACTTTCCGCAATGAATGAAAATGGGCGCATGCTTAGAGGTACACAGAAATATGCTGTGAATGCGTAGGGAGTGTGTGAATGTAGGAATGAGAGATTGGTGAGCGGGTAATAGGAGGCATGTCTTCCGGAATGCACCGCAGGGGGTGACTGACTGCAATGACCCGTGGTGGGCTAGAGAGGAGTGAGAGTTGGCTGTGTTTCTGAGAGTTGGTGCTTGCGAGAGCGTATGTCTCAATGCCAAGCTTTGATTTTTTCGGCTCTAGATTGATTGATTGATCCTCCCTTTTTCTATAAGCGAAGAGGGAATTTATGACTCCTCTGCCTGGAGTTCTTGGCGCGAGAATCTTGCCTGCAAGGATTCCTTGGCCGTTGATTGTTGACGGTGGCCGCTGGTGTGTCAGTTGTCGCTTTGAGGTGACGGGTGGACCGCCATTCGTCGTAGGCTACGCCGATCTACCTTTCGCGCTGAGATTGACGGAGAATTGTGGGTTGCGACGAGAGTTGCGGTTGACAGCGCTGACCCTATCCTCATTGGCTCGTCTTCTTTGCGCCATTATAGTCGCTTGACAGCCGCATTAATGGGCTGCAGGCTATACCCATTGGCTGTGAGCGCGGACTGCCATGTAGGCAGTTTTGGGGCATTGGGCCGAATTCGTCGTTTGGGCCGTTGCTCGACTGGTTGAGCTGGGAATTTCCTTGGGCCTTCGTACTGGACCCACAGGTATATATCAACTATGAACTTAATTTTAAACATTAAAAAATTATAATTGTAATAGCTTATGTTCGAGTATGGTGAAAGAAAATTGTGGAGTTTATTTCATAAGAAGAAAGGGTGTGAATAGTATGGATTTTTTGTCATTAAATTAGAAACATAAATTAAATAACAAACACATAATTTATATGCTAATTGATACATTGCAATTAGATATTTCTAACGACAGTTCTCTTCTATCAGCAAACACTCTCAATTATATATATATATATATATATATATATTTGGGAGAAGTGTCTCATTAAATATAATGTGAAATCATAATAAATATTTGTAACATATTTAATAACTTGTTATAAAAATGGTCCTCATTTATTAATCATATGCAATGCCACCTCCAAATGCTACTCACTGCCTATGTATTGTCCTCGAAAGTTCTAACCCACATGGACTCTCCCCCTTAACTGATGAAGGGATATGGGCAAAACTTGCTCTGCATGTCAAATTGCGCATAATTTTTTTAAACGAAAATGTTTAATTTTTATATTTTCTCAGAAAAAGTTTAGAAGATGTTTTTAATTTTTCGCTATTAAACATGCCATGACGTCCCACTTTCTGAGTAATTGGTCGCTAGAGTGTAGCTTTATTTCAACCGGAAAAAAAAAAAAAAAAAAAAAAAAGGCAGAATGAAAGGGTCTGAGCTGGCCCATCTACTCAACAGCCAGTCACCGAGTTTCTGCTTTCTTCAAAAGCCATGACGGAGAATCAGAAGATACTATCGATTTGGTAATTACACAATTCCATTTCAATCCTACTGGTCACACCTTGACCTCTCTCTCTCTTTCTCTCTCTCTGTCCGTCGTCCGATCTCCACGTACCGAAGTCCCTAATTCTCTTCTCTTCGCCCTCAATCACTGTATCTGAAACCTCTCTGCTGCGACAGCGACGGGAGGGGGACAGCCAAATCAAAGCCTTACCCCAAATGGCGGAAGTCTCGCGCTCGGTCTTTCTCTCCAAGAAGCTCTCCAATGGCAATGGCCATGGCAATGGGTTAAGCTCTAGGCACGTTTACGACGACGTTTTCTCTGCTCCACCCAAGCTCAAATCTTCTTCCTTTTCGTCTCGCGTCGACTACTCTGAGATTTTTGCCCCCTCTTCTTCCAATGTTCCGCAGACCACTTCGATTCCTGTTCTCGACCTTCCCGACGTCGATGAGAGAGAATATTTTGTCAGACATCGGGGCTCCAGACTCGATTACACTGGAATATTTGGAGATTCCGGTGATGATTGTTTTTCCTTGCCCTGTGAATTATTATGTGATGATTCGAAGAAAGTGAAGAGTCCCGCGAAAAAACATCGGTCTCCCCTCTTTCTCTCCTGTCTTTAATTTTAGTATATGCTGATTTCGGACATGAATTTTTAGTTGATGCTGAAATCAAGTAGAAAAATTAGAACACTTGATCTGAATAACGTCTTAGTGGTCTTGATTTATGGTTTAATAGTGGTATATTATTTGATAATCATTATGCATTTGGAAACCTGCAGTTTTATTATTTTTATCTGGACTTCATCTTTTGACTGGATAATGATATGTGAATCTGGAAAGTGCAAGAAAGTTGTTAGACACTGGGCCCTGATGGGAGGAGTGCTCTTTTTAATGGTTTAATTTGATTGTGCTAACTAATAGCTTTTTATATTATATTTTGGGGTGTCAAATGCCAAGTGTTTTTTTTTCTTTCTAAGCCACCAATACTTGGGATTTCTGCAGATGTATCGGAAAAAATAAATGTTCTCTTGAATTTTATCGATGGCTGAAATGAGCACCTAAATTGATCCTGTACAAGACAATTTTCAGGCAGTATATTTTCAGGCAGTATATTCCAAAAAATAAACTATTAAACTGTTCTAGTAGTTGAATTTTTGTTATTTGTTTCCCCATTGCACATTGCTTTCTTTCTGTCAACTTAAGTTGTTATCTTATTCTTAAAAGTCTCAAATTTCTGGTCGTTAACCTTATTCTAGTAGCTGCATCTCTATGGATTAATCATTGTTAAGTGTTCAGTTAGCAATTCTTAGTTGTTACATGGAATGCCCTCTGCGTGTTGGGGATATTGTTACTCAGGAGGCTGTGACTGCTTCTTTAAGATGATTATGTGATGATTCTATTTACTGTATCAATTGGGTTCTGCTGAGTGCTGTCCTTTCCTTCCTACTTTATGATTTTCCTGATGTTTAACGTCATAAAAAGAAGGGCAGTGTAGAGGATAGAAATCAATTATGTATTTATCAATTTTGTAGGAGTCCGGCCATAGCAAGTGAACTTTCTAAATGCTCAGAGCCTAATAATAATAATAAGGGTATTAAGCAAGTTTCATCTGAAACATCATCCCAGCAATCTACTGATAGTGCAAGGCATGTGAGTGTGTCAGGTCATGAAACAAGCCCAACGAACAAGAAGGGGACAAATGAGAGTACACATATAGCAAGTCTTCATCCTGTTCCTGGATATACTTCTTCATTTGATGAAGTTGGTCCTCCAAGGGAGACTGGTTCTGGTAAGATGGCACAAGTGACCATTGATGATGCTAATATTTGTATGGATTTTAGTGTAGGGACAAAGCAGAAGAAGCATTCCAGGAATACTGTCTCTGATCTTGGTGCTAACAGGAAGCCCACTGTACATGATGCTGGTCCTTTGAGAGGATATGATTGGAGTGGTTCCTATCCATTTGATACATCACATAACATGTTTGAAACCAGTGTCAAAGCGCAGCCTTCTAGTATGGTGCCTCCCTCAAGTCCATCTCATTCTGTTGCTGGTAAAGGTGACTGTAAGAGATCCATGAATTCAAGCTTCAAGGGTTCTAAACATTACCCATTCGGAGGGGCTGCAGGACATTCTTCTCCAACTCTCCTTGATGATGAATTAGATGTGAATTCAGCTGCTGCCATCTGTGCTGCCGCCATGAAAAGGGCAATTGAGGAGGCTGAAGGAAAGATTCGTTTAGCTAAAGGATTGTTGGAAAGAAATGAAGGTCATGGTTCTGTGAAGTTGAGTTTTAAGAATAGTCCGAAGGTTAAGGCAACAACAAATGAGTGCAAACATGTTAATGAAGAAATTGTATTCAAAGAGGATGAGTTGCATGAAAGTTGTACACGAGTAGACACTACTATGCAGATGCCTGCTGGTTTAGAAAGACAGAATGCACTGCAAGATGACAAAGAGGCTCTGGATATTGAAGACCAAACAAAGTTTATCAAGGATGCAGAACCTGTAGAGAAAACTAACAATCAAGAATCAAAATCAGCTCAAGAGGGTTATAGTCTTGGAGGAGGTGGAGAATGGGAAGCGGCAAAGCACTTAGGTCAGCTCATAAATGGAGTAAAGAATAGGCTTGTTAGCTTCATGGCCTGGCAGGCTGACAGTGAGAAGAAAGTGTTACCAAAGCAAGCAGCAGCTGCAAGCGAATCACCAGAGCAGTCTAAAGAAAACGATTGGAAAGTGAAAGATGTGGATATTCATGAGAATGAAACAGAGAGGGAACTCTATGCAACTTCTTGGGACAATGAGGAGCGAGAACAAGATGCAAATAAAATAAAATTGGTCCCTGGGATGAGAGAGTCCGGGGAAAATGAATTGCAGACAAATGTTGCCTTAAAGCAGGAAACAAGTGAGGATATAAGGGTATGCCCAGATGTCGTAGGGCACATAAAACCAAGTGACCCTACAAAGGTGGATGGGAAGGAAAGGGAATGTGAAGTCCCTGAATTGTATTTGCACAAGTATGAGAAGAGACAAAAAGGAGTGTTTGAGTGTGAGAGAAGGGAACTGACATCGGAAGAGGCTCAGGAACTAGGTCCGAAGGCATCAGATAACATCTGTCTGATGCAAGAATATGAAAAGGGTCCAATAGATACTGGTGAACTGGAAGTACATGATGGGAGACTAGAAGAGGCTAATTATTTGATGAGACATGAAAAGGCTCAGGAACAATGTCAGGTGACATCTGAGGACATCTGTCTGACTCAAGAATATGAAAAGGGTGCAACAGATATTGGGAAACAGCAACCACAAGATGGGAGGCTAGAAGAGGATGATTATTTGATTGTTGATGATGAGAAAGACACCATCGTTGCTGAAGCCAATGATCACAGACTTAATAGGGTTCAAGGGCAAGTGGTCTTAGACAAGACAACTCACGATTCTTTTGGCAGTGGCGATAATGTGGAGGGGCTAAAAGAGAATTTTGAACTGGAAAAAAGTGAGATGCTAAGAGTTACCCAAGAACAACAGGAGAATACAAAAATCCCAGAAGAGAATCATCTGGTGGAAGAGGTTGGCAAGGGAGAAGGCGTAGAAGATGAAAGTAAAGGGGGTGAAAATGAGGGGATTGTGATATGGACTGAACAGGATGAAGGAATTGAAAGGCTGATGAAAGACAGTGTTGAGGTTGTTGAGCATGACAAGCATCTGACAGCAGCTGATGACCCATGGGAGAAAGCTGAAAGGGCATTCTTAGGAAGAACTGAAGATGCTCGGCAGGATGACAGCAGTCCAGGTGAAGGAGTAGTAATATTTTCTTGTGAAGAGAATTGGAGGATGCTTGAGCCAAGTATTGCTTCCTCTGAGCCTAAAGAGGAGGAACCCATATCCGTTCAAATAGCAAATGAGTTGATCACAGAGATGCTGATGAGATCTGTATCAGCCCAAGATACTATGGGTTCTATTAGAATGGAGAAGGAAATAAAGGATGCTTGTGGGACCTCACAAAATGAGAACATCTGGTTAGATCATTGTGAAAATGAGGTGAACTTTGGGCAAAAACAGGCTGATGGAAAAGGAAACATATCTAATTTGGACTACAATTTGGAAAATCTAGACAACAAATTAGTGGAAGAATCAGCTGGGAGCACAAATGCAAGGGACTGCAATAATATTGATGCAGCTCATAAGAGAAGAAGGTGGTTTGAGGGCTCTGACAAAGTGGGAGCAGCCCTGCAACCTGTTCATTTTGAAGGGGACAGGATGACTATGGAGGTAGATCAGGAGATTACGATGACCAGCCAATTTGATGGCAGTGTGGAAATACAGGTTGACCAATTATTGAATGAGTCTGGTGAGGATATACATGTAAGGGAGGCTGGTAGAACTTTTGATTTGGAGCCTGACACAGCTATTGATCAAGAAAAAAGAATGCATAGCACTGAAGCAACTCACAAGAGAAGAAGATGGTTTGAAAATAGACAGGTAGTTGGAGCACCCCAGCAATCTAGTATTCTCGAATGGGATGGAGTAACTGTGAAGATAGATCATGAGATCTCTGAGGAACATAAAATTGTTGATGATTTTGAAAGTTGTGTTGAGGGACTATTCAGTGAATCTGGAGAGTGTGCAGGTGTGAGGGAGGCTGATACAGGTACTAACCAGGAAGAAAACAGACACAATACTGAAGCAGCCCACAGAAGAAAAAGATGGTTTGAAGATGGAGAGAAATTGGGGACAGCTCAGAGACCAATTATTCTTGAAGGCAGCGGGATCAATCTGGGGATTCATCAGGAGATTGAAACAGAGGGGAATACACTGAATCACAGCAAACTTGGTGAAACATCCACAATAAAGGAGACAGGAATTGTCCATGATAAATTGGAGCCAATGAATGGACTCCATGGAGACTTGGATGAAGTGAAGAGGAGAGAAAGAGAGAGAGAAAAAGAAAGAATTGCTGTCGAAAGGGCTATTCGTGAAGCTCGAGAGAGGGCATTTGCTGAAGCCCGAGAGAAGGCAGAAAGGGCTGCTATGGAGAGAGCTACTGTAGAAATGCGTCAAAGAGTAGCAGGCCCAGCTCAAGACAGGCTAGGGAAGGCTTCTGCTGAGGCTAAGTCATTCTCTGATAAGGCTTCCATTGAAGCAAAACTTAGGGCAGAGCGTGCTGCAGTAGAAAGAGCTACTGCAGAGGCTCGAGAGCGTGCTTTACAAAGGGCAGTGTCAGAGAAGGCGTCATATAAATCAAGAGAACATGCAGGAAGGTATTCTGCTGAGAGGAGCTCATCAATGGTAAATGTTTTATTTTCCTTTACCTTGTCCCTTGTCTTCTCTATAGGGCATACTTTTGACGGTTTTCTCAAATGATGACCATAAAATGGCTGCAGGATCAAAACTCTCAGAGCTCAAGTCCTTACGGCAATTCAAGATATGCCAATTCTTCGAGTTTAGGTGGTCTGTGTTTTGATATAATAGTAAACTTCCACCATAATCTTAGTACACAACATCATGTTCCCTGTTAATGGTTTTCTGCTGCAATGCTTTTTTCTTGCAAATGTGTCTTTTGCAACATGAAGTCCCTCGTACTACTGAAAAGTCGGATGCAGTCAATGGTGAATCAGCTCAAAGGTGCAAAGCTAGACAAGAAAGGCATAAGCGAACTATGGAACGAGCAGTATGCTTCTTGCCCATGTCCATATTCAAGGAAAAATAAATAGATACAATATCCAGATTACTTCATATTTTGAGTGTTCTCAGGCTAAAGCTCTTGAAGAAAAGAATATGAGGGATGTTCAAGCTCAAAAAGAGCAATCTGAGAGAAATGTATGTTCTTTTTTGCGAAGGATGATTCTTTAGCAATGAACAAGTTTTTGATCTTTAATAACAATTCATTTGTATATGCAGCGGTACGCCGATGTTCTGGACACAGAGGTCAAAAGGTGGTCGAGTGGGAAGGAGGGGAACTTGCGTGCATTGCTCTCAACACTACAATATGTATGAGATAGATAGCTTTGCACTTTTGTCTGTAACTTATTTGAACCATACTCCAGCTTTTGTTGCAGTTTTTTTTTTTTTCGTTTTCTGACCATTGAAGCTGTTTGTTATGGGTACCTGAAAATTGTAGAACCTAGGAGCTATTTGACAGGGGATCATGCTGTGAATTAAAGTATTACAAGTCCTGCACACCACAAACATAAACAAGAGGTCATTGATGTAGTTCCAAGGATGTCTCTCCTTGGGGTCACCTCCAATACTCAAGTTAGGAACATGCTGAATTAGAATGCGTGATAGTGGTGAGAGTGTATACCTCTATGGTATGGTGATATGAGAATGATGTGGGGATCATCGTTGGGGGGAGTAAGATGGGTCTTTGGGAAGTACTAAATTTGTGCCTAAGTGAGTCCCATTGAGGACTATAGTTAATTGAGTGGACTTGAACAGGTCCTAGGCTCTAATTAGGTGAGTGGGTGGCTCAACAAGCTTCTTCTCAAGATGGATAATTATGATCTCTCAATTGAAGTTGCATGGCCAGAGTTCAATAGATAATTCTCTATTTTTTTCTCAGTGGAGCGAATCAACTTTTCTGGAGGAGCTTGGAGGGCCAATTAATGAGGTTTGTAATGGAAAACCTTTGATGCAGCTGAAGATCCAGGCAGTCATGGCTGGCATGATTGCATCTTTGAATCCTGCCTTAAGACTTGCTCTTGCTTTATTCAGGTGATTGTTTTGTTATGATGACCTGGGATTACGTCAGCATTACAGAACTCGGTCATCTGCCTAGACCACAATTCCGGGAGGGTTTGGCCCTGAGGAATTCTGCTCCAGGGAGTTGTTCGTACTGCTCGAAATTCTGCCTCGGAGACCTGGCCTTTGGGGTCGACCGCTAGGGTGGGCCTTCTGGGTTTGGTCTCCTTGTGTCTTATCTATCCCCTTCTTCATCCTGTACGGATCCTCAGGCCTATTCATTATACGGTTATATCCCCTTTTTATTGGGTCCCATCAGTTTTGTACATGATTTTTGCCCCTGCCAGTGAGGATGCTGTCCCTGGAGGCTACCTCTTCATTTGATTCCTGCATGTTTTTGTTCAACCATCTTTCCTGAGGAGGAAATGGAGAAGGAAAGAGAAAAGAAGTAAAATAAACATAGTATCGACTAACACAGAAAAGTAGTAAAATAAAACTAAAACAAAGTCAGACAAGAGGTTTCTTCTGAATGATGTAAGACTGCATGCTCACACTAGTATGACAATAAGCCAGCCCAGCTGATTAGTTGAGCATATGATATAAATTGTGAGTTTAACTCTGACTGTAATTATTGTGATGTATTATAAGCATGTTTGTCATTCTTCTGAAAACTACGTGTTACATTCATGTCCTTTCTGGTTTCTGCTCTTCTTTTAATTGGGTTTGTTGTTTCCGTTTAATTTTCCACTTTCTTGTCAGGGAGACTAGATTTTGCTTGAAGGGGCCTTGCCTGGCAAAAGTACCCCCCCCCCCCCCTTTTTTTTGTAAATTTTATTTGTGACCTGTAAACTATTCTAAAAAATAAAATAGTTATCCCCAAAAAAAAAAAAAAAATCTAAAATATCTATTTAGAAACAAAGCATAATCTTTAATTGTTAAAGCTGTTGGGTGTACCACCACAACCTAACGAGCGATGAATCCCTAGAAAGCTACATTTCTATCCTGCAATATGCTTGATACATAAATCCCCGTCTGACACTGTCTGAATCGCAATGCCTGACAATTTGATGGTGCTTATTTCAGATTTCATTGTGGTTGGCATGGCTAGTTTCCAAGTGCACTTTGAGATAATTAATCACCAAAATAAGCTAGCAATTGTCCTCTGTTAGAATGACAATGCCACCATCTGTTTAAACTGGATTCTCCATTTGCAGATTCTGGGTTCTGATAGTGGTTGGCAGCAAATGTCGCTGACTGATCTTGTGACTGCCACAGCTGTTAGGAAAGCTTATCGGAGAGCTACTCTCTGTGTCCATCCGGATAAGTTACAGCAGCGTGGTGCATCTGTTCAGCAAAAATACATATGCGAGAAAGTTTTTGATCTGCTCAAGGTAAGCAATTGCATTATTTGTCTGAGTGTCCTACCTTCGAAAAAAAAAAAAGTTTTCGATCTCAATGTGGACTGGACTGTACGGACAGCTTGGGGAAAACTTTCCATTGTAGGATACAATGGTGGCTTCCAGAAGTTCAAATCTATGCCCGGGACAAGGATTCCCCTGTCCTATCAATTTAGCTGGCTCTGTGAATATTTGAGTCGGGTGTGATGCCCCCCTCCTTATCAGTGAAAAGACCTTAAAAAATCCCCCTTCCTAGCTTGTTGAGTGATTTATCTTTCTTTACTAATTTTTTGTGAAGTAGACATATATAATAGGTGTCACATCATTATAATAAACTTGTAGGAACAGCAGTGTTACACTTTTTTTTTAAATTTTGGATGGACTATTTCCAAAATATGCTCACTTTAGTTTTGTTATCCACAGGAAGCTTGGCACAGGTTCAATCCAGACGAACGATAGGAAAAATTTACTCCAGGATGCCTTGTAACTTTATTCATGTTACAAGAAAACACGCTGTAAGAATGATGTCAATATTTATTTATTGGTCCTCAGTAAAATGAGTTTCCTTCGCCCATTTTTTTCTTCATTTTTCTTTTTAATGACAATATTTCTTCCTTTATAAACACTCGTGCAAAGCTTGCAAGCATTTAGAATTCATTGGTGGATCCAATGTTGTAAGTCTGATAGTGATGGATGAACTCATTCAACAAGGTCTGTCAGAAGAAAGTTAGAGGTTTTGGTTTTAATACGAGTGTATAAGTCTAAGAAATTCATTAGTTATAATTTTAGGGTTAATCTGTTAGGATTTAGAATATATAAACTGTCAGTTTATAAATTGACTATTTCTATACAATAGATTTTCAATTGATAACTGATAGTACGAAATATTTTTCCTCTAAAATAGTTGATTTTTGAATTTTTATTTGTTATGAAGATTGTGTGTCTGTTTGTATTTTGCTTGGTTTTGTTTTTTAATTTTTATTTTTATTGTTGCATACGGTTATATGTGTATCTCGATAAGCATGCATAATTCATGAGATGTGGTGTTTCTATCTGAAATTATAAATTCTTTACGTGTATTAAATTTTTATTTCATAATTGTTATATCAATTTACCCATAATTTCAGAATAGTACGGAGATATAATTCAATGCTTGAACCACAAATTGTCCAGACTATTCAGTCATTGTCAATTTCTTCCTCCTTTCATATGAGTGGCTATGCCTATTTTGAAGTCTTTACAACCATTAACAATCCGTTTGATTTGATAGAAACAAATATGGTGAAAATTGAATAAATAGTAGATTTTACCGGGAAGAGTTGAAATTTATAACCTCTTGTTTGGTTGTAGGAGTAAGTAAATATTATTGATTTATTTCATTATTTGTTATGAATGAACAAAGGTGGAAAAAGTAAAGAATAGAAGTAAATTAATTTTTTTATCTATATTTTTATTTTTATTTAAATATAACATTTTTTAAGTATTTGATAAACATACATATACATATAAAGATAAATATATATATATATATATAATTATTCAAATACATAATTTTAATATTTTCGAGTAATATATTTTCATGTACAAATTTTTTGGTATGCATATGAACTAATTTATGTAAAGTATGAACAAGTCAAACACCAAATTTCCACATAAATAGTAAAAAAATGATTTTTTGGAGGGTGAGGTCAAACTTTATGGAGCATAAAACATTTAAAATATATAAACAAGATTTTGGAGAGAGAAGACACGGATAATGTGAAGGCGTGCGGGGGCAAAATTGAAAAATTGTTTGAAAGTGGGTCGGATGATTTATTCCGACACAAATGAGATTGAAAAAAAAATTAAAGGGGTTGGTGAGTTTAATTTTTTCCCAATAAAGTTGCATAAACTATTACCATAGAATAACACATTACAGCTTAAGAACATAACCAAAGATGAATTATTTTTTTCCTTTGAAATTTAAGCTAAAAACCGAACAAATATTACCAAGTCAAACAACGTGTATATGTCCATAAATGAGGCTGTCAGCTTGAGCATGCAAAGACTATGCCCATGTGGCCCAAGGATGACTTATTTGAATCAAATTGGAACAGTAGACTTAAAAATACTACGTCTTAAACGTAGATCTAAAAAATTCTTAAAAATACCCACCAAATTGTGGAAAACTCTAAGTCGTAAAAGTTTATTACTAAACTTTGGGTAATTTAGGCAAATATTCAACAAGGACGAAGGAAGATGAAAAATTTGACAAATTTTATGCCAAATTTAATGAAATTAAATCTTGGATAATTTAATCATAATAATAGGTCAACTTGAAATAATAAATTAAAGAGATAATTTAATCATAATAATTAATAAATAAATTAGTAGGACAAAAAAATTTTTGGTGGGGTCAATAAATAATTTAATTTAATTATTAATATATTCAATATTTTTTTATTATATATATATATATATATATATATTAGTAGGATCAATTGTTCTCACCGTAAACATAATAAATCCGCTCCCTACTGCTAGGGTAAGGGAGAAACCCTCAGCGGATGGTCATACGAAGTACACGAGCCTTTGTTTCAAGAGCAAGCAATGTATATTTCTCAGGGAGGATAATACTGGGCTCCGGGAATCCTTCGAGCAGTCACTTATTTAAGAAGGGTTTGATGTTGGAAAAGGCTAACAGGATGAGTAACAGGGATCGTCTTTGCATCAAGCTTAACAAATCTAATGATTGAGAGTCTGGGGGAAAACTGGCCATTCAATATTGTAAACTACACTTGACCGAAATTGAAAAGGCAAGTTAGGAAGAAAGGGGCTCAGAATGTTCCCCTTAGTGAAGGAACACTCTTCCAGAGTGACTTAGAGAACCAAATCTCAACTTTGGTAACAGTGGCAAAAAGTTATATCGCATGTTACGCCTTGACGAAGCCAGAGGAAATAACAGAGGATTAGTGTTTAAAGAAAAATGTGTTTCAAAACCTAAAACTTTGTTCCTTTATCTTTAGCAACGAAAAAAATTCTAGTGAAAGTAGTGTTTGAAGAGACGCAGCACCAACGAAAGGCTCAAGCTCAGAATCTTCCTCCTGAGGCTCAAGCCAGGCATGCAAACAGCACTTCTTGCCTCTTTAAAGGTTCATACACAGTGTAAAATGCTTGCAAAATACATTTTAGAAAAGCATATACATGGTGCAAAACACTTGGAAGCAGCGTAATAATCAAAAACAGTAGATGATTCACAATTCTACAAATCAAAATAAAATCCCTACCAAATAAGAAGCCCATGCACATTCTAAGAAATGGAAGAAAAGGCACCATTTGTATTTTCTGAAATATGCTGCTGGAAAATAGCCTGTTGGCTGCCGAACAAGCACGGCTCTAGAGCGCACTCTTAGTTGTGGATCATCGTGTAACATGCATCACAGATGTCCATAACACAAGGGAGGAATGTATGCCCAGACTCCACAACCACTCACCGTGATCAGTCTTTGATGCAGGATGCGAAGGGGAAAGAAAAGCATAAGAGAAGAATAGGAAAGAAGAGAAGAAAATTCAGCCGAGAGGAGATCAATAGGAAGGGGAGAAAACACTCAATTCTGCAAAATTCCATTAATTAATCATGCAGTGCAGAAGGCGGAGTACATATGCTTTGTAATTAGTAATTCTAAATGGACAAAAAGAAAGGAAAATATTTTCAACATACTGTGACATTCTTTCCTAATCCTAAATGGACTAAAAATCTATCCTACTAATATAATACAGCTCTAGAAACAAACAAAAAATAGGAAAAAAAATCCACACACCAACCGATTACAATAATATCCAAGCACCAATGAATTGAATCCTAACAATCCAATCCCGTCCTTTCTAGGTTATCTCAGCATCATTGACACAATGGTAGAGCAACTATAGCTAGATTCTGTAGTATTTGGTAAGAAAGGGAATTGGACAAAGGGTGGTTCATGTTAATAGGATGGAGCAATTTGTACTTAGATTCCTCGTCTTGATAAAATCATCCTTGACATATAGACCCTGAAAAGGATCTACATCACAAAGTTGAAGTAGATGGAAACTGCTCATTTATGCCATTAGCATATATATATATATATGTATGTATATATGTATGTATATATATACATATATATATATATATATTAGTAGGATCAATTGTTCTCACCGTAAACATAATAAATCCGCTCCCTACTGCTAGGGTAAGGGAGAAACCCTCAGCGGATGGTCATACGAAGTACACGTGCCTTTGTTTCAAGAGCAAGCAATGTATATTTCTCAGAGAGGATAATACTGGGCTCCGGGAATCCTTCGAGCAGTCACTTATTTAAGAAGGGTTTGATGTTGGAAAAGGCTAACAGGATGAGTAACAGGGATCGTCTTTGCATCAAGCTTAACAAATCTAATGATTGAGAGTCTGGAGGAAAACTGGCCATTCAATATTGTAAACTACACTTGACCGAAATTGAAGAGGCAAGTTAGGAAGAAAGGGGCTCAGAATGTTCCCCTTAGTGAAGGAACACTCTTCCAGAGTGACTTAGAGAACCAAATCTCAACTTTGGTAACAGTGGCAAAAAGTTAAATCGCATGTTACGCCTTGACGAAGCCAGAGGAAATAAAAGAGGATTAGTGTTTAAAGAAAAATGTGTTTCAAAACCTAAAACTTTGTTCCTTTATCTTTAGCAACGAAAAAAATTCTAGTGAAAGTAGTGTTTGAAGAGACGCAGCACCAACGAAAGGCTCAAGCTCAGAATCTTCCTCCTGAGGCTCAAGCCAGGTATGCAAACAGCACTTCTTGCCTCTTTAAAGGTTCATACACAGTGTAAAATGCTTGCAAAATACATTTTAGAAAAGCATATACATGGTGCAAAACACTTGGAAGCAGCGTAATAATCAAAAACAGTAGATGATTCACAATTCTACAAATCAAAATAAAATCCCTACCAAATAAGAAGCCCATGCACATTCTAAGAAATGGAAGAAAAGGCACCATTTGTATTTTCTGAAATATGCTGCTGGAAAATAGCCTGTTGGCTGCTGAACAAGCACGGCTCTGGAGCGCACTCTTAGTTGTGGATCATCGTGTAACATGCATCACAGATGTCCATAACACAAGGGAGGAATGTATGCCCAGACTCCACAACCACTCACCGTGATCAGTGTATGATACAGGATGCGAAGGGGAAAGAAAAGCATAAGAGAAGAATAGGAAAGAAGAGAAGAAAATTCAGCCGAGAGGAGATCAATAGGAAGGGGAGAAAACACTCAATTCTGCAAAATTCCATTAATTAATCATGCAGTGCAGAAGGCGGAGTACATATGCTTTGTAATTAGTAATTCTAAATGGACAAAAAGAAAGGAAAATATTTTCAACATACTGTGACATTCTTTCCTAATCCTAAATGGACTAAAATCTATCCTACTAATATAATACAGCTCTAGAAACAAACAAAAATAGGAAAAAAAATCCACACACCAACCGATTACAATAATATCCAAGCACCAATGAATTGAATCCTAACAATCCAATCCCGTCCTTTCTAGGTTATCTCAGCATCATTGACACAATGGTAGAGCAACTATAGCTAGATTCTGTGTAGTATTTGGTAAGAAAGGGAATTGGACAAAGGGTGGTTCATGTTAATAGGATGGAGCAATTTGTACTTAGATTCCTCGTCTTGATAAAATCATCCTTGACATATAGACCCTGAAAAGGATCTACATCACAAAGTTGGAAGTAGATGGAAACTGCTCATTTATGCCATTAGCATATATATATATGTATGTATGTATATATGTATGTATGTATATATACATATCTATCTATATGTATGTATGTATGTATCTATGTGCCCAAAGTTGGAAAGTGAGATCTAGTAGAAATTTTCTTAGAGGAAAAAATTAAAAATGAATGCTGCCTTATTGACAGCTGTCAAGATCACAATGCAGTTGAAGTGTTGAATTCTACAAATTTTATTCAACCGGTAGCTTCTCTTCTTATTTTCTCTATTATATTAACTGCCTGCTCTTAAACATGCACAATAATGCTGTTTCCATTGAATGGGGAATTTAGTTGAACAGGAATTTCTGTGGTGCTAGCAAGATTCAAATGTAGCTCCATGGCATAAGGGAAAATGCAATCAACAACATAAAATATAAGCTAATCAAATTTTGCTTGAAAGACGAATTTAATATGCTAGTCATTGTGCCACTAATTAATAAAATACATAAATAAATAAAAATCAACAGGTAGTTTTTTGTTTTTATTATCTGATTTTCTAATTCATTTTAGTAAAACTGTTCAAGAAACTCAAATGGAAATATTAAAGTAGAGCTTTACCAGAAATATTACAAAGATATCAGAATTAAACATTGGGCAACACAGTAACTCAAAAGCAATGTCTAACTTGCAACCCAGCACTAAACTAAAAGTGAGTTGGACTGCAGTCACTGGCCTCTCAATTGGAACAGGCGATGGGATCTCAAACTGGACAGGCTTGCTGGATGCTAACCAGCAAGCTGAGCTATTATGCTATCATTTACACTTAGTCTCAACCCTCCAAGTCAAAAAGGGCTAAAAAAAGAAAGCCTAGCACACAAGCATTCGTAGTTGCAGCAAATTTGAATTTGTATTTCATAAGTGACACAGATGTATTATTTAAATTAGTAAATATCAAAAGTTCAGAGAATCTTTCACCATAATAATAATAATAATAATAAATAGGAGAGAGAGGCACTGCTGATTCTCCCTAACAAATCCTCAACTGCCTTCTCCTTCTTCCTTTCCTAACTGCTCATGCCCCGTCTTTCTTTCCCATGGCCGACCAATGGTTCATTCTTACAGGCCAAATTCATTTGGCTACAACAAAGTTTTGGCCACATCTTTCATCTGTGATTTCGATATATACAGGTTTCCTCTCACTTTTGTTGCCACTCATTCGGACGACATTGACAGAGAGGGAGAATGGAGAGAGTAGTGAGAGAGAGAAGAGAGAAATTGAAGAAAAAGAAGAGGCATTGAAGTTGTTGCTGTGGGTTGCGACTGTCAGGG
Source organism: Nepenthes gracilis (assembly GCA_033239525.1). Taxonomy (NCBI): domain Eukaryota; kingdom Viridiplantae; phylum Streptophyta; class Magnoliopsida; order Caryophyllales; family Nepenthaceae; genus Nepenthes; species Nepenthes gracilis. The sequence goes on from BSYO01000004.1 coordinate 29,280,520, forward strand.
GAGGTGTTGCAACTGCCATTGAAGCTGCTGTTGGATGTTGCCATGAGCTGCCATTGTCTATTTTACTGTTGCTGAAAACGGTGCTCTAATTGTGTGCCAAAATTAAAATTAGGCAAGTGATTCTGTTGGGAATCGGACTGCTTTTTTAAACCATGATAAAATAATTAATAACACACAAAAAACCAATAATAATCATAAATAATGAATGATACAAGATTTTTTGTGGAAAACCCCCTTTTAAATGAGAAGGGAAAAACCGTAGAACTATATGTTCAAAATATCTACTATGCAATGTTTAGTTACACAAACCCCAATAAATGTAAGAGTATATCTCCTTAAAATAAGTGAGCCCAAGCAATAAAGAGTACAAGATTAAAAAAAGAGAAGAGACAACCAGAACAATGTCCTTAATTTTAAGAATAATATACTCAAGGTTGGTGGAGAATGGAACTCGATTTGAAACTTAATCGGACAAGCAAATCTTCCACTTTTCTCTTTTCTCTTTTTTTCTCATTGTACTGGTGCTCCAATTTTAGAAAGTCACAAAGTGTAACCTTGAAAATCGCATCAAGGCCTTCTATATCAAGAATGGCACCTTAAAACCCATCAGTTATGTATCGCACGTGAGCCCACAGAATAAATAGCGCACGAGCACCCCTCGGGCACCCATCATGCAGGCCTAACCTGGCCAATGAGCGCATGTGCACCTCTCAGGCGCCCCTTGAGTTTTCCTAATTTGGAATTGGTGCACAAGTCAGGATTAGGTGTCTATCGGGCGCTACTCGGCAACTTTCTCCTGATTAGTTCAACGCACATGTGTCATCGTGCGTACCATCGAGTGATACATCAAATAGGCATGAGGCTCACAAAGGAATGACTCACAACCCAACATATTCTTCGTATTTTACATATTCCATCTGCTTGTAAGTATTCTTCCCTTTAATATGCATGTGCTACTATTTCTTTTGTAAATCCGCTGAATTTCATATGGATTATCAGCTCAACCATTTTGATTTTCCTTGGTTTGGAAGACAGAGCACGGTCTCTGTATGTGGAGACCAAACGTAAGGCTTCCTTAAGTTTACTATCGCTTAAAGGTAGTCCCAAACAATGGGTTGTGGTGGTTCAATAGGTGTTGGAGAAATTCAACTCGTCCACAACAAGATGAATAGCTGTTGTAATAGAAGATGAAGAAGACAAATAGTACTAGTATATATAAAAAAATGAAATTGGTGCAAATTGCATGACGGAATCTTAGTAATGCATGCTTGCCTTGTAAATGCTATGATTGGATGATTTGTTGATGAGATTTTGAAAGAAATACTCGCTGTATTTGAAGCCACGGCATAGGAGGATTTCAAAGCGTAAAATAAAATAAAATAAAGCGGGAAATACTGCTCTTGGTCGTGAAAAGGGATTCAGGCAAATAAGTTACTGTGTTTATTGTATTTTTATTTTATTTTAGTTTCATACATGGTTTAGATTGTTGATATATATGTGCGTGCGTGCGTGTGAGGGAAATGAGAGCTCGTTTTCTTTTCTTTGAGGTGAAAATTTCAGCGCCTAAGTGGCATTAGGCTGGTTCCCAAACACTGGGACAGGATTCAAAGAAAAGTGATATTTCACAGATTTTATTTGATAGTGATAATCAGTATGCATTTTATCATTTTATGACCTTAAAAGTGGGGTTAGGAAAATGGTAAGATCATTAATAATAGGGTAGAATTGCACAATATTGATGTGCATGGTGATGTGTGGGCTGATGCCTGAATTTTAGAGAACCTGACTTAGTTTTAGTCTAAAATTAGGTTTTATATTTGGCGGCAATGTCGTGTGAGTCACAAGACTTGGTGGGCCATCGTGGACCAGTGAGATAATACTAGTTAGATGCTTACTGTGTCCATGAACTTTTTTCATTTCTTTTCATGATGCCTTCTTTGTGTTGGCCTTGGTAGTGTGAGTACTATCCTTATCAACACCAAATGACACTTCTATTATTGTATGTTACAAAGTTTCTTCACATTATACTTGATTGCGTAAGTATGTTGTTGGCTTCTTATTGTTAAGGCAAATGAGATTATATGAAAAACTATGGTATCAAGAAATATGAAATATGTGAAACCTTAGAGCGGTCAATAGTAGCCCAACATTGATTTCTATATCATGATGGTGACGAGAAATATCGCTTAGTATGGAGGCATAATTATAGCTATGATAGCCATGTGACCATTATATGGTGTGATGCTGATAGATATCATGGTGAGGGATATTGGGTTTAACATGTTGAGATAATTTCCATACTTTATAAGCAAAGGATGTGGTTATTCTTGTACCATTGGTGGTAGAGGAAATACGTGTTGGTGAGATATTTATGCTTTGTTTGGCGCTCTCGGTAGATTATAGGTTTGATCGCACGTCAAACTTGCGAATATCGGGTATTTTGTGGTACACACCTAGTTAATGGGGGCCACAGACCCGACCTTTGATTCACAGTAATATAATAAGATTTAGGTATTTTTTTTCATAATATCACATCATTGTTGATACCTTTTGAGTTTGAAATTCAATAGAATCCATAAGTTGCTTTCATTACGATCCATGTGTTGGATTCAGTGAGATTTGGATTTTATGAAATCTATAAGGCCAATTATTATTCAATATCCAGGTTGCTCACGTTGATATTCGGACCCAGGAAATCCCTATTTTTCTCATGATGTTGGACTTCGGGGATCTCCACTTGCTATTGGTGAGATTCGAATTATACGGAATCCTTTTATATTCGTGGTCCAAGCGTCTGATGAGACCTATGCTTGTTATTGCCTTTGAATCATAATTACAATGAATTATAAATCCATGGATACAAATTATTGATGAGCTTTATATTACTGTTGCGGTTGGTGTATTTTTGATATTACATATCCAGGATATTCATTAATTATTATGCATTATTGATTATTATTATTATTTGCTAGGCATTTGACTCACCCTTAAATTTTACATGCTCCAGATTCGATTTGAGTACATAGCTCTACCGAGTGATCTTACACTTGCTGTGAGACTTTCAAGAAGAGAGAATTTTGGAGACTAGTAATTATTATTTATTTTGCTAATAGACAGGATATATTGTGGTAGAGATTTAGTACTTTTCTCTTGAGTTGTGACCTGTAACTCTTAGTAGTTTTTATTTTAGTGATATTTGCACAATGCATTAATGAGATAACGGTTTTATAATTGAAAAAAATGTCAAAAATCATGATGAATATTTAATGGCATTATGTTTTGAGGTTTTCCATATGAGTAGTCTAAACCAAATTTGATAATTAGGGCTCGGGTCGCTACAATCATGGTATTAGAGGAATGTTAGGTTCTGTGAATGATATTTAAGGATTTAGGAATCTGTGATATTTGAGAAATATTAGGGTTTGCTAAATTGTTCGAGGACTTAGGATATAGGTGCCAGTCTAAGTCTAGATGGTTGAGTGGAATAAGAGATAAAACTAATGCGAAAGATAACCTTTTCTTTGTTTTTGTAGGATGTCGGAGCAATTAAGTGTAAATGCAGACAGATCTCATAGGATCCCTAACAGTGCTAGTGCAAAGAAAATGGTGGCGATTTGCGATGAACTCCATGATATGGCTTTGCTAGTGAATTAGATAATTAGCCCGTAGGTCATTTAACCTTGAGGGAGCACATCATCGGTAGCTAGAGAGCAGTAACTGGGATATGATAGAGAATGCTAGGTAATGCGTGATTTTATGGATCAATGGGTTTTGAGGTTTGCTAGCCTACTTGATCCTATGCTCGCTAAGGCTTAGATGACATGGATAGAGAAGGCTTTTGAGATGATTTGTTGTGGACTGGCTGACAGGGTTCGTCTAGTTTTCCACCACTTCGTGTCAAGGTGGACCATTGGTAGAATATGCTGAAAAGAGAGTTGTAGATGACCATAGATAAGATTTCCCGAGAAGAGTTCCGATGATACTTTTATGACAAGTAGTTCCCCTTGTGTGTGGGGGCTATCAATGAGGCACGATTCATATCCAAATGATAAGGGAGCATGTTTGGGGCACAGTACCACATGCAATTTATAGCGTTATCACGATTTGCCCCTTGTGGCCAATGAAGTGCAAAAAGCACGACAATTTCAAGATGGATTGATTGACCCTATCTAGATGCAATTTTCCCCTTCAACTTAGTAGAGTATGGTATCATCCTAAAGCACATGATGATTATTCAGCCGGCACTATTCCGGAGGGGTTAAATTGCATCTATGGCCACCACCCCAGCTTAGAGTGGGCCACCTTAGTTCCTTCCCAGGAAACGATAGAAGATAAGTGATCATGATAGTTGACGGTGATATTTCAAGTGTTAGAAGATGGGCCACATTGCGAGGGATTTCAGGGTAACATTGACACCCATCACATCTTCAACGTCTGCTCAAGCGGCTCCTTCTGCAGAGCAGTTGGCACCCTGGGTATGTTATAATTGTGACAAGGCTGGGCATTTCATTAACAATTGTTGGGTGCCGAGGTGGGGATTGTCAGTGTAGGCCAATCAGCAAAGGCCACAGAAGCGAGGTCAGGTTTATGTAGTCATAAAGTAGCACGCCCAGGACTCACCTAATGTGGTGCGAGGTACCATTTATATTTATGATCATCTCACTTATATTTGATTTGATTCCAGTGTGACACACTTCTTTGTGTCAACATGTGTTGCACATGGAGACTGCTTCAAGACTATTGAACTTCGGTTTGTGAGATCGTCATGATTGATATTATGTATACTAACTCCATTGCCTAGGTAGGAGATCATTGTCTACTCGTGGATTTGATATCACTCAATATGTTAGAGTCTGAAGCAATCTCTGGCATGGACTGGTTGCTATATCCTAGCGTCCACCTTTTGAGTTCCGAGGCATTGGTGGCAAGGGCCTTCTCCCGATGATGTCGGCATTGCACGCCAGACATTTGTTACAGGAGGCTGTAGTGGCTTCTTGGCATTTGTATTGGCAGAAGAGATTTAGAAGACCAGACTACAGGAAATCCCAATAGTACGAGAATTTTTCAATGTATTCTTGAAAGAGTTGCTAGGACTCGCATCTGAAAGGGAGGCTGAGTTTATGATCAAGCCACTTCCAGGGACAACTTCGATTTCCAAGGCTTCCTATCACATTGCACCAGCTAAACTTAAGGAACAAAAGACCTAGTTGCAATCGTTTCTTGACTTGGGATTCATCCGTCGTAGCATATCACCTTGGGGAGCCCCCGCTTACAAAGAAGAATGATGGATCTATGAGATTATGCAATGAACATAGGGAACTCAATGACAATGAAGAATAAATATCCACTTCCATGGATTGATGATCTGTTTTACTAGTTGCAGGGGGGCGGGTGTTCTCTAAGATTAAGTGCCAGTTAGGATATCATTAGCTGCAAATTTGGAAGTCTGATGTTGCAAAGACAATGTTTAGTTTGCGGTATGTCACTACAAATTTGTAGTGACAAAATTTGGGTTGGCAAACACACCAGTGGCATTATGGATTTGATGAACTTGGTATTTAAGCCATATTTAGACCGTTAGAGAAGTGTGAGTTTTGGCTTAGTCAAGTTGCATTCCTCTGTCGCATTATTTCTGGAGCAAGGGTATCTGTGGATCCACTCAAGAGTAAAGCTATCATCGAATGGGCACGATTGACTACACCAACTGATATGCACAACTTTCTTGGTCTGGCAAGCTATTATTGCTGATTCATTGAGGGCTTTTCGAATATTGCTACGTCACTTACAAAGTTTAACTCCGTAGATAGAATGTCAATAATAGATGCAGTTAACCCAATCCGCTGTAAAATTTTAAATAAACTAGCATTACAAGTATGTAATGTAGAAACGGGCTCATATAGACGCCACTCTTGTCTGATCCAAATTATAACAAAACCTCTAACATGAAATGCAACATGTGTTTTATGCATATTAGTTTGAAAGTGATATGAGATATGAATTGTTTCCAAAGGTTTATTAATCTCGACGTGTACGTCATGAAGACCTGGTACAAAAGTTTTGGCCGTCATTGATGGACGAGCATGTGGGGACATCGGGATAAGACCTAATGGTTTTGAAAAGGCCTCAAGAACAATATCAGCAAATACAATAGACTCGATGATAGCAACACGTCTAAATACTATGAGACTAATAATATGTAATCCTTTTATTTCTACGATAGTCCTTTTTTCCATTGAAAGTCATCGATTTTCGGGGTAAAGGATAGATGTGAATTTTCTTACCTTTATGAACAAAAGAACAGGAATTAGAACGACCTTTGATTGTAACATCCAAGTCGTATAGCCATGGGCGCTTGAGAATGATATGACCTACGTCCATTGGTATAACGTCACAACAAATGTGATCTTTGTACTGTAAGAATTGAAGGGTACAAGATAACGTTCTTTAATTGATATAGAAGATATGTCAATCCAAGAGATACTGTATGGATTAGGATGTGGAACTGCCTTTAACTCCAAACGAGAAATAATATTAACGGAGACTGCATTGATACAACTACCGTTATCCACGATAATCTTGCAAACCTTCTCATTCACTTTGAGATTAGTGTGAAAGATAGCATGACGACGTCAATCATCAGTCTCTTTGGATTGTGTCAAGGTGTATAGCACAACGCCGAAAAATGATGTATCAAGGAAGGAAGAACGGGAGTCTAGGCCAGAGGAAGTAGGCCGAATGTAACCCACAAATGTATCAATGTCATCAACATTCAAGTCATCATACTCTGACTTTGGTTTATAGACTTATTCTTTAAGGGGTTTTCATTTATTTCATTTTGTTTATCAATTAGTAAAGTTTTACTCGGATATTTGGAAGAAATATGCCCAAAACCTTTACAGATGAAGTACTGTAACTGAGAATTTCTTTTCGAGGCTTCAACATCCTTTTCTCAAGCTCTCCTTGTAGGGGCAATGGTGGAAGGAGGGGTTCTTAAGATAGACGTAAAATTCGTGGCAGGAGTGTATGATGAGGATTAAAATACGATATCCTTGGTAACCAATTCAAAATCTTGGGCCAAATTATATGTATGGTCTAAAGTCGTAACTCCACGGAGGACAAGTTCTTTCCTAAGATCCTCGTGTAGTCCTTGCCGGAACTTACTCAATATCATGACCTCGTCTCAATGATGTGACATCTCATTCAAAAAACATCGAATTGAGTCATATACTCAGTTACGAACCGATTACCCTATCGAAGGGCATTCCACTGGTCAAATAAGTTGCTATTGTAAGAGGGGTAAATATTTCTTTTGAAGGCGTTGTTTCATTTTTTCCCAACTCCGAATAGGGGCGATCTGACGCCTAATAAGGAGGTTCTTAACATTTTTCCAATATAATTGAACATTTTCAGTCAACTTTAGGCTAGTAAATTGAACTCTCCTATCTTCTGACATGCCATACTATTCAAAGAAATGATCCATATTCCGAACCCGTCGAGTGAAAACTCGAGGGTCTAAGCAGCCATAAAAAGTAAAGGCATGCAGTATGATATTTTTAAAGAGGTGGTCATTCTGATCCTACTCTTGTTTATAATGTCGGGGTTAGTAATCGCGTTGACCAGGTGTTTGATTATTTTGCCTTCGTCGGTGAGTCCTATTATGAGATGTATCAGAGTTGTCAGCATCTGAAGAGTGAGGCCTTATTTCTAAAGTGGCAACTCGGTTTGCGAGATCCAAATTTGCTTGACGAGTAGAAGTTAGGTCAGTTTGAATGGCAATCATGTAATCTTATAATTGTTATTCTTTGGAAACTAATTGGGCTAATTGTTGATTCAGAATTTCAAATTGGTGAGAGTCCATGATTAGGTCGGAGGTATTATGAAAAATAATTCGACCACTTCGCAAGTACATACAACACCAATACAACTAACGGAGTTGAGATCAATAAACAATTGAGACAATCCAAGTCAATTAATTTTTTTTTTTTTTTTTTTGGTTGTGAGATTTTGTATGATTCAGATCATACAAACTAATATTGCGAATCTATTAAAATAATAAAGCAAGAATCAATTGCAATAATGGTGTATCAAATGTAAAAGTAGTAAGAGGATGTAGAAGAAATTTTTTTTTTCAGGGATTATAAAATGATACACGCAGATAAAGCTAAATACTATTAAAGATAAATAAAACATGCTACCCAAAATAAAATGGAACAAACAAACCCGGAGATGATCTAACCCACTTGTTTGGGGCTGTCTAGATTTTATCTACCGTGCTTTTCTCCCTTTTTTTTCGCTCTTTTCCTTTTCTTTTGTTCTCTCTCTTTTTTTCTCTCTTTTCTTTTTTTTTCTCTTTTTTTTTTTTCCTCCTTTTTTTCTGCCTTGTTTTGTTCTTTTTAACTTTCTTTGCTTTTTTGTTTCTTTCTCTCTCTCTCTCTTGTTTTTTGCTGTTTTTTTTTTTTTTTTTGTTAAAACATAAAAGTGGAAATAAAACCAAGTGGATGTGTAGATGCTCAGTGCGCATGCTCTCACTCAGGTGGCGATGGCGGCACTTGCTCAGTCAATTGACGGCGACAACGGCGTCAATGAAGGCCGTGGTGACAAGGGCAACTGTGACGGCATTGAAATCGACATTGAAGATGAAGACAAAAAAGAAGGTGATGATGAGAACAAAGCTGATGAAGCAAAGATGAAGCAGTAGATGGCAAAGAGGATGATGATGAAGAATCGGCACAACCCGATTCGGGACTTTTTTCTCTACTCCCTCTCTTTTTTTTTTTTTTTTTTTTTTTGTTTTTTGAAGGAAGGTCTGGCATGGTGACTAATGTTTGGTTGGGCTTCCGTTCGGGCGTCCGGTTCGGCTTTGGGTAAGTGGTGGTGGTGGGCGTTGGGTTTTCAGGTGGGTGGTCGAGGAAGTTTTGGGTCTAGGAGGTTTTGGGAGAGTGGCGGGTGGCTTGGTAGGTGTGTTGAGCGTGGTTTGACTTGGTGGCGACCGGAGATTTGGAGGTCATGGTGGTCAACGGGGATGTGGAAGAGGGTTTCAACGGCGACGGGTTCTTCCTCCGGTTGTGGCGGTGGCGCCGACTGCGATTGCTTTGTCGGTGGTGGCTGCTGCTTTGAATTGTGCTGCCTCCTTGTTGTCTCTGATTGATACAAGGATGCAAAGAAACCGGGTCTCTACCTTTTTCGTGCTTCTCTGTTTTTTTTTTTCACAGAGATAGTGCACGTCTCTCTTACTCTTTTTTTTTTTTTTTTAAAAAAAAATAGAACATTTTTTTTTTGACAATAAAAAGAGGAGGCAGTGGTGGTGGTGGAGACGGGCCTACCTATAGAAGACACAACTATATACATTGGTGCGGGACAGTAGAGGTGGTGATGTGGTTGCACAAGAAGTACCTTGCAGGGTGGCCAACCGGTGGTGGGAGAGTGGGGCTGGTGGGGGTGGTAACGTTGCTGGTGGGGATGGGGATGTTACTGAAGGCAAAAAAGAGTAGGACTTTATCTCTGATACAAATTTGATGTAGGGAGGGGAAGAGAGACAGAGCGGTAGAGACAAGAAAGAGAAGAAACCAAGGGGAGAGGGGGAAGGGAGTCACAATTACTCAATTGTATTGAATTTTTCAAAACATTCATTTATTCGTCTTTCCATACAATAGAAGTAGAGTTCTTATATAGAGAATCTGAATCCTAAACTAAATTGGAAAGAAATATATCTTTCGAACTAAATATGACTTCAATTTCTAAAAGAAAAGAAAATCTTAAGCAAATCAAATAAAATCATAGTATAATAAAATCAAATAAAATCATAATCTTTCAAATAAAATAAAAATAAAGGAAATTAAAGTAAATCTCTTCTAATTTGGTATAATTTGGATATTTGCATCAGTTTCCTTCTCTTTCTCAGATACTGTGATAATATGAGGTTAGATTTTCAATGGTTGAGCACTGATAGTCAGATGATTGGGCAGTCTAAATGGTGGATTGAGTTTAGGGTTTTGGCAAGATTGGAGTTTGAGTTCTAGCAAGATGTTGTTTCAAACCACCATCGGTTTCGTATTTGAATTTTCAAAAGTTATTTTGAATGATTTTCTTCCTCCTCTTGTTTTTACACTCAATAAGATGAAATTATGATTATTGAGAAGTTGGATGGGTTTTATGTCGGTTACGATTTACTTTTTTATGGTTTCTCTTTGACTATGGTGATGATGTGGTTTGCTGGTGGTCATTTGTTGATGTTTAGTGGCATTTCAGATTGCAGGCTACAACCAGCCGCATGAAGTTGGAGCTGCTAGTAAATGCCTACCGATGGAAGATGATGGTGGATCAAGGCTGGGTGGTGCATGATGAGAAATGGGAGCTGCTGGTGATGGTTGATGGTGATCGATGAACAGTGGGCAATGGCAGTAACAGAATAAAACTTCAAATATTGAGCTTGAAATAGGGAAGTTGGCTTTGCTTCACAAAGTTGATGCAAGAAAGGAAAGGGAAAGACTAGGAGAAGAGAAGAATCCTAAACCAAGAACAGAGAAATTACAGGAGAGGAGAGACGCCCAATTCTTAAAAAAATTGTAATCGATTATCACACAGAACTAAAAACTGAGCAAATAGGTTGTACTGTAAAAACATAAAATGCAACTCATGGATTAAAATATCAATAACAGAGTCGGTCCAGGTCACTATGGTATTGGTGTATTGGCATTATCTATTACCACATGAAACCTAAGCTTACTAAATTTGATTTGCTTTTATAATATATTTACACAAAAGAGTTTTAACCAATTTATCGAAATTAAGTTTAATATCTTCCTAATTCATTGAAAAATATCCTAAAACTTTTAATCAATGTATATTTTATACCTCAACAACATATGTAGATTTAGATTTTTTATAAAACTCCGGTAATTTTAAATATGTGGATTGAAGCTGCCAATAAGTGAAGCAACACAAAAAAATGACCATTACCATTGGTTTTAGCAGCATATATAGCATGTCGCAACATAGAAACATTTTATGATGATATCCCAATATTAGGAGAATCAGTATCGAGACCTCTCAATATGAATACAAAATGATCCATGGTCCAACTTTAACTACGAATGTAGCTTGGACTAGGAAACTAAATAAATATCAACAAAGGCCTAAATCCTACCATTTGGGATCAGCCATACAATCTTGCTTTTGCTATTTGCTTGATTTAGTGTAACATTCTTTGAGAAAAGAAGCAATTTCATGTCTTTTTTTACCACGTCACTCTAAATATGCAAAGGATATCTCACTCTTTTCTTGCCTCTAACCTCGATCAAATCATCTTTTTCAGTTGTGCTTCATTTGGTCTATGTCAAGTGCTCAACATCTTGGTCATCGCTCATGACCTTTTTTCAATATGTGCAACTTCTAATCAACTACGGATATATTCACATCATATCTTATATTTAGAGTAATCTCACTCATTCATGTTAGGATTTTCATCTTGTGAGGAAACTTGACAGTAAGACGATGATAAAAAGCAATAACCAAGATTGCTAAGGATAATAAACCTCTAATAATCTAAACAAATCTCCAAATAGCAACTGCATCGGAATGGTTGGTAAAATAAGTTCATATAAGAAATATTGTCTGCCCTTTCAAATATTTAGGGAAGTAGCAATCATGTTTCATAAGCTCAATAAAACAAGCAACGTTCGAAATGAAGTTAATACACCAAATGACAAACATGTACAAAGTTGCAAGATTAACAACTAAGCTGCACAAGATTCAAAGGGTTGGAGCGGTGAGTTTCTTGTTTTTTTTTTTTTTTTTTTTTTTTTTTTGGGGGTTGACGTATCATTATTGGCATCGGTTGATGCAATTCAGTCATTAAGGACATTCAATTGATCCATCCAATTGATGCATGGATAATGCATTCATTTAATGGCAGCCCATGGAATATTGCGTAGCAATGATAGCTATATAGAAATTGTGGAACACTTATGATGACTTGATGATAAGAGGAAGTTTCTTAAATCAAATACTAATGTCATTGAATGCTATTTATATTATCTTGGAAACTTCACTTGTAATTAACGAAGTAGTTCAATCCATGTATTTTCTTAAAGAGATGAATGCAGTTAATTGCAGACATTTACACAAGCAAGCACACTAACTAGGTGTCAAACAATCACAGCTAGCCACGTGGTAACATGGTGTAGGAAGATTTAATCGAGTTCCTTTCGTTTCTTTGGAAACTGGGTTGGTATAATTCCATCACTTGTACTCTTTCGACAAATACTAAAAAAACATTATCTTGTTGCACATGCATATAGCTCTGAATCTGAGAGTGGACCACATAAATCTAGTGCTTCGTATGTTTAAATTCTTGTTATAATTCCATTATTACTCACAACGTAGGAGCAGGATATTACTGGTTTCAATACAAGGCCAAGCAGCAAACATGCAGCTAAAAGTGCACATCTGATTTCAATTTGGAAGACTACTCATATAAACTGGGACAATATCTATTGTCCATACAAAATCACCTTCGTGCCAGAAAATAATATCTAATTAATTTGCCTGTAGAAACAAACTGGCACGTTCAACAATGGAAAAGGAACCGAAAGGAAAACAAAACTGGAAAAGAAAAAGCAAACAGAGAGAGAGAGGGAGAGGAGTACATCGAACATAGATGAGTTCATATGGTTATGTCAGCTTCAATGTAAAGAAATCAAGTACAAGGCGTAGCACTCAAAATGAAAACAACAAGCAAATCGTCTAGCTATTGATGCATTGAATTGAATTAGCTAACCTCTGGTGGCAACAGGTTCTTACAAGGATGCTTATTTCTCAGACGTGGCATGCACAACCTTGTCCACAACTGGAACAGATTCATCATACTCAGACAGGCTATTGGTGCTTTTCCCATTTTGAGATACATTAGCCTGTACATAAATGGAAGCCATTAACAAAAGATTTCATATTCCATGGCTTTCTGTTCTATGTTTTCTCTTACAGAATTTTTTTTTGCATGGGAATTTGGTAAACACCAATGTCAGGAATGCTCACATGGAGATGGTATTCCCATCAGAGCACAAAGGTTGCATAATAAAGAAACATATAATTTTATGATAGCCATCCAAGTAAAGCAAGCAACTGCTGTCAACAAATCATACTTAATGTCTATGATAGAGACAATCACCACAGAGGATACCACCCATGCAACATAGCTGTATGAGCAACTAAAATTATCCACAAAGTAAAGCTGTCAAAAAAAAAAAAAAAAACAGACAATACTGCTGTACAATCCATCAGCCCAGTAAGTCTGACGCTCTCTCTCCTTGATTTTAGAAATTGAAAGCCTTCTCACACTCAAAAGACCTCATATTTCATTAAGTTCAATAATTACCAAGGGAAACTTTCAATGATGAACAAAATAATTATGTTGAATGATGAAAAAAATAACGAAAAATTGAAAAACAAAACAACCAATATATGACTGCCACAATGCAAAGCCTGGTGAGGTCAAATAAAGCTCCATCAGATTCCAGCGAGGATAGACAAGGCCTCACCAAAGTCCAGCAAGGAAACTCATATCCGACTATCCTGAGGCCAAACAAAACCAGGTTGAATCCCAATGAGGCAAAACAAGGGATTTCCATCTACGCATAACATCTCACTCAACAGCAGAAAAGTCTGAATTGGACTCACTAGCACCAGGAGAGGCGGCATCTGAGCCTTGTTGGGACGGTGTCAAGGACATCACAAGTGAAGAACAATGTTCTCTCATTCTCTCTCTCCTCATTTCTTCTCTCTATTCCACAGTTCATCTGATGGGCTAAGTGGGGAATGTGTCCCCTTTTTCCCCCTATATTTCATGGTTTATTCCCATGCCGTAGATGAGGAATAGGATTTAACCCCAATTTGTATTAATCATGTTCCCATTAATAAATCGAATCCTGTACCATACATTAGGAATTGGAATGGGGCATTCCCATTCCAATCCCTACACTTTTTGTCACGATCTAGCCCGATTCCTACTAAAATAACTATAGACCATCTGAATCACAACATTGACTTCCATTTAATGTCTCAACCTCATAGCCATATTATTCCTTACTTAAATAAACTCCTCAAAATATATAAGATAAACTATAAATGTCTGATGCATCATAAATGCAGACTTAGTCAAAATACATAAATTATAACCATAGTTTGACAGTCTATAATAAAAATGTTAAAAAATGAAAACTAAGCATTAATCTCCTTAGAAGTCCATGACCTCCACCTGACTCCACAAGGAGTTCACCTAAGCAAGATCACTACATACTTGCACTAATATGGAATTAAAGAAAACATGAGTAATGAGCCAAATGTGCAACAAGTAAATTGCTTTCAAATAATAAACAGTAATATCAATAAACTTGGAAACTCCAAACAACTATAAAAATATAACACGATGACATAAATCATAACATCTGTTTCCTAGATAAACAACCCAAATTCAAATCTCAATATAAAACGACAATAACATGATCCTAATGGATCATCAATCAATTGGATTCCATTGAATTCGAGATCATCAACAACATGGATTCCTTCAGATCCCGATATAACAAATATCTTATCACAACTCACCATGACATTGAGATGTTAATAATCTCTTTTCAGATATTATTCTGCCGCTGTGAATCAAAGGATTATATATTTAATTCCCCATTAACTGCATAAGTCACACGAGATATCCTGATATTTGTCGCTTAACATGTAGCCACCTTTGCTCTTAGGTGCCTTCTTCCCACAATCTAGTGGCTGAGAGAATCCCTAGTACTCATGGCATCACACATGCCCAAGCCTACTTCCCCTTATTGATATCTCCAATATTATTTATGATAATCACACGGTTATAAGAATCCATTCATAATATCAACAGACCTCAACTATGAGATCTAGAATAAGTATTACAAAATTATATATTACACCAAGGTTCTTTGAGTTCCATATTTCTAAAATTATAATGTTTTTACAAGATTTTCTTTATTTATCCATAAGATATGAACAATAACTGTATGATAATAGAATCAAGTGTTGATCAAGTAATAAATGATCATGCAGGAAAAGTATAATGAGCAATATAGTCCCAATCTACTCGGCCATTCCAAGCTTTTGTATTAGAATTATGATTTTGTCTTCTAACTTACTCTACTTGACCTAATTTTTCAACTTTCTTTAAAAGTATACTCAAGAAGTATTATTTAATGTTTCCAACACTAAAATGCATCTCTCTCCACACTTTCCCAGATTACTCAAAGCCACGGCCAGCCCTAGTTTTCAAGATCACCATAAAATTTACACTTGACATTAATCAACATTCAATCAGTGTAACTTGCCATTTGATGTGTCAAATAACACCAATAATCTCATGGAAACAATAAATAACTTCATGGCTAGCATTATGACAGAATAATTAGCCTTATGAAATTATGATTATAATATTTATAAGTGTCATTAAACACTACTTAATCCACGACTTAACTTCTACCATTTATTATGCATAAGTACCATTCAATTTATGTAAACTCCTCAAGACCATTTGGCCAGCCCTAAGACTAAAGGTGGTAAATGGACCATCACTTTAATTTTATTTTTTTAATCAAAAACAAAAAAAAAAAGAAAGAAAGAAATATTACAAATATCATTACTACCATCTCTACATACAATTTCTCTACTTTCACATTCTCTCTACTCTACAACAATTGATTTTGAAATAATTTTATTATTGTCATTAATTTTATTTATATATTAATATTATTGTTTTAAAACTTAATTATTATTTAGGGCACATATTTTCCTAGTTTTAGTAGTGAAAAGATTTGAAAAAATTATTCAATACTCCCATATTGGCTATACCGTATACGGATAATAGTTTGAAATATCATAATTATAACCTATCTTAAACACCACTACTCTTAGCTTTGACTGCCTTTTAGGAAACATTCTAGTACTATATGACAATTTTTTGAAATTAAATTAATTAACTGTCAGGAATAAACTGTTTGTAAAAAAAATAATAAAAAATTATACTTGTGAAAGTTCTTAAGATACCAAACACTAAAAGCGACATATGGAAAAACATGAGACAACGATTATCATCAACTCATATTGAAGTAATATTTTTGGGTGGTGAAGGATTAAAAGTTTTTCAGTATGATCAAAGACTAAATCGGGAAGGACTGACAGAATATATCATTCACTTGGAAAGCCCTTTTCTTATGGTAAAGACTATAAGTTTCAAAAGTACATTCAGATGTGTTTATAGCTCAAGTATGTGAAAATGTCCTGATATACTATGAATGGTGATGCTATCTATTTGTTTTCCTTTTTTTAACAATTTAACCTAGAACTAATTTCAGAATAGTACAAATAAAGCCTCATATTTTTTAACTAGTTATATATTGTCATCATGTAATAGCTTATCATATATTTGTATTATTGTATATTGAATTTCTGAAAATTAAAAATTACAGAAGAAGTTATTGATTTTAAAGTATTTGAGCACCTATACACCGTTTGCGTAATTTCTAAAATAATTAATACCATTATATGAAAAATTTAATAAGATTTATTCTATTACTATTAACAATACTTCAAATAATAATGCTTCTATTTTTATTTAAATTGCAATTTTCTTTAATTTTGAATGGTGAATTATTTCATACAAAATATACATGTCATATTATTAACTTTTATGTCAATGATGTTTTATAATTTATTTTTCCATATGTAGAGAAATTAGAGAATATTGTTATATTTATTAGAATTTTTTTCGAGAGCAGCAGTTCAGAATATTACAGACATAACAAACTCAATTATAAAAAAATAAAGATTGACTACGTAATATAATGGAATTTTATTTATCTAATGTTGGAAATTATTTATCTTTTTTGTTCTATTTTAATCTTCTACAATAAAAACATTCTATCAACTGAGTTGATTATGGATACCTATTGGAAGAGGATTGAATTTACTAAACATTTTTAGAAATATTTTATTTTAGTACTAAGAAACTTGTAGCTACCATAACACAACACAAAATCATCTGTCGAGCCAATCATTGTCATTTATAGGCAACTTTGTGCTTTATCGGAATGATTATGATTTCTGACATATAATACCGATGATAAAGATAAATATAAAAATAATTTTAAAAAAATATTCAAATATATAAAAAATAACATATTCACTGATATTACATTTATATATATTTTTTAGAAAGATTTTTTGAAATATTGGAGCAACCTTCCAATGATAGATTGTTTCGCTACAATTATGGACCCCCACGTGAATTTACATAGGGTGTACATTTATCTTGAAGAATTTTACTCTATGAGAATGATAGATAACATAGAAGAAATAAATGCACAAGTTCAGTACCATTTGCACATAATGTACAACTTGTATGTATCACAATCAACACTAAAATTATTCAGTCCAACAAAATAAGTAGCAGCAGCAAAGGTGGTCCGAGACCTACCGATAAATGAGACTTGCTTTTTTGGTACAAACTCGATGTGGATCACTATCGGTTACAAAAAATACAACAATGGCTAAATTTCTTCAATACTTGTAGTTCAACCATATTTCAAACTTTAAAAGCAGTAGATCAAAGTTCAAAATTTTGAAATGGTGGAACACTAACAAGCACACATTTCTCATACTTGCATCAATGGCACGAGATCTATTAGCCTCACTAGCAACAGTGTCATTCGAGTTAACCTTCATGGTTGGGGATTGAGTAATTGATGAAAAATAAATAGGATGATATCAACGACAATAAAAATTTGCATCCCCTTCAAGGATCAATTAGAGGCACAAAACCGCGTCAAATATTCAATTATTTTGAGTTCCAGTGATGAAGATGACTCCAACAACGACGGTAGCGGCATAAGTAAAAATGTAAATAAAACTTAAAAATAAGTAAATTATTATATATATTTTTTACTTTTGTAAATTTAACATTGAATATTCAATAGAATAAATAAAATATTATATATTTTTATTAATACTTTGCATATTTTATTTTTTATCTTGTTTTTAAATTTTATTTATTAAAAATATTTTTAAAATAATTTATTCCATGCCTAATCCGGCATTGCATAGCATGGCATGGCACACCATAGGTGGGCAATGTGCCATACTAGGCCTATACTTAATAGTCCCATGCCGTGCCAACATGACCCAATTTGCTGTAGATGGCCTGTCAAATTAACAACACTACCTAAGACCAAGTTATACTGTTCTCATTTTGTAGATCTAAGGGTAGTTTATGCAAATATGAACTTGAAAATACCAACAACTAGACAAATAGTATGAATTATGTACAATATGTAAAATACAACAAATTTTCAAATTTACCCCTCCACATGACCCATGGCCAAGGGTATTTAGCAACTTATATAGATGTATACATAGTATTAATCATGATCTAATAGATTTACAAATTAATATGTACGTTTTTAGAGTTAGTGTAAAAATGACCGTTTTACCTTTCATCTCAATACATAGCTAGGGGCGTTTTAGTAATTCATCCATTATCATATTTTTTGTCTAAACATATTATTCTATATGTTTGTAAGGTCAAAATCCAGAACTTAAGAATTTACAATCTAACATTACGGCAATTATCAATTTGACATAATAACTATAATTTCCCTCATTTCATTGTATAACTTAAAAAATATAACTCTATGGCATTGCAATAGATGAGAAAACACATATATCTACTCATGTTATGAAATAATATGCATGCTCCACGAGTATACACAAGTTATAAAATTACGTATATTGCACCATAATTTATCATTAATCATGTATACACAATTTATCATTATTTCTTATTCCATATGGCCAAATCATTAGGCGATATTCCTCTATAATATCATGTGAATAAAGAATCATTTCACATAATTCTTGTAAATCACTGATTGATTTATATCTCTAAGGAAGGATTTGATCTACTTGAAAATGTGGATGACTTTTTTCTCTTTTCCTTTTCCTATTCTTGGCCACCAAGTGCTTCTTCCTCCTTCCTCTTCAATTTAACAACCAAGTGGTAACTCTTACTATAACCCCTATAAGGTCTAAATAACACCTCAAGCATGAATGAAACCTTAACTTAGGCCATATTCATCCACTTTTCCATCTACCACTTGGCTACAACCTTTGTAACTCCTATCACTTTAATCCTCTCTTATTACACACTAACTAGACTTAACTTCAGCATTAACTAGAAAACATCCTATGTCCTTTCTAGTCCTAGTGTAACCAGCCCTCTTATAATCTTAATGCACCTCTAAGCTTAATTAGTCTAGCCACACTTAGACCTCACACACCACACCTAGCCAGCCAAGACCCTCATGTTTGTAACTCTTAATTCTTAATCTTCATATTAATTACATAATAATCCTACGTTGTCATCCAATTTACTAAAGAATTCAAAATTTTCTCCTCTAAGTAGGCAGCCACTGGGTTAGGAATTAGGGTTTTTATCAACCAAATTAACCCAATTAGATTACTAGAAAAATTATGATTTTACTATTTTGCCTTTGATCATCTCTGCCACTCATGTCCTTGATCACACAGTCCCACCATCACCTTATTAGTGTTTCAGGCTTGGTAAAATTTAAATCCAAATGTGACCACGATGCCCTCTGCTAATTGGCTCCCTAAGCTCACAAGGATTTTCATTTATTTCATTAATTGCACATGATTAATTCCTTTTCTAATTAGACATAACTTATTTTACACTTAAAATACTTAACTCATAAACAACACATAACGCATTCAAAATATATTGTTATAAATTATTGCAAGCTACCGAACATGAATTTTATAAAATAACTCAACCAACAAATTATCAAAATATCCCGGATATAACAATTTCTAATATGCTTATTGTTAAATAAGATATGCTTGGTGTATATACAAGCACAGGCCTTTGTAGAGGCATTGTAATCTTTCTACCATAAGGTAAATAAATTTATATATGCGAATAGATTTAAACCCTGATGATATGAGGGTTTCCACGAAGCTGCCACCTTTGTAATTTTACATAGTATTAGAGACCCATTTTTTGTCGCCATCAGAGACATCAACTTCCTTATCTGGCACAAGTAAAGCCTCAAGTTAATTTTATGATTTGATAATTATATAGCATCAATCGGAGAGATTTAGGTTTCCTATATAAACCCTAGATCCAAAAATTTTTGCTCGATTAGACAAATTTGAAATTTAGGGCAATAATACTCAGGTTTGAAAGAGCATTGACAGTCAATGTGCAAATTCATCTCCAGATTCATTCGATTTCATATCCAACCAGTGGGAATTTTTTGAATTCTTGGGTACATTCGATTTATGTCGATTCCTTTGTGACTGTTCTTCATAGATGTTCCCTAGATGGAAGAAGCTAAATATGATATAATAAAAAGCATTGTTGTAGTGAGATTCTTGTGATATCATTGGAACCATTGTTTCCATCTCTACTTTTGGTCTAGCCATGTTGCACATCTTCATGTGATCATGGCACACTATGAAGACCGGGAGAAACAGCATGAGTTTGTGAATATATTATGTGGCCACCTGATTTTGTGAATATTAGTTTTTTCCCTTGTTCCCTGGTTCTTTGGATCTGTTTTTATTTACTTCATTAATGGTTTTTAGATTTGTTCAGCATATCCATGACACTCATGGATACTAGATCCTTATCGGGTGCTTTTGGTGGTAGAGTAAGCAATGGAAGAATGATTTGTTTTCACAATAGTAAAGTTGGCCGTACACGAAATAAGTATATGCAGTTACATGGAAACTTTCTACAACTACTCATTAGTATGTTACTAATCTTGTTCAACCTAGTAACCATACAAAATGTCTCTCGGCATCTTCTTTGACCTATGTAATTAACTTTGATTGCTCTGATCATATGACAAGAATCACAAATATCTTGCTTGATTATCAGCTATGTTCCTCTATTCCTTTAGTTTCTTTGTGTAATGGTTTCCTTGCAAAGGTTGAGGTGGGTTGGCGATGCTCACCTAAGATGGACATTATGCCTCTCATTGATTCTTTGCTTGCAAAATTTTTCGTTAAATATGCAATCAACTAGTAAGTTTACTCAATAGTATAACTATTGTGGTATTTTTCTATACTCATTGTGAATTTCATTATCTCAAGAAGATAATGAACTAAGAGATCTCTACTTGTTTGATGAAGAACCAAATCCTATTGTCTATTCTACTTCTACTTTCACACATTTTGAAATTCACTGTAGGTTAGATCATCCCTCTCTTTTAGTCTAAAAAAGTCATGTCCAACTCTAGATTCTATTACTAATTTGTTTTGTGAATTATGTTAGTTTTTCAAATACCATTATAGGTCATATTACTCTCAAGCAAATCCAAATGTCTCCACTCCTTTTGAGTTAGTACACTCGGATGTCTTGAGACCTTGTAAAGTTTCGTGTAAATTAGGATTTTATTCCTTTAATTACTTTTAGTGAGAGTTATTCATGGAATAACTATTCATACTTGATGAAAACTCATTCAAAGTTATATTATATTTTTTGTGCATTGTGTTGTAAATGTTTTTCTACTTCCTTTTCATCATTATTATCTTAGCATAATATTCTTTATGAGTCATCTTATCTTGATGCACCTCAATAAAATGCAATGATAGAAAGAGATAATATGTATTTAATGGAGGTTGCTAGAGCTCTCATATTTCTAAATGGGAGTTTCAAATTTTTTGAGTGATATAGTGTTGACAACTTGTAATATTATAAATTGAATGAATTGTTGTTCAAGGGAAGATTCCATAATATGTGCTATTTCCTATAAAGCCACCACATTCTCTTCCCACAAAAATCTTTAGTTTTGTAAGTTATGTCCACAATATTCGGCCTCAAGTGACCACACTTTATCATAAGTCTCTGTGGTACATTTTCTTGGATATTTATGTACACAAAAGGAATATAAGTATTTCTATTTAGAGTTGAGACATTATCTGATATCCTTTGATGTCATATTTTATAGACTAAACTTTTTATCTTGTGGTGTCTTCATCAAGTCTATTGTTTAGTACCCCTTTCGATGATAATATTCTTATCTATGAGATTATAAACAACACTGTGTCTCCTTCTCATATGCCTTTATCTGATGTGCTTCTTTAATCTCATCTCATTCAAACTTATGCCCACTGTCCTCATATGGGTGTTTGGTTCCTCTCCTAGAGAGGATCTTTAGTCATCCCCCATCAAGCTAGTTTTTCTATCAATAGATATTGCTATTACTACTTAAGGAATCAATTAAAATCTTCTGATTGCATTGCATAAGAGTCATTGTAGGTATGCTCAGTATCCTTGTCTGCTACATTATCATATGCTAGTATTTCCTCTTATCAGTGCACTATTACATTTGTATTCTGCATTGGAAACTATTACTATATCACGATATATATTCAAGATTATTTTTCATCCTGATTGTCAGGCAGCCATAGAGAAAGAGATGGCTAAACTAAAACATAATCATACATGAAATCTAGTCACTTTGCCTTGGAGTAAGAAACCCATTGATTATAAATGAATCTACACAATAAAAGTCAATTGGAATGGTCTTTAACTCACTTGAAAGCCCATCTAGTTGACTAAAGATATGCTCAAACATATGGGGTAGATTACACTAATACTTTTCTCATGTCACCAAGTAATTTGTTAGACTTCTTATTTCATAGGATGCTACTCATCATCAGTCTTTAAATCAATTAGATGTCAAGACTTTTTTCTTATGTGGTGATATTCAAGAGGTGGTTTATTTTGCGTAGCCATTAGGGTTGTTGTTCAAGTGAGCCTGGATAAGTTTGTCAACTGAGGAAATCTTTGTATAGTTTGAAATAGTCCATGTGGGCCATGTTTAATAAAGTTATGTTTCAGTTTGGGTTTCCTTGTTACGAAAATGATAACTTCATATTCTATTGTCATTATATTGCTTTCTATATCCTTCTCGGTATGTATATACATGGCATTGTTATTACTAACAG
Organism: Nepenthes gracilis; assembly: GCA_033239525.1. Taxonomy (NCBI): domain Eukaryota; kingdom Viridiplantae; phylum Streptophyta; class Magnoliopsida; order Caryophyllales; family Nepenthaceae; genus Nepenthes; species Nepenthes gracilis. The sequence continues at coordinate 29,303,575 of BSYO01000004.1, forward strand.
TGATAACATTAGCATTACAAATTTGAATTGTCTATTCAGAGTCAATTTCAATACAAAGATCCTAAGATTTGTGTTATTTTCTTGGCATTAAGGTTGCTAGATCCTATCATGGTATCTTTCTTTCACAAAGTATATCGTAAATTTACTTCAAGAGATTATAATTAGCATTACAAATTTGAATTGTCTATTCATAGTCAATTTCAATACAAAGATCCCAAGATTTGTGTTATTTTCTTGGCATTAAGGTTGCTAGAACCTATTATAGTATCTTTCTTTCACAAAGTATATTGTAAATTTACTTCGAGAGATTATAATGCAGATATCGAAAATATTTCAAATTAGAAGAGATTTGACTTTCTTTGATTAAAAAAGAGTTTATTTTATTTGATTTTGATTTTATTTGAAAGATTTTATTTGGTAAAATTTTATTTTATTTTTAACTTAGAAAAGTGTGTCATATTATTTCTTAATTTTGAGATATCATTAGTTAAAAAATTATATTTATTTCCTAATTAACTTAAGATAGAGGTTCTCTATATAATCATTATAACTCTAATATTGAAGGTATGATTGATAAATTAAATAAAATATTAACTATTGCGATTTCCTTCCCTCTCTTGATAAATTGGGTATCAGAGACATCCCAATTCTCTGTCCGTTTCTTTCTCAATTCCATCTCAGAAACCGCCTTCTTCTTCTTCTTCTTCTTCTCATTTAAATACTCACTATATTTATCGTATTGTCTCTCCTTGATCTTCTCCTTTTAGATCAAATTCCATGTCAATGAAAACTGTGAGAGTTTGCAATCTGTCTCTTTGTGCATCACACCGAGACATCAAGAAATTTTTCTCCTTTTTTGGGAATATAGAATATGTTGAATCGTATGGTGAGAGTGAGCGCTCCAAGGCAGCATATGCCACCTTCAATGGTGTCAAAGGGGCAGAAACCGTAGTTCCTCTTTCGAATGCAATAATAGTTGATCAAAATATCATAATTGCTCTTACTCCAAATTATAAACCACTCAACTTGTGGTTGGGGAATTGACAACATAAATTTTTACTTCATGGAGTCGAGTCCTAACCACCCGAGGAGAATTAATGTAGATATTGAAAATATTCCAAATTAAAAGAGGCTTGATTTTCTTTGATGAGAAAAGATTTTATTTTATTTTATTTTTATTTGAAATATTTTATTTAAGAGATTTTATTTTATTTTTATCATAAGAAAGTGCATCATATTATTTCTTAATTTTAAAATATAATTAGTTAAGAAATTATATTTATTTTCTAATTAACCTAAGATGAAGGTTCTCTATATAAGGATTTTAACTCTAATATTAAAGGTATAATTAATGAATTGAATAAAATTTTAGTGATTATTATTCTCTCTTTTCCCTATTGATCTCTATTTCTCTTCCCTCTGTTGATCTTTCTGCTTCTCTTCTCCTTGCTCCTCCTCCTCCCCTTTCTTTCCTTTCTCCCAATTTCTTCTCTTTCTCTTCCCCTACTTTCCCCCTTCCCTACATCAAACTAGTATGTTAAATTAAAAACCTTGTGATGCTTCCAATTACTAAACCGAAATAATCCAGTCGACTTATTGGTAAGCTCAATTTCCTTGTTTATCTTATCTAAGTATTACCTTTTTGATTACTACAGTTTTCGAGTTTTTCTCATGTTCCTTATTAGGAGATTGCAATATGTATTATGAGATATCTCAATGGCATAATAGAATAAGACTGACTTCATAGTGATTGTGGTCTTACTCATGTCTTCATGTGGTCCAGTTTTCTAATGCAAATTAGGCTGTGTCATATGATCAAATATTCTGCTTTTATTAGGGATAATCTTGCACTAACTAAAGATTAAGAAACAAAATATGGTAGCTAGTCAAGTGTGGAATCAAATTATCGTGTATTAACACATGTTACATATGTAGTTATGTGACTTTGGCGATTAATTAATGCTCTATGTTGTAAGAGCTATGAGCTTTATTAGTTGTGTTTTTGTTAGATGCAATCTTGTACAAATGAAAGAGTAAGAAATAAAATAAGATAGCAAATAGAGTGCGGAATTAGATTGTAGTACATTAACACAAATTAAATATGCAGTGATTACTTGGGCAACTATTTAATGCTCTATGTTATAAGAGCTATAAGCATTCTTAGTTATGGTGTAATAATTAAGTAGCTATTTACATTGAATTAAATCCAGCATTTCACAAGCACCATATAGATGTAGATTGTCAATTTGTTCATAAGAAGCATCACTAGAACTTAATTCACATTCGTTGTGTCAAAACTAGAGATCACCTTACATATTTCCCCAATTCTCAACTGAAATTTGAGTGGCATATTTTGGTAACAAGATAAATATGATCAATGTCTATGCTCCACCTTGAGGGAAATGTTAGAATATGCTTAATGTAAAATCGGATATACTTGGAGTACATGCTAGTATATTGCTTTGCAAGGATATTGTAGTCCCTCAATAAATTGTAAATACACCTATATATATGTCAATAGATCCAAACACTAAGGATATGGGAATCTCCACAAAGCTGCCGCCATTTTTATTTTACATACCAAACAAATGACCTCTAATTTTATCCAAACATTTGTGACAAAAAATATTTTCCACACAAGATCTAAAGTAGAGAAAGGTTTGAAATGAAATATAAGAGTAGACAAGATGTAATATCTATTGGATACCATTTTAGATTAAAAGTTGAGGTGAATCTATAATATCCGGGTTTTTCAAAATTTATTATTATGGCTAAATAAATGATCGAAATTGTAATATTTTATTCACAAGTTGGATTTAATTTTTTCATTAAGATGTGTTAGGATATGTTGATGATCAGTTTACCTAACAAGAGATTTTATTTTGAGTTAACTGAGATTATTTATTTCAAGTCTTAAGCCTGATTTTATATGATTGAAATTTGGTATCTTATGAATTATGGTGAGTAAATTGAGATTGTTGATAATTTAATTGCTATTTTTAAATGGGATTCAATTTTAAGAGGGGGGTTTAGTGGCGGGCCTTAGGGCCATTTTCCAAAAAAAGGAGGGGGGGGATGTGGCATTGTACCCCTATCAGCCGTGTTCCCCTTTTAAAAGGGGCAATTGAAAACTATGCTTCCTTCAGCCGAGAGCAAAGGGAGAGAGAGAGAGAGAGAAGCCAAGAGAGTGAATAAAAGAGGAGGAAGCTTGGGGGGTTAATGAGGCAAGTTATTTGATAATCTACCCATCCTTCATCTCAACTTTTGATATTTTGACTTCAATCTTAAATTTTGGTGAAAAATGTGAGTAGGCTTTTGAATTTTTGTTGGAAATGAGAAATAATGAGATAAATGTTTGAAATATATGGTTGCATCTTGGAATTTATTGTTGCATGTAGGAAATTCGATTTTTGTAGGTTGAAAAATATGGTTCCATGTGTATCTTTTGCAGGTTAGCCGTGAGGGTTGGAGTTCGATCTCAACTTATAATTTCTCATAAAAAATAAATATATTTAAGATTGTTGCTGGAAATGAGATAAGGATGAGATTTATGTTGAAATCTATTATTGCATGTTCAAAATTATCATTGCATGTTACAGATTTTGGAAGAATGTGGAGAAGGGGCTACCTGAGAGGTGGTGTTCAAGGTTTGGTGATGAAATTTTGAGTAATAGGATAGTGATTAAAATTTAGGATTGTGTAATTGCTGTGTTGTGTATGTTAATCACGAAATTATGGCAAATTACATGAAGATACATTGCAAATAAAGATTAAAATGCATGAGAGAATTTTAAGAGAAAATGTTGAAATTTCCTTAAATGTGCTGAAAATAATAGCAGTTGTGTATAATTATTGCATGATGAATTTGGAGTAATATATTGGAGAATTGTTTCATGTGGGCAGTGGAATTGACAAAGTAAAAAAATTTGAGAAAATTGGCAATAAGGTTGTATAGTTAATAATACTGATTTAGTTGGCGTTTGATGCAAACATTGTGGTCAAAATGATAATGTTGTTAATGGTACAAAAAATGGTAAAATTATTAAGGTTGTTCAGTTGATATTTTGACAAAATAATATGTTTATTTTAAGAAGTTCAGGTCAACAACATGTTTATTAGAAGGCTTGGTGTTGGCTGAATGGCTAACAATTTAAATTGTGTGCTATGACAATAATGATTCAAATGTTGATTGAGTTGATATGGTAGATATTTTAGTTTGTAGCAAATATTTTACAAAATTATTTCAGTCCATTAAGGCTAGACAGGTGGTTGTAGGATTAATCTAGTTGTAAGGTGCGAGTTCAATTTATAATTTTGATCACGATTAATTTAATTAAGAAAAAAGAGTTTGTAGTTAAACGAAAAATTGGATTAAAGTCAACTTTTGGATTAGGTCACATTGAGTTGGGTGACATTTGACCAGTGCTTGACATACGGACATGTGTATTTTGGACAGAAGGGTCACACTTGAGGGATGTTTGACTGACACTCGAATGCACTTTTGGCAAATTGCTCACACCTAAAGCGTGTTTGAGAGATACTCATGAGCACTTTAGACAAATTGCCAATGTCTTATGCACGCTGACGGGTGCTCGTGCGCCATAGGATTTTTGTCTCAATGCCTAATACGCATCTGACGAACGCACGTATACCAATCTTCTATATAAGTCCCATTCAGATAATTTTTTGTCATTTTTGTTAGATTTTTGAGAAAGGAGAGAGAAAGAAAAGAGAAAAAGAGAGACAAAAGGTTAGAGGAGGATATTTGAAGTGAATCCAATGAAAATCTTGGTGAATTTGAAAGTAAGGTAAGTATATCACAAGTCCTGTTTCCCTTGTTATTAATCTTTCTCTACCTTTTTGAGCATTTAATATTCCAAATACTCATACATTTTATATTTTTATAGCTAAATTGTTTATATTGCACATGTATAAACTCTCATTTCCATTCTTTGCAAATTTCATGAAATTCATGTCCTTAATTCACATATATTGTATTGTCAAGCTAGTTCTCTACATTTTCACTCACATATTTCTGAAATTTTGTTTTAATACCCTTATATATTTTGATTTTCGTATATAATGTTCTATCATGTTCTAAATCCTTAAATATATACTTTGTGTGTCTTGGAATTGTTATAAATTGCCCTTGCATGCTAGACAATTGAAATGAAATGTTGAAATTACAAATGGCAAGTATTTTGAAGAATTATGTAGAAAACTTTACAATTTGTGAAAAAATAATGATATTTTCTTCAGTATGAAAAGATATAAATGATTATATATATTTCTATAAAGTTTTTTATTCACTTATACACGGACCATTGTAAAGATCAAAGGTGACATATTATATTAGCGATTGAGGTTCAAACCTATCATCTGTGGATTAAAAGTAATGTTTGGCTCCATCTACTGGATTATATATATGATAGCTCACCTAAGAGTTTTAAATAGTAGCATAAGGCCTTTACTTGTGTGGAAACATACATAACCCAAATTTTGATTATTCGCTCCTTTGTTAGTAAGGCCCTATTGATCATTGGTCCATAAGAATTAGTATAATTTGAGTATGTTTTCATAATACATTGTTTAGAGTAAGAAACTAGATTATCAATTTGAAATTTATGCATGAATGCTATGGAAATTTCATGACCTTGTATCTGAATTATGATTATGTCCCTTTCAATATATTTTGATATAAATTATATGTTTGATTATGAAAATTTATATGCATTACTGAGTAATTAGCTCACTCCTAATTTTTTATTTTACAAACTTTTTAGATTAGAGGGCTCAAGCATACTTGCAAAAGAGGAAGTTGACGGGAAGGCTGTTCAAGGAAATAGAATTAGGAATTGAAAAATAATTTAGATGTTGTATTTGTCTCAGAATAGTAATTTTAGGATATTCATTTTATTTCAGTTCATGGTTATGTATTGTATAAAAGTTTGCAATGTTCTTGTCAGCGATCTAGTTGGATTTCGATTATCTTTTCGGTAGTTTAGTAGAGTAGTGATTTTTAAATACTTTGATATTGATAAGATACTTATCTTTACGAATATTTCGAGATCGGGTTATTATCAATAATTAGAGCCATTTGATACTGTGGCATTTTGGATCCTATGATATGATTTGTTATTTTATTTCAGGTAATTTGTCGACATATGATTGAAGGGTCACGTCCAATATCAATTTTGAGATTTTAAAAATTTTGTCAACTTTATTTCGAATCTTAAGATTTGAAATGAATTAAGACAATAATGGGATTGATATAAGATGAAGTACGAATTTGGGATTAGGGAAGTGACATTAGCGGCACAATGATGTCCATTTGATGATAAAGTCTGAATTTAAGAGTTTAACTTGAAAGACATGCCACATTTTGAATGACAATGAGATTAATTTTCTTATTGAACCTTTCTTTTTGATGAACTTACATGTTATTGACCATGTTAGATTTTTGTGCTTTTATCATTCTTCTGAACGTTGTTGTGGTGTTGTTGAGCTCAATGCTCTATGCTTTCTTTGTATTTTGGACATTGTTGTTAATATGGATGGGTTAAAGACAATAAATGAAGACACTAGAAAATCAAGCAATATGGAATTTGGGAGTCCTTAGTGTAGTTTACGTTGTACAATACCTAATTCATTCCTAGTATGTTGTGAGGATTGAGATGCTTCCATTCAAGGTGTTGCATATTCCTAGTGTGAACCATTATATGGAATTAATGGTCATTTATAAATTAGATTGAGACATGTCCAACTACAATCATAGAGCAGCAATTGTATATGATGTTTGGTCCCCGCCAATAGGTAGATGCAAATATATTGGCCGATAGTAGAGGAGTATGGTCTAAAAACATTGTATTTCATTGGATCTCCATCTTAAATGGTTGACGGCTCGTATTATTGTTTCTTTTGATAAATTCAATTGATTTTACTTATCATTGACTTTGTTTACATCCCTTGGATTATGAATTATTTGTTAGGCCTTTGGCTTACTCTTATATTCTTTTATTTCTAGGTAGTGGGTTTGGCTGTCTAGAAGCATCATAGAGATTTGTAGCATTGGTTGAAGGATTTGAATTAATTTTATTATATCAGTTGTTTTCAATATTTGTCTAGTTAGAATTGCTAATTGTTTTATTTTAATTTTTTTAGATCTTGCATTATGGATCATGATTAAAAAAAAATTGTACATTTTTGGAGTATGTATTGGTAATTAATATTTCTAGGCGTCATGGGATATGATTATAGAGGTCTATCGCAAGGTAAGTACGACACAAATTATATTATGATTTTGTTTTGTAGTATTATTATTTGAATAATTTGTGGCTGACTGTCTAGATTGTTAGGAATACTTTGTGATGGCATATTTTGTGATTGGTTTGAGTAGATTTTTGGAGTGTTATTAAGTATCATGAAAATTCACGCTTGACATATACCAGATGCTCACAAATGCACAACTATCAGTATTCATGTCCGACTTGCACTTGATCCGCACCCGAGCAAATTTTGTCCAGATTGCTCCCCCCCGATATGCGCCTAAGTTGCACTGAAGCATACTTTGTCTAGATTGTTCACACCTGATATGTGCCCAAACCACACGTGAGTGTACTTTATTCAGATTGCTCACGCTCGATGTGTGCCTGACTCACACATGAACCTTCTTTATTCAGATTTCTTATGCCTAATGTGTGTCTAAGTTGCGCATAAGTACCATTTATACAAATTGCCCATGCTTAATGTGTGGCCGAGCAACGCATGAGGGTAGGGGTCGCAGACCCCCTGCTTTACCTTCCGTGCCTGACATACACCCTAGCGGCGCACGAGCATAGAAGTGCGGACCTCCTACTTTCACTGTCTAAAGCACGCCTGAGCAGCGCACGTGGGCTAAAGCATTAATTTCTTCTTTACTGTAATATTTTGACCTAATTTTTTACCCTCTTTATAAATATCTCACTTTCACAACTATAGGAGACATTGAAAATTATTTGAAAATCAGCTGTGGTTCAAAACTCTCCTTGAATGCTTGTGAATAGCCTCTTTTAAGAAAACCACTCATTTATTGTTGAGTTCTAACATTAAAACTTTCTCATTACACATTCCTCTTAAATTCTCTCTTACTGTACATACTTCTTCCAGCCTAATAGCTTTCATAGAGACATAGGTGGCGTGAAAATTGGGATCCAAAGGTATGCGGAGATTTTACAACTCGTGAAGTAAGATTAACAAGAAGACCAGAAGGTGTCCAATTTCGCTATTGAAGGCAAATCCAAAGAGTTTCTTGGTAAGGGTCACAAGTCGAAAGTAAATTGATTAATATCTAGTACGTCTGTACCATCCGAATTATAAGTTGATTTTCTTAATACATTTTTTTCACTAGCTGTATAAGCCTGGAGGGTTTTAGTCGATAATTGTGGTTATTGAGGTTTTCCTTCATCATCAAAAATCTTATCTTGCTTATTTATTATTCACTGTACATATTTGTTTGATATACATTTAGATTCAAGTATACTATTAAGTGTATTATATATTCGTGTGTATTTCACTTCCGTAATTTTAACAAATGTCGAAACACGTTATTAGAAATATCCTAATCTTTTTCATAGGTTGTGATAGAATCGATCATGAACTTCTTTTGCTATAATCTCAGGAATATGGCCATAAAAAATTCTCAAATTAAGCAATCACTTGGTTATCATTTTGAAACATCTTAAACTATGGCAAGTTTCTTGATGGAATATCTTATTCAAACTTGGCAAGAATCCTATTCAAGTATCAAAATATCAGCCAACATTTAAAGCATTGAAAGATATGTACTGGTACTAGGGACATTGATAAATATGGTGAGATTTCTGATTTAGATCCTATTTTCACCATTTTTGCTTCATTTAGCTTGACTTTAGTTGTTTCTAACAAAGTCACTTGGATTTTAGGCCTAAAACATGATTTGATTCTTGCTTTCTTCAAGCCATTAGAACAATTTGAAGTTAAAATTTTCAGGTTCGAAACAAATTCATAGATCATATTGCATAAGCTTAATTAAACATGTTTTTCTTATTGTTGATTTTTAAAATAATTTTTTATGTGTTTCACAGTGAAATAGTGAGAAAATATAGTTTTTGATGAGATTATGCTTGGGGTTTATGAATCAATTCTTAGAAGCAAAAATTGCTGAATATTTTAATAATTTTTTTTTTTATCAATTAACCATTCATGAATCATAAGGGTTATTTTTATTATATTTTAGCAAAATTTGAATCAGTTTTGATGTGGTCATGAAAAAATTATATTCATGACATTGATACAAATATCAACTAACACGATACATATCGACCAATATATATTAGTATCAGGATTCCCTAATACTGATATTTCCTGATATAATGACAATATCACAATATGTTTCCTTATTATTCATTACAACCAATATACAAATGATATTCAAAATATCGACTAATATAATTGATTTTGGCCAATATATTAGCTGATACAACCCTATTAGCTTAGAAATTTTAAAAATTTTTTTCATTTGATATATTTAATACCAATACGTAGTTTGATATGTCCGATACTAATATGATTATGACCGATATCGATATTTTTATTTATAGCCCACGGTGCTTGATACCAATATGTTTCACCTAATCTTGCCACAGCTAATGCTGATGACATTCCAACATTTAATCCATGATCCTAATAATTATAAGCAAGTAAATAAAAATGGTGGTTAGAATTTTAAAATTTGGAAAAGTGAATCCCAGAAAAGGAGGTCTTAGAACCTTAATAATTTGCATTCTGGAATGAATCTCCCTGGGGCCTGGGAGGGTTATTGTGGATCTTTGTTGGAGGAAAATCGAAAATTCATTAAGTAAAAATTCTAGTTTATCATAGCTCAATCTCTCATTGAGTCAAATTCTCATCAGTACAAGCCAAAGAGATGTCCCCCAGACCTTGGATTTCCAAATTTTCTTTAAGTTCAATTTTGATCGATTAAATCTCTTTTGTGAGGAATAGTTGGAAGATGTGATTATTTTTTCAAGAAATCCCCAACAAAAAATACACACAATCTTCCTGCCACTTTATTCAGAGAGGTTGTTTGAGCAGCCATTTTGAGTACTGGTTCAGGTCCTACTACAACTCCTAAGGCTACTCCTAACCAAAAACATGAATTCACCCATTTTTTAAATTACATACGGTTGCAGCCATTTGAAGAGGAATTTGAAGTTCTTTCTTTTCCTTAGGGCATCTCAACAAGCTCCAATACATGCCCAGACACACAGCACATCCACGCATACAAACCCACCTACCCACACCCACACATAGTTGCAGATCCATTTTATTGGTTAAAGGCCAATTGGCCCCACTAAAAAAATTATATAAATAAAACGAAAGTTAAATATAAGTATTTCAATGATTAAGATAAAATTTTTACTGACTACACTAAATATTTTTAATAGACTTGTCAAAATATGTTTATTGGTCACTATAGCTTACTTGTCCCTATGAAATTAGTCAAAATTTTGACCATAAAAAATGTAACATAATACTTTTAAATTTATTTTGTTAAAATATTATAATTACAAAATTATTAACCCCACTGAAAAATATGCTGGATCAGCCCATGCCCACACCCACACCAAGCCCTACCCCAACCAATTATATGCACTCTTCGTACACCAACTTGGGATTTGTGATCCTGCAAAAGATCAGACAGATACATGCATACGGAAGATGAAACAAGCACTGTGCTCCATGTGCAAGTTTGAGCTGCACAATATTGTACGTAGGGCAATATTATAATTAGGAACTTATCAACATCGTTAAAGATAACTTAGTTATAAATAAGGGCAAAGGTATTGTAATTCTCTTTGAGATAGTATTTTTTCGATTCAATATTATAATTAGGAACTTATCAACATATTCAGAAGTAAAGATAACTTTGTTATTGGCTGGCTTAAATAAGGGCTTAAGGTGCTTTTCAAGTTTTGCAAGTCACAACAAACAAACAAACAACTATCGCTTTTGTGAGAAATATGAAAAACAGGAGAACAAGGGTCACACATGGCTGATGTTACAGGGGAAGAAGGCAGACTTGCATTGGGCCTCAGTAATGGTAGAGGCTTTGGAAGTGCTTTACATAGGTTCTGAGTTGACTGGGATTTTCAGTTTCTGATTTGCAGGCTCTGTATGTGGGTTTCAAGGGATTTAGAATTCAGATAGATCGAAGGGTTGGATTTGGTGGCATTTTCTTTTACTGGTGCCGCAAAACAAGTAATGTGGATAATTGATGGGACTCAAAAGTAGCTGTGAGACCAGGGGACAACTATGTCTTTTCTTTTACTACATCAATGGGGAGAAATCCTCAGTAGCTACAATCAATGGAGCTCAAACCACCACCACCCAAAAATTGGGAGGCAAGATGCCAACAACTATACCATTTGATGAAGAACACTACAGCACAGAGACTTCAGAATTTCCCAATCAAATTAATCAATTGACTTCTATTCCATTTTTAACTTCCTTTATGTAGTGAACAACTTCTGCTTTAACCACTCAACCCCCCTCCCCCCAACCCCTTAAATACACCAAAAAGCTATGCGTTGTGATTTTCCCTAACTCTAATCAAAAGCATATAAGTATTACCTACAGGTCTTATACATAAAAGATGAAAGAAAGAATCTGGAAAAGCAAGTTGCTGCATATAAAATGACAAATGAAGAAACGCAAATACAAGACTAGTCAATAGTAATCAAACAGCATTCTTATGAAAATGGGCAAATCTTTGAATAGAACACATAGAGAGACAAAAAGATCAAACAATAAGTCAATCCTTCCGGCCAACCATCAGAATCCCACGTCTATGAGACCAACAATTTTAAGTGTTCTACAGCTACCATGTGAAACTTACTTCTTCATCAACTGGTTTCAACTTTAATTGCAAAGAAATCCTAGATGCTTTAGGATAAGAAACCTCTTCAGACACAGATCTAGACTCCATGATGGATGATGCATCGCCGTCTTTGACCTGACGAAGCAAAATTATAGAAGCTTTAAAATACAATAAAGAATGCCCTTTAAAAAGTGAACTATAAACTACAGTCTCAGCTTCAAAATGCAGACTAAGAAATTCTACTTAGCCATACCATCAAAAAACATGGCTCATTATGAGTAGTTGTCCAATCACTGCTTGATATGCTAACTTCAGCTTCACCACAACGAACCATCTATAAGCAAACAACTACATAGAATGAATCATGTCTGTTGGAATTACAGGAATTGTGCTCAGTGCCAGAGAATTTATGCAACACAAGCAACTGATTGCAGCAAACCTTCAAAATGTCTGGGTCTTTCCATGGTCCCTTTTCAGAGTTCAAACAACCGCCTTGATCTGCACAGGTACATCTACCCCCAAGAAACTCTGGCAATTCACTGTAACACAAAATGTAGAACAAGTAATACAATTGAATACAAGATAACCTGCATTAAAGAACCTAAATACTCCACATATTACCTAGCATCTATTATTTCTAGCAATTTGCTTTGATACCCATGGCCAAGAACCTGAAAAGATGTTTAAAAAACAATAAGTTCCACCCTTAAAATCTAGTAGTAAAAGATGAACATCAACTGCACTACTTTTAGCACCAGCTCTAAGGTAGTTCAACATACGTGAATTTTGGATGTTGTTTGTGGATCAAGAAAAGACTTCACTGTGTTCCAGAGCAGTTTAAACCCATTACCAGCATTAATGATATACATTTGACAGAAAGTCTGCTATGAATCAAAAGAATGCAAAGGCCAACGTCAAGGAAGCTTGATTCATGTTTCAGATTTTATATCATATACCAGTTATACTCCATACCTCTGGATAGTTATCACTATCAATCTTCTGCAATTGCATTATAAGCTCACGTGCAGGTTTTGTTAGGTTTTTTAAACCCTGAAAATCAGATGCTCAAGGAAAAGTTGTAAAGCGCACTTGTATCATACCCTTAGGAAGAAGATATACATGAGCAATATGATCAAAAGACAAACAGGCAACTCACCACACCTTGGACATCTAAAATTGTAGTAGTTGAATTGATGTGCTTTTTGGCTGCAATGGAACAAGCTGGAAACTTTATGGCAAAACACTTCTCAAAATCCTGCACACAGTATTTCACATATCGATCCATTGTTGTTACTTGGATAAGTTTGTCAGCATCAACTTTTCCCAATAGATAAATGTAAACAGGTCTTCCTTCTTTATCCACACTATGGAAGCCTTGGGGATAATATTTAAGGACCTCACCCAACTCATGGTATTCAAAGTCCTGAAATTGCATTAAAAACAAAAAAAAAAAAAAAAAAGAAATGAATTTTGGGTGTACTTCTTTAGCATGGCACACTGTTGAAGGAACACAGGAATAGTTCACTGCCCCAAGCTTATCACAATCAACAAAGAGGTGAACAGGTGGAGAATGTTGCCTTCACTGAGGCCAATCACTTAATCACCTCAAGAATAGAGTCAGCACCAAACTCCTTTCTCCATTGAAGCATCTCAACCCACATACGTGTTGCTTTCCCTATATCAAACTTCCTTGCTTTCAAAAATCTGCATAAAATTTTGAAGATAAGACTAAATTTTTAGGTATTCCAACTAGAGCTATTTTCAATACCCTATAGCAATGTACAAGACTCATAAGTTGACTGAAGGTGTTATATGTAAAGGGCGGCCCAATACATGAGGATTACTGCCTTAAGAGCTTTGGGGAGCCTATAGCCTGAGCAGTTTACTCTTGCAGAGAAATTTTACCCTTAGTTTGATCCCCTGACCTCTAGGTCATAATAGAGCAACCTTACTAATTAAGCCTCAGCATCTACTTCCCCTTGAATGTAAATATAGAAATGTGGAGCAAAGAAGGGCATTTGTTATCAACAACATTTAGAACAAGCCATTCTTTCGGTGTAGAGCTTACTATTAGGAGACCAACAATGATATGGTTGTTGCAACGTATCAAAATAATGCTAGATCCAAAAAAACTAAACTAGAACTGCTAGTTCAGATTCCTAAGTAATTTACATAAATTTATCATAATCGTAAATAAATCAAGTTGAGGACATCCTGTGGTTATATTCTAACATATCTCTCTAATTCATCAGAACAGTAAATATCAGAAGAACAACTCTAACAAAGTCTCAACTCTCCCGTCACCACCACCCATTGGGAAAAAAAGGATGATGGCAAAAGAAAAAGAAAAAAAATGAGCATAATTGCTTACTATTCAAAAAAGAGAGCATTTGGGGTGCACAGTACTAGCAAAGCCATTCCAGCATCTTGAATAACCTCTTGAAGGCCAGAGATTATCTAGTGCTGCTGTGACAAGAGTGGGATCTGAATGCTATTACAATCAATGTGAATTTGCTAATCCGTATGAATGGGAATTTGATTAAAGTCAACATGGTAGATTTACTCTGCAGAGTTTCTCTGCCGTTCTAAACAAGCAGGGTAGTCAGGTTAGTTGGCTCAAGCTGGTATGGTGATGTAAGCTGGCAGTGAAACACAATCTTGACTCATGGCTTTTGCCTACAATAGTATCTGGACCAAAGCTGCTCTGTAAAAAGGGGGGTTTCAAATGATGTTAGCTATATATATAATATATATATATATATATATATATAACTGGAGGAGAATCACAACCACTTGTTATTTGAGTGTGACTAATCCATAAAAGCAGTAGAAATAGTCCTAAAGAAGATGAAGTTGTGAGGGAAACCAACATCTTGGGAAAAATGGGTCATTTCTTTCATTAAAACAGTCTGAGCGAAGGTGAGGTGGCAGAACATCAGAAAAAATGCATATAGACATGGTTTATCACCTCTGTTCAGTCAGAAATAATAAGAGGCTATTCCAAAAGAAGAGCAAATTCAGTAGCAAAGAAAGTTGATGATATTTATTGTAAAATGAATCTTCCCCCCTCAAATGAGCTGGTAACTGTGGAAATGTTTGGTAAGTGAGGCTTTGTAAGTTTTGATTTATTCACCCCAGGATGCCTGGGTGCAAGGCTAGGAAGAGTTTTTCAATAAAAAATAAAATCTTTCATTTGCTGATTAAGAAGGAAATGAGAATAGTTCAAATAGATCATCAAAGTGAGCAGTGCTCAAAATGTTGTAGGATGACTAAGAAATTCTCCATCATATTAACAACAAATGCTAAGCAAAGACTGGAAACTTGAACGGATAATTCATCATATATATAATATTAGATCACTCAAACAAACTTCCCAGGCAAAGAAAAACAGGAAGGAAAAGATAACTCAAAAGTCAAAAGAGATACAACTGAATACACATGCATGCTTCTTTGTGACTGTACGAAAGTGTGTGGATGAAAATTTATAGGTGTGCTCCACCACTATTGACAGAAAATCACCTCAACAATGTATGATAATCATCATGTCTTGTGGGCAATACTTCATTCAAAAGCAGTGCTTGTCGAAATGCTTCCACAGCCTGAAATTCCTTAGCATCTCGTACATCTTCACTGGAAACAAAACTAACATGGGCCTCACCTTTCCACTTGCCTCTTTTCTTGAGCGAGTGTCTAAATTTATTAGAGGCACTAATTGCTTTCTTCGTCAGATTTCCTATTCTTGCCATCTTTTGATCTTCTAATAATTCAATATCAGACTTCTGCTCTCGTCTTTCATCCCAACTGGGGGATCCATCAAAACCTCGATAATTGACTGAGACATTCAAGTATGAATCATCAGGTAATATGGTTACATAGTGGAAGCATAATGCATGTTCAAGCTATTTTCCAGACAACAGTTTGGATTACTGCTAAGGCCTCAATTAAAGTGTGTGGTGAACACATTTGACCCACGGCAGTCCTCATATCCCCCAATGATGAAACCTCATCCATTGGGTCACCTTGTGTAGCTTAGTATTAGGTTGTAAATGTAGTTTTCTAAAATGGTGATATAAACAACTTTTCTATAATAACTGAAGTTTAAATTCAAGCCTCTTCATCAATTAAGGTGCCAAAACTTACATCTCTACAAAATACTGTGACAATCCAGATTTCGATTAATTTAATTTCTAATTACATTATATCTTGAGCATGTTTAAGGTGCTGTTATCTATTTTATTTTTCAATCTCAGAAAAATTATTTTTGACCTAACTAAAACCAGATTTCAAATCTTGTTTTAGAAAACATATACTTCACATGATCTATATTTTTAACCAATGTATTTTAGAATGTAGTAATTTAAACTAACACCTAACTTGTGTATGCATATCCTTATTTGGTACTAAGTGCCAGTTGGATTAAAGGATGGAGGGCATTGTGGCAATCAAATTGTCAATGCACCATTAAATTATGTTAACCAAGATTAAGATCCACTAACTTAGAATATATTTATATATTGAAGCCTCCACTACCCCACTCTGGGAGGTCAGCTGCTCAGCACCTTGTGTTGAGGCGACAGAAGTGTTGAGGGTTTAGGCCTTAACCCTTCCTCAATTTTGTCCTAAGATGGATCAAAAGCTTGACAAAAAAGGGGGGCTGAGCTAAGGGGTGGAGGAGGAGGAAAGCTCGGGAAGTTCCTAGTAGTGTAAATTGAAGGCCTAATCAAGTAAGTACTCCAAATTCCTTCTCAATTGAAGCCTTGCTCTTGAATAGTAGACCAATTCCAAGTCTTTACATGAAGTTTAATTAAAGTCAAGACTGGAACAATACCATTGGAATTTTACTTGTAGAGATTATAGTCAACAAATGAGACGTTTTACAAAGACTCCTATGGTGGTGCTTTCTATTAGCCATGGAATTTGAAATGAGTAAGACAGTGTTCTGTCTTTATAAGTTAGGCTTTATTCTTATATATTATCCATGTAAATTTAAAGTTTTGCAAGTTGCCTGGAGATATGGAAAATAAATGACTTAATGCATGCTAAGCTTATGTTATGGATTTCCTTTTTTTCTTTTTTTTAATGACATTCTTGTGAATTTCATATTGCACCATGAAATTGAGACTAAATTTTGGTGGTTTACATTTTAGGGACTTGGGTTAAGATTTTTAGAGGATATTTTGCTATTTGGTGTTGTCTATTGTTCTTCTAAACCTTGATGCATATAAAATTTCATCAATAATTTGTGAAGGTTACAAATGGGGATTATTTTGATGGTAGCCATGAGGTGGAGTGAGGTTTAATGTGTGCTTGGCGAAGTTTTTCTTGGTTCTTCATTATCACCATGAGGATCGGAAGCTTGGATAAGTGTTCTGTTTGTTTAAATTTCAATATTGAGGTTGAAGGGATGACAGAGATGTAATTGACTTATAAATTCCTAATTTTTTCTTAAGGGGCTCTAGGGTAGGAATGCGTTGATGATATTTGGATGTGTAAACATTATTATTTTACCCATAATTTTATTGTTTAGGAATGGTTATAAATGAAACTGCCAAGGTTAGGTTTGGTTGGACTTAATAAGAGAATTGGTACTTTTTTGGGTGCAATAAGGTGATGGCCAATTAGGGTACTATGGGTATTCAGGGACATTTTTCGTCTAATGTTTGCACGTTCCTTTGTTTATGTTAAGTTTTTCAATTGAACTTTTTATTATCTTGTCATTTTATAGCTCTTTTGATGTTATTGATAATCCTTAAATCACTCTAAGTCCTTTGCCTACATCTTATTGTCATTGATACTTCTTCGCAGAGAACTTGGTAAAGGACCACATGAGAAAATAACTAAGAATACTTGTGTATGGGCACTGAAGATTATTTGTTATGGTCAAAAGTAGTATGATGATCTATTCTTATGCTCTATGGATAAATGTATAAACACTAAGGTATCTAGATGTATGGGATTCGTAAAACATTTTTGTAGCCTACATTGTTCAATACCAAGTCAATTATGTTGGTTATGAGGTTTGGTTTGTGGGATAATTATTTCCCATGTGAAGCCATTGCTTTGGATAACCCAGATATCGGCTGTGGCATAGGTTGAGACATGCCTAACCATAGGTGCCACGAACCCTATTTATACGGCTTATGTGCTGGTATAGAGGGATCTCATTATGGCATACCCCACCAATAAGGGCAGTTTGTACGTTGGCCTTTGACTCACAAAGGTGGGAATACGATCTTCGGAGGTTCTATCTTGTTTCAGAAAGTTGAAACCTTTATATGTCATAACTACAAGAAAATCCCGAAATTCATTGATTTTTGATTCATGTATTATATAGTCATATTGTGCTTTTGAGCAACTTTACAATGTTTGAGTTCCTTAGATTCTATTGATCTCTGTTATTGTTAGACCCTTTGTTTTGCATTATTTGCTAGGCCTTCATCTCATCTTTGTATTTCTTTTCTGTTCTTTTTAGAGTAGTCTCCAAGGTTTGCACTTTTGGAGACCCCATTTAGAGATGTGGTTGCTAGCTCGAAGATAGATACAGAAGCATTTTTAGACATTTTGTATAGCTATTTTTGTTTAGTCTTATGTGTTTTATTCTTAGACCATAGATTGATTCCGTCTATGTTCAATGGACTTGGACTGCTGAAAGTTTTTGGATATTAGTATTTGATGTCTAGCTCTTCCTTGAGATGGATATTTTGGGAATTATTGTCAGTGGATGCTTATTTAATGGATAAATTTAATTATAGGCTGTTAAGCATCACTATATTTATTACAGCCATATCCAAGTCGTGACATTTGTGGTATCAAAGCAATAATCTTGACTTAGTCTTTTGATTTGATAACCATAAGGCTCCTTGTTTGTTATATAGGGTGTTATGATGTCTGAGCATGGGAGTGTTAATTCAGAAGGGTTGTTTACATAAGTTGAGAGTTCGGGACCAAGAGGCATTGCCAATTGTTTGCAAATTCAAAGTCCAATGGTGGGAAAATTATCAGTGCTATGTTTGCACGCCACAAAGCATTCAATACCCATTGGTCACTTAAAAGAATGATTACCCAGGAAATAGTAAAACAAAATGAAATTAGATAAAATGAAGATGATTATACCACAATAACTTGAAGCTCAAAATATTGAATCTGGAAGTTTGACTAATTTTATTTGAAGTGATTCAGCGATGTGTTAAAGAGAATAGGGAAGGAAGGATTAGAATCTCAAACTTTCTCTAAAATTGCTCCTTTCTTCAATAAAAAGTTACATTCATTTAAATAGACAACTTGAATGAATCTTTGCCATTGATAATTGAGTAGTCTAAGCCGTTGATGTTAGTAGACATTGGCAGGTGCATTGTGAAATCTTCCACCAAAAGTTGTCTTGCTTTGTTTTGATAAGGGTCTGGCACCGAAAGTCTTTTTGTCATTTTGTGATAATGGTCTTGCAATTACTGCTGAATTGTCCAACTATTCCTCGCTTTTGAATGAATGAATAGATTGAAGAAAAAGTTGTCTTGTCAATGTTCTAGTGGTAATCTTTGATTGTGAAGCAACCTCCTCCTTCAGAAAAATGCATAATTTTGTTTTGAGGGAAATTTTTGGATAAATCCTGCAATATTAACACAGTTTTTTTTTTTTTAATATGTATTTATAAATCAAAGGGATCCTGAGATAATGGTCCACCAAAGGGATCATCATTGGCCAGCTCAGGGTTCGAGATTTGGTCCTTCCCAGTGCTTGAATCCTGAATAGCTTAAATTGTCTTTTGGTTTTGAAGCATGACATCTTGCAGTTTTAATTCCCATGTTGATTTTGTTGAAGAGGTTGGAGAGGCATTCTTCTTGTCGTTTTGTTTGAAAATGTTTGTGGAAGATTTTTCTGCAGTAGTGGGTGATGGTGGTACCACGAGTGGAGTATTGGTGAACACCATCTTAATCATTCTTTCAAGTGACCGATGGGTATTGAATAGTGATTGAATAGTTTGTGGCGTGCAAACAAAGCACTAATATTTTTTCCACCATTTGACTCTGCATATCAGAACAATTGATAATGGGAGATCTGAATAGTATTGCTTGAAGATAAAACACCACATAATGATCCAGGGGATTTCAAAATCAATGTAGAATGATATTTGCTTGAAATAGCTGGCACTATCGTACATTAGTTGTTTTTCGCAATATAATTGGGATTGCTGAATAGATGGGGGAAAAAACTTCTAATTTAAGGCAGAAGAAATGCCATCATTCATAGAAATAGTTTGGAAAATTTTTAGAGCATTGTCAATCAAGTTTGATAAACCAGGGTGGTTGTATGATCTAACATAAAAGGCATTATACCAAACTATTTTGTAATCTTAGCAGTTAAATGAGCTAGGGACAATTGAATAGAAAATGGTTGAGTTGTCCATGTTGTTAATGCTATTTCATCAGGTTTATGCAATCTTAGTATTTTATGAACTGAATATGAGATTGAATAGTCAAAATTTTTTTGATGCCTAATATCAACAAAGTTAGTGTTAATAAGGATGAGATCATAAAACTGTCTTGTTTTTGTTGGGTTGTCAGTGTTGCATAAGCAATCTTCCAAGAACATTCTTGATGTCACATAGATAAGTTCTCTGACCGAGGGAATCAAGGTGTAGGCTGTCAATGCCATGTGTTGGTATATGGGATTCATAATGTATGTTGATTTTTCTGTGGTTTGAGATGTTGGAGTCTGAGTGGATGAAGTCTGTGGTTGAGATTGAGCAGCATCTTCAAAAGTGAGTGGTGTATAATCCTAGAGAGTAGCAAAATGATTTGAAATCGGGATGGAGTAGGTGGGATGAACTTGCAATGTCATTTCATACTCTTTGACCCATGGTTTTTTTTAGTTTGGCATTGAGCCTTGTCCTTTCCCTTATCCTTAGGCAGCTTTTCTCCCCTGAAGAAATTCTTGTGTAAGAAAAACGGGTAAAGGATTTGGATCACCATTTATAAATTCCATTTGAAAATCCAAAATATATAAAATACCTTGCAATCTAGCAAATATTTATTTTGAAACTAAATTTTGAACATCCTTTTATAAAACATCCTGGGCCATTTCGCAATCAATCTTTAATAAAAATGAGTTATTATACAAATCATCTTGAAATTTGAAAATACATAAAACAATAGATAAATTTTCTTCCTTTTATAAAGCCCATGCCAAAGTGATGGACTTTGGCATACTCAGATTGTCTATTGTCTATTTTTGTTTCAAAATGCCACCAAATCCTACAATTAATGCATCAATTCCAACTATCATGATCGTGTGGATGTGGGATGTGTAAACATAGTAATGTCTTAACTTGAGACTTTAATGTTTTGACAATCTGAGTATGCTAACTAGACCATGCTAGAGTTTTTATTTATTTATTTATAGTCATGGAAATAATGAATCACATATTTTTCTGAGAATAGGTAAAATTCGAAACATAGTTTAACATCCTAAAAACCTTTAAAGTAGATTTTTTTTCTTTTAATTCGTCAAGGAATTCATCAGCAGAAATTTCTCAACAAACATAATTGCTCCTTGAATTGGAGTAATGATTCATTGATATATATTAAATCCTAAAAATATGATCTTTGTTTGAAACAATTTCATTTTTGGAACGTAGACTACTAATCCATTTTGTTTAATAATATGCACGAATTTTTGTTGAGTGTTTAAAATGTTGATTGATTGATTTTGATAATACCAAAACATCATCGATATATGCTATATAAAATTTGGTATATGGGTTGAAGATGTCATTTACAATATTTTGAAATTCCGAATGTACAATTCTGAGTCCAAACGTCATTACATTCAGTTCATAATCACCGAAAAGGACTGTGAATGCATTTTTATAGCAATCTTGCTCCTGTATTTGAATTTGCTAGAATCCACTCTTCATAACAAACTTAGAAAATATACTGGCAGTGTAAAGTCTTCCTATTAAATCTTTTTTTATTGAGGATAGGATATTTAATTCATTGGAGAACCTTGTTTAAAGGTCTATAATTGATTAGTACTCTTCGTACTCCTCTCTGAAATTCATCTTGTTTCATTATATAAAAACCTAAACAACTCCAGGGAGACATGAATGATCTTATTAATTTTCTGTAAAGAAGTTGAGTTCCTTTTTTTAATAAAATTCTAATAACTCATAATTCATTTGTATTGGTATTTCCTTGGTAGAAATTTGTCGTCCATTAAAATCTATTTCATATAAAAGGTTGACTAATGTTTTCTTTTCTTTCCCAAAATTCATTGGAAAGATCTGCATAGAATTCTTTTTCAAATGATTGTTGGAAGTCATCTCTTTTTAGTGGAATAGTGGGGTGTTGCAATTGTTGTCTGATCCATTTTATCTCAATTTTTTCTTGTAAATAGGCAATATGAGATTCTTTTTGTCAATTAAATTACTTCGTCTATGAATGGTCATGGTTTGCCAAGTGCAAGTCATGAGCTTTAATGGTGTTCAAAATCTAAATACAATCAGTTGGCCAAGTATAGTGGTATTTATTCTCTAATGGTTGGCTATAAATGGATATATTTGAGTAAAAATAGGGTTGATAGTATTTATTTTTGGTGTATATCTTTGACTAAAATAAAACTAGAATTGAAGCATATTGTTGTGTTGGCTAGTTTACAGTTAATATGTTACCACATACTGTTAGCACTGTGTAGTCTTTTTTGTTGTTTTTTGGTAGTATTTGGTGGCAACAAGTCATTCTTGAATGCAGTTTTGATCAGCTCATGTATCTAATAAGACAATAGGATTAAGATGATATTGATTATTAATTACAAGTGCTATCTTGCGATATCATTTTTGAGAATTAATTTTGGTAATTAATTGAAGGTATTCTTCTTTATTAAAATGTTATTCCTTCTTGTCATCGTAATTGATTGAGATTGAGGCTTTGCTAGTGTTATCAGGTGGATTGGATTCTAATAGTGTTAGTTGGGTATCAAGTTGTAATTCTTTAATTTGTTGTTCTTGCAAACTGACCATGGATTTCCTTTATCTGAAGTTTTAATTTATTTACCTCTTGTTGTAATTTTCCTGTTGTAACTAGTTTGAAGATTGTGTGGGGTGTTTTTTAAATATTTTGCATAAATTAAATAATTCAAGACTTTCATATTTTTATTTTTGTAATAAGAGATCTTTTAGTAGTAATGAATATTCTTGACTTATTTGGAGGTCAATGATTATCAATTGTCTAAAAATTCATTTTCATCCTTTGATTTTATTACATTAACTGTTTGACATTTGCAATTGCGTAACTTTAGATTTGATTATTACCTGCTTCATCATCAGACAACATCTTTCGCCATCGCAAACACATAGCCACAGTTGATTTCATTTTCAACACCACCACTAATACTTAGATTACACAACCAATAACCCCAGGGCAATTAGACTACTTTACGAACTCTTTAGTCTTCCTTGAATAATATACATCATTTTTAACAAGTCCCAGTGCCCTGTAATAAATCCTTTAGATATTTACCAAGGACAACTACTGTAAAGGCCATACCATGTCTGGTAACCCAGTGTACAAGACTCCCACATAAAACAAACACACACTGCATTGCTATTTCTGTTGTCTAACCATATTCTTATGTCCTTTCCAGCTGCTTATTCGTAGACATGAGCTACTGTCAACATCAGGTTCTTTACTAAAGATTAAAGAACTGGACAGTAAACAGCAAGATTTTGATTTCGCGCTCATTCTCCCTGATTAGGTAAGCAAATCAAGTGAGCAAGTTATGGAATTAAGTCATATAATGAGCACTATCGAACTAAACCATTCATTTTGATTGAGGTTCACTGTCTCAGAAAAAAGCCCCGAAAGACTAGCAACTTGGACAACAAGATTCACGCGCAACATACATGACAAAAAATTGGGTTCTTAAATGTATGAGGTCATCTAGACATGTACTACAACTCAATGCAGTTGGTTTTAGAGCTTATGCAGCTTTTAATGTAAATTGAAAATCAAAGCTTGGAAGAAAAATGACAATGGTGACCATGGCTAGTGTAGCCATGCTCTAATACAACATGTTAGACATTCATACATGTAAAAATAAGGCCTAGGATTTATCACGGAAGGATTTTGAGCACTAAACATGACTAAGCGTATAAAGCTAAAACAACACGATACAATTGCATTTTGCAATAAAGCAAGGATTGGATGACAAGAAAGAGATCTTCTGCCCTCTCTCACCTTCAGACAAAGGGTGTTTGTAACTGAAGAGTAGTGAGAGTAGGGGCCTGATCCAAAATTATATTTTAGGTTAAAGTCTAGTCCATCATAGACACTTTTTTGGGAAGTTCCATCATAGACTTTATAGGCCATCTATTCATAAATACATCCTTTGACACCAATGGCCACCCAGTGTGGCCAGGTGTCCCCATTAACTTCCGATTACCCACCACTAGATGGGATTATCGAAGCGCCTTGATGATTCTAGCATCACCAAGTGGTTTTTAACAAACTAATAAAAAAAATGATCATTTTACAACAGATTAATAGTTTAGTAAAATTCCAATATAAAATTTATAAGCTATGACTTCACCTGCATACAAGGTTCCTACTTAGGAGTTAGCCTGCAAAACCTTTCTATCATCAACCCATCTTCGGACTTCTATGTTGCTTTATCAGAAGTAATGTCCATAAATCAAATGAAAAGATTAGATTCCAAATCAAAACACCGAACTTGGACTCAAGCTTTTGCGACAAGAGGCAAGTTTGGAGGAAAACATGACTATTGCGAGAAATTTCCACCTTTTTTTTTTTTTCAATTTTCCTTAAATTTCTGGAGTTCTAGCAGAGCTCAAGGCAAACCCGAGGAGGCAAGGAGCATAGTGCTACTCAAGAAAACAAATTCACTAGAATTCATCTCACAAGCAATCAATCATACCAGTTGCGCTACTACTAAAGTAAATTACAGGCAGATAAGGAAGCTAAAATATATATAATGCCAAAAGACAGACTATAATCCAAAGCTCAACAATTTAGTAACAATCATCCGGATTTATTTAAAAATATATCCTGAAACAGTAACATGACTAGTCTATTATAAAGAGAGAAAATAGAATACTGACAAGACCGAGCGAACCGGTCGAGTGGCCGTGACATGTCGGATATCAGAGACAGAAAATTGAGTCAGGACTCCGACAGTCGACCACAAACTGCCAGGATTGAAAAGATTAATTCAGTTCAAGAAGACTTTTCTCGAAACATTGCCAAGATATGACAAACTGGAAAAGAAAATACAAGAAATTGAGGGAGGGGGAGAGAGAGAGTTGGTAAAGAAACAGTGGGAGAAGACAACCTAAAGCATCTATTTTTGTTTATTTTGGTTCCCCTTTTTACCAGGTTGATTTCCTTAAGAAAGGAAATCCCTGTCCGGATCACAACGGCAGTAATAGTAACAAGAAAAGCACAGAGGGCGAGAGATTGTCGGCAAGGAATAAATTGTACTATACGTAACTCTCAAATATTAATATTTATTATTGGAAATGTATTTTCCAAAAATATATTAAGTTTAATTAAATTAGCAATTTTTTCCCTCTTCTAGAAATCTGCTTAAATCTTTAAGAAGTGTCGTTTATTGAGACCTAGATGAAACAATATAAAATATCATAGTTATTAGTTTAGTATTAATAAAAAACAACTTAGATACCTGATAATATTATAAAATAAAAAATATACGAAATTTATTATCTTAAGCAATCATGAATATTAACAATACTTTTTTGTTTAATACAGGGTTTAATGAGAGATAGTATTGTGTTCTAAATTATTTTAATATTTGGTTAACGTTTATGATGTCACCAACTCCATTAGTGATCAATAATCTTTAGAATTTTTCGCGTATCATTTTCAAAAGTAAAATGATGTAGCCTTTCGATACATTCCTAGATTTGAATTACCGAACGAATTAGAGGCCACTTGATCTTACTAGATAGGTTAAATTCAAACGAGTCCGATTTTTGCTATTTCGAATTAGGATTTTGCACACCCAACTAATAAATAAGAGGTCAAAGGATAACAAGACACACTCAATTTATTCTCCAACGTTTAAATCAAAAATTTTTCTTAATTGAATAGAAAGATGAGAAGATAAGTAGATAATGCATACATACATATAAAGAGGAATTGAGTGTTTGCTGATAGATAATACTCAAATGATATACTCAAAGGGTGAGCGGCTTAAAGGAAGTGCATTTAATTGGAAGCAACTTAGAGAGAGAGGTGCATTTTATTGGGAGCGGCTTAGAGAGTGAAATGCGCTTGATTGAAAGTGATTCTAGAGATGGATGGCAGTGTTCCATAAGATGCGTTTGCAAAGAATAGCTTCGTAAATAGAGAACACTTGATTGTGAACAACTTTGGAGGTGGAGGGTGTGCTCCATAAGATGCACTCATGGGGAGTGACTTTGTAGATGGAGTGTGCTCTTTTGGGAGCGACTAAGAGAGGGTCGCTGTCCAGATGCTTGCTTTTTTGGAGTTGGAATCGATCACTTGAATGGTGGATGGATCACTGGATTTTTCTTAGGGGTTCTAGAAGATGGCTCACCCAATATGGGCTCCTAAAGAAAGTGGGTTCCGAAAAGTAGATCTCGAAAAAGTTACCAAAAAGAGAGGCCACCTCCTCCTGCGGAGGAAAGGATGTATATGTAGAGCGGAGGCATTGTTCTGCCTACCTCAAGCTCTAAGGCGCTATAATCACAAATGGTCAACATTGCATGCCTACCATTGATGCTCTTAACCGCAAAGATTTTCATGACGACAGACTAACTGTTATCTTCTACAAATTGTGCTTCTACAAGCATGGGAGGCCACCGGGAAGTAGTGGTTGCTAAGATTTGCCAACTGAGTTGAAACTGACTGTGTTGTGTCGGTGGGTCTACTTTGTGGTCATCCTCAATAGTCGATGATTTGTTGAGTTGTATTGGGTTGAGTTGGTTTGGGCTTACTATTGTGAACTCAGGGCCTTAGGTTTTATGGAGCCTTTGCTGGATTGCTATTTTTAGGGCCCTCTTTTTCTACAAGTTGGATTATAGGTCAGTCCGTTGGATACTAGATTTATCACTTTTTGATTTTTGTTAAATTATTTAAAAACTTTTTCAGATATTATTGACCCAATTTTGTATAAATTTATGCATAAAATATTTTTTTCTTGTTCTTTAAAATTTTAAAAGAAAAAATTCTTTATCCTCTACACAATTTATATAAATGTGAGAACCCTTAATTATTAGCATTATAATATGTAGTTGTAGGCAAGACATATAGACTCATCAAGTGTACTTAACAAACTCCAATCAATCAAGTATCGTATCATAATACTTTGTATGATTTTAGATAAAACTCTATAAATATTTTGCCATAAGATAAATATAACCAATATTTATAGCCTAAAAATTGTGGACACCTCTTTTTTAATTATTTTACTAATTGGACATAAACTATATCACTTGATCAAATAAATGTTATCAAGGTAAAGAATTTGCAATGGAAGAGTAATTTTCATAGATACAATTTGCCGCACATTGTTGTTAAATAAAAACTTCTCTTTGTTTTATACCGATTCATACTAATCTTTCAACATTAACCAAATAACTACGTTGTGGTATTGAATATGGTCACTTTAAAAGACCTCAAAGCGCACCTTGATTGAGCTCAAGGAAAAAAGATTGAATAGTAACCCTTTGTAGTATAACAATATTCATTTACCAATAAAACACATGTAGAAAAAACTTATCGCCTAATCACCTTAAGCATTGAAATGTTTGAAATGTGATATTTTATTGAACAATTCCCCATCCCCACCCCCAGTTTCCAAATAGAGTACTTTTTCAGCTGACCAATGAAGCAAGGCTCCCATAACAACGTAAAGTTGCATGAGGCAACAGTCTAAGGGTAGATCAAAATGATTCAATACCATCCCCAACTGAAGAAACTCCATCACAACAGGGAAAAAGAAAAAGGAAAAAAAAAAGAGATTTCCAAGCAGGTCTTATGGAAAGCTTGATCCTGAGATAGGAAGGCTCATATGTTATAGAATGCGAAGTATGCCCCGTAGCATTAAGATTGAGAACCAACTTGAAACAGTCTTGCCCAAGATCATGAAATTCATAAGGCTTGAGGAGATACTTCACTTAATATGAAAAACAATATAGAGATACACATGAAGAATGTTCAAAAAGATAAAATGAATGAAAAGGACAACGTCTTTTTTTTAGACTTGAATACTAATTTTTATATATTTATATTTAAATTATAATAATTTAGTAAATTTTTAAGAATAACTATGGGTTCAGATAATATCTAAAGAGTTAGATTGTAGAATTTGACATATGATGATTGCATGAGCTTAATTGAGATGAAATCTCTATACTTAATATACAAATAAAAAATGTTTGTGCGTATTTATCATAATTACTCTATACTTGATTAGATATGAAGGTACATGTGTACAGGCCAAAATTGGTCTTCACACATAATAGATGCATATGCCATTTTATTGTATAAGGGTTTTAGATTTTAGCCTCTTTTTAATTTATTTGTTTATTTTTTTTTCTTTTGAGATTTAAGAGAGAAACAAGAGAAGAAAAAGAAAATTGAGAGACAAAGAAGTGGAAGGAGATTTTAGAGCTAAACATTAAATGCTTGTTAGAAATAAAGTTAAAGGCAAATAAATATCAAACTTTATTATATATCATCATTATGAAAATTCTAATATTCTTCCTCATGTTTGATCATAATGTGAGATTTCATCTAAATCTTTATACATGTGTATAATTATATTTTTTTGTTATATTTAGCTTGCATGCATGTATCTTTTGTTTCATTATTTCAAGAATTTGAAAGCTTATGATAAGTTTATGAAAATGTCTTGGAATCAAATGCAAATGCCAAGAACTCTTGACATCCGTCACTGAGAAACTCTCTCACTTGAATATTTAATATAATAAATAATGTACCTCACTCGCCTATCCCCCTTAAACTGAAACAAGGTGACCTTAGGAACGGTAAAATTCACCACATTTCAAAAAAAAAAAAAAAAAAATCAATACTCACAAAATGAATGATCAGCCAACCCATTTTGAGGATGGCATCAAATATTGACATAGGTTAACTCAAAATACTTATATAAATTAGGAATCACAAATGATTAAGTAGATCTAGAAAATGATTAGATATATGAACAATACTTCCACCACCAATGGAAGTTTGTGCCTTCTACTCAGTAAATGCATAAACTTTTTTTAGCAATTAAGATTTTGTTGATGAGTTTGGAACGTATTTTCTTTTTTCTCTTTGAAGTGTCCTAATTTGAAACAATTATAATATTTCTTAGGCTCTAACTATTATTCTGTGGCTGACACGAAACGAACATGACAATGTCTCGCTATATGTCCTACTACTTGCCACACTTGCAATAAGTTACTTGACTCCCAACATGAGCTTGAGACTGCCTGTTAATCTAACCTCCTCTTTTGCCAAACTTTATTTTCTTGTTGTTTCTATATGCTTGTTTTGATATCTAATCGGATCCTGCTACAATAATCGATGGAGGCTTAATCTTGCTATCTTGTTCAATCAGTAAGGCACACTTGACAACTGCTCTATACTTTTCAAAGTAGAAAGTGTAGGCTTCAGCAGCACTTGAGCCATTGAGCCGAGCTGAACACCGAGCCAAGCGGCTTCTTTAAGCCAATTTTGAGCTGTATTTGAGCCGATTGCTTCTTCTTTTCATTTCGTCTTCCTTGACGCTTGATCTCTTTCTACCGTTCAATTCCATTGATTGTTGAAGTATTAGTGATCCATTTAAGTGGTGATAACTTTCCCATTAACGCACTTATCAATTCTCGGCCGGTTGATGGAAGTAACATCCGATTAATGCATTTGATGGTTTTGCCTATAAATCAAGCATTCTGACTTTATTCCTGGCACCCCACTTAGACAATACACCATCTAGAAGAGTAAGGCGTGTCCAGAAACTCAAAGCCTGTCCGTTTCACAAAGTCTAAAAATAGAGCAAGCAAATGGGGGAAGGTATAAAACTCAATCATTTTATTCTGCTTTCTTTGTTGTTTAAGCCACATTATACGCTTACATTTGGTATTAGAGAGAGGCATCGCCTCTACCTTTGCCGTTCTGCCATTTTTCGATTTTTGTCCGAAACTTGAAATTCTTAAAGTTTCCATTTTTTTAAAGATTCGGTAAAAACAAGCGCCGGAAATCGTTAGGAAATTTAATTTTCAACATTTCCATATAATTTTCATCAATTTTGGTGTTTATATGGCATTGTTTTAATCAGGTCTGGAAAACGGGTTGAATCGGGCGTTGTTGGGTTCGGGCGAACCCGGCGAAGGTAGAAGACGACCTAAACGACGTCGTTTAACTGTTGCTACAGTTTATAAATGACGAAATTTTATCTTCGATTTTCAGTATCCCGAACGAGCGTCGTTTCGTGGGTTTGTTTTCGGTTTATAAACGACGTCGTTCTACTACAATGTATTTAAAAAATAAAATAAAATATATCAATTTTGAACTTGGGCTGTTTACGTTCGCGGCGCAAATCCAACGCTCGCGTTTGGTGTCCACGCGGCAGTGGATCTATGGCCCGTTTTGTGCGCGGCCCACCCGGCTTCTTGCCCATCACTGTAGCACTGCGGAAAATGCCAATGCGGCTTGCGATAGTGGTGGCCGAGATTCAAATGCGGGTCGTGGGATGAAGACGCCGTTTCACCGCTGCACTGAACGCTCGTTTGGTGGTCATTTGGGCATTTAAATGTATTCTATACATTTAAAGCGTGTATATATATATATAATTATATTTATTATATATAAAGAATAAAATATAATATTCAGAATATAATTGTATATACGTGTATATAATGTCTAGTGATTAAAATAATTTAATTAATTGGAGAATGACCACAGCATCCTTAATTAATAAAATTATTTTTTATTGTCACGTGTAGTATAAAAATATTAATTGTGGCTAATTATTTTTGATATAATAAAATTTATCACAAATAAAATTTTATTATATTAAATTAATTAATCAGGATAAAATGTCAAATTATTTTTCTTAACTTGCCCATATGGATTAAGAATTGGAATATAATTTGATAGTTTTATTATAAAATTGGATATGAATCTACTTAAATTAAAATTTAGCCCACATGTAATTTTTTTGTCAATTGATTCATGATGTATGCTTTACATTTGTAAAACATAATTCTGTATTTTATTAGTCTCATTTATTGGATGTTAAATATGTATTTATTTTTATACAGTTATTCAATCTGTGAATATTTTCGACATAAGATGTGAAATTTTTAAACTAAAAGGTGATAATTATAAGGAGTGAAAGGAGAGAATTCTTCTTCACTTATAGTGGATGGATATAGATTATACTATACAAAAAGACGAACCACCTACTCTTACTCTTACCAGCACTCCAATTGATGTGACTCTTTATGAACGCTGGAACGATCTAATCGCCTCAATTTGATGTTCATAAAGACTAAAATTTCTATTGGTATTCGTAATTTTATCGACCATCATAATAAAGTGCGGGATTTACTGAAGGTTATCGATGAATAGTTTGAGACTTCAGATAAAGCACTTGCTAGCACCCTGATAAAGAAATTTTTATCTATATGACTCACCAATGTTAACGGTGTGCGTGAGCACATAATGCAGATGAGGGATGTAGCAGCTCAATTAAAAAATTTAGAGGTAAAAATATCTGAATCTTTCCTTGTGCATTATATTTTGAATACGTTTTTACCACGATATGGACCTTTTAAAATCTCTTACAATACACATAAAGATAAATGGTCAATCAATGAACTCATGACCATGTGTGTTCAAGAGGAAGGAAGGTTCATGATGGAGCAAAGTGAGAGTGTTTACATGCTCAAAGAAGAAAAGTTCAAGATACAAGCTAAAAAGAAGGGGAAAGGTAAAATACCTCCTCAATATGGCATCAAGAAGGAGTCCAAGTGCTTCTTCTGTAAAAAGAAGGGACACGTTAAGAAGGATTGTATCAAATATAAGAATTGACTTGAAAAGAAAGGTAATTCATTCTCTTTTATATGTTATAAATATAATATGATTAATATTGCAAAATATATGATGGATTGATTATGATTCTACAATCCATATTTCAAATTCCTTACAGGGCTTACAAAACCTAAGAATGCCAGTGGGCAGTGAACAAAGCATTTTCTTCGGAAATAAGATGCGTTCACATGTGGAAGCCGTTGGAACATGCAACTTAATTTTGAGTAATGGTTTTATTTTGACACTAGAAAAGATCTTTTATATTCTAAATTTTTTCAGAAATTTGATTTTAGTTTCAAAACTTGTACCTTTTGGATATTTTCTTACAGGAATTGCAAAACCTAAGGAAGCCAGTGGGCAGTGAATAAAGTATCTTCTCCGAAAATAAGATGCGTTCACATGTGAAAGCCATTGGAACATACAACTTAGTTTTGAGTAGTGGTTTTATTTTGACACCAGAAAAGATCTTTTATATTCCAAATTTTTTCAGAAATTTGATTTCAGTTTCAAAACTTGTACCTTTTGGATATTTCGTTATATTTTCAGACTCAATTTTCAGTTTAAATTATAAGTCTGATGTTGTTGAAAATGGTACATTGTCTGATGTTATGAATGAATATTTCTCTATATTGTGGCATATGAGATTATGCCATATCTCTATTGATAGAATCAAAAAATTAATAAATGATGGAATACTTAGTACTCTAAATTTTACTAACTTTGAGACTTGTGTTGGACTGCATTAAAGGAAAGCAGACTAACAAGACTAAAAAAATGTCAAGAGAAGTTCAAACATATTAAAAATCATACATACTGATATTTGTAGTCCTGATATTGACTCATATGGTTTAAAATATTTTATCACATTTATTGATAATTTCTTACGATATATGTATCTCCACTTGCTTCATAATAAGAATAAAGCCTTAGATACTTTTAAATTGTTTAAAGCAGAAGTAGAGAAATAATGTGAAAAACAAATCAAGATTGTGAGATCAGATAGAGGTGGAGAGTATTATGAAAGATATACTGAAGATGGACAAATGCCTAGTCTATTTGTGATGTTTCTATATGAACATGGAATTGTTACCCAATATATTATACCTGATTCTCCGGATCAAAAATGATGTAGCAGAAAGAAAAAACTAAATATTATTGAACATAGTGAGGAGTATGCTTAGTAACTCTGAACTTTTATATTAAACAGTGGTGTATATATAAAACCAGTTCCCAACAAAGGTTGTTCCAAAAACTCCTTTTGAGTTATGAAAAGATTAAAAATTGAGTTCGCAACATGTACACGTATGGGGATGCCTATCTGAAGTAAGAGTTTATAATCCACATGAGAAGAAGTTGGATCCAAGGACTATTAGTGGGTATTTTATTTGATATGCTGAACGGTCCAAGGGATACAGATTTTACTGTCCATCTCACAGCACTAGGATTGTGGAATCAAGAAATGTAAATTTCTTAAGAATGACTTAATGAGTGGGAGAAAACGATCAAAAAATTTAATTTCTGGTAATGATCATTTGGTTTCTCAACCCTCTACTTCAAATAATAGGTTGATTGTTGTACACAACACCCCTCAAGATCAATCTGGTGTTGAATAACTAATCAATGTCATTCCATAAAATGCTGATCCTATTCCAATTGACCATAAAATTTAGGATTTATTTAAAATAGTTGTACAACATACTCCTGTTGCGGATGATGATACAATATTGAGAAGGTCTTCTAGAATGAAAAAGTCAGCAATCCTTGGTGATTATATTGTATATCTACAAGAGTCAGACTACAACATAGGAGCCGAAAATGACCCTGAAACGTTTTTACAAGCTATGAGTTGTAATGAGTCACAATTATGGTACAATGCCATGAAAGAAGAGATGAATTCCATGAGTTGCAATGAAATTTGGGATCTTATTGAATTGCCTAAAGAGATGAAAGTCATAGGCTATAAATTGGTCTTTAAAACAAATAAAGACTCATTAGGCAATATAGAAAGATGTAAAGCAAGACTCGTTGCTAAGGGATATACTCAAAAAGAGGAAATTGATTACACGGAGACTTTTTCTCCTGTATCTAAAAAGGATTCTTTTCGCATAATTTTAGCATTGGTTGCTTATTTTGATATGAAATTACAACAAATGGATGTGAAAATAAAATTATTACATGTTGATCTAGATGAAGATGTTTATATGAAATAACCAGAAGGATTCTCCTCTAGTAATGGTGAGCAATTGGTATGCAAACTCAAGAAGTCCATATATGGATTGAAATAAGCCTCCCGTCAATGGTATTTAAAATTCGATGAAATTATCTCTTTATTTGATTTTAAAGAGAATATTTTGAATCAATGTATATACCAGAAGGTCAGTGGCATTAAGATACATCGAGACAGACCACGATGTGTTCTGGGTTTGTCTTAATAGACCTATATCAATAAAGTTTTGCAGAGATTTCGGATGAAAGATTGTTTACTAAGTGTAGCACCCATTGTGAAGGGTAATAGGCTCAATTTGAGCCAATGCCTGAAAAATAATTTAGAACAGGAATAGATGAAAAATATTTCGTATGCTTCCGTTGTTGAAAGTTTGATGTATGTTCAGGTATGTACAACACCCGATATAGCATTCATAGTTGGAATGTTACAAAAATTTCAGAGTAATCTAGGTATGGAACACTAGAAAGCTACTAAGAAAGTGATGAGGTATCTTCAAGGTACCAAAAATTACATGCTTACATATAGACGGACCAATAATTTGAAAGTATTAAGCTACTCCGATTTAGATTTCGTTGGATGTGTTGATTCACGTAAATCAATATTCAGTTACATATTTTTATTTATCGGTGGAGTTGTATCCTGACAGAGTGTAAAGCAAACTTTGATTGCTACTTTCACTATGAAAGCCGAGTTCGTTGCTTGTTTCAAGGGTACAAAGCATGGTGTATGGATGAGAAATTTCATGTCTAGGCTTAGAGTGGTTGATTCCATCTCAAGACCATTAAAGATATATTGTGATAATTCAGCTGCTATTTTTCTGACTAAAAATAATAAAAGTAGCAGTTGAAGTAAATACATCGACATTCAGTTTTTAGTCATAAAGGAGCGCATTAAAGAAAAGAAAATTACTATTGAGCATATTAGAACTGAATTGATGATCGTTGATCCTTTGACAAAAGGTATGCCACCATTGAGGTTCAAGGATCTTATAACAAAAATGAGACTAAGTTCCATTTTATAATTTTTATTGTATGGACAATGATATTTAATGAAATTTCTATTTATCTGTTGTGATATTTCTCAAAATTGTGTACACATTGATTGATTTGAGAATGTTATTAATTGTTGGACAAAGAATAAATATAAGGTTTATTCATAAAATAATATTACCGGATACGAACATGACTTGAGAAATGTAATATGTTATAATACATGGAAGATATTACTCATTATTAGAGGACTTATCACCATGATTCGTATATTTATTTCTTAAGTTTAAGAATTGATGATTTTGGTTATCATATCAAGTAAAATATGGACCAAGTGGGAGAATGTAGGTTTCAGCAGTAGTTGAGTCGTCGAGCCAAGCCGAGTGCCGAGCCAAGCGGCTTCTTCAGGTCGATTTTGAGCCGCATTTGAGCCGATTGCTTCTTCTCTTTATTTCGTCTTCCTTGATGCCTGATCTCCTTCTACCGTTCAATTCCATTGATTGTTGAAGTATTAGTGGTCCATTTAAGTGGTGATAACTCTCCCATTAACGCACTTATCAATTCTCGGCCGGTTGATGGAAGTAACGTCCGATTAAGGCATTTGATGGTTTTGCCTATAAATCAAGCATTCTGGCTTTATTCCTGGCACCCCACTCAGACAATACACCATCTAGAAGAGTAAGGCGTGTCCAGAAACTCAAAACCGGTCCATTTTGCAAAGTCCGAAAATAGAGCAAGCAAATGACAGGAGGTATAAAATTCGATCCTTTTATTCCGCTTTCGTGGTTGTTTAAGCCACACTATATGCTTACAAAAAGTAACTAGCAACCTTTAGATGTCTTATTTAGGCTTTGTTGGTACCTCCGAGCTTTACAACCTTCTTCTGCCACCAAGTAGTGAGCATAACGTGCCAAATTGGTACATTTAGTTTCATGCTATGTCACTAGACGATTCTCTTATATTAGACAAAGGAAGTCGGATGTGAGTATTAATATGAAAATAATATAATTATTATTAAAGATTTATAGAAAGCTCTTACGTGTCAAAAGTTTAATAGCTACAACTTCCAACTTTATTTTCTTGGCCTTCCACTGATGCTCTATTTTTTTGCCCAATTCTATCCCCCCTCCCCCTGAGGACATGTAATTATATCAGACTTTTTCCATATGAGTAATCCAACTTGGAAGGATCAGGTCTGGCTTCGAACTTAGGAACTCGTTGCTTTAAATAGTCAATAAATGTATTACACCCTTTTGGGGCAGTACCCATTACTTGATTCCCTATAGCAAGGTTTACCAAATTAATCATCTTATATAGTGCACTACAAACTCTTGTAAGATTCGCCTCTCCAAAACCCCCCGGTCTAGGCTATAAACCTCCAACATTCACGTTATCTTGGCTTGATTTGATTACCTACAAGACAACAAAGCTTAGATGATGAAATAAATTCTAACTCTCAAGCATAATATCATCCTTCCACTTAACATATCCTCTAAAGTCTAATTCTAAATGCTTAGTGAACTAGTGTTCTCCAAATATTTTCAATTCCTAAGTTATTCAACTCCCTTTTGTAGCCTATCCATGCAGTAAATAGTTATAAAGTTAATCCCACTTTAAATTTCATATGAAAACTGGTATGTAACATATATTATCTGATTGACATTTGAGGTGTCATTGGAACATTTACTCAAATGCTATACTTTTAAAGTTCAAACTTTACTAAAATAAATTCTAATTATTTATAAGGCCAATTATCATCATTTCTTACATAAAAGTATCAATTAAATTCATGATAAACATTAATAGCATAATATCCATGATAGAAATATACTATTAATGTACTCAATTATTTATCCGTTTGTATCAATTGGTAAAATTAGTATAGAGATAAATGAGAGAGAAAAAAATTAAGGCAAAGTGGGGCACACATTTATTTTTGACAATTTTGATATAAATTGGTATATAATAAGTGTATAAATAATATCATTCACTTAGGATAATATCTAGGATATCACACTCATATTTGAAAACTAATTAAAAAACATCTACAAAAATCTTATTTTCCTTCACTATGATTTTTACCAAGGTGGAACTTAGGTAATCAATTAACCCTTTTTAGTTAGTACAATCCTCAAGACTACTCTCCTTTACTCCACTAGAAGATGATAAGAGCATTTAACCACATGTTTATGGCCTAAACAATCTATAATTATTGGATATTTTAGATATTTAGAATATAGCATAGAACAATACAATAGGTGAAAATATATCATTAAAATAATTAGAATAATCTTGTTGCGTCCGAAGAATCTGACCGTACGTAGAATAGAGTATGAGCAGCTTTCTTAAGCGCGCGGACGGGCAGATTGGAGCAATACAAAATAAGAACTCGAATAGAGAAAGAAAAGTACGGAGACAGTGGGAGAACGCGCCTGTTTACGTGGAAAACCCCTTAATCTGACGAGGGGTAAAAAACCACGGCAGCGGACGAGCAGTCCGAGAAATCTCACTATAGTAAAGAGAAGATACAATGGATGCCTGGAAAACTTTCACGTTCTCAGGATATTACAGTGTAAGGAAGATAAGCTTCTCTCTTTTCTCCCCTCTCTTTGCCTTTGTTTTTCTCTGGAGGGTTCTTGCTCGAGTGTGAGTAGATGGATCCAAAATCAAGATCCTTCTTCAGTTGCTAAAATAGGGTATTTATAAGGGACGTGATGCCGTAAGGGAGACGACACGTGGCGCTGGGGTGTCAGGGTTGCCTGCCACCATCGCCACTACCGTGGATGCGGCTGTGACAGGGACACTTGTCACAATCTGCAGATGCGGTGCTCAGAGGCGCATGGCCTGCAGGTACGGCGTGTCAGGAGCCGTTGGTCGCTCGTGGCAGCATGCGCCGCGCAAGCTATCTGAGCTAGCGCTTGGGTCATTTTGGCTTTTCTGGTGGTCCCCGTCCTCAAACGGATCTCAGTGTTCGTTCGGGTTGCCAGGCGCTCGGAAACAAGTTAGCCGTTTGGATTTGATCAGGCTTGTGGGCCTTTTGGGCCAGCCTTCTTACGTGACTCTTTGGGCCTGCATCTGCGATTTTGGGCCTAGGGTTCTAGGACCCATCACGAGCCCCCCATGTCAAGCGGTTCGAGGACTCAGCCGTTTGACATGCCTTGCAAACATCTTATTGCCGTGATAGACCGCGGTCTTCGTCTTCTACTGGCGCAAAAGGTGTCCGAGATCTTCTTGCGAACACAAGACCTATCTTTCACCGCCGTTTCACCTCCTTGTGGAGCAATGAATGCGATGGGCGATTGATATGACGTCGCCTCGGGAAGCCCTAAGGCCTACGCTCGCCTACTGCGTATGGGGAGCTGACATGTGGGATGGTAATGATGAGGGCGCCTTTTCACTTGTTTGAAAATTTCTTTAAATCCTTCGTCGCGTTCTTATTCATTCCTCGCATTTTCTTCTTTCTTCCCTTGGCGTTCTTCGAGAATCTTCACGACGCTTTGTTTTCCTTGCTTGTTGCCATAGCTCCCGGCGTCAAAGATATTGCCTCTTCCCTTTCTTCTCAAGATCTCGAGCAGATCAGGGCGAAATACAGCATCCCGGCGTCTAATTCGATGGTGGTTCCAGGAGCCGCAGAGAGGGCGCACAGTCAGCCGAGCGGTTACATTACCATATACGAGGCTCACCTCAAAGGTGGACTTTGTTTTCCTATTCCCGCCGAGCTCCGCGGCCTAATGAAGGAGTTGGCCGTTTCGCTCGCGAGGCTTCAGCCCAACGCCATCAGGTACTTGGTTTCTTTGTGTGTCTTCGCGCGCTGCCATAACAAGACTCTTGAGGTGGTCATGGTGAAGGTCATGTTTCGCTTCAATCATAACCTTGACTGGATCGCCATGACCCCCGCCCCGAGTTCGCTAAGATGAGCGGTGGGAACCCGGATTCCACCAAAAGGTGGAAGGACATGTTCTTCTTCCTTAAGGTGGTTGAGGACTAGGAGCTCTCTCCCGTGTGGGGAAACGTCGCGAGCAAATATGGCTCCGATATCACTGACGAAGAGAGGGAGGTAGCCAGGGAGGTCACGGACTTAGTGTTGGCGAACCTGGGCAGCTTCAACATGGGGAAGAAGAACATCTGGCTGTCCCTTGAAAGGCTGGCGGAAGCCAAGTGGGCGGAATTATCCGGTGATTCTGCCACTGCTGCTTCGAAGAAGAAGAAGAAGAAGAAGAAGAAGAAGCTGAGGAAAAGAGAGGGTCCTCTTGTGATTCAGGAGCCCTCCGAGCGGCCTCCGAAGAGCCCGCGGACTGAGGTCCCTGAGGACCCGCCGAGCGTTGCTGGTGAGTCTCCCTCAGAGGATGACCTCGTCATAGCCCCCATGGTTAAGAAGGCCGCGGGGCTGGCTTCTGGTCCTTCTGTGGAGTCCGGGGTTGCCGCAACACCCTCCTCTGGTATCGAGGCCCATCCTGAGGCCTCTGCCGTCTCTGCGGATCATCTTTCTGATGACCCCACAGCTTTTGATGCCTCGGAGGAGGCAACCTTGGACGACGTCGTAGAGCCTCCTAAGATGGAGGCCGTCGCCGCTGGGGATATCTTTGACCTTCTTAGCGGCGAGGAGGCTGTGGTCGCGGTCTTGGAGATCCCGGCCGTCGCTGACGTCCCGGAGGTAGCGGAGCCCCCCATCCCTGAAGGTCCTTCCTCCGAGGTCGTTCTTGATGCTTTTGCGGCGCCTGCGGAGTGCCCGCTCGTGCCCGAGGTCTCGAGGGAGATTGCCCCCACCCAGGATCCTGTCATTTCTCAGGTACTTTGCTACCTTCCCATTTGTCTCACTTTCTGTTGACTGCTTCTAAGTGGCTTTGGTTCTTTTTGTAGCTCCAGAATCTGATCAGTGGCCTTAGCCAACTGGTGGGCGAAATCGCTCGGTCTCGTCGGGAGGCGGAGTCTTCGAGGGCCGCCCAAGAAGAGATCCAGCGGCTTCGTGCGGCGCTTGCTTCATCTGAGGAAGCCTTGAGGCTCTTAGAGGTTCGATATGACTTCCTGATGGAACGAAACCTTCAGCTGGAAGAGACGCAAAAGACCTCGGTGAAGATTGTTGACATGGCCCCCGTGCTGGAGGCCAAGTTCTGGGACGGCATCCATCTATGCCGCCGATTGATGCGGGTCCTGTATCCACGGTTTCCTACTGTTGTGTTTGATCCGCGTAACTCGAGCGCCGTGTGCCTCCAGGATGTGTACGGTCTTCGAGACAAGCCATTCCATGGGTCCCGGGTCCAAGCTCCTCAGCGGGTCTTCGCTCATCAGACCAACCGGAAACTTCGAGCCACGGGGAGGATCCCTCGTCTCCAGGAGAGCCGTCTGGAGCCGTTCTACCTCAGGGCCCCTACGAGGGCTAGATTTTGTCTCTCCCCTTTGATTGTTGTATTGTATTTTTATGAAATAAAAGGAGATCCTTGAGTTTATCACAAGTGCCTCTCTCTTTTTTTTTTTGTTACAGCCGAGTTTTGTTATGACCTCAAGGGCCCGACCTCTGGGGTCACTTGGTCGCAGTCGAGTTTTTGTCGCCTGACCACTAGGGTCCGACCGCAGGGGCCGGTCGGGTTAGCGCCTAAGTTTTGGTTTCCTCGACCCTGGGTCCGACTGGGCCGCTCGGGTTGGCGCCAAGTTTTGTTACCCGACCACCGGGTTCCGGCCATACGGGGTCGCTGAGTTGACGCCCAAGTTTTGTTGCCTCGACCACTGGGTCCGACCATTGGGGCGCGGGTTGGCGCCCAGTTTTGTTGCTCGACCACCGGGTCCGACTGGGCCGCTCGGGTTGGCGCCCAAGTTTTGTTTGTTGGAGATGACTCGCCTTTCACTGGTAGTATTTCTTTAGGTGAGCGGCGTTCCAGGTCCGGGGTATCAGCTTGCCATCTTGGGTGTGTAGCTTATAGGCTCCTCCTCGAAGGATAGCCGAGACCAAAAACGGCCATTCCCAATTTGGTGAGAGCTTGTTCCTTCCAGCTATTTTTCCCGTGGCTTCCACGCTTCTTAGTACGAGATCCCCAACCTCGAATTGTCGCGCCTTCACTTTCTTGTTGTAATAGCGGGCCACCCGTTGTTGGTAGGCCGTTACCCTAAATCTCGCTTGGTCGCGAACTTCCTCGAGGGCATCGAGGCTTTCTCGGAGCCTTTGGCTGTTATCCGTTGCGCTAAAGCACCCAACCCGGGGGCTGGTGAGGCATACTTCTATTGGGATGACAGCTTCGACCCCGTAGAAAGGTTGAAAGGGTCTCTCTTGTGG
The DNA here is from genome assembly GCA_033239525.1 of Nepenthes gracilis. Lineage (NCBI taxonomy): Eukaryota > Viridiplantae > Streptophyta > Magnoliopsida > Caryophyllales > Nepenthaceae > Nepenthes > Nepenthes gracilis. The sequence goes on from BSYO01000004.1 coordinate 29,345,048, forward strand.
GCTCTCGGGCGTTGTCTGTATGACCCAGGATCGAGGGCAATTCATGTACCCATGAGCCCTCAGATGATTCCAGCTTGGTTTTTAGCCCATATAGGATTGTACGGTTTGTCACTTCCATCTGCCCGTTGGCCTGCGGGTACGCCACTTACGTGTGCACCAGGTTGATCCTCAGGCTTGCGCAGTACTTAGTGAACCACTTTCCAGTGAACTGCGTCCCGTTGTCAGTCACGATGCACTCGGGCACTCCAAACCTGCACACAATGTTCTGTTGGAGGAACTCCGTCGCGTTTTGCTCTGTTATTCTGGCCAGCGGTACTGCTTTCACCCATTTGGTGAAGTAGTCTATTCCCACAATTTGGAATTTCCTTTGTCCGGGAGCGAGAGGAAATGGTCCGAGGATGTTAAGCCCCCACTGGGCGAACGGTCATGGGGATTGCAGCGCCCGGAGATCCGTGTGGGGGCGATGGCTCATGTTGCTGTGAAGTTGGCAACTCTCGCATTTGCGCATGAAATCCATGGCGTCATATTTCATAGTCGGCCAGTAGTACCCTTGCCTCATAAGCTTAAAAGCTAGGTTCTTTCCTCCGAAATGGGATCCGCATATTCCGAGATGCACCTCTTGCAGGGCGTATTCGGCTTCCTCTAGAGTGAGACACCTTAGGTAAGGGGCCGAGAAGCCCCGTCGATACAGCCGGCCATCCACGATTGTATACCAACCCGCTGTATTTTTATCTTCTTGGCCTCGCTCGGGTACTCGGGCAGCGAGCCATCAGACAAAAACTTCAGGTAGGGAGTCATTTAGGTGCTCCCGTCCGTGACTTGCATCACCTCCCGCTCGAGGTCTTCAATGCTGGACCAGCTCAGGATTCTCGCATCCCCCTGGAGTACTGTTCAGGATCTCCTGAAGCCGCGGCTCACGCAAGCGTGTCGGCTTTGGCGTTTTCCTCCCGCGGGATGTGGATGAACTCGGCCGTCTTGAATCCCACAATCATGTCCTTGACCTTTGAAAGGTACTTGGACAGCTGCTCGTTGTTGACGTCGAAGCTTTCGCGGACCTGATTAATGACCAACTCGGAGTCACTATAGATGACCAGCTCTCTGGCCAAGCATTCCTTGGCGAGACGGAGTCCGGCTAGCAAGGCCTCGTACTTTGCGACATTGTTTGTGGCCGAGAACCCCAACTTTAACGAGTACTTTATCTCCATCCCCTCAGGTGTGCGCAACACAATCCCTGCTCCGCAGCCGTCCTTCATAGAGGAGCCGTCCACGTGCAAGGTCCAAGCGGAGGCTCTGCTGAACTCGTCTGTGGTAGTCTGGTCCTCGTCGCAAGTGGGCGGTGCCGTCGTCTCAACGAGGAAGTCCGCAAGCGCCTGTCCCTTTAAGGCTGGTCTCGGACGGAACTCTATGTCAAATTTTCCCAACTCAGTGGCCCACTTGATCAGCCGGCCGGAGATCTCGGGTTTCTGCAAAATGGCCCTTAAAGGCTGATCGGTTAGGACTATTACCTTGTGCACTTGGAAGTATGGCCTGAGCTTCCTCGCGGAACAGACCAACGCCAAGGCCACCTTCTTCGTCAGGGGATACTTGGTCTCGGCGCCCGCGAGAGTCTTGCTGACATAATACACGGGCTGCTGCTTGCCATGCTGCTCTCGTACTAATACCGAGCTCAGCGCTACGTCGGACACGGAGAGGTACAAGTACAGCTCCTCGCCCTGCTGAGGAGAAGCTAAGAGGGGCGGACTCGAGAGGTAGCCCTTGAGTCCTTGGAATGCCTCCTCGCAATCATCACTCCACCGGAAATCCTAGGATTTTGTTCCTCTTAGGGCTTTGAAGAATGGCAGATGCTTCTCAGGCGACTTTGCTAGGAAACGGGAGAGGGCGGCCACTCGCCTAGTAAGCTGCTGAACCTCCTTCACCGTTCGCGGAGACCGCATGTCCAGGATCGCTTGGATCTTTCTGGGTTTGCCTCGATTCCTCGGTGTGATACGATATAGCCCAAGAACTTTCCGGAGGCAACATCGAAAGTGTACTTATTGGGGTTAAGTTTCATCCCGTAGGTTCTGAGCACATGGAAGGTCTCAACCAAGTCCCTCACGTGGTCGCCGCTCATCCTGCTCTTGACGAGCATGTCGTCAACGTGTACCTCCACGTTTCTGCCCATCTGGTCTTTGCACATCTTATTCACGAGCCGTTGATAAATCGCTCCTGCGTTCTTGAGACCAAAGGGTATTACCTTATAACAGTATGTCCCTTGGTCCGTCATGAATGACGTGTGCTCCTCGTCCTCGGGGCTCATTTTGATATGGTTGTACCCGGAGTATGCGTCCATGAAGCTTCAGAGTTTATGGCCGGACGTCGAGTCCATAAGGTGGTCGATCCTAGGCAATGAGAAGCTGTCTTTGGGGCACGCCTTGTTGATGTCGGTGAAGTCCACGCACATTCTCCACTTCCCACTGCTCTTTTTTACCATGACAACGTTGGCCAACCAGTTCGGGTACTGGACCTCTCGGACAAATCCAGCGTCCAGGAGTTTCTTGACCTCCTCGCGGACGGCCATCAACTTCTTTGTGGAATAGTTTCTGCGCTTCTGTCTGACCGGCTTATGCCGAGGATCGACGCCTAACTTGTGGACGACGCCTCGGGTGAGATCCCGGGCATGTCACTGGGGGACCATGCGAACACGTCCGAGTTCTCCCGTAGAAAACTGATGAGTTGGTCCCTTACTGTCCCTGAGAGTGAGCTCCCTATTTGGACATATTTCTCCTAATCCGCGGGATTCAACGGGACTCGGACTACAGGTTCTCCGGGCTGAGCGTGTTGCAGTGTTGCCTCGTCCCTGAGGTCGAGGTCTTCCATGGGCTGCGGAAGCGTTACTTGCTCGGTCTGGGCCAAGCAACATATCCGTCCGGTTGACTGGTCCCCGAGGACCTCTCCTACCCCACACGGGGTGGGGAACTTCATCTTGAGATGTGGGATGGAGGTTACTGCGTTGAACGCGGCCAAGCAAGGCCGTCCGAGTATCGCGTTATAGACCGAGGGCAGGTCCACAATGAGGAAGGTGAGGACCTTCGATGCTGTCCTCGGATATGTTCCCAGGGTCACCTCCAACTGGATGATACCCTGGACGGGCACTGGCTCGTTGTCCAGCCCGTAGAGTGGCCCTTCCGGCGCTTTCATTCGATTCTTCTTAAGCCCTAATTTGAAGAAAGCATCAAGATACAGCAAATTGCGATAGCTTCCATTATCAACAAATACTCGTTTCATCTGGTAGTCATTTGCTCCATCTGAAACGAGTGCGGTTACAACCAGGGGGTCGGAGTGAGGAGAAGTTACATGGTCTAAGTCCCTACTGCTAAAGTAGATAACATCGTCTTCACTCCCAAGCCCCGTCCTTGGCCTCTTTGCTGCTGCAAGTTCACGCCCGTCTCCCCCAGCCGGTCGGCTGGAGATCATGTTCACGACCCCCGCAGCCACTCGGTTCCTGGGGGGCTCTGCGTCTCCACCGTCCTCGGGCCCTGAGGCTTGTCCTGGCCTCTGAAGGAAACGGCTGAGGTGTCCTCTCCGGATAAGCTCTTCAATCTCCTTCTGCAGGGTCCTGCAGTCCTCCGTGCTGTGACCCCCGGAGCGGTGGAAGTCGCAATATTTCGATTGGTCCCCACCGTCGGGGTTCTTCAGTTGCTTGGGCCACTTCAGGAATTTTTCTCCCCGGATCTGCATGAGGACATGGGTGCGGGAGTCGTTCAGCGGCGTGAGGTGGATAGGTCGCGGCTCTCTCCGAGAGCTCTGCTCGACCTTATGGTGTTTCTTTGACGTCTGGAGACTTTGATAGTCCCCAGATTTCCTTTTTGCCTCCGCGCCCTTTTGCTGTGGGTGCTCGTCCCCCTCAGGCCTTTTGGCATCGTTGGCCTCTTCGGCCGCGATGTAAGCTCTGGCCACAGCCTCAACCTCTACGAAGGTCTGCGGGCCTTGTGGATGAGGTGCTTAAAGAAAGCACCCCCTTCGAGGGCCGAGAGGAAGGCGTTCAGCTTCACCTCGTCGGTCAGCCTCGAGATCTGCCTGGCCTCTGCTGCAAATCGTGCCAGGAATCCTCTCAAGCTCTCCCTGGCCCCTTGCTTGATTTGAGTGAGGTGCCAGGGCTATTTCTCCACTCTTCTGCTAGAGGCAAACTAGGACAAGAAAGCCGTCACTAGGTCTCCAAAATCGCGGATAGAGTTCGCGGGCATTCTGTAAAACCATATTCATGCATCCCCCTTTAGAGTCAAAGGGAAGCACTAACACATGGTTGTCTCGTCCAGGCCCTGGAGGCTCAGGTGCTCCCTGAAATGATTAAGGTGGTCCATGGGATCACCGCTGCAGTCGTACAACTCCAAGTTGGGCATCTTGAACTTTGGGGGGAGCGTCCTCGTCCTAATCTCCGTGGAAAATAGAGATTGGAGTGCGTTAGCTCCTCCTCCGCTGCTCTCACGCAGCATCAGATTCCATTCTCTTTCCGGTCTGGCCTCCACTCGAGGTGGGGCAGCCGTCCTTCTCTCGTTCAGGTAGTGCCTTAACTCGTAAGGCTGCTGAACTGCACGACGCTCTGGGACCGTGCGGGCTCCTCTTGGGAGAGCATCTCGGGGAACCGCCTCTTGATCGCCGTGGTAGCGGCGGTCCCGTTGGGCCTCAGACTGGCGCCTCTCAGGGCTTTCTCCTTGGACCCGAGGACCTGGTTGGTCCTCGACCCTTCGTGGTGCTCTGCTGCTGGAGGCCACCTGGGTCCTCGGGTGTTCTTGTCGACTGGGAGGTTTTTCGTGGCGACTGCCTCCTTCGTTCCCGGCCTGTGGCACCTCAGCCTGGGAGGCCCTGTCGGGAGCCACCTGCTTAAGCTGGTCAATTTTGGAGCAGAGGGCAACGAAGGCCTGCGATATGCCGGCTACCTGGGCGGCCAAGCCCCTCACCACCGGATCGGGATGATCCTCAACCCCAGCACAGGGGTTAGCGCCACCGCCTTGTGAGGCCACTTCTTTGGGGGCTGCGCTCGCCTGCGCCATTGTGTTCACCATTCGGAAATTTGAAGCTTGCGTTGCTGTGCACTTGTGGAAAATGTGAAAAGCAGACTTTCAGTCGCTTCCCACAGACGGCGCCAATGTTGCGTCCGACGAATCTGACCGTACGTCGAATAGATACGAGCAGCTTTCTTAAGCGCGCGGACGGGCAGATTGGAGCAACACAAAATAATGAGAACTCGAATAGAGAGAGAAAAGTACGGGGACAGTGGGAGAACGCGCCTGTTTACGTGGAAAACCCCTTAATCTAACGAGGGGTAAAAAACCACGGCAGCGGACGAGCAGTCCGAGAAATCTTACTATAGTAAAGAGAAGATACAATGGATGCCTGGAAAACTTTCACGTTCTCAGGATATTACAGCGTAAGGAAGATAAGCTTCTCTCTTTTCTCTCCTCTCTTTGCCTTTGTTTTTCTCTGGAGGGTTCTTGCTCGAATGTGAGTAGATGGATCCAGAATCAAGATCCTTCTTTAGTTGCTAAAATAGGGTATTTATAAGGGACGTGATGCCGTAAGGGAGACGACACGTGGCGCGTGTCGGGGTTACTGCCGCCACCATCGCCACTATCAGGATGCGGGCAGCGATGTGGACACTGTCACAGTCAGCAGATGCGGCGCTCGAGGCGCATGGCCTGCAGGTACGGCGTGTCAGGAGCCGTTGGTCGCTCGTGGCAGCATGCGCCGCGCAAGCTATCTGAGCTGGCGCCTGGGTCATTTTGGCTTTTCTGGTGGTCCCCGTCCTCAAATGGATTTCAGTGTTCGTTCGGGTTGCTAGGCGCTTGGAAACAAGTTAGCCGTTTGGATTTGATCAGGCTTGTGGGCCTTTTGGGTCAGCCTTTCTTACGTGACTCTTTGGGCCTGCGTCTGCGATTTTGGGCCTAGGGTTCCAGGACCCATTAAATCTCAATATCAAATAATGTGGATTGTAGTAAGGTTTCTCAATACATATATAACTGAAAAACAATTAGCACCTTTATACAATTTTTTTTTATCCATAAAATATAAAATGAAGTATCATACTAATTCAACTATAATATAGAATAATTAGATTCCAAATATCAGTAATTCTATGTTATATCAATAATTAAAGGTAGCAATGTGATATGAGATAAGAAAATGCCCTTATGACCAAGTATCAATACAATGAAAATCAGGATTATCTACATAACTAAATAAATAGCAATAGAAAATTGAATGCCCAAGTTCAGAATGGATAACATCTCAAATATTGGATTGATACAATCATAAAATCATGAGATATTTGCAGTAAAAAAGAAAGTCATGAGATATGCTTGCAGAACAAAGAACATTTGATGGAGTATATTTTTCGCTTTTCACTAGCTTGAATAATACTCAAAATATAAGCTTAATATTTTGCTCAACCATATGCAAACTTACCTTCAATAATTAAACAATATATTCAATACTATTTGTTGCATTCTCGAATCTTAATCTCTATATGGATGAAAACCCAAATACAGAGTAATACAAATATAGATTTTAGGTAGAAGGAAGAGAGAGACAGTGACATATAGCGTTTTTACGTAAAAAAAACTTTCTTCTAAATAAAAGAAAAAAACCACGAGACTTTAAATTCGGGAATAGTTCCACTAATCTATTGTTTGAATACAAAGGGCAGAGAACGAAGTGTAAAAGTAGCTCTCTGGGATCACTTTCACAAGTACCAGTGTTCTCTCGATTGGCAGTGTGAGTAGCTTGCCATTTCTTTCTCCCTAGAAGTAAATGTAAGTGTGAAAAAGTCAGTCTTTTGTCAGGTACATAGTGAATGCTTATAGAGTGGCTGAGCCCTTCTACATGAAGTAGCCATGTGGAGGTGCCGTGTGCAGTAGATCCTGTCATCAGCTCTACAAATCCATCTTATCGTGCCAGGAAGGTTGCATGCATACAGGTTGGCTCTATAATATGTCACTTCTGTAGAGAACATACATGCTCTACAGGCTATCGTTCCATATGAAGATTGCATGTTATAGAGAGTGCGCGAGTGCCTTTATGAATGTCATCCTGAGCTGGCGTTCTCGGTCGTCCTAAACTTCCTTTTCTACACTCATGCCATCGAAGGTTTCTTAGAGTCCGCGTCCCTAATGAAGGCTTTGGCCCTCATCGAGTCTGCAGGCTTTTAGCACCAAATGTCCTCGTCTTGAACGAGGTCTTTGGTCTTTATTATGTCATCAGGTTTCTAAAGCCAAGCGAGCCTCTCAGACCAACTAACTCCTTGGGCTTCTTGGGATGTGGGCCTAAATCCTCGGGCCTCTAGAACCCATGTAACCTCTTGGGCCATGGTGGCCTCTTGGGCCATAGTGGCTTCTTGGGCTTTCTATGGACTCAGACCCATTTTACGGAAATGGATTTTTTGATTGGGTCTTAGGTATTCACCACCCATCACTAGCCTCCCATGTCAAGAGGTTCGAGAATCTCAACCTTTGGCATGTGCGACTCTGGCATTGATCTGATCTTTTAGATCGTCCCTTTTTGTCTGCAGCTTAATGCTTCAATTCCCAAGAGCAAGCTTTCCGAGTGTTTGCGGACTTTTCCTGAATGGCTCAACCAGAATCCATTTGATGAAGTGATCATAGTCCGATGATTGAGGAAAGTATTTGAGGGCATTACTAGAATTAATGGCCTAGATAGACGTTGTCCATGGAGTTTCTTCTCATGTCCAAGGCATTGTTCTGCGCCGCCAATTGGTATATTAAATGCGTACTAATTTGGCACATTAAATGTGCAATAATTGCAGCCTTGGGAAGGAAATTCCATCATTGCCAGTGACCCGTGGAGAGGCGACACTTGGCTGGGCATTTAATGAGGCGCCCTTTTTTTTTGAATCTTGAGGCCGTTTAAGTTACTTTTTCCTTCGCCATTTCATTTGTATGCTTCAAAACTTCTACGTGTTCGAAACTCTCTGCAACTTCCACGCTTTCATTAGTGATTTCCTTCTTCTTCTTCTTTTTCTTCTCTGTACTTACAAACTTTTCCATGACCCCTGTAGTAAAAGATATTGCTTCTTTGCTAACTTTAATAGACCTTGAGGCCATTCAAATGTGGTACAAGATCCCAAACTCAATGGCTATGGTGGTTCCTGACGCCCATGAGAGGACTTGCAGCCCAACTGATGGCTTTACCACTGTATATGCAGTCCACCACAAGGGTGGGCTTCGTTACCCCATGATTTTGGAGTTGTACCATATCATGATGGATCTCAAGGTTCCAGTGGCGAGGCTACAGCTAAACACCATCACGTACCTTATTTCTCTATGCATCTTCGTTCGCTGTCATAAGAAGGTCTTTGATACTATGACAGTGAAAGCGATGCTAAGGTTTTCACATAGCCAAGGCTAGATTGTTGTCACTCCACATCTTGAGTTCCCGAAAATCAGTGGTGGAAACTCTGATTCCACTAAAAGGTGAAAAGACAAGTTCTTCTTCCTTGGCGTTCACGAGAATTGGGCCCTCTTCAATGAGTGGGGGAACATGGAGCCCAAGCTATGCAAGGACGCCATGTCTGATGAAAGGGCTACTATAAAGGACTTCACAGATCTGCTACTGTCCAACCTCAGCTCCTTCAACGAAAACAAGAGTAATAGATGGCTGAGGTCTGTGTACTTGGAGTAAGCTAAGTGGGAGCCTCAACCCGAGGACTCTAGCATCCCTTCTATTCCCTTATAAAAGAAGCAGAAGAAGAAACGAAAAATTCTGAGGATCGAGGAGCCGTCCGAGCGGTCAAAGAAGAGTCATCAGATTGAAACTTTGGATCATCCGACTGTGATTATCGAATATCCCTCATCATCTGATGACGACTCAGCAATGATTGAGCAGTTGATAAGGAAGAAGGTGCCAGTCCGAGGAGCTGAAGGCGTTGGACCGTCAGTTGTTATTGAGTCTGTGGAGCGGTCTTCCGAGGTCGTAAGCCTGTCCACGGAACCACCTGTTGCCCCTCCTCCTCTTTATGAGCTCATGCCTGATATTTTTTTTGTTTTCAGTAGAGAGGCCTCGGATTGGATTGACAATTAATTTGAGGACATTATCGTGGGACGGGCAGAGCAGGAGATTGAGATGACTAAGGCTGAGGAAGCAGTGATGATGATCATGATGACCACTACTGAGATTGCAAAGGCTGAGGAAAGGAGGGCAACTGAGGCGCCCATTGCTGAGCTCCCTTGCCTAACAATCCAAGTTTATAGTCCAATTGAGCTTTCGCCCAAAGTCCTGGTCAAGGACATTGCTAGGATTTCACGCGCTACTGAAGTGGAGATTGGGGCTATGGATCATTTTGAAGCGGTTGAACCCTCAGTCCTTCATTTTGTTAAAGTTTTTCCTATGACTGAGGTTAGGGCTGAGGTTTCTATGGTGCAGGAAGGAACTGCAACGGAGCCGGCCGAGTCTGAGGCCGCAAGAGAGGAGAGTTCTATTAGGAGCTCTCTCGTCTCTAAGGTATTTTCTCTACTCTTACTCAGGCTCTTCGTTCACTCCCGTCCGTGCCTTAATAACCTATTTTTCCTTTGCAGCTTCGTGAGCTGATCGGCAATCTTGGTAGGATCATCGGCAACGTCGCCCAGACTTACGCTGAGTTGGAGACTTTTAGGGCTTCAAGGGAGTGTGTCAAAAGCGTTGAGCTTGAGCTCGCTGAGGCTAAAAATAGAATTTCTTTCCTAGAGGATTCACTGATGATCAGAGAGCAGCAGCACACCTTCATTGAAGAATCTCTGAGGGCTCAAGAGCAACTGAATGTCTCTTTCCGAGACAGGAATCTCTAGTTGGAGGAAGAGCACAGGACCTCATTGAAACCCAAGGATATCGGACCTGCCCTAGAGCGCAAGTATTGGGATACCATCAAGATATGCTGCCATGTCATAAAGATTTTGGTCCCGACGTTTCCTACTGCTCTGTTTGACTTGAGGAATGCCAATGCTCAATACAGGGCTGACTTGTTTGGTCTCCCAAGACGAGGTGGGACTCCTGATCTTTCCCAGCTAGGGCCTTCTAGTCAGCCTGAATTTTTCGAGCAGCTAGGGTCTTCGGAACAGCCAGGAGCCTCGAAGTAGTTTTGTACTCTCTTCTTTTTTATTGTACACTTTGTTATTGTATATTCATCATGTGAATAAAAGTAACTTTTCCGTGCAATTGTTCCTTATTTTCTTGGATTGCTTACATGTATGGTTCTTTGTTGGACTTGTGTCCTTAGAAAAATTTTCTTTTATGAGTTATATATCTGAACCTTTTGACTGTCATTGGCTGAAGATATTATCTTTAGGGTCTTTGCATTCTTACTGTTTTTTAAACCCCCTAAGTTTTTAAGTTTAACCTCTCGTAGGCTACTTGGCGTCGTTGCCAAGTTTTTGGGTATGACCTCTTAATGAGCCACTCGGACTTTGTTGAATTTTTGGGTATGACCTCTTAATGGACAGCTCAGACTTTACTGAGTTTTTGACAAATAAAAGGAGTCCTTTTACGTGACTTAGGGGCAACTTGGGTCTTGTGAATTTATGAAATGATATGCAAACATTCAATCAAATGCAAAACAGTAATTAAGTAAAAAATATTATTTTATTAATGAAATATGATACAAGCATATCAAATGATGCAATCAACTATAATTGTGTGTTGTGTATTTTTACTGGTAGTATTTTCTTGAGGTGAGCAACGTTCCACGTCTAAGGGACAAGCCTTCTTTCCTGAATGCGTAGCTTGTATGTCCCGTTTTGAAGGATGGCTGAGACCAGAAATGATCCCTCTCAATTTGGGGAGAGCTTCTTCCAATCGGCATTTTTACTGGTGACCTCAATACTCCTTAGCACTAAGTCTCTGACTTCGAATTAGCGTGCTTTCACTCTCTTATTTTAATACCAGGCGACCATCTACTGGTATGCCACTGTGCGTAGTCTTGCTGCGTCTTGAGCTTCTTTAAGCAGATCGAGATTTTTCCAGAGTCTCTGTAGATTATTGTGGGGTTTGAAGCTTTCCACTTGAAGGTTAGGCAGCCCAACTTTCACTGGAATTACTGCCTCGACCCCATAATATAGGCTGAACGGAGATTCACGTGTAGGCTCCCTCGGAGTTGTCCTGTACGACCATAGTATTGATGGAGCTCATCGACCCACGAGCCCCTAGCATGCTCCAACTTTATCTTTAGTCCGTATAGTATGGTGCGGTTGGTGACCTCCACTTTCCTATTGCACTGCGAGTACACGATTGACATATGCATCGACATTATTTTTAGGTTGGTACAATATTTGGTGCACTTATTTCCAGTGAATTAGGTTCCATTATTAGTCACAATGTGTTATAAAATTTCGAACCTGCACACGATATTCTGTCTAACGAAATCCAAAAGGACTCGGTCGATTGGGTCTCCAGACTCGACCTACTGTAATGTCGTTTCGTCGCAAAAATCCAAATCTTCAATGGGCTGAGGAAGAGACGTTTGCGTGACTTGGGACAAATAGTGTATCCATTTGACAGCTTGATTCCCGAGGACCTCCCCAATTCTGTATGGTGTAGGAAACTTCATCTTCAGATATGGAATTGAAGTTATGGCTCCGAAGGTAGTCAGGCAAAAACATCCGAGGATAGCGTTTTAAACCGACGGGAGGTCCACTACCAATAAGGAAAGGTTTTTGGTTGCTATCTTTGGAGAGGTTTCTAATGTGACCTCAAGCTAGATGACTCCCTATACTGGTACTAACTCATTGTCCAGTCCGTAGATGGGTTCCTTGGTAGTCATCATTTGACTTCTCTTGAGTCCTAATTTAAAAAAATGTATCAAGGTAAAGTAAATTTTGAAAACTTTTATTATCAATAAATACTCATTTCATCTAACAGTCTAATACTCCGTTAGAAACGAGCATGGTTACAACTAGAGGGTCAGAATGGGGGGATATCACATGGGCCATATCTTCGTTCGTAAAACTAATGATTTCATCCTTAAATTCTACCATAGGATTCTTCTGTCTTGCTGCTGGATCCTCCCGAGTGCCACCTCTGGTCAGGTGAGTCGATATCATATTGACGATTCTTGCGACCACTCGGTTCCTTGGATGGTCAGCCTCACCATCTTTCACTATTCGGGAAGCTTGTTCAAGTCTTTGTAGAAAATAGTAGAGGTGACCTCTCTTGATCAGTTCTTCTATCTCCCTTTGCAACGTCTTACAATCTTCAGTACCGTGACCTCCACAGCGATGGTAGTGGTAGTACTTGAATTGGTTACCACTTTCGGGATTCTTTAATGATTTGGGCCACTTCAAAAATTTTTTATTCTGAATCTGTATCAGAATATTGGTACGTAGTCGTTCAAGGGAATCAAGTTTAAGGGCTTGTACTCCCTACGAACTTTCTGCTCGGATTTCTGCTGCTTCTTGGGTGCCCAAGAGCCTTGTTGGTCTTCCTTCTTCATTTTTCCTTCCACCGTCCTCAGGGGAAGGCACTCCTCCCGGATGGGCCTCTTCCCGTTGTTTGTTTCCTCAGCCGTCATGTAAGTTCTCGACCTCCCTGGACGTCTGAAGACCCTTGTACATGAGGTGCTTGAAGAAGCTATCACCCTTCAACGCGGACAGGAATGCAGTGAGCTTGACCCCATCGGTCAGCTTGGGGATCTGCCTAGCCTCTGTATTGAAGTGGGACAGAAAACTCTTCAGGCTCTCCCTGGCCCTTGCTTCATATGAGTAAGGTGCCATGGTTGCTTTTCGATTCTCCGGCTGGAAGCGAACTAGATGAGGAAGGTCTCTGCCAACTCATTAAATGAGTGAATGGAGTGCGCAAGCAGCCCGTAGAATTAGATCCTCGCGTCACCCTTGAGTGTTAAGGTGAAGTATTGGCACATTGTCATCTCATCCAAGCCTTCGAGGCTCAGATGCTCACAGAAGTAATTCAAGTGGTCCATTGGATCAGTGCTTCCATTGTATACGTCGAGATTTGGCATTTTAAACTTTGAGGGAAGCTGTCTTGTTCTGATCTTCATTATAAATAGAGATCTACGTAGGTTAGCAGCTCCTCCCTCGTTGTAACCAAAAACTCGCAGTCAGACCTTCTCAAGCTTCTCCTCCACTTGAGGCAGAGCTGCCATCTTCTCGTTGAAGCAGTTCCTCAATTCGTAGGGGTCTTGTGCAACTTGCGGCTGTAGCAGGCTCCTGACTCTTGGAGGGATCTCGTCACGATGGGACACTTTCTAAAAGGGGTGCTCCAGTAAAGATCGAGGATTTTGCCTCTCTAGACTTTCCTCCTGAACTTAAGGACCCAAGCAACCTTGAAGGCACGACAGGGCTCTACTATTCGAGGCAATTTACGTTCCAAGTTTCTCGTGCCGACTAACTTGCTTTGAGGGATGTTTATTCTTCTTACCCTTCCTCTGGGACGTAGCTGTTTGAAAGGTCTTAGATGGCATTCCCTTTGGCTGCTCATCCATTTTTGTGCAAATGGTCTGAACGGCTCTAAAAATGTTGTCCATCCTCAAGGCCAACGCTCGGACATATGGATCAAGATATTCCTCTATTTTGATACCCGCAGCATGGCTATTTCCACATGGAGTAGTTTCTCTGGTTGAGGCACTGGTCTGTGTTTTGGAGTTCACTATTTTTTAGCTTTCAATCTCTTAGAAAATGTATTAACCTAACTTTAGTCGATTCCCACAGAGGGTGCTAATGTTGCGTCTCCAAATTTTAATCTTTGTACGGATGAGAATCTGAATATAGAACAATACAAATGTTGATTTTAGGTAGAAGGAAGAGAGAGAGACAGTGACACGTGACGTTTTTACGTAAAAATTTTTTTCTAAATGAGAGAAAAAAATCACAGGTTTTTAAGCCTAGGAATAGTTTCACTAATCTACTGTTTGAGTACAAAGGGTGAAAAACGAAGTGTAAAAATGGCTCTTTGGGATCACTTTCACAAGTACAAGTATTCTCTCGATTGGCAGTGTGAGTAGCTTGCCTTTTCTCTCTCCCTAGGCGTAAATGCAAGTGTGAAAAAGTTGGTTCTTTGTTAGGTGCATAGTGAATATTTATATAGTAGTTGAACCCTCACACATGGAGCAGCCACATAGAGGTGGCGTGTGCAGTAGATCTTGCCACAAACTCTACAAATCTATCTTATCGTATCAGAAAGGTTGCATTCATGTAGACTGGTTCTATGAGACGTCATTTCTGCAGAGATCACATTTGCTCTACAAACCATCATTCCTTGTAAAGCCTGCATGTTGTAGATAGTGCGCATGCATTTGCGAACGTCATCCTGCTGAGCTAGCATTTTTGGTCATCTTGAGCTTCCTTTTTGGCACTCATGCCGTTGAAGATTTCTCAGAGTTTACATTCTTGACGAAGGTTTTGGCTCTCATCGAGTCCACAGGCTTTTAGTGCCAAATGTCCTTATCTTCATCAAAGTCTTTGGTCTTTATTACGTCCTCGGACTTCTAAAGCCAAGCCAACCTCTCGTACCAACTTAGCTCTTTAGGCTTCTTGGGATTTGTGACTAAATCCTTGGACCTCTTATCACGTTTCTCCTGCTTTTTTATGATGAACATTATATATTACTTAATAAATAATATACACTATCCATTTATTTGCGCATCAATAGTTACCATCATTATCTATTTCTTTTAGTAGGATACATATATATTAAAAATTTTAGTTTAGAAAATAATTAGATGTCCAAATAATAATTCTTTAAATTCACTAAAATTCCCATGAACCATAGGATAATAACTTTTGAGTTATTTAAATATCCTACTGAAAATAATAATATTTTAAGCGTTTCCCGAAGTATACTCAATGGCACCGAACCCACGTCACCGAACCCACATGTCAACAGATGGTAAAAGCATAACCCACCTTATGGACATAAGTTGCCAAACTTCACCTGAGTGGGCCACCTCGACTGATTTATGGTTTATTTAGAAATTAGTTAAGATATATTAGTTTAGATTGAAACTAGGTGTCCAGAAAAATGATTATTGGTGCACATCTACTCTAATCTGAATGGAGGCAGCATGTGAAGAATTGGAGATGGCAAATGGTCCTCGGCTAGCAGCATCAATGCGCCGATCAAATGAAGACAAATGGCATACCAATCAGAGAGCTGATTGATTGTTAGAGGTCCGGCAAGGACATTCAGGAGAACAAGCAAGCCAAAAAACCAATCGCAAAAGCTCCATCTCCATCTACTCGCGTCAGCCCACTGCAGTCAAAAAAGCATATGCGTACTACTTTACACCAGGAAATTATACAGTACGGAATTGTCATGTCACTCTGAAACAACCAATTATTATGAGGCATGAGACTATTACATTTCTTAATAACCAATCAAATTTGCGAAACATTACCAACACCATTTTGTGTCATGTAATTTTTGGTGGTATCACGGAATGACAAGGTACTCCCTATGTATATTCTATAGTATCTCCTCAACAGCTGAGATTTTACTGATCCAAGTCAGTATGGCATGATCTTCCACTCTCCAACAGTAAATCCATTGAATCCAACCATCCATAACTTTTGACCCTCATAGCTTTGCAAGCCTAAAATATGTTCAAGCTAACAGTCTAAGCCTGACTACTCGCAGCAAAAGCATGGACAGCAAGATGCAGCCACGAATATTTGATTTAGGTTTCTAATAAAATAATATTCAAGTTCATTAGGAGTAAAGCTTGTCCATCTGTACAGATATTGGCAGAGGCTTACAACATACATCTAGCTATATAGGTGATAAGACGAGAGAGATCACATTTTGTGGGAATCATACAGAGTTCCACATGATTTCTTCTATGTACACAATTGTTTCCTTGCAACTGACAGAGAAAATCAAAACAGTGGTAAGATGTATTAGTTAAATACAAGATCACAAGTGCATGGTTTTACCAACGAAAGAGGAGAAAGAAATAATAGGCGGGTGATAATATGTAATCAAGCCGAATCAGTAAAAGAATGCAGAAAAGTTTCAGAACTTTCACCTGTCATGTCCAGTTCCTTTTTGCCCGAAGTTGAGTGAGTTTGTCCCTCCATTGAGCTGCAGGAAGGAATCATAATCATGAGTATGTATCTGTTACTTGGGAAACTTGGAGTTTATCCATACGGCTAGTACATTAAACCAAAGTTCACAGAACTCTTCCAGACATCACAGCAGCACTGCCATAAAAGCTAGAATTATGTTGCTTGCACTCTTCACTTTATATTATCGTACACCTGGATGCATATCTAGCAACTAAAATGGGCATGGATGCTTGTAGTATGATCCTCCAAATATAGAGCAAAAAAGGTTCAAAAAAGTTGATCCTTGTCAGATGTGTGTGTGTTAGACAATTAGATCAAAGTTTGACTGAATCAGAACATGATCCCATTAGCAATACTCACCTATTCTGACTTCCCACTTAGGGCCTGGGCCAAAAATGCACTGTGTTTTGTTTAACCATATATCATTTTACTATTATTTTCTGCAATGAATATAGATGAGCGAATAGGTGATAGAACTGAACATCTCATAATGTGGATTAGAGAAACTTGTGAAATGGATTCAAACAAGGATAGATGAGAGCAATGACAAAAATATAGCAGACCAAATATAGACAAGGAACCAAGACACCCAAACACCATAGAATCAAATATCATCCAATACGTATCATATGGGAGGATGTTTACCGAAAGAATAAGCATCCTGTAACGTACTGTATTGATACGTCTATATTGAGTGTATTGCTGGTGCAGGCCAACTAGCATATATGGAGCTAATAAAAACCAATATAGACTGGACAACAACATTTCTCTCAAAATTTTTATTAATTATTAATTTTAATAAACATTTTCTTCTTATATGTTAATGGTATGTTAGTTATTTCTTTGCATGACAAATAATTTTTATTTTTCATAGTATTATATGTGACATGTACATGCATAATAGATTAATGATGGAAATAAAGCCTCGTCTAAATAATATAATTTAAAGTAAAACTAAAAATACATAAAAATAACAATTAACAATAATACATTTTAAATTACAAAATAATATCGCAAAGTTTTTCGACACCTTAAAAACGTCATCTAGTACTCAAATTCTCGTCCTTCCATGCCTTTGAGCCAACTTTCTATCTTTACTAAAAATATATAAAAATAACAATTAACAACAATACATTTCAAATTACAAAATAATATCATAAAGTTTTTCGACACCTTAGAATCGTCATCTAGTACTCACATTCTCATCCTTCCATGCCTTTGAGCCAACTTTCTATCTTCACTAACCATTCACAGGTACAGTACTTGTGACTGTTACAATACACTTGGGATGGGTCACGATGACTACACCTTGACCGTGAGTTAAAACTAATGTTATCATTAAAAGATCTTCTTAAAAACTGTAGTTGAATTACATGTAAACCTATTTGAGTTTGGCTAAGAAGGAAAATAATGCACAGACAAACCACAGCAGATTTAATTAATGCTTATGGGACTTATGAATGCCCTGCACGGAAGCAAGTTCAACAAATAAGAGTCAGGGGAAGATTATTGAGAGTTTGTAATGCGAAAAACTAGGTATAATAAAGACAACCAGCATATTTAAAATACCACATATGTCTTAACTATAATGAAACTCCAAATTATAAGAAAGATCCATACCAGCATCTTGATAACGTTCCTCATCAGCAGCATCGATCATGTTACATAGCAGATTAAATTCCTTTGTCTCGATACAGGGCTGCCCACTAGGCCTGCAACAACATCAATTAGTGCGCAAGCATCCCTTACAAAATATGTGAACTCAAAAGGAATCCAAATTCGGTTAGTCATTGCTGTTATGCATGCAAATCCATAATTTCATCTGTTATGAGCACAGATCAAGTATAGGGTAGCATGTGAAAGGATGGTTAAAAAGGCCACCAGGCAGCTTACAAAACAGCCACATGTTTTGCCTCAGCCATTATTTTCTCAAGTGAAAAGATGCATCCCAAGTGATTGTTTCCCTCATTAATTTTTGAGTAGCATGCAAAAATCTTTGTGGATAAACATCACCTGTGCCCCTTTACCCTGCTTTATAGTGAATAATCAAATAATCATATCACACCATATGGCAGTAAGGCATTAAGGAGTAAGAAACATTGTACTAATATTTCAATTTATCACGTGAGCAGAAATATTACGGAACCATTGAGGTAAGCTAAGGAATAGTCCAAGTATGGTAATGGAGAGATCTTGAGCCACAGGGAGGAATTTATAGTGGAGGCAACAGCTACAGGTGCTGAGGCAGAATTGGTTTGACTTGTTAGGATATACTCAAAGTAGCAGTAACTTCATGTTTGGCTGGTGCAATGAAGCATAATGCAACAGTATGAACTAATAGATAAGGTAATACAAATTCGATAATTTTTAATTGCATTTTTCTGTTCAATAAAATCAATTACAATTTATTATGTCAACTTAACTTAGGGTCAAAACTCTTTTTGGCAAACTTGCAGGAACAGAGGACCAACAAACTGACTTAAGGCTTTTGTCAATGATATCCATTACCTGAATAAATGAAACTTCCCAAGGATGGCATCTCTCTTACACTGAAGGGAAAGAAACCAAACAATTAATGCTATGACCACAAAATTTTGACCATAAGGATCATGTTTGTGTCAAAGGTGGAGCTTTTTTCCCCTTGCTAAGCTTTTTTGACGTTCAGGAAGAAGGGGGAATTCCAAGTTGAGGGCTCATGGGTGGGTTTAAATCCATGACATCCCATTTAGCAAGGAGTTTTACCCACTTGCCATCCCAAAGGTGGCTATCTAGAAGGAAGAACCAGTGAAATCTTGAACATTTTAACTCATTTCAAACCACCATATTTAATTTTACAAAATTCACATCTATGATATCCATGGAAAAAAGAAAAATAATTCAACAAACTTTAGGCAGGCACCAAAATGACTACTTCACTCAAAAGAAAGGACTTCCCACCTATCCCATATGGTGGATAATGAACCATCAGATGCAGGGCCCAGAGTCTGTGGCTTGGAAGAATCAACAATTCTCATTCCATCGCTGTATACCAAGTATCTGTTGACTTGTATTGGCACCTGAATAGAATTTATAGAGACGATCGAGGTTGAACTTCTGCCAGTTTAGCAAAGCTTACAAACAGTTAAAAGTTACAGGCTGAAACCAGTAAGGGGCAATCCCTGAAGTCAGATATTTAGAATGTTTGTAGTCACTACTTAAGAAGCGTATATATCTCAAGAATTCCCCCATAACCAAAATCTTAGAAAACTTAATCAAAGTAAGAGCAACTAGCAGTAAACCAATTAAATCTATGCAAAAACAGTCCAGATCACGTCCAGTATCAGCACATAATCATTTGGCAAGTAGCAAAAAACTGCTCTTAACATGGTACAATTGCCAACAAAATGATTTGACCTGCTTAGTGGTCCATATAAAAATTGAACACACAATATCAAGAAGGCAAAGAAGCTGAAACCAGGAGGCACAGAAATCAGACCAAGGGGGAAAAGAAAGTCCTCAAGCATTCTCAGCAATCCAATTCATCAATGGCCGGTTAACAAACTTGGGTGCACTTAACTAGTCACCCAACTCCTAACCTAGCTCGGAAACAAATTCATAGAATATATCCTCCTAAAATTTTATCTCCAAGAAAAAGTGATTCAATGCATGAAACTTTAACAATGTGATCAAAAAATTAAAATTACTAATTCATCGATTTTGAAAAATTGTGGTAGTAAACCAGGGGGTTTTTGAGGCACCAAAATACAAAATAATGCGAATGTGATCAAAGTTGGCTAAGTTTGATGCAGGAAAATCACAGCAGCAATTTTTTGTCATGAACTAGGTTGAGGAATCCCAAGGGTATAACAAACTATGAATGTTTGTACTTTCAAAGAAACTCGACTCAACCACTTGTTAGGTCTCTTCAATGGATTTTTCCATCCTACCTGGCAAATCTTCCACTGATTCTGGAACCAAATGTGGACCGTTTCTAGTGGAGGAAATTTCTCTGACTCTCTCCAAGTTGTCTATTAATACGAGGACCAACATGTCTTCTCAAGTGACACAAAGCCAAAGAAAAACTGCCATGAAATATTAACAACTCGTTGATCACGATCGTCTTCATATAAGAACAAATCTTTCTTGAATCCACCGTACGTGAGAAAATGATAGAAAGTCAAGCACCAACCATCACTTTCAATATTAATCAGCATAATATGATGACACCTTCTACAACATAACGGATAGAGTTGTCAGGCAATTGCTCAGAGAGAGAAAATAGATTGGATCGCCTCTTTTAGATTAAAATCATTCCAGAGGGTCTGGTGCTCACATGATTTTACTAAGACAAGCAAAAATGACAATCCCGAGTCCTAACAACTTTGTTCTCATGATTCAAGGGATCCTTTACAATTAATGCTTTCATCAACAGAGAGATCACATGTATCTATTTTGTCAGTGACTTTCCAACTTATTCTAGATGAACTCCAGCTTGATCCCATAAAATTAAATTTCAGAAATGGATTATTGTTGAAAAAGTAGTTTATTTCGCACTTTGCTAAGGTTGTGTAAACTCTTTATTCAAAACCTGTAAGCCAGAAATGACAATTTTTCTCCCAACTTTCTTTTGACTCAATATTTTTTTCTTTTTCTTTTTTCCATTTTTCCCTGTTGGTCTAGAACAATTCAGTTTGGTGTTTTGTTTGGCTGCTGAAGGTAGTCTATGAAAGACAAAATATTGGTTTAAAGTTTTAAACAAAAGGACCACAAAAAGAGAATTAGGTCAAGCCCTTTGACTGGGTTCAACTAATGAAGATAGCCTACTATGCCATTAAAAAGAGTCACAAGTCACAGCCCATTATTTTCGACTGAGGTCCATTATTACCCTCCCTCTATGTTCTAGGTCACAGGAGAATGCAGTCATGCAATATGTGCTTGCACGTGCCATCTGGTAAATTCTAAGATAGTCCTTGACAGTGATTGATGACAGCCAATTGGAGACATCATGATGGTCATTGATACCACCAGAAGATGACAGAGCATTCAGGCTTGGTGTTTGTTGACAGGTAGTTGGATTTCTTTCTTTAGGGTTTGGTGGTGGAAGGATGTGATTTTGGATTTGTCAGCAATAAGCTATGTATGGGAAGCCTTGTCAGCAGTCTACAGCTAGGTATCAGTTAGAACACGGTATGTGGTTGTCAATGGTGGATTAGGGTAAGAGTTAGGACTTAATATTTGGGCAAGACATTTGATGAGGGTCCCTGTCAGGATTAGTTGGTCTCATTTCGAAGGCGGGAGGTGTAATGCTTAAGTCTTAATTATGGTCCTTTGTATTTGAAAATGTGCATATCTGTCTGTAAGTACTATTGTGAGCTTCGATGCTGGAAATTTGAGGTGATTTTAGTTTGGGTATGCTTCTGAAAGATGCTGGAATGCTGTTTTTCTTGTTCTGAGCTGCTGCAGATTTTCACTCAAGGTTCACTCGAGCGAAAAATAGTTCTAAGGGGAACAAAGTATTCCAAAACTTTGGTGTTTGAGGGAAATTTAAGGCCGCTTCAAATAGGAGAATTCTGAAATTGTAATGTTCAAGAGATGTTCAAACGGCACGTTAGAATGGCAACCTCTTTTTCTGATGCATAGCTGTTTTGATCGGGTTTTTGCCACAATTTTGATTACTCAATGGCCTGGCTACTCGACATTAAAATGAGGACTTAATTAAGGATACCTTGAGGCATTGCTTGTCACCTAATTAAAGATAAAAGTGTTAATCTTGATGAGGCTCTGGTTATTGAAGCCTTACGTTGTGTTTGGATGGGGTGAATAAAGGGGGAAGGGAATTTCTTTTCCCGCAGGAATAGAAATTCCCTTGTTTGGTTAGCTTTTGAATGGGAATAACGATTCCCTGAAAATAGTTATTCCCGATTTTACGGGAATAACTATTCCCACCGTCGAGCTGCCTTTAATTATTCTCGTTGCTGCTGGTAATTGTAATTCCCGTTGCTGTCCTTTTTCATTTCCACTGCTACCCTTTTATTCCCTCGTCCTGCTTCTCCCTCTCTCTCTACGATTTCGTTCTCCCAACCAAACACAACCTCGCTGCCTTCTCTTGATCGAACTGCTTCTGCTTCCACCGTGCTCTGTCCGTTCTTTGCTTCCGGTTGCTTCCAATACTTTGGTCACTTGACACAACTTGCACAGAAGGTAACAAATTTCAATTAGTAATTTCTAGATCGACTTCTCTTGAGAAATGATTGATTTTTCTGTCAAAACCTTCTTCGATTTAGGGTTTGTTGTTACATATTTATGAAACATTTCAAAGAGGTCATATTTGTATTTGGGTTGTGCGAGACCTCAGTTCGATTTGTGAGTTTCAAATTTCTGGGCTGTGCAAACTCCAATTCGTTTCTATTCTCTCTGTTTCTATTACAGAATGGATTTATTGTGTGGGCAAACCCCAATTCAATTTTCTGTTTGGGAACGAAAAATTTCCTGTGCTGCTGTAAGCAGCGTGAGCTGCTTGTGTGGGCTGGGTGTGTGTGTGTGAGAGGCGAGTGTGTGCTGGGTGTATGTGTGTGTCAGTAGCAGTGTGTGCGTGTGTGTGTGAGCAGTGTGTGTTGTGTGTGTGTGGAGTCAAGGACATCCAAAGAAAGGAAACGGAAGGTTAGTGTAGATGTGACATCACTATCTGATTGTATTATTCAAGCGGTCGATATTTTTAATACAAATTTCAAAGAGGTCTATCAACTGTTGAGCAAGAGCTTCCAAGCCAGCACACATGAACAAATGACGGCGCAATTATATAATCTACTGTCTGAAATTCTTGAATTACCCTTGAGTGAAAGGAATACAGTGTATATGAAATACAGACGTGATTCGGCACTTATGACGGGCTTGTTTAATCTTCCGCCAGGTCAGAGATTGGATTTCATCAAACAATTGGTACTGTAAAATATGTGAGGGACTTAATTGCTGCTAATCTGTTTTGTTAGGTTTGTTAAAATAATCTGTTTTTGAAATGTATGTATTATATTATATTCCAAATTATATTTCAACATGTATATTTTATGTTGGAATTTGTTGTTCTAGATTTTGTTACATATTAGATTCCAAATTTTGTTAGATTATATATAGATGAATTTGTGTTGCAGAAATGTTATTGATATATTCAGGTAAATATACATATATTGCAGAAATATTACAGAAATATTGTTGAAATATTCATGTAAATATACATATATTGTATAAATGTTGTAGAAATATTATTGAAATATTCAGATAACTATACATATATTACAGAAATATTGCAGAAATATTATTAAAATATTCAGGTAAATATACATATATTGTAGAAATGTCGTAGAAATATTGCAGAAATATAGTTGCAATATTCAAGTAAATATATATATGTTACAAGAATGTTACAAAAATGTTAAAATATTCAGATAAATATACATATTTACATGCAAAAATGTTGCAGGAATATCGTAGAAATATTGTTAATATATATATATTTGCACGTAATCATATATACGTATATATGTATATATATATTTTTACTTGATGTATTCATTATTTTATACACATTAATATATTATATACATATATATTATACGATATACGCTAAAAACATATATAATCATTAAATATATAATTATTTAAAAAATATATTATATAATATATAATTATATTTTACACATATAATCATTTAAATATTTATTAAATATGTATTTTATATGATAAACATAACAATTACACTAAATAATAATTTAAAATTATATATATATATGGGCAAAATAGTTATTATAACAAATTTTCACCTTATTCTTCATACTATTTTACAAACCAAATAATAGAATACTAATTCCCAACTAATTTTATTTCAACAACCAAACATAGGAATAATAATTCTCAACTCTATTCCTACCCTATTCTATTCCCTGAAATAACTATTTTATTTTTACCTTATTCTATTCCACCAACCACTTCAACAAACTTTCTCCATTCTCTCTCTCTCTCTCTCTCTCTCTCTCTCACCTCATCTGTCTGCTGTGCACAGATCCTTCCCTTCTTCTGTCAATCTCTTCTTTTATAAAGGAGGAGAGGTGGTGGGTGGTGAAGCTTCCAGGCTTCACCTTTTTTTTTTTTTTTTGATGAGGTGGTGCAGCCTTCCCTTTTTCTTTTCTTTTTTCTTCTTTTATTTTTTTATTTTTTTTATCCCCCTTTTTGAATGTTAAAATAATGTTCTTTTTAAATCCATTGCCATCCTTAATTTCATGAAAAATAAGTTTTGCCTTTTTTACCTTGGCTCCAAAATTGGCTGATTATATTGATAAAATGAAGGTTCCCTTCAATCCATTTACATGCTTTTATTCCAAAAATCCATTTTTAGGGTTAAAACACTGCACAATTAAAATACATAATTTAATTATGTCAATTAAATAAAATACTTGAAAATAGCAATAAATAAATAAAGATAAAAATACAATAATCAGTGTTCATATGTATTGAACCCGGTTTGTCTCTTGGGAATGTTGTTCCTTCAATGGTTCGTTCGGTTGGATCTGATGGGAACACCAGCTTGCATACAGGGATTATTTGTGCAGGAAACAGTTCAAATTTAAAATTGCAATCCAATTCTGTATTGCACAGTGATGATAAGGTCTCAGTGTTTTCACCAGATACTAGAGAAGAATTCAATTGAGATTGAAGAAAGGTATTGGATGTAGTCCTTAGTATTTTGGTCTCACTCCCATGGTGGAGGAAAATGGCACTATGAATCTTTTTGAGGATGCTGAAGTTAGGAGTGAAATGAATTTGAGGAATCAAATTGCAAGACTAAGGCTGTGAAAAGTTGGAAAGATAGGGAACTTAAAAGGCTTGAATGGAGTGTGAATTATTAGAAGGATTGAACTTCCTTTTCCCCTTTGGTTTGGTTTTTGGTTGACAATTGTGGTCTCTTGGGTGGTCCAGTTGGTTGTGCTAGTTTTTGTTTTACTTGGACATTTTCTGCCAGTTCATTAGGGGCAGTAAAAAAATTACAGCGCAAACTCACTGCAAATCCTTCCTGGTCTTCATTTAGTCCAGACCTCCTTGCTAAATCCATAATAAGAACAAAGAAGAGTTACCTATTCAACCATATTACATAGCCAAACATCACCTTCTTTATCTTGACCACTACCACAATACCAACCCATCGCAATTCCCAACAACCAATTATCACCAGAAAAAAGAAGAAAAAAATAGAAAAAAAGTCGGCCAATACTATAAACCCATCACATATGATCACTTCTAAATTGCCTTATTGGAAACTAGCCAATAGCCTGGCTATCAACGTGTCCTGTCATGACCTATAATGTAACATACACATAAAACTTACTTGCCAGATAATGTTGTTGCTCTAAACTTCCATAATCCACTAGACCACTACTAATATAACAAAGCTGCAAGATATACTAAGATTCAACATTCAAAGCAGCATGGATGACCTTTCAATTTACAACACAATACAGCAACATATATGACAATCCATTAGCCAAAATTTTCATTATTTAAGATCTTCCAATAAATAAAAGTTCGGTATGTCTTATATTGTAATCCTATAAACAAGGACATTTGTCAGCAATATAACCCATGGGTGTGCCCTCCTAAGCCTTCATATACAAAAAATATAGGTGGGCAAGTCACATACTATATTAAATCGTTGATTCTCTAACAAATTCCACGGTTGAAGTCCCTATGAAAGGAACGATTCCATACCATAGGAACTAAACTTCCTATAATGGAAAGCAAACATGTAGAGATTATCATGAATTTAAGTTTAAAGGTTACAATCATAGAGGTTTTAATTAAGGAAGGAGCATAATTTCACTTGCACAGTTTTCTATCTGAGGAGGAGAAATCTAAGAAATTAATAACAAACTGAAGGAAGGAATCATAATACGTACTTGCCTCACTAATTTGCAGATGAGAAATCTCGAATTTTCCACTCTAAGCAACTCTTTCTTTTCCCTACCCCTCTTTTTCTCTATTTTCTCTATCTCCTCTCTCTTTTACTTTGAGTTCTCAGCTCAAAGGAGGATTGACAAAGGCCTAATGGTACGTTTGGTTGGTGGAGTAGAATAATATGAAAATAAAATAATTAGTCCAGGGAATAGAATAGGGTGGGAATAGAATTGAGAATTGTTATTCCTATATTTAGTTGTTGAAATAGAATAAGTTGGGAATTAGTATTCCATTATTTGATTTGTAAAATAGTATGAAGAATAATGTAAAAATTTGATATAATAACTATTTTGCCCATATATATATATATATATAATTTTAAATTATTATTTAGTATAATAGTTATGTTTATCATATAAAATACATATTTAATAAATATTTAAATAATTATATGTATAAAATATAAATATATATTATATAATATATTTTTTAAATAATTATATATTTAATGATTATATATATTTTTAGCGTATATTGTATAATATATATGTATATAATATATTTATGTGTATAAAATAATGAATATATCAAGTAAAAAAATATATATACATATATACGTATATATGATTACGTGCAAATATATATATATTAACAATATTTCTACGATATTCCTGCAACATTTTTGCATGTAAATATGTATATTTATCTTAATATTTTAACATTTTTGTAATATTCCTGTAACATATATATATATTTACTTGAATATTTTAACCATATTTCTACAATATTTTTATGACATTTCTACAATATTTGTATACTTACCTGAATATTTCAATAATGTTTCTGCAATATTTCTGTAATATATGTATAGTTATCTGAATATTTCAATAATATTTCTACAACATTTATACAATATATGTATATTTACCTGAATATTTCAACAATATTTCTATAATATTTCTGCAATATATGTATATTTACCTGAATATATCAATAATATTTCTGCAACACAAATTCATCTATATATAATCTAACAAAATTTGGAATCTGATATGTAACAAAATCTAGAACAACAAATTCCAACATAAAATATACATGCTGAAATATAATATGGAACGCAATATAATACATACATTTCAAAAACAGATTGTTTTAACAAACCTAACAAAACAAATTAGCAGCAATTAAGGACTCTACATATTTTATAGTACAAATTGTTTGATAAAATCCAATCTCTGACGCGGCAGAAGATTAAACAAGCCCGTCATAAGTGCCGAATCACGTATACATTTCATATCCACTGTATTCCTTTCACTCATGGGTAATTCAGGAATTTTAGATAGTAGATTATATAATTGCGCCGTCATTTGTTCATATGTGCTGGCTTGGAAGCCTTTGCTCAACAGTTGACCGAGCTCTTTGAAATTTGTACTACAAACATCGACTTCTTGAATAATACAATCAGATATTGCTGTCACATCTACACTAACCTTCTGTTTCCTTCCTTTGGATGTCCCTGACTCCACACACACCCAACTCTACACACAACACACACTGCTCACACACACAGCACACACACGCGCACACACTGCTATTGACACACACCCCCCCCCCACACACACATACACCGAGCACACACTCGCCTCTCACACACATACACCCAGCCCACACAAGCAGCTCACGCTGCTTACAGCAGCATAGGAAATTTTTCATTCCGTAAACAGAAAATCGAATTGGGGTTCGCCCACACAATAAATCCATTTTGTAACAGAAATAGAAACAGAGAGAATAGAAACGAATTGGGGTTCGCACAGCCCAAAAATTTGAAACTCACAAATCGAACTGAGGTCTCACACAACCCAAACACAAATACGACCTCTTTGAAATTTTTCATAAATATGTAACAACAAACCCTAAATTGAAGTAGGGTTTGACAGAAAAATCAAACATTTCTCGAGAGAAGTTGATCTAGAAATTACTGATTGAAATTTGTTACCTTTTGTGCAAGTTGTGTCAAGCTATCGAAGTATTGGAAGCAGCTGGAAGCAAAGAACGGACAGAGCACAGTGGAAGCAGAAGCAGTTCGATCGAGAGAAGGCAGCGAGGTTGTGTTTGGTTGGGAGAACGAAATCGCAGAGAGAGAGAGAGAGAAGCGGGACGAGGGAATAAAAGGGCAGCAATGGAAATGAAAAAGGGCAGCAACGGGAATTACAATTACTAGCAGCAACGGGAATAATTAAAGATAGTTCCAAGGTGGGAATAGTTATTCCCGTAAAATCGGGAATAACTATTCTCATGGAATTGTTATTCCCATTCAAAAGCTAACCAAACGAGGAAATTTCTATTCCCGCGAGAATAGAAATTTCCTTCCCCCTTTATTCACCCCAACCAAACACAATGCTAGAATCAATCACCTTGGCATGTTATCATATTACCTTCAACACCTTTGGATTGCTCTCTTTTTTTTTCTGATATTTCTTTGAGGAAAGTCTTGCTCGGTCCTTTCTTGTGATTGTTCTTTCATTGTCTTAATTACTTCTGTAGTGGCCCAGCGAAAACGACAATCTTACTCATCCAAGGATTGTTAACCCAATAGAGGGACAGGCTCAAGAGTAAGTGGGAACTTGAGGTCAGCCTGGCATCCTCTAGACAACATTCCAACTGCTCAATCAACACTGCCAATGCACTCCAGCATAGATAATTATTCTAGATGCTGGCACTTCAGCCACCCCCACCCTATCATAGATAACCCTTGGAAGTTTCCCTCAATCACTTTTGGTAACTTGCACCAACTTCTGCCATCAAGTCACTTCCACAACAAACAAAAATGGAGCAGATTAAGCAAATCCCTCAAAGTTCTGGTAAACATTTTCCATCCCTCACAGTGAGACTTACTGGGAATGAAGATAGCTACATTAGCCCTATGCAAAGAGAGACGCAACTTGATCATTCCTTGTAGATTTGACCGAAACCAAAAAAGTGCATAAACTTCAACTTTCAAGCAATCAAAAATATCAACAGCAGCCTCCATAGATTCACAAATCCACATCCCCACCTCAAGCACCAGCCAATTGTACACTTATTTCCTCATTCCTCAAACACAACACTTCCTCTTGTTGTCTTTTCACAACTCAAGACAGCTTGCTCACCTTCAATCCAAATTTTGGATGATGGAAACATAATGGATAATAGCAAGAAAACAAGCCCATTAAGGGAGGAGAGGAATCTAACCAAGAGACCAAAACTGCAGGAGAAGACAGAAAATCAGAGAGCTTTGAGGAGTTGGGGGAAGGGAATGGAAATGAGAACGAGAGAGAGAGAGAGATAGAGAGAGAAAGAGAGAGCCCATCAATACCCACAGAGGAGGCATTAATGAGGAAAAAAAGAACAGGCTCCAGGGTTAGAGCATGAGAAAGAGAGTTGACCTTCAACAATTGCCCTGCGTTCCATATCCCATATGATGAAGGGATCACGTTGTTTGTGTTAGTCCTTACATCTGCGATGACCACAATATTCATTCACTTTTGGCTAAAAACCCATCTGATGTAGGCTGGGAAGAGGGGAAAGGAAATCAGAGGGAGAAGGGGAAACATGAGGGAGGATATAGAGACTTCATACCAACAAGCGAGGAAAATCCTGAAATATCCTCAACTATTCAATTTGTCGATATTGATAAACCAAGGAACTTAAGAGCATTTTTATAGGAACCTGACTCTTGGTCTAACTACAAACAGATTCATACAACATAGTCCCATAAAAATTTATATCAAAGTCTTCTAGATGCTATTCTTCCAAAATATCTACTTATGGCCTTTGCATATATAATACTAAATATAGTTGGAATAATCATATCAATAGTTGTATTTCTTATTATCTTCATTCTCAAATGTGAGCCAAGGGGATTATTAGCAGTGCCCTTTTTGGAGAATATTAATAAATTTCAGAAATAAACCACAAAACTGGTATAGAAACCTGAATACATCACATCCTTTTCCTTGCAAAGACAATTGATTATTTTGTTTTCTTGATATCCAGTAAAAATATTGTTTAATGCAAATATTAGTCAAAATCTAATGACAAACTGAAAGTTCGCAGAACTAGTATACACTGTTATAAGTATGGGTTACATGGATGTCCAGATCAGTAGCATCAATCCCATAGAAAGAAGAAGAGTAATTCCAGAAAAAAAAAAAAAAATTTGAAGAGGCAACAGTGTCTCTATAGTACCTTGCATCTTACAGCAATATTAATGGCATCTGAAGGTCGAACATCAAAGCTGATAGACTCTGATTCATTATCAACCTGCAACCACAGAACGCCCAACCTATTAAGTCTGTTCATATGTCAAGAATTCAGCCTGCAAACTTAAAGTCCAAACAAATACAATGTCTTATATGTGCCTTGGAGAGGTATATCCGAGCAAAATAAGCCTCATGCACTCTCCTAGTCACTCGAACAAGTTTGACCTGTGGCAGAAAAGAACATATCACTCAATAACAGAATAACTTGCTCGTAATAAAAGCGAATAACATGAATTTTCAATTGAATGAAACATCATTTCACTCAAAGGTCCAGAAGAGACAATCATGAACTTACTGCATATCCCATCTTCTCAACCATCTCCTTCACAACTTGATACATTGTTGGCCTAGCCTGTAAAACCTCATAAAGTAAATTTTAGCATATCCAACAAACCATATATTAGAAAATAAAATCAGCAGAGAGCAATTGGAAATTAACAGAGAGCAATGTCAACATGACTTCTACAAATGAAAAGAAACAAGCATACAATATGTAAATTGCGGATAGCGGCCATGAGCAGCACACTGGGCATCTCCACTGCAATAAAGACACCAGTAATTTGAGTAAGCAAAGATCTCAAAATAATGCAAGCGTTTGTTTGCAGAAAGGCATATATACATACAAACTATTATGGGAAGAAGAAGTCCAGTTCCATCTTCCATCTTTAGCACAATTGCAGGATGTGGAGCATAATCTGGTAGATGCCCTCCTTGACGGTTGTTATGGACACATTTCAGAAACCTGCCATCCCTCATCTTAACAGTGAAACCATCTGAAGCACTCTTCACCTCAACTACAAACATAATAATAATGAATAATTTGCTGCAGGAAATTCACAAACAAAAGAAAAAGGATGTCAAGATCCCCCTCTGCCCCAAAAAATTTACCATGAGAGGAATAGAAAGCATTTGCAAGCATGCTGATGCATCAGAAATACCTTCAAAATGCATCTGAGCAGACATGACCAACCAGTTACCAGTTAACATGCATACAACCCAACAGGCAACAATCATCTGTTGAGAGCACAAATCATTTTCTCACTTTTTTTCTCCCTAGATTCCCTCCCTCTGTGGAATTATGTGGGAGTTTCCATCTCTCTGAGTTTGCTTCACTGATGATTCAGTGCGAACTTCCCAGATAGGTTAATTTATGAGCTATAAGTAGGGGCCTTTAACGGCTCTTAGGTGACAGTCCACAATGCAATAGAAAGGGGGGACCACCAGAGCTTAACATGGAGACAAGTCAAAGAATTGCCGCATAGTATGAGGAAGGCCGAGGTAAATGTGGACAGAATTCAAACATGAGAGTAGTGTAGGCCACAATCAACCATAATATGTTGTATTTTCACTTCTACAATTTATAATACTCATCCTTTTGGTGTTTTTAGTAGTTATAAGTTATATAGGCAATTATTATCTCACAACCATCTTGATCAACAGTTTGGCATAAATGACAGGGAAGCAACAGCACATATACAGCACTATCCACGTATTATTTATATTATAGCATAACCATTGGCAGATATAGCAAATCATAAATAAAGTAGAAATCAGTAAAGCAAACTACAAATGGACTTAGATATCCATATCCATCCATACATGTTCACTCACCTTTACAGCATGTAAAGTAACAGGATTTCTACCTGCTTCAACAACACTGGAGTTGACATAATCCTCGTCACTGTCGCTAAAATTTTCTGCTCTGCTGCTGTTACCATTGGAGGAAGAACTGAAAGTACAACGAAATGAGAAACGCCTTTGGACATGAAATCCATTTGCAAGAATGCGTGCATCCGTTCGCCGTGCAAAGATAGGTTTGCATCCCCAGAACCCATTTCTCAATATTTCAGCCTTCAACAGGCACCCATTTACCAGCATTGCATGAACACCCACTTGTTTTGCAAGGAGAAAAGGGCAAATAACAGGACCTTGCAAGGTTCCCATAATCCTTCCTTTCTAGCCAAAATTTTAAAAAAAAAAAAAAAAACATTATATGACATACTTGTGCAAAATTAATAGAGATTATAAAACAGAGGTCCTTGCTTGGCGTTGGGTAATGATATTTATCCAGATTTTACTCCATATTTTCTCCGAACAAAATTCAGCAGGTTGAGATTCTAAATAACACAAGAACTTGTTTCTACTTCTGGCAATCTTACTCTAGGGAGATCATTAAGGCTTTGTTCGGATGGATGCAAAACATTTTTAGGGGAAAGTATTTTCATGATGTCCCTTTGTTTGTAAGACATAGCACAATAGAAAAGTTCTAATGCAAAATAAATTCCATCACTATCACTAACCTCATTGCTGCCACCCACTGTTACCACTACCACTGTTTCTGCCCCCACCACACCACTACCACCACTAGCCTTACCAACAGGTCCCCCCACTACCAAAACACCATCAGAACTACCACCCAGACCATTGCCACTCCACTACTAGTTTTTTCATCATGCTACTGTAAGTATTCTGGAAACATGTGTTTCACAACCAAAGAAAGGATAATTAGAGGGCAATTACTATTTTCAATGGAAATGTTTTCCCCTATAAAAAATAATACTCATGCTTCATATGTATTCCTATTTTATCAAAAATATGAAGAGAAAATAGAATAAATAGTTACTTGCCCCATTGTTTTGGATTGGCCAATGTGGCGATCATCCACCGATAATTTCGGTACAAATAGTACATATGGAAGAATAAAAAGTGGCTCTCAAAGCAACAGTATGGTGTTGAGTTCCCGAAGATCGCGCCACAAATTTTACGTACTCAGAGAAAGCACAGCAACTCTCTCCCCCCACCTCCCCTCCCACCCCTCACCCCAGAAAAATTACAGGGATCCTCTTTAATGCTCATCTGTCATCTCCCTCCATCACAGGTTTCCCACCTAATTGTCGTGTTTGTGCGCGTAGATACTCTGACCGAAATGAAGTTTAGTTATCATATCTATTGCAATCAATTCCTCATTTTCTGACAAGTTCTCTCGGTACTTCACACTATTTCAGGAAATCGTCGGTATAAAAGAAGCTTCGAATCCAATGGATTACTTTGATAAACCTACAGTAATCACAACCCCACGATAAACTTTACAGAAGGATAGAGATAATTTGAGAACAACGTGAATTCTAGCTTCAAATCTGAGATGCTTTATAGGCTCTTAAAATTTCTGACAAACGGAAGTTTACAGATTGTACTTCAAACCTCAGAGATGAGTACCTGTGACTCCAAAGATAAAAATTTTGAATTATGTTCATGAAAGTATGCACTTCATAAGTAAGCTCAATGATAATAAATTTGAGCTCGCCTACTGAATTTTTTTCGAGAAGTGATTCTATCGTAGGACGATTACTATCGGAGGGA
The DNA here is from genome assembly GCA_033239525.1 of Nepenthes gracilis. Taxonomy (NCBI): domain Eukaryota; kingdom Viridiplantae; phylum Streptophyta; class Magnoliopsida; order Caryophyllales; family Nepenthaceae; genus Nepenthes; species Nepenthes gracilis. The sequence goes on from BSYO01000004.1 coordinate 29,378,667, forward strand.
AAATATGAAAGCATTAGACGAACCAGTGATCGAAGATGAGAGACTCTTCTTCTCGAGGAGCGAAGATATTCCTAGGAGAATCTAGACTCCAGTGACGATGAGCGTGCGCCTAATAATAACAACCCGAGGAGAAATTGAATGTCAAAAATTCGATAATATAGTCAATTTATTAAAAAAAAAAAATCAATGCTTCGACTTCTCAATAAATAGTGGATGGCCGCTCATTTTAATCGTTCTAAAATTTTCATTTTAAAATATTTTTAAATAATGGATCGGGGATCGCCACTTATTTTAATCCTTCTTTTTTTTTTTAAATTTTTGATATTTTTATGGAATAAAATTATGTACATATAAATTTTTGTAATAATCTTTAATTTTCTTAATTATCTTGTATTATATACATCTTAACTCTTTATTATGTTGATCATATTTTTCTTCAGTATATTTATAATTCTATAAAATACTATTAAAAAAATTCATATATATACGAGTAAAAGAAAGATCAAAAATTCAAAAAAATAAGAACTACAATTGTTTCATGAAAAACTACTACCTAGTTTATAAATAATAATTTTTTACGTTTAGTGTTCTTATCTTATTTCTTGTTCTACTATTTCTTTTATTTTATAACCTATTATCAAGATGAAGGCTCTAGTATTATGAAAGTGCAGTATTATTCTCACAAAAAATTTTGATAAGTTTCTTTCTTAAATTAAATTTTTTTAATGTCTGATTTATAATTATTACCATATAATTATGTTATTGTACAAAAGTTAGCAATTTTTTTATTTTTAGAGGAAATTTTGAATAATATTATTAACTAAAATCATATTATATAAATAATTATTCCAATGATGATTATTTATTAAAAATGTCAAATCTTACAAAACTAACTAATTATATAGAATTATGTGAAAAAAATGATTTTCTTTCAGCAGCATTTTTAATAAAAATTAAAAGTTGAACATTTTACACTGAAAAGTCCTTTGGGTTAAAAAAAAAATCGTTATGATGAATTGAATATATATGAGGTTATAAGACTTCAAGAGAATTAATAACTATAATTCTGCACTCTAATTCACTATTGAATTTATATGGCTAGAAAATTATCGATTGGAAATGTTAGACAAATTATTTACCAATTGCCATGCCACAAATGTACTTTTGTGACAATAATATTGTAAATAAAATTTCACAAAGTTTTTCAAACATATATTATATGTTCTAGTGAGTAAATAAAAATAATGAGATTTTTAAAATATATATATATATATATGATATATTATTCACTAAAACAAATGCTATACCATTATAGGAAAATCATAAACGTGGACAAAAATACGATAAAATATGATGGCTAGACATTGCCTAGTAGGTTGAATTGGAGCAAGTCCGATTTTTATTCCAAAAAATTTGGATCCTACTCACCACAAAGAATAAACTAGAGGTTAAATGATGGAGGGACTCGCTATTTAGTATATCCTCTGACGCTTAAGTCATAAATCTTTATTCGATGGAAAGAAAGATAGAGGAATGTAAAGTGTGTGGATGCAAATGGGTTAGAGAGGATTGAGTGTATTGTGGAGGATATGACTCTGAGAGGTGCACTCGATAGAGAGTGGTTTTGAGAAGTATGTGCTCTTTAGGAAGGGCGATTTTATGCTAGTGGCACTCGTAAACAGGGTGGCTTTACAGGCTCTCAGTATGTACTAATGCCTGAGAGTTAAGGATGTGCTTCTGAATGCAAGGATTGCTTGATTGGGGGATCGATCTCCTCCATCGTAGAGGAGAGGGTATATTTATAGAACGAGCATCGGTTAAGCCATCCTTATACCTCACGGCTAGTGATAGCTATCTGCGCTTGGATCCACTGAATTGTATCAGTGATCACGATGAGCAGTTATAGCAATTGCTAGAGTTTAGGAATATTAGCTCTACTATTAGAGTGATCATGGGGGGCACTATATAGTAATTGCTTTCTGAGAAGATTTGTTGAGCCACAATAGTTGAGAGCGATGCGTAATCGTAGGGGTGCGATCATTGGGCCACATTTTGGTAAGCACTGCCTGCTATTATACACTAAGTTGTGAAGGCTGTCGGCTATTGAATTGAATGGACGACTACTGGGCTGGCGCATCATGTAGTCATAATTGCCCGTTTTCTATTGGGCAATTTTGGGTCAACCCACTTGAGCCAACCGTGTTGTCCTTTGGATCCTGGGTTAGGGAAGCGTCCTGCTAAGCTTTTGTTTTCTAGGCTTTTCTTCCTCTAGTAGGTTGGGTTTCTGGGCCGGCTTATGCCGTACCCATCATTGGCCTTCTATATTAGGAGGTTTAAATTTTTACCTCTCGATATGTTTACTGATGGGACGCTAGCTATAAGTCTACACGGGCATTCCTTTCCCAAGCAACCTGCTGATTCGTCGTTCAGTCAGTTAGGATTTGATTTGATCTTCTATGGAATACGCTAGCATGAGTAATCTCCCACATTGATTACCTATTGATCTTCTTCTCAACTATAAATGAAGGAGCTTTCTACACCTTACATCACAAACTGTTTTCACCAGCCAAGCAGTGTAAGAGTTTGAAGCTAGTATGGAATCTACATTGTCATAAGCCGAGATTGGAGAAATTGATAATCTAATATATTTGCTAACTAATGCTGTAACATCTCATAAGTTTTTGTTATATTTGTGGGTATTGATTATTTGGGGTGCTTGATATTTTATTATTTTTGGGCACTTAATTTAATTGAGATTTAAATTAATAAGTGGATACTTGGATTTATATTGGGGTACCTGAATATCTGTGTGGGCCATTTAGCTTGGAATATTATGGTGGATTTATCTTAACAAATTACTAAGGGTGGCTTGATTTGGAGTAATGTGTGTATGCTTGCGGCATGGTAGGTCGTGTAGTGCAGGTTCATGGTGTTTTGTGTGTGAACGTAGTCTGGTTTAGAGGAATTAAGGCACTTCACTGGGGGGAAGTTCAGTTGTTGTATCACATGAAGGGAGTGGATTTACTTGACGGCTTTCTCACTTAGAAAATTAAAGGGAAGGTATGTATTAAATGTGGTGGCCATTTTCCTTGGGTGTTCATACCTGTAAATCAAAAGTGGCCATTTTCCTTGGGTGTTCATACCTGGAAATCAAAGTCTATCTTGCTTTCTGTGATGTTTATAAAATCTAATAATCAAAGTGACAGACAGTGCAAAAGTTGAACTCTGTGGCGATGAATGCAAAAGAAGAGGAAAGCAAAAAATGAAGTTAAATCGTTAACTTTCCTTGGTTTGTAAATTGAATTTGTGACTTTTCTTTTCTAATTTGAAGTCAGATTGAGGTACTAAATTGATATATAATGTTTAAATTAAAATAATTATCCAAACTATTATGATAATTGTATGCTTCAAATGAGGCACTAATGCTAGATTTTTTAGTTTGGTGCGTAATAGGCGTATATGGTGGTAGCAGTATAGCTGGCACTCGAACGTAGGAGGGGGGGCTCATGCATGTTTAATAGTAAGATTGGCACTTAAAGAATACATGAGTTATGCATGAACTTATTTTAGACAATATTTTTGGGCCTAATACACATATGAAGTGCGCTAATGCGTATTTGTTTAAGTGACTTTCTGCTTGAAGGGTGCACTTAGGTCAAAATTGGTCTTTACGGTTAATAAATACGTGACTAATATACATATGTTAGTATATGTATATAAGAGATTTAAGTTACTTTTAGTTCATTTTTGCATGAATTTTGAGAGAAGAGAGAGAATAAGAGAAGGAGAAAAGAAAGAATAAATAGGAGATTTGGAGCAAAACTTTTAAAATTTACATTACGATAAACAAAATTTTAAATTTTATTCTTTATCGAGTTGCTAAAATTTTAAAAGTTTCTTCTTCATGGTAGTCTAAAATTTGATATTCATGCTTACAGGTTCCATGCAAATGTTCAACCATATTATTTTGATATTTAGATAGCTTGTATGCCCTTTATTTTTATGTTTTCTCATATTTTGATGCACATTATTTATCTTCATGTATTGTTAAAAAATATCCTAAAATTTTTTAGGTATGATGAAGAATGTATTCTCATGTCTTTATTTATTTATTTTTGCAAGAACTAGTAAATCTCTACAATGAAATTATGCCTTTTATTTCTAAATATTTGTAAAGGTACATATATTTTGCAGATATTTTTACATATTTCTTTTAGATAAATCATCATAAGGAATTGAAATAAAGTTTTATAATCCTGTCGTAGGGTCGTACATTTACTTGGTTTTATGCATTGTTAACTCATAGGACTTAATGATGTGTTCTAGATTCGTAGGGTCATACATTTACTTGGTTTTATGTATTGTTAACTCATAGGACTTAATGATGTGTTCTAGATTTAAATTGCTGGCAGATTAAGGTGTCGTTTGGTCATTGGGTCAAATTAAAGTAGATCTGATTTTCGTACTCTGTGATCTGAATCTTATACACCACAACTAAAAAATAAGAGGTCAAAGAATTGATGGGACTCGCTTCCCCATTTATCTTTCGACGCTCAAATTAATAATCTTCCTCATAAAATGAAAGATGTAGGGATAGAGGAATATGAGTGATAATACAAGAAAGTAGGCATTTGAGTCTGACTCGGATGTTACGCTCAATGTGGAGCGGCTTCGATATTGAGGGAGCAAGAATTGTGAAGGAATTCTATGAAAGTTTAGCGGGTAGAGAGTGATCTATTGAGAGCTCTTAGAAGTAGCGTTTGTGGGCTAATATTAGCGTAAATGCAAGCGTGCCTTTAGAGTCTACCTCAAGAGGCTTTTATAACCTCTGAGTCAATTCAACCTTACTTAGATGCCAAGGCTGACCACCAATTGGTTTGTGCAGATTTGGTAGGCTAGTAAGGGGATTGTGGGCGTCGATTAATACAATCGTAATCAATTAAAGAGATTCCTTCTCTCTTTAAAGAGATATTATCCACGCCGGATATTAGGAATACTACTATGAGAGATCTGTTGAGTTGAGAGTTACCATTCCTGAAGGAATCGTGTTTTGGGACAATATTTGAAGTGTTTGCGGGTTAAGGTAAATGATCTTCAGTGTGCAGGGAGAGCACTGTGGGTTGCCCAGATTTGGCTATGGTTGGCTTAGGCTATCATGCCAGTTGTGGCACTATTTGTGTTAATGGTAGTGTTGACCGGCTCTTACGTCTATAGGTCAGATGCCTTCTGGGTTTACTGTTAGATCTGTGGATCTTTGTATAGGGTTAGCCCATTTTTGCCATTCCCATCACTTAATATAGTTTAAATTACATAATGTTATATTATATGATTGAACAGGTTGAGAAGTTAGATGTCAAATTAGAATAAATTTTGCCATATCTTAGTATGCATATTTATTTAAATGTTGTGAAACTATTAATCAATTTTATGTAGCATTGATTTTTAAAGAGCTAATTTTTGTTAAATTTTATGTTGACAATCCAAGTCATGACAATAAGTAATCTGTGAAATTCCTACTTGAATTAAATCTATATGGTTCAAATTATTAATGGAGGTCCTGGTTATTCATGCTTGTTTTCCTAAGCATGCTAGTGAATGGATTCGTTGATGGTATAAATCTTGTAGACTATGTGAGAAGTTGATAAATTCTTGTTGTTAACATGACATATGTTTGGTATGTAAATATTTGGGACTTCTCATTAAATTATGATTCTTGACGGTCTTAGCCTAACTGCAATTGAATAATGTTTGAATAGTATTCAAGTGCCTGGTATTGGAAGTATGAAGTTTAGGCAACATTTGAATACTATTTGAACGGCAACTCTAGGAATGCAGTTTCTATGTGTTGTGTGTGAGTTATGGATTGTGGAATAACTGAATATTCTAATTTGATGATTAGATAATTATGTATTTCGATGTATAAATTAAATTTGTTAGAGATATTTTTCTAATTGGCATATTCCATGACCATATGTCTTATTGCATCGATGTCGGGTTATAGGGTGTCGAGTTACAGTATCAATACATATCTGTTCTATCCGTTCCGTCCTCCAGTCGCTCGAGCCCGTCCAAAGCCTCCGTGCCCTTCGTGCGCTCGCTACCCGCTCGAGCCCAAAATCTAGAATGGTCGCCGCTCGCTGTGTGCCCACTACCCGCTTGAGCCCAAAATCCAGAATGGTCTTGCTCTCTGTGTGCCGCCCCGCGCTCAAGCGCCGATGCAACGGGCATATTTTTAAATACGAATTTTGAGCCATTTATAAATACTTGGCTTATTTTTTTGGAACCTCAAGGACTCTTGACAGACTAGTTTCATGCCCCATTGAGAAGAAAGTTATTCATGCCTCATTGATATTACTTCTCTTGAGAAAATCAAAAGCTACAACCTTGAGCTTCATATTCTAAATAGTTTTCTCATCATTTTTTCATTGCCATTCAAATACTTATATCCTTCTACCTTCGTTGGAGACGTCGGTGAGTTGAAGAAGGAGACTCGATCGTGTTCGGCAATTCAAGTGGCTAGAGAGGGAAGATTGACGTGAAAATCGGAAGGTATCACGTTCCGTTGCCGCAGGCAAATCTAAGGAGTTCCTTGGTAGGTATTATAAGACGGGAGTAAGTCGGCTAGGTTAGCCTCGTTACCACCCGGTCTGTAAGTTAATTTTCATAGTGCATTGCTTCCCTCGCCGTTGAAGCCCGGAGGATTTTTCTCGATTACCGTGGGTATCGAATTTTTCATTCGTCACTCAAAAATCATGTCTTTTTACTATTGTTTATGCTTGGTTATATTTTACATGTATTGGATATTTACTTTTTACTACTTCCGCTACTGTTATCGGAGTCAAAACTTAATCGTACACTTTAGGACAAAAAGTCCTTTTTTAAAATTTAATCCAAATATATTCTTGATATAGTAGCGCTTAGCACCTTTCACATGTTAGGTTTCAAAACGTGATGTTTGAATCAACACTTGAACACCCAATTGGTAGAATGAGAAACATTAACACAACATTAGAATTGAGTCCTAGGGTTATATTATCGAATCTAGCAGTCATAGTTGTTATTAGCTAGTTAGGACACTAAGTACTTATGTAACATGTTTTCACATCTGACCTTTTATTTGTATTATTATTAATGATTTTGTTGATTCTATATTATTGTTGAGTTTTAAATGCCTTATTCTCATTATAAAGATAGTTAAAGGAGAATGTGAGAAAACATTAATGTATTCATATATATATATATATATAGATCTATGAAAATTTATTATATATTTGTTTAATATCGAGAGTAACATGGGTGGAGGAACGTCAAACAATGTATGCATGATATCCTTTGGTGCTACTCGACGAGTGATGGTAAGGATACTTATGTAATTATCCAATTGATTGGAGTACAAATATATTGGTCTTTAGTTTACAATGGCAAAAATAAAGATCTCAAGATATTCATTAATATATCATATTCTTGTTGAGACCTCGAGTTGGTTGGAATTCTTAGGAAGTTCTTTGATATTATTAGGCTTTCATTATTTTGAGAAGATTTTAGCCAAAGATTATTTGGCGTGTTATTATACTAGCGTGAATTATTTTTTATAAGATGGTGCATTTTTTAATTCCTGGTTGTGATCCTTTTTTAATTTTAATGGAGCAAAAAAAAGGTCATCTTATATAATTTTCTATCATTCATGCATGTCATTTAATGAAAAGTGAGTGTTCAATAAACTTAACATATATTATCACCACCGTAAACAATAATATATCAACAGAAGAGATTCTTGTGATAAAAGAATTTGAGGATGAATTTTCGAAAGAGTTATTTGGATTGCTATTAAAAGGAGATCGAGTTTGAGATAGAGATAAAATCAAGATTGATGCCTATTTCTAAAACTCTATATGGGATGGCACCTTCAGAGTTGAAGGAGATAAAGAAGTAATTATAAGAGTTTGTTGGAGAAAGGCTTTATTTGGTTAAGAATATCACCTTGGAGCATACTAGTTTTATTTATAAAAAAGAATGGGTTTATGAGATTTTATATAGATTACCGAAAGTTAAATATGATAACCATAAAAAATAAGTACCTATTGTTGATAATAGATAATTTATTTGATCAATTATAAAAAATTTAAATATTATCAAGTATTGATTTTTGATCAAGGTCCTATCAATTGAGGATCAAGAAGAAGGATATGGTAAAAATAGCCTTTCAAACATGATATTGTCATTATGAGTTTCTATTAATGTCTTTAGAGTTAACAAACACCCCAACAACATTTATAGACTTGATGACTTAGGCATTTTAACCCTACTTTAATAAATTTATAGCAACTTCACCGATGATATATAATATATTCGAGGAATTACGAAGAACATGATGATCATTTAATGATCGCCTTGCAAACACTTTGGAATAAAATATTATATGTCAAGTTCAAACAGTAGAAATCTTAGCCTGAAGAAGTGGGTTTTCTAGGCGATGTGCTCTCTAAAGAAGGTATCTCCGTTGATTTGAAAAAGATCAAAGCAGTAACAAGTTGGAGATGACCAACAACCACAACGAAAGTACACAAAATTCTAGGATTTGTCAAATATTATAGAAAATTTGTGAAAATTTTTAAGAATTGCAATGTTGTTGACTCACCTAGTGCAACAGAAGGTGAAATTTTATTAGGATGAAAATTATGAAAGAATTTTTAGAAGTTGAAGGACAATTTGATGACCGCCTCAATCTTAACTATTTCAAAATGATTTGGAAGATATGTGATTATTTGTGATGCATTCAAGAATAGACTGGGTTATACATTAATGCAGTATGGGAAGGGAATTACTTATAGATTGAAACAGTTCAAAACTTGTGGAAAAATTTAGCTACCTACGACTTGGATTTACAATGCTCATATTCGCATTAAAAATTTTGAGATATTATCAATATAGGAAGAAATTTTTTAAAATAGTCAAACTATACAAGTTTGTAATATTTATTTTTCTCAAAAGGAGTCGAATATAAAGTAAAGGAGATTAATAGATCTATTAGAGGACTTTGATAGTGAAAGTTAATATTAATTGAGGACGACTAACATAGTAGTGGTTGCTTTATGTTGCAAGATAACAAATCTAATAACCTATTTGAGGATTAAAGAAATGGAGATACTTAATAGCTTAAAGGAGTACAATATTAAAAAGCATTACCATGGTATGCTTATTACTTTATCGTACTTTAAATATAATCAGAGATATTTAAAAAAAATAAGAAAATATAAATGGATTATCTATTTTTTATGAATATAACCAGAGACTTAGATAAGGAAGTTGAGAATTGATTTTAATATTTGGACTAATAGGGTCTTAAATTCTCAAGATTAGATATTTGTACCTAACTTTAAAGATTTAAATGAAGAAATTGTAATGGAACTCTCATGAATTGACAAGATATAGAAAGATTTGTGAAAGATCTTTTGATGGAAGAATATGAAAAAAAAATTAGCCTTTATAGAAAGGTGTATGATTTGATAACAAGTAAAGATGAAATATAGGAAGTTGTCAGATCTTTTGCAACCTATGCTTATCTCCAATTGGAAATCTAAGGATATAATAATAGACTTTGTGATAAGTTTGCCAAAAACATCAATGAATAATAACATAGTATGGGTAATTATTGATCAACTATCCAAATTTGCTCATTTATTGTAGTAAGGATGATATTTTTAAGGAATCATTTAGTAAGATTGTAATGCCCAGATATTTTTATCGAGGAATCTGAAATTTAATTAGGTAAATTTATTTTTTTTAGCATATAATAATAAAAATATTTATGGAATAATAATAATATAAATGCTTTACGTAATAATAGCAATAATATTAATAATAATATATATACTATATATATGTTTTACGTATAATAATAATAATAAAATCCCTGCCACCTCACCTCCTTCTTGACGCTTCTTCTCTGCCTTCCGTCCCCACCTTCTCTCTTCCTCTCGTCTCTCTCAATTCCCTGCTCTCTCTCTCGCTCGCAACGGCCTCCAGCGTGGCTGTTCCATTCGAATCTCCGCTAGAAACCCTAACCAATTTGCCTCAGTGTACCGGCCCGATTCCATTTGTCCCTTCACCATCCTCATCTCCATGGGCCTATTTAAGCACGACTCCATTTGGATTGCAGGAGGAAGAAGGAAGAGCCGAGCAGAGAGTGAGAGAACTGAGAGGGATTCTGCTGTTGATACTTTTGTAAGTCTCCCCCAAGGCCTTCCTTCGATTGTTGTTTCCATTGCCGTGAACGTTGCTGCCATTGCCGTCGTCGATAGTGCTGCTGTTACTGTCATCGACCTTGCTGTCGTCGCCGTTGTCGACCTTGCTGCTGTGCCGTCATCAACGTTGTCGTTGTGGCCGTGTCGATTTCGTTGCTGAAGCTAAAAATTAGCCTTAAGTTGAAGCTGAAGCCGAAGCTAAGCAACTATCAACTCAAGCCGTGTGCAAAAATCAAACAACCAAACAAGTGACCCCTCCATTGTCGTTTCTCCCTGAAATTTTGTAAGTGAATCCCATTTACTATCATTTCTACTCAATTTGCAAGTGACCCCTCCACTGTCGTTTCTCACTGAAATTTTGCAAGTGAATCCCATTTACTGTCATTTCTACTCAATTTGCAAGTGACCCTTCTACTATCATTTCTCCCTAAAATTTTGCAAGTGAATCCTCCTAGTGTCAATTTTCCATCCTGTTCCGCAAATCAGTGTTCCTCTTCTTCTCCTCTTACAAATTTCTTGTTGCTGTGAAATTAGGTGAATGTTGTTCAAAAGACAAAAATCGGACAAAGAATAGAGCACCGTGTTCTGTTTTGGGCCGAGGTTTTGTGATGAAAGGATGCAGTAATTTGGGGATTAAATGTGTTGGGGAGTATGTATACGGTTTATTTGTGTAGCCGTATGGGTGTATTTGAGTGTGTGTATGTGTGTGTGTATACGGTTGGGTGTACATATATACGTGTAACCGTGTTGATGGGTGTGGGGGTTTGTAGCGGTGTGTGTATGTATATACGTATCTATGGACCGTATGTGTGTAATCGTGTGTCAGTGTGGGTGTTCCGTGCGTGGGTCGGGTTGGTGTTGGTGTGTGTGTATGTAGGTGTTGGCTGTGTGTGTGGGTGGCGTGTATGAGCGGGTGTACGAGACTATGCATAATGGGTGTGTGGCTGTGGAAGTGCAGGAATACACTGTGCGTGGTATGTGGGCATTAGACTGTAGTGTGTGTGGTTGGCAGAGCTGCTGCCGTGTGTGAGTGAGTGAGTGTGTGTGGGGGTGTGAGCTGGAAATGGTGGAAAACTTGTCAGCATGAGTGTGAATGACCATGTGTGTGTAAATATATTTATGTGTGCATGTTGGTGCTAAGGCATTCATGTGTATAGACATATATGTATGCTTCAAATTATGGATGTAAGCACTCATAGATGACATTTATGATGTATATCTCTTGTATTAGAAATGTATGTTCTATATGTGTAAGTGGGTATATTGGTATATTTCAAATTTTAAGGATGATTATAGAATGAAATTAATGGTGCTGAATATTGTAATTGAAATCTTGAGAAATTATTTGGAAGGAAATCTAATAAAAATAGAGACTGTTGGCCTTAGTTATAGGTATTATAACACAACAGAATGGAAGAATAGTTTAATAGTTGCATTAAATAAAATATAATATCTCTGTTTGAGTTTATCTATTCTTCGTGCTGTGAGAAATTTCTTCATGTTAGATTTGATAGCGTGAGTACTGTCCCTGGTCAACACCGAACGATATTCTATTATTGATGTTGCAAAGCTTTCTTTGCGTTATACTTAGTGTGTGAGTATTTGAATTCGTTGGCTTCCTACGGTCAAGGTTGAGGAGAGCGTATAAAAATATTAAAGTATCTGGTCGAATGGGAGGCAATGGTACTTAAATGTGGTCTATGCTTATCTGATATTGATTTTCGTATCCTGGTGGTTTGAGGTACATTGCCTAGTTTGGTAGGATACTTATTACCATGTGAACATCGTAGATCATAATATCAAGAATATCATGGTGGGAGATTTTGGGTTTGACTTGTGAGATATCTTTCGTACCGGGTAAGGTCGGAGCAGATGAGCATGCTCGGGAGATGTCTGTACTTTGTTTGGCGAGTCTCCTGTGAACCATGGATTTTAGTAGGAAGTCAAACTTGTGAGCATTGGTAGTCTGTGCAAATACCCAGCCGTCGAGGGATATATGTAGCCTTTGGTTCACAGTGGCGGGATAAGATTCAGGAGTTTTCTTGTGATTTTCTATAATTGTGAGTACCTCATAACTTGTGTTGGTAGTATCCTTATGTGGATTCTGAGATATTCGAATTCGGTGGAATCCATATTGGTTGTTATCGTGATTATGTTGGTCGTTCTTGCTGACATATGGACCAAGGAAATCCCCAATCATCGTTGATGTCGGATTCTAGGGGATTACCATTGATTATTGGCACTCTGTAATTTTTTGGATGTGCGGGTCAAGTGGGACCTATCTTGGCTCACCCTTATATTTTTTTGGCTCCAGATTGAGTAGATAGCATCTAACTCGGTGGGAAAGATATTCGTATTACAGGAAGAAATTTGAGCGAGAAAGAAGATTCGGATAGCCAATTAATGAATTTAAGTTGTCCTGGAGATTTATGTATTTTCTTTTGTTGAGTTTATTTCTTCTTAGTATATCTTTGTGGATGATGGATAAATTTATCATGTTGTAGTTAAATCAAAAGAATGAAATTGTCTGGAATATAAAATGGTTATATTTTGTTTAAAATTTGTAATCCGTGTACGGCTTGAGCCATGTGTTTGAATATTTAGGTTTGGGTTATCACATAGATTGTATATAAATGAAATAGTTTAACTTTATGGGATCCCAAATTCAATTGCATCGGATCAAGATTCACAGTTTGTATATAAACTCTGGTAGAATTTATATCAGGAGTTGGTCACCAATTTGAAGTGTAGCATAACTTATCATTTAAAAATAGAGAGCTAATCAAAGTGAATAATTTAAATTTTGAATGACATATTGAGAGTTTCTATTTTAAAGATGAAAGAAAATTAACACAAGTATTTAGCACTGGTTGACTTTTCATATAATAATAGTTATTAGGCATGTATTGGTATGGATCCTTTTAAAATATTGTATGAAAGAAAATATAATTTTCCAATTTATTGAAAAAATTAAGAGGTAGGAAACTTTTCAAATGAGAGGTAACTTAAGAAACATCAGATAAAATTTATTTAATTTGATATTAGTTTTAAGTTACTCAAAGTTGATAAAAGAGTTTTGTGGATTGTAGAAGATCTGAATTAAACTTTAAAGTCAATGATTATGTATTTTTGAAGATATCTCTATTAAAAAAGTTTTTAAATTTGGATTGAAAAAAAAAAAAATTAAAGTGTAGGTTCATTGGACTATTTAAGATTTTAGAAAGAGTCATAGAATTGGCTTATAAATTAGCTTTACTTCTAAGCCTAGATTATATCCATAATATCTTTTATATCTTAGCTTTATGAATATATCTATAGCCATTCACAAATTATTGAGTATAAATCATTGATGATTAATAATGATTTAACATATATCAAAGAACTTATTTGAATTTTAGAAAGATGAGATCAAATACTTTGCAGTAAATTATTTCCTTGGTCAATGTGTTATGGATAAACCATTCATTCAAATAGGCCACATAAGAGTGAGAAATAAAATCCAGGAGAAGTAATCCCATCCATTTCTCCAATGAGGTTTGTCAATTTTAGAGATAAAATCTTTATAAGGATGGAAGAAATATTAAGTATATATACTAAAATTTATTTTATTGACGTTAAATTTAATTAAATTGATAAATTTATAGGTTAATTGTGAGTTTAGATTAAAAAATTACGTGTTAGGAAAAGTGAGGAAGGCCCAAGTAGTGCCTATGTAATGCTTCTTGCTTTTTGTTTATAAATTATAATATCATCAGAATAATTTTGGGTTCAAATTAAAAAATAATTATATATTAAAAATTTAAAAAAATTAAAATTTGGAACTAGGCTTGGCCCCTAAGTACTACATATGCATATTTTAGGCAGTTTAGTCACATTTAATTGTACTTGATAGATGTAGATGCGTATTTAGGATAGAATGTCTATACTTAATACGTGTGAGGGGCACTTGTGCTTTGCTTGGATTGTTCATTAGTGTATGATCCATGCCTAATGGAACATGTGTGTTTATTTTTTATAAATTGGTATTTTGGCTGATTTTGGCTCATTCTTGATAGATTTTAAGAGAAGTGAAAGAAAGAGAAGAGAGAAGAAGAGAGAGAAAGTAGGAAAATAAGAAATTGAAGGTAAATCAAGAGTACTTTAGATGAAATCAAATATTCGAGAAGTGATAAAATTAAATATTTTTTAGTGTGTGATCCAAGTATTCTTTTTCTTATTACTATTTTTTTTATCTTTATAAATATTTATTATTTTAAATACGTATACATATAATATTTTATAAATAAATAGTTTATATATTATATATATATATATATGTGATTTTATTGTCATTCCACGAAGCATGCCATATATTTGATAGAAATAAGTTGAAAACTTCACAGAAGTTAAATAATAGGAATATTTTCTTCAATATAAGAAAATATAAAGAGTATGTCTATATTTGAGTTTTTTATTTAAATTAATAAAATATATTATGACATATTCTAATATATTATGATAAAAACTAAAATTTGAACATATTATTCGAGGATTGAAAATGGCATTTGGCCCAATTTATAGGATTATATATATGATGTCTACTAGCCGATCTTAAATTGTAGCATATAACATTTGATTATATGAAAGTATATATAACCCAAGTTTCAATATTTACGCATTTGTTGATGGGTTATTATTAATCCTTAGTCCCTTAAATTTTTAGCATTATTTAAGTATATTCAGATATTATTTAATTTATTAAATTAATTACCATTTTAGATTATGT
The DNA here is from genome assembly GCA_033239525.1 of Nepenthes gracilis. Classification (NCBI taxonomy): domain Eukaryota; kingdom Viridiplantae; phylum Streptophyta; class Magnoliopsida; order Caryophyllales; family Nepenthaceae; genus Nepenthes; species Nepenthes gracilis. Next base: position 29,393,676 of record BSYO01000004.1, read on the forward strand.
ATGATATATTTAGGAATTAATATTATCATTTTCTAATTATTTGACCATGTTATATTACAATATGTTTATATATTTATGTGTGCGTGTGTATTTAATTATAAAAATATATATACTTTATTAAACAATTAGCTAATTTTTACTTTTATTTTGCTAACCTTTCAGATTATTGGATTTAAATTACACGTAAGTATTCCCATAAGTATATATATATATATATAATTAAATTATATATATATATATATGTATATATATCCCCTAATATGTAGGATCACTTTGTGGATCTATCTAACCAATTTTCAGATGAGATTATATATATATGATTGTACATAATTTATATATACAGGATTACTTGATCTCCAATCAATTCGAATGATGTATGCTTCGATTATATGTTTAAATTATAAGTTACTTTAAATGTAAAATTAATGGTACTTTATTATTTCAATTGGAGTCTTGTGTGATTAGTCAGGATGATTGAACAAGATATATAATCATAAGTTTTGTCCGATAGTGATGGAATAAGAAGCATTTTATGGTCTTAGAAATAATGTTAGTATATTGGGAGGGTTGGTAATAATCGAATAAAATGTTAAGATTGTTGGTAAAATATTGAGTCTATTTCCTTTTTTTTTTTTTTTTTGTCTTTTCGTGGTGATCAATTATTTATATTGATTTAGATTATATGCATATATTTTATTGATATTTTATAGATAAGTAAATATGGGTATATGGAGTTTTTATAATATCAAGATTAATAAGAGTTTGTGAGTATTTAGAATACTGTATACTTTTTTGATACCTATTCCAATCTGAATAGCGAAGTGGCCATTGTAAAGAATAGTATGAGATATCACAATGGATAAGCATTATAGGGGATATGAGTATACTACGAGTATAGCCTCTAAAAATATTGTATAAATAGTGAGGATACCATAAATATTAAATAATCGTATAAGATTTATCCAATCGTTAGGGGTGTAATTATGCGAACTTTAGCCTACTATGGCAAATTAAGGTTCATGAAAATTTTTGTTATCTCATGTAGCAGTGACATTATGTTTAGTTGATATTTAGATTTGATAGAATTTCTATTACAATCCTAATATCTAGTTGGCCTTCTGGCCCTTATGTCATGATTACAATATATCATTGAATCTTCAAAATTTATTAGTATATTGTATGTTATTATTTATTTTTGTATATTTAATATTATCATTTAAAATATTTACTTATATTATGATATTATTAATTATATTTATTTATTTATATTTAGCTCATTTTTATGTTTTTTTTTTTTTTATTTCAAATTGAAAAGACAAAGATACTAGTAGGGATTCGTGTGATTGATGTTGGGTATTAGATAGAGGTGATTACGAAGTTTAATAGTTTATATTGAGAGAGAAAATTTTTTTTATTTATTGGTGTTTCTTTTTTAGAGAATGGATTGGATATTTATTATTGGATATGTGTTCCTTAGTTTACATGGATGTGCTTGATATTTTATTTGCCCTATATTTTCTAGCTTAAGAAAATGTTTGTAAATTTATAATTTGATATAAAATTTTTAGTTTGAATAAATAAGAATTATTATAAAGTATTGACGGAATATATTTAAATGTATATTAATATATTTTTATAAATTAAATATTAAATATAATATTTACGAGTCAAAAAAGTAACATTTAACTTTAACTATATTAAATAGTATGTAGTTGGTCTATCTACAAGTTGTAAATAATATTGAGTCATAGGTAGTGTCACGTGACCTTTGACTAAGTAAAAATAATTATAACTTAAATTTTAATATTTGACTATTATTGGTTAGATCATCACTGATATTTGATTCTTATTCAATTAAAATCTTTTCCATGTTGTATGTTTTTTTATAAGTTTGGTAGTTTTTTATATATTTTGTATTTTTATACGGTTAATCAATTTTCGCATTTCGTTTAATTTTAAGCCCTTACTTTATTTTGGCATGTTTAATGTTTTGATATTTATATATGGTTTTCATATGCTTTATTGTACTTATGATATTATTGACATTTTGGTTTTTGAATCATAACTATCCTCTTTGTATCTTTATTTATTATATCTACATATAGATATATAATTTATACATAGTTTATTGAGTGTTAAATTCACTCTTACTATATGTTTGTTAATCTTTTAAATTAGCATGTTTAGATATACCTGTACAATTTTTTTGGGACAACGGAAAAGCTTTTAGATGGAGTAATTTGGAATGATTTAGATAATGTGAACGTATTTTCAATTGTTTAGATTAGCAACTCGTTATTTCAAGTCTAAAATATTGTCTATGGTCTTTGACTAAGGATATTATTTGAATTCAGTATCATGTTGAAATTTATTGATTTGCACTTTGATATCGATTTAATATATGTTTTTCTTACTAATGGTCTAAGTTGAATAATTAGTGATTATTTGGATTCCACTTTTTAGTGTAATTTTTTGGTCATGTGCTTGGATATTTATTTATAATCATACCGTTTAATGGTATTTATTATAGTTTTATATTCTAAAATTGGTTTAGTTAAAAGGTAGTTAACTAAATTATTAATTTTGAGCATTAAATTATGACTTTGGTTATGCCTATTAAATTAGAGTCTAAATTTGATCATAGTGAACTTGGATTTGGGTTTTGTGATGGGAGTGTCACACAAATTGTTGATATCATCGTTCTCCCTTAGATTTCAAAAACTTCATTCGTCATAACATCCAACATGTGTTAATAACAAATCTCCTTAATTTTACTTTAATATTGTTAACCAAAGACCAATGTAACTCATGGCTAGGTAAATACCATAAAGTCTGCAACTACCTCTACAGTTTCTCTCAAAGGACTTTACTCATATCATGATCATATTATCTCCACTGCCTCTCGACCTGATGCACGATATATCAGACTATATAATAGTAACAAGACTATAAATATCTCACTAAATAATCTATCAATATTAATTCACCAAATATAAAATTAGTATAAAAAATGCAAGTGCGTGTTCTTATCAATTGAGATTTCATAAAATCATATTATAGGCATAATCAACTATTTAACATTCCCAAATTGTCATGTAATGTGCTACTTTTAATGTCCAAAATTGACGTTAGAATGACGTTCAAATATCACCTTCCACGCCATGAAATAGAATCCATATTGAATCAATTTAGACACACATAAATCCACATTTTCATTAACTATTGGTATAGAACAACATAGGATCGGTATAATAAAAGTCCCCAGCATCCCATATTTCACGTGCAATATACAAATATGCACAAACCCTATGTGGTACTAAAATGACGTTAAACACTGCTCTAATGTTTTATTTCTAAAGTCTTGCAATACTCGAATCTAACATGCATGTTTTCATCACCCTGACTATATAACTGATTCCTCAATAACATACGAGTAGAAGACATGAAAAGGTGGGTAAATCACTTACCTTTTCCTTTTCTTTTTTTCTCTTTTCTGCTCCCTGTTTCCTCTTCAATTTTCTGATTCTTTTGTCTAAATCATGCATATATAAAGCCCAGGTAAATCCCAATTCGAATACACTCTGCATTGGCTGAGGAGAGATCTGGCTGAAATCGAATGGAGAAAATCAAAGAGAGGGGAGTTCTGGCGAGGGAGCAGGGAGGACGAGACTGAAGAGGAAGGAGCAGACAGGAGAGAGGAGAAAAAGGGAGTCAGGAAGAGAATCAAAATATTCCTTGCCTTTTCATTGAACAGCATACGTTTTATACAATAATTGGGCTGCAGGCCGTGTAAAGGAGCTAACTGAAGTAAAACAGAAACAATGATCATAGCAACAGTGAATGTGTGTGGCATGTGCAGTGCATGAAATAGAAACAGAAGCATGAATGAAACAAAAGAAAACAGTAATATGTGTACGCAACCGAAAACAACAGAATGTAACTAGTTAAATGTAATCTCTGAATTTTAGTGGGACCCATGTAGTTCGGGTGCCTTGTCGACTGGGCCGTGTAGCAATTGTTGGAATAAGAGGTGCCGTTTCTGAAGGTGGATTGTTAATGCTTGTAACATTGCCTTCCCCATTGAACATAACCTTATCCTCAATGTTAAAATCCGGAAAGTCTTGACAGAGGGCATCGACGTCTTCCCAAGTGGCATCCTCGATGGCCTGCGTATCCCATTGAACAAGGACTTGTGAGAGAGCTCGGTTGTGGCGGAGGATCTGCCGAAGGCCCAGAAGTCGTTTGGGACGTAAGAGCGGCTGGGATCCGAGTGTTGCAGTTGGCAACTCCAGCTGTTGTTCATGGTTTGGCTAACATCTTTTGAGCAACGAAATGTGAAATACATTATGTATCTTGAACTCTATTGGTAGCTCTAATCGATAGGCATTGGCACCCACACATTCTAAAATGTGGTAAGGCCCATAGTAGCATTTGGCGAGCATGTTGGACTGTCGGTGGGCGACAGTAGACTGCGGGTATGGTTGAAGCTTCATGTAGACCAGATCCCCAACTTGAAACTCCCTGTCCATTTGTCGTGCATCATCCTGATTTTTCATACGGGGTTGATCTGTTGTAGGTTTGCCTTGATGCCAGCAAGAGCAGAGGTATAAGCAGTGAGCAACTCGTCAATAGAGGCCAAGGGGGATGAGCCTTGAACATAGTCGAGCAGAGAAGGGGGTGGACGTCTATATACCACTTCATAAGGACTCATTTTTTATGGATGAATGCCAAGTTGTATTGTAACTCCACTCCACTCATGGAAAATACTAAACCCATGACGATGGCGATTATGTGGCAAAACAGCGTAGGTAATCTTCCAGACAACGATTAACAACCTCTATTTGCCTATCTGTTTGTGGATGGTACGCGCTGCTGGTGGCCAGGCGGGTGCCTTGTGATTTAAAGAGTTCTTGCTAGAATGTACTCATGAAGATAGGATCTCGGTTGAAAATAATGTCGGAGGAAAATCCATGTAGACAACAGATATCCTTTACAAAAACCTTGGTAAGCTGTCCAACCCTAAAGTGGGTGCCCAGGGGTGAAAAATGGTTGTATTTAGAGAGGCAATTGACCACCACCATTCTAATAGTCTTGCCGCGTGAAGGGGGAAGATGTGTGATGAAATCCATGGAGAGAGAGTCCCATATTTTACCCGGAATTGGCAGAGGTTGCAGCAAGCCTTGTGGTGCCCTGTTGATCGGCTTAACCTGTAGGCAAACTGGACAGTTGGAAATGAAGTCTGAGACCTCTTTTCACATATGTGGTCAGTTGAAAGTTGCAACAATCCGGGCAAGCATTCGTTGGACCCCAGCATGTCCACCGAGAGAAGAATTATGGTATTCAAGTAAGATAAGTTCTTGAAGTGCCGATCGGCTAGAATCAGTATTCGGTTGTTGTAGAAAATGAGGCCATCTCTTCAAGTGTAATTCGGATGATTTTCTGGGTGTTCCTAAATTTCTTGAGCGAATTGTGCTACCCAGTGTAATACTTACGCAAGGCTGTTAGCAAAGCTATGACTGGTTGTGAGATTTCTTGAAGGGCCAGACATGAATCGATCGAGATTCTAGAGAGTGCATCAGCTAGGCCATTGTCACGGCCTGGCCAATAAACGACATCAAAATCATATCCCATTAACTTTGTAATCCATCGCTGTTGGTCTGGTGTGTGTATGGGTTGAGTTAATAAAGCCTTGAGTGGTTGATGGTCTGTTTGGATAACAAATCTAGTTCCCAGTAAATACTGCTGCTATTTCTTCACTGCCTCAGAAACAACATAAAGTTATTTTATGTAGGTGGAGGTTCCTTGGAGCTTCAAGCAGATTTGTTTACTAAAGTAGGCAACTGGGTGTCCCTTTAGTAACAAAATGGCTCCAACACCATGTCTAAAGGCATCTATTTGAACTACAAAAGGCTGAGAAAAATTCGGGAGGGCCAGGACCAGTGTGGTGGTAAGAGCCTTCTTGAGTGAGGTGAAAGCCTACTCTGCTTCCGCCGTCCATATAAAAGAATTTTTGCGTAATAGTTGGGTTAGAAGAGCAGAAATTTGAGCATAGTATTTGACAAATTGGCGATAGTACCTGGACAGCCTGAGGAACCCACGCAACTGTGACACACTTGCTGGTGTTGGCCAATTTTGAATCACTGCTATTTTTGCCGGTTCTACTGCTATTCCATGCTCAGAAATGATGTGGCCCAAGTCTAGTTTTGATGAAATCAGTTCGTCCACAGTAGGGATAGGAAATCTGTCCTTAACAGTGATAGCGTTGAGGGCTCGATAATCTACACAAAATCGCCAACTTTCACGTTTTTTCTTGACAAGGAGTATTGGGGATGAAAACGGACTCGTGCTTAGTCTGATAATACCCTCATCTAACATTTGTCAGATCAGTCGCTCCATCTCAATTTTCTGAAAATGGGGATACCGGTAAGGCTTCACGTTAATTGGTTTTGCATTTGGTTTAAGGGAAATGCAATGGTCAGTGGAACGTTGTGGTGGCAATCCGTGAGGAATGGAGAAAACATATGCGAATGTTGTGAGGAGGCATTGAAGAGCTGTAGCAAAACTGGCCGGCATATCAGATGGTATTGGAGTGACCCCTGGAATTGTGGAAGGAGTAGTGTCCAATGGAGTGTCCAAAACAGGGGTGACAGTGAGTTTGAACTAGGTTGCGAAATAATTGGTAACCTTGCTGCGTTGAAGTTGTCCCAGAGTCATGGAAGAGGTGAATGCTGTTTGGAGACTGTGGAGAGTGAGCTGTATTCTAGCATATTCAAAACTCATCTATAAAGCCTTATAATCGAATAGCACTTGTCCAATTGTGGCCAGCCATTGAACACCAAATACCACATCTGCTCCATAAATGGGTAATAAATAGAGATCTACCTTGAATGTGGACTAATCCAAATCAATGGAGACGTTAAAATATATACCTTCGCACTGCAGGGAGTCTTCGTTGCCAACAGTAACGTTAAGGTGTTGTGAGGGTCCAATGGTCAGTCTCAAATTTTTGGTTAGCCTTATCTAGAGGAAGTTATGGGTGGAGCCATTGTCCACCAAGATGATTACAGATCAGCCCCCTATTTGGCCTTGCAGGCGCAGTATGGAGGGAACAAAATGGCCTTCCAAAGCATGTAAGGAGATGGTTGGAGTTGCAGTGGAAACTGCAGTAAGTGCTTCTGTGTCCAGTGAATTTGCTGACGACAGTCCGGTGTCCACAGATTTGTCTTCTTCAAGTAGATGCAGTAACTCTGTAGATGAACTATCATCATCCACCAACATACGCAAGAACCGTGGTGGTTTACAGCGATGTCCGGGTGAAAATTTTTCATTGCAATTGATGCATAATCCACGCTTCTGCTAGGCTTCCATTTCAACTAGTGTTAATTTCTTGATAGGTAGCCGTGTAGGATACCTGAAAGAAGCAATTGGAGCAGATCTAAGTGGGGTCACAAGGCTGTGTACGGGAGGCTTAGAGATTGGAGGCCTTTGTCCCGAAGAACGCCCTAATTCAAACTTCTCTTCCACCAGCTTAGCCATACCCATAGCTTCTGGTAACGATATGAGCTTGAGCAACAAGAGTTTGCGACGAATATCATCTCGTAGTCTCGAGATGAAACAATTCAACAAGTTTATAGTGGTGAGTCCAGAAGTATGGATGGATAGAGTCTTAAAATCTATCATATACGTGGTGACAATTGAGGTTTGTTGAAGCTTGTAAAGTGTAGCCTCTGGATTTGAATAAGTGGATGGCCCGAATCTCAATTCTATATCACGAGCGAACAACTCCCAAGTGGAAAGTTGCTTGGTGGCGAGCATCCACTGATATCATTGGAGCGTCGCACCAGACATGTAAAAAGCAGCTATGATCGGTTTCTATTATGGTGGAGTTCCATGGTAGTGGAAGAATTGTTCAATCTGGAAGATCCAGTGGAGAATATTCTCCCCAGCAAAAAATAGAATCTTGAGTTTAGGGAGCCTGACAGCGGTCAAAAGTTGAAGATTTGTGGTTACATGTGGAATTAGGGGTAAAGTGTGAGTGATGGCAGTTGGACTCGCCATAAACGATGGCGATGTAGGTAGCAACGGTGGATTTTCGGATCGTTTATCTAGTCGAAGCAAATCTCAAAGAGGGACTTCTGGATATGCTCATATATAGATGAGTTAGAAGAAATACCTTTCACTGTGTTGTTGTACTGTCGCCGATACTTCTTTCAATTTCTTCGAAAGGACAACGATGGAGTCTTCCAATGTTTTGTAGTGTGTTGTCACTCCTTCGGCCATTGTCTTAATAAGAGCACCAATTGATACACTCTGCACTGGCTAAAGAGAGATCCGATTGAAATCGAAGGGAGAAAATCAGAGAGAGGAGAGTTTTGGTGAGGCAACAGGGAGGATAAGACTGAATAGGAATGAGCAAACATGAGATAGGAGAGAAAGGGAGTCAGGAAGAGAATCGAAATATTCCTTGCCTTTTCATTGAATAATATACGTTTTATATAGTAGTTGGGCCGTGGGCCATGAAAAGGAGCTAACTGAAGTAAAACAGAAACAGTGACCACAGCAACAGTAAACGTGTGTGGCATGTGCAGTGAATGAAATAGAAATAGAAACAGAAATAGAAGCATGACTGAAACAGAAGGAAACAACAGCATGTGTACGCAACCAAAAACAACAGAATGCAGCAAGTTAAATGTAATCTCTGAATTTTAGTGGAACCCGTGTGGTTCAAGTGCTATGTCGACTGGGCCGTGTAGCAATTGTTGGAGGAGGAGTTGCCGTTTCTGAAGGTAGATTGTTAATGCCTATAACATATTCCCTCTAAAAATTATAAGAATCTAGACGGGCTTTCTTTTCTTTTTTTTTTTGCATAAATTTGATTGATTCTCAATTGATTTCTGACCAACTCCTTAATTATTTTTCATAGTTTTCTCACATATTTAGGAGCTTAATTGAGCCCCAAAGCCCAATGCCATAATTTTTATTCCTCCTTCTCCACAACCCCCCCCCAAAAAAAAAATTTTCAAAAATTTTCTTTCCGATTTGATTTCTTCAAATTCATCACTCTAATCGGATTTGTACAACATAATGGAGTACCATTTTAAGTCTTAATCATCTCTAAATTTCCGGCCCACTTGAAGTTTATCGAAGACAAAAGATTAAATTCAATAAGCCCAACTCACCATAATTTACAAATATTAATTAAGTTGTACAATTTAATTAATCTAAAATGGCACCCATAATTATAGGAAAAATATCATGCATGAAAATATGCCAATAAGACAAAATACAAAACATCAGTATATTACAAGTCTTAACATACTAAAATGATATGAAATGGCCAATCAAGGATTTATCAATTGAATTTAAATTTGACATATTACTAGTATAGTATAAAATTAACACAAACACCCCTATAAATGATACGAATTGCTGTTCATACGTTCTCTCAATTGTTGCCATCCATCAGTTGAAGAACATTCATAATGAACAAATAATTTTTGAAGTCTTGTCCTCCACAAGTGACACAGAGCCAGTTTCATCAGTCTTACAAGAAATTTAATGCAACAATTTACGGATGATAAACAATATCAGTTCCCATAAGGTCCCGTTGCCATCCTCGTGACATTAGATCACATACGTGGTGGCCGAAGGCTTGTCTAGTCTACAAGCTAAGCTGTTGCCATACCCTCCATTGGGTCTCGGGTCACACCCTCCCCATGCCCCATTCTTCACCGTTACCCTTCAAACTGTTAAAAAACAGAAAGAAATAAAAAACACAGTTACTGCATGATAGAGACGCCAAGCATAGACTCTAAAGAAACACAGGCTTTAACATTCTACGGAGGCACTGTTCAACAAGAGGCCAATATACTTTTTACAAGCATCCCACAAGGCCTACTAGAAGCAGACATTTCTACCAACACCCTTTCCCAGCTGAATAACAGATCCGTCTTAAAGCCATGATATTCCGCCAAGCCTCAACTACACGGCTCTAAATAAAAGAAACCCGAATGACACAAACTCCCAAATTTAAACATGTACACCTGTGAAAAGTCACTGCATGCTATAATACTCCTATGTGTACAATATCCTGCTATGTATTATTAAAAAAACTTGGATATAGATGACGCCATTTGACCTGTGAGAATGCTCTTACAAATCAGGAGTCGTTTCCCTTCTTCAGCATATCCTTGAGGACTAGGGCAATGCGCTCCGACATATGGTGCTCGAGAAACCTCTCTTTAACTTTCTCATACCCTTTCTTCCCCATCGTCAGCCGCCTCTCAACATGTGTTGCCAATTTCACAATGTTCCTCGCAAGGGGCAAAACACCTTCTTTGCCAACAGGATGCAACAAACCAGTTGTCTCATTAAGGACAATCTCCATCGTGCCTCCAGCTGCTGTTCCCTGATAGATGAATGATTTTGCAGAAATTAATATGTTAAGCACAAGACCAGAAATCATATTTGGAACAGAACAGGAAGGCCATCTCAAAGTCTTAACAGAAATAGTATCGCTCAAGGGATTTCACATTCAAATATTGACAAACACTGATCCTAAGTTGCATTTCCAAAAGAGAGAGAGATATGCAGCCCAATTTGGTGCACAGTAATGCAAAGAATTTGGATGAAGTGCGAAGACTAGGAACAAAGGACAAATGCAAACAAAATGGTTCAATGGCTAGTCAATGGTGGTTTAACAATCGCCTTCAATGGTTAGTAAATGGTAGTGTAATTTATTCCTATTCATTTTTATATACACCCTAATGCAGGGAAGGGGGAAAGTAGGGGAGGAGGGGAAGGAGAACAAAAGGAAGCAAGACAGAGGGAGAATAGAGATAAGAGAGAGAAGTAGATACCAAAAAGATAGGAGATTGAGAGAGAGAGGGAAAGGAAAGCACAATCATTCAACATTTCATTCAATTCATCAAGCATATCTCAAACAATAGAATTTAAGGTCATTATATAGATAAACTCTAATTCTAGGATAATTTAAAAATAAATATAATTTTCTTACTAAATATGACATAACTTTCTAAAATAAAAAAAATCAAATCAGATAAAATCTCTACTAATCAAATAAAATCAAATTTTACTAATTTGGAAATAAAATCAAATCTTTTCTAATTGAAAATAAAATTAAATCTAATTTGAAAATAAAATTAAATCTCTTCATCCATAATATCCGCATCATACCCCTTCACTGGTTTTGAGAATAAAAAAATATAATAAATTTAATTCAGAAAAGGTATTAACATTTTCAGTTGGAGAACATGAAAATGTGCATGAAGTATTCCTATTCTTTATGTTCCCACCTACCAAATGGGCCACTAATTTCCAGCGTCTTTCCTTCCCCTCTTTGCCAAGGCCACAATTTTTATACTTCTATGAGATGATTGCTAGAGTGCTACGTCTCTCCCTTGCAACAAGTCAGAAAATCACTACAGGTGGGAATCCCAACCAAATCAACAATCTGTGGATATGAATGTCAGTGGAATATTCCTTGCTTGTAATCACTGTACCTTCTGTCAGTCAGCCTAATTAATTAGCTATCGCTGTACTAATGACAATTATGATTCTATCATTATTGCTGCCCATCCTTGAAAATCATGGCTGTATTTTTCTTGAAATATTCTTGTAATTTCCTAAATAGAGGATGACACTCTCATTTGAGAGGTATCAAGCCTTACTTAAAAATTTTGGAAACCAAGGTGACTATTCTTGTTCGACTTGCCATATAGTAGTTATCAAGATGATTTGCAGAGCCTCCTCATTCCGAAGAGGGTTCCCTCGACATGGGAGGAAAAGGTTAGCAGCTTATAGGGCTCTCTTGCTGTCAATAAATTCTGGAGGTGATTCTTCTGGTGTGTGCTTGAGTCTCCCTCGATAATTGCCCTTTTCTTCTCTTCATGCCCTTTTCAATTGATTTTGTTGGTCATCTCTCTCTATCTTCTTCTCCACAATTGCTTATATAATATTCTTTTGAGGCAGTTGTATCATATTTTGACCATCACTGGCACTCTACTGTTGGAGTTACTACACAGATTTGCCTACATCATGTCTTCAAGCAATTCTTGCTCTTTTGAGGTACGTTGCATTGGGAAAATAAGTACGCAAAATTTCAATTATTTGCCATGGGCAAGTATTTGTGAGGTTATATAGATGGAAGTGACCCAGTTCCTCCTGACCCTACAAAATTAGCCCAAAACATTGTCAAGGATGCTCAGATCATGACCTATAAAACCGATTGTAGGATCAGTTAATCCCCTTCATGTTCTTAATCAAAGGCCATACAAAATTGCTAAATCAATGTGAATATTTAAAATTCACAAGCAAGACAAAACTGAATGTTGGTTCTAGTTAGAGTATGAGATTGCTACTTATTCTCAAGGCAATCTCTCAATTCAACATCATTTTCAGGTTTCCATAATTTTTGGGCAGAATTTCCCTGCATCGCCTATACAAAAGCACATGCTAAGTCTCTATATGCTGTTTAGGGGGTTTATGAGCAAAGTGGGACCATTTTTTGATGAGATTGCATCTTGAATTTGAAGCTATTCATTCCAGCTTGATGTATCAGAATCCTTCTCCAACATTGCAAGTTTGTTTTGGTGAATTAATTTGGGAAGAACATCTTTTCACACAAGCCACATTTCAGCAGGACACGATGCTATCTAATGCTAACAGACATATGAAGAAGGACAATGGAAGGGTAGGAATATACGCAATGTTCAATGTTTCAGTTGTGAGGAGTATGGCATATTGACCCCAACTGTGCGCAGAAAACTTTCAATGATTGCAAGAAATCAGAGCAAATTTTCAAAGAATGTCCTACTCATCCTCGGAATAGACAAGCTAATGCCTATCCTGCTCTAGTGACATCCACTTCTACTATTTCGGAATATCACCTACTTGTCCTCGGAATATCACCGTTCCTCCTGCTCTAGTGACATCCACTTCTACTAACTCAGACAAACTAATCTCACTCTAGAATGCAACAAATGATAATTTGATTTCTCAGCTTTGGGCTTCAAGGTAATAATACAATACCATCTCAACCTTGGCCTGTCGATCGTGGCAGATCCAATCACAAGTTCACTGGATCTACTACGAAATGCTCTTAAGTAACATGGTTCATCTCATATTTAGATTGCTAATGAGAGTCAATCTCAAGTCCATTAGTGATTTTAATTCATATGTTAAAGATTTTGTCATATCTCCTGGTATTTTTGCTAGACTTATCTTAGTAGGCAAGTTAATTGATAATAGTTGTGATGTTTGTTTATCCCATGATAGTTGTCTTATGACGGATTAGGTGTCCGAGGAAATACTCACAAAAGCGCCTAAAGTTGAAGGATTGTTTCCACTAAAGTTTTTCATTATCAGTTCTTTATTTTTAATTTGTATGGCTATTAACAATAAGAGCATCATATGGCACAAAAGTTAGGTCTAACTCAGTTGTTTTAACAATAGTAAGACTCTTTTCATTTTGTATCATGGTAGTTCTGCTACAAAAAGCTTCAACACTGTGCATAGTGATTTTGGTTATTACACTTGTTATTTCTCATACTTAGTAGAAGTACTTTGTGGTTCCCATTGATTATAATAGTCAGTATAATTAGATTTTTTTTTCCATTTGAAATCGGAGGTAATCACCACTTTTAAGCCCTTTGTGGTCTATGTTGAGAATCGATTTTCTATATGCATTGAAGTGTTGTGTTCCATTGGGTGGGGAATATATGTCTTATGACTCATGTCTTTCTATTACACAAAAGAATTGTCTCCCAGCTTTTTTGCCCAATACACCTCAGCATAATGACATGGCCGAACAAAAGAATTTCGAATGGTGTTTGCAGCTTATTGCTTCAGTCATCTGCTATTTGAGTTTTTGGCCAATGATTAGTAGACTACCGGCACAAACCTTGGACTCTAACTCTCCTTATTATTGGCTCTTTTATTAACACCCTAACTGTCTTGATCTGCATACTTCTAGGTGTATTTGCTTTATCTGCTTACCTTCACATGAACATCATACACTTTCTGGTCAATCTATCAAATGTGCTTTTATAAATTAGAGTATTCCAAACAAAGGTTATGTCTACTACGATCTAGGCACTTGTCATTTTTCTATTTCTTGTGATGTTTTATATGAAAATAACCACTTCCCATCACATGTTGAGTCTTCACCTGAAGCTCTTATCCTTCCAAGCTTTTAAATCTTAATTCATCCTCCTGAACGGGTCAAACCTAGAGTGGTGAATACACAGCGACAGAGAATTACACCCCTGCATCTAAGGCTACTCTTTCTCTCAGGCATGTGGTGCAACATGAGGCTGTTGCAATCATTTCTCCCAGTCCGATTATGCTTTCTGATGGTGTTCCTTGTCAATCTACTAGAATCTCTCGTCCTTCTAATAAGTGGGTTTTCCTTGTGCATCTCTTGATACAACTTTATCTTCTATTCTCATTACTCATGTTATTCTAAGGTTATTAAACATGTGTGTGAACAAAATCAATGGTGAAGAATTTCGGCCTTTTCAAGAAAATCATACCTAGGACCTTGCCCCTTACTCATTTGAGGTTTGAGCAATTGGTTGTAAAAGGATTTTCTCCATTAAACACCACTCTAATGGAACTCTAGACGATTATAAAACTTGACTAGTTGCTCTTAGTAAAGATGTTTATCGTTCGGGTAACCAAATCGTGTGCCCCTTTTTTAACAAAAATAGATTAAACCCATTCAGTGAAACCTAGAACCATAACCAAATTGATTTGACCGATTAACTAGTCAAACAATTAGTTGACTAGTTAACTCATTGTTACACATTACAACACATCTGCTAAAATTGCAGAAAAATAACATATAAAATCCATAATCTCAAAACACCACATAATATGGAAATGTATAAATTATAATTTTATATAAAAATTTACTAATGAATTGTTAACAACACAAGTTTCAAGCAACCACAAACACTCATCTTGCACTATTTTCAAACGCCGTGTAAATTTTATCCACTCAATCAATTATCAATATCAATAATATTATACTCATCTGTCAATTGAAAATTCTTACAAATAGTAAAATAAGACATTTATGCTAAATGAAAAACTTTTTTTTATTACACACACACACACACAATATGTCTGGTTCGGGTTACTGAAAACATTTAGATCCAAAGCTAAAACTAACAATTTCGTTTATCTAATTTTCAGTTTGGTTTTAACGATTTCAATTCAGATTATTGGGTTAACAGTCTTCTCAAACTTATCGATAATAGACTATTGTGTGGATTGGGTGGACTATAAGGAGACATTTTTATGGTGGCCAAATTAACAATTATGCGGACAATATATTCCTTTGTTTCCTAGGTCTAGCCATTGCATCAAATGTATGTTAAGAATACTTTACTCCATGAAGATCTTAAGGAGGAAATTCATATGACTCTTCCATATGGGTTGTTCTCTCCTCCCACATCTGATTTGTATTTATGGTTTAAAACAAGCCCGCAAGCATGGTCTGATTCGTTCAGGTCTACTCTTCTCCCAGTTCTCCTTCAAACAAAGCAAATATGACTCCTCTATATCTGTGCAAAACTCATCTCCTTTATTAATATTGACGATATTCTCATTATGGGGATAGGCCCTAGATTGATTACCAAGCTTTAGCAGCATCTCCAAACATTAGTTTATATGAAAGACCTTGGTCCTCTTACATATTCTTTGCATTGGAACTACATAATGATCTGCATGAATATATTTTTAAATCAACAAAAATACTCTTAGAATTCAATTGCCTTAGTCAACCTTTAAGATTAGTCTTCGTTAGACACTCCTTTGGAGGCCAATTTGAAGTAACATTGTCGAGAGGGGTATCTTCGCACTAATCCTACTCTATATCAGCAATTATTACGTGTTAGAATATATTAGAATATTGTTTAATATTTTCGATATTTATAAACAACCTTACACACACACACACACATTTGAGTAGATCTAACCCTTTACGGGATTTTCTTATCTCTTCTTTTATAATTTTATATTATGAAATTTGAACTACTTGACTATTACACTACCTAATATTTGCTCATGGTCCAATCGATTAGTCAAATTATGCACTCTCCCTGGCATCTTAATATGGCAGCTATTCGGAGTATTATTTGCTAAAACAAAAGGATATTCCACTTACAGATTACTCTTTCCTACTAGATCTCTTATTTGCCTTGTTATTTCAGTAATGTTGATTGGGCTAGGCACCTAGATATTCCTAGCTCGGTTACATGTTAGTAAATGTTTTTAATATCATAAAAGAGTAAAAAGCAGGACTGTGTCTCTAAATCTTTCACTAATTTTGAATACTGTGCAATGTCGATGGCTTTCTCTAAAATTGTTTGGTTTTATGGACTACTTGTTGAACTTGAATTCCTGTAACCTACTGCTACTCACTCACTTTACATGCTAACAATGCCGGTGTCATTCAAATTGCTACTAATATGAACGAACCAAGCATGTTAAAGGACTATCATTATATTTGAGAAGCTATCAATACTCACGTCAATACTCTCTCACATATTGCCACAATACTTCAAATTCCTGATGTACTTTACTAGGACATCACTTGACAAAGTCATCAATTTCTTGTCAGCAAATGCTTTCTAACCAACCAATATCAATTTGAGGGGGATGCCAGATGAATATTACTTTCTTGTAAATTACGTACTTACTATTTAATTGTGCCTTAATTAGTTAATTAGTAATCTGTGTAATTATGCTTATAATTATCCTATAATTATGACTGTCAATCCCTGCAAATCAGGGTTATGTGATTCTTGAAATATTTTTGTAATTTTCTACATAAAGGATGGCACTCTCAATTGAGAGGTACCAAACCTTTCAGTAAATCTGACAATGAATTATGATGACAACCCAAACCATCAAATCTTTGAGAAGCCAGTGGCACATGAGAATAAACTCGGTGGTGATGGTATAATCTAGGGTACAGCCTGATTATGATATAATATTTTGACTTCAGACTGAACTCTAATTGTTTCTTCAGCTTATTTAAGAGTTTGACATTGAATCATTATATCTCACCCAGAATCAGCTTTCCCTGTGCTCATGATAATATAATTCAAGGATCCCCATATTTACCAATTTGGATCAGAAACCACAGCAATCCAAAGTGCAAAAGCAACGTAACTTGGAACTGATAAAAATCATGGTTCTGGTGAATGAGCGACGGTGGCAACTTATAGGACCATCAATGTCATGTTACCTCATGGCCCAATGAAAAGTTATCCTATAGAACTTGCTGCACAACCTCTGGGAAAATTGTAGGTTGACATGAACCACCAGACATTCATAAATTATTCATCATGTCATTAAGGATGACTCTTATCCTATTGCTTGAGCTCAAACTGACACAAGTGCCAAAACGTTTTACACTAGACTCAACTTCGAAACTTCTTATCATCCATGTGAGCACATACAAACCGAGCCTAAGGGACAGTAAGTCAGATGGCCTGCATAAAACACAAACCAAGACTAAACTTTTAAGTGATCCTGACCTTTGCAAAGAGATCAGGGCACAAATTTCACACATTTCAACTAGCATAGGGAGCTCTAACCCAACAGGAAATTACCTCATCCATTCTGCAACACTCTTTGATATGAAACAACAGCATAGTCATTGCATGATCAAAAAGAATTATTCAATAGCATGGTCATTTGAAGAAAGAAATGGGCAAGAAAGAAAATATTTCTTTTCCTAAAATGAAGTTTATAGTACAAAGGAATAATGTGGCTGCCGCAGTGTTAATAAATGAACATCATCCCAGCGAACACTCACACATACCTTCTCATTTCCCTTTATTTTTCTTTTTATTTTGGGTGTGGGGGACAATCAGGGAGTGGTTGACTTGGAACAGGATTAACTAAAAAATCTAACAATTATTTCAGGCTGAAAATCCAGCATACAACCTCATTCATAACTCACCTACCAGAACTTTGAAGTATTTATGTTACAAATAGAAAACAGCAGCATCCTCTCTCTCTCTCTGTCTCTCTCTCCATCTCCGTCCCCAATTATTTTCTGTTTTTGGTACTTTTTTTTTTCTTTCAGGTCACAATAAATTGCGCATAAATATAAAATCATAACCAGAAAATTCTTACCAGAACAGGAAGCTGAAAAGCCATGGCTTCAATGGTTATTCGCCCAAAGCATTCTCCTCGTGCCTACAAGAAAATTGGATTAGGCATCAAGGATTTAACCTGAAACTTGGACTTGAGAGCAGAGTAGAGGTGATTTCCACCAATAAACACATGCACAGAGTTGTCAGGTTTCTGGTAATATACTACCAAAATTTATTATCCTGGATTGCAAAAGAAATTCATTTTGCCAGTTGGGTATTCTATTATCAGATGCACTGAAATTCTAGCACAAGCAGCGGTATTTCCAAACAAGAAAATATCCATGATAGTACAAATAACCCCTCCCTCATTTTGGTCAGTCCATTAGAGGGAACTTATTATGGAAAGCTGCAGAGGAAGGCACCATTAAAAACGTTCATATGGAATCAAAATGCACCAACTCCAACGGGTAAGGAGCAGTCCCAAAATATTGTAGTTTCAAAGATGAGCTAGATACACAAATTTTGATCCAGCAATCATTTAGAACCTATAAAGATGAATCTTCTAATCCTTTCACCCTGCAATATTCAAGCCATAACAAGTGACATAATAAATCAAATCTTTCTCCTCAATCTATACTGCAAAATGCCCATACTTACTAGGGATTTTTACTTTAATGGCCTTTTGGAGACTACAAGACTATCATTGCAAAGTACAACATTCCCAAGGCTCCTAGTCTAGAAACAATGATGAAGATGATGATTGACAGAATCTTTGACGTCATTCTATCCTCAGCATTGTTTACCAACACTTCCACATTTACCACTCATTAAAAACCAAATACTCTACCATATGGTTTCCAAGTAGTAATAAGGAAACTTTAACAGGGGTATCCGACTCCAAATCATCTGCAACACTGAACTTTCTCTTGAAGAAAATGTCGTAAAGGGATTGAATAATGAAAAATCCTTTCCTATTGAAACAATATCAAAGAGGGAACTTAACTGAACATTCAAAATGAGAAGGGGCTTCAAGAAAGATGATCTCCTATCTTCACTAACCAAAAAGAACAACTTTTGGAGTTGTTAAAGAAAAAAGGGCTCTTAAACCACCACAACCCAAAAAAACAGAAAACACAAAGTGATAAAGGAAAAAGGAATCTTACGATTTCATGCATCACATGAAGGTAAAAATAAATCGTCTCCCATTGTGAGAGAAAGGAGAGAGAGAGAGAGAGAGAGCATTCTTAAAGCAAGCTCTAAAATCTAGGAACCCCACCCAGCTCATCCAGTCTCATTTTAGCAATCCTAACTTCCTGACTCACATTGATTGAACACCAATCTCCACAACCATGCTCCATGAAAAGCCTGACAGAGAATGAAGAATCCTTGACATGTACCTCTCCCCTAGGAATGGTTATTTCACCACACCATTTAAAAAATGACATTTAAAATCTTTTAACAAATCACTACGGATATTTCACCACACCACACCCCAGCTAGGTTGTGACCCTGAAGCAATACATTGTGTTGGAGCTTGAAACATAAATTATACAACTCCATAAAGTAGAGTTCAATGGTAATTACTTCAAACAAAGAGAACATAGACATATTTGGCACAATAACTGGAAGAAAATTAACATGAGTAGCTAGCAAGAAACATAATGGCATTAATTGGTGCACATTTGGTAAGGGTAACTTGGGGTCAGATGGTTTAGTCCATGATCACAAGTCCGAAGCTTTCTCCCTACCCTCATGTTGACTTTTTTTCCCCGTTGGGTGGGGGGTCAAGATTTGGCATTATCAATTAAAAAAGGAAATGACATGGCATGGAGAAAAAGTCATGAGAAATTGAAAAGATAGAACATAAACACTGTTATGTAGCTAAGTAAAAACTTCAAATTTGGAGGTGTTAACATCGATAAAAATGAAACAAAGAAACATAAAGTAGATATTAAAAGAGTGGGAGCTGGAATCCTAGAAATTAACTGGTCCTATGAAAAGAAATACCATGTTGTATTTATGCTGTTCAAGAAGGCATATAAAGAATAGATATTGAAAGGTACGCACAAGAATTTCTGCAAGAAGGAAACATAACAAGGATATGACAGTTTACATGGACATTGAGTATGCTGACAAAACTGACATAGGGCATACGATTTGAAGACAGTTTTATCTTATATTCTTGTAATAGCGAGCACTTGCTTTAAGAACAAAAATGAACACTTAAATGACCTTCAATGGTCAATTAAATAAACCCTTTGTTAAAACAAAAAACTTCCGATCTACTTTTGCAAGGTTGGTTGCTTGCTTTGCAACCTAAGCAACAGGTCCATAATGTCCTATCCTGAAGTAGAACCAGAATAGCTAACTCGGACTTAGGAGACACTTTTGATTTGTTGACTGTAGGTACAAAAGTAGAGAATTTGTTAATGCCCATCTGGTCTAAGAAAAAGGCTTTTCTCTGATGAAATGAAAATTGGATTCATATAACAAGAGAAAGATTTTCCATTCTTTAGCTGTAAAGAAAAAATATGTGGCCATGAAAACTCAAATAGATCTTTTGTTAACATTAAAAGAATATAGTTTATCATGTAAATATTGTAACAAGGACAGCCTAAATACACAACATAGGCATTCGGCATTAGATATGGGCATTAAATTATGAAGGACGGAGAATGTGATACTTCTCAGCAAAATAGCTAGATGGAGGAACTAAAAGGAAGAAAATGACTAAAGATAAAATGAGGAGACAATGCAATTGGGTGGTGGAAGGTGACAAATCATATTAAAGACATCAAAAGAAATCACAGAAAAATTGGAAAGAAGAGAAATTTGCAATAGAGAGAATTGATGGTGGAAAGGAATGTCCAAAAGGCAATGAACATAATCATATGAACCATGACAATTAGATTGTCACATTGTGACCTAGATATTACTAGTTCAGACCATGAAAAACTGCCTCTTTGGGACCATCAAACTGATAATTTACAAGGATAAACACTGCCTGCCATAACCTAAAAATTGATTAAGTGAAGGGAGAGGTTATGTATACCTGACTCTTTCTAGAGCTTCTAAAGTGAGAACTTCACACAGTTGTCCAACCTTTATATCACAAAGGTAGATATTCAACAAGACTCAAGAGACCCCATTAAATAACACGAACATATAGTGATCATTGATGAAAACAGAATCTTTCTTCCGGGCTCTATTGTCCCAAAATCACTATAAGAAAATAATCTGCAAAAATGTTTAAATTTTCAAAATCCCCATTGGAAATTTTTACTTAGTGTGCACAACATCATCTTCACAAGCTGAAATAAGCAACACTAAAGAGCAAGGAAATAGAGAAGTCATAGTTGGCCATGGATAATCCTAGAACTGTTCTCTGTAGCTGCAAAACCCAACTCCGAAGCACAGTCAGCAGCAAGTTGTTCCACCAAAAACAAAGAATAACAAAAGGGAAGCGAAGGCAATTGTAAAGTACGAGACATTGCCAGCCTGGCCTACTAAAACCCACTAAGGACATCAACCCATCAGTACCTTTCTCAAATTTCTAGCAAGAACTTAGGCCCCTAATTTTTCAACATATCCCACGGGTTCTTTTCTTCCTTTAGGTCCTCATCCCCATTCAAACTACATCCTTAAATCCCTTCTTATTTTTTTTTATGGTCAATGCATCTGCAGCGAGCCCATAGGATACTAGCTAAATGACTGAAAAACACCAGTATTTCTATCATTCTCCTTTAGCCTCATGGGTTCCAAACATGACAAGGTTTCCCATAGTGAATTGAAGAGTGACTAGTTCAAAGAATATAAGCATTCTAGTAGCACGAGGCTGTACACATATAACCTTCTTTCGAACCCGAATGTGTATGGAATGCAGTTCTCCTTTATTATCCTCAAGCAAAAGAACTCTAATGGATTTTCATTGCCTTCTCCTGGACTAAACTTATCATTCCCCAAAAATAAGCTCCCCACAAAGTGGTTTGTTCGACTTCTTCAATTTATTTCTATTGCTTAATTAGTTAAGTCCTATTGCTTCCAAGAAGTTATCATCACTTAACCCACAAAATCTCCCACAAGTTATCCCTGATGGACTATGGAAGAATATAATGTAATGTATGAAGAGAAAATCATTAAACCCTAAGAATTGCAAATCCTCCACCTTTCTCAAGGATATTAATTGCCTGCAACCATCTTTTCTATCATTTGAATGTAGATCATAGATCTGAAACAGTGGTATATATAAGGGGCGATCAATACTTTCCTTTGTGCCTATGCTTTAAGTGATAGCAAGTTATATATTTCTCTGAGAACAAGGCCAAACTCTCACAATGTCCACCTTCCCCTCTCACCCAGGAAGGTGGGGGAGCCACAACATGAACCTTTTTTATTTCAAAAATATATTTCAATTTCTTTCATTTTTGATTCTTTCAATAAGACACAGACCAAGAATTTCAAGTCTCATATTAAGGAAAAGGGGAAAGGAAAATTGAAGATCTTTACTTGGCCTTATGCAGGACAATTCAAAGACTATGGATCATGCCATATACCAATTTGCCCTAGAGATGGGATAACTCATTAAAACATCCTCACGGTAATGGTACAAGATAGCAAAGAAAACATTCCCTTGGGCCTCAAATAATTTGAATATTCAGAATTGCATTTAAGGCACCCTTAATTATTTCAGCATTTAACTGCTCTTATAAGTATGCTTGCTTCTACCATGTAAGGACCAATACACCACATCTCGTTTTGCAAAGTTACAACTGCATCTCTCAGTGTTCTGTGATAGGAAACTCTGTTCAAGTGTTATACATAAAGTTGACATATTTAACAGAACTGAGAGTAAACTTGTTTTGGGGTTTTCCAGTTCCATGGGTAAAAAATAAAGCCCTGTTCTTGGGCTACAGTCTCTGAAAAGGACAATTTATATAGCTCATAAATGATAGGGCTCATGAGAAGAAATGTTTTGGGAAAAAAATGTGTTTTCATTAAAGGCAGGGTATTGAATTAGTAGAACGGCAATTATGGAAACATGAAGCCTTCCTCAATTATTTGGAAAAAAAGTTGTCTTATAAATGTCAAAGGAAACAACTGCCTCAAAACCAGTGAACATGCAAGGCAAGCAATGTAGTATTATGGAAGGAAAAACAATCTATTATCTAATGAAAGAAAAGCAAAAATAGCTATGACAATCAGAATATGAAAGAACAAAAGAAAAAATGACATTCTGATGCAGAAGACAATGCATCAGCTGGAAGTTGGAACCTGAGAGTTCTGAACAAGCACATCAATCGAAGCAAGGTATGGAGACACAGTCAGGGTCTTATTGATGAAGTGTACGCGATCCTGAATTCTTTTTTCTACCACAAAGCTGCGAAGTTCTGTTTCGAACTTGGTCTGAGAACTCATGTCACTTCCAACTATGACTGCATGCATAGGAGGCACCTGCAGTTTCTTTTCCTTAATAAGTTGCAGACTTTCATGGAATGAACGGAGAAATAGGTCCTGACCTTTCCCACGAGAAACACCTGCACTTGGAAAATGGTGTGCATTAACAAGGGCAACATGAAATGCGTTGAAGTTAAACACAGTTTGCAGTTCCCCATCACTAATGGAATCTTTAGGAACATAACAAATTGACAGCGGCACCAAACTTTCAAAGGGAAAACCAACCGATGTTATCAGTTAATAGGGAGTAAGGGAGTGAACCCTGTTTGTCAATGCGACAGATATCAAGGATGACCAGGGAGTCATCTTCCTGTTCAGCAGAGACTTGTAGCAAATATTTTGCCACATTGGTGATACACCGAGTTTGAAGTTTTAAGGAGCAAATACTGGTTGTAAAAAAATATTGCATTTTCTTGTGTCCAACTAAAGAAAAATGAAAAACAAATTCACAACATTAGTGGTATGCACCTAAGGTGGGGAAAACAACTGGTCGCGAAGTTCTGGGAGCAATTTCATCAAGTGATTGAATACATCCCACAAAGGGATCTAAATGGCCATCTTAAAAATTTGAAAATGGGAATGCCAGAATTCCAACAGTTATGGCTTAAGGGAGAGAAATGATACTTTGAATATTGTCATGACTTATCATCTTATGAAGACTAACATGTACATTGAGAAGAGGGAAGGGCACTCAAACATGTATGAGAGTGACTTGCGAATATTCTAATTGACTACTTTATCACGAGGGAAAAATCTGTTTGTGTTGCAAAGACAATAAGAACATCCCCAACAAAATGTGGCCATGCAGAACCACATGTTGGTGTTAGATATGCTGATACGCATCATTAAATATGAATAAAGATGGGTAAAAGGTCCAATTTCCCAAGAAATATTATCAAACTTAGGGTGACAAACATAATATCTTATGAGAGTTTTAACATATGCACTTGAGATCTGGATGAGAGCACTAATGCGATCTCATATTCTATTTGAAGAGAGAAGGAAGTTTTAGAGGAACCAAAAGGAAATGCACCTTGCCAAAAGGAGTCCTAGTGGTGGGGCAAGGAAGTTAATGTGAAAGTGAAAGCCAAGAGAGTTCCTTTTTTTTTTTTTTTTTTTTGACCAGCTAAAGAAAGGGTTAAGAAACCAATGCCTTAGAACCAAGTGAAATGGATAATGGATGATGGGTGTTGGGTTCTTGTTAGGGATGAGAACATGCAAGAGAGCTGGAGTTATTTCCACAAACTTTTTATTAAAGTAGGAAGACTACCCCAACAATTGGGGAGCTTAGTGTCTCAAAAGGAAAATGTAAATAGAACGTGTTATCAAGCATTGGAAGAGAGGAAGTGAAATAAGTATTAAACATGGTGATGACTGGGAAGGCATTTGCACCGGATGTTTCTAATATAAGTTTAGAAAGGCATAGGGGTGCAAGTATTACATTGTCAAGTAGATTGTTTACCAAAATTTTCAGCAACAAGAACATGGAAAAGGGTGGGTTAAAAAGACCATTAAATCCCATTTACAAGAACAAAGGGGGTATTCAGAGTGGTGACAATTACAGAAGAATTAAGTTGAGGAATTATACCATAAAGCTATGGGAAAGGACAATCAGAAAGAGTTTGAATTGAGATACAAGTACAAGAAAAAACCCCCTTTGGACCTATAAAAGGCAAGCTATTCATTAATTAAAGAATTTGAATAACAAATTTAAGGAAAGATGGAAGGACCCTCATATAGTATAGAGAATACTGGTAAAAGGTGCTTTATATGCATGCGATTCCAAACTAATGCCACATAAAAAAGGATTTTGGTTATAGTTATCATTTCTTACACTACAGGACAAGGCGGAACAAAAGGAGAAAGATTTTTTTTTATTTATTAAGATTGTTGAGTAAGGGGGATTTGCTTGTTGGCTAGCTAATAATCGATTTCATTCAACATCTGCTTCAAAGAACTGCACTTAGCACCCTTCTGAAAAAAAGCAATATCCATTCCTACATCCAAGTTATAGAAGACGTGAAATGACTACTGTGAGGCCACATGCAGGGGAGTCCAAATCTTCCCCATTACTATTGGCTTACACTAAGGGTTATCTTTGGGCCAATATTTTTTTTTTTTTTTTTTGAGGCTATTCAGAAAAAGCCAGTATGCATTGGAAGGATAAAACTGCATATATGTGAGAAGCCTTGTGTACTAGGTCAACATTTTTATGGATGAACTAAGCATATCCAAGAATTTGTGCATTGGTGCATCCTATTACCTGATAATCTAGTTCTTGTGAATGAGATAAATGAACGCGTTAATTGTAAAATTGAAACTTTAGAAGGAGAATTCAGAAGCCAAAGGCTTCATAATAAGATGAACAAAGACCGGATACAAAGAATGCTTAGTTTAGTTATAGCAGAGAAATGGATGAGGGAGGATGAGGACAGGGATGGAAAGGGAATCAAAGGGAGACTAGTTCAAAAATGTTATGTACACTTGGCCAAAAGATGGGCAGGTCTTATAAAGTGAATAAATGCTTCAAGAGTTCTCAATGATCAGTACTCAGTAGAAACTATTCAAAGTTTAGCAAACACTAAAGTAGATATTAGGCTAATCGTGTTATATAGAGCAAAGTGCAGGGTAATTATACATCAACATGTCTAAAAGAATGGTAATTTTCCCATGAAAGAGAAATGAATGAGACACATTTGAGGTGGTTTGTCCATGAGGCATAGATCACCTAGATTGTAAGAAGATATGAGGAATTCATGAAGCTCATACCAAAGTGGTAGAGACAGACCAAAGGAAAGCTTAAAAGAAACCATTATGCATGATCTTGCAAATTTAAAGATAATAAAGGCAATAACAATATGAAAAAAGGCAAATGAGGCATAAAAAAACTATGTAGCCAACCCAACCTAGTGGGAAAGGATTTAGATTGGTTTGTATTAGATTGTCTTCCAATTTTTTGGTAAATCGGTGGAGAATTTCCTTTCTAGAGTGCCCATTTTTTGTCAAATTCATAAATTAAAAGATCCAAAGTCAGAAAAATCAGGAAATTCATTGAGATGCCTTAAAAGTGAAATTGCGGTTATGTTCAAATTCTCAACCTTACCAAAGATATAATTGGGCCTAATTATCCATGACAACAAAAAGGGCTGATAAGTAATTATAGATGGAGTTCAATGGATTCAAATTGGAATTATGTCATCTTGAATATAAGTAGTAAGTTCCCTCTACTATAGTTTATTTACTAAAGACCAATATTTTACTTCTTCCTCCTTTTTGCTTGATCCCCTTTTCCACAAAATAATTGAAACATGACGAAGTTAATTATCATACAAACTGTGGGAACATACTATTTATGATAGCAAACAGCAAGTCCTCATTCCGCACACCAAGGAATTCTCGAACATGCTCCCGGAGAACCCTTTTGGCCACACTGTTCTCAGCTACTTCCATCAGTTCTTTGCTATTACCAAGGTGCACAACATATGTTTCTGGCATCTTTATACTGCAAGTTCACGTAATTTACCATGCAAACAAAAAAATAGTTGAAAGCAAGTGCAGAACAGCAAAGGCATATGACAACTAATCAACCTAAAATATCACTATAATCATTCAATTGTAAATGGAATACATAAACATATTACGGGCACTATATTTCTTGACACATCAAAATATCAGAGACAAGTAAATACTGATGTTATGCCCTTATCCTAAAATTATAAGAGTTAAAGAGCACTGCAAAATTGCAAGCGACAAGGCAGCTCAAATTTTTATGACATCAGAATTGTAAGCTTCAATATTCTCTATCATTCGCTACAGAGAGCACACACTAAATGCGATGGACATACAAATGAAGCAGCAGCATCCTACAAAATTTCCAAGGGTCAAAAACAAGTAAAAACTTCAACTCACTCGTATGTGCTACTTCTAAAATTGTCCAAAAACATCATCAAGTCTTAAAAATTCATCCAAAATATTGTTTCATGGTGTCAACACAAGTGGCAAAGCTTTAGGAAGGCCATTTATGCATTATGCAGGCAGGCAGGCAGCCAATACCACAACAGCAAGTCCACAGTCAGAAGCAGTAGTAAACAGGCCCTCCTTTTACCACCCTACGCATAAGTTTCTATCAGTACAAACTTGAACGCTATGAACCAGAACAAGTTGCAGCAACAATAAATAATGAATAACAGAGTCATTCATACCCCAAACGCTCTTTAGTCCGGTTTTTCCAGTATTCCGCAGTGGTGTGTGAATCAATCATGGCACCTGCTACATAAGGAAGGTGCTTCACATACTCCAACTTGAAATAATGCCCTCGCATTTCATGAATCCACCACAACACCTTGGGAAGTACACGAGGAACATTATCCTTCAAAACAGCATCAAGCCATTTCCCCGCAACAGCAGTATTTAAAATGACTAGATCAGCTTTAAGAGCTGTATCAATAGCTTTTTGACCCTTTGAAGAGAGAACCTAGATTACAGAATAATTGCAATCAGAAGCAGAGGAAAACAAGTGAAAAGCAGCGATGCCCTAGACATCTATCTGAAGAGAGATAACAGCACCGTGTAATTTATCCATCCAACTTATTACATATCAATATTGCAGTTTTAGTGATTAGATTACGCCATTGCAGATTCTGCACTTGATGATCAATACTCGTCATTTCCAAAGCAATATGAATGCTTAGGGACCTGTATTTCTTAAAGGCCAGAAACATAAAATGGCAACAAAAGCAAAAAAATAAAAAAATAAAAACAATATCTATGCATAAGGAATGCACATTTGCCCGTAATGAGTGCATATCATATGCATGAACATGAGTGTGCAACCAAGAGTACCCATCACAAACAAGCAAATTAGGATGTACAGCTATTTGGTTTAATATGAAACCAAACTTTACCAGCATGAAGTGAGGTTTGTTTTTGTTTTCCGTTGTAATTAGCATCTTCTCCATGCAGGGACAATTATATGCAAATAATTGAAAATATTTTGAATTGAAAACCTTTTCCTGCAACTACATAGCAATAATTGTTCTAATTTTTGTAACATACCAATTAGATTTTGATTCTGCTACCATCTTTGAATATTAGTAACTCAGTTGACCCATAAGCCTAGTTAGGTGCTTCGTCTGTGATATTTTTTTTCCCAGTTTGAAGATCAAGCTACCTTTCGCATTTACCCTCTTAACTTCATCTAATACCAATGGCTCAAATTAAATATTTGCAGAATGGAGTTTACATTAAATGCAAAAATAAAAAAAAGGTCGAATGGTAGCTAATGACAAATATGGTTGTGTCCCTCTATTACTAGCTAAGTTAGAAATCTTTTGCACTGGCTTGTCCACGAGATATTTAACACAAATTCTTCAAAAATGAAAAATGGTAGGCAGACAATCATTATTCAAAGTACAAAATGAATGAGATTGCAAATATTAATGATTACACTAAAATATAGAAAAAATTGAAAAAAGAGATATAAAAGGAAGATGGTCAAGTTCTTGAGGTCACAAATAAAATAAAGTTTGTTAGGATGTGGGATCCATTAGTCTGAAACAAATTATAAAGTAAAAAAGGTTTGATAGTGGATAGGATCCGTGAGTCTGACATGAATTTGAAGTAAGAGGAGCATGGCAGTGGACTTCTTAATACAAGCGTTTCCAAGAAAAAAGAATAAAATGATGAGAAAAATTAGCTTGGTTAGAATATAATGGTCTAGTTCAATATTTATATTTTAAATGATTAGCTCTATTTGAGAGTTTCAGATTTGAAAAGCCAACAGAAATCGAATCAAAATAAAGATCTAAATATAATTATTTCATATTTCACACTCAATATTTTACTATCTGATTGAGTTTAAGGTTTGCCCTGATTAAATTCTGACAATCCTATGGTTTTTTTTTTTAAATACCAGAAGATAGCCCTGAAAAAATTATATTAGATGTTCTTTTCCCCTTCTATCATGTTGCAAAATGAAAGCAGTTCAAGAAATTTCCTAGTAGAATATAACAAAATGAAAGAGGTATTACCTGTACTCCACGATCTAGCATCTTATGCTCCAAATTATATATGACTTCATTAGGCTCCATTGGTTTTTGGTGAGTAATCCATACAACTTCAGCACCAACACCTCTTAGAAGAAATGCCAACTCCATCAGCAACAAAGGCCCACCTGTACACATGCGTGGTCCAACATCTTAAGGATTTAATCAACCAAGGATAACAGAAAACTTTCCTGCAAAAGATGGCAACGGTTTATTCTACCACAGGATATATTTCCTATAGAATAATGTGATTCACATCACAAAGGCATTGTGCTTTCAATAATATATGATTAAAGCATAAATTAAAAAATGAATCTAGACATACAACACACCAACCCATGAAAATTGATCAATTGGTAATTGACAAGGTGTGTACAAGTTTTTGATGACTGAACATCTTCATATAACCATATGAAGAAGGAAACAGTAATCCATTGCCATATTTTACTAGTTTGGGCCTTAAGAAGCACCAACACTTTGGGGGCTAAAGTGTTAGTGTCTAGTACACATCAAAGTTTTTTATTCCCACATATTTAGGTCACAATGGGTAATTTTCCAACTTATTTAAAAAATGGGGTTCATAACATGAACTTAAAAATATGTAGGCCGTATTGTAATTTTGAAAACTTTTAAATGCCCCCTTCCTGTTTTGTTTACATCGTTGCTGTTTAGTACCTTTCATTTCGAAAACACAGAGACTTGAGAAAGAGAAGAGAAAGGTGATGGCAAGAGCAAGGAAACGTGCAAATTAAGGTGCAATTGGGGCTGGTTGTTCTCAAGGAGCAAGGCAACTACAATCTCCTTCGCAACTCACATATAACCGGTTGATTTGATGCACCTAACTAGAATCTGATTTTGTCTTTTCACCCTCCATTTTTAAACTGTTCAGTTTTAATGGATTTGGTTCTCTTTTTTCTTTTTAGTCTTCATAGCTTACCGACTTACTTTTATGAAAACCCGAACGTCTTCTTCATCTACTTTTCCTCTGATTTTTTTGCATTTTATTCCTCTTCATCTTGCTGAAAACTAGTGAATACAAATTTCTTTTCATTTTTAGTGTTTTTTTTCCATAAATGATATAGGCCGTGCATGGAAATATTGTGTGTGCATAAGCACGGCTGTGCTGAGTCGGATGACTAAGGTTGTAGAATTTGTCCTTTCTTTGAAGGTCATATGCTCTCTGCAAAATTTCATAGAGTCATTCAGTTTGAATGCTACATTGGAAGTTTACAAAATATGACAAGCCCATATGGGGATATTTTACAAGATATGACGAGCTTAAAAGGAGAAAATGGAAACTTATCTTAACAATGTCAAATTCTGCCTCCAAATAAAGTGAAGTTTCAACTCAAATGTTCGTACTCATCTATTTCAAATACCTGATTTGGGAGTTTGGTCCTTGCAATAAAATGACATAAAACAATATAAAGATGCAAATATTGGAGGGTGAAGCAAAAGTAAGGTTGCAAAATAATGCACTGAAAAAAAGTCCCTTTTTCCACCCAAGCTTCATTAGTAGTGTAGAAACTCCCAAAAACCAAGCTACATTGAAAGCCTTGCACCAAGAGGGTATGACTTAAAGAACAGAAAGACAAACATAAGTAGAGGTGTTCTTCTAATTCTCTTGCAAAAGCATCTAAAAATGCAGCTTGTTTTCAATTATATGTTGAAACTACTAGAATGTTTTATTCTACTGGCTTGTCATTTCACTTAGCAATGAACTCATACTATATGAGTTCCTATACCTTTTTAGCCAACAATTCACTTGAGGACTATTTTCCACCCGGGTATAATTTGAGAACTACATTGCTCCACAAAAGAGAGCTATCATTGAAAGATTGCTACAATTTATTAAAGGATATGGAAGGAGAAAGGTGTAAATATTGAAGGCAATTGGTGGAGTGATTCTCAAAGAAGGCTATTGATTACCTTTTATGGTCATAATAGAGGGGGTCTTATGTTTTTTTAAGGTTGATTGTTTTTGTATCAAAATGAAATTATGAATCACTTCATGTGGTTGTCTACGTTCAATGACTATCTCCCTTCGAAATTGCTTTTGATGGCTATTATTTGTTTTGCCTCAATCATTGTAATCCATAACATATTTAAACTCATAAAGGCAGCACTTACATTTAGTGACTATCTTCCTTCAAAATTGCTTTCAATGGCCACGATTTTGCCTCAATCATTATAATGCAGAACAAATTTAAACTCATTAAGATAGCACTTCAATTTGGTCATTAGTGAAGAATGGGGAACCCATAGGGAAGAGGAAGTGGAAAAGGCTAGATTTGTGAAGGTCTGCGATGATATTTGGAGGGGCAAGATTTAATATATATTTTCCTTTGTGCACCAATATATGACATGCTCAGAGATTGTTACATGAACAAGCCTTGTTTTCACTTGATGCATGACGTGTGGGACACCATAGCTTAAAAAGTGAAGATTGGAATATATAGTTGACGAAAAAGAGTGGATGGAAGAGTCATCTACATTCTGTGATGTGATATACAATATTCTTATTAACTAATGGAGTAAGAACAACACTCCACTATATTACATGGCCCATTCTCTTATCCAAGGTAAATAAAGTATTATGCTTTTTCCCTTTGGCATCTAGTAATACATACTTTAACAAAAGTGAATTCAAATCTAACTCTTCATTCAAATTTATTTAATTTACAATGTACCATAGTGATCAATGACTTAGTGAATGGCCAAATAGAATTCCGCCACGCAAAGACTTTAAAACTTCTCGAGGAAGGAAGGAATATATGACAAAGCAATATCCTAATTAGGATAGTCGAGCTAAGGGTAACATAGAGTTTGCAAATTTTCCATCAAGGCAAATTAATTTGCAGATATTGACTTTATTAGTAATTGCCATACTATGGATTGAAAAAGTTTTGTTTTTCATGGTCTAAGCACATGTTTACTACAAACCTTAGCTTTAAAGCTATGAATATAATCATCTTCATCGTCATATTGTGAGAGAGATTGAATACTGATTCCTTTTGTGTATTCAATGAGAAAAGAATAAAATGACTCCAAAAAAGGCCTAATATTTGGTTTTCCTTCATACTAATCTTCGCATACTTTCAAAAAAAAGTATACAATGCTCATAAGGAGACAAAAAGATGTGAAATATTATGAATATGCATTTGACTTCCCCAGGGATGTAAGAGAGCTAAAGATGCACCTCTCAATGAATGAATAAAAGTTAGTATATGCTGTTTTTACCCATGAAGAAAATGATGAAGATTTTGAAAGTTAAAATACTTTTACATATAGTTATCATTAATATTTGATACTTTGTTGCTTATATTCAACATCTTTTGGCAATTATAAAATATAAAACGCTAAGGTAAGAATGTAGACAATTGATCAGTAATATAAAAAAATTATTGCTATATTTAGTTTTGCTTTGTTTGTTAAGTTATCGTACAGTAAAAGGTCATTAAAAATGTTATAGCGTACTCATTTATACCTACAGTACAAATATACAACAACGTCCCTAAAGGGGATGGGATTTTATTAGAGAGCATTCTTGATTTATATTCCTTAATCCTTTTTTTCTATTTCACATTCGTAAAAGAGTAACTTTTCCTATGCTTCTTCTATTTGGAAAGGGAGAGTTGATCAGGATATTCATCCATCGAATTGTAATGGTCTAATGTACACTGTTTCTTCCTATGAAAATGTTTTAGGTGAAGAAATAAGAAACATTTATTTTTATTACCAATGTAGTACAAAGTAGTATTATTCATTATTTGGAAAGATAATAAACTATGACTTTAGTTAACATGTCCCCAACTCATTTTAAGAAAAATAACATGGTGGTGTAATGTTGAATCATGTACAAGTCCAGTGTTGGTGTCTATACTTTAGTTTAAAGCTGTTTCAGGCCTTTAAAAATCATGTGGTAACCCAGATTATTCAATAGTTGACACATTAAGAAGTGCAGTATTTATAAGCAGCCAATTGCTCATCTTTGCCACACTTTAAAGTACAAAGTGTGAAGACTTTTCCATTTGCAACCCTATGATGTAAAAATTCAAAAAGAAATTAGCTTACTGGAAGGAGAACTGCCGTATGGAATCCTGTCATCAAAAGTTCAAGAATAAAGTTTCACCTGGTAACTACCCTCTTAATAAGGATACCATTTGCAATTTATTAAATTATTCTACGTGAATCTTTTTATTCCATGCTTCATATAAACAAGGCAAGAAGCTCAAAACAGAAATTCTCTGGAGGTGGCAAAGGGGAGACT
Source organism: Nepenthes gracilis (assembly GCA_033239525.1). NCBI lineage: Eukaryota > Viridiplantae > Streptophyta > Magnoliopsida > Caryophyllales > Nepenthaceae > Nepenthes > Nepenthes gracilis. Next base: position 29,427,575 of record BSYO01000004.1, read on the forward strand.
ACAAATTCATTTTGTTCAGGTTGCAACTATAGAAGCATCTAGCAATTCAGAAGATCTTGTAATGCAGACACCACCCATCCAATACTAGACCACAAACACGATTAGCCCTACTACAATAAATTGAGAAACTCTGTAAGGAAGCTACCTTCCCGTTAAGAAATACAACATTAGAGGGTCTACACATTTTGCCCAGAAAACAAGATAAAAATAGCATTATAAAATTTTGGCCAGCAAATGAGAGGGTCTACACATTTACTCATGGGAAGGTGTAACAGTAGCCTTATAAAATTTCTTCAGTACATCACTGATCGCATGCAGGAATCACCACTTCAAAAATAGCCACAACTCAAAAAAACCTGAAACCAATCTAATTTCCCAACAATAAAACTCAGTTACGTTGTAAACAACTTAGCACTCCTAATAAAAACATATAAAAAAGTTCAAAATCAAACACCTCAAGCCTAAAAACTCATTAGAACTTGAGCATTGTATTTTTAGGACCCTAGGATTCAATTCTAACGGAACTTGTTAGGCTCACAAGTCCACTTGCAACTTAGCAGTTACACACTGACTCAACTAGGACTACCAGAATAGGGTCCACAAGTCCTGCTATCACTGCTGAAGGCCAGTCGTCAAGTTCTCGTCGTCAGCTAACAGTCAGCAGAAGTCAAACAGTGATCTCGCCTCCATATCCAGAGGCGGGCAGGCCAATAATCATTGCCAAAGGCCTATTGGTTGGTCCACATTCACAGCCACCAGAGGCAGATCCCTGCCACCAGCTATAGGCTGCCAAAGGTTGAAGACCAATCACCTACATTAAACTAAGGGTAAAGATATAATCAGACATGTGCCTAATTGTGGAATTGTGACTCTTTCTTGCAAACTAGTAGTTATTACTACCATATTTCCTCCCCATTTTATTCTCAAGAAATTCTTATTTCACTCGTAAGTTATTCATTTCCAATAAACAAATGTATTGTCCCAAAAAAAGAAAAAAAAAAGGAGGAAAAATCATCTGAGTTTTAGAGGAATATCCATTTATTGAAAGGAAGGCCAACAATGTGATGAACTTTAATGGAAACTATCTTGATATCAGGTGCCAAATAAACTGGCAGTGACTCAAGCAGGTACATTCGTCGGAACCAACAACTGTCTCCTTCAAGAAATCAGCTTTTGACACAGTGTCCATAATCTCATGCACCTGCTTACTTGACTAGTAACCAATAATAGCACAACCATGACATCTCAATAATTTGGGAGAAGACATGTTCCTACATCCACAAGCTTCAGTTGCCCACACTTTAACAACAGGAACTTTTTATCCATTTCAATGTTGTTAAAGGCACAAGACACGTCAAGACACAAAGGGTCCTTGGGGCCAAGAGGAAGGTGCAGGCACAAGCCTGGTGGACATGAGGCACTTAGTTATAAAATATGAATATAAGATGTTCTTATAAATTCCAATTGTTAAATCTTATAATATAATAAAAAAACCAAAAATTATTTCCGACAAGAATCATAAACTAGTTCAACTAGCAACATAAAAGATGTTGAATCGGTCATTCAAGATCTTTGGTCTCTACTTGCATGCAATGAAAAAATGGGATCACTAGTTATGGACTCATTGAGAATGATTCTGATATATATGATGGCCTATTAGAAGTGAAGACAGCTAACTAATAAGCACATCTCATCACATACATACAAGTATCATAAAATTCATTACTAAACTTAAAATAGTATTTTTAAGATACTCATAGTAACGATTAATATTTATTATCATGATCAAACAAAATTCATCTTCTCCTCTTTCCTTAACTTATAAGCATGCATGACCTATTCGTTTTTATATGTCTCTTTAACTTAGATATTTCATCATTTACAAACTCTAATGAAATAATCCTTAAGGAATTTATTATTCAAGATTCACATTATATTTTAATTTAGTGCAATGTATGGCCTTATTTAGTCTAAAAATTTTAGCTACATAATCTTTTATCAAAAAATCATCCCCAAATGTAAATTTATTATCATCATTATACTCTCAATCAATTCTTCTAATCAGTTACTTATTACTTGCATCAGTCATAATTTCACAAACACAATGTTAATATTAAAAGTAATAATTAATATAATAGCTACTTTAAAAAGAAAGACTGAAAATAAGTTGAGAATGTACTAGCACCACCTTGAGCCTCAAAAAAGGGCAAACAACTTAGAACCTAGGTGTGTGGCCCTTGGAATAAACCCCGTCTAGCTATGTTAAGGTGCTAGGCTTTGAGACTTAAGCCTAGTGTGACTAGGTATGCATGAGGTGTGGCTTTGAAAACATAGATCCATTATCGATTATGTTATCCAATTGTGTTCATCATACAATGTTGTCATCTTCATCCTCTTCTTCAAATCATATGCATTACCAAGTGGATACACAGTCAAATCCAAATAATAACTCAATTCAAAGGCCTTGAACCATTCATGTAAAAATGTCACAGACCACAATAAAAGCACTCATGGGTGCTCAAGTGTCTCAGACTATTGGTTTTATTGTATGGGAGGAGGTTTTATAGGTTTGGATCTAGTACAACCAGACAACATTCCCAAACTTTCCCTTCAACATCCTAGGGAGCAGCATGGACAACATAACAAAAAATTATTTTTCCCTTGGATTTTATGTAGTTAGAGATCCAGCCTTCTCTTGGTAGAGAAGTTGTCATGCACTGAATAGTATATGAGAGGTTTAATTAATGACGCTGAAATTCAATAACCCTGTTCACTTATTGCAATACCACATATTCATCAAATTGTGATTCCAAACAGATATTAATCTCTACCAACTCATCAAGTACATATAATCCAATGACACAACCTACAGACAATACATGTAAAACTATACAATAAAATACTCATACATCTAACTCAAGACATCAAAAGTCCTCAAAATACTACTATCTAGTACTTCCTTCTCCAGCATATGGCCACTTGCAGGCTACTCCAAAAAGATAAGCAATAAATCACAAATGAGCCAAATGCCCAACAAGTAATTTATAATCAAGAGAGCAGCAACAGCAAAAGCCAATAAAATCCAAGGAACTCAAATACCATAAAATCTGACAAGCATGCAATACTAATTATATCATATGAAACAAAACACAAGAGTTCCAAGGTTTACACATGCTCATAATATAACCGTAATATCAATAAAAAACAATCTATGATGTTCTTATATCCCACCATTGTGAACTTAAAGCAAATATATTTAAGCCCCAGTTAGTTGGGAAAGTCAATCGATAATATCATACTTTTCTCCATCATCCTAGGGCAATGCCAAGAAACCCACTAGCATAGATCACAAGTCAACCAATGCTACAATAAATATCCCAGATATCCAAAACACAAAGATTCTACAAGGGAAATACACAATCACATAAACACATCCTCAAGACTATTAGAATAGTCTTTGTATCGGATAATGCAAACTACATATTCTTTGATGTCTTTAAACATTTTCCTTTACTTTATTAATAGAATGTAGAACAAAGAATTGCAATACATTAGACTATAACATAGAATATCCAAAATCCACACACCGATAACTCTGTGCTATCCTCATATGTAGTACTTTACCATACTCTACCAAGAATGGTAACAGCAATGAAATCATGGGAAAGAACAACAACTTAAGGAAACGTCAAAGTCATCATAAAGGTGGTACAATAACATAAGAATAATCAACACAGCTCTAGGAAGATTAAAAAAAAATGCAATAAATAAATGAAGAGCTAACAATATCAACAAATGTCATCGACTAAATAACGATGGAAATACAAAAATATTCCAAACTAGTGCACATCAAAGTCTACTTTCTTCCAAGTATCCATTTCCATTTAGTCAACTTAGCTAATAAAATTCAACTATCATTAATATCTTCCAAATTCCTAACATCTAATGACTCTAATTATCCATTCAATACTTAAATAGAAATCTCTTTTATTAAAATCAGAATACTAAAATCATATGGGATTTCAAGTTATATTTGCCTCAAGAAGGCAATCAAAATTCATCATTTCTTATTCCATAAGCATTGCTTTATAATCCCACTGAGTATTGATTCAATAAAATCCCTACATTCTCCATGTAACTTTATATCACCAAATTTATGCAAGGACACATAATCTTTAACATTCCATATACCACAAAATAAAAACCAAAACTTATAACACCTCATTTAACCACCATAACACTTTCTACAAAGTCCCCTAAACATATGTATACGATAATGCTTGGTCACAAATCCCACATAAAATTCCTTATTTCTATATTAAAACCAACAAAAGATATTACCAATAATAATTTTAGTAGAATTGGAGTAAAAGAAACAGCTTTCAACAAAATAAGTCTACATAATCAACATGACCATCAATTTACTTCCTAAATACACCTACAACATGATAAAGATCACTCCTTGCGATCTGGTGTTCAAACAAAAGTCAAACTTTACCAAAAACACCACTTTGCCGAGTGAGTATTTGAACGCCAGATTAAATGCCAATATGTTGGGTATGGATGTTCTGAATCCAGACGTAACATCAAATCAGATGCCACAGCTCTAGGCCCTGGCATTCGAGTCATTCAAACGTCAGCTCAAATGCCACTGTTATGAGTATGTCATTTGAATTTATTTCCACTATTTGGACCAAAATCAGCTTATTTACCAGTCTATTAACACCTGCAATTCACAAAACTGATCACATATGGCCTGTATAGAACTAATTGAGCATAAATTGTCAACTCATAACAACAATTTCAACTTAAATTTGGATTATTTCAGCATAACTGCAAACTTAGCATAAATATAAAATTTCATCAAATTCATCAGTGTAAGTTATGCTTATCCGCACCAGAAATTAAATTATGAAGCCATAGCATCACTAAAGCATAAACAAAGTTGAAGATTATAAAAATACTTACTCAAATCTAACCCACACCCCCCCACCCCATTTCTTTTTTCTTCTCTTTTTCTCTTTTGCTTTCTTCTGTCCCTCGTTTCTTTCAGTTGCAGACTAATTTTCCATCCAAACAGCTTTGATTCTTATAGCCAAAAACTGCCTTGCTACCTCCTGCTCCACATGTAACCCATCCATTGCTCTGAATACAGCTCAGTCATGGTCCTCTAATTAGTCACCCAAACCCCCTCTACTTTGAAGCCACCTCATGCTTCCTTTGTTTAATCAGCTTCCTCCTTTCCCTCCAGCCCGCCACTTCATCAAAACTGGAACTGAAATCAGAATTTAAGTGTCAAGTGTATATATTAATTTGGGTGGTATTTAAGTGTCCAATAATTAATTTAGTGGGTTCAATAAAATTTTCCCATTATCCTCTACAAAAAATTTCCAGCTTATTGGGACCTCTTTTATGAGATAATTATGCCCAAATTATGTCTGAAAGTATACCCTTAATATGTTAATTTCATATCCTAATTAGTCTGCCAAACAGTTATTTTCAACATAACACAAACTGGTTAATACATAAATTTAGTATGTGATGCGGACATAGAAAATATTTCAAATTAAAAGAAATTTGATTTTATTTGATTGGAAAAGATTTTATTTCAATTGATTTTATTTTATTTGAAAGATTTTATCATGAGATTTTATTTGATGAGTTTTTATTTTTATCTTATAAAATTATATCGTATTTAGTTAGAAAATTATATTTGTTTTCTAATTAATCTAGAAGTAGGATTTCTCTATATATAAGGATCTTAATTTTAATATTGAAGACATTATTGATGAGTTGAATGAAATTTGAGTTATTGTAATTATCTTCTCCCTGTTGATCTCTTTACTTCTTTTCTCTCTGTTACTCCTATTTTTTTCCCTTCTCCCAATTTTTTCTCCTTCCCTTCTCATACTTTCCCCATTCCTTGCATTAAATTTGGTATCAGAGACTAAACCTCTATTGTTTCTATACTATCTTCCAGTCACCAACTATGCTGTCCCATCGTCCTACACCTTAGCATACAGTTCATTGTCTTCCCATCACCAACTCCACTTCCCCACCATCCCACACCTTAGCATACAGTTTGCATCTTCTTTTGGCAAGCAACATATCATCTATTTTTGCTTTGTAGTTATTTTGGAAAAAAAAATTTCAAAACCATATTAGTAACCGATTTGAAACTGAGTATGTGACTCAATTTGATAATTTTCGGATAAGATGTCATATCATTGGGAATGAGATTATAACGCTAAGTAAGTTTTGACAAGGACTACATAAGCATTTTAGAAGAGAAATTATCCTCCATGAAATTATGACTTTGGACCATGCATATAATTTGGTCCAAGGCTTTAAATTAGTTACTAGGGCATCGTATCGTCAATCCATATGGCATACTCCTACTACCAATTCTAAGTATGCTTTAGGACCCCTTTCGTCTACAATTTCCCCTACAAGGGAAACGCGAGGAAAGGGTGTTGAAACCCTGAGAAGAAATTCGCAATGACAGTGCTTCAATTATAAATGTTTTGTATATATTTTTTTCAAATGTCCTGGGTAAAGCCTTATTTATTGATGGGTAAGATAGAATAAACAAGGAACCTCTTGAAAAATAAGCATATGAACCCAAATTAAAGGAGTTTGATGACTTAGATAGTAATGACCTTGACACATTTATGGGTTGCATCCTGCCTACTTCTTTTAGCCTAGACTTCTATTCTTCTTCCCCTGATACGCTATTTTTTAGCGTTGTACGATACACTTTGATGCAATCTAAAGAGACTGATAATTGGTGTCATCATGTTATCTTTCAAACTTATATCAAAGTGAATGAGAAAACTTGCAAGATTATCGTGGATAACGATAGTTGTATTAACGTGGTTCCAGCTAATACTATTTCTCGTTTGAGATTAAAAACTATTCCACATCCTAATCCATACGTCTCGTTGATTGATATATCTTCTATAGCTGTTAAAGAATATTATCTTGTACTCATTCAATTCTTAGAGTACAAAAATCATATTTGGTATGACATTATATCAATGGACGTAGGTCATGTCATTCCCGAGTACCCTTAGCTATATAACTTGGATATCACAATCAAAAGTCGTTCTAATTTTTGTTCTTTTATTCACAAGAGAAAAAAAATTCATATCTATCATTTATCCCCAAAACCAATGACTCTCATAAAAGAAAAGTTATGGTAGAAACAAAAGAATTACATATCATTAGTCCCACAGCGTTTGAACGTATAGCTATAAGCAAGTCTATTATATTTACTATTATCATTCTCAAAACCTTTCCAAATTCTTTCGTATTGATTCCTAATGAGGTCTGTCAAGTCCTCCAAACCTTTCAAGATATCTTTCCTGAGGACATTCCCAATCACTTACCACCTTTACATGAATATGCTATTAATTTTGTTCCGAATGCATCTCTTCCAAACCTAACTGATTATAGGATGAATCTGAGCTCCAGAGACAAGTTGAAGAACTCTTTCGCAAGAGATTTGTTCGAGAACGCATAAGTCCTTGTGCGATGCCCGTTCTCTTAGCTATACATGGTTACAAACCTCGAAAACCATTAGACCTTATCCCAATATCCCCATATGTTACTATATCCATGATGACTGAAACTTTTGCACAATACCTTCATGATTTACATATTGAGATCAATAAATAATTGGAAATGAGTAATGTCTCATAAAAGCTTCAAACTTATCCGCATAAAAGATAGGTTCAATTTAATGCTGGAGGTTATATTATGGTTTGAATCAGGCTAGAGCGATGTCTACATAGGCCCATTTCTGAATTGCAATCTCGTAGTGTTGGTCCATTAAAAATTTTACAACAGATTGGATCAAATACATATGTTATTGATATTTCATCTTATTTTAATTTTCATAATAATTTCAATATTAAAAATTTAATCGCTTATAAATTTAGTTTTAATCTACAGGTTAATCCCTTTGACATACCCCCAGATGCGCCACATATTGAATGTCCACCCAATTCTATATAACTCTCCACCCTATTGGCACACAAAAATAAAATAGATGTTATTGTAGATGAGCAAATTATGTTTACTAAGGATGGAGCGGTTCAGCGCTTCCTTATCCGTTGGGTTGGCCAACTAGAGGTCGAGAATGCTTGAATTTTTAGAAAAACACTCTAACAATTAGACCAAAATATTTTAAAATTCTATCAGAGTCAGCAAGCTTGTCTATCTCTAGGCCCAAGTTCGTTTCCTTCCTGAGGTATTGGTAACTCAATCAAATTTCAAACTTCCACTCACACATGTCTACCAACATCGGCGGAGGATTGTGCAGCCGCTCAACTTGTGGTGGGGGAATTGACAACAAAAATTTTTACTCAACAGAATTGAGTCCCAACCACTCAGGGAGAATTAATGCAGGTATCAAAAAAATATTCTAAATTAGAAGAGATTTTATTTTATTTAAAAGATTTTAATTTAATTTTATTTTATTTTAAAGATTTTATTATAAGATTTTCTTTACTGGGATTTTATTTTTATTTTAGATAATTATGTCATATTTAACTAAGTAATTATATTTATTTTCAAATTATCCTAAAAGTAGGATTTCTTTATATAATGACCCTAACTCTATTATTTGAATTATTGATAAGTTGAATAAAATATTGAGTAATTGTGATTTTCTCCTCGTTCTCCTGATCTCTACTTCTCTTCTCTCCTCCTCCTCCTCCTCCTATTTCTTCCCCTTCTCTTAATTTCTTCTCCTTCCCTTCCCCAACTTTCCCTCTTCCTTGCATCAGTATGTCACATTACCACCTCCCTTAAAGAAATTTTGTTGTCGAACTTATTGTTACCTTAATCATCGAATAGATGAGGGTACGGTGATTGCAACTCCTCCACAGATTCTCCCATTGCTTCCTCCATGTTATGATGGCTCCAAAGGAGTTTTTGTGGTATAAATTTAATTCGGAAAATCTGATCTTTTTGGTCAATGATTCAAATTGGTTCTTCTGCTTAGATTTGGTTCTCCTAAATGCAACCAAAATAGTGTGAGAGGGATGGTAAATAGAATTTCTTAGCAAAAATACAAGAAATACGCCATGGAATCACAAGTTAGGAGGTAGGGTCAACCTATAAGCCACCTCACCAATTCGCTCAAGTATCTCAAACAACTCGATGAATATGGGACTAAATTTCCTTTAGTTCTAAATCTCATAATTTATTTGATGAAGAAACATTTAGTAATACCAAGTGGCCAACCTCAAAGCTCAAAACCACCCTCTTGTTCACATAACTCTTCTAATTGCTGTGGACCGTTTGCAAGCAATCCTAAAAATGCTTGATTTTCTCAATAGTCTCTTACATGAGTTTGGGTCTCATCACCTGCCTATCCCCATCTCCCTCCAAACTAATCGCTGAACTACATTTCTGCCCATGTAAAGTTTCGAATGGAGCCACACTCAAATTGGACTGATAGATGTTATTATAAAGAAATTTAGCTAAGGATAGATAGGAGTCCCAACTTCCTCCCAATTCTAGCACCAATATTTGAAGCATGTCCACCAAGATATGGATTATTCTTTATGTTTGATAATCGGTCTGATGAGAAAATGCAATATTGAATCTCAGCTTAGTCCCTGTCTCCCATAGTCACTGATCCATAAAATCTTTGAATGTACTTAGCCATCCCACAGAATCTTGGCAATCTGGGTGCCTATCAATTGGCTGACTAGGCCCACCGTTTAATTAAGCTCCCCATAAACTCCAGCAAATCCCCCAGTCTCTGCATTTTTTGCTCTTCACGAAGATATGGCCACATTAATTCTTTTGTGATCAAACATGATAATAGCCTATAAAATACAAAGGAACACTAAGAATATTCAATTCAAAGGACTTAAGTCCCCCAATTTACACCAACTATCAAAAGTCCCTTCAAATGATCCATCAACTTTCTAATTCCCCAAAACATAACTCCCAAGATTATTGCTCTAATACCACGAATGTCACACCCCGAATAGCTAACCCTAAGATGTTTGATCAATGACACTGAAATCCAATCATCCAGTTTACCTATTGCAATATCATACATTCCTTACGTTATGATTCCAAACACATTAATCTCTACCAAGTTACCACCCCATCAAGTATATGTAATCCAAAAGGCTAGCCCATAGGTTACAACCCTTGTTACAAAACCTACATACATGAAAAACTATATAATACTCAAATACATCTAACTCATGAGATCAAAAATTCTCAAAATACTGCTATCTCATACTGCCGCCTCCAGCATATGGCTACCAGCAGCCTACTTTGGAAAGATAGGTGATAAAACAATGAATGAACTAAATACCTAGCAAATAATCTATAATCAAGAGAGCAACAATAAGCAGGTTAATAAAATCTAAAGAACTCAAATATCATAAAATTTGATCACAGGCATGCGGTACTAATTATATCACATAAAACAAAATGCAATGAGTTCTAGAATTTATACGTTCTCATAACATAACGAAAATATCAAGAAGAAAGAACCTACGATGCTCATATTTCCCACCACTGCGAAGCTAAGACCAATATATTTATATCTCCATCGGCTAAGTCAATTAATAAAACCAGACTCCTCTCCATCACCCCCAGGGAAATGCCAAGAGAGCATCCATGATTTGAAAAGTCAACAAATGCCACGAATACTACAACAGATATCCCAAAAATCCAAAACACAAAGGTTCCATAAGGGAAATACAAAATCACATAAACATATACTCAAGACTATTAGAATGGTATTAGTATCAAATAATGTAGACTATAGTAGGGACCTTTGGGCTCCATCTTCGAAGATTCTTTAGTGTCATATATATTCCTTTACTTTATCAATAGAATGTAGAATAGAGTATCAAAATACATTAGACTAAAACACAAAATATCCAAAATTCACACACAAATAAGGATATGACATCTTCCTTATGTAGTTCTGTACCCCACACTTCCAAGAAAGGTAACATCAATGAAATCATAGGAAAGAACAACAATGTAAGGAAATGTCAACGTCATCGTAAGGGTTGTACAATAACATAATCAACACAAGTCTAGGACGATGGAAAATGTGACAACTGAATAAAGAGCTAACAATGTCAATAAAGGTCATCTAGTGAGTAACAATGGAGATACATAAATATCTCAAACCAGTTCACAACAAAGTCTACTTTCTTCCATTACCCAATTTCCATTTAGTCCACTTAGCCAATACAAACTCAAATATTATTAAACATAAAATATCTTCCAAATTACTAATATCTAATGACTCCAATGATCCATTCAATACTTAACTAGAAATCCCTTTTATTAAAAACAAGACTGTAACAATCATATGGGACCTCAATTTATACTTAGCCTCAAGAAGGCAATCTAAATTCACCATTTCTTATTCCATAAACATAACTTTATAACCCCACAAGTATTTATTCTCTGAAATCCCTATATTTTCCATTTAACTTAAATCACCAAATTTATGCATGGAACATATTCCTTAGCATTCTTTATTCCACATAACAAAAATCAAAACTTGTAACACATTGTCTAGCCACCATAACACCTTAGTTCTTCAAAGTTCACCATATAAAATTCCTTATTTCTATGTTAAATCAGTCAAAAGATGTTATCGATAATAATTATAGTAGAATTGGAATAACAGAAACAGCTTGCTACAAAATTTCATCTTTGGCGTTCAAACAGCATTCAAACTCCGCTAAATATGAAACACCTAACTATAAGTCTATAGAATCAACATGACCACCGATTTACTTCTTGAATCCACCTACAACAAAATAAAGATCACGTCATGCAATCTGGCATTTGAACAGAGTTCAAACTTCATAAAAGATGCCGCCTGCCTGGATTTCATTTTCGAATGCTAGCTCAGGCATCACTATGCTGAGTTTGACGTTTGAATGCCAGCTCAAATGCCACAGCTCTAGGCTCTAGCGTTCAAACATCATTCAAATGTCAGCTCAATTGCTACTATTTAGTCTGTCATTCAACTATGTTTTTGCTATTTTGACCAAAATTGATTTAGTTACCAGTCTATAACACCTGCGGATCACAAAGCTCATCACATATGACCTGAACAGAACTTATTGAATGTAAATTATCATTTAATAACACCAATTTCAACTTCAATTTGGATTATTTCAGCATAACTCCAAACTTGGCATAAATATTAAAATTCCATCAAATTCACCTTCGTAAATTATGTTACTCCGAACATTAAATTATGAAACTATAGAATCACTAAATCATAACTGAAGTTTAATATTACAGAAATACTTACTCAAATTCTCCCACCAGATTTCTTTTTCCTTCTCTTTTTGCATTTCTCCTTTCTTTCTTCTCTACCTCATTTCTCTTAGTAGCAGACTAATTTTTCCTCCAAACAACTTCGAATCTTATAGCCAAAAACTGCCTTGCCACCTCCTGCTCCACATGTAAAACATCCATTGCTCTAAATACACCTGAGCCATGGCCCTCCAATTAGTCACCTAAACCCCCTATACTTGGAAGCCACCTCATGCTCCCTTTGCTTAATCAGTTTCCACCCTTCCCTTCAGCCGGCCACTACATCAGAATTGGGACTGAAATCAGTATCTGAAGAGTGTTAAGTGTATATATATTAATTTAGGTGGTATTTAGGTATCCAATAATTAATTTAGTGGGTTCATTAAAATATGTTAAATTGCATATCCCAATTAGTATGCCAAACAGTTATTTTTGACATAATGCATAAATTAGCGAACACAGAAATTCAGAATGTCACACAAGTTGCCTGTGCTTGTCTGTACCAGGGTAATTTCTGGTCCCTTGTTTTCCTCTTCTTAGACCTCTGCTTCATTTTTTGGCTTCCCATCTTTGGTTTTGGAAATGCTTTCAGCATTCACTCTATTTCACGGGAGAGCAACTCCTTGGTGTGTATTTGAATAAAACTTCTAGTCCAGAATTCAAAAAAGAATGATGTTTTACAATCTCATTGTGGTCCATGAGCTTCTATTTCTATAGCAAACAGTTCATGAACATCATCTAATAGAAGAAATACCATTTTAAGGCCTGAACATAAATTAACCCATGTACAGAGTATGATTAGTGAATCTTAGTGACTTTAAAAAAGATAAATTGAACTAATCTGGATATGATTTTGGAAAATGTTCATGTTTCTTCAGTTCAAAACTAAGAATGTTTCTGTCATCAATAAATTATAAAGAGGATTGGAAGATTGCAGAAAATTGTTCTATTGAGGTTGATGAGAAGGTAGGGTAGCCAAGATGCGTATCAAAGAAGCTGTGATCAAGGCAGTTTGATTCTGCATTAAATCAGTCAACAAAGAAAAAGGATATGTAGTCATCCTATGCTGACAAATCGAAAAGATCTCCAACAAATGGCTAAGGTATTATCATGCCTTAAAGGTTGAAGAAACAAAGCAGCAATTTGCCTTGCCAAAAATGTATTGTGTTCTTCAGCATTTTTCATCATAATAACTTCTGGACCTAACAATCTAATGCTTATGCTTAACAAGTTTGAGTGAAATTTTAAGTAGCTTCTGCTTTAGAATCTTTCAGAAGTGATACCAAGGCTCAGAAGATAATTTCAGCAACATTGCACCTGCTTTTTTGTTTTTGTTTTTGTTTTTTTTTTTTAAATAAAAAGAAAATCTTATCAACTCAATAATTCAAATACAACCTCCTGGAAAGTCCAAGAGAACACTTCTGCGACAGCAGACTGCACACAAGAGAGTAATAACTCCTGCCAAGGCAGGTGAACAATCTTAATACAAAGTTCTTGATCTCGAAAAAATTCTGTAATTTCTGTCACTCCAAGTGAAATAGACAATGGCTGCTATGACTGCTCTTAGATCATACACTACCTGCTTCCCTTCCACTGCCTTCAAAAACCACCACTCTCCTGATGCTTGATTTGAGAAGCTTCAGCGCTGGAGCATCAGTTCACTAGAGAATTTACAGGTTAAGAATAAGTGGGACACATTCAATCTCCTGTAAAATCCCATTTCTGGAGAACATTTATTTGGTCAACAGCTTGTTTAACTGCTAACAACAAGATAAAGATTGTTCGGGGACATAGCAGCTGCTATTAAGGTAGAGTTATATAAAGTTCGGTCCATAAAGAAGCTTTGATTTTATCTTGTTAAGCATATTGCTATTGTGGAAAGCATATCGCATTAGGTTATAAATAGGGATCTAAATTATTAGCAGGTTTTTTTTTTTTTTTTGAATGAGTATTTAACTCGGATACATGATGAGTTGCAGACACAGGTGTATGTCAAAGTAGCATATTCAGCTGATTTCCAAACATCTTAGATATTTCTCCACCAATCCAAAGAATCCTAGAGCTCATGTCCAGGTGAAGTATCCAACACAAGTACTCTAAAGTGAAGTGAAAGGCACAAGTAGCAATGGCAAAGGTAATCAAATATTAATACCAACTTGACATCAAAGCATCAACACCAGGTATAAACAGAAAGATGAAGTAAAGCTAACCAGACAGAAAAAACACAGCTGCCAGGCAACGTTAAAATCTAACATCATATCTTCAGAAAATGAGAGTGAGCTTAGGCACAACATTGAAGTTGCTCCATTGTAACTTGGAAGTCATACATTCAAAATATGAAAATATCCTCTTTGCAATGCCAATGGTTAGGTTGACTATAGTTGACCCTCCACAAACACCAAATGTGGGAGCCTTGAGAACCGGGATGCCCTTTTTTATTATCTCTGCAGAAGAGGGAAAGCACCTATCTACCCTGAGTTGAGGACCGTTGAACCCAGCAGAAGATAGATTGAGATCAATCATTAACATACCATGTCCTATCATTCCTCCCTCCAGACCTATGGTACTCCTGTAAGTATATGCTCAAGTATTTGGATAATCTTCTGTTACATTTGGAGATTCATACTTCAGTACCTATGGCCATTATAGCAGTCTCATGTTTTGGACATGATAAAATAGGGTAAGGTGAAAGTTGGAGCATCATAGTTCAAGCCAGCCTTGCAGACAACCCAAATTACAGATAAGGAAACAAGTCACTAGTGTTGAAGAAAGCTAAGGATGAATTGAGATCGGTCCTTTCCTCACGATCAGAAGCCCTAGCAATCCCTTCCTTCTAAGCAAGAGAATAGGTCTATAAAAACTTCTCTTTTTATACTCAAAATAAACTTCCTGTGCCAGACTCATCATATATTTAGTCATACATGAATGTGTCCAGATGAATCTGAAAGTGGTTGCACTCCTTAATGGGACAACATAGATGGGCCCAAGACAAGCATGCTTAATACATCCAGAGTGTTCAAGCCAATCTTCATATGCCCAAAATCTCAGATGTAACTGACAGTTTGGGGATGGAATTGTCCTCTCAAGGATAGTGTTCATGATACTAATCACGACGAGGATTCAATACTGAACCATGATTACCAACATATGATGAGACCAAGAGCAAGTCTCTGTGAACTGCCTTCGGCATCTTAGACCTCTTTTGTAAGTAGACAGACACACATCCCATCAAGCCCACAATGCCTAAATAATCATTCCTTGGCGGATGAGAGAGATCACCCAGCCACTCATGAGGACCCTTCATCAGAATGTTAGAAGCTACCACACTATGACTACAAGACTAGTCACATCAAAAGAAAATACTTGAGGGCAGCGCCATTCCCCCAAAAAACGATGCAGGCCAACAGATAGCAGCCCAAAAGAGGGAAGAAGAGGAAGGGACATCCTCAAGCAAACAATACCCTCTACCAATCCTTCCTAGACTCACTCAAACTAAGTCACCTGCTTGCTATTTCAGATCAAATCTAGGGTACACTTCAGTAATCTTCCACATTGTCCAGGGTCTGCACATAGCATATTATCACCTTCACATTTCATTAAACAAATATTCACTTAATCATTGAAATGGATGCCCCGAGGAGAACACTTCTGGCTCCATAATCATTCACCTTTTTCAGTGTGTGTCCCCAGCATCCAAAATTTCTAGTGACTGATGGCCCGATCCAGGCAGAATGAATTTGGGTTCTGGATGCAATGAGACTGAACCCAGCATTTTCCTATAACCAACAAGGTTGAAAACCATAAACTCCAAGCAATACACATGATAGGAACAGGCACAGAACCAGTTTTGTCCACAAATAGCACCTAATTGCTAACTCAAAACTCCTCCTATAAAGGTTGTCCAAAATGAGACATTTACCATGAGCTGACTCCCAAACCAGAAATGATACTCTAGTGGGAGTTCTCGACATGCAAATCAGCCTATGATAAGAAACAAGTAACCTCTAATTGACCTACAAAATGGGTTGAGAAGAAAAGTGATATAGAATTTCCAAAATTCCTGCCATTTTCAGCAAAGTGAATGTCTAATGATGTCCTTAGGACAGCACAGACATGAAGGATGCCCAGCCATGGCCACCAGTCAATCCTTCCTTGGACTCCTGCTAATAATCTGAATTCTGAAGCAATGACATTCTTGCCCAGCATATTTAAACAAAACAGAACGCAAGATATATTCTTTAGAAGACTAGCACCTACCCATAAGCCTTGCAAAAGCAAGACAGAAATTCCAAGATCAAGTTTCACAACCGACTCTTTCCAAATATGACAGAAACACCTGGATAAAAATCCTTTAAGGTGAAGAGAGCCAATCAAGTAAATTGGTCCCATAAATTGCTGAAGTAACTCTCAAGACTCCAGTGAAGCTGTCTTTAGTGATTGAAAACCTTCAAATTCAATTGCCTAGTAGAGAACCATTGAAATGTTAAGAACTATGACACCAAATTTTCCCAACTCCTAAATATCTTGACCATGCCTGTCTAAACTAGATGGAATTTTGAAGTGTCAAACAATACCATCCCAAAGAAAGGCTTCAAGAGGCTTTGAAGCATATTAACAACAAAGCAAAGAATTTGTTCACAGAAAAATCCATGAACTTTGCAGCTACAGGCAAACCCAGTTATGTTATCAGAAAGGAGACTTTTTTAGCTTACCTTACTAAATATTGTGTTCTGCAGATTTATTTTTCAGTAGCTTGTTGACTTAGTTTTATCCAATAAATAAAGAGTATGGGTTTCAGGAACTCCTAAGAATTCCCTTAAACTCCCTAAGTCCAGTCAGAAGGGCCTCTATACAGCAATGCCAAGAGGCATCAGATTCAATGTTTTGTTTCATAACTTTTTTTCTAAATTATATAATGCAAAAAACAGAGGTTTAAATTTGTCCAATGGTAAAGTTGCTCCATTGTGACAAAAAGGTCATAAATCGAAGCTAAAATGCAAAGTAAGGCTGAATATACTTAACCCTCTCTGGAGCTCACAATGTGAGAAGCATTATGCACTGAACCACTCTTTATACAAAATAGAAGATATTTATTTTAACCTCCCACCCTGATCACAACCCACAAGAAAAATTACAAACAGCCAACCTGATCTAGGGGCTATGGTTTACAATTTGTAGGCTTACTAAAAAACAGGTGAGTATGAATAGAAGGTAGAATCACTCAGCCTGATTATATAATCTATCTCAACCCACTCTACTTCTTCTCTCTACAAGGACAGACATCTACAGTTGTCTTTCCCCAATGATAGCCCTTCAATGTTAAAAAGCACTCATGACAGGCTATTTATACTCCATGGAGAAAAGGAGTTAGAACCCAAATTTCAATGGATATGCTTATCCTTGGGAGCAATAGAAAATCATTGTGAAATGGTGTGACATGAGGAAAGAGGGACTGCTTCAGTAAGCCTCGGGCTCCATTCAAAAGCATATCCCTATGGATTATGTCCTATCAGTTGGCACTTAATGAGAGCGGATTTTTCCATAGAAAGATATTGGCACAAGTTTGGTGTTCCATAACTGACTTTACTACCAGGCATGATTTGTCAAATCACACTTTTTCTCAGTACTGGAGTTCTACGAATTTTTTGATGTTAGAAAGAATATGAAAACAATCACTAAGTGTTCCCTTTATCTTTAACTAAGAAAATATAAGAATACAGAACTCCAAGCTTCTATGGGGAAGAATTTCCGTGCAAAGATGAACGATGTGAATTTGTTCATGAAGGGGAAACAAAAAGTCATTAGATATTTTAAATTGCCGTATATATTCTTTTTTTGGTAGACTTTGACCTGTTTGGTTAGGCTATTGGGTATGCTTTTCATTATTGACTCCCCCAACAGACTGGAAGCTGATTAATTTTTGTAGGAATAGTGATAGAAATAACACTTCTCCAAAAGTCCACAAATATTATCTTTTTGTAGGGGCTTTGTTGTTGGTATTTGTGAACCAAAATGCTGTTATTATCTCTCTTCATTCAACACTCACTTTCTCTCTTTATTTTCTGATTAATTTTCTCTCACCAAACTATTTTTAGATAGTAAGATATTTGATTCAATGTATTTGCTCTTGTATTTTTTTTTTTCTCTCTCACACATATCAAGGTATTTATAAATACTAAGGTATTATTTATAAGTTAATGCAACTTTTCTTTTAGTATATAAAAGATAGGTCAATATATTTATGCGGTCTTTTAAAGTTTTTATTTCAATCCCTTCCTAAAAAAAAGTATAATCTGATGAATATATCAAATGCTATTATTCATTATTCAACATTCAATAAGAACATCTAACAGCACACATTATTTATATTAAACATCAATAGCAATGGTAAACAGCAATATCTCACTACCAAATAGCCAACAGTAACAGCAAATCTTCTACAGCCTAACCTAATAGGGCCTTAGTTAACACATACATGCTATTTGCTTATTTAATCAATAAAAGGGGTCCCAAAGAAATCATCCCAATGGAATCTACATTAGATATTAGAAGCGTACTCTTTTGAATCCCTATATGGATAAAAAAGAAAACATTAACTGTTAACTGTTTGTACAGCAATTCCATGATACATGAAAATTACTTACAAGCAACATCTATAAAGAGCTCATGATTGAGCAATAAGAAAGCCTATTATTATACATTCAAACTCCTGACTAATTGAAATCTAATTAATTACCAAAAAGTTTCGTTTAATACTTGTAAATATCGGAGTCCTGCGAATTGCAATTTCATAAATCAACAATATTATACTAAAATTGAAGAACCATTGATCAAGAGCAACAATATCGGACTCAATAGTAAAAAATAAAGGAAAATTCGAACAAAAAATACAATTATCATAGGCAACTATGGGTACAGAAATTCAAGAAATACCGGAGAGAGAAAGTTCGTGGGAGACCAAGAAAACGAGCTTCGACTTCATGAAATTGAGAGGACTCACGGCATTAGAGGCAGTCGGTATCTGACTGGGACTCAAAGAATCCTTGCTGATGTAATGATACTTATCGTAACGTCGATCGTTGCAGGAATCAGAGGTAGCCCTCAACACCAGTACAATCAACGTCGAAACAGAGAACAAAGCGAGAATCATCAGAAGCCATTTCTTGTAGAATGCGATTGAAGGGTTACTCGAGTGAGGCTTCGCCATTTTTAGATATATATCGTTGGTTTAGAAAAGTGATTCCGAGGGCTTAGTTATATCATTTCAAACTAATAGGGTTCTTCTGGATCTTGTGAATAGATTTGAGATCTTTCTCTGCATTCTGAACTAATGAGGAATTTCTCAACGTGCAGAATAGAAGTTGCTACATCGGATTTGTCCTCATCTGGAGTCTTCCTCTGTTTCCCTGGTGCCTCTCTCCCTCTCTTTCTCATCCTCATCCTGTCTCTCTCTCTTCAATTCATACCTCCCGACCCTCATATAACTTACAGAAGCCCAGATTGCTATCTCCCGCTCTGCTTCAGCCGGAATCAGTTTGGCCAGAAACTTCTCTATCAGGGCTTCGGGACGGTTTGCCGACTTTCGAAGGCTGAGTTGGCGACCATATTCGGTGGGAACAAGCAGGGTTCCAATTTGGAAGAGAAGTTTTTAATCATAATCGTTTCATAAATATTAAATGATTGATAATTTTTATAAAAAAAAATTAATTAATTTTTAAAAATATATATAATTGATGAGTGTGTCGATTATTGATTGTCTTAAGAAGGAGAAACAGCCCAGATCTATAACAGCCCACTTGCGCCTGGACGTTCAACACCGACTGTTGATTGGGCGAAAGACTAAGTGAATCAGTAAAAGCCCAATAGTAGGACAAACGACTTATTCTTGAAACAATCAACACTTCCATTGACTAGAAACGAGACCAGTTGACCATATGAAGACCAGGCCTCAAGTGGGCCAAGTCCAGTTTGGCCCACACGACCAACAACGGTCCTCTCCCCTGCTTTCGCGTTCTTTACATAAAATAATCTCTATTGTAATGGTTATCAACAGATTCAACGTGCATCCAAAACAAAAGTGTCAGAATCCTCCTCCTATTTGCAGTAAACCCTAACGGTTATAGAATGCAAAAAGAAAACAATCAAGGCAACGACCGTTACTGCTATAAAGGCCCCACACCAGAAAAGGTAGCGATCCCAATAGAGCGGGAGAATCAAGCCTTTCTGTATTAGAAATACCGCCCAATACAGCAACTATAAAAGGTCATGAAGTTTTCAATCCAAGACACGCTCTCATTTGCCCACAAAAACTCTCTACTGCAAAGCTCATATGCTTTTGGACTATAAACACACACACTCTTTCTCAGCCGCTACGTTCCCAACGAACACAACACCTAAAGCCAACGCTCCTCACAAGCCACCAAAGCCTCTCCCAACGAGAGCACACTTCCATCACAAACATTTTCTGCATTCTCCTTACATCCTTTATTTTTATCTTCTTAATTCAAAGGCTATTTGTTGATTTAAGCGTCGAAATGTTTTCGATAGGACAACCCCTCGTCATCACCTGACTTCTTATTCGTAATCGTGGTGTGTAAGATCCAGACTCAATGGACGGAGTTGGATTGAGACGATCAACTTGACCCAAATCTGTTTGAGACTTAGATCCATGACGCATCATTGGTATCGTCTGTGTGAAGCTTACAAAAAGCCAACCACTTTTCTCTACTACTTCTCTCAGTTTCACTCTCCAGCCTATCGCCATCAATCAGAATAGTAAACATTAGAGCGCAGGCTAACGAGCTCGTTAGAGATGTGACCTCACCCGATCAGGGCTACGCTATTGGTAACGAGGTCAAAGGGGTGGTCAATGGTATGCCAGCACCATTTTTTTTCAAAATCTAGTGGAGAACATGAGCAACATGAATAGAATGCTCCAAATGTTCTGCGCCCACTAAAAAAACGCGTAGCAGGGGGCTCCGCCCACAGCAATCCCTACTCCGGCCTCCAGGAGAGGATGCCAAAAGAAAAAGAAGACATCCAAGATGACTAAGAGGCTGAGCGACACACAGGCTTCGGAGGCCTCACATACCCAGAGCCGTTTAAGGCTCAAAGGACATTTGGGTAGTAGGACTCCGGAGGACAGTCCAGAGCAAAGGAATTTCCAATATTCTCAGGCAGATGCCTCCCCTCAGGCTCAGGAGGGAGCCTCTAGAATCGTTAGATTCGCTGGTAGTAGTAGCCAGCCAACTACTCGCTATGCTAGAAAAAAAACAGAGTTGAGAGCCTACCTTAACTCCAAAAGGAATGCGAATGCCACCCGCACAAATTCGAGAGTGGAGAAGATTTTGAAGCGCATGTTCAAGGATACCAAACACGCTGTAGATCTGGACATATCTCCCTTCACGGCACAGATTTTAAACCGTCCCATGCCGGCCAAGTTTATGATGCTAACTCTTGACTCTTACGATGGAAATACTAATATCATGGATCACTTCAACCATTTACATACCCATCTGAGTCTACAAGGGTTGGACGACGCAATCATATGCCATTGCTTCCCTCTTACACTGAAGGGAGACGCCCGTATCTGATTTTATTGTTTCCTATCAAATTCGATCTAAAACTTCCAGGAGCTCACTACCTCTTCTTGGCGTAACACGCCTCCAGCTGCCGAGAAGAGAAGTTACCTTGGCATCTCTCCCATATAAAGTAGAAGTAGAGAGAGAATCTAAAAAGTTCCTAAATTGCTTCATAATGAAAGTGAGAAGAATCATCAAGCTCACAAAAGATATGAAGCTTGACAGTTTTATCTCTATCTTAACACATGAGAATTTCTTTAGACACCTGGCATATAAGAATCCAAGCCTTTCGGGAGGCGTAATCTATCACTAGGGCCTACGTAGCAACAAAATAGGCCAACAAGACTAAATGTCCTGAGTGGATCGAACAGCTCCGCTCTTTCCCAACTATAAGAAGGAGGAAGTACAATGGCGGTGATCACTCCCACAAGAAGTAACACTGGACCGGAGTACCAGAACGGAGGAATTATATGCCAATCAACTTGACACCCCTGACCGACATGTGCTCCAACGTCCTCATGCAAATCGGTAGGGAAAAGTTCCTTAAGTGGCCAAAATTACTTAAGAAAGCGGAGGGAGGAAATCCGGCCAAGTACTACGATTTTTATCGATATCTTGGACACTCCACGGAAGATTGCAAGACCTTTCAGTGAAAGATCAAGAAGCTCATCCGAATGGGCCACCTCACCAGGTTCGTCAGAAACCCTAAACAGAGCATTGACACCCTGGGCAGGGAAGGACCAGAGCCTTTTCCACCACAGAATTGGGTCACAACTGGAGTGGTTAATATAATCATAACTCGACCGGTCAAGACTCCAGTGGATTATAAGGAGTAGTAGACTGGACAGAAGAAACAGCGCATAGAAGAAAATGTCCTTAGCTTTAGTAATAATGACACGAGCCATGTAATCTCCCTCTATGCAGATCCCCTTATTGCATCCATACTCGTTTCAGACGGTAGCGTCGACTACCAACTAAAACGAGTCTTTATAGATAATAAAAGTTTTCGAGATTTGCTTTATCTTGATGTGTTTTTTAAATTTAGTTTAAAAAAGAATCAATTGAAACTTGTAAAAGGCCCACTCTATGTCCCTGATTACGACCCAATGATCGTCCAAGGAACGATCCAATTAGAAGTCATCTTGGGCACGTACCCAAGAACGGTAAGTCATACACTCACATTCTTGGTCATTGACCTGCTTTTCGTATACAATGCAATACTAGGCCACTCGTGCCAAATAGCATTCAGAACCGTCACTTCAATACCGCACCTCAAAATAAAATTTCCAACAGTATACGGTATTGATGAAGTGTTGGGTAATCAAGTCACTGAGCGGGCATACTACATATCCCAGGTCGCTTTAAGTAGCTGCATAAAGGCGGCAAGAGAACTTGACTATCGAGATGAAACAACCCTACAATAAGCGTAGCCTAATAAGTCAACCGATTTAATCCCACTGAATCTGGAGGACCCGGAGAGGTACATACAAATCAGGAGCTCACTCACCAAGACACTGCACAACGAGTTGATTACGTTCATATGACAGAACGTTAACGTCTTCGCGTGGAATCCCGCTGACATGTATGGGATTCCGACCAGAGTAATAGTCCATAAGTTGGGCCTCGATCCCGACCGCAAAACTATCATACAGAAGCGGAGTAACTACTTCATGGAGAAATTGATCATCATCCAAGAGGAGGTAAAAAAAGCTGCTAGATACCAACTTTATCAGAGAAATCTAGTATCCGAACTGACTCTCTAATGTTATCCTGGTAAAAAGAAGTAACGAGAAATGGTGAATGTGCATCGACTTCATTGACGTTAACAAAGCCTACCCAAAAGACAGCTTTTTTTTACTCAGAATCAACCTGTTGGTGGACTCGACCACTAGACACGAGTTACAAAGTTTCATGAATACGTACTCGAGATACAAACAGAATGGGATGAGCCCAGAGGACGAGAAGTACACCTTATTTGTGACAAACTAAGATATTTACTGTTATAAGGTGATGCCATTTGGTCCGAAGAATGCGAGTACCACTTACCAAAGTCTCGTAAACAAGATATTCGAGAAGCAGACCGGCCGCAATATAGAAGTGTACGTCGATGACATGCTTTTTAAGAGCAAGACTACCAATGACTATATTCACAATCTGGTTGAGTCCTTCGAGGTGCTCCACGCTCATCAAATAAAGTTGAATCCGTCTAAGTGTGGCTTTGGAGTATCCTCAAGAAAGTTCTTGGGTTTTATCGTCTCTCAACGAGGAATCGAGGTAAACCCGAAGAAGATCAAGGTCCTCACGGACATGACTCCACCGGAAAGTGTCAAAGATGTCCAGAGGCTAACCGGATGGTTAGCAGCCTTGTCTCGCTTCTTGGCCAAGTACTAGCCTTTCTTCAAGGCTCTAAGAGGGATAAAAGCAAATGGATTCCAATAGACTATGGAATGCCAAACAGCCTTCGACGAATTAAAATAGTATCTAACCAGTCCGTCGTTGCTAACATCACCCAAAGTCAGAGATGAGCTATACCTCTATTTGATAATGTTGGAAGTGGCCCTTATCTTTGTCCTCGTACGTCGGGACTCCGACTCTCAACGGCCGGTTTACTATGTAAGTAAGACGTTAGCCAGTGCAGAGACACGTTACCCACGGGCAGAGAAGTTGGCCTTGGCACTCGTCTTCTCAGCCCGAAAATTAAGACCTTACTTCCAAACTCATTGCGTGCTAGTTCTGACCGACCAGCCTCTGAAGATTATTCTACAGAAATCCTACGTTTTTGGACGCAGAACGATCCGAAAAAGAGCCGGAGTGGGTCCCTAACGTAGATGGATCGTCTACGGACTCAAGTAGCGAAGCCGAAGTGGTCCTGAGGATCCCTGATGGGTTTGAGATAAAGTATTCCCTTAGGCTCAACTTCTTGACCACCAACAACGTTGTCGAGTACGAAACCCCTATTAGCCGAAATAAAACTAGAAAAGAATGCTCCACCAAATGACTGACCGTTTACAGTGACTTTAAGTTGGTCGTTAACCAAGTAAATAGGAGTTTCAAGGCGTGCAACACTCATTTAGCCAAATATTTTTCCAAGGTGAAGGACGCCACCCGAAGATTTAACAAAGTGACCTTGGTCCACGTCCACAGAATTGAAAACTGGAAGGCCGATCACCTTGTCAAGGCAGTGATGGCCAAAAATCCAGAATAGTGCTTGAGGGACATACAGGGGGTCCTGAGCACTCCCAGCATGAAGGAACAAGAAGCAATATAAATCTCTAACACGAAAAGCTAGATGACGCCTTACTAGAGATACGGATATGGATGGAGCTTTGCCAGACAACGCGGACGAAGCCAAACGGATCAAAAAGACGGCCAACTAGTATACCATAGTCGACGGACAGTTATATCACCGTGACTATTTGATTTCATACATCCGGTGCTTGACTCCTAAGGAGGCGGACTATGCCTTGAGTGAAGTTCACATTGGAATCTACAAGTCACACATCGATGGTAAAAATCTAGTATTCAAAATCATGCGTCAGGGATGCCAAGGCAAGGAAGCTACACTATGGTGAAATATCATGCAAAATTCATCAAATTATCTCATTTTGCTCTTCACTTGGTGTCAAATGAAGTAATAAGGGTCAATAAATTTTTATAATGCCTTGAGGATGCAATAAGGAGGCAATTAGTGCCATTTTCACACAAAGACAAAGATACAAATACTTGATTGAACATTTCTTATTAAGCAAAAGCAAGAAATGATGAACTTTTTCAAAAAAAAAAAAAAAGTGTAAGATGATATGGCTAAAGTTCAAGATCAGAAAGACCATATAAAAAATTAAGGTCTCATGATAAAGGAATCAAGAAGCCTGTTAAAGGCTATATGGAGCACCAAGTGGGGCAACAACAATGAAAGGCGTCATGTGAAATTTATAGGAAATTTCATGAAAGGCATCCCTATTCCAAGCAATTAGGATTCAGTTTTAATTGTGGTTGAATTGGACACATGATCAATGAGTGCCCTTCCCAATGTGTAAGTGAGTTGGAAGCCTAATATGCCAAGAAAGACTTATATAGTCATCCTCAAGGATGCCAGATATCCCATTTAATAGTTGAAGGTAAACTTTTAATATTTAAAACTCTATCACATGTTTTGATTGATCCAAGAATTATGCAATTGTTTATGGCCTTACAATTTATTTGTCATTTGCTTGCACCAAAAAAATTTAGATTATATATTAGTAGTATCTGCTCATACATAGGCAAATCCATTTGCTTGGTAGCTTTAGAAAATCGTTTGGAGAAGACAGATAAAGTTGAAGATCCAATAACATGGGGACTAAGTGGTTTTGACTTGGAGGTACTTAGTACAATTGGATCATCTGGAATATAATGCGTTGGTGTAGTTGGTAGGTTTTTAAGGCAATTTTTATAGTTTAGGCTAAAATTTGGTTCTTCTTATAATCAGCATCAATTTGAGTGTAAGTAATCATGACATAATTGAACTTATCCTATCATTTGATTCTGAATTCTCGAACAATAGAAAGAGGAATATCTTAAATAGTTAATGGTAGATCTTCATAATACTTATGACAAGTAAAGTGCCATGACATAATCCATAAGATTTCATAATCAATATGGAAACTAATTATTCTGTGTGGTAAGAATATATCTTTGTGTAATTCTTCATAATGTATTCTCGCATTGTTAACATTGTTTGGGTAGAGAACTGGTAGAGGTTCGAAATAAATTCACCATTTTGTAAACAATATTAGTAATGGTTTTGGATAGGTTTTGTCGAATCAGATAAACCAGGAATGAGTATATGACCGGAGATAAAAAGTATTAAACAATACTTCATTGTAATCTTGATAATTGTATCATTTTGGTTGATAATGAATAGAAAAAGGTTTAATATCCCAAGTGTTAAGTCCAACGTCTTGAAAAAGTTTGATGTGTTTAATTTTGATAGTAGAAAAGGTAATGGTATTGTCTCGAGGATTACGGTGATGTTTGATTTTAATAGAACCAGAATCAATTAAGATTAATTCATAGTACTGTTGGATTTTAGAAACATCCGCAGTTTGGTATAAACAATTAGGATAAAATATTTTATTTGTTAAGGTAATGAGCTTATTTAATAACGGTTTTTAATAGCAAGAGGTAAGAGTAACATGGAGTTTGAATTGTTTGGTGATATAATGGTTATCATTAGAAGTAGAAACTGGTTGAGTAGAAGAGGAAGTGGGAGTGACAGCTTCCTTAAAACTTAGTGGTGAAAATTCTCGTAAGGTTGTGTATTTATTGGATATTGGTATAATCTGTGGTTTAGACATTGCATAATCATGGACGGATTGTTTTGGTGGTTGCTTTACTGGAGTATAAGGGAATGGAATGTCCTTCTCTTTTCCTTTAGGACGCATAACTTTCTGTAAAAATTTCTTTATTAAAATATCTAAAATATGTGATTCAATAAATTATTCAATGTCAAAATATATTTGCCATCGTATGGAAGTAAAATCATTTATATCTTTGCGTAAAATAATATGGATGTTTTGATAAACAAGATAATGGATAAAATCATTTTGGATTTTTGATATGTAGAAAGTTTCTTTATTAAAACATGAAAAATGATTGGATGAATGCCCTGGTAATACTTTATTTATAGGAAACTTAGTATTAACTTTATATGATCTAATGTGTTATATTTTTACATTTGATTCTGTATTATTTTTACATACTTCTGATTGCATATTTGGTTCTAAGTTTTTAGTATCAAATTCTATATTAGAATATTTATTATTTTTAACCATTAATTTTATTGGCTTGATTTTCTTATGTTTGTGATTTTTCATAATTAACTTTATTGGATTAAGTTTGAAGATAAAAGATTTTCTAAAATGTTTCTTATTTATTAAATATTTTTGTAAATGAAGATTACTTGGTATTTGAATAGAATATTTAATAAGGATTG
Organism: Nepenthes gracilis; assembly: GCA_033239525.1. Taxonomy (NCBI): domain Eukaryota; kingdom Viridiplantae; phylum Streptophyta; class Magnoliopsida; order Caryophyllales; family Nepenthaceae; genus Nepenthes; species Nepenthes gracilis. Next base: position 29,455,454 of record BSYO01000004.1, read on the forward strand.
ATTTTTAAAGATATTTTAAAAATCTAATTAATTTTGAAAATAACTTGGGTTTAGGAATCTTTTGTTTATAATGTTTAATTAGTTGTTTATTTATTTTTTTGATTAAATACAAGACTAAAGTCTGCTTGTTATAATACTATTTTTTATTATTTTGCCAATTTCTTAATTTTTTATTATATTTGAAAAAAATATATATTTTTTCTATACAATTATTTTTATTAAGTTTATGATATATTTGATTTTTACTTTGATCATACGATAGTTGTGTTTTCTTAATATGATTTAATAAATTATGTTGTGATAGTTCTTCTTTTTTGATTTTTGTGTCATGAAATAATTATATTAAATTTTTATTAATTAATTTATTGTGAATTTGTTTTTTCAATAATTGATTGTCTTTATTATTGAATTAATTTAAAATATTATTATTATTTATTTGTAATTTATTTGAGATCTGTAATTGATTTTTAAGTGTTAAAATACTACTTTTATATTTCTGTGTTATTAATTCTTTTTGAGAATAATATTGTATAAATGAATTATATAATTTATTATCAGATAATATGTTATTAAATATTATCTTATAATATTTTTGATAATTATATTGAATATTTATTTCTATGTTATTTTTAAGAAGTATTTGATAATCTATTATCCTTGTCGGTGTTAATGTAAAATATTTATTCTTTATCAGAGTTAGTTGATTAGAATTTGAATAAAACTTTGATAGAATTTATATCAAGATTATCAATCTAAATTTATATGCTGAAAATGTAAACGACTAGGTCATACGGTTAATCAATGTAAATTAAAGGAAAAAAATTATAAAATTTTTAAAGATAAAAAACAATTATACAATAATCTAACCACTTTATTATTTAGTGATGAAGAATCTAATGAAAATATAAGCTAAGAAGAAAATGATTTAAATAATATACGAACAGGCTCTTCAAACTCCACAGATGAATCAGACAATGAAAATCGAGATTTAGAACAAAATTTATACAATTGTAAATTATAAATTAATATGTTAAGAACACAAGATAATAAAGAATTTTTACTTGATATTATTGATAAAATAGATGATCCCGATATTAAAAGATAATATTTTTAAAAATTAAAAGACTTATTAACATAAAAACAAACCTCTGAAAACATTAAACCTTTTAGCTTAATAAAAACATTTGAAAAATATCCTACTCCCTCTTTATTTTATCAAGTTACAACCGGAGATTTACAAAAAGAAATAAAATAACTTAAAGATGAAATAAAAATCTTAAAAAGTCAATTGTAAGAAATAAAATTTAATAAACTTCAATTAGATATAAGAATAGCAATATTAGAAAATAAATAAAATTTTAAGTCTTTTATACCAACAGACCCATCATCCTTACAACCAAAATAACCTGGTGATCAATTTTTACAATTAATAATTAAAATTAATTTTCAAAAATAGTATACTCAAATTACATTAGTAATTAATAATGAATATCATTTAAAATTAATTGCTTTACTTGACACAGGTGCAAATCAAAATTTGTTATTTGCTTGCATCAACAAAAATTAGATTATATATTAGTAGTATCTGCTCATATATAGGCAAATCCATGATAGGTGTGTGGTTTGGATTAATAGATTTGAATTGATGTGCCCCTAATGTCATTAGACAAGTTGATTTTGACATTAGTTTAGGTATAGAGTGGATGACAATTTATCATTGTAGTGCGAACTATTTCCTTGAGAGGGTGCATTTTTTAGTTTTAGGATTGTCAACCATTTGGATTTCAAGAAAGTAGAAGTACACGGTCAGTATAGTTAATTTTCACATTTATATATGTGTTACATGATATTAGATACGTGTCAAGCTTATCTTATATATATCAATCCACATGGGAGACATAATGTGCCAATACAATAAATTCTAGTGGTGTGGGAGTTAAAAAAAAAAAAATGTGTTTCTAAAAGATTTATTAAGAATGCTATCAAGCAAGGATATTGAATTTGCAATTGATTTGATGTTAAAATCTATGCAAATTTCTAAAGCTCCATATAGGATGACTCCTCATAATTAAAAAAAAATTAAAGAAGTAACTATAATAATTGCTTGAGAATGACTTTATTTAGACAAGTGTGTCGCCTTGAGGCACTTCTATGACACTTATGAATAAGAAAGATAAGTTAGTAAGGCTATCCATTGACTATGCATAGTTGGATAATATTATGATCAAGGATAAGTTTATTCTTACATTAGATGATTCATTTGATCAATTATAAATCCTTCCTAACAAAGCTTTTCAAACATGGTATGACTATTATAAAATTTTGGTCATATTATTTAGTTTGGCTCGAGTGGTGCAGAGACTCGGATTCCAGACTTGGTGGGCTCATTCCGTGCTTAACGGATGCTTGAGAGTGAAATCCAAAACTCGATGCGCTCGATCCACACTCACTGGGCTCTCAAGCGCCGTTACACAGTATAAAATATAACTCGCACATTTTAGGGTTATGATTCTGAAATCTTTCTCTACAAGGAGCACTGCACATAGAGAGAGGAGAGGAAGGTTCGATATCCAATTGATGTCTGATTTAAATTTCGTTCTTCGCTAATATCTGGTACGTTGTTCAAAAAGTTATTTTAAAAACGTATTTTTTATTTGATTACTCTTTTCTCATTATATTTTTCTTGTGAGTTACTGGATATATTGAGATGGGCTTGTAATCAATAATTATTTACTCAGGTTCGAAGTGAAAGGATTTTGGAGGTGATTATTATAACTTGCATTATTTATTGTGAATTTATTTAAAATTTATTTCGTAAATTTTTTTCTTAATTGAAAAGAATTTTCTATATTAAAAATCATTATGTATTATTTATTTATTGTACTCACAAATTCGGTGGTTGACAGTTGACGGGAATTTTGAATTTGTTCCGCTACGCCGAGTCGAGTATATCCGGGTATTGAATTTTCAACAATAACACATCAATTATGATTACATTGTTAATATTGTTAATATTATGATCACATCTAAGTTAATATGGTCAAAAATTCAGTTCATATCATTGTATATTTATAAGTTATTACAATAGTATAATTTATCAATTTTTGTAAGTTATCAATAAATATGACTCATTGCGAAGACCTTCTTAAATTTGATACTTTTTAAATTATACACTATACTAAACATATAATACTTTATAAATTATAGTTAGCAATACAACTAAATTATATTGTTTAAAGTTTTTACCAACAGGCTAACAGAATATAGAAAATACTAAACAGAAAGGAGACACATCTTAAAGAAATCTCAAGGCAATAATGTATTTTAAATTCTCTGAGCCATTAACCATATTACTCTATAATCTGACACCCAAATTTGAAATTTGGTGATGATGCATGTCCTTCTAAAAAAATATATATAACAAGTACATTTCTATCTCATAAATAGATTTAATAGATGGAATATTATCTAAATAATTTTAAAATTTTTTATTTTAAAGTTAAATATTTAATAAATATTAATATATTATAAATTTTTTCATAAAAACATTATATATTTTTTATGTTATTATATTTTTATTTAATGATCGACGTGACCGGTACTAGATGTATGCCATCAAATCCGGAGGGGTGGTGTTTACTCACCAAAGCATGACGGCGGACGCAAGGGAGAGTTGCACAAAACCTGAGAGGTTCTGAAAGGCCTTCCATGAGAACCCGGTCCAAGCCCGTCCGCACGCGCCACCAAAAATATAGATCAGCTGCGCCACCACGATGAACCACCGGGACGTGTTCAGCACAACGGCACCGCCCACCAATCCCCACAACGGCACATCGGAAAGTTCATAGCGTAGGCGAAGAGCTGCGGCAGCATCCACAACGCGAACGTCCCCGCCGCGTCCGACATGGCCGTCGTCTGGCCCATCAATTTTAAAAGCGGCGTGGCAAATATGTAAAAAACGATGCAAATAAGGGCAGTTGTGTTGAGGATCATCCATGATCCCTGCTAACATATTCCGAACATAGACAACTCTCCTCTTCCGTGCCTAATTTAATGAGACTGTCTAACTAATATTGATAAAATTATTTTTTATTTTTTTAATAATTTGGTTTTTTATTGGCTAATATTATTTTTTATTATTTTTTATTTTTTAGTAATTAATCGATCAAATTAAATCTTTCAATTAATATCCCTGAAAATTATTAGTCGATAGACAAAATTTGACTTTGCTGCTTTTTCGTTTGGGCCGCTAAAATTTTAAACATTGACCCAAATATGTGCCAGACTAATTCATCTTGGGTCATACCCATCATTTTCAAAATATAATTAAAAAAAGGTATATGATAAAATTGTAATGAAATACCACTGATTCCATCAAAAAAAAAAAAATATTTACTAAATATAAAAATTTCCCACACATTTCCATTTCTTCCATGACAATTATTTTTTCCAAAAAGAAAAATTCCCTCATATGATTTTTTGATATTTAGTGTATGCAAAATATTTAGAATATTGGAAAAATTAATCAATGACAATAGATATTTCACTATTGATAATGATATTTACAATATTTGTGTTGCATTCTGGGCCCACGGGGTCCGGAGATGCAGAGGTTGGCGAGGTCCAGTTGGATCCGTGGATTCCAGGCAATACAAGTGTTTGAGGTGTTGGATGCGAGGAAGATTGAGACCGGATCTTTTACGTGGAAAACCTCCTTTTGAGTGGGGAGGAAAACCACGGCGCTCGGGCGCTCTTAAAGTCTTTATTTGGGTTTGGAAGTCTTTTTTATAGTCAAAAACATTGAGGATCATTCCTTCCATATCTCTTGTTTTATGTCTCTTTTCTAGGAGATTATGCTCACTGGGGGTAGGCTTTACAACTCTTCTTGCCTTGTTTTTCAGGAAGGAGAGAGTTTCCGTGGAGCTAATCTGAGAGAGAGAGTCCGGTCCCTTTAGAAAGGGACTTTGCTGAGTATTTATAGGGGAAACCAAGCCGTTGGGGAGGAAACACGTGGCGTCCATCGGGTGGTTGAGGAACTGGTCCACTGACTCCCTTTAATGCTGCTAACGTGCGTGGTAAGGCATGTGGCTAGCGCCGTTGGTAGGCCTGCGCATGCAGAGTCTGAGTGACAGTCTTGATTTGACTAGGCGTGCCCTGTTGAGACGGCGACTAGCAGTGGTTGCAGGTTTGTTGGGAAACGACGAATTTGTCTAGTTGGCATTCCCGGCCTTGGATGAGCAGTCCTCGTCCCTGAGTGGGGCACCTTGTGAGCTCGCGGACTTGTGAGAGGCGTCCGTTTTTGGAGGATCTTCTGGGAAAGTCCGGGAGCCTTTTCTTAACCTCTTGGGCAATTCTGTGACTCAGCTGGGTTTCCAGAGTTCTCGATCCTTTTTGTATCTATGTACCCGGATATTGCTAACGTTGTCCTCGAACTTCTTCATAAGCGGACGGGACTTCTTGGGCTTCAGCTGCGGTATTGGTCCTTGGGCCTTTGGGCCTCTATTCTGGGCTTCTCATTTGGGCCGTGTCTTTATGGGCCCATCATATTGAGGCCCAACAATTTGTTATAAATCATAATATTTTATTGTCAATAAAATATTTACCACTAATTAAATATTCTCTGACACCTTAGTGGGCATCACCGGACGACGACCTAGGTAGCAATTTGGGGTGGGAAGGTGGCATGTCATAATCCACGAATACAATATACGCAAGTTAAAAATAAAATCATAATAATAATATTTTCATCAATTATAAAAATTTAACCTGGGCGTGACAATCCGAATATATATAGGACGCAATATGATAAAACATGTACAAGATCTCATCAGATATAAATCTAGACAAATATAATATATGACTTACTATCCAAATATCGTAAGGGAGGTATCCAAATATACAATTCAAATATTTCTCATACAAGAATCAATGCCATCATTTGACTATAAATAATAACTATAACACATCCTCGGGATCAAAATATACCTAACATAACATTTTCACTCGCCAATAGAGATATCCGAGCCAAATCACGTTTGAATTTCTACAAACATATCCATGCCACTAGTTTGAATGGGTAAAATATGAAAACGTGAGTTTAGGGTTTAACAAATATTATATATATGTAAACAATGCATATAAATCATAGGAAATAGATAACAATCACAACCGTGTAAAAACAAAACACAAAATCTATGAAATCTTTGAAAATCAAGGAGATGTCTCGTACTAAATTATCACCCGTATCAAACAGTCCGTTTGCGACATATTCATAATAAATAACATCTAGTAAAATCTTATAAATGATATCATATCATATGATCTGAGGTCATATAGACAGCAACTGTCACTGTATCTGTGTGGGATACATATCATCATCCGGATCCAAATCTCATAATGCAAAAATAGAGAGAAGACCATCGAAATTAAAACGTAAATCAAAATACATTCCGGGTTTATCTTATATTTATACGTACGAGACATTTTCATCTCCGTCCATAGGCCAAACCACGTATCACGAATCGCAATTCACCAAAATATATGTAGAAATATAAAGCATGTACAAAATCGGAGAACTAAAGATTAATAATACCAACTTGAGAAAGGATTACCCACATCCGGTAACTACAGCTATATCGGTTACGATTTAAACTAGCAGTTCAAGGCTCGGCTACGGTTTAGGCTAATAGATCAAGGCTATCTGTGTACTTTATCTCCCATAAATTAGGAACTATTCACTATATTTTACCACCCGTAACTTTGGGTGTAACATCAAATTTTAGTTATATATTAGGATATTTGAATATATTAGTTTTCTGTTAATTTTTTAAGATGGTTCTCATTTAAATACACAGTGGGCAGGTTAACTACTAAACGCCTCAACCTTCCTACTAGCAGAAGGGGGCCACATTATATAAGTTCCCGTCAAGAGCGGTACCATTATCTCATATTTCGGATCATATATAACGACCCCTAGGGTCTCGAACCGCTATAGTCCCATAGTGACCCTGCCCCGACAAGCATGTATGATTAATGTAAGGTCTGATTTATGGGTCCACAATATATAGATACATAAATATATATATACTATCCGGGTGTCCGAAAACCTTCCAAATTACAAATACCTATGTAAAATCACCGCACGACATGTAAAACATACGTGTATGTATATAATTAATAAATTAGGTGTATATAAAAATACATGTATGTTAATAAAATCTTCAACAGTAGTCAAAATATATCAAAAATTAAATCAGACTAAGAATATGATTAGAGAATACTTGCCTTAACATTATACACCACAAATCTGAAGAAGAGATATCCCAAAATACCCAAATCAGACGTTCTCTCTCCACTGCCGAGTCCTCTCTCCCCCCGCGCGCCACCCTTTGCTGCACACGTTACCACCGCACCGTCGCCTCTCGCAGCTATCACCTCTCGCAACCACTGCTGCCTTGCGTGGCCGTTGCCGGCCTCCCAGGCATCGCTCCACCGGCACCGCTGCGCTGCCGCCTCCTCTCTCTCCTCATCTCCTCCAGTGCCACGCCACTGCCGCCTCAACTCGTGCTGCACCATCACTCAACACCGATGACCAACAGCGTGATGCAATCACCACCAATCTCCCCTCTCTACTCCTCCCGCTTCCTTTCTCTCCTCCTCCTTCTTCCCCCTTGTCTGCGCCAAAACTATTCTTCCCTTCTCCCTTACTCCCTCTTCCCTCTTATGTTTTCCTTTTCCCATTCTTTTTCCTTTTTTATAATATATTACTATTATTACTATTATTATATATATATATATATATTTTTCTATCTTATTTTTCTTCTATTCTCAAACCTAAATCGGTATCCGGACGATAATACGTATAAACCTCGGGTGCCACTCCACAAATCCAACCATTGCTCAAAATTTTATAATATTTTAATTTATTTTTAACACATCTAAAATACCTAAAATTATAATTAATATTAAAATAATTTAAATAAAATTTAAAAATATTATATGATGAAATTAGTACAACATGTAAACCGAATTCACAATTTCATCAACATTATTTACAAGACCATTTAACACTGACAAAGCAGAGCATGTCAACTGATCCCATCATACACCCGCTATTCCAGTATCGGCATTTGTGGGGGCCAAGCCGGCAACGTGATGCTGGGATGCACACTTGTTCCCTTCTGCTGTTAGTACGGGAGGTTCATTTAGGAACGCCCATTTGCTCTTTGTCCACCTTCACTCCACCAAAAAAAACCATTCCACCATTACTTTAATTTATAATTGGCCAGCTGAAACAAAATAAAATAATAATAAAGCAGTCTAGAAAAGAAAGGTAGACGAGAATGTTTCAAATCATTACCAGCAAATTTTCTTCAACAGTTTCTCAAAATCCGTATCAGCTGCCTCCCTCTCTAGATGATCTTCCACTGTGTTAACTATGGGCAAAGACCTTGATCTCCGATGTCTTATATTTGCAGATTCCTCAATTATGCTCGCCTATTTCAATATATATCACATGCACGCGAGATCTGTGTTAACTATGGGTATTGACCAATTTACCGGAGAAACCAAGCCACAGAAACATCCATTCTAGTAATAAGGATAAGACTTCGTAAAAGTTATTACGAATATGTGGACTAGATACCAAGGGTACATAGAACTACCTCAATAGTGGTAGCTGTAGTGGTAGAAATAGCTTGGAGATGCTCGTCTACCGTTTTTTTCTTTGATTTCCAGTAAGCGTCTATCTTCTCATTTGTAAGCGACTTGTTTCTCATGTATTTCGCTGCAGTATTCCCAAATGTTTTTTTCTTTTCAATTACAAATTATAAGTATTACTACGGTAGGGCGGAGAAAGATCAAGAGAAATTACCAGCTTTAGGATCGTGGACAGGTGAGCTCCATCCTGCCATTAGAGAACCCATCTCCGGCGCTTCCAGTCGGTGAAGAATACTCGAGGAGTCCAACTGCAGCATTTTCAAATTTAAATGGTTTTGTAATCCACTGACGGGGGGCAGGGGGCCCCAGCCAGCTACTTTGGTTCTTATCTTCTGAAATGTGTCTGTTCTATCTTTTTCTCTTCCTCTTTAGTGAAGATTATCCAACTTTCTTTTATAAATTTCAACCAAAAATTTTAATTCTGTAGTCTCATTTACAAAATTATGTATAAAATAAGTTGAGAAATATAGCAATCCTCTGTTTTTGTTTCTCCTTCTGTTTCTCCATTTTAATCAAATAAAATTAACTGTAAATTTTTAAATAAATATTATTAATTTCAAACACTTGGAATTATATTAAAAAAATATTAGAAAGACAATTTTTCAGATCAAAATTTTAGATCAATGGAGAGTCTGAAAAAAAAGTGTCAAAAGTGGTTTTTAGTGAAAATACTGAAACAACACTTAATACTAAACAAAGGAAATATATATTATAACCGGTGAATGTATGAAAAAATACAAAAAATTGATTTGCCTTGTTCTTTATCCAAATTTTGTTAGTAACCTTAAAGTTTGAAATTATGTCGTAATTCATTAGTGATACTAAAATACTCTAAAAAGATAAAAAAGATTAGACAGCTATATGATTTAGAGATTTTTATTCACATATGATGCGACTTGAAATTCGGATTAGCGAACGAGTTAGGGTGTCACTTGATCTTTTTTATTAGTTGAGTTGAAATAGATCCGGTCATCATTATTTTAAATCTAGATCCTGTATAATACAACTAACGAATAAGATGTCAAAAATGATGAGATTCATTCCTTAATATATTCTTCGATACTTAAATTAGAAATCTTTCTTAAATAGATAGAAAGATAAGAGAAAATAATAATGCATGAATATATGTAGTAGGGGATTGAGTGTTGGCGGAGAATTGAGGCAAAGGATTAAGTTTCAGTGAGTATGCTCTATTAAGAAGAAGCTTTGAGGTAGAAGACAAAACTTTTGTGAGTACGTTCAACTGGAGAGCAGTTCTAAGATGGAGGAATGAGTTTTAAAGAGTGCGCTCGACTAAGGAGTGGCTTTGAGGGGGAAGACTGAGTTTGATGAATGCGTTTGATTGAAGAGTGACTTTGAGATGGAGGATTAGACTCTAAAGGTGCGTTCGACTAAGAAGCGGCTCTGAGATGGAGGATTGAGTTTCAGAAATGTGCTCAATTGAGGAGCAACTCTAAGATAGAGAATTGAATTTCGATGGTGCGCTCGATTGAGAAGCGGCTGTAAGATGAATGATTGGGTTTCGATGGTACGTTTAATTGATGAGCGGCTTTGAGAAGTGGTGCACTCGTAGGTCGAGTGGTTTGTGAGAAAGCAAATCAATGCTTTGGAGATATTTGTCAGTTCGAATTCTTCCCCTCCGAATTCTTTGGATCCCCCTCCCCACAGGGGAGAATAGGGATTTATAGATCTAGGGTCGGAATAGCTTTCCTTGGGCGTTACAGCTGACGTTTGCTCTTTCCACTGTCTGTTTGACCGTGCCTAGAAATTAGAATGGTAATCATAATTTTTTCTTGGGGACGCCGAATGATTGCGCGTGACATCTCGAGACCAACCATTGCACAGGTAAAGGCCATGTGAATATCGGCTAGGCTCGCTAGAATTGTAGTCGTGGAGGGCATTCTATGAAAATTTTTGTCTGAGAAAATTTGTTGAGTCATAATTGCCCTACTGAGGGCAATGCACAATCATTGAGTAATATTCTAATGTATCTGCTGAGCTGTTTGGCCAATTATGATATGTGTGGCCTGCCCACATGCATTGAGTTGTAAAAATTGTCGGTTGCGAAGTTGGAGAGTTAGCAACTAAGACAGGGCACCCCAAAGCCCTAGTTGCCCATTCCCTATTGAGTAGTCCTAAGTTAATACACTTGGGTCAGCTGCATTGCTTTTTAGATCTCAAGTTAAGGAGGCATTCTGTTGGGTTGGAGCTATTGAGGCATGTCCTATGGGCTGTGTCTTTCGAGCGACTCCAAGGGCCCACATCTCGTTGGGCTGATCTAGGTTACATAGTTTGAGCCTTGGATCTCGAGAGACTTTTCTTAGGTTGTGGTTTTTGGGGCACTTTTTTGCTATAGGGACTTCTCTTGGATCACATGCATGGGTTACCAAACCCATCAACGTGTATATCACTTTATAATAGCATATATTTGGGCTTCGTTTTTTCTAAAAATATATTTATCAAATAACTTTTTTTTTCAAAATAAGCTTTTTTTTAGAAAATATTTTTCACATTTTTATTGATAGGTGTGGCCAGAATCGGGGTGGCCCAATAATTAATTGAATAAGATGCCCAAATATCAATGACCTAATAGAAGATGTCACAAAGGCCATTAGGCAATTACCCTCAAACGCTTGAATTAAAGGATAAAATCTAAATAGTTATATGTTAAATGACTATAATGAGCAGCCGAAGTAATGCTCTGCTTGAAAATCAAGTTGTCATATCATTGAATAGAGGCGGCCATTACACACTGCTAGAAATACTACTTACCACTAATCCGAAGTGACATCATATGCACCCATTAATCTTAGATATCCATTAACCAAACAGTATCTCTAACTATAAATAAAGACTCCCCCAGAGAGAGAAAAAAGAGAGAAAAAGGTTACTCAACCAGTTGAGTATATAAAAGAAGTATAACCCTTATAACACACATTTATCCCCTTCCTATTTTATTCTCAACATTATCCTTCCTATGCATCTTTCTGAATCTATTACAAAGATCACTGACTTAATCATCAAAAGATATATCCAAGAGTGAGTTTAGTATACCTCTAATTTCTAATTTATTTTATTATGGAACGTAGGATTCTAATTATAGTTACGAAGTTCGGATCCATTTACATTTGGATATCCAGGCAAAATAGTTAGCTCCCTAATTTGTATGATAATCTAAATTTTTGAGATAATCAAGCCACTCAATTGAAGAGAGAATATGATCAATACTAGAGCCCAATCAAGTATGCCACCCATGGACATTATTTCTGATGGTGACGACCCAAAGAAGGTAGCCATGGAAATGCTTATCTAACTATGAATGTAAACATAAAGACATCGGTGGCCCAGATCAACTCCATATCTAAGGTTCTCAAGTCCCTTTGAAATAGGTTTTTGGGACACCCACTTGGGCTCCATCCTCCAATTCTCAAGATTCTGCATCTAGAAGGAAGAATTGGAGAAGGCAAACATTCAAGGAGGTAATCCCACAGTCTGAAGTTCTCAAAGCCCGAGGAGCCTAGAGTGACAGGATCCAAACTTGGCTGGAAGGCTGGCTAAATTTTAAAACCCAGGAGAAAAGCCTAAAATGGTGAGACCTGCGTAGTTTTCAAGATGCAGGAAAACCTTCGACTTAAGACGAATCATTATATAGCAGTCTTCTAAGAAAAGTCCATAGCAGGCATGTCTCGCATGTTTTATCGAACCATTTGGAATTAAGGGCATTCCTTAACGTGAAGATGGTTGCATCCGCATCCCAGGTGAAAGAGAGAATCACAAAGATCGAGTAACAAATGTTTTGAGGAAGCACGGATAGACATTCGGCCAACCTTGGTAGGTCGCTATTTATAAGGGAAATCAGGATGTATTGACTCCCTCTCAAATTTAAAATGGCAAGCCTTAAACTCTATGACAGAAATTTTAATCCCATGGACCATTTGAATTAATTCCATGCCTTGTTAGGATTCCAGGGCTTAGATGATCTAGTATTATGTTTCTGCTTTTTGTTAACCCTCAAAGGAGATATTGAATTTAGTATCGGTTGGCACCAAATTCGATTCTAAAATTCAAAGAGTTGGTTGATAATTTTCTACCGCAATTTGCCTCCAATAGGAAGAAAGAAAAGCATGCGTGACACCTTGTTCATATTCATTAAGGACCAAACGAAAGTCTGAAGCACTTCTTTGCCCAATTCAACACAAAGGCCCAAGGAATATTGAAACTAACTAATGAAGTGAAGTTGAATTCATTCATGGCAATAGTTTAGTCGAGCAAATTTTTTAAATATTTGGTTTAATAAGAGTCCAATACCTTTCTTGAGGTAGAAACTATCATCCAAGCATATATTATTGTCGAAGAGGTTAACGAAAAAAAGAGGCCAGAGCACACAGACTATCAACTGTGATCGACTAGTGGAAAAAAGCGGAACAGTGACCATTTTACCACCCGAGAACTCAGGAAGCAACAAAGGATAGAACTGAGCGTCATAAGGGAATACAAACCTTTGAACTTAATTCCTTAGAACGACACTTGGACAAATATCTTGATACAAATCCAGAGTGAGAAATTCTTAAAGTGGCCTAAACCAGTCAAGAACCTAGAAGAAGAAGATTAGTCGAAATACTATTTCTACCATCGATCTCCGGGAGTGTAGAAGGAGATTGAGACATTAATTCAAAGAGGGTATCTTAATAAGTTCTTTAGAGACCCGGAACAAGCCTGCGAGAGTACTAATAACAATGAGGCAGTACAACAAGAACAACCATGCAATTGTGTAGCAGCCAGAGCAGTAAATATGATATCGATAAGGCCACTCATAAGTAAAGCTCTAAACCACCATGAGAAAACTTTCCATAGCAAGAAATAGAGGTTGTGAATAATGAATGATATTATTAGTTTTAGTAACGATGATATGATTCATATAGTAACTTCTTATTCTGATCCACTTATTATATTAGCATCCATTTTAAATGGTACCATTGATTACCATCTAAAATCAGCATTTATTGATAATACAAGTTTCAAGAATTTGCTTTATCTTATACTCATTTTCAACTCATATTGAAAAATGGCCAAATAAGACTGGCCAAGAGACCCTTATACAAGTTGGACAATGAATCCGTATCGCTTTAAGAAACTATTCAGTTGGAAGTTACATTAGGAATGTAACCAAAGGTAGTCTCTCAAATGCTAAAGTTCCTAGCGCTGGATTTAACTTCAATCTACAATGTAATATTGGGGCAACCTTAGTGGCATTCGAAGCTGGGACATCAGTTCCTCATTTAAAGATGAAGTTTATAATTTTATGTGGAGTCAGAGAGATCCTAGACGACCAAGTCACCGGTTGAACTGCTACTTAGCTCAAATTAATCTAACAGTTCTAAATCAACTGATTGAGGAATTTAACCTCAAAGATGAAGCAACCTTATAACAAGGTCAATTCGATTAGTTAACTAACCAAATCCCATTGTCATGAGAGAGGAATTCAAAAAGTTTCTCGACGCAGGTGTCATAAGGAAGGCTTAATATCCGAATTGATTGTCGAATATAGTGTTTGTCAAGAAAACCAATGAAAAATGACGGATGGGTGAAGATTTCACAAACGTGAATAAAGCTTATCCAAAAGACAGCTTTCCGCTATCAAGGATTAGTTTGGTAGTATACTTAACATTTGGGCATGAGTATTAAGTATCATGGATGCCTATTGTGGGTACAATCAAATCCAGATGTACCAAGAGGATAATGAGCTCACTTTCTTTATGACTGACTAATAGATATACTACTATAAAGGTATGCCATTAAGCCTAACAAAGGAATGTTTAGCTAAGAATCTGATCAATGACAGTGATTCAGAACTAATCATCAACCAAGTGATTGATAATTTCAAGGATCTAGTCCATTACTTGCAAAATATTTTAATGGAGTGAAGAGCTTAATTGAGTCATTCAATAAGGTGAAAATTCCTCTCACCTCAAGAGAAGACAATTGGAAGGTAGATCTAATGGGATTCAGTCAGTTGACTCAATGGATTGACCTTACTATAAGGTTGCTTCGTCTCGGAGGTAAAATTTCTCAATTGGTTAATTCGAAATCGTCTAATTAATTTGAGCTAAGTAGCATTTTGTCGGTGATTTGGTCGCCTAGGACTTTTCGACTCCACATGGAATTGTAAACTTTATTTTTAAATAAGGGATTGACGTTATTGCTTCGAACGTCACTAAGCAAGGCCACCCTAGTATTACATTGTTGACCGAAGTTAAATCTACTACTAGAAATGTTAGCATTCGAGAAGCTATCTTTGGATACATTCTTAGTGTGACTTTTAGTTTAATAGTTTCTTAGATTGGTATGGGTTTATTGTCTAATCCATATAAGGGTCTCTCGGATAGCCTTATTTGGCCCTTCTTCAATCCGAGCTTAAAGTAAGTATTAAGGTAAAACAAATTCATAAAATTTTCATTATTAACGAAGATTCATTTTAGTTGTTAATCAAATGTACAGTCTGAAATAAGTACTAATATAATAAAAGGTCAGAATTGGGAGTTACTACACGAGTCATATTGTCGTTACTAAAAATAATAACATCATTACTTATTCCTAGTCTCTATTTCTTGTTGTTAAAAGTTTTCTTAGAGTGGTCCGGGGTTTTACTTCTCAGTGGCCTTAATGATATCACGTTTACCACTTTGACAACTATCCGATTGTGTGGTTGTTCTTACTATCATAACTTGTCATTATTAGTACTCCAAAGGGCTTGCCTCGGATCTCTTAAGAACTTATTGAAATGCCATCTCTAAATGAGGGCGTCAATCATCTTCTATAGAATTAGACAATTTTTGGTGTTGTGACTTGGAGATTAATTGTAGAAATGGTATTTCGACTAGTATCATCCTTTCGAATTCTTAATCAATTTAGGCCACTTCATGAATTTCTTGTTCCTACATCTCGGGAACAACATGGTTTCACCATTTTGGTCTTTTCTCCCAAGATTTGAAATTTAGCCGGTCTTCTAGTCTAGTATGAATTCTGTCACTTGAGGCTTCTTGGGTTTCGAGGACTTTAGGTTGTAAAATTTATCACGATCTAGGAACACAATATACTGAAATCAAAAATAAAATATATAATAATATATTCAATTAACCATAAAAATTCAACTCAGACGTGACAATCCGAACACATACAGGACCCAATATAATAAAATTCGTACAAGATCTCATCGAATATAAATTCAGATAATAAAATATATGACCTGCTATCTAAACATCGCAGGAAAGGTATCCAAATATAACACTAACTCATCAACATAGAAAAATAACTCTAATATATCCCATACAAGGATTAAGGCCCTCATCCAGCTATAAACAATAACTATAACACATCATCGAGATAAAAAATATACACAACATAAATATTTGTACTTATCGATAGAGACATGCTACGTCAAATCACGTTCGAACTTCTACAAGCGTATCTATGTCACTAGTTTAAATGGATAAAATATGAAAACGTGAGCCGATGGCTTAACAGTACTATTATTGTCTAAAACAGTATATAAAAATCAAAGGGAGGGATATGACATAACAATCACGTAAAATAAAACACAATGTTTGTGAAATCTTTAAAAAATCGAGGAAATATCTCGTACTAAATCATCATCCATATCAAATAATCCATTCGAAATATAATCATAACAAATAATGATCTGGTCAAATCTCATAGACGATATTATATTATATGATCTAAGGTCATATCACATAATCGCAACTGTCACCACATCCGTGTAGGATACATACCATCGTCCGGATCTAAATCTTATATCTCATATGCTGAAATTAAAGAAAATATCAAAATTAAAACATATAAATATAAAATATGTTCCGAAACTTAATACATTAATATGTACGAGACATTCCTATTACCCATCCGTCGGTCAAACCACATATTTCAAATCACAATCCACGCAAATATATGTAAAAATATAAAGTATGTACAAAATTGAAGAATCAAAGACTAATAATACCAACTTGAGAAAGGGTTACTCTCGTCCGGTAACCACGACTATATCGGCTGTAACCTCAAATTTAGTTATTTATAAATATTAGGACGTTTGAATATATTAGTTTTCTATTAATTTTCTATGACGGTTCTTATTAAAATGTATGAGGCAGGTTGACTATGTTAAAACTCACCCTTTTGCCAGCGAAAGGGAGATCACATATTACATATATCCCTGTTAGGACGAAAGTCTCCCCGTCGGGAGAGGCACCACAACTAGCCAATGCCTCGGATCACAAATTGACTTTCAGGGTCTCGAACCATTATGGTCCCACAAAGTGGCGACTTCATCCCCTGGCAACATGCATGTGGACTAATGCAAAGCTTGATTTATAATTCCATAACATACGGATATACAAATATATATATATATATATATATACTCTTCGGGTATCCAAAAACCCTCCAAATTACAAATACCAGTGTAAAACTATTGAACGATTAGTAAAATATATATGCATATACAGAATAAATAGATTGAGTGTATAAAAATAATATGCACGTTAGTAAAATTTTTAAATAGTAGTCAAATATTATTAGATATGAAATTAGACCAAGGATAGGGTTAGAGAATACTTGTCTTAACCTTATACTCCACAAATCTGAAAAAATAATACTCTAAAGCATTTGAATCGGGCTTTCTCTCTCCTATTGATGCGAAGCTGGTGCGCTGCCTCTTTCTCTCTCCTTTGCGTTGCCCTCTACTACGCGCACCACCACCGCGTTGCCTCGCCCGTGACCGCCACTACCTCAACCGTGAGTTGCCATTGCCTCTGCCTCCTCTCGCAGCCGTCGTCCTTCTCGGCACACTCTCTTCGCCGTGTGTTGCCGCTGCCCTCTTTCTCTCCCCATGCAAACCTTCCGGTTTCTCTCTTTGTGTGCAACCCTTTGCTACACGCCACTGTCGTCAATTCTCCCACGGTTGTCGTGACCATTGGTGCACTGTCTCCTCCGCATGCTGCCGCTGCTGACACAATTGATAGTTGCTGTCGACCTCCTTGATGATCTCTTCTCATCGAGCGCCACCACTGCTGCCATTATTGTCTCGAACGGCCGCCACCGACCACATGCGAGCGAAACTCCTCACCAATGATGCCGTCACTGACCACCTCCTCTTCTCTACTTCGCTTATTGCCGCCTCACCCGCCGAAACCTTCCTCCCCTTTCTCTTTTCTCTCCTCTCCTCCCTTGCTTCTTTTATCTTTCCTTTTCTCTCTCCCAGAAACCCTTCTCTATTCTTTTCCACTTTTTCCAATTATTATTATTATTATTTTTATTATTATTATTATATTTTTTCTATTTTACTTTTCTTTTATTTTAAAATTCAAATTGATACTTGTATGATAGTATGGGTGCATGTCGAACGCTAATCTAATTGATCCAAATATCATCTAAAATTTTACAATATTTAATAAATGTTTGCCACGTTCAAATTACCTAAAATTATAATTAATATTAAAATAATTCAATTGTGATCTAAAATATTATAGAATTACCTACTTGGATGGATGCCTTCTTCTCTGATTTTTCCATCTAAATGTAGAATCTTGAGAATTGGAGGATAGAGTCTCAGTGTGTGTCTCTTTAATTTGTTTCAAAGAGAGTTGAGAATTTTGGATATGGAATTGATCGAGACCGCCAGCATCTCCACGTTTACATTCATGGTCAAACAAGCATTTCCATGGCTACCCTTTTTGGTTCATCACCATGTGAAATGATATCTTTGGGTGGCATACTTGATTGGACCTTGGTATTGACCATATTCTCTCTTCAATTGAGTGGTTTGATTGTTTTCTTCTCATAGATAGTGCTAATAATGTCTCAAAAATTTAAATTATCGTATGAATTAGGGAGCCAACTATTTTTCCTGGATATTTAAATATAAACTGATCTGGTCTTTGTAATTACGAATCAGAATTTTACACACAATAATAAAATAAACTACATATTAGAGTTATACTAGACTCACTTTCCGATATATCATTAAACGTTCAAATTAATGATCTTTTTAATAGATTGGGAAATATGCAGAGGAATGATAATGTTGGGAATAAAAGAAGATGGGAATGAATGTATGTTAGAAAAGTTATACTCCTTTTGTATATTAGACTGATTAAGTAACATTTTTTTATTCCCCTCCTCTCTCTAGGGAAAGATTTTATTTATAATTAAAAGGTACTGTTTAGTTAATTGACATTTGAGATCGATACATGTACATGACATCTAGTAAGAGGCATTATTATCATTGTGTAATAGTCATTCATATTTAATGATTGGATCACTTAATTTTCAGGTATAACGTTATTTCGATTGCTCATTATAATTTTTTAATATCTAACATTTTAAACTTTATCATTTGGTTTAGGTGTTCAAGGGTTATTGCCTGATAGGGTCTATGATATTTTTTGTTAGGTTATTGGTATTTGGACATCTTATTCAATTAAATATTGGGCTGTCTCTTTTTTGTCCACATTCACCAATAAAAATGTGAAAATTGTTTTCTAAAAGAACTTATTTGGAAAAAAAAATAATTTTAATTTGATAAATATATTTTGACAAACAAATGAAGACCAAATAGATGCTATTATATTTTGACAAACAAATAGATGATATACATGTGAATAAAAATCTCTTGATCATACAGCTATCTAATCTTTTTTATCTTTTTAGAGTATTTTAGTATCACTAACGAATTACAACATAATTTCAAATTTTAAGGTTACTAACAAAATTTGGATAAAGTGGCAAATCAATTTTTTTGTATTTTTTCAAACATTCACTAGTTATAGTATATATTTCCTTTGTTTAGTATTAAGTGTTGCTGTTTCAGTATTTTTCATCAAATACCACTTTAGACACTTTTTTTTCAGACTCTCCATTGATCTAAAATTTTGATCTGAAAAATAGTCTTTCTAATATTTTTTTAATATAATTCCAAATGTTTGAAATTAATAATATTTATTTAAAAAATTCACAGTTAATTTTATTTGATTAAAATGGAAAAACAAAAGAAGAAACAAAAACAGAGGATTGCTATATTTCTCAACTTATTTTATACATAATTTTGTAAATGAGACTACAGAATTAAATATTTTGGTTGAAATTTATAAAATAAAGTTGGATAATCTTCACTAAAGAGGAAGAGAGAAAGATAGAACAGACACATTTCAGAAGATAAGAACCAAAGTAGCTGGCTGGGGCCCCCGCCCCCCCGCCAGTGGATTACAAAACCATTTGAATTTGAAAATGCTGTAGTTGGACTTCTCGAATACTCTTCACCGATTGGAAGCGCCGGAGATGGGTTCTCTAATGGCAGGATGGAGCTCACCTGTCCACGATCCTAAAGCTGGTAATCTCTCGTGATCTTTCTCTGCCCTAGGGTAGTAATACTTATAATTTGTAATTGAAAAGAAAAAAAAATTGGGAATATGATGCGTGCCGAGGTGTAAGGGCCGAGGTTTAAGAGACCGAGGTGCTTGGAAGCGGCACTTTGGTCGTTTGCAACTAATAGAGTATTTGCAGGAGGAAAAAGGAGTTCGAGCGAGGGAGCAGGGAAGAAGGAAATTTGACTGAGAGGGAAGAGAATTAAGACAGGAAAGAGTAGAATTAACCTTTCTTTTCCATTGCTGCACTGCACTATGCCCTTTTAAGGACTCAGAACAGGAAAGAGTAGCAGAACACGTGGAATGATGGAAAACAACTAACCAAAACAAAAACAGAATTCTGCATGTGTGTGTGTATTATAGCAGCAGTGCAAAAATTAATCCCTAAATTTGGAGGGAAGTCGGATTTGGCGGGAGTTGCTATGAGGTCCTGCTGAGCGAGGAGAATCTGCAGTGGAGGTGGCTTCTGGCTCAGTGGACTTATCCTTTATCAGCTATGCTATTGGGCCCAAAGTAGTAAGGTTCGTAATATTGCCGTCCTCATCAAAAATAATCTTGTCCTCAAGGTTGAAAGCCGAAAATTCTTGACTAAGTTCAACTACTGATTCCCAGGTCGCCTCCCCTGGAGACTGGGCTGTCCATTGAACAAGAAGTTATGGAACCAGTTTACCCAGGCGTAGGACCTTGCGGAAGCCGAGAAGTTTTGCTAGGGTGATAACTGGTTTGGAGTCTAAACTGTCTGAGGGTAGGGTCACGCAGTGGTCATTTGGGTCACCATGGCAAGGTTTGAGCAAAGAAATATGGAAAATGTTATGGATTTTTGAGGATTCAAGTAATTGTAGGCGGTAAGCCACGGGATCAATGCGCTCACTAATGCGGAAAGGCCCGTAATACCGTTTAGCTAGCTTATGGGAGATGCGATTAGCCATGGTGAGTTGACGGTATGGTTGTAATTTGACGAGATCCAGTCATTTACTTGAAATTCTCAGTTCGTGCGATGTGCGTCTGCTTGATGCTTCATGCGTAGTTGAGCCTGCTATAGGTCAGTTCGGAGGTTGTCTAGAAGGGTGGAACGATCAAACAACAATTCATCCACGGCTACTATGGTGGAACTGCCGGGCATGTAGTCGAGTAAGGCAGGGGTGGTTCGCCATAAACCGCTTTTGAATGGTGTCATCTTGATGGCGGAGTACCACGAGGTATTACAATGCCACTTAACCCACGGTAAGAATTTCTCCCAGTTAGCTGGTTGATTAGCAGCAAAACAACGCAAGTAATCCTTTAGACAACGATTAACAATTTAGATTTGACTATCCGTTTGAGTGTGGCAAGCACTGCTAGTGGAGAGGACTGTTTCTTGGGCCCTAAACAATTCTTGCCAAAAGTTACTCATGAATAAAGGGTCACGGTCCCAGAGAATATTGACAGGGAACCCATGGAGGCGACAAACGTCCTTAATAAAAATGGTGGCAAATTTCGCTGCTGTGAATTAACTGGCCAAGGCAGAAAAATGTGCATATTTGGATAGCCGATCAACCACAACCAAGATGGTAGTCTTTCCAGCAGAGCAAGGAAGATGTGTGATGAAATCCATAGAGATGGATTCCCAAATCTTCCCTGGGATTGGTAAGGGTTGCAGTAGGCTTTGTGGTGCCATATTGGAAGGCTTGACCTGTTGACAAACAGCACATTGTGCGACAAACTAGCGGATGTCCTCTCACATGCGTGGCCAATAGAAATTTGTAGCTACCTGTGCTAGAGTTTTGTGAAATCTAGTGTGTCCTCCTAGTGGTGAGTTGTGGTACTCTTGGAGTATCAGCTCCTGTAGAGCTGAGTCGGTAAGAATGAATATACGATCCTTGTAAAGTACCAACTCGTCCCGTAAGGCATAGTGTTCAAAATCCGTAGGTTGGTCCTTTAGGGCAGCGACAAAGTCTGCTGAAGCTGGGTGTCGAATGTAATATTGTTGTAGAGCGCTCAATAGGGCCACCACCGGCCTGAAAACAGAGTAGATAGAATACCATGAGCCCTCGGGTATCCTAGATAAGGCATTAGCGGGGCCGTTTTCTCGCCCCGGACGGTATACGATCTCAAAATCATAACCAATTAATTTGGTTCACCAGCATTGTTGTTCGGGGTGTGTACCGATTGAGTCATAAGAGTTTTGAGGGGTTGGTGGTCGGTATGTATCACAAATTTTGTGCCAAGAAGGTATTGGCGCCACTTCTTTACGGCCTCTGTAATTGCATACAATTCTCGGACGTAAGTGGAGGATGTCTGCAATTTCGGATTGATTTGCCGACTGAAGTAAGCTACTAGTCAGCCGTCTTGCACCAACACGGTGCCCACGCCATTTCCCGAAGCATTTGTATTGACCACAAAAGGTTTGGTGAAATCAGGCAAGGCTAAAATTGGGTTGGTAGTGAGGGCATGTTTCTTATGCAACAGTTGAGTGAGTGGTGCTGTGATCCGAGCATAATGAGCGACAAACTGTCTATAGTATCCCGCTAGCCCCAGGAATCCTCGAAGTTGCTTCACATTCGTGGGTGTGGGCCAAGACTGGACAGCTTCGATTTGTCTGGATCCATGGAGACCCATTGTGCAAATACTACATTGTGACGACCGCCATCAAGCCAACATATACGGTATAAATACTAGCTAAGTGGACATAAAAATTTTTCTTTCTTTCTTCTATTTTTATCTTGGCTTGCGTATACACAGGATCGCTTAAGGCCGAACTCCTTGAATTGGCCATCAAAGTTTAACCTCATACCTAACCTGCCAACATTAAAGTCGGTCGGTCACGAAGACCTTGACAAGAATTGAGATGCTACTAGGAATGTCAAACTTCATTCTCCCATATAGTAATTACGGAAACATACTAATATCCATTAATTCTTTCACAGCGGAAAATATTTTACAAGTCTTTCCCAAACATCAAAAGAACATACATTAAGTCCTTCACTTCTCCGCTGATCAGCTCTGGCTAGTCATGACGTTTAATTACACCACATGACTCTATTCAATTTCATCCTCTATAAATTTTTCGTCATCTGAAAAACAATAAGAGTGAGCTACAAAGCCCAACAAGGTACTCACATGCAAAAAACATTAACATATATATCATCGGATCAAAGTATAGGTTCATAATATAAACTTAGCATGCGAAAATCACCATCTCATTTCTTCTTAAGTTTGAAAATTTTTGTTCTTATTTTTAGTGTCTTGTCTTCAATATCAGAAAATTTATAAAACAGTGTAAAATTCTTATCATCTTTAGGGATCGGATGGGAGCGGACAATATCGAGAAAGGGTTGTATGCTACCCCATAATCTAAAGCCTGTATCCTCCTATTATACTCCCAAAGGCGGGTGATAATGCCTTTTATCCGGCATACGGGGCCGTAGTCCATAAGCCTTGTGCCACCAGAAATTTTTCCGTGGCCCAGGGGTAGTCATCGTGTGTCCCTCCAATATCCTTCA